>JAPEVB010000002.1:0-2400000 GCA_027946515.1 Gnomoniopsis smithogilvyi
GCAGGTGATCTGATAGACCAGCCATGGAGTAGATGTCATCTTAAATTCCTAACCCTAACCCTAACCCTAACCCTAACCTCAACCCTAACCCTAACCCTAACCCTAACCCTAACCCTAACCCTAACCCTAACCCTAACCCTAACCCAACTCTAACCCTAACCTCTAACCCTAACCCTAACCCTAACCCTAACCCTAACCCTATCTAGTTATAAAGCTATAAAGCTATTTAATTATCAATTTAAGTATTTACCTTTAAATAGCTTTATAGCTTTTAATTATTACTTAAGAATATATTATTAATATTACTTATATATGCCTTTGCAATCGATTTGCTAATATAAATCCTTTAACTACTATTAATACTTATAGGTATTTAATATAATTATTATATTTTAATAACTAAAGAATTATTTAATAAAATTATTTATTATAATAATAACTATATCCTTATATCTAGTTCCTTTAATTAATAGCTTACTTAACTACTATTAATACTTATAAATATTTAATATAATTATTATAAAAACCTTCTTTAATAATAGAAAAAGGGGTTAAAACCCTAGAATATATTTTAGGCGAAAGGAATAAAATATAAAGGGCTTGGCTTTAATTTAATATGCATGTAATTAATCCTAATATGCTTTTTTATTAAGAACTATTTTATGCTTACTGCATGCTGCAATCCTAGGCCAATTATATATTACTATCTGTTTTGCAACTTTTAAAATAATATACTAAATTATTTTATATACAGGTTTACTAGCTGTTAATTAAAATATAATATAAATTAAATAAGAAATCTAGTTATTCCTTGTTATTTCTCTATTTTTATGAAATATAGAGCGAAAACCAAAGCCTAGATATAGAAAGTCCCCTTTATAAAATGCCATGCACTATTGTTTCTCTGGCATCGACTCAGCATCTGTTTGACTTAAGCTCAACCTCGTTATCGTCTCTTGCATCCCCAGCACATCGCTTGATGGCCTGTTAAGCGGAACGAGCATCGTACCCAAGCGAACATTGTAAGCTGCTTCAAGAGCTTGCGTTGACTCGATTACCCGAGGATGCTTTGCCATAAAAAAGATGGCATAGTGAATCATCGCGTAGTAAACACTAGCGCACGTGACCCAAAGTAAAACGAACTTCATTCCCAGGTACACAGGCAGAACCCTCCACTGAATCATTTCGTTCTTTTTCCTCAAATGCCACGCATTGAACCAGATGAAAATGAGACAGTACATTGCTGTGAGTCCGGCGGCCATGATGAAGAAGAGCTTGGCATCCCCGACGAGTGTAAGAATAACGATCCATGGGCGCAGGATGGCCATACAGGAATCGTAAAGCTCTATTAACACATAGAACTTGGTGACGAGCTCTCGCCACCCAAGCCGCCATGAGAGCAGCAAGTAGGCGCCATCATCGTAAATTCGATGCACAAAGAAGTAATTCCAACGGTAGAATCGTTGCTTGAAGACAGTCATCTCCCCGAAGCCGCCGCGCGCCGCATTGCTAGACTTGAAAAGCGCGGGGGGGGTCTCAGTTTCGACAAACACCTGTGAGCAGAACTGGATGCGGCATCCGCTCGCTCGTGCGCAGTGACCAAAGTACCAATCCTCTGAGATGGTGAATCCCGGGTGTACATTGAAAAGGTTTTGCAGACATTCTCGCTCCCACAAAATGATAGCACCATGCGGGAAGGTGGCGGACCCATATTTTCCTGCAAAAGTCCGGCCGAGGCCAGATGCCTTGTATTCCATGTCCTGACATTGCTGGATCAATGTTCCCTTGATTCCGTTTGCACCGGTGCTCTTGATAGTGTAGCCAACGCACTTTGTGTTTCCAGTCATGCGATTAGTTACCAGTGGCAGATTGGCGGGTAGATGAACATCATCGTCTATCAGCATTATGTACTTGAATTTGTGAGTAAGAGCGACACCGACAAATTCTGCCACAATTTTGGATCCGATAGGAACCCAGGCGTGGTTCACCCCAAATTCTTTGCAAACGTCGGCTGTGTTATCCATTGGGGTGGGGTTGTTGCCGTTAGCAATGACGAAAATCTGTTCTTTGCGAAAAATTTGCAGTGCTGCGGTGATCGTTTCCGGTAGAACGTTTGCAGCCTTATAAGCGGGAATAATGAGTGCGGTCTCACTGGCATCTCGAGACTCAACATCGTCCACCTCTGCTTCGAAGTTGGCGAAAATGAGCGGAACACAGCCTTGTATCGCGGCCCATCCAATGAACACGCCGACTATACCAATCCTCGAAGTCGTAGACGTGTGAATGAAATTGTAGTATATGGAGCCAACCCCTTGCCACAGTGGCTTCCCAATGAAGACAAAATAGACGAGTGCGACCAAAGCCACCAGATAAGCGCATCGGAAGATCTCCTTCTGCCACCGGTTTCTGCTCTGTCGCTGCTGTACTTCCTTTGCTGCTTCAAGGAACTCTCGGACGTTTTCTTTCTCTGCAACAATATTTTCTTGGAAGATGGGATTGACGGAATTGTTCCTCTTCATTGGGGTGACGAAGAATGCAACGGACGAGACCGAGCGTGATCTGTAGCGCTGTGGAATGGGATTGTCATTCACAAGAAGTTCACTTACGGACTTCATGCGCTGAAAAGTTGAAGGCCGCCGTTGATTGGGTTCCGAACCTCGCCGTGATCGATCGAGATTGACAGCTTTTCCATCACGTTTCTGGAAAGGATGCTTGAAGGTTGGCGGTGCGGCGAAAGATTGAGATCTCTGTTTATCTTCGTTATTATCGCGCAATGTTGGAATCGCCCCAGTCGAGACCGTTCGCTCAGAAGCATCCGCTGGGTCGATTTGTGATTCCCTTCTTTCTGAAGATCCTCGTGTGAGGAAGCCGGCGAAGGAGCTTCTTCTTCTTTGCCCAGTCGAGCCCGCTTCCAGGCTGCCGTTTCTTGTTTGATGGCCAAGCGCTGGCTGTCCACTTCTACATTCCGCAGGATCGGTCGAGGCCATTGGGTTGAACCTGACTGATCCAAAGGCTTGTTCCATCGGGTTCGGCTCCTCCACTATAGGGGTTGGCATATTCGACGCATATGTCAACCTTGCTGGTCGAGTCGCAATGCTAGGAATGGTCGAGGTCGAGGGCCCGTTGGTAGGCCCATTTGAATTGATATCCTCTACTGTAGATGATCTTCTTCGCTGCCAGTCGCGCTCGGGTGTAGAGTCAGATGAAGAGAAGGGGTCAATTGTTGACGATCTTCTTCGGTCTTGGCGCAAGGATACTGGAGGCGACGCTCGAACCGAGGCCTGGTGCCGGCTTGTAAGTGGAAAGGCTCTTGGCTCTGCACTTGAGACACTCCTGCCTATGTTTTCGTTGTTATTCTCCAACGAGGAATTTGATGAATTGCATAGGTTTCCTCCAGAACTTTGCGCAGGTGCTGTGTCTCTCATCGGGACAGATCCGGCTGCTATGGCACTGAGACCGTCTGTCGTGACGGCTTCTCCGATGCTGTCAGCATCCCGCAAAGACGGTGCTGACGAGGAAGAGGGCCTTGGATCCCATAGGATACGATGGGAGGAGGCATTCTCTGAATCAGGCGTAGCAAAAGGGTTGTCGTGATCTTCTGCAAAACGCACAGCAGCTCTGTCCTGGTCGATCGAGACTATCCTGCCGCCGCCGCTGCTGCTGCTGCTGCTACTGCTGTCTCTGCCGTTGTTGTTGTTGTTGTTGTTGTTGTCGCTGTTCAGCGATGAACGTGTGGAAGTGGGAAAATTACTTTCCATGTTATATTCAGCTTGAAAAACTTCATGTGTGGTTACAGCTATGTCATCTGTGTTTCCGGCAAGTTCTCTTTGGGAATCACTGGCATTCGAGGGGTTTTCGTCTTCAGGAAGATGCGGCGCCATTTTGCAAATCTTCGATCGAGTTGGTGATAAATCGGAAGAACATCATTCCCACAACTTTCGAGTCGCTGTTTATGTATGTGGTTGAAGTGGCGAAAAGAAAAATAGTTGAATTCACTAGCAAGGGCTGTGAACTACTTAGCGAGAACATGCCTTTTTCAAATGCAAGATGTAGACCAGACTATGTGTCTGTCTTGGTGGCATGTAACTCACAAATACAAAAAAGCTCTTGCAAGGAATTGGAATAGCCTATATCTAACCTCGTTTGTAGTGGCTTCTGATAGACAAGATCTACTTAGTTAACTAAGAAGTTGGGTAAAAGTGTCTCACATCGGAAGCATTCCGGGCTGGGACCCCATGTCAACTTCACATAGATGTTTACAGACTATGCCTAGGCCGTCATAAGATGATTGTGGAGACAGACGGTGAATTTCCATTTTCAAACAGTGAGGATGGGATACACATTTCTAGAAGCCTGTGTATTGGGAGTCGTCCATTCCACACATCTCACTAATCCTCCCAAATTGATTTGAGCAACTACCTACTTCACCATTTCTGGAAGATCTAATCATGGTATACTTTGATCTTGTTCTCGGTCCTCTTCTTGTCTCAGGTATTGTTGCAGCAACCTGCGAATGTGGGTATCAGACAAATGCCGGCGATGTCTGGCAGTACAGCATACTCAGCGACTTCAGTAACACAAGTACCAGCACCTTTGCAAGCTCTGCAGACTGGACTATTGTCGATGCTGTCCACGAAAGCGGTACGACCAACCCATACAATCTCGCCTACACATCCGCCAATGTTGCTGTGCAGGACTCCACCCTCCAATTAACATGCTCGGCCTACAACATGTCCTCAGACATGACAATCTATGCCGGCGAAATTACCACCCAACGTGATGATATTCTCTATGGGTCTTTTCGTTCCAATCACCGTGTTCAGGGTGGCTCTGGCGCTGTCGCTGCTCTCTTCTTTTATGCCGATGACGATAACGAGATCGACATCGAGCACCTCACCGACGATCCTGTCACTTACGTGCATTTCACAAATCAACCGGACGAGACCCTGACGACGTCCATGCCGGACGGGGTTGAACGAACTTCTTATGCCACCTACCGCTTCGATTGGCACCCATCGCAGACGAGGTTCTATGTCAACGATATGCTGACTACGAATTTCACGGCTGATGTACCCACAGTGAGCGGGACAATTCAGCTGAACTCGTGGGCAAATGGCGGTTCTTTCACTGGGGCACAGGTGCCTACCACGGACTCAGTGATGAGTGTGCAGTGGATCAGACTGTATTTTAATACGTCGAGTTCGTCGTCTGCTGCGAGCTGGGCGAGCGCTTGCGAGGCAGCCGCCGTTGCAATATGCCAGGTCGATTCCGACGAGATAGCACTGAACTCAGCGGCCAAGTCCAGCGCAGGAAAATTAGCGGTAGCATATTTCTGGCTTCAATGGGTTGTTTTGTCTTCGCTGGTCTACTTAGTCTGACGCTCGTGCATCACGTGCTACTCATAAAGGGGGATAATACAACGGATGCCTCGGTATATGTGGGCTGCAGGTACGAAGGCCTTCTGTGTATGTGAGATGGGGATGCTGGATGCCCACATTTCTCGTAGATAAGGTGTACTATAGTGATCTTATCTTGGTATCTCACAATTTATCTGTCGTCTTTTATATATTACATTTATTTCATACATTAAGAAATTTCAAAAACCCTACGTGTGTATAGATCGCTATTAGAGAACCAGGCAGCTCCGGCCTCTAATTCAGTTCTAGATTGCGTTCTCATGACAATGGTATGTCAAGGGCCTTGAAAACCATGCATCATAAATCTGTACCGGATGAGTCCGATGTCCACATTCGCTGCATCCAACGAGAGGAACCCGAGGAATCGAGTTTGGACCAAGATGACTCCATGTCCGTCGAAGCCACGTCATATTTGCCACGTTGTTGATTGAAGTCTGAGACACATCCAGCCTCGCACGCACTGCCGCCCACTTTACCGTGCCGCCGTACAAGAACGATCAAGCTCTTGGTGCGATTTCCGCCGCATTAGGTTACGCGCGCCAGTATCTCACGACGATCCGCACACTTTTACAGGGTTTGCTGTAAAATTCGAGCATCTTGCGGACCCATTCCGCAAAACCACCTCATTCTTGAAGATGCCGGATTTGGGTTGACTTCGATCCCAACAAGAGCCAACAACTCTGTACTTCGTGCTTGTTGCGCTTCCTCATTGCTGATTGCCTTGTGTACCTACCTACCTAGGTAGGTAGTCAGATAATAGTAAGCTTGATAAGCATGGGAAGTCCAAACGCCATTTGGATTTGAGCACACAAATGCGAGGAACCTTGTTGAACATTCAATACCTAGGTTTATTACAATCCAAGAATACACATTTGGGTCTCAATTACATATTTGCCAGCGGCCTTGTCAAATTGTCCCTGCTGAATACACAGCCTTTGGTCCTAGCTAGACGCATAGATCAAGTTGAAACTCATGAATCTGATAACCCTGAACATTTTACATTAAAATCAAGCTCGCCTGCAGCTTCATCACAAGAATAGGTCTGCCTAGATAGTGATACACGACTAAGGTGTACTCGATTGGGTCAGACATCTATTGTATCGTCCACACATGCCATAAGTTTCAAGGACCTACTAAAGAGGTACACAAACGCCTTCCGATCATGACAAACTACCAGAATACATTGCACTATTCCATTTTCTAACTCCTGCACCAACGATAGATTCAGCTTACTCGCCACGCCTTCAAGCGGCGTGCCGTGGTTCACGCGACTAAGTTCTTCGAGGCCCTTCCACAGCTTCCGCAACTTATACGCTTGTGTCGCGGTAATGGTTCGGTGTGTTTTTCGATTTCGAATAGTTCGTCATGTTCCGAGGACCGATCACTCAAAATCCGATGAGCCATATGCCCACCTGGATTCCGCGCACCATGTCGCAGAGAGCAATGATTCAGTCCCGAACTAGTTATGTCTCACAGTGGGAAAGGACCCTGATAAACGTTTGGGGCTTATTTCTGTCGGAGTATTTTACATAATCCTTACTATGTGGGATAGTCCCAGAAGTATTTGCCGTACCAAGTTGTCTCACCTTCAAAAACTTCTAGACGGTTCCAGAAAACGATCATACGACAGAAGCCTTGAAGGCCGGAAGGCCTCTTGGCTAGTTACGGCCGATCGTCAGGTCGAGTTTTCACATCAAAGTTGTGCGTTCTTTGTTGTCAAAGCTGGCCGATGATAGACCCCTGCGAAACCCATGAGGCCCACGTGCAAAAGAACCGCGCCACGTGCTTCTGGACTCTGGCGCAAACTCGCCTCGGCCTCATACACACGAAAGGGTTTGTCGTTCTGGACCGCATCGTCACCGCTGCTTCCGGTAAGAAAAGTTCTCTCCATGACTGCTTTGGGTTCGTCGCGTAGCCTCGTCTCCACATCTTTCTCTTGATAGCTCGACAGTCACTCCACCCACTCCCGCTGATGACCAAGTAGGCGGAATTGGAATAAGGGTGAAATTCTTGTGGATAGTTGCAAGCTTTTTAGCGGGTCAATATGACCATGACGCTCTCCCAACTGTGTATGTTCCTATTCACGGGCAAGCATGTTGGTATACAAGGCCAATAATATATAACATCTCCTCATCTCCAGCACGATGAAGACATTTAGAAAGAGAACAGCATCAGCTTTCAAGTCCAGCCTTGCTCTCAACCTTTACCACAATACTTGACCCCTTACACGTGCAAATTATAATCTTTGCCCATTTTTAAATCATTCCACATGGCTTCCCCATATCCTGACCAGACTCCTGAAGCCCTCAGGCTTCGCCACGAAGCATCTGAGGCTCCCGTAATGGCCTCTGAAAAAGACTGTGGAATATTTTCTCCACCTTCCCCACCGCCAGAGGAGCAATTACACATTCCAAGCAGCGACTCGATACCTTCCTTGGAACCAGTGGGTCCTGAAGACCTACCTTTGGTTGCGGTCATTGGTGTGGGCTACGTTGGGACCCATTTAGTCGAGACGTTCTCCCAAAAGTTCGACGTCCTAGGCTTCGAGGTATCGGAACAACGCATCAAGTCTATTGAGCAGGACTTTGCACACAATAAGCGTGTCAAGTTGACTACAAACGCCGCTGACCTCGCCGAGGCTACCCACTATCTCGTTTCCGTCCCAACTCTTCTGCTCCCAAACAAGGCCATCGACACTTCCTATCTTCGCAATGCCTTACACACAATCTCTTGTTATGCTCGCCCTGGAGCTACAATTGTCATCGAAAGTTCTGTGGCCGTGGGCATGACCAGAGAGCTGGTTGGGCCCTTGGCTAAAGAGAAAGGTTGCTTTGCAGGCATGTCTCCTGAGGTGAGCTACTATCTCTAAATAATTCACCTTAAAGCATCATGACTAACCACTGAAACAGCGTGTCGATCCTGGACGTGTTGAACCACCAGTCGCTACGATTCCGAAGATTATCTCGGGTCTGGAGGACATCATGCCTGGGTCAATTGCCAGCATTCAAAAGTTGTACAGCGCTGTTTTCAACAAAGTCATTCCGGTCTCAAGGCCAGAAGTGGCCGAGATGACCAAACTGTACGAGAACTGCCAGCGTATGATGTGTATTGCCTACGCCAACGAAATGGCAGATGCATGCATCCCCTTTGGCATCAATCCTTACGAAGTATGCGAGGCAGCTGCAACAAAACCGTTTGGATACATGCCTTTCTACCCTAGTGCAGGAGTGGGAGGACATTGCATCCCCGTCAACCCTTACTACCTACTCTCCAACTCAAAATTCCCCTTGCTAAAGGCCGCCACGGAAAAGATGTGGGACCGTCCGGCCGAGCTGGCGCGACGGACGAGCGAGTCTCTCGAAGCTGCCAACCAGGAAGCCGCCAAACAAGAACTTGCCCGCGTGAGCATTTCTGCAAACAAGAAGCCAGTTCTGGAAAGGCGGGCAAAGAGTGAATCTTTCGTTGGTCTTCCCAACGTCTTGGTCGTCGGGATTGGCTTCAAGCGCGGACAATCCACGCTAAGCAACTCTCCCGGTCTCGATCTTGCTAAGAGGCTAGCCGAGTCACATAAAGTCAACGCTTATTTTGCAGACCCACTTGTTGGACAATCGGCTCTACCAACAGTGCCAAAACTTGCCGAGGATGAATGGACGTACGACAGGCTCAAGGCATTCCATTCGATCATTGTTACTGTGAGGCAAGATGGGCTGGATTTTGACATCCTGGATCAAATCAAGGACAGTGTGAGGATTGAATGGTGGTGCACTTGAAGACGAACTTGGAAGGCAAGAGGATTATGATTTCAAAGAGTTAATAATAATAATTACAGCATTCACAATACATATGGCAAGCAGACATGATCTTGGTGAGAGTAAAGTGCGCTTTACTCTACTGTTGAGTGGCAGACAGAGTCATAATAGGAAGTTTTTAGAAGGACATAGTTAGTATAATGCTCCATTATGAGTTCTTTGGAGGCTCTGAGTTCACAACAATGCAATTTTAAATTATTACATCATAGATCTACAGCAAGAAGTTTTGAAGAATAATGCTATTCACTGTGCCAAAACAAGTCCATTCCCTATGCCATTACCAAATGCGGAATGAATGACAGGACTACCCCTATTCACCTTGGGACAGCCCGCTGTACTTCCACAACTAAGCTATTTGAGACATAGGGAACGTCAGTAGCTAACAATGGTTTTCGATTAGGGAGGTTTTTCGGCACCAGAGTTGCTAGCTCCCCTACAGTCGGTAATAGGGATTCAGCTCATTAAATAAACGCATCAACATAATCATAGCTTTCCTTACTAAACCCAAAGCAAAAGGTATCCTTAATCCATGTAGACACCCATGCATATAAACTTTTTCTGTAGCTCATTGGTTGTACCTTGGGCTAAGAAGCTCATAGGTTATAGGATTCCTGTGCATCATCATGATGCAGTAGTATTCACATCCATGATATTCTTGCTGCTTAAGGCTGTTAATGCAAGCTCTTTTCCGACTCAAATGCTTCAAAGCCAGCAACCATGATGTCTCTATCCCGGTTGTTGCCTAGTTCATGTAAGTTTGGAAATTGCCACTACAACTCCCACCCTGATGTCTTGGCGAAGTCTTATCATTGAATCGGCTTCCCTTGCTGTTGTGTCCTAGGACATCACCTGCAGCATTGGGATCCAACAGAAATTCGATTACTTGGCCTTCCTAGACATATTAGCTTAACAAAGCAATCTTGCTCCTCAATCCTGTTTGCACCAGTTCAGCTTAGTTTGAGATGATCTGAATTGCTGTCTGCTAGCCATCAATTGCACAACTACTAAGTTCACAGCTTGCAAATGTTCCTTCTTTCAAGTTTGATGCAGTGCTCTAGACTCATCAGCATTTGGTAGGGTTACAATCAATGCATCACCTATTACAGCCACAGCTGACAAGGTCCTGCATCCGCTTAAGGGTAGACACACAATATCATATGTTGGTAAGCCAGACAGCTGGTTGTTCAGGCTTGCGATGTTAAGAATTGATCCCAGTATATTGGACAGGGCAGCTTTGCTTGAGCTGTGAGAAGCTGGTACCATGTTACTCATTCATATCAGTCCCAAGTCATATCAACAATTTCACAGCTCCAATTCACCCAAAGAAGGTTGAGAAATCCCCTCCCGTTTACAGACTACATACCATTTCAATTGTTGCCTTAGTGCAAAGTTGCATTGCCAACTATTCTGCCTGCAGATTACTGTTTCCTTCTTGCTACTTGTTCTCGCCGGCTAGATCGATGGAACAGAGCATTCCTATCTAGGTACCTAGGTTGTTTCATCTCTTTAAGGATCGCAATCGGCAAGGGAAAGTTAGCGGTCGTAAACCTGTTTAGCCCCTGTCGCGGGAATGTGAACACTGCCGAGTACTGAAATGATCCAGGGCACACCAACCTGGTTGTAGAGTGCGTTTTCGAGCACCTGGTGGGACGAGAATGGCTCGGAGTGAAGTGATGGAATTGGGACAGTTCCAGTGTCGGTCATAAAAACTTGGAACTGCGCCACACGCTTTGCCTATGGCAGGTTCAGAACGAAAACTAGGCTTTTCAGCACAAGCATTACCGCAGCGACTGCCAGCCGAGATCCAGAGCGTTGGGACGTAGCGGCTGGATGGAAAAAATTCTGACGAGTTCGGGTGCCGACCAGCGGCCCAGCGGGTTCAAACTGGCGCCCGAAGACGGATCGTCAGGGAAGAGCACAGCCCAGAGAACAGCTACTGCTGCAAAATGCTGAAGCCCGAAACCCGGTGTCAAATCCGTGCCTAATTTCGAACAAAGTCCCACAGCCGACAGATTCAAGCATAAGGTAGCGATCCTTGAATGCGGCCTAGATCACCCACATCAACGTTGTGCGGAAACCCAGCTAGGCCTGCTCTGCAGACCAGCCGGGCAGAAGCATAGTCTCTTGCGACATGTATACGACACTCTGATAAGACACGGTTCGGCTCATTAAATGGAGCGGCACGCCTTTGAACAGCATTATTCTAGCCGCGGGGGGTATCAGGATCGCGACCTCGGGAAGTTCCGGAAGCAAAGCCACCGGAGCGGGCGGGCTTGTTACTGCGTATGCGGCCATGAATGACGATTCGATTTCTCCCGGATTGATCGCGAGCTTGATGTCGTTTAGATATCAGCTTGTTGCCATTGAGAAATTCTGACTGGGCCCATATGCGAACTCAATCATGCTTTGCCGAGGCTAGCAGGTATTTGGCAGCGTCAGTCCTTGTCCCTAGGTAAGGTTGACCACCTCACTCAGCATCTGACTGGTCAATCGCTTCAAGCAAGGCCACAGAACTGGTACATACTTGAAAAAATATCAAGCTGAAGAGAGTATTCAAAGCATCGCCCGTGAAAGTGAGGCTGGAGTAAACGCGCTCAGCAAACACTCTCTATTTCACGGCCAATAGCTCGACGACCATCTAAAGAAGAACGGTATCCTGGGTCACAACAAGGCGAATAATTTGTTGCTAGCTGGTGGTGAGAAGACTTTAGTTCCCCGCTATCCCCGCAAAATCAACATTTGCTCGCATTCTGAAGATTTTTCTCGCATCACTCCCCGGGCAGGTCGGAAAGGATTGCCCGACCCCCTATATATACTAAGAGCACCTTCTGCTTGCCATTTCTATCACGGTTCAGACGCCCGAGTCGATCAAGGCAATTCCCTAGGTGGCCTCCTCCTGCCGAGGAGCGGCGTTGCGAAGTGATAAGATGTTTGTGAACATCGTACATCCTGACGGACTTTGGGTAAACCAGCTGGCTTGTTTATATCTATACACTTTTCCACACTTCGATCAAGACATGCCGCATGAGTTCGCACGATGATTGGCTTGCAGACCCTTGACATACACTTTTGTCTAGCTTTGTACGTGATGATGCACAATTTTACTACCCTCCTCCAGTGGATCCTCGAAGACTTTCAAGCCCCGGTTACGAAGGCAGACGACCTCGGCAGTCTATATGCAATGATTTTTTTACTTCAGTTTGAGAAGCTCAGATCTCGTCCTAACTCTCTGGTTTCTTATTCGAATCCGTATATCCCAAATTTTATTCAGCTGCTGCATCAACTGTGGAAGACACCGTGATAAATACGTGCCTTGCGTGAGAATATCCGGACTTTGTGCTCATCCATCATTTGGCCAATTACTACCACATACAGGGCAGGCAAGGCAACCCGGCCATGCTCCAGAGCTAGAGGCCCTCTGGTCTGTTATGCTACACAAGTAGGTATGCTGTGTTACCTGGGTAGTTTCTTCAACTGCAGCATTCATGAACCTCGGATATCATTTTGCTCAGCGTTGGAAATGGCAAATTGTAGACTACTTTTCTGTATAGAGTATCCTTTGCGGTATCTTATGATATTAAAGTTTATACAATGGATCACTGGCATGTGTTCAGGATGCGGCTACACTCGTGCCAAGGCTTCGAAGCGTACCTAGGTATCTACCTAGAACCTAGGTAGACATCGCATAGGTATGCATAGAAAAGACACGCATCCCTACATGCGCTTGTGATTCGAGGTGCAAATACGTACATGCCGAAGAATTCAACTTAATAACTTCTGCTATAACAACAGTCCCGCGTAATCCAAAGTTTCGACCGTGCATATATCTTCTCGATTTTACATTCACTCCTACATATCTTAAGCAAGGCGAGAAATCTCCGAGCTTTACTAAGGAATAGTCGCTTTGCTACCTAGGTACCAGTATCACATTCAACATTCGTTCAAAATGGACGGGGAAGAAACCAAGGCCATCTTTATCACGTTCTCGAGTATTCTAATTCTATTTTCCAAACGTCTCTGGCGTCCTGCTTTGTCATCTCTGTTACTATATCTTCGAGGTCTTTACATCCAGCCAAAATGGTATCTTCGCACCTCAATTTGAGGCAAGCATCATATAGTGAGTCGTTCTATACAAGCATTGCTACTCAAAAGCCATGATTCAAGCTGATTCTGTGTATCTGTATTTCAGCGACGTTCGCACTAGTATACAAGTGCTCTTGTCAGGAATATGGAGGGACATCAGAGGGATCGCATGGAAGCGTGGACAACCCATTTTCATCTGCACAGCCCTGGCCTTACTCTGGACCTGGTTCAGGAGGCGTAGTTCCAGCCACAACAATGAGTACTGGACCCCCGAAGCTGTATCAAGACCTCCGGATAGCCCATGCCGTACTCGGCATGCTTGCTTTCGGCTTGTTTTTCCCCATGGGGAGCATTCTCATCCGCACTTCATCGCTTCGCGGTGCCATTTGGCTACATGCGTGCTGGCAACTCCTCACCCTTGCCATGACCGTATCAACAATGGGAATCGGTATTCGGATGGTTTATGATCCAACTCAAGCGGCGAACGATTTCTTCTCAGAGCCCCACACGATTATCGGCATAATAGTCATTTGTTTGCTGCTCGCAGTCCAACCAGCCACAGGCATTTTGCATCACAGGTCATTCCGCCACCGGGGCAGTCGAACCGGGTTCTCGTACGCCCATATTTTACATGGCATTCCACTTATCACGCTTGGCGCAATCAACGGTGGCCTTGGTCTGCAGCTCTCCCATGAGCCTTTGAAGTATACCGTAACCTATGGCGTCTTGGCCGGGCTGGTCTGGGTGGTATGGATGTTGATCACGTTCACTTTCCTACGCAAACAACGGTCAGCATCACTGCGGGCCGCAAACAAGGCTCGGGATGGAACGAGCAAGGATGGTGTGGTGATTACCCAAAGTCTTAATCGATCAGAAAAGCGTTGAGTTGACGCCGTACGGGGCGTGTCAGCACAGGGGGCCTAACCTTTTGTGCCTGAGGTGTTTGACAAGCTCGAAACGGTCACATGATGTTGTATCGATCTTAGGTGGAATTCGTCCAATTCCAACACCCCGATGACTTCTTTGAATCAATAATGCACTATTAAACCGACAGGAAATCGTCTCGCTCATCCTTGAAAGATTCTCACCAACCGCTGCTGCTTTTTTTCTTCTTCTGGTGTACCTAATAAGCGAGCAGGCTTACTTAAATCCTCAACAGGTGAGGCCTGCAGTGAACCCTAACCCAATTCTGTGGCCCCCTACTGGAGGTGCATTATCAATGGCTCTGTTCTGCGCCACTCTTCAATCTCGAATTTGTCACTGGCGAGTATTGCTGCATGGCCTGACGTGACGACCAAGAGCTTTTCATTCTCTCGAAATGGAGCCTGTGCGCCTCAGCCCCCAGCTTTTGGAGTCGATCAGCACGAATACCTTGCTGAGATCCCTAGGCCTGAGGAGTCTTGGGATTGCATTTGTGCTTGTTTTGTGGAGTTACTGGTACATGCAGGGAAGAGCTGCAAAACATGTCGGTCGCCATTCCCATTATCACAACACCAGACATGACCCTCCAAGGAGCTCAATAGAACTGGGAAACTGATCAGTAACTATAGCTCGCTCGTGACTTGTCTGTGAGACATGGCTGCCAACCTGTGCATGCAACACTGCCCTACAAATGGCCCTTCGCTCTAGATCTTCTCATTAAGCAGTACAAAGCACTGCCCGGTGGGCGTCTGCTCGAGTTCCAGAGCCCATTCCTTGCCACGGCTCCCACCATTCGCATCAGCATTCTCGGCGATGGATATATTTTGACAGATCCCGTCAACATCAACGCCGTTCTGAGTACCCACTTCGAGGACTATGTTCTGGGCTCTCGCAGTGACGGGCTGCGAGCACTGCTCGGCGAGGGTATCTTCACTCAAGACGGCCCAGCGTGGAAACACTCGCGAGACTTACTACGCAGACAATTCGCCCGCCTGCGTGAAGCCGGCCTTGATCCATTGGTATCTCACGTCGATGAACTGCTTGCGAATATCGAGGATTTGCGCAAAGCTAACCCAGATGTCGTTGTCGACTTACAGCCCCTCTTCTTCGAGTACACTCTTGGTACCACAACTGATTTGCTCTTTGGCGTGCCTCACAGCAGCTTGCCTAAAGCGGACCGTGACACACTGCGAGATAGCTTTGATTCGGCCAGTCTTGTGTCTGCCATTCGTCTGCGCCTTGCTGACCTTTTCTGGGTGTATACGCCACCATCGTTTCGCCGCTCCTGCAAAAGTGTGCAAGAGTGGGGTTCCTTTTTTGCAAACAAGGCCATTAATTATCTAGAGGAGCACGGAGAGGAAGCTGCAAGCAAAAAGTACCCTTTCATTGTCGACTTGTGGCGAGATATGCATGATCGCGAATTGGTCCGAGATCAGTTGCTACATGTGCTTATTGCCGGGCGTGATACCACAGCTTGTCTCCTCAGCTGGACCTTGTGAGTGACTTCAATCAGCTCATGCTTCTGAGAAGCTAATCAAGAGACATGTTGTTATTTCTAGCTTCCACCTCATTCGCAATCCTCATCTCATTGCCCGTCTCAAGGAAGAGATAGCACATGTCATTCCCAATAATGGCATAAACATCTCGCGCAATCAAATCCAACAGCTTCCATTCTTGCGATGCGTTCTCAATGAGAGTATGTTGTGCTCTACTTGCCCAAATACCTCTCTGAAATTCTCCCCGCCTGCATCGAGAACACTTGGCTGATACCTCATTGCTACGCTGTAGCGCTTCGGCTGTACCCTCAGCTTCCCGTGAATGTAAGATTCGCAATTCGTCCGACAATTCTTCCGCGAGGCGGTGGCGCCGACGGTCTTTCTCCTGTTTTAATAGACAAGGGCACGGGCATAGGTTGGTCTTCTTATCATCTACACCGTCGCGAAGACATATACGGGCCAGACGCATCCGTTTACAGGCCCGAGAGATGGGAAAGTGGACAACTTCTACATGAAGTCTCCCAGAAAGGGGGTTTCTTAGACTTCCATGCTGGACCTCGAATTTGTCTGGGAAGTAAGTCCTGTCCTCTTCTTTTTCTCCAATCTCTGCTATCTTCACATTCTGATGCATCTGCTGACCGGGCTCCCTCTCTGACCAGAGGACTATGCCATAATGGAAGCAAGCTTGGCTATTCTTCGTATCTTGCAGACTTTTCCAGATATTCGCATCCCACCAACCGAACCAGTCGGGCCTGTAGGTTCCGAGCGTCAAAACCTAACTATTACTCTATCAAGCGCCGGTGGTACAAAGGTCCTACTCTAGTGGACCGCAGTCATCAACCCGGATATCGGAGTATCGCAATGAGTGGGTCCAGCGCTATTCGTCATAGCTCATAGCAACCATTTTTAGCCACCCTATAATCATGTCCAATTCCCTCCGAGCTCTTGTGTTTTCTCAACCTTCCCAGAGATTCGTTCCTTTTCTCCAGAATTGTTTGAGTTGCACATCGTGAACACTGATGACCGAGAGAGTGCACTCTTAGATGTAGTGGCATTCATTGCCAACACCCTCTCCAGAGCAATGCTGTAGTCAATGAGGGAACAGTTTACGCTTCAACTGACCGACCGTGGTCTCCAGGGGGCGACGATATCAGCATCCTTCAACTCAACTCCTCTCAATTGATGCTGTGACCAGGTTTTCTCTAGCCAGATGACATGACTTGTTGTACCTGCCCTAATCCAGTGAACGCCTTCTGTCCATAGATAATAGTCATATATCATGAAAAGAGTGAGCGGGCAAGTCATTATTGACATATCAGCATGCCAGAGGACAAGCTGTGCTATCAAAACGTGAATCAGAGGCGCTATAGTTCGCTGGGCAGGCTTCAAGATACAACAGTCTTGTCCTTCCTTACTTTCTCATAGTTCGGCGCCGACTACAAATTTAGATCTAGGTATGATGAAACTTTCTGTAGCCGTCATAAGCTGTTATAGAGGCAAAGAACTGACATTATGCCCTTTTGCTGTTCCATAATATTGACAGTTTTTTGTTTATATGCAAACCCACTTTTCCACTTGCTGCTGCAAACATCCTAGCTTTATCTATCTTATCTAACTGCGAGCCCAAGCTCTGGGCACATGTACTTGTACCCTGTACCCTGTACCTAGGTACATAAGGTACCTTGTCAGGACGAGCGTCCAAATCCGCCCACCACGCAACATCGCCAACCTTTTTGTCTTCCTTTTTCTCTTGCTCCCTCCATACCTCGGCCCCCTCGCTCATTCATCCTACCCACCATGCGGATACGACCGTCGACGGCCTTGTCGTTGGCCACCAGGCCGAGCTTCCTCACTCGCGCTTCCTCGCGAACCCAGAGTCTACCGTCAGAAGTCCTTCACATCTGCCAGGACCACCTCCCCACATACACGCGACTTCAATATTCCACTTCGCCGTCTCCAGCTCCCGTACCAGCGTCACAACTTCAATTCGGCCAGCCTGTCCATGAGACTCACCCCCACATCCTTGCACCAGGCGAGTGTACGTCGTTTCCTTCTCCCTTGCTCTCTTCTTGTCAGAAGTTTGCCGTCGGGACACCCACCACACATCACCATGTCTCTCTTCGTACTGACTCCCTCCGCGCAGTAACCCCTTCCATAACCGCCCAGGAATATCACGATCGCCGCACCGCGCTCGCCTCTTCTCTCCCGACAAACGCCCTTGCCATCCTTCCCTCCTCCTCGATCCAGTGGCGCTCCGGGGCTGTCTTCCACCCGTTCCGCCAAAACTCAAATTTCCTCTACCTCACAGGCTTCTCCGAACCCGAATCTCTCGCAGTCATACAGAAAACAGGCCCACAGCCCGATGATTTTCTTTTTCACCTCTACGTGCGCCCTAAAAACCCTTCCCTCGAGCAGTGGTCCGGTCCATGGAGCGGCGTGCAAGCCGCGCAAGATGTTTTTAATGCGGATGTCGCGGACGACATTGCCCAGTCGGAGCGCCTACTGTCATCGCTTCTTCAAAGCGCCAGCAAAATCTACACTGATGCCGACCTCCCTTCAGTCTTTCCCAACACGCGCCGCCGCTCCGCCCAAACCGTCGCGCCCCTCAAACCACTCCTCAACGCCCTGCGCATTGTGAAATCCCCCTCCGAGCTCGCCGCTATGCGCCACGCTGGCAAAGTATCAGGTCGCGCCCTCACTTCCGCCATGCGCCGTGAATGGACACACGAAAAAGATCTCGCTACATATTTAAACCACGCCTTCACGGCCGACGGACTCGACGGCCCCGCATATGTCCCTGTCGTGGCAGGCGGGTCGCGCGCAAACATGATCCACTACGTGCAGAACAACCAAATCCTTTCTCGGGACAAGCTAGTTCTCGTCGACGCCGGCGGCGAGTACGGCACATACATCAGCGACATCACGCGCACGTGGCCTGTCAACGGGAAATTCCAGCCAGCGCAAAGGGACTTGTACGAAGCAGTTTTGCGCGTACAGCGCATGGGCGTGGCCCTGTGCCGCGCAAATAATGGCGGCCTATCGCTGGACAGAATCCATCGCGCGACGGAGGCGGCGCTGACAACCGAGTTGCGTGCGCTGGGGTTTACGATGGATCGGCCGGCGGATCTGGAGGGAGTCTTTGCGCACCATGTGGGGCATTACGTTGGGCTGGATGTGCATGATTGCCCGGGTTATGGACGGAATGTGGCGCTAAAGAAGGGCATGTGTGTGACAATCGAGCCCGGAGTGTACGTTCCTGACGACGAGCGATATCCTAAGCATTTCCGGGGCATGGGAATTCGCATCGAAGATAGTGTGGCTGTGGACGATAAGGGCCCTACCGTCTTGACAGTGGAGGCAGTCAAGGAGGTTGTAGATGTGGAGGCACTGAGAAACTGAGAACAAATTCCCTTGCTGGCTCGGCTCTATTGGTAAGATGCGATGTAAATAAACACTGGAAGAAATCGCAAGGATTATGATGTGTAGATGTGTAGACGTAGGTCATGGAGCACTTTCCCGCTCGTATAGAAGAGACGCTCAGGTTTGCATCAGCGTAGATCAGAAGCCTTCGGTAAAAACAGCTTCGCTCGAAGTTTCTGCATAGGACTGATCTACACACACGGCCATTTTCGCGTGCAAGGATGTCACTCCCATTACAATGCTATATTTTTGAGCCATGACAGCGACCATTGGTGGCGCGCAGTGGCCTTCCACTTTCACGAGAGGGCTCGAACAGCTAGCTCTTTCAGCTCCTGTCGCAAGTCGTTCTATATATACACAACGAATGATGTAATATGATCATCTCGATGGGAAGGAGGAAATTTTTGTCCCTTCTTCGGAGTTGCGATGCTTCTATGCTTACGTGTCGTCTTTCCAGATCATGAGATTTCCCGTACTTCAGCAAGTGCCTGCCATATGACCTCCGGTCCCGAAGACGGACTTGAACGCCGATCGCAATGATGATATAAAAATTCAATAGGTACTGAGATCAACAGAATGCTCGTGGGTCGAACAACGTCCGGCTGTAGTTGGGCATCTGGAATGTCGGCCGTGCTGTCTGGCTGAGGAGCTGCTCAAAAGCCGCCAGACGTCGGGATAGTTGCTGGTGTTGGGCTAGAATTGCTTCGTTTTTCTTTTCCAAGTAGTTTATATACTCGGTCGCCTTGGTCAGAACCGTGCCCTGTGTTTGTCATTAGCATATGCCTTCTGACTGCTCTATGCATCCATCGGGCCAATCATGAACGGCCAAGGAAACCTTTGCTTTCACTCACTTTGCTGACTTTGGGTCGATTCCCAGGCACACTTTCATCTCCTTCATCCACCACGCCTTCCTGGATGGTCCGTAGCGCGGGTACCGCATCCCGAAGCTCGGCAATCTTATCCTTCAAGTTTGTGCGGTACTTGCGCTCTATGTCGTTGTGCGCAGTCCGATCTCCCGATTTACCCTTGCCTTTCGTCTCCTTGCTGTCGTGATCATCCTCATCTTCCCCTCCGTCCTTCTCCTTATCCTTTGCTTTGCCTTTGCCCTTGCCCTCGGGCTTTTCGGTGCTCGATCTCGAAAGCCGTGGCTGTGGCTCTTTTGCGACGGGGGGTGTTTCTGGTCTCAGCAAGGGCGCGTCGTCGGTGATCTGACCCATTCCGAGGCTGCCTAAGCCGCCAAATCCCCCAAACCCTCCCAACGCAGCCAGGTTGATACCGGACCCCAGCGTCGCGTGCAAGCCACCTCCTGCCACATAACCTCTAGAGCCACTGCTTTGTCCAAATTGTCCTGAGCCCAAGCCTCCCATGATAGGCCCGGTGTTCATTGCGATAGCAATCAACCGCCTTTGCTCGTCCTCGTTCAGCTGTTGCGGACTGTGCATGCTCATGAGAGAGTCGAGGCGCAGTCCTGGTTGTGGCTTCTCCCAGCTAAGTGGCGTCGAATACAGCCCCTCCCGTGGCGGCACATCCGGTGGAGGCATCGAGTCGATTCTGGACAGGTGGTCTGCTAGATTCATAGAGCCAAAATCCTCGGCCGTGATATCGCCCTCCTCGGAAAGTGCATAGTCCAGGGCTTCATCTTCCAGTATATCCTCAGGTCGGAAAGATCGGTGTAGGGGCCTAGAGCTGGCCGGTGCTGCTGCGGCCGATCTGCTAGATCCGTGTTCTCGTGGGCGCTGCGGATGGTCCCGGGTACTCGTTAAAGCTGGCGAGGTGTGTGAATGTTGTATTTTGGGTCTTGAGAGCAGAATTGTCAGTCACGCCAGCATGTTGGACGGGTCGGTGGGCATAGGCTCAGCAAAGAAGCTGTCTCGCCGGCACCAAGATATCCATAGTGCTTTTTGCTCCCACCGGTGGCTCGGGGACGAGCTTACCGTTGTTGCTGTTGTTGCTGAGGTCGCTGTGGCCGCTGCTGCTGTTGCTGCTGCGACGATTGCTCTTGTTGGGATGGCTGCTGTTGCGTTTCTTTAATCTTTTGATGGCTGAGCTCCGGACTGCCTACTTCCCCTGAGGCGCCCTCATCGTTGTCAAACTGGATCCAGTAGTCCACATTATCAAACGGCGTTGACTCTGTACTGAGTTTCGTGCGCTTCCGCTCGTGTCCGGCTTTGGACTTTGGCGGACGAGGCGGCAATATTACTCTTGAGCTTTGACCAAACGGGTGTTGTGATCTCGCCGGGGGCTGGACCTTGGTCGTATTGGTTGGAATAGACTGGCCAAAAGACTCAAATGAAAGGGTGGTGGGGGCAGAGGAGGGGGAGCCAAGAGCGGAGTCGACATTGAGACCTGCTGCATCCCAAAAGTTCGCGGTGGGGGAAGTTGAGGCGGCGGAATTTAAGCGGCGTTGTTGCTGGCTGTCGAGGTCGCCAGTCTGTTCAGTGTCAGTACGGGGACGAAATTGCAGATTACGCATGGCTTGATGGGGGCCAACATGCTGCTTATGTTGGGACGTCTGAAGGAATGGAAAGGGTTTTACCTGGCTGTTGGGATCGAGGAAATACTCGATGTGTTTTAGGAGATTGGGATCCATGATCGTTAAGCCGCTCAGCATTGCATGAGCACGAGGGGTCCAGGGGGCGTGACGAGGCTAGAATGGGATGATCTCACGGTACGTTCCTAGTGAGGATAAATGCGCGGGGAAAACCGTCAACCGAAAGGCACAGCAGTCCTAGAAGACTTGGACGGTGAGTTGTGAGAAGCGAAGCAACGTGATTGCTGGAGCTTCGATTGAGGACGGCAGGAAACCTTCCTGCAGTGCGAAATGACACACAGGGCGGGCTGCTAGGGGATCAAAGGTGTGCCCGTGGCCGTTGAAAGATGCTCAAAGTCTGGCGCATTGACAAGTGGGTTCAGTCGACCGGGTTGGTTTGCCTTGGTATGACACCTGCGCAGGTGGGTTCTCGAAAGATTTCTCAGACCTTTCGGGACCTCGCAAAACGGTTGGCCTGGTAGGTAGCTTGTCGGCAACCTTCGATGATGACGGCGAGCCAAACGTGACGTGAGGCAAGGTCTGCGGGGGTCCAAGACCCAAAAAGATTGAAAGCCGGATGGGCGCCTGTAAGCAAGGCTCACGGCTCTCTCAGCGAATCGCGGCAGTCTGGATAGGGGCCTTGAAAGGCAAACACAAAGATCAAGCGTAGCGCAGAGCCAACAGCGCGTCAATACGGGGACACTGGCTGAATGGGTGATGGTGAGACAAGGGAGTGTGGTGTGTGTCTCGCTTGACAGGCCTGCATAAATCCGAGCCCGGGTTCGAAGGAGGGTGGGATAGGTGTCAAGCAGAAGACGAGCGGTTCAACTCGAGCTTGGAAGCTCCTGGAGAAGGCCGCCCTAGACCTGGGCTTGTGTTGTCTTGCTGTCCGCTGTGGCAGTGGCCGTCCCGCAAGCGCGCGAGATCAGGCTCGGCAAACAATGAAGGAGGGAATCCACTCAAAAGGACCCTCTTTGTGAGCCTGCGACAGTTATCGGTAGGCTCAGCGAACAAGGTAGGAGGAGAGCAACCTGAGCCGGGGATGTCAAAGAGCTGTGAGGCTGTCAGTGTTCAGGAGATGATGTGTGATGTGAGGCGCATATCCCATGTGTCAACAGGTCCTGGGACACGGTCGGTGTTGAAGATGGGCTGATAGTGGCGCAGTGCTTGAGCTTGCTATTGCAGGTGCTGAGGGTGTATTCAGGGTGTGTTCAGGGTGTGTGTGCTTCCACTGCACATTGCACTGCAGAGGCGTGAATAGTGGGCTCTTCAGGCACCTACAAGATAGAAATTGCGGGAAACCTCATGTCCAAAGCAGAGTTACCATAGGTTGGATAGGTAGGTGAGGTAGGTAGCCGGTCCGGAAGGAGAGGGGGGGTATGACCCGTGGCAGAAAGGGACGAAAGGGGAGTGAGTATTCTGCGCGGATAGCGGATGGGCAGGTGTGCATCGAATTCAACGCCAAGAAAGAGAGAAGCATTCTTTTCAGACCACTTTGCTATCCAATCACGCCACTCTGACAGGCTCAACAGGGATGAGGCCAGGATTGAGCTGGGGGACGGGAAGACTTGTATCCAGGTACCTGATTCCCAGAGCTTTGGTTGGCAGAAGATGCCGAATCGGATCCGCAATAGAAGTATGCCTCACATGGGCTCCGATCCGCATTACGGACAAAACATAGCTTGACGCCGGTGTAGACTTGTCGACAAAACCTCATCGACGTGTATGATGAGGTTTGAGGCCGAAATGAACAATGTTTAATCTGGAGCCATCTACAGAGTTACCTAGGTACTTGTAAATGAATCATTCAGTCGATTGTAGCAAAGACTTGACTCTGGAATCCTCAACGTCCCCCAATGAAACGCCAAAGTTACGGAGCGGCCCGTTAGTACAAGTAGTATGTTGACGCCCAGGGTCTTACTACTTTGAGCTTAGTGCCTGATATCTCCAGGGATTGCCAACTGGGATCGCTAGTACCTGCTAGCCTGATCTTCGTTCTTCCCCCATCGGCAGGTTCCGCCCTGTGCCAAAACACACCACCACCTTGGTCAAGAAAGTATGCCTCAGGTCGCAGTACATGTTAACATCTGCAGCATCTCACACCCTCCTCGTTCGCGACTCCCATACGTCCTTGGCTTGTGGTGTTTCATTCTAATCAATCAAACATCACTGTACATTCTAGCGACACATCCAGAACACCTATAAATCCTTCATCACATCGCGGTATTCCCCGTTTTGCCGGCGACGGCCGACTTGAAGATTACACCGGCACTAAAACACTAATCACTAACCTACCAAGATTGAGCCAAGGTGTCATTGATCTCCTCAATGGGTATCAGTGTTAGTTTACACACACAATTTGGCCAGGGTGAGGTTGAAGACAGGGCAAGTTCAATTTCCCTTTTTTTTTACCTCAACAGGCCGTTCAACGGAGTAGGCAGAGAGGCAACTTTTGAGCCCACGACCCTATGATCCCTCTATTCTTGCCATCGTACTACGCTGGCCAAGAAACACCGCCGACTTCCCACGAATCACTACTTGATTACTTCATCTCCTCAAGCCGTTCGAATCCATAGTCCTCAACAGCCAGAAAGTGCGCTGGTGGCCCTGCACCCATCCTCAATAGCAATGAAATTAGCCCCGATGCATCCACCAAGAACGCAATAGCGTTTAGAATCCAAACACCCCACGATGTCTCTGGATGCATCTGCCTCGGCATCCCCGGTGCCAGCTTCTGTGCTCTCATAACAACAGGCCGCATTTTCGCCTCGTACTCTGCAAACGCCGCGGTGTGGTCGTTCACACGGCTGGAAAGAATAGCGCCCGCCAGATTCCAGGCGCCCGTCATGGCTAATGTCGTGCCCATGCCGGAGAAGGGAGATGCGCAGTATCTGGACGCACGGGTTAGAGTGACGATTGTAAGTCAATTGGTAACAAAGACCGGGACATCTTACCCAGCATCACCAAGAAGCACTACTCGGCCTTTGCTCCATTTGTCCATCTTCACCTGCGCGATCATATCATAGTAAAAGTCTTCGGTGGTCATCATCTCACGGACAAGTCGAGCACACTCCCATCCTGCGTCCTGGAAATATTCCTTCATCAACTCCTTCTGTGCCTGGACATCCTCTCTCTTCCTCCCCACCACAGCAGGCAAACGAGCATCGCGATCATTGACCACAGTCATGAATACACTCATCCTCTCCCTACTCTCACTGGGCCGAACCATCACTGCCCGCCTCTCAGGAGCATGGAACCACCTCCGCCACAACCCGTCTCCTTCGCCAACCATGCCACTGAAAAATGCTCCGTACACACCTCCCGCAACCCTCTCGACCCTTTTTGTCTCCCCTTCGGTCCCCCAGACCATCTTTCTCGTCGTGCTTTGCACACCGTCCGCCCCCACCACCAGATCAAACCGCCTGGTCTCCTTTCTCCGCGCAAATTGGACCGTCACTCCATCCCCGTCCTGCTCGAGGTGGTCAACCCACTCACCGAACAGAATTTCCACCCCCGCACCTCCGGCCGCATGCACTGTCTTACTCACTTCCCGCACCCGCTTAAGCAAGATCGCCGCCAAAGACCCTCGCAAAATCTCCACATCGGCTGTGGGCGTCGATGTGCGACCGCTGTGGTCCGCGGGGACCTCAGCCCAGACGCGGTCACGGTCGTCCACGATACGCACGCCCTTCTCATGCGTCGTAGCCCGGCGTACAGCGAGCTCAATGCCCAGGTGCCGCATTATGGTGAGACCGGCACCGCGGATGTCGACGTTTTGGCCCTCTTTGCGCGGATATGAGGCTCGTTCGAGAAGGGTGATGTGTGGTTTTTCGGTGGCGGGGAGGGCTGTGAGCAGGAGGAGGGTTGCTAGGGTAGGGCCCGCGATGCTAGTACCGACTATGAGGATATGAATCGGCGCCATGACGAGTGACTTTGGAGGGCAGCGAGACGGGTTGATTGGCTTATGTTGAATCTTCAAGTGTGTGGCAGTATTTGCGAACGCACTACGCTCTCCTGGTCAATGAGACAAGGCATGTTGTCTTATTTATGTCAGCATACCTGTTCGACTACCTAGGTATGTGCTTCTTTTCACTCCCGTCAGATTTGCTTGGTGTCATCACGCCGCAATAAGTTGTGGACGTCACCAATTCCAGACCCTGAAGACTCTCATTGGATGCTAACGCGGCCATTGTCTTCGGGCCCGAAAAGCTGCATTCCGCTCGGCCCCGATTCCATTCATTTACCGCATTGTAGGACTCATCTCACAGACCATAATGCAATGAAGACAGAGATGTGCGTGTATGCGGGGATATGGAACTCCTCATTGGGACGTTCTTTACCACCTTGAATGGGAAGTCTAGGTCTGACCGGAGCCAAAATACACAGAGCAAAGCACTGTGATGAAAGTGTGAGCCACCTTTACGTCACTGGCTGATTGACTTCGAATTTTCGTCCCTCATCCTCGATGATATTCACGGAGTCGGATTCAGTTTATTCATCGATTTCAAAGACAGATTGCAGCAGCTTCAGCTGCTGCGCAAAGTCGTTGGCACCAAACGAAAGCCGTTCTCTGTCTCGCCCGCCCAAGTCAATGCAAAGAGCGGTGACAATCCATCTTCTCACTTCGTCGGGCTCGTCCATTGTGCGTTCTTTATCTGAAAAGGGGTTTCCTCGATGTAGCTCATCTGGATCTGCAATGATTGCAGGTGGTTCAGACTAGGAAATCGAGCGAACAGTCACTTACTGGTAACCGCTGATCTTTGTCTTCGCAGTTCGCGATTCCTGAAATAAACGAGCATGCAAGCCACGGTCGACATCTCTGTTGATGGAGTGAGACACGTTCTAGAAATCCTCATAACTGTCCGTATGTTTTCCCTTTTCGAGCAGCTTTGTTCAGACCACGACCAATGTACATCGCAAAGCCTTTATCTCTTTCGTGTTTTCCGTGCGGATTTATGAATTCTGTGTATAACATGGCCAGCCCAGCTAAATTCAAGTCTCTCGACAATGTTACGGGAGATATCCCAATGATAGTGACCAAGCCTCGGGAAAGGTACTCTCCTCTTCCATAATGACCGTTTTCGAGACGAAAATTGAAAAGTTCTTGCAGGCCAGGAATACATTCTGTAAAGGCGGGGGGTTGAATACCCTACCCTAATGAGGTGCCGAGCCAACACAAACTGACCTCGAGGGAACCTTGATGTATCCACCGCACATATCTTGAGGTTCACCACATTTGCGCCGCTCGGAGTACTACAGCAGTATGAAGCTTGCTCTATGGCGACCAGTCGAAAGCTTTGTCCATGAGACGGTCTTGTCTGGCATCTCACTGGTGTGAACATGGACCCAAATGAGATGATCAAAAAGCATGCTGTAGCCTCAATGTTGTGAAAAGTCAGAATACCCAAGCTGCGTATCGTCCCCTTCATCTGACTAGCCTGTGTTGCATCTAACTGTTGTCTTTTTTGTCATTGCTTTTCTCATTGAAGACTCTGAAAAAAACGTGGAACAACCTCGATCTAATTACGGGGTGGCATGCGGTCCTGCAGAGCGAATATATAGAATGGAGCCGAAGCCCAAGAACATTTGCTGAGAACCCCTCACCAGAAACCGACCCACGTCCTCATTTCACTGGCCTGAAGAAGTCCCACGTCACTAAATCCGTACAAATCCAGTTCTCCTTCCCACAAGGGCGCTGCGTAGCATGCAGGTGCTTCTGCTACTTGGGCCAATTTGAATGGATCATCTAGCAGTCCAGTTTCGGAACCTCCGTAGTATTGTGGGCCTTGGTCACCAAATACTTATTCAGCAGCTACTTGATGGCTGAGCATCCTTTCTCCGTTTTTCCTAGATCTAGAATTGTCAAGTAGGCTGTCGTCGCTTTAAAATATTCAATGGTATGCAGTGTTTTGGACAATCCGCTAGCACGCCTCGTGAAACGAGGAGGCTCACGATACGTCGAGAAGCTCAACATCGTTTTCTTCTTCAAGTGACAGAAGCGGTTGAGCAGGCTGGTCCGAGTTCGTGCACGTTCCTCTTGGTCCTTGGAACAACACTTGCGTGGGCGGGCGAGAGTGGGGATAGATAGTGGTTATTGTTAGGGGATCATCTTGCGCAGTTGGGGTAGAATTCATTACAGCCAATAAGAAGGTACAAACTATAATTTATATCGAGTGTGATCTTCGTACAAAGAGCCTGCCATAGAGGCCACCATGTAGGTAGGTTTGGCATTGGAGTAACGCTAAGTTAAATAAGCGGGAAGTGGGCCAGACCCCTAGTAGGCCGCCCTTTTACACCAAAAATCCACATTTTGAATTATTAATTATATATATAGCAATCATTATAATTCTATAGTATTTAATATATATATAAAAGTTTAAAATAATATATATATTTTTTAAGTTTTAAGTATTTTTTAAATAATAAATATTTCATAAATATAGTTTAAAGTTTAAATTTCGATAATATTAAAGTTTATTAATAAACTATATATATTTCTTAACGGCAACGTTTTATAGCTATATTAATTAATTAACTATATATTTAAATATGAAATTTTAATATAAAATTAATATATACTTTTAAATTATAAAAATATTATTTAAAAAAAATCTTAAAAAACCTACTATTAAGAAATATATATAGCTTACTAATAAATCTTAATATTTTTAGAATTTAAAAATTAACCTTAATTTATAATATTTACTATTTAAAAAATGCTTTAAATTTTCAAATATATATACTATTATAAATCTGTATATATACATTTAATATTATAGAATTATAATCATTGCTATAATAATTCAAAATATGGATTTTTGGTGTAAAAGGGCGGCCCACTAGGGGTGTGGCCCACTTCCCACTTATTCAACTTACTTGGTAGTTCATTCCTCATAGAAAATGGGTTTCAACACAATTTCACAAGCATTTTGATAATGAATCCACAGAGGCAATAAGTATATGGGAAAGCTTAACAGAGAAGCTATTGGAACAGTCAGGCTGCTGAAGACTGCATTTGTGTTCTGACAAAGCAGCACTCAAGCTACCTAATCTGGCTTAGTTGTTGATGGGAAAATACTTAATTTTATCAGATCTGTTCACCCAAGCTTTCATCTATGTCAATGGTATGAAGTCTCTGTAGATTCAAGTTCAGTTCTGTCAAAAATTTGAAAGATGGCGCAAGACTGCCGGCAGCTCCCCATCACATCCGCTCCCTTATTCTTTTCTTCCCTTCCAATCTCAGCCGCCTAAGTAGTTAGCCGCACCATATAGTCGGATTTGCATCTCTCTTTCGAGCTACGCGGATCATTCTCACTTCGAATCGCGAAGGAAGACCCCGGCCGCCCACACACTGTGGTCAACAAATGCCTATGAAGCAACCCGCGGTGCCATGCTGTAGGAGCTCCTTCAACGAAACTAGTAGCCAGAACCAGGGCATCCTCTGCTGTACAGAATACTTCAAAATTGTCCTGTCCTCGGAGAAGAGAGTGGCTGTCAAGCCACCCCCTTTGAATTGCATAACCTTTGCCAACAATGGCGAAGCGAGTACAGTTATCATTGTTCGGGACATTCTGAGTGCCTCTAATTATCACCGTGAGCCATTCAAGACCGAATGAGCGAGGTAGATTACTCCTACGCAGAGTCCGTTCCGTGAATAAACACCAATCACCGGGCTCAGCTGTCATAGGAAGAAAGACTTTGGTTTCTCGTCGGTCAGATGGATCCGGTACGAACCTAACATCTCCGACTGGAGACCAGTAAGTGTTCACAATTTGCACCATAACGCTGTTGCAGGGTGTTCTTTCGAGTGTGAGTATCCCATCCTCGCGACATAGACGAAATCCGCGAAAGCTCCCAAACCATTGAGGTTCTTCCTTTTCAGTAGTCTTGTGTTCAGGGCAAGAAAAAATGCGCAATTTATCCCGTAGGTTTTGCGTTTGAGGTAACCCCGAGTCGGGTATAGGAGCGCGTTGCAGTTGCTTTGACAAATCTCGTGCTCGAAGCGCCTTTTTCAATGCATTCGACGGACGGGAGGCAAGACGCAAGGTCCAGGACACAAGGGCAGATACATTCCAACATGGACCTAGCCTCGTCAGGATCTCTGTTCCGAGATGAAACTTATCGCGGTTGTAGTCGGGCTATCACAATAGTCAGTCATTGATCTTCTAGGCAGACGTCTATCTATTTGATCAAACGTGCGTCCGTGTGTGTTAGAGGGAGACTGGACGCAAATGAAATTCCTTACGATTATTGGGTTTGTACCATCAGCCCAGGGGATCAGAGAGAGTATTGCGTACACTCGATCGCGATCATCGGTGCAATCTAATCGTGACACTCTTAACAAATGCCGGACAAGCCGTTCTTCAGCCCATCCCGACACCTTCGCCTTGGTGACGCCCACTTCCACCAAGTCTTTTACGACCCCCAGGCCCACGCCATAGGTGGAAACACCTGATGTCGCCCCCAGCCCGTCATATCCTCGGCACTCGACCAATTGTGGAAGATGGTAGAGACCCGCGCTGATGACGCCCGCTGGCACCAAGTCCTCTGGGGCCTCCAGCTCCACATCATAGGTGGCATTTCCCAAGAACGCCCCAAATCCCCCATGTTCTGCGTACTCGACCAATTCTTGAAGAGGGTAGAGATTCGTGCGGTCGCTCCCGCAACAGACAATGATCTTGGATCCAAAGCAAAGTTCTTGATAGACCCAAGCACGGCCAAAGTATGGACGCTTGGCGAATGCAACAAGCTGATCAATGAATGCAGGTTGACGCCTAGACCGTGGCATTCGCATTTGAGTTATATGATAAGACTCGAATGACAGTCGTGATCCGGGGTTGGGCTTCGTTAAGCGCCTAGGCGCTAGTGTATCGTATTCGCGAGTCCATTGCCTGTGACTTAATCTTCGAAGTTGGCTCAGAGATTTGTAGGCACTGAATTTCGAATACCATGGCCACCAGTTCAGCATGCCCCGATCTAAGACCATGCGACTGGCAATTGCTGCTTTCAAGAATGGTGACTTGGATTGCAGTATGTTAAAAACGCTCTCGCTGTTGACGTCGTGCTCTCCAATGCAGCAAAGAACCTCTTCTGCCCGCTCGAATATCTTTCCCATCATCGCAACTTGTAGGGATTTCTCGTCATTGTTGGTCTGATCGATGCAAATGGCATCGCACCAGAAATATTGGCGTCCACTGCCCAATAGCCGTTTGCTGTTACTGTACCATTTAGCTTGCTTGAGAACGTACTCGCAATTTTTACGGACTTCCATATGTTTTCCATCAACGAGAATCAATGTTTTGTCGTTCACATCACCCCAAGTATATGAAATTGCACAATATCTGGGCGCATCTTCCACGGTGAATGTGCTCAAGCGGCAACGAACGAAGTTAATCTCATTCTTGTTGAGGCTGAGAACCTCCAACAATCTAATGTGATTGCTGGCATTGGGAAATGTGTCATGACGAAAGTAACGCATTTGGTCGATAGATGTCATTGTGCTTGTAAGATTTGTGACACGGGCTGACGCAGAAATAAAATTGAGCCGGCCAACACCTCTAACGTACGGCGTGAGATGCACGCGATCTTGAAAATCCTCGATCGATAGGGTGGGTATGCCTGCCGGAGAGCACTGCTCTGCGCCTCAGGGAACTCAGACCAAATGCATCACGGAGCCAGTGACATTACGTGATGCAGCAATGCTGACATGCAGCAGCATGTGGGTCAGCATCTTCACCAAGTAACCGCTACACTAGATTCAGACTTCAATTTTCATATTTGAATCTGGCGAATACATGATCATGTACCTGATTCGCCGTTTCACTGATTTGAAACAGATTTCTAACATTTACTACGAATGCAGTATCGGGAGTTGAAGGGGATAGGAAGATTGAAATTGCATGAAGGTTTTGCGAGAGAAGAGCGAATACAATAGATGCAAAGGTCTGAAATGCGAAAACCGGTTTTGGAACGCAGTCCAATGTAAGAGGCGGGTTCGTCACCTAGATAACTCAATAAGATCATGGCGTCAATGTATAATGCTTCCACAATCAGTGACGATGTTGTGGCAGTCGATGATGGTGTAAGCAGTAGATATAACTTGAGTATTGCATGCTCTCCAGCAAAGTAGGTAGTTGATGTATGTCGGAGGAAGAAATACAGCCTGTCAACAAAGCCAAGTCGAGGCTATTTGTACCCCAGCGGATAAGTTTATTGCTCCTGCCCTACAATGGCCATTCCACAAGCTCTGAATAACGTGCAACTATACTATCGGCCGGAGTCTAGTAGCCTAGAATTCCGTCTCGCAGTGTTTTGGAGAATTGGAAATCGAGCGGTTGGTAGCAATAAGTTTCAAAAAAGTTCGCAATACATCAAGAATTAAGCTAAAGTATCTACAGACGGACACAAAAATCATCAGATGTCGCCATATTCTTGCCTCTATTTGATTTTGCCCGATCCTCCATGCTCCTTGTTGGTTGGCCCTGAAGAGCCTCAGTGATCAGCTGAAGGACATCACCAGCACATCCAAATGCAAGACTCCATCCAGCGCCTCCCTGCCCATAAGAGTGGGTGATCATACTGGGTTCCCCATCCAAGCTGCGCAACTCTCGCTCTACCCTAACATTGTGAGATCTGAATGGGCGAAGACCCTGTGCGAGAGGGTACTCGAGGTCGATCTTCGCATTTATGAGATCCGGGAGGAAATCTTCGCATCGCTGGCGCATACGCTTGATGATTGGAGACTCTAGACTGAGGTTGAGCTCCCACTCATGCGGTTGAGCAATGCCACCTGGATAGCATGTCAGAGTACGATTCCAAAGGATACTGCGAGTACGGGTGGACAGAGAAAAAAGGACCTTACCGATGAGCAAGATGTTGTCATTCCGAGGTACAATGAAAACGATCTCGTTCGTATTGTGTGCCGCGTCAGCTGTGATAGTCAAGGCACTCTCAACTTTAGGAAAGTGCCGACCATCGTTCATGACACGAACAAGACCTCCTCGAATAGGATAACAACTTTTGTCACCAGCAAGCTCGGTGCCATTCAGGCCTGTGCAATTAACGATGGCGTCGGCTGAGAAACGTGCTAGGAGCCTCTTCTCCACCATCAGAAGGTCATCATGAATTGTCTCAGTGACGAATGTGGCGCCTTTTCCTTGTACCAGACCCATCAGCCAGGTCATAGCCATGTCGGTGTCGATGATTGGGGACAGGATCTCGTAGGCGTCGGCGACAGAGCCAGTCATTCCATATGTCGGGTTGACTCTTCTCTGCTCGACGATCCCGAGTCCTCGACGGAAACCTCGAACACCGGAAGCCATGATCTCTTTCATCTTCCCGAGCTCATGGGCGTCCTGCTCTATCGGCTGAGGGAAGAAGAATCCACTAGGCTTCATACGCACTCCAGAAATAGCAGACAGAACAGGGTCGGCGGCAAGATCATTGTATAGACGGTAGGATCCCATGCACCAGCGCTTGGAATTGAGGAGAGAGATGACATCGGTGTGTGAGCCGCAGACAGCAGGTGGGAATTCCCACAAGGCCCCGGCGATTTGTGACGTTAGACGTTGATCCTTGGTGTAGGAAGCCCACTCTTTGGCCAAGATAGTGACTTTGTAACCGTGATCTAGGAGAACCCAGGTGGTGACAAGTCCAGTCACCCCACCACCGATGACAAGTACGTGCTTTGCATCAGTATCTGGGCTCACACGCGGACTTTGCAGAGGTGTCAAGTCCTTCCATAGCTTTAGGGTGATCTTTTCCTGGTGAGAAGACATAAATAATAGACACACAGCCGTGGAAACCAGATAAAATACTAAACTAGATGAAAGCCTGGAGCTCAAGTGTGCCTTTCCCACTCATAATCCATCAACCACATAGTGGGCGAACGGGCATCCTTATTTACATCAACATAATTGCATAATCTTCTTGTTATTCCTTGTATTTGAAATTGAAGTAGAGCACGGTCCATAACCTGGGCGAATCAGGTCTTCCAGGGCCATTCAAGTTTGTGATTGGGATTCGAAGGATTCATTGCACACAGGCCGGCCTGATCACGTTCAAAGTCTTATTTTTACCGCCGTCGGGTCTCCTCATCTGGCGTCTGAAATAATTGCCGCTCTCCGTTAGTGGGACACATGAGCACTTGAGCGCTCAAGACCACAAGGAGTTTTGCTGACGCAATTTGTCAATTCTGAAAATGTGAGCGGACCAGCCTACCCGTTCGAGCAGCTCATCGACCGCTGATTAGCTGGGTTGCCATGACACTCCATCTTCATCCCGGAGGATTTAGACATCACGGTTGTGAAGTGTACCAATGCTGGTGGTGCATCTTAAAGTACCCACGGGGACTTTTCTTTTCAATCCCGGAGATCGTGACCGTGAGTCATCTGTCCGCCCGTTGCATTCTACGCATAACAATGGAATGGAAGAAATCAATTGAGCTTACGTCCTTGGACTTCGAGTGTCAGAATCCCAAACTCGGTCGCAACTTTCCTCCGTCGGAAAAAGCCGATATTTCTGCTAGCGACTAGAAGCCAGCTAACGACAAGTCTGCTCCGATCTAGTAGCATGATGCTCATATTTCGAAGAATTCGATAGGTAACCTTGGAAATGAGGCAACCAGTGTGGTACACATTGGGTTCGATTTAGGACTTGGAACTAATGAGGCGAAATGTTCTTGTGTTCTTCAGCATAGCATAAGGATCACTCGTGTCGACAAATTCAATCCATGTAAAGAACTTGGAAGTCGAATGTTGGGAACTGATTGGATTGTGTACTTAGACACGTTGGTGCACAGTGGCCCTTAGCTTCCTGTAAGTGAGATTCAAACCTTGCCTACCAGGGTATTAGGAACGGCAACGATTCCCATCCTGTCTGGTTGATGATGGAATTTGTAAGCCGAGGATCCTAAGACATGTCACTTTGTGTGTGAAATGTGATGATTTCAACGAGGTCACTGAGCTGTCCAGCACGAGACCCGTCCCTCTTTCTTCTAGGCCTGTCACTGGGCCCTTTTCTCTCATGCTTCGTCCTGCACACTAGTCAAATCCCGAATTATTCTTAATCAGAACGGCCGGTCTTTCAGAGCACCTGGGAAGTCTTGTATAGAATCTCGTGGTAGTCCAAGCGCCACGATAACTTCACTAAATTGGTTGATTTTGTTCCCACGTAGCTGCACGAGTAAATTTGGGTTGATAGCCTATAAGACTATGCTGAAATTCAGATTTTCAAACTCAAATAGGTTCCTACGTACTGAATGAGTCTGAAATTATTGTGTTGCACCTCCCCGGGCCTGAGACTATTGTCGGGCGCGCGCCATGGACAGGGGACTAGCGGCGGCCGACTCTGGGGTCGAGTCCGTTCACCGCGATGTGATTGATCATATTGACCATGGTCAGAATTCGACGTCTTTAACTATCCCTGGCGACCTTCGGTTTGTTCGGACATGGGCTATGAGCACCCTATTATTCGTTGACTGCTTTGGTGCCGGGATGCCCAGCGCGGAAGTTCAAGCTCGCCCGTGGGCATCACCAAGAACACCTAGGAGGGGCGCCGCATTGGTCCATACAAAAGCCTCTCTAAGCCCATCACGTAATCTTTGATGGTACTTACTGAACACAGCTAAGCCGTGCAAGGCACAGGCTTATGCGCCATATTGTTAGACTCAGCTTGTGTTGTATTCGTTTACGCGCAGGGTATTCAGGTCCTTGGAAGGTTGCAATGGGAAATTGGTTCTCAAATACATGTACTTTCGTACACACTACCTACTCATAAAAAGGTAGTAAGTTACTGTGGCCCTGCCAAATTTGGCCCCTTGGCCGCACCACCGGGCCTTGCACCCTTGATCCCCTCCATTCCGGGCAGATTCTCCTCATTGAAACTCGCGCCCTCAACAGCCTCCTGCACGGTGCCCTCATTGCCTTTGATACCGCTATCAGACGCCACTGGTGCCGTGCCTGGGGCTGAGGGTTCGGTGTGTGCTGGAGCATTGTCTGCACCTAAGCCTTTGGCTTTGGGACTGTTAGTAAGGAAAGCAGTCAAGGTAGGCGGGTCTAACGAGCGTACTCACCGGCTGCGTCTCTCTTGAGGAACTTCTCCGAAGGCTCTTGACCGCCTGGTGTCTTGGTAGGTGCCATTGTGACTTTATGGTTACGTGATTGAGTAGTAGAGGCTTTGAGATGAGTAGAACGGCGTCAGAAAGTATCGATCGAGGGTTTGAAAATAGAGGATGTCGGATGCAATTTGTTTAATCTTTCCTGAGGTGATACTAAGAGAAGAAGAGCCTTACCTCTATTCCACGTGCTATAGCTTGAATGCCATTCCATCATGCCTGCACGCAAACGTCACCACAATGATTCCCCCCTCGACAGCTTGACGTCACACTTCGGCCAGGTATGTCATGGACATGGTGCAACAGTCGGATAATTTAGCTTGCATGTTTGGCAGAGATACATGGTAATCTGATGATCATGAAATCTGTTTGTGTACGAGTTTGCGTTCATGCGGATTGCCATAATACAGTCCGGTAGTCAGTCAATATCCAATGCATTTCCGCTAGCCTTGCTTGCCATTGCTACCCAGGATTGCGTGTGTTGTCACCCAGCACGAAGCTCCCATCGTGGTGCAATCTGTGCTTGCAGATATATGCTGATGTATTTCATATACCGATTTCTTTACATGCCTACACTATGATTCATATTATAATTCATGGCGCAAGCAACAGTCAAACTGAGCAAAGTAGACGCTGACAGCCTCGTGTATGACTTGAAGTTACTGGAGAAGTGACGTTGACTTGGCTTAGTCATCAGCCTAGGGCCATCCCTGCTCCCATTCCAGGGTGAACCCCATTCCACTCCAAACGCAACCAGATGATGGATAACTATTCCCAAATAATTTCGCAAGAAACCCTCTGCCTCTGCACCTCGCGCACACCCTCGTCAACATCTGCGGAACATAACCCACTCAACAATCATAAGCCAAGCAATCGTACGACCCAACTCAACACCGCGCGGTCGCGCCCCCGCCGCCCATCATGCAAGGCTTCAACATGGGTCGGTACATTCCCCCAGCCGCCCTCGACGCCAACCCCACCACAACATTCAACCGGGCCTCGGGCAAAGGCCACGCCCTCGGCTCCCGCGCCCGCCCCGATGGCTCCCTTGTTGTCCGCTTCGAGATGCCCTTCGCGATTTGGTGCGACCACTGCCCCAAGCCTACCATTATCGGGCAAGGCGTGCGCTTCAACGCCGCCAAGCGCAAGGTCGGGAATTACTACTCGACGCCCATCCACAGCTTCCGCTTCACACATACCGCATGTGGCGGCGAGATTGAGGTGCGGACGGATCCGAAGAATACGGCGTATGTGGTTGTCAGCGGCGGGAGAAAACGCGACACGGGCGAGGATAAGGATGATTCGCTCGTCAAAAGTGGGGAGGCACTCCTAGCGACGCCAAAGGAAACACAAGAACAGCGCGAGTCGGCCTTCTCCCACCTTGAGAAGACTATTGAGGACCGCGCAGCTCTGGCAGCGGGGGCACGGCGAATCGACGAGCTGGAGAACGCGGCGGCGAGGGACTGGGACAATCCGTATGAGCGCAACGCGGCGCTACGACGGGCATTTCGCGTAGGGCGTAAAGAGAGGGAAAGGCAAGCTGGAGTAGACGAGGGCATTAAGGAGAGAATGGGTCTAGGAGTCAAGCTATTACCGGAGAGTGAAGAGGATGCGCGGAGGGCGCAGTTAGTGGATTTTGGAACTGGGCTGGAGGAGAAGGAAGAGAAGGTGCTTGCGAGGCCCTTGTTTGAGACCGAGTCCCCAGCAGCGTCTAGGCCGACAACAGACAGCAAGCCGTCGCGCGGTTTGAAGAGCGAGCGCTTGGCGAACAAGAGGAAGACGGCGCTGGTGTCCGAGATAGTGGGGAATACGCGAATAATTCGCGATCCATTCTTAGAGCGCAAGGAGAGAGGAGGGCCTTCTGCTACTGTGTTGCCGGGGTTGAAGAGGAAGCGGGATGCAGGAGAAAAGGACCAGAGCTCAGGGAGCTCCGCGAGGAAAATGGCTGCCGTGCTTGTGGACTATGAATCGGAGTAGAGTAAGGTGGCCGTGTGGAGAGGTGAGTGGAGATGGCTTTTTTTTTCGGATGTGTTTTCTATGATACCCCTCGACTTCCATTATAGAATATGACTTGGCTTTGACAGCCACATACACGTTCTGTGCGCATTGGTAGTGTGGCACGTGTGAAGTATGGAATGTTCTGTGGTGTTTAAGTGCTCTGTAAGCACTTCGGCAGCAGCCGTATGTACGTACATGCATGTCATGATGAATGTCTCAAAGACTCCGCCGATGATCCCGTTGCCCCTTACCCTGGGTCCAAAAAAACAAAACCCAAGCACACCTTGCCCAAAGTCCGACTCTCCTCCCGACTTGCAGTCTGGGCTCAAATGACCTAGCCTGATCCACTGTGCTCTGGATATGTGCAGCAGCCACGCATGATTAACTCAGCCTAAAGGCTTTGGTTTGTGGCCTCCGGTCCGTGGTGTCTTAGAAGTCTAAACAAGGGGGAAAGAATAGAAAAGCAATCCAGAAATACTCCACTGTACGACACCCCCCAATGTGGCGAACCATAACGCCGTTTCCAATTCAAAAGGGCAAAATCAAGAAGCCGGCGGCTTGCTGAGCAAGTAGACATCCGCCTAGACGTCGTCCAACCGCCCTGCGGGCTCCTCGTCATCGTCATCCTCCCCGAAACTTGCTACACTGCTCATGTCATCGTCATCTTCGCTCTCTGCGCCAGCCTGCTCGGCTGCTTCTTTGCTTGCGTAGCGTTGGACATACTCTGATGAAGGGGTTAGCAAAGGGACATCATCCGACACACGCACAATCCCTCGAATCCCTAGATGGGGAGGAGAGTGGGGTCAGGCTGTGCATACCTCTGACTTTGGCGTCATAGCCTTTTGGATCCCTAAGCATCAACGCTGCAGCCTCGCCGTTAAGGGGATCAGAGGGGTTTGGGTAGCGCAGTAGGTGCGGGAGGAAGGCTTCGAAAATGTTGATCATGTCGTACATGGGTGACCAAGTCTGGTTGATGACATCGAGACATACAGAGCCGGATCTAGTTGGCAACAAAGCGTTTCATCCGGTCAGTGATGCATCTTCTGTCTTGTATGATAGTGTGCAGCTATAAAACGCGTCTCTTGTCAAGTACTCACAACTCGTCGATGTTTGGGTGGAATATGCGGTTCGTGAAGCCGATGCTAGGCGACTTGTACGGGTACTGGTCGGGTAATTCGACGTGCACCTTCCACACTCCGCCCTCAAACGGTGCTGCTCCCTCACTGTCAGCATATACTTCATCCCGTCCTCTTTGATTATTCGAAGAAGCGGATGTCTTCTTTGTCTAGACGTACTCTCGGTCGGCCCTTTGAACTTGACATAGAACTCTTGCCTATGCGCATGTTGTGAGTACTCATTTCGGCATTCGTGGGAGTGTTGTTTGTTACGGCGCCGCCGCTTACACTACACGAAGGTCGTTCTGTTAGCCTGTGTGCATGAACACGAGAATACCAAGTAGGACTGGGGCGCTACACACTGTTGTCGTTCACTAGGGTCACCTCATAGTCGCTCATGAGCATCCTAAATGCCCGAGTATCAGCACAGCAACACCAAGGCCGGTCGAGGGTCGGGGAGCCAGAGGCCGAGTTGAGGGGGGATTCGTACTTCATGACCTGCAGCGGCAGCAAACGTCAGCATCACAGTAGCAGTAGACAACAAGACGCCCGTCCTGCGGTGTCTCCAGAACTCACATCAGTCTCGATCCTACGCCGCGGACTCGCCATTGTGTCGGTTTGTTGTAAAAAAGCGCTTATGGTTCGAATGCAGCTCGTTTCGGGGTGGTGTGGTTTAGATGGGGGCAAAAGACCGACAACGTCACCCAGTCAGGTCGAGGAGTGGTTCTCGAGGGCGTGGACCGTGTGGGAAAGACAGGAAAGAGGGTAATGGAAAGATAGGCTGAAGTCGCGGTGACTGTATCGTGCGCTGGTGGGTTAGATAGGTGTATCGGCCTGAATCGGGCGGGCGTAGGTCGACTTGCTTGGCTTGTGTGATTCAGGTAGGTAGGTTGGATGACAGGTCAGGAGGGTCCCCAATGACCCGGGATCTCGTCATTGCACTCTAACACTGAGCTAACCCAAGCCGGGAACGGCGGCAGGGCGTTGCCAAGGTGGGTAAGGTACCAGGGGGGAGGGGCTGATAACTGATAAGCAAATGCACTTCAGGCAGGACTGGCGGGAGTCAGCAGGTGACTACCTACCTGCTCACTATAGCCTTGCATCCCTTGGAACTAATTGATTCACTACAGAGACTAGGTACCTAGTATAGGTTAGGTACTCTGCCTAAGGAACCTTGTCCCTACCATTGAAGTTCCTGGTGGTTGTCTCAGCTCATATGCCTTGTTTACCCCCAAACGCCTGGCTGGAGGTCTGCAGTCCCAGTCATAGCACAGTGGCTGATCAATGATGTGAGGTACCTGACAAAACACAGCAAAGTACTATAGTACAGACACCAACCTCCCATGACTACAAATTATAACAGCAGGCATGGCGTCTTGATTTCTTGATGGACCAATTGCTGGTGTACTTCTAGATATATACATCCTGCCAAGTCAAGGTTGCCACTATTTTGACTAACATTTCACAACTAACTTCAAATGAAAATACATGCAGGGAGAGAATGCGAAAGGCCTGATCTGGACTATTAGTCTTCACTGCACTGGTTGCATTGTGTAACATAACGACTTAACTACATACAACCTCTCTTTCGTTGCCTGATATTGAAATCAGAGACTACAATGGTGTTGACTTACCTGAGTCTAGGGGAGTAGAATGGTACACTAATCCACACCAATCAAGTACCTACCTACTTGAATCAACAACACCAGCATTTCCAAATTCCCATAGAAATCTACTTGGATATTTCAAAGTAGAATCATATGCTTGGATTGCACACATAGTTTTCAAAAAGGCAGTACTTGGATCAACTACAAGGTGCTTGCTATTGCATTGTAGCCCAGTACTTCTTTACTTGAACCTGAACCCTCGGCTACATCAACCAAGCCTTGCAAAAACCTCGGCTCAGCACAGACCCCCTTCTCTTTGCCACGGGCCCAGCCGAGCAAACAGAGAGCCTGTATGCATGCTATTTAAAAACCACCACCACCAAACATGCCCTTTTCTACGCCTGCAACTATCATCATGGGAGCCATCGTGCTATATAAAACATTCTCACGCCGCGCCAATTATGCTTTTCCCGTTGGATGGGAATTTGCCTCTCTCATTGTGGACAATTCGGGCTGAATACATTATTTTTTATTTTTTATTACTAACAACCTGGAGCCTTGGAACAAGAAATATTAGTCATCAATTTTTCACTTTGAGCCCAGTGGACAGGGGGCGCGCATCTTTGGTTGAATTGGTTACGCGGATACATCGCAGAGTCCAACGCGGTCTTTCCAAAACTGATACTCTTACTGAAAGCGGTCTTCTGAAGGAGAGGCCAGCATGGCTACCACAATGAAGACCCTCACGCCTCTTCGCGCCCTCAATTCGCCTGCGCGCTCCACACCCCTCCTCTCCCTTGTTGCCCTCTCATCATTATCATCAATGCCACCATCGCATTCTTTCGTACCCAGCTCGACCTCAGTATTACCATCACCTCATCAGCGTCTTTACTCCTCGCACTCTCCCCTCAGCTCAACACCCTCGCCAGGCGCATCCCGGAAAAAAGTCACCCTCCCCATGCTCCGCGCCATGCACAAACGCAAAGAGCCCATCACCATGCTCACTGCGCATGACTTTCCATCAGCACATGTTGCCGATGCGGCCGGCATGGATATGATTCTGGTTGGCGATTCACTGGCCATGGTGGCGCTCGGCATGGAGGATACGAGCGAGGTGCTGGTCGAAGACATGTTGTTGCATTGTCGGAGTGTGGCAAGGGCGACTAAGGCTGCATTTACGGTGAGTTGAACTCCCCTTTGTAAAAGGTCACACCTTTGTCGGTCTCGTCTCAGCAGGGCATTGTTCTCTAGTTCCTTGTTCCGTTGGACTTACCACATTTCCAGGTCGGCGACCTTCCCATGGGCTCGTATGAGATTTCACCCACTCAAGCTCTCACCACCGCCATCCGTTTCATAAAGAACGGCCGCATGCAAGGCATCAAGCTCGAAGGCGGTCGCGAAATGGGCCCCTCCATTGCCGCTATCACAACCGCTGGCATTCCCGTCCTTGCGCACATCGGCCTCACGCCACAGCGCCAAAACGCGCTAGGCGGGTTTCGCGTGCAGGGTAAGACGGCTGCCTCTGCACAGGCTGTCCTCGCCGATGCGTTGGCTGTACAGGAGGCTGGGGCGTTCGCCGTCGTGCTGGAGGCGGTTCCGGCCGAGGTGGCTGCGATCATCACGGAAAAATTGGACATCCCTACCATCGGCATTGGCGCTGGAAGTGGCTGCTCGGGTCAGGTACTGGTGCAAATCGACATGCTTGGTAGCTTCCCGCCCGGACGGTTTCTGCCAAAGTTTGTGAGGCGGTATGGGGATGTGTGGGGCGAGAGCTATCGGGCAATTGAGAGGTATCGCGACGAGGTGAAGAGTCGGACGTATCCTGCAAAGGAGCATACGTATCCGATCTCGAAGGAAGAGCTGGAGAAGTTTGAGAGGTCAACATAGTACTCCGCGCAAGATATCCTGGCGTTCCATGGCGTGCAATCCTGTAAATTCGGAAGATAATCGCGAGCATGCCAATATGGTCGACTTGGTCGCAAGTCCTAGCCAATAGAACAATGGCCTTCGGCATGTGGCCAGGGCTTGAGAAACTAATGATGTCCTCTTGCCCGAGTAAAAGGCATACTGAATCTCAGGCTTCAATCTTGTGCTTCAGTGCAGTATATAGTTCGTACCATTCAGCCAAAGGCGGGCGTCATGGAGTACCCAACGTTCAGCTGGTCATTCGAATCTTTGAAGCACTAGATCATTGTCAATACCCTTGATCATGATATCTCCGTGAACACTCCGTGAACCCTATGGCTAAGAAAAGAGAAGTTATGTGTACGCACCCTCCACAAGTTGCCCACCACCTCGTCCAGTGCCGGTGCAAACGTAGCGTTCACATACAGAAATAGCGCCTCGCCATCTTTGACCTTGAGTACTCGCCTCAGATATGCCACCACGCTCTCAAATTTTTGACTTGCACTGATCCGCGACAGCTCCCGCTTGGGCGGCATGGACGGCGCGGACCCGCCAACGGGCTTGAAGCGGACGACGATCTTCTGCTCGGTGGAGAGGCTGGCATTGGCTTCGGCCAGAGCGACAGTGGCGGAGCGAGGAAGTTGGGAGAGGTGGATCGACGCAGACATGGTGAGAGGGATCGTGGGCGAGGACGGATGTGAGGGTATCTCGTCGTCGCCGATCGGAGGGGTGGCGGTCGAAGGTGGGTGTGAGGAGGCCATTTTTGCCTTGGGTTGGGTGTTTTCTGGGAGCGGGAGTGTCGGATGGAAAGGCCGTGGGGCTGAGTAGTGTGTTGTTTGCTTGCTGGTGGATTGAGACGAGTTGAACGGACTTCGGAGCTGTGGAAAGAAGATGATGATGGTCGCCGCCAGCGTTTGCTTTGGATGTCACTTTGGGTAGTATTAATGCACGCACCTCGGTAGGTTTGATCCCTGGTGACTGACGTCGCTCAGGGTCCTCTTATCGATAAAGCTCAACCCCACGGGGAAAGAGTGGAACCCGGGCTTGGGCAACATCCTCCCTCACAAGACAAAGTCCAAGAACAAGAAATTTTGTGAAGCAAGGTCCGTGAAGCCGAAATGGCCGTCTCAGTCAATTTTCGAGAATGAGATTTTGATCAAATTTGCCCTGTGCGAGACGATTTCAAAATATGAAAATGGGCATGGCTTGATATGGATACTCGAGACACAATTGATATCAATGAAGACAACTGAACAATTTCGAAGAGGATTAAGACTCAATAAGATCAACCAGACGGCTTTCACAATGCGCACAAGTAATCAATGTCTGCCCGTTTCCTCGGGTAACTACCTAGGTACCCTCATGGGACATGCTCCCAAGACTAGTCTGTCGGCAAGTAAAACAAATCATCGCGACTTGGTGCATCCCCTTGCTATCATGGGACTGACTACCATAGTAAGTATTGGCATCTTCTATGTCAAAGGCAGAGACACCTTCCAGACTGCGGGGAAATTCGGAGTAACGCTTGGTAATTATGTTCCAGATTATCATCTAAGAGTATAATATAGCTAAATTAATTTGGTTCAGTCCTGCCACCCATCTAGACACGGCACAACCTTCCGGCCTGCGACGGCAACCCGGGCACAATCTCCTCATCTGTCTCCCACTCATCACTCGCCACTCCTCTGCGAGCATAGAACAGTCCCCACGGGTCGTATCTAGTTTTGATCTCGTACAGCCGCTCGTAATTGCTCCCCCATAACGCCGTCTGAAAGTTGGGCTCCAAGTAATCCGACTCGGACAAATAACATCCCGAATTAGGCGCCACCTGCCGCCACCGCTCACCCCATACGTGGGTGGTATTGTAACTGACCTCAGCGATCTTGGCAAGACCTGTCTCGTTGGCCCAGTCGGTCGCATCCCACGATCCGCCGAGCATGATGTGGCCCACCGTCTGACGCCACGCAGGGTTGACAGCATTCTCTGGATAGGTGACACGAGGTCCGCCTGGGGCAATGTGGAATCCGTAAATGTACGCGCCATCGAGGAAAACGGATTTGACTGCTTCGAAAGAGGCGGTGGTTATGGTGTTGTTGGCCCAGTTCTCATAGGGGAAGAACCGTCCGGCTTGCTGTAGGCGAGCATCCAATCGTCAATATGCTTCATGGGGCAACACAAGCCGGGGATGCAGGAAAGAAGTGGAGATGTAAGAGAAACCAAATTGCTTACCCTTCCAACGTTGATGCCCCAAAATTCTAAAGGGAACGCATTATTCCAAGCATCATAGAAATTATCGTACTCGGCGTACGTTGGCACGACGGAGAGACCCAAGGATGAGAATTTGGCAAAGAGTGGCGCAACCAACTGCTCTAGCTGTAGTTGTGTCATGTTCGGCGCGAACCACGGGATCATCAGCCATGTATCAGCTGTCAACCCAGCCACGCCGGCCGGATACATGTAGAAATAAGAATACTATGCATTTTGAATCAGCAAGAGTCTTCGTCAAGAGGATATCAGGACCACTCCCGGATTACTGAAGCAACTCACTGTGCCGGCGTCTGTCCACGTCACAAAGCCATCCCAATAGGCTTTCGCGGCCGCCCAGAACATTTCTTCCGTAACGTTTCCGGTCCTTTCAATAATGAATGCCAGCGTAGCGCATGGAAGCTTTGGGTAAGCCTTGACGATGGCCGAGGTCACGACGCCGAATGTACCGCCGCCGCCTCCTCGCAAGGCCCAGAAGAGATCCTCGTTCTCGTCTTCGCTAGCAGTGATGAAACGGCCGTCGGCCGTTACGACCTCAAATGAAATGGCCTGTCATTGATTGTCAGAGTGGGAGAAAGCCATCCCGGGATGGGGGAAAGACACAAGGCGACAATGGGTCTGAAGAGGATATTAACTTGGAGTAGGACGTACCTGATCTGCTCCCAACCCATAGATGCTGCTCAAGGGAGAATGTCCGCCTCCTTGTGTGAACCCTCCCATCATTCCAACCGTCTAAGCACGCCATCTTAATCAGCACTTGGACCACCCGGATAGATCACCAGTCTTGCGCCCTGTATCTTCTGCTCACCCTGCCTTCGCCACCTATACATGTCACGCCTTGCTCATGACACGCTTCGTATAGTTCGTAGCCTTGAATTCCCGCTCCGAGTTTAAAAGCCGGGCCGCTATATGTCGCTGTAGTAAAATTTTCATAGTATCGAGTTTCCTTTAAGTTATGTGTCCATACCTACAAATGTCAAAATCGATCAGATCTGATGCTCAATGTCAGGTATCTGTATGTATTTACATACCGCGAGTGCTCCGGCACCTGTAGACTTCGCATTGAAGTCATGGCCAGTGTTCTTTACCACAAGACGAAGGTTCAAATTTCGGGCAAAGTTCAGAGCGAGCTGGATCTGCGCGACGTTGCTAACGTTGACAGAGTATGGAGGGTACGAACCCAATGTGCAATTTGCGTCGTACGGGAAGACTTGCGGGGGAAGACAGGAGGAGTTCTGATACAATTCCGCATTGATGGACACAGGGTTTGCCGTTCTGGACACACATCAGTCATGAAATGTCAAGTGAGTCAGTCTGTCGAAGCCAGGCACATCGGTATGTGTCCATGGCATAATCTCCGATCGATGAATCTTACGTACTGCATATAAGACCAATCGCTCCAGTTCGCCGTTATCACGGCACAAAGATCAGCATCATAGTTTCCCCAGTTATAATAACAAGGCGACGCCAAAGGAACAGTCTTTATGAGGCCACCCCCTAGAAGAGAATTGAAAGATTCCCAAACAGTGTTGGATGGCCAAGTCGTGTCTCCCGGGGCTGTCTTGCATTGCCCGGACAAGAGTGGACTACTTCTGTTTGAAATGACATTACCGAGGGACCCAAAGTGGAATAAGGAGGCGTTCACGTTGCCAGATGCCGACAAATTGGCGATGATCTCATCCGTGAGTTGGAGCGTCTCATAGGCGAACAAGTCTGCTGATGTCATGGAACTTGTCGATGAGACGTTCACCCAGGCTGGCTGGATGGCCCCTGTATATATCTGTGTCAGCAAGTGTTTGCAGCAGTCCAGGGGCTTTGTATTTAGCCCATTGAAAGAGGAAGACTTACCATCCCGCTGCTTGACAGGCTTGGTACTCACAACACCAGCCAGACCGGGGGTGTCAGCCTGCGCGAGTGTTGCAAACTGCGCTGCAACGTACAGCCATCTTTGCAATGAGATGCGCATATTGACTTAGCCTGGTGGATGAGCGCCTGCGTTCGCGAGGATGAAGGAGGGCCCGTTGAATTCGGAATTGACGGTCCAGCTACCGAGTACCGACACTTGGTGTTTTCGACTTATTTAACAAGGTGCAGGAACCAGAAAGCCAGGATACATCAACGCGCTCAAACTAACCTTCGATATGGCGAGAGCCGATATGACCCTGAACGGTGCATGCAGGCGCCCACGTGGATTCATCCAAAAAGGGTGTCGGCCGCAGCAAGTATGGGTAAGTCGGCATAGAAATATCAAAGTCAAATTGCCGTCCTTGCACTGATATACTAAGAAAGTGATGACTACCTAAGGGTTGTTGACCACGCGGCCATGTAGACGCACCATGTTGTATTCCAAGATCACTGATAGAAAGAATGGATACTCATTTCCTGCCCCTGATCCTGGCTCTCTTACCATTCGACATGCTAAATGGGAAAAGATCCCACGGATCATGCCGCGAAGCGGTTGGCAGCTGGGGAAGATCGAATTTTCGGGCACGAGTCACTGATCGGGAAGGTCTTTGCTTGGTGAGATGCGTGAGGGTGGGCCAAACGCTGTCCAAACGTGGAGACATCATGTATGCTGCCCACTCTTCAAGCGGGAGGGTGGACACCAGATACTTTTCTTTCACGTTATAGATTTTCTTGCGGTGTCTCTGAGAATTTGTGTTTCGACGTTTTGCTGTGATTTTGTAAGTGATGTAGGAAGAACAAGTATTTTAGGCAACTAAAACACTTGCACGATATCTCGGGCTACCGTCGAAGAAGAATGTGGTCTCAGGTAGATGAACAGACTCTCTAGAGCACGGTTCGGACGTAAGACTGCTTGCTACCATAACATCCAATGGCGTGTATGGTATGCGGACTGATGTTGCATTGGGAGTTACATACCCACTTGACATCCATGGGCCAGATCGCTACTGCGACACCGCTCTACGCAAGTCAAGTTACCGACAGACTGGGTCGGCTCGGACTTCCGGACACTCAGTCATCTTGGTACATAGCAGATGATCGTGGTAGGCACGACAAAACGGCAGACCCGCTGGCTGGCGGGTGGCGGGCGGACATAATCTTCGAAAGTGGAATCCTGGATACATGTACAATAAAAAATGCAGCCTTTTTAACATAGATCTGTTCACCGGCTGGTACGAGCAACTGACTGATTCTTCACAAAATTCGAAGCGAGGCCGAGAGCTCGTGTTCTACGGGTTGCTCATCGGCTTGTTATAGAAGTGCGCCAGACGTAATTACCGCTGTGTAGTGAATGTAGGGAGTGCTGTGGTCGTTGGTTTCAGGCGACGCAGGCATTAGTCAACCTCACCAACATTTTTTTTTTTTTTGTTTTGAAAATTACTCCGATATACCCTAGGCTTATGAACTTTCACTATCCTTTCCAGACTGACATGTCCACTCAAGCGCATTAGTGTCAGTCGGCTCTCGCGCGTAACCACCGGAATAATTTCACAGACCGCAAAGTCAGACCATAAAGTCACCCTCGCCCAGCGATGCGCTTCCTACAGTGCAGTGTGCTCCCCGAAGTGTCCCCCTGAGTCATTAGAACATGAGTTAGACAAAAACAGATGTCGCGAGGATCCAAAGTCAGTATCTTAGCATGTGAATACATGATTATCAAAGCTCCGAGTAATATGAGTGACTCCCTCGACCAAAATGTACGGCAGGCAGCATGTTATGGACAAAAGGGTGCTCATGTGAGTGATAGAGCGACTGAAAACACTCTATAAGATTCCATGTCACATACAACGGGAGTAAGAGGTTGCAGTTCGGTCCCTCTCCACCTCAGTCTATCAAAGCAGTCTCTCTAACAAACAGGGTGTGAATTAATAAGTTTTCTGCCCCTTTTGCGGTGGTGACTGGAAAACCATTCGGTGACTGGTCCAGGGGAAGTATTTTGGCGTAGAGTCCCGTTGCAGCAAAAACGCCGCACAGTCACAAAGAGCTTGTCTGCAAGCCCTTGCATCATAAGGAGCCTTATGCTAGTCATGGTTAGTCTACCCCCTGACAAGGAATGTAGAAGATTTGAGGAAAAGCCTATGGTAAATTAAAAGCAGGTATCATGATTTCCTACGTCCCCCCCCCCTGAACCGGCCGAGTCTTAGGGTCTCGGGAGAAGAGCCTCGCAGCTAGCCTACGCCTGTGATTAATCACCCTACGAAATCCTGGCTGGTATGCATAGATGCTCAGTCATCTCTCCGTTCATCATATCTCTTAGGCCTCGAGTCAACTTGGAAGATCAAGTATCCCACAGAAACATACACCTGATTGGTATCGATAGACTCCTCTGATTCAGCCGCTCGTGTGCTGTCTTTTCCTAAGCAGCGAAATGGCTACACTCGAGGCTTATCCACATTCTCGACTACAAAACGTAGCCATTGGGATTATTATCGGTTTCGCGAGTATAACGCTGCTGGTCGTGGTTCTTCGCGTATACAGCAGGATCACGAAGAAACAACTTGGGCTTGGTAAGTCGTCCGAAACAGTTCTGCAGAAGGGAACCGCAATTGATCTCGCTCGCATACTGATCAGCAGTTAGATGATGCTCTGGTATGCGTAGCCATGGCAAGTCGATTGTGTATTCTTCTCCCATCCACGCATCAGCTTATTGTAATCACCTTAGCTCTTCGAAATTGCACAAACCTTCACTTCCTACATGTGTAAGGTGTTCATGTTTTCATTTGCCTTCCCTGTATCCTTTCCGAACCATGGCTCACAGTTTCCAACGTGCACAGGCGTGCGAACAATGTTTATAGGCATCCACATCACCAACGTACCTCCTGATATGACGATGACAACCGGCATGCTCTGGAATTTTGCTGCGCAGCTAGTCTACAACCCGATTTTGGCTTGCGTGAAGTGCTCTGTTCTTCACTTCCTACTTCGTCTGGGAGGTGGGCTCGACAAGAAGACCAGATGGGTCATCTATGGTGTTGGAACGATCACCATACTGCAGATGTGCATCATATTTGTTGTCCTCGGTGTTCAATGCAATCCGATCGAGTATTACTGGACTCAGTATAGCCTGGATCCAGTTAGGGGTACTTGCATAGACCTTCCTGCTTTCTATATCAGCACAGCATCCATCACAGTCGTTACAGACCTTTTAGTCCTCGCCTTGCCGATCTGGATGTTCTTGGGCCTCAACATGCGCATGAAGCTGAAAGCTATGGTCATGAGTCTCTTTCTTCTGGGTGGCGGGTGAGTCGATTCCTTCCTCCTTTTCAAAGTTACATGTGTCGGGATTACCTAGGTAGGTAAAAGTATTGTTGTCTAACGTATGAGACAGAGCTACAGTTGCCAGCATACTTCGACTGGTATGGTTAGTCCAACTATACTACTATCCCGTGGTTGACTCGACACACGACATCCGCTTCGTCTACGTCGAGATCGAAACCTGTCTTGCCATAATAGCTGCAAGCGGTCCTGCCCTCAAACCGCTCGCCATGAAGTGGTTCCCTCGGCTCTTCAGCATTTCCGGACATAGTTCCAACAAAATGAGCAAGTGCAACGGCAACGATAATAAAGCATCGACCAACGTTAGGACGACCGTGAGCATATTGACGCACTCTGGCACCCCCGGGACACAATCCTTTGCTCTGAGGGATCTTAGGCACGGACAAGACAGGGAGTTGCGAGACAAGTCACCGACTGGCAGCGAAGAAGAGATAATGACATATCATGGTATTATGCGTACAAGAGAATACACGGTCATATACGGCGACGAGGATGAGGAGGATGACCAAAGTCCCCTTGCACAAGATACAAGCCCGTTGAGAAGTTCTGCGAAACACAAAATCAAACCGAAGATTTGAGGCAATAAATTTGGTTGAAAAATGAGAAGATTGAAGCTCTTATCATTTAAAGGGCGTTGTCCAGCATCTTCCCTCAATTCAGAGAAGTAAACTGTGTTGTGTATAGCCTCATGTCGGCTTCAACATATAAATCAGCTGCCGTGGAAACCTCCTAGATGAGCAATGTGGATCAGCTGCCACCACGACGATCCATCAGCACTGGTAACATGATGTGGCGAATTGCCAACAAGTCCTGGTTCCAAACGCCTCCGCTTCCATAAACTTAACACTTAATGGACTCTCCAACCAACGAGTCGTATTGACAATTCAGGTGTTCTTTGCAGCCAAGGGGACCGTGAATGACAATCAAAATTTGTCCAATGGCAAGCGTCATCGAGGACCAATGATCATATTTCGTGACACAATACAAGTATGCAGGGTAGAATACAGCCGATTTTCATGAACTTTCCCGCTCCTTCAAAACCCCTCAAGAGTCATACCATGTCGGCCACCATGGCTTACTTCCCATAGGAAGCCGCATGTGGGCTAAGCCCTATGTACAGGCCGGAATTAGTATCCCTTCTTTCCTGATCTTTTGATCAAGACCACAAGACCCCCCTTCTAAATGAAGCTCGTTGGACAGATGAAGGGATTGAGCAGCCATGACCCCCCCCCCCACTGTTCTAACACCGGTCTATGCAGTTGCCCATTTCCGTCATCTGTCGTTCTCTTATGTGGCGGAAATACTCGAGCAGTGGGAAGCAATGCTGATTGAATTCGGCAAAGAGAATCGCCGTGGCTAGTTCTGGGCAATGAAACAAGAAGAGTACGTGCTGCTTGAACGTATCTCGGATCGTTGGAGCCCTCACATGCGTCTGTATGTCAAGATGCTCAGACACTGAGCGGTAGGTCTTTTCATGGACTACTCCAACCCAGGCAGGAACATGAATGCAGAATGGGTTCATTCGCACAAAATCCGAAAAACGAACCTCGGAAAGGAGGTCGCTGAAACTAATTCAACAATGTGAACGCCGACGATGCAATAGAGATGCAAGTAGCAAAGAAGCCAAGCAAACAAGGCTGGCTTGGTGGTGGAATTTGTGCGAGTGAGTTTAAATTGGGCGGCCAGCCCGGCCACGTATGGACTTCAGTAATAGTCAGGATAGTCATCTGAACCCTCATCATCCAAGCGAGGCTCGTACTTTGGAACACGTTGGAGCTGGCCTAGCAGCGAGTCCAGCTTGGACCAATTGCGATTATCTTCCGCGAATCTGCGGTGCTTCTTCATGAGAATGTGCTGCAACATGTCAGTTTGATCGATGCTAGGTGTGCGGAAAACAGAGTACAAACCTCCTCAAAATCATTAAATTTGTCTTGGCAGTTCTCACAGTAGCCTGGCTTAAGGTCGCGCTTCTTCGGCTTGGACGGGGCGGCAAACGGCACGCTTAGGGTCCTCTTGTGATCCTTCGCCCTGTCCTCCTCAATCTGGCCGAGCTTTCGAGAGCCCAGGCCTAGGCTTGCAGAACGCTGGTAGGTGCTAGTGTCGAGACTCATATCGGCGAGGCGGCGAGAGCTCATGTCCTGCGAAGTCGGATTGGCGGAGGCGACATTGCTTTTCTGTAGGACCTTGCGTTGAAGACCGTGGAGTTCCTTACTGGTGCCGGCCTTGGCTCCCAGGACACCTGTGGCGGACGAAATCATCTGTGATCGAATAGCCGAAGTCACATTAGAGGGCTGCATGCCTGAAGCGACAGGTTCGCCTCCAAACAGGCGGGCAGAGCGGGCCCGACTGGTGAATGCGTTGAAGTCGAGACTCGGCGGATTGGCTGCCTTCGCAAGGTCAAAGGTCTCCGGGACACGAGCGGGTCCGGCATGACTGTTGCTGCTCTCCATCTCTGACAAGGATCGCTTTGCAGTGATAGGTTTGCCGAGAGGTGCTGGTGGCGGTTTCACCTCTGGTGCCTCCTCCGCAAGCCTCCTCTCGCGCTGCTCTTGACGAGCCTTCTCACGTGCCAACTTCTCCTTCTCGATCTCACGCTTGCGTTCGGTCGGAGTCTCTTCCACAAAAGGGCATCGGCCATCTGTCGACGCGCGGAACTGTGGCCAATCCCCGTCCTTCTTGTCAGCGACCTTGGCGTATTCCCTGACCATGATGGGCTTCTGCTTCTCCTCGATGTCGTAGATGTAGATGTAAGGACCCTTGAAATAAATCAGCTCTTTAGTGGAAACTGTTGGATCTCGGTCAGAGGGACCGTTGGTCCGCTCTTTGTTCAGGAGTTGGGCAAGGTTCGTATCGTCCGTTTTAGAAGCGTTGCCATTAACACCAAGCGGATCCGGGTCGAACATGACCTGGAGGACGCGTTGGAGCTTGGTATATTGCCAAATCTTTTTGTTCATTTCCTGAGCACGAACCAGGATGTCCGTTGTCCGTGCAGCGGCAGGTCGTCCAAGAGTGTTATCCTCGGCCACGGGTGCCTTCTTCCGCCCGCTCTCGAGCAGTCTCCTCCTGATATCCTTGGTAGCGTTGGGGTCGCGGCTGAGTAAGGACGGGTCAATGGTCTTTGGCATATCAGTCTGACCCCGCTGGGTCTGACCAGGTGCGGGTGCATTGTCGGCGAGAGTGCGGGTGGAGCGATCGGTGGGTACAGAACGCGTGGTGATGACATGAGTGATGTCCTTGGAGAAGAATTTCTCTTCACGCTGTAGCAGGAAATGTCAGTCTCGGTGTAAGGAGAGGAAAGGCTTGAAACCTGGACTGGGGCAAACTTACACCACCGAGTTGGGTTATCTGCTTCACAACTTTGGCACGCTTCTCGTCAGGAACACTCTCAAAGTAGAAAACGAAGTCAGGAAAGTTCTGCCGAGTGGCCTCCTTCCATCTTCGCATGCGTGCAGCCTCGTCCTCTTGCTGGGCAGCTTTAGAGCCTGAAGGTTGGGAAGGTTTGTCGTCTCTGAAGACGCGGGCAGGGTTTGGTCTGGCGACCTTGACCTGGCGAACGGGAGGTGGTGATCTGACAGGTTCTTTGGAGCCATTGTTGAGCAACTGCTTCTTGGCGGGGGGTGGCTGGCCGTAAGGCTCCTCTCTCTGCACGCTGGCGTGGGCTCGCTTCTGCTGGCGATACTTGTTTAGGACGGACGCGGTGGCGGTGGAGTGAGTACGCAAAGGCGAGTTGGTACCATTTGGATGAGAGGACAAAGGCACCCGGCGGCTGGACATGGTGGAGGGGAAGGAGGAGATCGGGGAGGGGGAGACGGATACAGCTGCCATGTAAGGATGGTGGTCTAGTTGAGCATGCTTTGCGGCGGGGGAGTTGGTTGTGATGTGGGCCGGGGGTCGTCTCGCGTCGTGTAGTGCGAGACGTCGAGGAAAATCGCGACTGTGAAAATACCAGCCTCGTCGTCGTGGTATTTCCGGACAATTTCAGTGGTACAAATGGATTCGCAGTCGTGTGGCTCGTCGATCCTGTGTGACGATGGCGGCTGTGGATGTTTGGTTTTTGGTGTGAAAGCCACACAGCACGCGTCTGGATTTCTCGCAACAGGGGAGGGCGTCCTGCTCGGCTGACGCGAAGAGAACCGAGGAAAGATCAAACAATTGAGGTTGTCAGAGCGTGCCACACACCTCGAGAGAGCCAGGAGTGACTCTGGTGGGCGTCGGAGAAAGGTGTTTGGCGGAGGTGTGTCGAGAGTGTGTGCCTGTATGGGTGTGTGTATGTGTGTTTTGGCGGGCCAAAGTCGATCAAATCGCGGCCAAGTCAAAAGTTAGTAGGAAGTGCCTGCAAAACTTGGGAGCTCGGACCATGCACCAGGGAAGCTCCGACCAACAACAAATACACGCACGGGCCATTCCGCCCCGCTAATTCTGCCGCCAAGCGGGCCCGCCAGTAGGAGGAGCAACCACCTGCAGCTGCTTTCCGCTTTGGGATGACACAGGGGTCGATGCGACTGAGGGAGGGGGTCACCCCTGCTACGCAACGGTCCTACATCAAAGACCACTTTTCCCTCTTCTCGCCCTCAGAATGTGAGGAGAAGACCTCATTCTTTGCCCCTAATTGTAGTATTGAGCTTTTGATTATTCTTCTCCCATCCATCTTGAACAAAATACAGTAAATTTACCTAATCTAGCGAAACAATTCTGCATCGTTCTCCCTGTTCTCAGCCACAAGCTCAACGGCCGACTCCGTCTAGGTACTGACTTGTATGTGCGGACAGTCGCCTTCACACTGCTACAATGGTGGATGATGTCTTTCCTTGAAAACCAGAACTTTATTCCACCTGCAGGACAGCTGTAATGATGAGGTTGAAATCTGCTCCCTTTTACTCCTACGAAGCGAATCTTAGCGGAGTACATGTCTGCTTGAGGATACGCCTTAACAGGTACAACAGGTACCCCAAGAGCTAGAATGTAGGTCTATTTGTCAGACGAACTGCCTGAAACTGTCCAATCAAGACTAGACCGTCCTTTGCGATCAGGAGCCAAGACATAAGGCAAGAGTTGCAGGATGAGGATGACATGTAGCAAGCAACCTTGAGGGTGCTTCAACTTCTGTAGGCATGTGTGGCGGCACGACCATTTGGGGTGGTCCCAGTGGGTACCCTAGGTATCTAGTGATGGAAAGCCGCAGCCCCCGGTTCGTTTGAAGAGAAAAGAGAAGAGGGCTAAGTCTGTGTCCCGGACGGGAGGATTATAAACAAGCACCGCCGTGCCTCCATCGCACCTGCCAGCTACTACACTAGGTACCTAGATAGGTATTTACATGGCACTTATTGAAGATGACGCAGTCCAGGAATTATAGCCAACAATTCCCACAGCCGCTCGAATTTTCAAATTCATTCAAAAAGGAGGAGTCTTGCCCTTCTCGGTATAAAACTCTCCTACCCATTGCTTTATCTGAGCGGTTGCGTTGTCTTGGGCGGACTTGACACCAGCATTGGCCAATCCCGCCGCAGTGGCCAGATCGGCGTTGTGATGCGCTCCTGGAACAAGAATGACGGGCATGTCGGCTGTGCTAGCTACGGGACCACCGGGTCTCTGAGGACTGGAAACGCCTCCCGAGCGCCAGGGGTCAAGTTCTCTGTTGGAATGAAAGAAGCGTACGAAGTTAGCGAACTGTTGCACTTGTCACGGGGGTTGCAACTTGGAAGTCCAAGCAGGGAGCTTGGGCTACTTGTTCGAGACTGCAATGTGCTTCTGTAGCAGGTTCGACATTGCTGTTGGAATCATGGGAGTGATGCAAGGCGGGAACATACCCATTGACAAAAAGCAGCCTCGAGGTGCCGCTGATGTCCCATCCTCCCGTCAAAGTATTCATTTCCTGAGCTGCCTGTTCTGGTCGACCATTCGATCCATACGTAGCGTTGTCCATCGTCGGAAATGCGAGATCACACTGTCTTTGGTAGTACTGCGCCGTTTTCAAGCGTGAGACGAGGCTTGTGTTGCCAGTGGGTGCACCACTTCGTAGAGGGATGCCGTCAGCCAGAGGAACAGCAACATGCCTTAGCCAGGTAGACATAGGAAAAGGAATAAGTTACTCACGTATGATACCACATCATGGGCTGATTGCATTGCATCCACACCCACTGCACTCCCAATTCCTGATTGATTACATTGTTCGGGGTTTTGTCCGTGTAGAATGGACTCGTAGCATTGTAGGAGTCGAAGCATTTCACATTCATCGGATCACTCCATTCTGACACGTTAAAAGAGGCGCAACCTTGAGGTGAGTGGTCGACGTCAGCCAAAAAATACTCGGGGACCATTTGCTAGCAAGATCAAAGGACACTCACTGCCAGGAAGTGACTCGGCTTTAAACCAATTGGCATAATTTACGAGGGCCTTGTCCAATCCTGCCCCCTCGGGTCCCGGAATCGCCGCACCTGGCACGGCAGCGTTCGTGCCGTTGCCTGCTGTGTCAACTTGCCTGACACCTTGTATGGTGTCGCACATTTGGAAGAAACGACTGTATCCTTGGTAGAAGTATGTACTCTGCCATGTAGACAGCGGTCCTGAAATGGCTCTAAGTCATCCACAAAATCAGGCTTTGTTCTTTGTAGGAGCAACTTATAAATGAGGAACGAATGAGGTAGAAACATACTCGGCGAAATCATCTGCATGTTCTAAGTCTTGCATTGCAAACATACTCTGCAATTCCTTGATCGCTGTCGTATTCCCGCCATTAACGACACTGTCAACGTGGTCCGCTATACGGCTCATATCGGCGCTACAATTTTGAGGCATGCCCTGTTGTATGGGGGTGTAATCTTGAAGTGACGTTAACTCACACAGCTATCTTTGAGAGTCTGGATTGCACGTACAAGTTGAGTAGTCAAAAATGACCTGTACAGGAGCTGCGGTGGCGTGATATGCCCAAAATGTGCCCGGTGTAAGCTTCGCCATCCAGGCCGCCAGGTTGCCTGCGTAACTTGTGCCATAATACACCCAAGGCTAGCAGAATTGTAAGTGAGCAAGTGTTCGAGGAGCAAGAAAGCAAAAGTGATCAGTACTCACGACATTGGCAGCATTACTGGCATTTCCTGCGTCAAATGGGAGCTGGGCATTGCTTGCAAAATTTGTGAAATCGGACATGGCCTGTTGGACAGTGAGATATTGTAAATTGGAAGTGTTTAATTGTGCGAATGGTGACGATTCTCCCCAGTAGCGATCTGGTGCACCATTAGACCTATTTCAAGCACGCATATGAGAAGTTGGGGCCGGGCATGTCAGAACTAACGCTCTATCGAGATGAGGGCCGCCCCCATGGCTTGGGCATGGAGACCGGGCATCGTCGCATTCATCAGATAACCTTGGAAGAACTGATCGGCCGCGGCTTCGCCAACAGTAGAAAGCACAACCTATGTGAGGCACGTTTAGCTCTGCGACAGGTATTCTGTTGTGCACACAACTTCAATATACTCACTGGAGATCCCGGACCCTTCCAATATGTCGTATTATACCAGTATCGCTGTTTGAATGTGCCAAGAGAGGGATTGCCATGGTCAATAGGCTGATCGAAAGTCGCCGCTCCGGCACTCGTACTTCCTGCGGTCGCTGCCAGCTCTTTCAGGAATTCAACGCCCTGACGACGTCGTAGATTGGCCCATGATGGCGAAGCTAATAAGAGAAAGAGGCCAGTGTAGGCAAACAATGATATAAAAGAAGACTTCATAATGGCACTGGCTGCTGTATGGTGTTTCCTGGACAATTACGAGCACTTTTGTGCTTCGGGAAAACTGGATCGACCAGAGTCATTCCTTTTTCTCGTTGAGGTAGCTGGGCAGAGCCAGCCTTTTGACTCTGCCTTCCACCCTCGCCCTGTTACGGTAGATCCTCAAACGGGAGAGCGCCCCCTTCCCGCAACCTTAATCCCCTTAAGCGCAGGCCAATCGGCGGCCTTTGCGCAAACCTAAATGATGCTTAGTAGACGTTCGGCTAGTCCAGCGCCATGGACCTGAATGCTTGGCAATACCTACTGAAACAGGCTGGCTGTTCTACAATCGGCCCAAGTCGTTCGCCCCAGAATAGTACACAGTACAATAGGTTCGCATAAGAAAGTTTACATGAAACAAACTTCGCCCGTGTCTCCTGTGTATGCAGTATGCAGCGCCTACCTAGACAAGTTTGACAGAGGGGCGGCGGAATTCAAATTCCAAGGCTTTGCTAGCCATTGTAGAAAATCTGCGCAACACCGCGATTTCCACTTATGACACAGAGGTCATTTGAGAATGAGAGCAAAAGCCTAAAATCAAAACGCATCATATTTCAGACACAGGTCGTGCGCCAGGACCATTGGTAGGATAGAATGAAGAATGCGTAGGGACTGAAACGCTACAATCTTCTCATTCACACATATGCCGCCTAGCTTCGCATAATCATCAGAGTCAAAAGCGACTATGATCTCACACTGTGCCCTCGGCTCGAATCGCTGCATTGTGATTGTTCCTCCGATAATTTTCCAGGACAGTGTAACGTATCGAAATAAAGTTTGACTGGCGTCTTGGGTGGGCCTGTCTGAAGGAGCCGCTCCGATGCAAATCTTGGCTAAAGCTTGTCCCAACTGCCACTCAACGACTACTTGGATGTTGTCTCGCGATATACCTAATTGATAATCTTAGATAGTCTCATTTTGAGTAGTCTTTCCAAAGCTCTTGGGGTGGCTATGAGCTGCGAAACTGCGACACGGTGATCCACAAGCTGGACCCAATGATTTTCGCTCAGAGACCATGCGATACCTCACGAGCCATGCCCATCGGTCATAAGGTCAGCTGCGGCGAGAAAGGTGCCGCATTTGGTTTCTCCTGAGTGCTTTGGGTTTCCGTGAGCATAGGCCTGAGGATCCTGTGGGCGATGACATCGGCATCCATTTGCTTTGCAGAATTTTGGATGCTATATAAGTCAGAACCTGTCCCTCAGGACCTCACGACTACGCAAGCATATAAAGGGCGCGAGTGCCGTCTGTTCTGTAAAACTTCCCTGGACTTTCATCAAGAGCGTCCAGAGACAAGTCGGATATTGGTTAATGTCGTCTGTGGAAATCTCTCAATTGCGGAACCCCTTTTCAGTGGCTGCATACCGGCTGGAGAGGGAGTTGAAGCCTATTCAGAAGAGCGGGAGGGCTTTGGTAGCCTGTAGATATGTATTGTAAATATGAGAACTCAGATTAATCAAAGCTACAAGCCAAATGATCAGGAAAATTGATGCTAATTCGCTAAGATTTCGAACTTTGGAAAAGCATGCGTCATAAGGTCGACCTCAATAGTGCTTTCAAGCTATTTGAATAATACAACAAGCCAGATCCGAATGAGAGCGCAGGGTCGGGTTGGGGAGCAGGTTACCACTTTTCAATGCTTGTTTGTTCACCTGATCTACCTACCTAGGCGTCGTAATTTTTTGATGGAAGACTCGAGCCTAGTGGGGCTGCGTATGGCTGTCACCTCATCTCATTGACTCCAGAGGATAGAAAGCCATCAGGCGGACGCATTGACTTAGTGGTGGAGTCTGCTTTGTGAAGAATTGTAGATTACCTGATTTCATTGGTTCTAGTATTCTCACATTATCCCCAGTGCGATACGGCCCAGGTTGTAGCATCTAAAATTAAAAAATTATTGTGGAGAAATCCGGTATGAAGTAGGAAAAGGGGAAGTGACCGCTTTGAGTCTCGCAGACTTGAGGGAGTGCTATCGGGACGCAGAAACATCCGGAGACAAGAGACTAGAAGCTTCTTAATTCCGAATCTCCATATTAAAATCGCAAATAAGAGGCCTGTCGAATGCTTTGTGGTCGTGCGGCTTCTTATTAAGCGAGATATTGCGTTGTCTCTCAAATGGCGAATGAGGAAACCATATTCCGAGTACTCGTATAGATCTCACGGGCTGCCCACCACACTGCTTATGCGCGATTACGAGTCCGATAGACATGGAGAATGCTCTCGATACGAATAACAAACACCACCTCTAGGCAGAGAAGGGTACCAGGCACATGGCCGAGACCTTAGGTCACGCATGTCGGTGAATGAACCGCAGATTGTTTCCAATGTCTCGAAAGAGCCGGCTCAACAGCACCCAATTTACACTCATGATAATATAAAACGGAAAGAATGCACCCTGTCTATGCAACCCCCACAGCTCTATCCGAGACCGAACTTGCCAGTTGTGTGGGTCTGGGGAAAGGACCACTCGCGAGTGTGGCGGAAGATCAGTGAATCCCGATCTGAGTCCACTGCGGCATGAAGCTATCTGCATCGGGGAACGAAGGACGTCTTGAAGCATTATGCACTGACATGGAGCCGTGAAACTACAAATACGGCTTCTCAGTTCTGATATTTCCTCCTTGTGTTACACATATTTCGACCCATCTGCGAAAAGACCAGAAGAATTGCCCTGTCCTATCAAGCAATATCATACCAGCAATGCCTGCCACCATCATCGAACCACGTCACGTTGAGGCCTCCTTGACCTATTTCACCGGCAAGGACCCGTCCTACACGATTGATTTCACTCAACCCGGCGGAGAAGATCGTCACAGCGCCGTTGAAAAGAACATCGAGAGCGTCCCTGTCAAGATACAAGACGCTCGTGGCATAGAGTCTCAGTTCAGCCTCCCGACTAATGGCTTTGTCTACACCAAACACAAGATCGACGGCCTCGAGGACTGCGCGACCGAGGAGGATGTTCAGGCTCTTGTCGTTCCAGCAACCGAGCAGCTCGTGAAAGAAGTGTAAGACCCCTTTCCCCTTTAGCCCTCATCATCTTTCCAGCGACTCATCACTATATGACTTACTGACATTTTATTCTGTCTCTAGCCTCGGTGCGCACAAAACAGTCGTCTTCACATCTCGCATCCGCAATGTTTCGGAAGACTTCAACAAACGCGCTGACAACCGCGCACCCGCACTCTCAGTGCATTCAGACTTCACGCCTGCCGGCGCTCTACGCGTGCTCGAGGGCGCCGTACCCGATGCAGAGGAGCGTGAGAGGCTTGCACGCGGTCGCGTGGTACTCATCAACGTGTGGCGACCGCTGAAGACCATCAAACGCGACCCGCTCGCCGTGTGCGACTGGGCATCTGTGACACCGGAGAAGGATATGGTGCCGTTGCGGTTCGACTTTTCCCACGGTTGGAACGAGTTGGCCAAGTGGCGCAGCAGTGACGCGCATCAGTGGTACTACCTGAGTGCGCAGACACCTGAGGAGCCCTTGTTGTTTATGCAGTGGGATAGCGAGACGGCAAAGGGCCAGAATGTGCCGCATAGCGCATTCGTGGATGGTATGTATGCTGATGGGCCAGCGCGTGAGAGTATTGAGATCAAGATGGCCGCGTTTTTTTGATTGAGTTTCCAAAGTAAGGAGTAATAATGAAGCCCTAAGAAGGAGTTTGTTTAGCGGGTAGCGTTTATGAGACAGGCACATTGCCTTGCTGGAATACCAAGTAATGACTTGCCTGAGATCACATATGGAAGACTCAAACCTATTTTATTTACTATCAAATACGAGAAGATGGGCATTGGACAGTGTCACGTCGAGTCAGTGATCTAGAACTGCGCACGCGGGACGTCGGAAGGGCCAAATCTTGCTATGCATGTGTAACACCAGAGTCGACCAAGTTGGACTGAAGAAGGATGTTCTTGAGTCTTGGTCATTCGATTCATCAGTATCCACAACAAGAAACTGTTACATTCCACCTTGGTAAGATGTCATCTGTAATAGGTACCATCCCATCAAAGACCATTCAGCGTGGTCATCAATACTTTCATAGCTTCTTATGGGGCATGCACGTCAGGTAGTATACGATACTCAACGCAATACGGTCTCTCGACCCGAAATTCCTCGACAATACTAAGTGTTTGTAATTTATTCTTCTATCCCCTACTTCTCACTGGCAAATTTGATGCCATTCTGCTTCCGCATATCCTCCATAACCTCAATGACATCCCGGCTAAGACCCCGCAGCACCGCTTCCGATTTTCTGTCACCCTCAACCAAGATGCGTCCCAATTCTTTGGCTTCCCATGTCAAATTTAGCATGCCCGTATATTGAGGGTTTGTGTCGGCCAACTGCTCGGCTTCCTTTGAGCCTCGGGGAATGAACTCTACGGTGTTGATGTCCGTGACTCCCGTCGCTCCATTGATGCGAAGCGTGCCTTTCTCAGTGTAGATCTCTGTCGGCGCAGTGGAAGTGTAGATCTTGCTCGTGTGAGCATGCACTGTGAATTTCTCCTTCTGATTTGAGGACTCCGCAGTGTAGTGGAGCAACATGTGCCCACCACCATCCACTCCCGTGCGGATAATGACTGGAGAGTATGATTGAGACGCAGGTTTCCCGAAAAGGGCAAGGGTAAACATCACGGGATAGCACCCCATATCCCAGAGACTGCCGCCCGAGAACTTAGGTGACAAGACATTGGGCTCTTCACCCTCCAGGACTTTGACGTAGCGGGATGAGAACACTGCCATGTTGACACTAGCTCCGTAGACGGGCCCAAGCTTCTCGGCCCTCTTTTGCGGATCATTGAGAAGGCTCTGGAGCTGGAGGAAGTTTGGCTCCTGAATGTGCCGGTACGCCTCGAGCAGGAACAAGTTCTTAGAGTCCGCCAGCTTGAACAGGTCGTCGAACTCCTTCAGGTTCGACGCGGCCGGCTTCTCCAGAATGACATGTTTGCCTGCATTGAGTGCTTTGGAAGCTTGTTCGTAATGCAGAGAGTTGGGCGAGGCGATGTAGACCACGTGGATCGCTGAATCCGACAGGAATTTGTCCAAGTCGTCAAAGGATCGAACGCTCGAGGCATCGGCGATCGAAGCTGTCTCCGAGATGAACTTTTGTGCCGTCTCAAGCTTCCTGGAGTACACGGCGACGAGCTTGAAAGCCTTGCTCTCGTGTGCTGACTGCACAAAGGAGTCGGTGATCCAATTCGTGCCGATGACGGCGAGGTTGAGGGGAGTCGCCATTTGGTAAGCGACGGAGATTGGCGAGGTGATGGCTTGTGCTCGACAGCTTCAATAAGCCACAGGAGGAAGAGAGAAGGATGAGAGATGATATATACACCAATATTTAGTCGTGGAATTGCTGCTACTAGAGGTGCACTGGTGTAAAATATAGCTTCGAAATTGGGAGCGTAATACCCGCAAGCTTACCTAGGTATTTACCCCGATGCCGCATGACGTTGATGCAGTCGGAGATTTTAGCCCAAATGTGGTGGTCCAGGTGGAGCACGTCGGCGGAATGAACCGAGACCAGAAATTTCAGATAAGAATAGTCCTTCGAAAAGACAACCTTCATTGGAATACTACTGCAGTAAGAATCCTTTCGAATAATATGTTACTTTTTGGTAATACAAGACGTCTCTCAAATATAGGTAGCCAATGATGTGAGCCCGTCCTAGATGCTGTCATACTGACTAGAATTGTATCCTTAGACTGGACTCATCTCCGCTTTGTGAACATTTGGACTATCCAACAGTGAGTGAGTGCCAGGACGTTTGTTTGCAGACTGGAAGGACTTGATCAAAGCTGAGTTCCGAACGGCATGTTGAAGTGCGCATTGAAGCCAAGACAAAGCACGACTGCTATTGCGTCTTGCCTTGGTGCAATTCATGACAGAAGGATCGTACACGACACTGAATGCTGCTCCACTCAATCTGAGTAAGTGGACCTTGATTTAGCGCGCTTGGAATACGGAGGTGAGGGATGAGGGCTTACTAGTGAAGGAGACGCGAAGGGCATGTATCCTAGTCTGTGCAATGTATAAATTTTTCACCCGATTCTACAGTCTGACATTACTTTGACGAGTCGGAAGGCATAAAGAATATGACAATAGTTGAGCGACTCTCATGGCGGGTATCAGAATGTGTATGTCAAGATTGGGTCGGACCCGCAGGCTACCTAGGTACGTAGATATTCAATCGAGACCGGCTTATGCTATGATCTTATGCCGGTCATCGAGTTTCCTACTTGTACTGACGCCACGATGAACCTTTTGCCTCTAAGGGGCACCGACTTATTGTCATGTCGATTAAGCGTTGGACACATCACCCTGGGCGGCCCTCATCACCTGCGCGGCTTGAAGGACAGTCTCGCAAGTCAGGGGCCCCAGACGGTGCTCCGGTTTTCCAAGCTCCTCAAGCCGGTGTAGCCAGAAACCCCATCTCTCAGGGCACATGAAGGGCCTACCGCTGTATAGCGAGCCCGCTTCGAAATAGCTTTCTTCAAAGGGCTGAATCTCGGGGTCAACATTCTCCAGAGCCCATTCATATAGTTGCTTGCCACAGCGTAATAGCCAAACGGTTGCTGCCTGGACTCTACAGTCTGTCAGTAAGTCTCCGGCTGCCGTTGGAAGCTCTTCCTCGAGCGCCAACTGTAGAACGAGGATCGCGTCGAGATATGCTCCCGCTGACCCGGCTTCGAGAAGGCGAGCCTCAAACTCGTTGAAGTTGAACCATCCTTGAGCTAATTGCTCAGTGAGAGGCTCTTCCTCTTGGATCGTTGGATCTGTTTTGCCATGTCAGTACTTTGCGCACCGCCTCCGACCTTGAGAAGCTGGAAAATCAATTTTACCTGTGCGGTGGGCCTCCAAAGCTACACCGAAAGCAGGCATGTCTTTCCACATGCGTTGCTCACCCTGTCCAGAATTGTCAGAAGAGGATGTAGATGTACTATGATAGTGGGAGGAAACAGCATACAAAACCTTCAATAAAGATCGCCCCTCTGTCAATTTTCTGCAGCTCCAAGACGACGCTGACAATACTCTGTTGAATCTCGCTTGTAACATCGGGACTCGCGGCAACTGAGAGCATGATATCCCAAAGCATCCAGGTAAAATCTCGAGCTTTCTCAACGTCGTCTATAGACGGGCACATTCTGTCAATCTGGTGCGCAACTTCTGCTGCGGATTCTTGTGTGGCTGCGGCTGTTGCATTTGCCCATATGTTGACGATGCTGGTCTCCTCTTCTGACAACTCTCGCTTCCTGATATCTTGAAGCTGAAACAGCTGGCTGTCGCAGGCATTCATGTTGTCCGAACCTTGGAATGTTGTACGTTGAGAATATTGTTCACTTCGCCAGTCGAATCAGTAAACAACTTAGGTGATTTGAATAGCGTCTCCGAGAGAGATGAAATCTTGGTCAGAAACCAAACAGAGAGCGAGGCGGTAGCAACATCCTGGCAATCAAGAATTGAGGCACAGCCGTGACCCCCCGCGGGAAGTTGGCTGCGTCCTAAGCACGTGCTGCCGAAGCGCCTAATTAGCCGCCACCCCAACCCTTGCTACCCACTACCTTCAAATAGATACTGGCCTAATGTTACCTTACCGGGCCCCTTGATAGCCAGCTCATGAATGTTGGTTGCTAATGAGACCTTACAAACGGCCTACTTGCAGTTGCACGAAGCGCCGTTTGCTGCAATCGGTGACATTGCAAAGATCTCCTTGAGATCTCGCCTATAGCTTTGGATCTTCGATCAGCTCGAAACAGTAGCCAGCGCAAGTGGCATGGGAATACCGGAACGTCACTAGATTACCTCAGTATCTCGCTGGTGCATCATAACGACCAGTACATACTGAATTGGTGGGAAATTGAATTCCAACTTGCTTTCCACGTCTTGGATATTTGGTAAAGTGCAGACACGATTAAGACAATTATAGTAAAGGATGCTGTCTGCTGACTGCGCAACTGAGTCCTGACGGCAGTCGGGCTATCTTTTCACACTACAGCAAGCGCTTCTCATAATGTTGAAATAACTCGCGCTTTATTCTTACGCAAAAGCTCGGCTTACCCGGACTCACAGTCCCCAAACACTCCAATACCCTCTGGCTTGACACTGCGGCGCAGTTGCGAGATGTTGGTTGAATGTATGATCGCGGCCCAGTAACGGCCTGGTAGCATGGCTAACATTCTGGCGAATGCAACAAGCTAGATATCGAATGGTTCACAGTTCACGATGAAGAAGGTTTCCGGGTTTCAGGCCGGTTGCCGTTGGTGTCGAACCCTTTTTCCATTGCCATGGCCTCGTGTCGTGGCCTTGGCGATGGCACAGCGTCGCGAGCAGAATGAATGTCGGTCACTCATGTATGTGAAAATATTTAAATTCCACAAGTCCCGTGCTCATGTGTTTTATTCGATTCCCAAAATCAAATTATACGTCGTGAGTTTGATGTCTGAGACCCTGGTGGTTGCAACACAACAAATCATTTTATCTCTCCTTTTTTTTTACTCTTCCGCGAAAAGCTCCCAGAGCTGAGAGGTGCTTTCTCTTGTAACAGGTACCATACGGCATTATGTCTCATTCTGGTTCAGGTCAGAGGTCCAGTGGAGTGCCCAGCAACCATAACAACAAAATTCCTATCGTTCCCCTCAGCGACCGTAGGCACTGGAAACCTCCGGTAGACCCATCTGAGGCTATAAATCCTCCCCCAATGTTCACTAGAACGAGCTCATTTGTAAGTAACTTTGGTCTATTCAGTTCAGCAACATGCAACGTGTTGCCAACCTGGCAGACATGCATACTAAACATAACCAGTATGAGACCAAAGAGACCCAAGGGCGTGACCACCATGTGTACGAAGCTTCAGACGTCCGACGCCAGGCTATTAGTGCGCCTTCGAACATTGGTTCCGTCGGCGCTTACCCAAAGTATCACGGAAACCGACCACCGAAGCCACTCACTGTCCAACCACCTCTGCGCGAATTCCCACTAACCCCAAGCCCGGACCGTGAGCGAGGTCGAGGCCCTACCAGGTATAGAGGAGGTGTGCCTGGCCCATCGCGCATGGTCTTTAATGAAGGCAACAGGGCAGAGGTTGATGTCATATACCACGACATGGTCGCCCCTCCCACAGGTCCGCGAAATGGAAGCAGCCACGCGAGAAAGCCTTTCGAGATGGCGAGATATCATCAAGCCCCGACTTACACTGACACCAGCACTTTGAGAGAACGTTGAGGATGCAAGGAAGATTTCAAAGACCCATGATGTGTTTAGCGCTTGCTGGCAGGCGGTATTTTAGAGGCACGGTATGAGACTTGGAATCTAGGCTGGATATGCAAAAGACTTGAGAATAATCTCTGGATGCTAGCGGGCTCAGAAGCATCAATCACTCATTATCATCAAACCCTACGTTCTTTAGAGAGAAAGCATATCAATCTTTCGTTTGCTCCACTAAAATTGACCATTGCCCAACTGAATGTGATATCACAGTCACACTGCCCGAAACTGTCATCTTGAGGTATACTGGGACGCTTGATGATCATTGGATCGTCCATTCAATTTTGATCCCTGCAGTATGGGGCACTCGGGTGCCCAACTCTCAATTCTATGTCTGATATCAAAAAGATAGGCTAAAGCGTGTTGAGGATTTGAACCACTGCCAGCCTGGTCCTGACAAGGCTAGACTTTCACGTGACAGGAATTCGCCGTCAGCCTTGCCGTAACAAATACAAACACCTCTTTCATTATACCTTAGTGATGTATTTTTGACCGACCTTGCAACTCCTTCCTTGTTCTGGCATGTTCCCGCCGCGCTTGCTAGGTATTCATGAATCTCACTGAGGCTTGATATAGACAGATTGCCAGCTTCTCGTAATAGCCGATGATGCCGTATACTGAGACCCATATATTTGGGGAAAAAATACTGGGATATGTACTTCTATGGACACACGCTGAAAGCTGGGCATCGCATCCTCATTTATGTCTTATGTTCAAGGCACTACATTCAGTACTGGCCCGATCACAGAGCAAGCAACAAGTGATTGACATTGATGAAGAGTGCATAGACACTATCCGGTATGCAAGGAGATGTCTGCTTTTGACGCAAATTCCTGATCACCTCAGACTATTTAATTTTGAAACTTCTTGCCACTCGGCCGTAAGAAGACCATCGCCAACTTATGCATCTTGCTGTGTTCGTGGGAAACTGTTGAGCGAATTCAGTGTATCAAACTATGTGATGATGTAGCGTGGAGAAAGACGATTTGCTTTTTTGCATGCCGCGTTGAGAGATGTTAAGCTGATTGAGAGGGCCGTGTGATGGATCACTAGGAGCTAGGTACCTATGCCATAAGACTCCAATGTCGTCGCGACTGGCACTACTACCAGGAATGTCGCTTTGATGCAGAAGCACGGATGGACCAAAGTCTATGCGTTAGAAGACATCGAATTCCGCCACAAGGCTCTCTTGGGCAATCCGTTGTAAATCAGTGGGATTGGGTGGTCAGGCAAAAAGATCAAGTTCGGCCTGGAATTTGACTTCTCGGCATAGATGTCACTTGGGCTCACATACAGCTACGTTCATAAGCTACTCGGCAGCGTTGATCGCATTTCTTGTGTTACTGATATTTGCAGACATGACCAGCTGACTATTGAATTAACGAATATTTTGGATGGACGGCGACAGGGCCTTGTTATGGTCAAGGTAGCCTCGTGGTGGAAATCAATCCTTCTGATGATCTGAAAGTTTGACGAGGGAAGCAATGTCACCAGGATTCGCAAGCATCTGTCGAGTAGCATGATTAGCCTCCGCCACGGAATTCCTAGACCCGGCAAAAAGCTTCTGCTGGTGGAGATCAGCATAGCACTGATTACTTTAGAGGATGCTTATGGGCTGCGCCATGTTTGTATATATGGCAATACATTACGAAGTATCGTACCAGATGCTTCGGCGAAAAGGCACGTAGTTAAGTGGGTGTATATGTGTGCGACTCAAAGTGCGGTCAACCCGAGATACAAGACGCAGATAATCACAATTCGGGAAAGCGGATGAACAAACGGAAGCACGTCTAAGTCCTGTCGCGAGTGCAGCGTGGTGCAGTAGAAGATGAGCAGTGAGGCAGGCACTCGCAAAATTGGTCAAAGAGTCACCTTTCATTCATGTAATCAGGTCTTGGGCGGTCATATAGCGGTCACTTCCTTCTTAGGGTGAAGTAGATTGGTCTGAGCTGTGCGGCATATACTGAGCTCATGGGATCTACTTGTTCAGGTACAGCCATTGCTTGCTCCGATAGTATATAGTCGCAGTCGGGTACGCCACATCACTGAGCACAGTGTATGGATGACATCCCCATCCACCATGTGCGTTTCCAAAACGGGAAGCAACTCGATCACGACTCTCCAACATCACGGTATTTTCGAGCCTTGAAAATATTCGATAATGTATTTCCTGTCCTAATTGCATAGTACTTTATCCCCACGTTCCCATAGACCCGTGTCCGATCCATCCCAGCCGAGCCCAGCCTTGCACCGCGAACTCCCAAAAACACTAAAGCCACCAGTCTAGGTGACCTAAGCCTTTGCACCCACGACAGGACACACCGCCCCCTCTCCAGCGCTGGAGACATCCGGGTGGGTGGCCACCTTGCCCTTGTGGTGTCCGATCTGCGCCTTGGTGACAGGGCAGACGGCATCGTCGGCCTTGCCTTCAGTGGAGGGGTGGTCGGGGGGCAGGATGGTCGTGACGGGACCGACGACAGGGCAGACCTTGTCGTCCATCTCCTTTGACTTGGGCTCGTCAACGATGGACTTCAGTACAGGGCACTTCTGCGCATCGGCGGAGGTGGCGGTGGTCTGGGCGTCTGAGGGAACGGGGACCGAAGGGTGCTTGGAGAGGTTGGAGTGGTGGTCCGTCTCTAAGTTGTGCTGTCAGCTTGTGCATCATTTACGCAGTGCACTGTTTGCGGTCCTTGTGTCTCCACAATGAAGACATTAGATAACAATATGGCTTGGCTCTCTCGTTCAAGGACGGGTAAAACGGGCGTGCAAACGGACAAGACCACTGAGCGAGATGTGACAATGAGCTTCAACGTACTTGCGCCAACAACGGGACAGGTCTGGCCAGGCTTTGTGAGGTCAACATCCGGGTGGGATGGGGGCAGGACCGAGTTGGTCGTACCGACGACGGGGCAGACTTTAGACATGATGACAGTGATAGGATGACTGCGGACAATGGTTTGATTGCTGGATTCAAGATGAACAGATGGTAATGTCTGTACAGGATTGCAGCGGATGGGGAGAGGATTGAGGGAAGGGAACTAAAGGAAAGCGGGACGACTCGTCGAGGCATTGAATAGAGGAGCTCGACTAGACGATAGGTAGCAAAGCGCGGCCACCTGGTGGCCTGTGGCCTTCCAAGCCCTCCCAAGGGATTCCCACCTGCCAATGAAGCCCACCTTTGGCAACAAAGATCAGGCTATTTTGTTTCCAGCATTAGGCGTTTTTTTGGCACCCCGCATTGATGGGCGAGCATCAGTCCTCCGGGGAGTCACCTAGCACAACACAGTCTGTGCTGGAACCCTATTGCTTTACCTACATTAGGTACCTAGAGGTTGTTGGACGTTCCAGGTAATCGGGAAGGAACCCAGGGATGTAAATGATTCTTACACATTGTTGCCTACCTACCTACATCCTCGGCTGTGTTTTTCAGGGGCAGGCCCTGTTGAGGACCACATGCTGGACGATGTGGTGGCTGTTGTTGTTGTTGTTGTCTCGCAATTGGGTACCGCAAGCGGAAACATCGCTGCCCCCCCTTTTCATCGATGTTGTTCTGATGCATTGCGGTACACAGTAAGCTCAAGGCGGCGCGAACCGTGATGTCACTGTTTACCCCACCTTTTCTTGGTCGGCTGACCAGTCATGATCAGCTCGAATGTCAGCTCTGAAACAGCCGACTGCACTTGGGAGGCGGATCAAGACTAAGCCAGTTTGTCCTCCTTGAGGACTCTACTGCGTCCACGGCCCAACTTCATCAATCCTTTTTTGCAAGACAAAGATCCCTTCTCGCCGGTTGGCTTTCGCGGACGACACTCCCTTGATGCACAGGATTTTTTGATTCCTTTCACCCCTTCACGGGTCTATACCAGGCGCTGGCACCCATGATCTCACCAAGTTCGGCTCTACGTATTACCGCCGAGTTCTCTAGGTTGGGAGTCTCATCTCACAAGTGCAAACGCTCGAGGACAAATAATGAGGAGTCTTGCAAGATTCACAGTGGTTCAATCGAATTTGCGTTGAGACAGACTCAGTCTGTACTGAGATAGTCACTGGCCACCGGGGTGAGGCTCGTCTTCCGAGGCTGAGAGTGGATGGCACGCGAATCGAAATGCGATGGATGGACAGACAACGACATGATAGGACCGTCACACTGTCATCCCTGCCCAGGTGGCTCTCAAACTTGACGGAGGTGATTCGCATCCAGGTCTATCAAATGTGAGCCACTTGAGCATTGTGAGGTGTCGGTCGACCTCGGAGCGAACAGGCCTATGGGCGGTTGGCCAGAGACACTGGGCATAATGAGAGACAGCCACTGACCAAGGTGATCTGTCACTTACGCCAAAGCTAGAGTAGGCCAGTCTCGAATCACTCGTTTCGAACGCAGATTTTCACTTTTTCTTTTCCTTCACCGGAAGTCCGGTTTCACACCTTTCTTGGTACTAAGCTAAATTGCAATCAGTATCACGAAGGCATGTGGGCGTAAAATTCCTCAACTATCAGGTTGATTCGGAACTTGTTGCCAGAAATATTGATTCGCTCAACAGTCTCGAATCGACACATCCATCGATCTAGCTCTGCTGATATTTCACAATAAAATACTCGCCATATGTTGTCATGAAGTCTGGCTCCGGCCTCCGGGACGGAGCCGGCGATGCTCCAGTAGCGCGCCGAAATGACCTCGGTCTCCGCTTGCGCCGGACCCATCAGCCACGCGTCATGCAGGCCGTGCTAGAAGCCCCTGGATTTTCTTATATATATATATATATATATGTGTGTGTGTGAATTGCTTCATTTCAATTTTCAAAATGCTACGTCTTCGGAGTGTCCCATCTTAAACCCTTCGTCCGAATCACTTGCTTTCGTTATTAGTCAAGCAAAATGCGCACTGGCTCCTGTGTCCTCGCGCTCGTCGGCGCTGTAGCCGCGGCGAGCACCCCTGCGGGATGGTCCCCGTCTGTGAATAAGACTCTGGGAGAGAGCTTCGAGGGCATTGTGGTCACGCCAGGCCTGAGATTGAGCGCCGACAGTGAGACATCCTTTACTTCCTTTTTGAAGAATATTTACCCATGGAGGCAATATTGACACGAGCCCACAGATGTCACAAGTCAACCCGACGTGTACTCGATTCACAACTGCTCCATGGACGACGATGCTCAGAAGTACATGCTCATTATGCTGGACCTGAACATTCCGGACTCCGACGTCACTATTGCAGACGAATACGACACGCTCGTGCCGGGCCTGGTGGCCAACACTACTACCCGGCTTCACTGGTGGGGTGGCAACTACACCCTCGATACCACAACCGGCGCCTATGTCAACTCCAGCGATGGTCTGGCACCCTACACGGCGCCACGCCCTCGAGATGAGCTCTACCACAATTACGTCCTCTATCTCTTTGACCAGCCTGCTTCGTACGTGCCCAGCGAGGCTGCCTTGAATGGTACCTATTATGACGGGGTTTCGGATGCGAGGTTCAACTTCAGCATCACCCCAATTATCGAGGCTGTTGGCTTGCCAATTGCGGCCAACTACATCATTGCGAACAACGGCAGCTCAGTTTGAAAATAGCCACGCAGAATATGCTCGTGGCACGTGCTGAGGCTGTGGCTCTTGCCCAATGGCGTGCGGTGCTTGCATCGTCGTGTATATAACGAATTTGTAGATGCTAAAAGGCCAAAGAGCCATGTACATTGATTGAGTGGATGTGTCGCTGTGCTGCCCCTCGTGCAAATCCTGTAGGTGAAGCAAGTACTTATGTTGTAGCCGTGCATTTCTCCCTTGTCCGTATTTTACTTCTCTTCTTCACGAAAAGAAACTGCCAGCTCCTATGGCAACTCATTCGTTTTTCTCGCAATTCTGCTTGAATGGCTGATGTCCGGTTGATCTAGAGACTTCTTACTTCTCGAAGCCTAATGCCAACGACAAACGAACAGAATTTCGTCACATTTCTAATGCCGGCTCCCATACATCGCATTCTCATTTTTTCTGTTCACCCGTGTATCTTATTGTTGTCTCGTCCAGTGTCTTGACCCGCGATCTGGCTCATCTCAGCGTTGAGGAAGAATTGGTCCCAGAAAACAAAATCACCCACGCCGGGACTGAAATCGTTGTCCGTCAACAAGCCAGCCTCACTCCACTCTCCTAGGGCTGCAGCATCGAAAGTTCTCGCAAAAGTGACGTCTTTCTTCAGATCCGCCGCTGCTTTCACATCCGTCGGTGGGGCTCGTCGGGCCTTGTTGCGCCTTGCCTTGAGCGCTGTCACGAAGTATGGCTCAGGCTCACATTTGGTCGGCGGATTGGCCGTCCATGCTTCGAGGATCGCCTTCCCTGCCATGACATGGACAGGCCGCCATGTCTCGAGTAACTCTGGGTGGTGGCTCCACACGTCAATCAGCTTGGCCCAGGTCACGTCCAGTTCTGTCCGCGAGAAAAAGCCCGGTATTGTGAGGCTGGTGAGCATGCAGATAAGCGCGTCCCAAAGGAAAAATTCTTTGACTTGCCACCGGAAGTTCTTCAAATTGTGTGACCGGTAAATGGCATTGTCGCCCTCAAGGATCTTTTGTGCAATGCCGCATAGCTCGCGGCGTTCCTTTTCGCTGATATTATGGTTCTTGAGGGGCTTGATCCGCGTCCGCAGGCGGACTACATTGGCGGCAGAGCGGACAATAAGGAGGACAAGGTAGTGGAGAGGATCTAGTTGCGGGTTCCACCCTGTTAGAGGTTGCCGTACTGCAAAAGTCTAAAGACCACCGAGACGTGCGTTCAAAATATAGACTTACCGATGATATCACAGTAGCGGAGGTATTTCTCCTCAATGGTCCGCTCGACATCGTCGATCTGATCAGAAGACTGGCCCTCTCGCAGGTGAACAGCAGGCCCGTTTTCTTTCAGCCTCACTGCCACCTTTGAATAGTAGTTGGACAGCTCTGCCCTGCAAAGGACATATATCATATCCGTAGCACCCTTCTCCTCTTCAGGCCACTCCGTCATGCCGGGGTAGATCTGATCGTCGTTGACATTAAGCGGCATTTTTACGTCCCAGGAACTCGGTAGCATGCTAATGCCAGTGCCAGAATGTTGGCCGGCGAATCCGTCGAGAGGGATAAGCTGCCAAAAGAGACGACGTCGCATCTGAACCTCAAAAGGAGGGAGGCCAAGGCCTTCGCCGTCGTGATGAAGTCCCATCCGCTGAGCTATGCGCACACCGATTCCAGTGAGCATCCAATATGTATGAGGGTCAATGTACGTGCGCCCAGATATCAAGAATAGCATGTATGCCTGCATGACGGGCATTTCTGTGGTTTTGAGCCATGACGCGTTGACCAGCGCCTGTCGCAATGCGTGCGCATACTTGGGCAGCAATACGGACCGAGACTGTCCAAATTGGCGAAGACAATCCTCTTCGTCCATGGAGTAGACCGCAAAATGGTATATTGCAAACAATTGGCACTCTTGTGCCTTTGAGGCCGTCGACGGTTGTCGCGCGACAGTCTCAACCATCTTGGCCGTGGTGGGGATATGCAGAATCCTGCACAGAGGCTCAACATTCTGCATATGTGCGGTCCATAATGCCATGGCATGCTCGTAGCTAGGATGAAAGTCGAGGAGATCATGCGTTAATCCCAGTAATGCACCAGACACAGGATCATACAGCCCCGGCCTGAAGGAAGATAGAGGGTGTTCTGGTGCAGCTTCCGCATCGTCAGACATGTCCTGAATATCCTCTGCGCCAGTGTCGAGCCATAAATTGCTATCGATATATCTCGATTTCCCATCGCCCGCCACAAGCTTTCCAGGCCGAGCTTGGAAATGTGACGGTCGCGACGGGGGAAGCCCGCCTTCTGGGACTGGAGTGGGATACCATGCCGTCCTTTGCGTGGCGGGAGACGTCGCATTCCCTTCGACATCAAGGAGGCCATTCTCCCTGAGAATGCGTTCGTAACGGGCCAGTCGCTCACTTATATCCTCATCTGCAGTCGCGTGGCGCCTGTCCTCGGTGTCGTGGCTGTCGTCAATCCCTTTGCGCTTCTTCCGCCGTGGTTTGGGTGGGGCCTGATATATACAGTTCTGTTTCGTTTTAACGCACGAAGAGCATGTGGGCACGAGCCTGTCGCATTTGACTTTGCGTCGCACACAGGGCTGGCAATTATACGACATGGAGGTTAACGGAGTGCCCGGTCCCGGTGCCGAGCCCGGCGTGTTCAAACTTCCGTCGTTGGTGTCTTCTGTGGGAGTGCTCTGGGCTCGGAACACCGTGGAAGACGGGGGATGTGCTTGCTGTTTAGAGTCCATTGTGGTACCCATCATACTTTCTCGCTTCTTACCGATGGTTTCAACGTAGAAAGAGTGTGTGATGGAATAAGTGAGACCCGCCAGTCGCGCCGGGCCCGAGAGAGGCTTGTTCTCGGCCCCGCCAAATTCGCCTGGTCAGCATAGCTTACAGGGATCACCGGGTCAGCCGGCCGGATTGCAGTTCTTATTAAAATGTTCACTGTCGACCTTCTGGAATTAAATCTGTAGACATTCTATAGAAAGTGCTAACGAGAGACGGCCTTGCATGCATCACTTTGGATGGACTTTCTGCATGGATCCTTGACTTTGACTGCTTCGTGCTCTTGTAAGTCGAGGAGCATCACATACTCTCCACAACCATTTACTTGTTAGCAGAAGAAGGCTAGAGCAAGGAACTACGTCCATCGCGTCCCTGGTTGAGATGCAGATGCAGATGCTTCCAAGAACATCGTACGCAAGTGCCGAAAAAACCACGATGTGCAAGGTAGGGACAGAGGAAATTGAAGAGCTCGAAATTTATTCAGGCGAGCCAGACATGCTCGACTTACCTCCCAGGAGAGGAGTGAGGTTTCAGCATCGATGAAGCTCACGAAAGCGACTTGAAATGCCGATTGGTGTACCTATGAAATTCGGGAGCATTTAAATTCGTCTGGGGAGACTTTTGGGAGTAAAGGTCAAGTTCGGATGCTGAACAGTCGGAGCTTTCTCCCTATGTCTCAATATGAATATTTGACTGTGATCATTTCTCATCGAGGTGGTTGGTCTCTCTGTAGATATAGCGGCTGGCCAAGACTGTAAGATTGGTGGGAGACCACTGGGTTTCAGCAGTGCACCGGCTAGGTACCAAACGCACGGAACATCTTCAGGGGCCTTACCCAAAACAACATTCGTCACAAGCTACTCTAATATTGTTGATCTTGAAAATGACAAGTATTCGGCTTCCTCGCATCATTTTACTCGTTCTGTACTTGAATTTACATCTCAACACCGTTCATCTCACGACATCGAAGAAGCTCGTCGACGCTTCTTGATTTTGGAGCGACATGGATGGTTCGTATCAACTTAACCTTGGTGGCCTACTTGGATTGTGTGGCTTTCTTTTTGTCGCACAGCGGTATTCGAGCAGGGAAACGCCAGGCGACAAGCCGACGGGCTCGAGAAATGCCATCAAAGACAAGGTGCCCGTCGACACCGCAGAAGCATCACAGTGGCCATTTCTCACTGTGTTTGCTCTGGTGATGGGCTCAGACTGGCTGCAGGCAAGGCTCGCTCCCACCCTCACCACAGTTGTATCCAACATCTCATAATCTGCAGGGCCCATTCCTCTACTCTCTCTATCGAGAAGAGCATGGCGTCTCTTCCGCCTTAGTATCAACCCTCTTCACGACAGGCTTCGTCTCAGGCGCCCTGTCAGCCTATGTCACCGGCACTTTGGCCGATGCGCACGGCCGCAAGCGTGCCTGTCTTTTCTTCTGCGCAGCCTATGCTCTCTCTTGCATTTTGACCACCATTCCCTCACTTCCGCTGCTATTCGTCGGTCGTATCCTCGGCGGGATCAGCACAAGCCTTTTGTTTAGCGTCTTCGAGAGCTGGATGGTCACAGACTTCCACGCGCGCAAGCTGGGTTCCAAAGGTGGTGATCTCAGCCGGACGTTCGGCTTGATGAGTACGCTGAATAGCGTTGTGGCGATAGTGAGCGGAGTGTTCAGCGAGTGGATTGTTGGCGTTGCAGGAACTCGCAAAGCGCCTTTCGCGGCAGCGGCATTGTTGCTAGGGGCAGCATCCTGGGTGATCGCCACACGATGGAAGGAAAATTACGGAGATTCAGCCTCAAAGAAGGCCGATGATAAGCAGAGCACGAAGCCGAAGTTGTGGGACATGCTAAAGGACCCACGGATCGTATGTTTGGGTCTCGCATCGACTATGTTCGAGGGTTCGATGTATCTCTTCGTATTCTTCTGGGGACCGGCGCTTACATCCGCACGCAAATATGAAGCTGCATCTGGAGCAGCGAAGAGCACCAGCGGCCTGCCATACGGCATCATCTTCGCTAGCTTCATGGCGTCCGTCCTCGCTGCATCGCTAGTCTTCAACATCGCCATGGACAGGAAAATACTCAAGTACACGTATCTGCTTCTTGGGATTCTTGGCGTCGCGGATTTGGTATTCTACCTTCTTGAGCAGCCGCGCAGCGAGCAGATGACGTTCTGGCTATTTTGTCTCTTCGAAGCATGCGTGGGCATGTACTGGCCATGTATGGGGTATCTCAAGGGCCAGCTCATTGAGGATGGGCTCAGAGCCCAGCTATACAGCCTTCTGAGGGTCCCACTCAACGTATTTGTGGTGGTTTCGCTATATTTTACTGGAGACGGAGATGCGTACGGCAAAGTGTTCTCGGTGTGCTCAAGATTGTTGCTCGCTGCTATTGGGGCATTATATGCGATGGCTATGAATGAGGAGGAGCTGCCTTAGATTGTCTGGGTGTCCAGGGAAATGAGCTGCGATATGAAAGGGAAATTCACGCGAGAAGATAATCTTCATAGCAACGTATGAATCGTCGATGAAGACACAGCAGGCAGAAGCTTTAGTAAAGAAAAATAGACAAGTAGATATTCAAATTGTAAGTACATGCTGGCTCCAGAGCCTATCGACCAAGGTTTCAAGATTGTCAATCATCAATCAGTTAGCCTCAAGCTGCCAGCAGGGAAACAAGTCACGCTGTCTGGCTCGCGGTAAAAGTTGGACTCTTGTCAGTGATGTTTCCATAGTTGCCAGACCGGATCGAATGAGAATATCATGGCCACCTAATGAGACGGACCAGAGGTCAGTCGAGGCTTGGGCCAAATCGAAACACGTGCTAGTAGCTCAAGGACGCTGGACAAGATGAGACAACGTAAGCAACCCTAATGCTTGCAATCGGGTCGTTGCTCATTGCCTGGAGGATCACGAGCCTAATAGTCGAAGTGCTCCACTAATTTTGTGAATTTCAGTCGGTCTTTCGAGCATGGTTGTAAGATTTCCTTTAAAACTTCGACCCACCATTCCTCGAGACCTGGATTCAGCTTCATAGAAAATGCGTATTCAGCGTATTCAGGATAAAAACCTCCCCTTTCCCAGTCGATGAGACCAGTGATGCGCCCGTCCTGAGCCATGATGTTCCTCGGTGACAGATCGCCGTGCGTCAAGACGAATTTGCCGGACGACTTGCGTTGTTCTCGCTCAATAAATCGAGTCCACTTATATCGACTTATGGGTCCCCTTTGTGGAAGAACTCGCGCCAAACACCAGTCGTCGAACTCCTTTTCATTATTAAAGGGACCACAGAAGTCCTTTGGAATTATTGGCATGCGTTGATAAATGTTGTAAGTCGATCGCGCTTCACCAGATTTCTTCAAACGGCCAATGAAAGACTGCGTACACTCGCGCATATGGGCTAGTTGTGTTCGAAGTTGTTCTTTGTAGCCCGCTTGCTCCGCTTTGGTTGCGGTTTGCCAGAGGTCAACAAGAGGCACACCGGGCACTCGATCACTGACCATGACCCTCGCCCTCGGCTCAGTTTCGACATCATAGACGCCGTAAGCTTTCGGAGCAAGAACACCATGCGAAGCAGCATAGTTCATGAGATATTCTTCAGAGCGATCCATGCCTGTTCTTGTCTTGACCTTCAGGGCAAGCTTGCGTCCAGATGCAGTTGTATGTTCGATGACTTTGGCACCCCAGTAATTATGAAGTTCATGGCCTATGACTGCGTCAACGTATGACATTCTCTCGATGTAATTCTCTTTGTCCTTGAAATCTGGCGCCACGGATTGAGACATCGCGACAAATGCTGATAGTATGGGGTGTTGATTGCTGGTTCTAAAGCGAGCGATGGAAGGCAGGATGGGATTCATAAGAAAAACTATGTGGGGTGGTATGGTGCGAATCCAAGGGCAAGGGTCGCAGCAACTGGCGAGATCCCCGGATAAATGTGGCACAGCATCTATTAGGTTGATACAGCTCGCGACCTGGTCGGCAAATGACCATTCTAGAATAAGGCGCGTGTTTGTCCAATAATGACTCTACGTCTGAATATAGTTGGGTCGACCCCCTTTCGGTTGGCAAGCCTAGAGGTCGCGGAAGTAGGCCGATCGCGACAACAAATATCTGGCTATGGGCGTCTTGGTTCTATTTCCAGATTGGTGCTTCAGCGACCCAAACCTTGATTATGTCTTTCACATGAACGTAGCCTGGTTGTGCCACCCCAATAGGCCACAGGAACAGGCTCTAGGCCATCTGAGTCCTGCCGAAGGCTTCTCATGGCAGGCGGCCATCTGTCGAGCTCTGCCCAGGTGAGCTTGCATCTGGCCGAGCCGACCGGATCCATGATGCCCGGACAGACCCAACTCAAACTGCGCCGTCCAACGGAAGTTTCAGACCTATTTGACCAACGAAGATGTCCTCCAAGAATGGTATGCAGACTCGCAGTAGAAGGCCTTCGAGTCGATGTCATGAGAGTCCAGGAGCATGTGCTATATAATGACCACTTGGTCGCCGCTCTCATCTAATAAAGAATGATAATTTATATGTACAGGTACAATTAAGTCTTATCCGCGAAAGACACTGGTATGCACGTCAAAACCCACATATTTCTCATTTAAAGAATCCATCGTTACATCCTTCATAGATTCAAGTTTTCCAAAATGTCGAGGACATCAACTTCTTCTTCTGGGTGGTCATGGCTATCCCAGTCCAGCTCTCTTGCTTCCGCCTCACCCACTCACAAACTGCACCGTATCGCCTTTCAAGGAGAAGACTCCGCACATTGGGCAATGTTACTTCCTGTCAAAACTGGTACTTCAATTGGACTCATAGTTCACATCGGCGTCCAAAAAGAGGGCCCCTCGATGAAACCAGTCCGATACAGGCTGTTGATGCACCGGTTCAACGTCGCGAACACTGCCGCCATGGAAGCTAGAGTCATTCCTGGTGCTGAGATTACCGAATCCCAACTCAAGGAGGCAGCCGAAGCCGTTTTCTACAGGAAGGGAAATACCTATCACATGCTCACCAATAATTGCCAGCACTTCTGCATCGACGTTGTGACTTGGCTACACTACCGCTACTTGGAAAGCGTCTCCAGAGACGCCATCAAAGATTGTGAGGGCAAAGGCACGAAGCCCATAGCACTGAGGAAGTTCATTTTTTGGACATGCTTCACAAATGAAGGTCGAATGGCACATGCGAGAGCTAAGCAGGCGACGGAAGCTGAGGAGGCCGCGACGCAGCCATCAATTAGAACCTTGAATCGCTCGAGGGTCCCCTTTCCAATGAAATAGTGGTGCAACTGGCTTCACGAGATATGATGGTACATTTATACTCATCTGGAAGCACTTGTTGATAATGATAGTATCATTGCAGTAGGTGCAGTATGTGTGTCTTAAAAATATATGTTTCTCTCTTCAATCTGGTCTCTGATACTCTATGTTATCACTTGTAGGGCAAACGGCAAATTTACAAACAAAAACAGTGCTAAAGTGGCTCTGAAAGAGTACATTGTATATAATAACTCAAGCACTCTTCACCTGGGCATCAACAACAGATTATGGAATTGATCACGAGGGAGAACTGCTTTAAGGAAACTTTCACTCTTGTCTCAGAACTAGTGTTACAGCGGCTAATACTTTTACGCTTTTACTCAACAAAAGCTAAAATTGGCACGAAGCTCTGCAAGTGACTGCTATATTGTGTGTTAACGTTGCACATTCATATCTCGCATCAATATTCCTCACTGTCCAAACTTGGACGCCAGCGTCCATGATGACTGTGAATAGTGATAGTCCGACTTGGAGATGTGCTTGCATTGAAGCGGGATTATGTAGTGTCCCAAAATGGATGTGAAGATCAAGTGCCCAGGTAAGTTATCTCAAAGTAGCAGAATGGATCATCATTAGCCACTTCACAATGCAGACGTTTCAATCTGATTATACTAAAATCCTACGTGCACATACAATAGATTTGCTCCACACGAAAAGCCGCTGTAATGATGCAATCTGACACTTCCATTTACTCTGTACCCAAGTCCATAGCTTGCAGGGTTCGGCTTTTCAGGTGCTGCTACGAATAGCTTGGTCCTCAACATGTTTCCGAACTCCGCCACGGTATCCCGAACATCCAGGCTAAACAAATCCAGTCCCTATCTCCTCCGCACAGCCTGGATTTGTGATGCACTTGCGACTGTGCAGATCGTCACTGGGGACCCGGAGGTAATCTCTCGTACCGGCCACTACAAATGAAAGTGCAGCAGACGACGCATCAAGCAGAGATCATCATCTGCTTGCTAAGGCAACCTCATAGATGAATACAGGCCTCCAGTTTATCTGTTGCTTTCTTCCAGGGTCCCGAGGTCTGGATGCAAAACTGAGTCTTAGGTTGTGTATGAGGATGGGCCTTTCATGGCACGGAGACTCTCATGGGAAGAACGAACAACTGTGTCTGGACAGGTACCTCAGTATTCCATAGGTACACTCAGTGGCGCAGAAGCAAATAGTCAATTTCACCGAATGTCAAAAGTAGAGTCAGAAATACGGAATGGAAAATTACAGACCAAAATTAATAGTGAACAAGTAATGTCACTGAAGCTTGACAAAATATGAACAGATACATAAAGAGCAAAGTATATTTGATAGGCAAGCTTTTTGATACCCTGGATACCTCAATGATGGACACTTGAACGACTCAACGTGTGCTGAGAAGTCAAAGAATGGATAGTGGTACTCGGGTAAACAGAAGCCCTGGTCCTCCAGCTGTTGTGTTTCCACAAACTCGCTTTTTATGACATTCATCTTTTAGCCCTACCTACATATCTGTCTACCTCTGTCTACCTCTGAAAAAACTTCCCCAACAGAACATGGGGGATCTGAAACGGCCATATCCGGGTCTCTTCCAGCTGACCCTCAAACGCGGGTCAGCTTACACTGGCCTAAGCTCGGCCTGCCTGAGGTTTGAAGCAAGGGAACTCTGCCTGTATCAGCGCTTTCGAACATGTGTTTCTGCAATCGGTCCGGAGGATTTTGATGTTCCAGGTGTCTGCTTTGCTTTGAAGGACTTGATGGGTGGCGAAGGCCACGAGGCCTTTTTGACCTGGCACCCCGAAATGCCGGCGGGCCGATTGACACAGGGGATAAAAATTGTTTGCATTCAAGGTGAGCAGAAATGAAAAGAGGACACTCTAACAGATATTATCAAATACGTCTTGCATAATAACTTAAAAATGTCTTTTACTTGTCAAGTCATGGATGAGTGCAGCTCTGTACTTCCTGGATCTCATTCTGACGCCCGCGCAAGTAATAGAATTGGCGGCGGACGGACAGGGCGTCAAACACACACGCGGAGATTTCGTGGTATGATTAGGCTTGTATTCTAATCATGATCCCATATCTCTGTTCACTCTTACGAAAGAATATGTTCTGTCAGGGGAGGGGACGATGAAAAGGCGCAGGAGGAAACAATGTCAGACCAAATGTCCCACAATTGAATCAAGCCTTAGGCCTCACGGTCTGTCTCACAGAGGCCCGTAAGCATGCCAAATCGTAATTTCAGGTCGAAGACTTGCCTCCTGGTATATATTCAAGAAACCGGGCCTTTTCCAGGCAAGAGGTCGCCTCCAGTTTCAATTAAGTGCACATTTCAGACGCAGGCGGCTTCACACCAAAGTCGCATGCAATCATCCTATCGGACTGGTGCCTGATTATCAGTCGCACACTCTATAACAAGCCATTATCGCTAACAAGTCTCAAACTGCGAATTTCTATCCACAGTTCACAAGTCCTCCATCCAAGACCCATACATCATGGCCAACCTGAAGCTCACAGGTGCTCTTCTCGTCGCCGCCCTGATGTCAATGATTCCGCTCGCATCGGCGCAGCGGAACTCCAAGTTCACAATGGTCCACGTTGCACGGGTAGACAATGCTGAGCATGGCATGGCCGCTAGATGGCCCAATTTCGACCCAGCTACTTACGAGGGCGGTGTATACAAAGTAGGCTATGATGCTTGCCAGACTCAGCTCAAGTCAACTACAACTCCAGTCAACATCATCTTATCGGATGATAGAAAGAGTAAGTAAAGTACTCTGTATTGCAATCGTATTGCAAATCAACATATCATCTCTTGTCTTGGTCCGGGGAGCATCGCTAACGAAACACTGCCTCCTTCAAGCTCTCACCGCTGAAAATGTCCCATCTGCCTGCATGACCATCGGCGGAGCTCTCACCAACAATTTTGCAGAGGGCTACCTCATTCCCATGGGGAGTGACAAGCTCCAGATCAACAACATCAGCGAGGACACAATTGATAGAGTTCAATCCGCTCTTGGTGCCAGCGCTTCTGCAGGTGGAGGCATGGACAGTGACAGCGCGAGTAGTGGGAATATGACCAGCGTTTCGCTCAATCTGACGTCCTCTCGTCGCTCACAGAGTCGGTTCATGAAGCGGAGGATCTCTCAAGAAGCTGGAAATGAACGTTGAATCCGTCGAGCATAAAGACAGGTTGACAACTTGATACCCATTCGAGGCTGTGATGCAGATATGCAGATATGCGTAACGGCTGCCCGGCTTTGCTGCTGTCAATGTGGTTCCTCCTCATTCGACATTGGCTTTGAGGGCCTTGAGAAATACTTGCGAACTAGATCGTGCGGATCAAACCGGAGCCATGGGGACTGTATGCTTCGAGTGGCTTTGCAAAACATAGGTAGATGGAGACTGGCATTCCTGACACAAAGTGTGAGAAGACACTTAGGCGAGACTTGTGTTCAATAAGGCGATTCTTGGCCTTGCGATTTCTTCTCCCAGACTTACTTGAGACTGCTGTTCGGAGGCCTTTCACGTCCCATAATGATACGATAGTCCATCAATAAATGTGTATATATCTGTCTGTGTTAAGATGTACAATGCTGAGTTGGGGGGTGAATGAATATTGGTTTTTCATTGAGCTGCCTCGCCAGCATCTTATTTTGACAAGACAAAACCACCTAACTGGCAATTCACCCGTCTATTCGCCCGTCTACCTCTTCTGCTTCAGCAACTTGGGCGAGTTCACGTTCGCCCGCACACTCGTGCCCAGCTTATGCAATTGATCCCTACGAGTCCACACACTGGACCGCCCCTCCACAATCGCCACAATCTCCTCGCCAATACGATGCGCAAACTGCTTCTTGCCCGAACCCATCGAGGGCTTCTTGCTGACAGCATCCATAAGCCACATCCACGCCATGCGTCGCCGCGTCCGTCGGCCGATTGGCACAGGTACCTCGAGCGACTTGCCACCACCTGCTAGACCTGTAAAACCGCGAATGCGAATCAAGGGCGCGACCGAGTCGATGGCTAGCATGAGGTAGAGATTCGGGTTTAGGGGCAGATGCTCCGGGGGCGGGGCGCCAGGCAGGAGGGGCCGTTGGGGGGTTGATCTTGGGGGCGGGTGCAGTGCGAAGGAAAGTGAGAACCATGGCCATATCCTGTGATGTCTGTCAGATTTGTCAAATCCTTCCCAGCCAGCAGCTTGCGCCGCTGGCCATTTCTCCAAAGGGCTAACTGACGTTTTGTGCCTTGCTCAGCTTGCCGTCACGCATCAGCAACCTCGTGAGCTGCGAGATACCTTCCTCATAGCGATGCCGCATGTGGTACTGCGCGAGTGGTATCTTATCCTGGGGCATGGGCGGCTCCTCAAACTTGTAGCCAGTGAACTGGAACGGGTCGAGGCCATGCGCGGTCATCTCCAGCTGCTGTAGCGCCGTTTCCTTCTCGGTCAGCTCTCGCATCTGCACGTCCTCCTCTCGTATCGGTGGCTGCTCCCCCGGCCTCAACATTGAGTCTGGTATGCTTGGTATTGTGGACCCGCGCGAGGGAGGAATGCTGGATCCAGAGGGCGGTTGTGAGGGCGTCGTGTCGCCGGAGTAGAGGCGTGCCAGGGCGGCTATGCTGGGCTGCTGGACGTGGGCTTGTGGTCGTGATCGAAGGGCGAGAGGGCGGCAAGCGCCCCATATATTGAGTCGAGGTGGCATATTGGTCTCTGTTGTATGGTTTGGACCTCGAATGCGGGCAATTGCTGGCGCTCGCGGTCGCGTGAGGTGCGGTCGACCGTGTTCAATGGCATGTCATCGAAAATTTGCCCGGACCCGGATTGCCGGCCGGGAGAAGTCATCCCACGTGTGAATGCAGGGATCGGCCTCCCTCATCGCCGAGCTTCCATCCCGGCCTCCCTGTCTTGATATTGACTTCATATCTTCACTATGGCACACAAAGATTCATTCAGACTCCGCATTTTCGCGTCAACATTCACTATACGTTGCCCGCGGCGTCTCCTCGGAAAGCTGCCACTAGAATGATAACACAAATCTTTTGTGCAATCTTTTGGTCGGCTACACCAGGAACAGACATCGGGAAATCCTCTCCGACCTGCCCCCGATTGCTTAGAGTTTGCTCACTGGTCGCCATATCATCCGTCGAATTTCCTGCGGCCTTCGGTACCTGAAAGCCTTCTCAAAGTCGATACCCAAAGTAGCGAGTGTCTAGCAGAGAGAGTGCAAGCATCTCCAATCCTGACGGCCATCCCTCGACCAGCCTGAACGTCCCGGTCAATAGCTCCCGGCCCCGGAATTGCGGCCACCTTCTCCTTTCAGGTTGAGTCAATCAATGCCCATGGCCTGACACCAAGGAATGGTCGCGGTCGCATTTTCTCTCGTTCCAGGTCACTTAATTTCAGCCTTAGACACGCATTGATGGCCCCCCCCCACCGTTGTCAGGCTGTCAGAGTTAGTCTCACTCCCTTACAAACCTGGTATATGGCACTTCCCGATTTGTGCTGAGATCGACAAGAATCGGACCACCGAGACGGAAAGCAGCTCTAGTACTTTGTCCAATTCTGGACGTTTCTGTCTGTGCATCGCTCTCGGCCAGATGTTCGGGTGCATACGGTATGCCGGCTCGAGACAGCCGTTTATCCAATATGCATTTTCAGGTCTCGGAGACGATGCGCCAACAGGTATGATGTTTATGTGGCATCAATCCACTCCAACACATGCGTTCGCCCCGATACTCAATGCGCCGGGAACGACTGCAGCAAATTTACAGAAGCCTTAACTTCATGCCCAAGTCGATACCAAGACGTCAGGTACTCTGAAGCAGCCCGACCAGGCCTGGGACAAGCAAAGCTGCATACTGCAACCATCCCTGCACCTCGCAGCGCAGTGACAGCTGGCTGGGCCTTGCAAAACATCGCTAGCTAGGCCAAGCAATGCAGCCTGATCATCTGCAGGTCCGGGCGTAGATTGGCAGTTTTCTTGTCGCGAAGAACATGTCACTTTCATTTATTAACATCCCAGTCTTTTCCGGGGAGACCGGTAAACATAGGCAGCAAGGGCCGGTCCAGCCCACCCGAGCGCCCAAAAGCATTTACGATCTAGGTCTGAGTTCATACCTGCGTCTGCAGGTTGTATGTATGGATCAACACGTGGAGCCGTCAGACGTCAAGTGCGATCTGAGGCGAGATATGCCCGGACTTTCAGCCTCGCTCTAAAAGATAGCGCCTCCTTACAGAGCGAGGCGATTTTCCGGTGCATTGCTACTTGGTTTTGCTACCCCATTCAGCGGTGTTTTCCCGATAGACCAGCGGGGCGATTAAAATGACGTTTTCTTGCTTATCCCCGTGAAGCATACTCTGCGTCTCACTTGTCATGTTATGTTTTTTTTTTTGCGAGAGACGGATGGGCAAACGAGATTATGAGACTGCTCTCGTGAAAAAGTCTATCTGAAGTCCCCCGAGCCAAGGGTGAACAGGGGTGCTAGAAGAGACCCGCATCACCGGAACACCACCTTTGGACTAACAACATGATTGTCCTCTGCGACATCAGCCCGTCTTTGCGGCGTGCCGTCTCCGCGTCTTGTCGGGAATATCACACCAGCGTCCTACACAATCCTCCCGATTGTCTCGGTTGTTCGCTGCTAAGCTCCTGATCCATACTGTCCTAGTAGACGCTATAGATTCTCCCCACTGGAAGCGCCGGCATGGCAACATCGTGCCCATCTGGCGCGATGGAAAGAAAAGCAACCGCACCGGCGCCCGTCTCCACAACTTCAGAGCCCACGACTCGGACTCAGTTCGGTTCACATCCCTTACGCATCCACAACAAAACTAGAAAAATCCGCCCCAAAACCAAAATAAAAAACAAGAGACAAATCAGAGTGCAATATTGACACAGTTAGCTTCGTGAAAAAAAATTCAGAAAAATATCAAAATAAGGACTGTCGGAGATGAAGATATATGGTTCCCAGATGGCCCCTTGCCGTGAGGCGCAAGCCCCGTAAACCCCGATATGTTTTGGCCCATGGTTTTTGTATCTCCCAAACTCCAGCACCAACCACAACAACAGCAAGAACAGAAACGTGCGCGAAAGGAGACGTTGTACAACCAAAGAAAAATCCTGGCACGAGAGGGGGAGGGGCGGAGACCTGGCCCAAGTAAAGCCAAAGAAACAAAAGTGCCGTGATCTCAACGAGACGAGAAGTCAACCGTAGCCCTTATTGGGCTGTCTCACGAGGCGCCATTCCAAAACAATCGGTGACCTGGCCCAACAACTTCAGGTGCCATTACGGCCGTCCACGCGTCGTCGTTGATTTTGTGCATCCCGCTTGATCATCCTGTGGCTTGTCACATGTTGAAAGGGCAGGAGACACAAGCCACCGTCGCTCGTCTCCTTCCCCATGTTGTGGTGTTTCTCATCTCTCGCTCGCTTGCTCTCGGTAGTAACCGCCAAAGGCAGCCCCTTGATCGAGATCTTTCCTCTACCAACCAGAGTTGCGGCTGCTGGACGGCGAAGAACCGGCGGTGGACGCGGCTGCCGACGCCTGGATCCAGCCCAGCGCCATCTCGGCCGCGTCCTCCTTGGCGTTGTTGAGGTTCTTGCCGTCGTACCAGAACCGCGCCGCTACTGTCTGCCCGCTGACCACTACCCGGCTTGACCAGGCCGTACGACCGCCTGAGAGACAAAAGTGCCGTTAGTATGACAAGGATCCCGTTGCGCAGCACTCTAGGACAAGCAGGTAGGTACGAGACTTGGACGGCCGCGCACGGCAGCTAGCTGCTGTGCGCGTGTGGCACAACATACTAAGACACCAAGATAGGGTCTGGTTGTTGAGTGGGTGTTGATAATTGGTGGCACACGAGAGTGTGAAAGCGGTTCTGATGAGGCTCTGTTGGGGAGGTGTGCAGTGGAAGGATGAAAAGCATACCTCTTCTGTCTGAGACGATTTGGAATACTGGGGTCGTCATGCCGTATTCTCGGCAAGCACCTGGTATCCTATTAGTATTTTGTCTGGGGCGAGAACAATTGAGTTCACGTACCGTCGAGCTTGTCCTGCCAGATGGTGCTCTCCGCTGCGCTGCCACCGCCGTGGTGCCGCGAGCTGCTGGTTCGTGATGAAGACATGATTTTGATGATGTGTGAGAAGTGTGTCTAAGATAGAGTTTGAATGCGTGATTGTGATATACAGAGCTTCAAAAGGTGTGAGAAGGCGAATGTCTGTGAAAGAAAATTCAGTGGTCCAGACGAGTTGCTGAGATCGATCGTTGGGCAGTCGTAAAGATATTGCTTGAAGCTTTGTCTGTAATGGTAGTGTTCGTGTGTTGAGGGAGGCAGGAACAAGCGGCGTCGACGCTCGTCTTATACTTGCACACACGAGCACTGGCAACACGATCAGGAGGCTCGAGCAGCAGGGCAGTTGGGTATCGATGTGGTGACAAAGAAATTTGAAGCGAAGTTCTTTTCCACCTGTGGATAGAAGAATCTGTTGTTTGAGCACGAGTGTTGCAGGCCTCAAGGCAGGACAGCTTGAGAATTATTGGTAGCCCTCGGGAGAGTGCATCCATCGTGGGGCACTGCTGAAGGGATACAGGGCGGTATTTGACACGCAGCTCCCGACCCTAGCAAGAAGAAGGAGATTCGAAAAAGTGACAAGTCCGTACACCTTATTGCTTCACAGGGATGTTTGAGCCATATGAAAATGGGTTAAGCCCATGTTTCTGTGTCCCTGTGGAGATGGGCTTCTGGCATGCTTCTTCACGGCTGCCAGCCCTGGGGAGCCAGAGGAGCAGTTGACATGGTACCTCGGTGGAACCAAGAATTTCCCCATTAGGAAGAAGTAGTAACCGGGGACCGAGGGAAATATCTGGCACGATAGAATGAGTACAAGAGGGTACATGAGATGCAAGGAAGCGTCCTGGAGCGGGAACCTTTTTTCTATGTCCTACTTTGTATTCCGTAGACGATCCGAATGAAAGGCAGGTACAAAGTGATAGATGGCCAGAAGTAAGGGATGAAGGTCGAACGCATCATTGTCAGGGTCAGGTCAGCATCGTGGACCCACTCGAATCCGTCTCTTTTTTTTTTTTAGCTCCACCGGGTGAGATGCATCGCAACAGAGACTGGGGTAGATCCACACACTCCTCGTTAGGCTCAGAATTTTAAGGCTCATATCAAGGTGCCTTGAAGCATACGGAAGCCAAGAATATACATGTGCAGAAGGGCAGCATTGCAACCACATGTTCTAGCATCTGCATACAGCATGTTGGATGCGCTGCGCTGTTCCCCCCCGGTCGCCTCTATTCGCCGTTATGCACGCCCGAGACAGAATCGGGGATCGGGCCTCACACTTTATCATACCCGAGTGTTCCACGTTCATTCTTGATGCTGTTGCCGACTAATGACCAGGGGGTCCGAATTCTTCTTTGCTAGGACATACTGCTCGGCGAGCTGCCTACTTCTTCCTTGACCGCCACGGCTTATCGATTGTTCCTATGGTTCGAATGTTTGCTTCTGAAGTGTGAAAGCTTTTGCGCTTCATTTCTCGACTCCGCTGTCGGCATCATTTCGCGGCCAGGACTTGGGTCCAGGACCCAGCTCTGCGGACCAAAACTGCCTACGTCAGTAGATCCAGAGGCGTGAGCATTGTTCCGCGTCTCGAGCCCTAGGTACCGCGCACATCTGCTGAGTTTGTAGATTCATGTCAGGCACAACACGACGAATCCTACCCTCCTTCGAGGTACCGTACCCGAATAATATGATACGGTCAAAAGCAGCCCACAACATGAGAGTAAAATTGGGCAACCATTGTTCGATGTCAGGCGGCTCCAGTGACAAGCCAGGAGACGAGGAATGCTTCGTCGGGCAAGTGTAACATTCACAAGTATTACTAAAAATGCAAGATGCGCCTTACCCATGCACTTTGCCCGTGCATGTTGGGCGGCTCGAAAGACCGTTATGATCCACCACATCCTGCAAACTGCAGGACATCCGCCATATGCAAAGAGGATCAAGCGCAGGGTGTCATGAGACAAGGAGTCTGGGCCCGTGTTGTGTGGAGAATGGGAGCTTCCAAAGACATCGGGTAGCCTAGCCTCATTGACTTTTGGCTCTTCCGAGCCTCGCACCCCGTGCACAGATTTGTATGTTCACAAATGCTTCTGAGTAGCACGACAAGCAGCGAATCCAAGCCCTGGAGATGACCCTCGTCGGGCGTCGTCAGACAAGACAACAACGATAGGGTACGAAATGCGTAACGCTCACCAATCTTGCCGCTACGTTAACCTCGATGACGTGTTGACTGTCCTCCCTCATCTGGTGTCGCGGACTGCTTCTGGCGCACCGGTATGAGGCCCCGAGGCTTGAGGGCGTTGAGACAAGGGTCAACTGACAGCTTGACAGCGCGGCTCTTGGAAGCTTGGTCTCGCTTCCGGTGGTCTGGGTGCTTCTCCGTCTGGCGGGTTCAATGAGCACCCTGCCGTCAGTACTGGAACGACCTGATCCGAGCACAGTAGCCCGGGCCATTGAAATTTTACGGCACGCCGTTGAGGGTCAGCCGATTGGTCGCGGCCCTTGGAATCCGCTCCCGCGTAATTCTGATCATCTGGAAAAGAATTGGCCCTGAACAGACGTCTTGCGTTGAGACAGGCCCATCCTCAAAAAGAAAAGAAGACGAGGAAGACAAGGATAGTTCCGCGGACCATGCCGACATTGACATATGTTGTGTGTGATGTCGTGCAACCCCACGCAATGCTGTTCGTGGTAACTCTCGAAACGCTAGGGGGCAGAAATTGAAATTGGGGCTGTATGACATTTGATGTAGATGAGAGGTTGAAAGGTAAAGAGACATCTGTCGTAGTATGAGAGACGAAAAGAATATGCAACTTGGTAGACATGTACCGTGCCTGTTGTGTCAGGAAGTTCTACGAAGGACCTGCACATATGCTGCAGCGACACGCCTTGCGCTGCAAACTCCGCTGCAAAGCATTGCGCAGACAGAACAAAGACAACAGGCGCGCACGTCTCGTATCCATGCTGGAGACAGGGCTGGGCACGCCGGCACTTGGGCTCACAGGTCGCTATCCAACATGCGGCCAGCGACTGCGCCAGAATTGCGACAGCTTTTCAGGGGTGAGACAACATACGATAGGCCAGATTGTCCTCCAGCGACTCCCCGCTGCACCCAGCCAGGTCACATTTAATGGTTTTGGAGACAAGCGGTAGAGCTGGACTTCGAGAGATCATTCGGTAGAGTCTACTCGGGATTACGCATCATTCAGTCACGCTGGGCCGACGGGATAGGGCATCCTATCTTCTCACGGGCTGCCTCTCGACGGGAGGACTGTCTGAAGTGTGCGCTTGTGACGCGCGGGTAGAATTTCGGGCTGGCAGCTGGAGGACGCGGTAGTGGTGGCAACGCGCACAAGTGCCTCGCCTGTTGGGGGAGGTGTTAAGCAACGATTACAAAATGGACAGTGACGTTGATATGACTGACGTGGCACTGCATGCTGCCGTCTGTGACAAGACGAGAAGAAGCATGCTTGGTAAGTGTGTCGATTCGCCCTGTCGGCCATCCGCGCCTGGTGATTGCATCTAATCAAGATCATTCATCGGCCAAGGAAGGTTGGTAAATGGAAGGCGACTGACTTGGGTGGGTAACAAGCTTTATGAAAGGCGTGTACGATTATGCGACCCTGGTAGAATTGCAATGTACATATATCCATTTTATGGGCTGTTGGGAGCGTAATTGCAGCAGCCCCCTATGCTTGGGGGGTGACCCACCCCCATGGATCCGGACTCCATACATCTTCTGGAAGCACATACACGGGTCCGTCACATATGATATGACACGAAATTGATCCTTCGGCTTCAACGAATGTCTCTGACGACATGTCTGCACAATGCCAGGCTTCCAGATGAATTGAACTGGGCGTAATATACTTCTGACTTCTGATACCTGAGGACAGGAAACAAACTGCACATAAGCTTGGCATGGCCAAGAAAATATTGCAAAAGCTATCGTAGCTCACCAGGATACACCGCAAAACGTACGGATCATGTTACTGTGTTTGTGAGCCCTAAGCATACCCAACTAATCACTGCTTGCCCACCCAGTCGCGATAGAAGACTGACCACTACGAAAAGTGATATCAGCCGACTTGGACAATCATCACATGGTCTTTGTAAAACATTCACCATCACTGAACTATGATGGACCATCATAGAAATATAAATACGCATAACAAATCAAAATAAACTACTTCGATAGTCATGCCCAAGAGCTAGGACGCCACACATGACTACCGTGGAACAGATACGGTGGAAGTCCCACTTGCTCCAAGTACGTAGTTACAATCAAAGTGCGTTGACAGTAGGGACTGGCGCGTTATGATAGGTGTCTCCTTGGAGCATGTGTGCAGAAACGAAGACGCCTCCACAGACATAGGTTGATGAAATACAAATAGATAGGCGAAATGGCTAAAATCGACGTAAATGAGAAGAAATTAAGGGTAAGAAATAGGGGAAGAAAAGAGTGGCCGTGTTCGTGCTTGTCAGATATCATCAAAGAGTATTGTAGAGAATTCATAATCATAATATTGACACTGTATAGGAAAGGGCCGTCGACCGAGCATGGCATTTGTCGAGCCAGGCTTTGAGTATTCGGACTCGGTTTGGAAAACTATTTGTCACAACGAAACGTTCGGAGGACAATGCCTGGATAAAATTGGAAAATGCCTGATCCACCGAGAACTTGCACATAGTCAGTGCCTAGTCGGTTGCCCTCCACATTGCCTTCGCAGTCGCCGCCACTAAAGAGTTGTCAGTGGTGATTGAATCATCGAAGGCACGATAATTGTATCATAAAAAGTCAAAAGACCAAGAAAACTTACGTAAAGAAATAGCAAGTGAACGGTTTAGAAACTTTGACGCTTTCGAGATCATCTCCCCTGCTACAGAGGCGGATATCGCTTCAACTTGGGTTCGGAGCGAATTTGTTGGCACTACACATCAAACGAAGATTAGTTCATGGCACTAGCAGTGATAATGATTCTTCCCGTTGAACCGAAACGGTGGGTGGCAGGAAATATCAAAGAAATGTCGGTGACTTACTGCATACACTAACATAGGGGTCCGGAACATCAACGTCTAAGCATACTTGCTGGTTTGTGGTAGTATCAGCCAGTCGCCAGCATGAATTGAAAGCATGGGCAAGTGTTGAGCGGACACATGAGAGTGCGTAGACGGTAAGTACTGGGGCCAAAGTTAGTTTCATTGTGGTGGGATGTCTGCTGAAGAACTCTATATTTGCTGAACTGAGAAATAAAAGCGTCACAGTAGGCTCTTATCAAGTTTTTTCATCAAACATTTATGCAGTAGAAATTTTTGACTACTTCATGGACAGCAGAAAGTGATCATAACGAGACAGGGTGGTTGGCGGGAGCCAACCGAGATGGTTGTCAAAGTTCCTTTGATGGAAACGTCTGGACTGCTCATTGTGTTCTTTCATGCACCCATTCACACTCTATCATTAGCTCGGTAGACTGAAAGGAACGTATAATACAGCCAAATTGCCATTGTTGCATATTATACACATCCAGCCATTGGAATAATACCAATTTGGTCCAATTCAGTTCCTGTTTGGGCCAGCTAAGTAATTCCTACCTTTTGATGCTACTATCACACCAACTCATACGAAATGGAAATGTTACTTGATTTACAGATTTGTAATTAGCATCAACTTCTCTGCCTGAAGCAAGTTCCTTCATTGCCAGGTGGTGCAGTGATTTCTGCTTCATCTATCCACCACTATACTGTATGTATGAGTCAATTGCATTCATTACATCTCATCACATGTAGGCTTGCATTCTATTTCATGCCCATGTCTACACTATTCGAGATCGACTCCTGTTTTTTCTTCATGTAATACCATTCTATGCCTGTTCCTTGCCTCGTATTGTAAACAACGCAGCCTGCAAATCTAAGCATTTCTGGCAGCATGCCAATCAATGTCATATCTAGCCACAGCTCCCCTTGAAGGCTAGAACTCGCAGACTGAGATGTGGTAGATGTGGCACAGATCCTTAAATCGAGTGTTCATCTAATCTACCTTGTAGTGACTTACACCTAGTCCAACATTAGGTGGTGGTGTTGTGACTGTGAACATTTGGACAAGCTTTCAGGTTCTACATATAGCTGTGATTCACCTGCGCAACTATTTTACCTTCTTTTTCCCTTTTCCGTTTCGTGCGCAACTCATCTCACACCTGCACTCGTGGGCAATGCCCAGGTGCTGCGCTCCATGTCAGAATCATCAATACTTGAGACGCCTTTGCATCTTTTCATCATGATTCTCTCGAATCTTGAAGATATGAAAAACTCTCGGATCGGCCATACTGCACAATTCGTTGTTCTATGCTGCATTCAAGGACGACACCAAGAGTATCATACGATCTGTCATTAGACGGCAAATCCGTATCAATCTCATGAGATATGCAGTCAATGCTTATGAGGCCTGCCGGGTCGATTGCCAGGATAAATACGCTGTGTGCAACTTGAAGGGCTGGGACATGCGGAAAGACCCATTACAAGAATGACTTCTTCAGTGGGAGCTGGAGCCGGGTAGCACTACGCCAGCTGTGTCCGCATCTCTGAGCCGAGCACATACTGTCATCCAGTACTTTTGCCACCTTTTTCTGAGTGACACAATGCCATGCGCACCCAAGATTTTTGGCTGTTCAAATTCTACTTCCAAATCCACGAAGCCAACGCAAAAAGAGAGATAACGAGCATATGGAGCTCTTCATCGCTTCCAGATATACCCAGGTACTGCAACTTGGGGTTTCGGACCGCTGAAGATCTCCAACCCAGCCCGGCGTGGGTCCAGACATTCAAATATGCCCGCCACGCCACACTCTTTGGGGGGGTTTTTCGCCCTGTGTGCACGAACAGCTTGCCTGCATGCATGATTATCTTGAAGGACTTTTATCCAAGGGTTTGTGTCAAATTTCTCCAACTGTGCGCATATCTGTGTCTGACAACTCAAGCTGCTTAGCATTTGACGAAATCGCGGCTCATTATGTCGAGTGGAGCGCTCAATCCGTGAACTGGCTCTCTCGAGGGTGGACGAGCACACAGAAGCAAGCATACGCAAGTCCACAAGTTCAAAGGCCACACATTAGAAATTTATTGCTAATGTTCCCTCTGGCTAGCTCTTTTGTGGATTGCATTCCTGTACCAGCTTGAACAGACTGCAATCTACGAGCAGCGAAGGCTGCCCTTCACATCAGGAGGAATACCTTCAACTACCTCTGGACTAGCTGATCATTTGTGGGATGCATCTCCTCATAATGTGTCCATCCAAGGGCCTCCAGGCGAGTACGAACCAGGTAACGATACTTTCTGGACGAGATTTGAGATGGATTACAAATTACGAGAAGAGAGCACCGAGGGCCCGGATAATTTGGAGTCGTACCCGTACCACATTTGGCTGCATGTCCACAGACATTGCTTTGCGAATTCTTGTGTTTTTCGCAGCCAGAATGCCCGTTTACGTCAGTACGTGTATGTCATGTGGGATACTCCGGAGGACGCTGTGCATGAGGAGGTGCGCAGGCGTATTCGTACTGCACGTAGGGAAGCAAGTGTAGATCATAAAGAAGTCCAGAAAGAAAAAATCCAGACGGAGAAATCATGGGAGGAAAGTGAAACTACATTTAAAAGAGGCGGACGGGGCTATTGGAGCGCGGGCGACTTGCCCCAGTCAAGTCACGTGGGAGTGGGAGAGCAAGACAGAATCTGTACCAACCTTGGAATGTAGACATTGATGAAGGCCGCGCTTTGAATAAGATGCCATGAGTTGATGGCCACAGGCAGGTAGGGTTATAATAATGAGAGCTCATGCCATGAATTGCAAACAAAAGCATCCGAGCTAAAGACCGTGATACTTCTCCTGACATCGAATCTGCCAATATCTGCCTAGACCAATTTGCGTCAATTCACCGACTATCTATAAAGGACACACGGTGTTTTGAATCCTGCGCAGCTCTGAAATTTCTTATCCATGACCAGTCACTGTGGGCATCACGGCAGTGAGAATGGTCATATAATGCGGGACAGCGGAGGCGTCAGACCAAGATCCGGATTGAGGGACATCATTAGGTATGGCTAAGCATCTGGCCTGTCCTTATGTATCCTGAGCGCCTTACTCAAGCTCGTGTAAGTAGTGTTGAATATGACCATTCGGACCTTTTCGAGCTCTAGCTGCCGCAATCAAGTGATCCATATTGCTGGAAGTCTATATCATCAACGGGCGTGAAAGTATATTAGAATAGCACCTGTTTAACCTTGGAAGCAATTAGTGGTGTCGTCCACAGCTTGCGCCTGTCCTGGCCGGAATCACCATAAGTGATTTTGCTACTGTATTAATATACCAGCTATTTTCGGATTCATGCCGTGGACTACAGTTGCGAACCAGGGAACAAACATATGCGGAAACGAAGTCACGTCGAAATTTAGTACCCAAGAGAACACGTGATGGCGCGGGGGTGTGAGTCGTACTAGTGAGACGCGACGCGTCCGGAATTAAATTGGCGATGACCTCATTACTTCCACCTGCTCCACGACGAGCCTGCCCCTCTTACTTGCCACCCGCCATTGCTTCCTTGAATTGACCTACCAATATCAAGACGGGTCTACATTACATGCGGTCCGAAAAGAAAAATGGCAGCGCAGAAGCACAAAGCTCCCGGAACCCCCGACACATCCGGCCGACGGCGGTCCGGACGAATCAGCTCCTCAGGGCAAAAGAGCAAGTATTTCGAGGGTGATTCGGATGACGACGGTGACGAATTAGCCAATTCAGATTATGACTCGCCTTCCCGTGGTAATGGTACCACCAAGGTGAAAAAAAGAGGCAGGCCAACGAAGAAAGCAGCGGCTCCGAGCAAAAAGGCGAAGCTCGAGTCCGACGACGATGATGAGGATGAATATGCCGATGATGGCTCCGATGCGAAGCCCGAGAGTGACGAAGAGGATGATGACGAAGATGATGATGAAGATGCCCCGCCACGAGTCACGATCACGCCTCTTGTCAAGTTGCGTGAGGTCGGCGGCGTGCCTTACGACGAAACCAGGTTGCACATGAACACACTGCTTTTCCTGAAAGATCTCAAGGCAAATAACAAGCGGTCATGGCTCAAGTGTATGCTTCCCTACACTCACACTTTTATCGACACACAAAATAAGCGTCCTCGAACACCTGCTTGTCAAGTCCTTTAGCTGACCTCCTGTCCACCACTCAGCAAATGACAAAGAGTACCGCCGCTCACTCACCGACTTTCAGTCCTATGTAACCACCCTTACCACGCGTATCACGACCCTAGATCCCACCATTCCTGAGCTACCCATCAAAGATGTTATCTTCCGTGTCTACCGCGATATCCGGTTCTCCAAAGACCCGACTCCCTACAAACCCTACTACAGCGCCGCCTTCTCGCGCACAGGCCGCAAGGGCCCCTATGCTTGCTACTACGTTCACTGCGAACCGGGCTCGTCATTTGTGGGCGGCGGACTGTGGCAACCTGATGCAGCGGCGCTGGCAAAGCTGAGGCGAAGCATCGATCGCCATCCCGAAAGGTGGCGCGAGGTTTTAGCCGAGGACCGGTTTCGAAAGGTCTTCTTGCTAGGAGTCAAGGCTGGGGATAGAGAAGGGTGCATCAAAGCATTCTGTAAGAGTAACAAGGAGGGGGCGCTCAAGACCAAGCCGAAGGTGAGCATCGTTGTAGTCATTGCAATTGCCATACAATGGCGTTTTTGACAAATTTTACCAGGGTTTCGACGCCGACCACCGGGACATTGAGCTTCTCAAGCTGCGTAACTTCACTATAGGGAAAAAGGGCCTTTCTGACAGCATCTTCACTGACGAAGACGGCCAGGAGAAGATCGGCGAGATTATAGGGGCCATGGTTGGATTTGTAAGCAACCATTTATCGCGATTGCTGCTGCGGAGCAAGAGACTGACGGTTCTGCAGGTCTCATTCTTGAACGAAATTGTGATGCCGGATCCCAATTTGGATGACACTGATTCTAGCTCAGATGACGAGGAGGACGAGGAGGGCGAAGGTGACGATTGAGTGTAATATGGCTCCACGACTGAGTCCCCTCTCGAGCCTCTCGATTCCTACATCGTAACCTCGATATCGTTTTCTTCAAGTCGCCTGCATCCCTGCTGGAGTAAAACTGATTACATTTGCCCCGGACCGCTAGCTTGCGGTCGCTCTCTCTTGACATGTTGTCTGGGTTTTCACAGTCACGCAGACGAGACCAACAGTCGTCATGTCTAAGTTGCAATCATACTTTGCTTCCAGTTGATCTTTAGCTCTTGCTCCAGACTATGCAGTTGAACGCTGACCTGATGGTTCCGGCATGAGCTAGTTATGGCTTTGTACCTCACCAGCCACGCAGAATACCGGGAGCACGACCTCCGCTGCAACGGGTCTGTTACTGAATCTCCCAATTTGATCTCGTGACTCTTGAAGTTCTGAATCAAGCTGTTAGGTACCAAGGCCAATACTATAGATGTATTTCTCTGGTCTTGATGCCACAAAGTCTGGCCCACACGTCGCACTCAGCTGCATGCTGCCCAGCAGTGGTTCGGTTGCAACACCTACCTGTTTATCAACTTTCGCGCCTGATTCGCTGAGGGTGGACTGGGTGTGAACTCCTGGTTGTTTCACTTCTAACATCGTCATTTTGCTGCATGGCAAATGTAGCGACACCATTCATTTCGAAAGGGAGCTTAAAACAAACGAGACAGGCAGATTTTGTCTACGAACATCGGGGTAGCATCAGGACATCGCACCGGCCAGAGCTCCTCTATCTATCACTCGGTTTATTCTTCCCCAAACATGTGATGATGATGATGATGATGATGACGAGGAGGGAAGCGGAAGGGGCTAGTTCGGCATGCAAACCCGATCTGCTCCTGATGCTCCCTCTACCAATGATGCTGGATTCTTGCGACCAACATCACAAGACTCAGAGCATTGGTCGAATGGTTGGCAAGCTAGACGTAGAACTTGACAAGCACATTTTCCTTCTACCTGTTCGTGTCACAGCTATGTGAAGCCCATCTCGCTAAGCGTCAGAGGCACTCGTACGTAAGAAGATTTACACACTGTCAGTTCTTGTTGCTGAAACAATCATGACATCCCTTTGGGTCTTCATTGGACATTGGCAATTGGTACCCAAGCATTACATGTTGCTCCAGCTGATTACAGGCGCCAAAAACGAGAGTTTGGTTATATTCTGGCTATGCAGAGCTGGAAAGGAAGCGAGATGATTTCGGAAGTGTAGTGATAAAGAATTAAAGACAGCTCATCTAACCGTACGTTCCGTCCGTCATATTTGCTCAGGATGACTCGGAAGGTAAATTTGTGTTATGGGCAGACCAACTCTCCAAAAATTGCTAGATTCTCGCCCGGAACAATGCACGCGAAGTTGGCAATTTTACCCAGAGTTATCCCCGAGGTTTGAGGTACAAGACAAGCTTATAGGTACTGAGTGTAATCAGGCTACATACAAATCAGAGTTAAACTTCACCGAGCCGAGCGAGGCGAGCGAGGCGGCTTGGCCTTGTTGCTCGGATTTCCTATATAGTTGCCGTGAAAGTTTTTGGAGACGTCGATCTGGAGCAGCCTGAGCAATTTGTGATGAGGGATACTGTCAAGCCCGCATGTACTAGGAGTCACGTTGCAAATGATATGGGTACCTCACCAGACTGCCTGCCTATACAAAGGATCCTATGATGTCAAAACAAGATCGAAACCACGTCTCCGATTTCCGTAATCTCCGGGATTATGAAAACGCCACGAGCCAGAGTCGCCGGACGGTCAGTCAAACATCGTAAGCACAAACATTGAACGCCAGCGGGCATGATCAGAAGCACGTCAACGTTCGCGTCTCCATATTCTTTCCTGAAAGTCGAATAATTAGCTGTTGAACAAAATTTCAGGAGTCGAAGGATGTTAGCACGCATGAACAAATAAATTCACTCATTGTAATAAAGGGTTCACCAACATACGAAAGGACAAGCTTATAGTTCGTGGAGCTGCAGTAAAGTTCAAGGGACCCCAAACTGTGAAGCAGAGTTCGTACAAAACTTGGCCTGCAGGCAAGTTCCACTGTTCTTCCGGGAGGCATCCATGAACACCAGGAATAAACGCTCTACCACAAAATAGCATTCACTCACCTGGGGAATTCTCGATCGTGTGCCACGGAGTAACCTTTCCGTTACACAAGACTGGCGGGTTTTGCCGCATGTTGGAGCAACGTTGGCTCAATGTCACTATTATGATTGCCCGCGTGCAGGCATTGAAACGTTCATCGAAAGTCAACCTTTTCAGCCCCTTCTTACTATGTATGGTAAGGTAGTAGGAGTCAAACTCGGCAAAGTAACTCGTACTCGTCATAATAAGGCCACGCTGGAATTTCGAGACAGTTTTCAGCATGATCAGAAACTAACCTTGATTATTAGCCAGATCCCGCTGTTTCTCGAGTTACCTGGCATTGACGTTTCGTTTCCCTAATTCTAATCCCCGTGGGAATTTCCTCTCTCTCTCTCTTTTTCTGGTACTGGGGGAGGGAGGTGGTAAACCTTATTTTAACCGCGCGTAGGGCCAAAACAGCGCTTGCAAATGCGTCTGCGATGAGACTGTCGCAGCAATCCTATTTTCAATCTTATTTGCCCGGCCCGTAGCTGGGCAGCGTTTACGACTTATCACGTCGGGGTGTACGGATTCCCCGTGCAATCTTGTTCATACCAAGGATACAGCCTACTGGTATTGCACTCCGGAGGCGTATTATATTCATTTCTTCTTTTAGCCTTTAGCAAAAATTACCTCTTCAATTGGCACAGTTGGAGACACACTAAACTGGCCAGAGATTCGTTTCAAAAAGCTGAGCTCTCGCCAAGCGCCATCCCCGTAGATAGACAAATAAAGAATATCGCCCCGGGGGCAGGGGGAGTGGACGTTGTTTAGAAAACGAACAGTTTGAGCACCTGTTTCTTCCCGCATCACTCAGCCAAGCTCAGGAAAACGATCACGGGATATTCTGATACCTTGCCGACAGTCAACCACACAAATACGGAAAACATGATGAATTTCTAAGTGAAGCTTTGACCAGGAGGTCCTGCAAGGAGACGGATCATGCCGACAAGAGACCAAGGTCAAACCTTGGTTAAAACCCGCGGAAATAAGTCTTGCCGTTGCTTGTGGCAAGCATGCTGGCACGAACCAGAACCATACTTTCGCGCGCAGGGAGACACAGATCAATGAGCCCCTAGAGGTTGAGCGGGTGAGATCGACAGGTACCATCTAGTTAGCCGCAAAGTTTAGAAAAGTAAGTTCAACCCAACGCAACACCGCTGTTCCAGAGTGGTATCAGGGACCTGATTAATTGAGCTTACAACCGCACATCATGGCACGGAATGCTACCGGTGTGCATTGCTCAGCTTGCAGTAAGCTCCGATTTACCTTTCATCTCGAACATTGCACGAAATGCATTCAAGGCAAGATTGGTCACATACCTGGACGATCTCGGTTAATCGCTCTACTGTGGTATAACAGAAATATGCGCGGAATTCTAAATGTTGGAGCAACGTGGGCTATTTCTGAGCATATCGCCCTCCAAATACCCGCTGATTGAATACAAGTATTCACAGCACCCTAGGCTTGTTGTTTGTGAATGAAATCGAGAAACATATCTAGAGCGATTTGTGTGTGTGTGATTGCGAAAACTTCTATGTTTGATTACAGATGCTTTTTGAAACAATAACGAGGCCATAACATACGCTTTGGCAATGACAAACCAACAGCGACAAGATGCTCTCGTGTACGTGGCCATCGTCATGACGACGGTCTCGAGTAAGTGGCCAAACTTCCTCCCTACCAAGACATGGAACGATATTCACAGAGACCGGGGTTTGTTGTCGCTAATTTTCTGCCTAGCACTGGCTGTCCTGGTCCGTTGCATTGTTCGATTCATATTGATACGCAACCCAGGGAGGGATGACTACTCCATATTGGTCGCGCTCACATTCACAATCGGATACATGCTGGAAATTCTGATTCTCAAGGCGAATCACACTGGATTCCCTTCATCAACAATTACCATGGAAATGGCAGTGAGGCAATTGAAAACTACCTTGGCAGTTGAGGCCACTTACTATATGATTGTTGGCGCTATCAAGGCCTCGATTGTTGATTTGTATCTCCGCTTTGGTATGTCGTCCTTGATCCCAAATGTCAGCTACTGATGAAGTTACGAGAGCTGATGTCGCTTGCAGCCGTCACGGACCGCTTTCGCATGTGCTGCCACGCAACTATTGCCTTCGAGGTCATCTTCACCTTCATCTGCATCGCTGTCACTTTCAGTCAGTGTTCACCTTTGGAAAAAATGTGGGATCTGACAGGAACGGTCCCGGGATTCTGTATAAATACTACAGCATATTTCTACTGTAAGACTATTCCCTCTTGCGATGCCTCTTCATCTGGTCTACGCTGACACGTTGCGATACAGCAACATCAGGTATCAACATCGTGACGGACATCTGGATTTTGGCGTTACCAATGAAGACTCTTGGAATTCTCAATCGGCCCACAAATGAGAAGATTGCCCTCGTTTGTATCTTTGGTGCTGGTACCTTTGCCGTTATTATGTCCATCGTGCGACTGCAAAGTATTTACCAATTTACTCTGTCGACTGACCCCTCTCGAGATGGAATTGCGGTAAGTTTATACCAAAGGCTACCCTACATGACTTCCATAACTATTCCCGCAGCAGTCTGACTGGTATGACAGGTCAACCTCTGGTCGATGTTGGAGGTCAACACCGCAATCCTGTGCGCGAGCGTGCCAGCACTGAAACCCATCTTCACATGGAAGAAGGTGCAAGACTTTCGACGCCCTAATAAGTTTCCTGGACGACTTGATGACTCTCTTGGCTCCGATGGCGCCGCGAAAAACGCTATTTTCCACAGGAAGCCGTCCGATGCATCACTCTATCCACACTTGGAGACTGTAAACTTGACACGATTATCAACGTCTCGAAGCCCTCCAGCCTCGCCAACGTCCAAGCCATATCAGGGCGAGTCACGACCACCGTCATCAAGACGAGATGATAATGACGATCATCCTGAGTCTACGTTACATCAACAGGAGTCCTTCAACATGGTGTGACGCTAATTAAGATTGTAATATCATACTGAGGAGCCATACAAGGCATACTAGATGGGATTGCTGGAGTTTAGTGGTTGTCATTGACGGCGTTCATTGTAATATGATCTCATGCAAAGCACATGACCACGACCATGTCTCAGCGTGGAGGTCAAGGGGTGTAAGATAACTCATATGAGATGTGGCCGGTAGGCTTATCAGCTAGGGCCTCAAAAATGATGCCATATTTGGTAGCCCAGTAATGGCAAATCAATTCTGACCGAACCTGGTCTCTCGTTCCAAAATCAAACAAGACGTCTTCAGGTGCCGAGAAACGTTTCCGCGCATGGCATTGATCACATGTTTGATTTGCATCTTTGCTGAATATTGAAGACAACGCCCAGCACGATCTCATGGCACAGACGTACATTTCATGTGATCTGCGTGATTGCTATGGAGAAACATTCAATTGGGAGACAAGTGCACAGTCCCTAATATGTGACATTGTTGTGCAAGCGAGACAACAAGAGTGAACTATATACATGTGAAAAATGTGCGGATCAAGGCGCCGATACCCACAGACCTTGACATGCTACTCACAGCGTACCATAACCTCCATTGGAAAGGCCCGTGTCATCTTGGTCGCCATATATCTCTCCCTCTGTACCATAGCTCTTCACCTGTGACACAGCCAAGGCATCAACCTCATCCCGCGGCTGCGCACCAGCACTGGCCAGCACATTCGTCACGGCGTCTGCGGCGGACCACTTGGCAATTGTTGTCGACGTGGACTCCCACGGTGCATCCAGCACCGTTGCACTTCCGATTTGATTCTCTTCGGCACCATTCAAAATGCCATCGTTGCTCGCATCGCCATAGTTGCCTACAGCATAGGCTTGTTGGTTCGACTCGATCTGATAGTATCGATCACTGGCACTGCTTGTGCTGGGGCCCGTGATGAAATAGTTGTACAAGATATCGTGACTGAAGTCCCCGCTAGTATCCGCTGTGGTGTAAGCAGCTTGGTAATTGTAGATGACATTGTTGATGTACTGCGTGTTCGACTTGGCCAACGGCTGGCGGTTGTGGATGCTCACCCACAAGTTTCCAAAGAACGTTGCGGGGCCGGTCTCGACGTGCGCGCCGAATTGCTGCCCGATGGGAAAGGCAATGATACTGTTGCTGACGGTGATATTCACTGCGCCAACAGCATCGACGCTATCCCACTGACCGTAGGCAAATGAGCAGTGGTCGAGGATGATGTTGCTTCCGCCACCCATATTGAAAGCGCTCTTGCCAGTGTCGGAGTCCAAGCTTCCCTGCCGGATGCGTAGACCCACGATGATGATATTATCTTTGTCCGAGGCGGAGACCTCGCCGGCCATGATGCCGATGCCCGGCGAGGGCGCGGTTGTGCCATTGATGGTAATGTCTGACGACAGCGATACCGCAGACTCGAGCTGGATGTAGCCGCTGACGGAGAAGGTAATGATCCGGTTGGACTCGCTAACCGCGTCGCGGAACGAGCCCGTGCCAGAGTCGTCCAGGTTGCTGACGACGTATGTGGTGCCCCCCGTGCCACCAGTTGCTGAAGCGCCAAAGCCCACGGCGCCCGGGAAGGCAAGGGCTGAGGCGGAGGGAATCAGCGCCAGAATGGCTGATTTGATAATCGTAGCTGCTAGCATCTTGAGAAAAAGGGACAAGGCTTACTTCGTCACGGATTATAGTTCATCTGATATTTGATGGGAAACATCTTGGCGGGTCTTATCCGGACCTCTATATACGATGATCGACCACCCCCACGTAACACAAAAAGAGACGGGGTTTCGTAGACATCGTAGACGAAACCTTTTCCCAAATAGGAGGACCAGTCCTGTCTCCGTCTGCGTGTTCGCAGGGTCCCGGGGCTCATGCAAATAAAGGGTGTGCATAGTGTCCCAAAATCTCATGGATTTTCCTCCAATCCCCTGAACTATTCCCGTTTTTAGCACCCTCGCATGACCAAAACCGGAGTAACGACTTGGTTATCAGCGGCCATGCGGAGGTGGAAGCGGAGGATAATGTTTACAGGCGAGTTTCGACACATGCTTATACTTGAAACAAAGTGGAGGATGACTGGGTACCCGCGGGCATCGTTCGCTGCGGGAAGGGCGGACCCCTTTTCCTGGTTCAGAAACAGGGGGGGCTTCGATGGCTTGCATCTTGATATAAAAGACAGAATAGGAAGGCTATTCGGCAACAAGATATCTTGTGCTCGATGTATATGTTTGCACAAAATGCTTGCTCAAAAGCCATGATATGCTTCAATCAGGGATGCCAGTCCAAAGAGATTTCTCAACCATGCAATTCCACGACGTGCGTGTCTCTGACTGAATCCAACTCAACAGGCTGGCGCATTGTATTACGAGCATCTGGACCCGGCAAAAATACGCTTGTCGTAAACAATTTTGGCTCATAAGTAACCGCCGATGCCGTTTCCGCCTTCCCACGCTGTGACATGGGCCCCGAAGCGACCTGCGGCTCTCCTCGCTGCCGCCTCCAGTATCTGCGGATGAGAATGACAGCAGCGAGCACTGCTAGTATAGCCACTATGCCAGCTGCGACGCCAATACCAATTGATGCCGGCGCTGATAGGCCTCGGGACGAGGGACTGGGCGTTTCAGTGGGTGTTTGGCTCGTTTGTGACGTAGATGTGGTGGCGCTTGTGGTCGATGGTGCTGCTACAGATGATGCTGAAGTCGATATCGATGTGGTTGAGCTCGAAGTGCTCGTGGTAGAAATTGATATTCCCAGCGTTGACTATATGAAGCATTCCGTTGGTGAGTATGATGTTTCTATGCAGTATGAGCGAGACAAGGCCACCTACAGGTCCCGAATTCCTTGATGTATGGATGTATTTCCAGCTATGACCGTTGAATGCTTCACCATCAAAGCTCTCGCGCACCGAAAACCAACAATTATCCACGTCAGTCGACTGCAAGTCTGTTCCATTCTTCAAGTCCAACGTGATAGGGGTCGTCAATGTGGCTGTCGCGTTGACTGCTGGTATGTCGGACTGTTGCATCACTTCATCTCACGTCTGTCAGCAACCAAGCAAAGTTCCTGCAAGATGAGAGTAGATCAACTGGGGACGTACATTGTCCGACACCCTGCGTGCAGTATATTCCCAGATATGGCAGGGAGCTCGTGCTTTCGTACATAATGTCAACAGTATCTTGGTAGTAGAAAGTAAGGCCGTCCTGAGCTGGATACAGCCATATCATGTTAGCTGCTTCTGCCATTGTTTTCTGGGAGAGAAATGTAAAAATGAGATATATGCAAAGTGCCACTGATGTGGTTTTCTGGCGCACAATAGACAGCCACATCTTGCTCGCAAGTGACGTGCAATCACATCTCAAAAGCAAATCTCTAGGCATCCTGTCAGAGGATCAGCTTGAGAATTGAGAAGTGATGGGCTTCCCAGAGGCCTAGCTGGCTGATTAAACTAGGTAGCTGATGTGAGCGAATATGGATCCGCAGCTGAAACCAGGGCTCCTGGTTTCGTTGGTCAGACTGGAAAATGGGTTTGTTATCTCTGCCTTTCTTCCTGCTTGCCACGCAGCCACATAGGATTCAACAGCTACAGACACGAGCGAGCATACCTGTCGCTGATGACCTAGAGGCTCAATTATAGACCGGGGCTGTTTGGGGTCCAAGAGATGTCTGCGACCCCATCTAGATATCAGGCACTACCAGGCCGATGTTGGAGATATACACAATTCATCCAATTCGGCAATTTACTCAAAGCCCCCCGGGGCCGTCATTCAGAGCGTTCCCATCAAAGCTGTTGTCATGGTTTCAAGGGTTTCTATGTTGACCATCCATAGAATGCCTTGACACATATTATAGTGACAGTAAGAGTGTTTTGAAAAATCCTTTTAGTTCTGTTGACCCTATATACCTCCACCCTGCCCTTTCTATAGTATCCTCGAACGCCACAGCTGTCACACGTAAAATCTCGAGCAAAGAATTATTCTTCTAATATGTCTCATAGAGACTCTTCCTTGTGAATTTCGATTCCAGGCGGTGCTCCCACAAGTGCCTTGCACTGTGCGTAAATCACAAACTGTCCAGCGACCAAACCACAGGTCATCACGATCCTCGGACCCAAACCAGTAAACATCAGTCTCTTTGGACCAAATTCTTTGGCTAGTGTGAACATTCGACTGGTTGTGCTTTGGCTCTTGTCACCTGCGCCCTTGTTGATCGCGGACAGCAGTGTATCAGCCGGATGCGATAGTACTGCAGCCGCGACACCAGCGACCACACCGGATGTCAATTCCACGCCAGTCGTCTGCAATTGAGACAGTTTTGCCTTCTTCTCAGGACCTATGGCGCGGTAGATGACCTCGTTGGCGGCTTCGTGCACGCTGAACTGTCCCACGGCGTACGGCACTTGCTTGAAGAGCAGTGGCACGAAACCCGAGTAAAAGCCTCGGAAGCCCTCCTCGCGCGCCATGCGAAGGAATCCGGGAACCAGCCCGCTTGCGTAGCCACGCTGGGAAACGAGCCGGATGCGCGTTGCCTCGAGCGGGCAGAGGGCAATGTCGGCAAAGAATTCGGCGGTGGCGGACGCGCCGAGGTAGATAGCTGTACGGCGCTCGGTGGCTTTCTCCATAGACCCTGACATTGTGATGAACTTTTTCTTGAAATATTCGTAGCCGGCGAACTTGCCGCCACCTTGTACGAGGTAGCCAACAGCGGTGGGGCCAAAGCCGGTCAAGAGGGCTGCGGCACCCTCTTTTGCGACGATGGTACGTCCAGCTTTGAGCATGTTGAGGCCTTTCATGGCATCGTCGACTTGGATGCGGGTCTTGACGACGTCAATTGGCGTGGCAGCCTGGGAACATAATCAGCTTTGGGGTCATGGAACGCAAAGAAGAGATGGATCAGCAAGCTGCAGGGAGAGACGTACGCCATGGGTAAGGGTCGCTGCGAGAGCACCTGCGCCAAAGAATTTGGTGTAGTCTGTCAAGCCGTAGTCGGGCAGATCCACCCCTTGTTGCTCTGTTTTCGACATGGTGAGGACGGTTCGCAATCTAATAAGTGTCCAAGACGGGATTGCGTGAAGGGAACACGATGGGCACAATGACGTGCGTGAGTGAGCGCCACAAGGAGAAGTTGCAGAGGTGAGAGAGGCTGTCAAAGATAAAAAACAATTGGTAACTAGGAGAGATACCGTCTGAACGCTTGTACCCGGGGTATCACAATGCAAGAGCTGGCACGTAAAGAAACACTGTGGAGAGGAGAGATTTGTCTAATTGTTTGAAGAAGAAAGTCAAGAACTTCGCGAACTTAAGGCAGCTCAGCTCCTTCGCAAACCATGGCAGAAGGTCCAAGGAAGCGGGCCGGTTTTGTGCAGAGCCAACCTCGTCACTTCGCGCCGACTTTCGTCAATTCCGTCAGTCCCTTCGGCACCGAAACAGGCTTGGGCCAGCAAAAAATAACAGTGCCAGTGCCCAACGATGAGGTCAAGTTCCAATTCCCAATCGCCAAAGTACGCCATTGCTGCTGGGGGCCTCGATGAATGCGGCGTGACGTCACCCCCACTACACCTTTCAGAGTGTGTGCCGGGGTGTCCGGAAGCTTGGCCATGTGCTTCGGGTCTTTCCCGCGAGACGAGCCTCATCGCCGATTTCGGTCCGAGAATGCCGGACCTCAGTTATCGCTTTCCTTGTCGTCCTCCTCATCCTCATCGTTGCCCTCATCGCTGTACTCATCATCGTCCTCATCATCGTCAATCTGACCGTCGAGGTTGCTGACCTTGGCCTTGCGCTTCTTCGTCATGTTTGCCCTGGTCTGGAGGGGGCACTTCGAACCCATGCCATCGTACTGGCAATTGGCGCAGGCCTTCTCTAAGTAAGAGGGGAAAAAAGTAGAAGTCGTCAGCGGTCGACTCACTCTCAGACTGAAAACAAAAAGAAAAGGGTATCGAAGCACTTACTGCTAGTCAACTCCTTGTCGTCAGGGTTGGCGGGGACAACGGACAGAGGGAAGATGCCTCGGAGACAGGTAGGCTTGTTCTCCCACTCGCAACAGGCCTCTTCGCCCTTCATCTCGTTGCCAGTCACAAAGACGAGCAGAGCAGTCACGTTATAGTGTGGCTTGACCGTGCCGATGTGGGAATTGTCAGCGGCATCGAACTTGAACAGGAGCTTGGGGTTCTTGAACTCGTGGTAGGACAACTTTCGCTTCATGGGGAGGTCACAGAGATCCTTGGACACACGGGCCAGCTCCTCGGGCATGTTCAGGATGACCTTGATGAGCCTGGGGAGTTTCTCCTCGCTCTTCAGGTACGCCAGGCCGGTGAGAGGAGAGCCGTCGGCGGCGGTGATGATGGTGGAGGAGGAAGAGGAGGAAGAGGAGGCGCCCTCGCCGGTGTTCTGGCTGGACTGAGGGGCCTGCATGTTGATAGATTATGTTGAAGCTGGTGGCTTCAATTGTTTGGTGTGTTGAGGAGTATCTTGGCAACAGGAAACGTTGAGGATTCTAATGTATGGAAGACGAATTGTTCGCAAGAATAAGTTTGAAGAAGGAAGCTGAATCTAGGAACAGGAAACAGCAAAAGTGAAAGAAAGCGGGAAGGAAGTTGTAAGGCACCGGAACGATGTTAGGCATCCTCGAGCACGCCGGGACTCTCATTTTCGAGGACATATCGTGGACTATCGGCAACAGCAACCCCTCAATGATGTTGTTGAGGGCACATTACTCACAATCAGCAACAGGAGGTACCTTTGGTGACTTTGAGGTCTGTGTTTGGCAAACCAGAACAATTTGACCATCTAAATGTACTAATGCCATTGGTGGATATCGACGTAAAACAACATTGATGTTTACACCATTCTGATAAGCATTAAGAGCAATCACAATGTAAAAAGAGTCTTAGAGATCGAGAAAACTTTTGTGCTAAGGGCCTTTCTTCTAGCAAAATGCAGTTTGGAGTGAACACAATCAAGTCCAATGAAGTATATAAAAAACATAGGACGCTGGAATACACAATAACATAAACATGTGGGCAATGTTGATGATTCTTAAATTAAGCACTGTCGAATTGTCTAAAAGCTTTGATCGATTATCAATATAGTATATTGGTTCATGTGTTGAGGTCAGTATAGAATTGAAAATGTTTGGAGGTTCTAGGAAGATTCACCAGGGACTGTTAGACAGATTTGTGAGTTGATAAAATGCTTCAAGGGGTGAGTACCTATGTGCAAGTGTACAGCCTATGGTGTTTGCAGACCAAGACTGGATAAGACCTTTGTATCACAAGAAAAGACAAGTGACTGGAACATTACTAGGTACATGTATGTCTATCAGCAACTTGCAACCTACTAAGACTCCCCATCTAGATAGTCTCTCAACGTGATCCCCTCTCTCTTAGCTCCTCAACAGCAAAAGAGAATTGCTTCTCAATCCTTCCTGGACTCTTTGGTAAGCTCTCCTCCTCTACCGCATCCAGCAACGTGGTTGCAACTGTATTGAACTCGCTCCAAATCCGAGTCCGAGACTCCCCTTGCCCGCTGGGTACAAGGCGGAGTTGGTTCAACTCTGTGGAGCCACCCAGAGGAGTGAAAGGTGTACCACCAAATGAATAGTCACCCAATCTTTCGAACGGTTTGACTGCCGGTGTTTTGTTGGTTCTATCGTAAAGCCGCAACATCTTGCCGATGGCTGGGAGGGATCCAAATACCAGCCCAATCATATTTTCTACCATGGACAGAATGCACATGAAAACACCCTCATCTAATAATGCGCGTGTCAGTCCAACCTAGAAACAAGCCACCTTTGAACCTGTACTTACATAGTGTCCCATATTTTACTGGCATATACGGTACCCAAGGCAACCTAGCAGTCGAAAAGACTGCTGCGAGGCTTCCCATGGCCATCACCGCCATCAAAGTATACTTCAGCCTAGGCCTCATCTGCAGATTCCGCACCACCAGGAACGGCACTACAACAAAGCCCGCATCACATAGCGCTGCCGTAATCAAGACGATGTAACTGAGCGGCATGATGATGGAGTCGCCTGTGCACGTGCCCGAGAGAGCGTCTCTCAAAGCATCCTTGCCGTTGCAGTGAGAAAGCGCCCAGATCATGCCAACCAGGTAGGTCAAGTTGGACACCAAGATTAGGCCCCAGCAAGCCAGACGATGACTTCTTTGCACGGCAATGCGATGCACTGCGATTCCGATGGACGTGCGGGTGAAGCTGATGGAGATGCAGTACGATACTTCCCACCACGTATTGTATTGTAGGCCTCTGAGCGCGAGGGGCTGACTTAACTCGTCGTCTGGTGTGCCGAGGCCGTAGGTGGCAGCAAAGATGCTGAAGGCGAACACGAATGAATAGGCAATCTAACGATGATCAGTAGGTATATTTCCCGGCCATGAAGCACACCTGGTATAGTAGATGTTCACCATTCCAAGCACCGCAAATGTATCATCCCATCCCCATATGCTCCTACCAGTCTTCTTTCTGAAAGCTCGAGCGTAGACACGCAGGATTATGGCTATCAGAGCGAGGACGTAGCTTATCGCAGAGACAATTATGAATGCCAGAGCAGGTCCTTTTGGCTGAATAGGGGTCTGTATGGCTGCCAAAGCTCTCAGCTCATCGTCCGACATGGTGGTGGAGACCATGGTCGGTGATCAAGCTGGTTTGGAGTACGTACATATGCCGTTCCAAATCTTGAGTGTCATATTCTGAAAAGTGAGGCATAAATCATGTACGTATTGCAGGAACATTTCCATGTATAGCTTCCCGCGATTTCAGGCTCTGGCCTCAAGATTTCTTGTTCGCCGTTGTGTGGGGAAATCCATTGTCTGCGGTGTTGACCGTTGATATTGTCTGCTGCAAATGTTTGAGATTGTGCGTTGCTCGTGAAAGATTTTGGTTATTGTGTCCGGTCGTCTTGCGTGCCGCACTCGCAGTCACGTACGATGGCCTAACAATGTCTCAGATACCACAACTTTGTCTTCATTTGAATAAAAATTGAACAAGCCGCCCGGAAAGAAATACCTTTCCCAATTCCGGAGGCAATTGCAGCTTCACTTATCTGTATTGAGCGATTGTTGGTTGAGCGAAAGTGAGTATCTGCCTCGTCAATATGATTATCAGGCATGAAGATATCCCTCATGCTAGGTAGCTCAGACATTGAGACAGGCTCGACGGGACTCGACATAGATCGTGCTGGGTGAATATCCTGAAGATTCCCAAGATCAGGCGTATGCCGCACGATATGAAGAGGGAATTATCCGTCAAGTATAACTCGGGTATCATTGAAAGTCTAAATGTAATATAACAACCACCCGCTGATGCTCGCCAAATCGATTTACTGGATGCTTAATTTACATGCTGGTGGAATTTGAAAGAAAAATCGTATCCTACAAAATGCTTCATATCATAAAAGGAGGCTCACCAGTATCATAATGCCTATGCACAATTTCATCAGCATCCTTTCCATATTCCACAGAGCAAAAAGAAATTCATATGGGGGAACTCACATACAGCGCCTCGGCGGAAAGCGTAATATCCCCATTCATAGTTCCCTTGATTTCCACCTCCATCTCGAGATGCATATCGAGCCTCACGGCAAACCCTTTTTGACTTCCATTCCAGTGCGCCTCGTCCCTCTTGCGAGTCTGCCAGTGGTCGTTCATCTTGATATCGCGCTTGCCATCAAGTCGCTTCCAAGACGCTGGTTTCACACCGGCATGCGCAGGACGATACTCGGGCCGATGGTCGACCATCTTCCATTTGTCGCCGTCGTTCTCATACATCTTCCAGGGCATAGAAGCGTAGTCGTTCAAAGGTAGCTGGGATGGTTGCGACGGCTGAGGCACCGGATCAACCTTTGGCGATTCATTGTCCTGTGCGTCGTGAAGGGGTTGCTGCCGAGATTGCCTCCATATTTTCGGGTCCGACAAGCCGGGACTACCAATATCTTTGGGAGTGGAGGGGCTTTCTGGCTCAGTTGCTGTGGACGGCGTACTTGGTGTGTCCGAGTCCCCCGGACTGAAACCAGCCGTGATAGCCGTCTCCAGCTCGGGGCTGCGGCCAAAATAATCGGGTTCTTCCGGACGCAATGAACCGGTGTTGAGAGGTGGTAGACCACGCGGCGTGCGCGGCGTCTTCGGCACCGTATTCAAAGGCGTCAACGGTGGCAGCGGAGTCAATGCATCACTAGGTTTCAGTGGTGACACAGGCGTCTTGGGCGGTTTTTTTAAGGGAGGCAAAGGGGAGACAGGGCCATTGGTCTCGATGTAAGCAATGTGAGACGGCGGGAGAGACCGGTCGACCGGGACGGGGATCCAGTTGAATTCGGGCTTCCATAGTCGCTGAACAGAGTCGAAGGCTTCTCGTGGTACCCATACTGTTGTCTTTCCATTCCGAACTTCCATTACAAGCGAGTGGACATTGCCGAGCAAAGATCAAAATTTCGGGGCAACTCAGGTAAGAATAAGAGTGTCGAGAACGACTGAAAAGAAAGACGCAAGAGACGAATGTTAAAAGATATCGTATAAATGAGGAACGATTCCGTGAATTAAGGCATTGAGGGCGTCACGTCTTCTGGGCACCGGGCCCAGTGACGAGCTTAATTTTCCGAGCTGGTCCGGCCAGAAGCAGGATAATTTGCTAGCAAAAGGCCCCAATGGGGATATCAGTGACGATTCTAACAATAAAATAGCGTATTATAGGGATTTGACGGCCGAAAGACCAAGCCGCGACGGGCTGTCAAATGCTGAATGAAATCATTGTCTTGTTCCTGGAGTTGACAGCAGCAAATACGAAAAGGTAGCAAAGAGAAATACAGGGCTTACTCGTCTTCAAACAGGATAACGGCGGATGATCGGCGCTGTTACCCTTGAAGACCGGGGTCGAAATCCGGGTTTCGATAGCCCTGCAAGCAAGAACTACAGCCGCCACCACCGAATGTTAAAATAGCAATTAATATTGACGGAATTTTCCCTTCATTCAATGACGGGCGAAAGTGGTCCATGGAATGGTCTTAAGTAATTTTGTTCTAGTTTTTTTGGTCTCTATTGCGGAGATGTTTGCATGCCAATCCTGAGGTTCTCGTGGCTTTGTGATCAGGCCATCGTGGGGATCTGGGACTGTCCAGGTTTCAAATCGTCTGTTGACACCTTATCACGAGAGTCGGCTTCTCACAGCATGTTTCTGGCTGGACTCGAGACCCCTGAGTGTTGCGAGCTTAACATTTGACGAGCAGCAACCCCTCGAGGGCTTAGCTCCGTGTTTCTTCATCGTCCGTTAGATCTTGTCGGCAACGTGGTGAATGGTTCGTGGTCTAAATTCCGATCGGGGCTGACCAGGACAAGTGATTATAGGGCGCATGCTGTCGTTGTTTTCAGCATATAGTGCGGACTCGGTAACCCCCCCCCCCCGGTCCTGAAAGAGAACTGGAGCTATTATCTCATCTAGGATATACAAAATGAACACAAAGACTTAAGTTCTCTTAAAATTTCCTGAGGCCACATGGCTCTTGTATATCTATTTTCCCCTAATTCTCGTGAGCTCGTCTCGTCAGCCTCGGTCACGATCAAGGTATCTCAGCTACCACATTAGGTATGCCAGGTGGTTCTTTCAAGGGATCGATGTTCGTCGCGGGCCACGACGGGGCTGTCAGCGTCTGAAACCCTCATTGATAATCGGAGTGCTGACCAAGATTGGTATTTAAACTCAACAGTAATTCGCCCAGCGCAAATAGTCCGTATAATGACCGCAAGGTCTGGTCACAACTTCCTGATATTTTCTTCTGCTACGTGCCTCAAACAGCCGAACCAATGATGTCGACTAAGCTAGGGACGCGGTACTCCACGTGGCTAAGTAGTGGAGGTATACCCTATTACTATAGGACTACAGAAGACTGCATGCTCGTACATGCACATGCACAAGCCTTACAATCTTTTCAGCTACTCAGACATCCGAACCTTGTGATCTTGACCTTTCGAGATAGATGTCCCATTGCCAGCGGCACCACCGGAAAATTAGTGGCATCGAAGATACATGCCTACCTAGGTAATACACATATCACGTACCCGTGGATCGCTTCTTTCACTCTCCCATCACTCGACCACACGACCTCGGCCAACAACATCCTCACTACTCCAATAGTGAGCGAAATGAAGCTGTACAGCTATGCACAATTTTGCCGCTGGCGCACATGGCATGGTTTACTGGGGCTCTGATTCGGGACATGCACCCGAAAGACGTGACCACACCGCTCAGCAGGCTGCGCCGAGCTACTTAATCGAAATTGGAGCCATCATATGCGAGACTCTACTTGTGCATTTTGGTGTGTTCCTGAGTTTCATAACGGCCGCAACGGCAAAAGGCTTCTATTGACAAACGTCAGACACCATATAGCAACTCCGAGAATTTCTCCAGGGTCTAAGCTGCAATGAGACACAGCTTTGCCAAAATTGACTCGCTTCCGATGACGCGATGCGTGCAAACAAAGATGTGGCCATTAAGACCCTAGCTGGACTATTTGAGGCCTGTTGACGACTCAAATTGCTTCCAGTCTCAATGTAGTATCCAGATCATCTAGTAAGATAAAGGAGCTTGGCATGGACGATCAGAATCTTTGGGATAGATTCGTGTGTAAACACGTATATATATTAAGAAAGCGCTCGCCTCGTCTGCCAAGCGCTGTTTGGGCGAGGGAGGATATTCAAAAAATTCCACAGACGGGACCAAGTTTCCCATCCCTTCAAAATGTTCGCCAATGGCTTGATTATTTCCTTGCTGCCCCTTGTGGCTACTGCATTGACCGTGCCTGGCTCTCCAACCTCTACCCTCGACAAACGAAGCGTTACCTGCCTCAAAGTTGGTGCATCGGCAACGGCTACCTGGACCAACGCTGACGGGCAGACTTGTACTTACACGGGTGTTGTTGGCAGCAATTACGGTACAAATGCTGCTGACGGAGAGTGCGTTCCATTATAACCCAAAGCCTCGCGATTGAAGCCATAGCCAGGAAGTGACTAACAAGGCTCGGCATCCTAGTTACTCCTGCAACGGACGCTGTGGAGCTGGTTGTACTGGGACTGCCATCGGCAACGCATACACACAGGACTGTTTTACACACGACATGTGCTCTTACTTCGAGAATGCGACAGGTGGTGCAAGGTAAGAATTCTATATGCCATTTGCTAGAAGGAGCAGTCTGAATGGTAACCATAGCTAATTAAAATTGGCTGTAGTGACCCCAATTGTGGTGCTGCATACGACGCTGCTGTGGATGACACGGCGTTGGGCTATATTGATGGCTGCTCGCAGACCAACCCAACCAATGCTGCCGTGCCACCCACGAGCTCACCAAGCTGCTCATGAATTATTAGTAATTTGGGGATTGGTAGTCAGGAGTGGTTTTCTTGTATACCCCAAGAGATGAGATTGTGCTGTCTACTAGGTAGCTTTCTGACACCGAACGTGTTCGTTGTGAAGTAATGTCAACCTCTCAGATCTAATTCAGGGTAATTCGGAAGCTTCCAGTCTCCGTTCTGCTCAGGAATCATCCTATACAGCAATTTGTCAACTTTCAGCCATGTGAAAAGCCCCAAAATGAAATGGAATATCCAGATTCCCCAATTCGTGTCATAGTATAACATCCGTGGTAGTCCAGGCGGCAGTGTCTGGGCCTCATCGACAAAAGGCCTCAACACTCTTTCATACAGTTCGAGAGCAGTATCGACATCCTTTCCATGTCTCATCAACTCTCCAGCCAGCACATAGCACCCGACAAGCGCAGTTGTCGTCCCCATCCCAGTGTTGGGGCTGGGACAATAGCCTGCATCACCTAGAAGAACCACCCGCCCCCTGTGCCAGCTGTCGAGCTTGACCTGGCCTGAGACGTGAGTATAGAAATCGTCACTCGTTTTCATGGCATCCAGGATCTCATTCGATCGCCAGCCTAAGTCCCTAAAGCATTCCTCCCATGCAGCCTTTTGCTCCTCGACTGCTTGTACTCCCTTCGGCACAGCCTCAACCAGTTTTGGCGTCGGCGCCATAGTGGTAAGGAAGACTTGGGTGTAGGGCTTGTTATTCGTTCGCGTGGCTATTATGCGCTTGTCCGGGAAGTGACATATCTTGCCCACGAAGACATCCTCCTCCGCGGGGTTGATTGGCGCATCGAACAAGGCATTATAGACGCCAAGTGAATGAAACGCAGCAGAGCTGACTTCTGCACCGAACACCATTCGCCGCGTGCGCGAGCTGTATCCGTCTGCACCAACGACCAAGTCGAACTCGCCCGAGCTCCCATCCGAGAAGTCAACACGAACGTGGTCGCCGTGCTGGGCGATCTCCGTCGCGAATTTGCCGAACTTATATTCCAGCACTTTGCCGTCCACGCTCTCGGCCTTGGCGAGGCTCTCGCGGTATAGAACATCCACCAAATCCCCTCGAATGATTTCGTATTCACTTGAAAGCCCCTGCGGACCCGACCCCGTGTCATTTGTTCCTAGAAAAGCCTTCATTTTACCACGCGTGTTCAGAAGTGCCATACCCTTCTCGTTGACACATCGCTCCTTGACTTTCTCCAGCAGGCCCAGGCGCTTCACCACAGGAATCCCCTGAGCTCGGATGTCGATCTGCTGACCGCCACGGCGGAGAGAGGGTGAACGCTCGACGATTTTAATGTGGTATGATCTGGCAGATGTCGGGTTCGAGAGGAGCATGGCTGCCAGAGCTGGACCAGCGACCCCGGCGCCTAGGATGAGAATTTTGAGAGGCATTTTTCAAATGTACTCTGGATATTTGAAAGATCGTAATTGAAGCGGCTGTGCAGGTGAAAGGTGAGCTACCTAATCCTGAGCGTATGTCGTCGTTATGTTTTTCGATGGAGCTGGTGAGCGCGCACATATTAATAATTTCAAGGCTATGCGGTCACCCTGTGCGTGGTGTCATCCCCGGAGTATCCACGGAGCTGACGCGGACCCTTGGTACATCCAACCCGCCTTCCCGCCCGGAAGCCCGCGATGACCATCTCACAAGGCAATTTCATTGAGAAATTTACGATTATTCGTCTAATACTAAACGTAATTGATCCGGTCTAAAGTACCTCTGACAACTGAAGCTATCGACTCACACGCCGGCCCGCATGGGTAGAAATTATGGGCTTGAAGGTATGCTCAAAGTGCCTAGGCTCAAAACTATTTCCCTTGTCCATTGTCAATACTGACAGAAATCTCGTGTCAAAGAGGCCAAAAACTACCTGAGTACCTACCCAGGATACGCCGGCTACACAAGTCCGGCTAATTTGACTCAATACACAGATCCCTCCCCCCCCCCAACTCCGCCGCGGTTTAGCAAGTAGAATACTTCACAGACCGTCAGCTTTCATTCTATATCTGGTGGTTATCGTGTATTCGAGATCGTAGGGGCCCAAGCTGACCTGGCACCATTCGAAAAGGTGGAGTAACGATTCAGAAGAAAAAGGAGCAAAATGGAAGGGAGAGGGCGCCTTCGTTAATATGCCCACTTTCGCCCGTCGCAGCAAGTGTAGCATTGCGCTCTGTTGATCATACACCTTCGAGAGTGAAAAGCACATCGCACATCGCAAAGACAAGTGCCAGCATCGGGGACCAGCTGCTCGAGTTATTTTCTATCAACTCCACAGCCGGCACGTCAAAACCGAGTCTACTTCGCCTCAGTCGCTGTGCCTGGCTTGATATCCAAGAGAAAAAGTCACTGGCGCCAAATCTTTATTGTCCATCGCGCAATTAACGTACATAAAAGCATCGTATACAGACAGGGGCTGACCACTATCATATCAACTGCCCAGGGGCCTTGTCGATCTCGTCTCTGAACACACTATCTCCAGTATTTATTCCACATTTAGACCTCCAGTATAACTACGTCTGCCTGTATACCAACCTAGGTGGCTCCCACGTCACATTCCTGCTGATTGGAGTCTCGGTGGGAACGTTGGTGACCGTTGGAGCCGCTGTAGTCGCGGTCACTGTAGGGTTCCAGTCTCCGTACATGTCCATGACCGGAGCATCACGATTTGAATTTCCGTGCCAGCCCACGAGGCCATTGTACACAACCAGCTGGAGATTGACTTCATTTGGGCCACATTGCCACACTCCTGCAGACCCTGCGACCTCGCCCTTTGAATTGCCTCTAATCACTTCAACGACAGCGGAGACAACGTCGTCATTGCCGATGCTACAGAATGTTAGCATAAATCGCGATGATAGACATGGCGATAGGACGGATTGATTGACAAGCTGGCAGACCAAGGTCCTGTGGGTAGAGCTAGTCCTACTTACACGGCATAGCCCCCAGGCACCACTGTATCCATTCGCGCCACTGCAAATACGCAGCTTTGATATCCCGTAATCGGCGCGTAATTATCATCGTCAAAGCCCCAGATCTCGTAATATCCTTTGTTGTAACGAGTGTTCTCGAGAACCTTGCGACAATCCGCTACCGAAGTGGATGCCGTGGTGTTGGGTAGCACCTCCATAGTCCACTGAGGATCAGTGCAATTTTTCACTGGATTTCGCATGCGCCAATGCTCCGAGTATGTGCGTTTTGGCGTTCGGTGGGAGGTATCGATGTGGCGAGTTCGAGCGCCAGCGCAACAAGGCAACAACAGACTCGCGAGCGTCAGCAGAAGGAGTGCTATCGCCGTCATCTCTTGACTGTTGGTTGGACAGTGACTCGAGTTTCTTTGAGATTATGAGTATCAACAAATAAAGATGACCAAAACTGAGCAAATATTTGCGCAGACTGCAGTCCTCAGCAGTCTAGATGCACATTCGAAACTTCGAAGCTTTCCGGTCTGCGACAATCACAGCAATGGCGAAGTTTGTCAGAGCAGCATTTTTATTGGCCCAGAATTCTCACTATGGCTGGTACTGTTTGCTTACGAGGTGGGAACCAAACAAAGTTGAAGGGTTGCGCTGATTGTCGTAACACCCGGGCCGGATGTCAACAGGCCTGGTGCGCAAAGAGAGACTAAGGCTCAATTTTGAAGCAACACCGTCAAGGCAACTGCAAGATGCCATATGAAATGGTGTCACACTTTGGAAACTAGATGTTACCAAACAAGGCAGATGTAGTCACCCAGGGAAAAGCACGATAAGTTCACCGCTAAACGCTCCTCTACATCATGTTGGAGGCCGTGAGCCTGGAAATACACCGTATCCATCTCTAAGTCGTGCAACGTCTACGCCAAGAGTGCTTTCCTATTCACTTCCGCAAGAAAGTAGTCTTTAAAAATTCATCAAAAGCTCCGGCATTCAAATTTATTGTTCCGGTCCGCTGAAAAAAAAATCATCAGAAAAACTCGGTATTGCGAGGCCTACATGTAGATCTTCCACGCAGGCTTACTCCTTGCAAATACAATCGCAGATGATTCGTGCATCATGCTAGGAAATAAGACCAACCCGGCGGTCCTTGTCGAAGTAATTCGCATCGCTTTCTTGAGACTTACCTTGATGCACCCTTCATAGCGATACATATCCCTCTTGGATGGCAATTGCATCGTTGCACAGTCCTTGAATACCCAAGCTTTCCATGCTTCATTCGCATCGCCCTTTGCGCCACTGAAAGAGGTAACTTGCCGAGTGCTCATGATCATCACGGCGGACCTGTCAATTTTTAGACACTTGGCCGACCGCTATGTCCTCTTGGCAGTGGTTTTGATGCCGTGAGAAGCCATCACAAGTACTTACTAAGGCAGGAAATAATGCTTGTGCGTTTTGCGAGAAGCTTGGCCGGCTTCAATACCCCGTAATCAGCGCCTGACAAAGCCACTGACGTTGCGAAAGCAAAATTGTTAATCAGAACCTGGCTCGTTTGGGAAACTGTGATAGTACATTTTATTTATCAATATTTTATTAGTCTAGATTGGTATCACAAACAAGCGCCTCGCATTTTACAGCCCTTCTAAACTCTCCGGAACCAGTCTCGTAACGTTTGACGCAGGAATTTCACATGCTACCAGATCATCTAGATCCTGTGCCCTAGCGCCGTCTCTTACACATTTCCAAAACCCATAATCAAATCGCTCTCCCAATCTCTCCTCCTCATCAATCTTCCACGGCTTTGGCACTGCCGCAAAATGGATACTCCGCATCGGTATCACGTTTGCTGCGGAACAGCCATAGTTGCGCGGCCAGATCGAATTGTATAGCGGCATGACCAAGCAGGCAAACTCATTCGGCGCGCCGCGATCCTCGCCGACCGTACCACAAATGCAATTCAGCAGCTCCTGTTCAGACTGATCCCACTTTCCTGATTTGCAAGAAGCGCTGGGGTCGTAGAGGCGCTCGAGCGCCGTGATGTGAAAGTACCGCGACGGCCGGAGTAGAATCATGCCGCCGTTAATGCGGCCGCGGTCGCGGCAGTTGTGCCATTGGTCTGCGGCGCCAGCGATAGTGTATTCGGGGGATGTCTCGTCGAAGATGAGGTCGAGGTCGGTGAGGATCATGGAGTCGGCATCCAGGAGCAATATCCGAGGGTAGACGTCGAACCCCCAGCTGTGTACTTTGTTGAGCGCCGTGAGCCATGTATCCATGGCGGCTTCCATGATAGCGGGCTTTTCAATTTGGACCAAAGCTTGGAAGCGTACAGGGACAATGTCGTTGAGGGCCGGTGTGTTGTCGAGTGCTGCGCAGTCCGCCACTTCAGTGAATGGGTTATCACGCGCCGGCCATCTGTACATGGCGTGGATGGTCTTGAGTTCCGGATCAACATATGTGAAATGAACGCATGTCTTTTCCTGGAGCGCAGGCTGGAGGAGAACATTGCGGACGATGGAGCCATAGAGCGCAAGAGCGCCGGTGCAATGAACATCGGGGGTGATGTGGATCACGACCGGATATTCGCAGCCCTCGATGCCACCGAACCTTGTGACTTCGGTACTCAAGTCAACATGAAAATGTTTTCCGACCTCGTCAGTGCCCTTTTCACTATCTGTTCCGTAAATATCGGAGGAGACCTCATCGCCGGGGTGCTCTTCCGTCGTTGCCGAGGATGCCGGGCTCAGGATCTCCTGAACCTGAGTCTTGACAGTCGAAGCGAATTTTCCGATCTTCTCAGAGGTCTCGGGAGACCCTAAAGCTGTGTAGTGGAATGCCGTTACAAGAAACAAAACAATGGCAGCAAGAGTTCCACAGAATAATATCCGGCGAGTAATAGTAGAAGACATGATCGGCCCAGTGTGAGAGTTTCTGAGGCCTTGTGAGCCCATAATACAAGTTATTATGTTGGTCTCTTGGAAGGATGTTTGCACGGGCGGAAGAGAGAGAAAAAGAAGGGAAAAGTAGACACTACTTGAAGAGGCACAATATTGAGAAATTCAACAGAACAAAAGCAGGGGGAACAGGAAACAGTGAGCCTCTAATTTCTTATCATGACATGCTCAAGCAGCCCACACCAGCCCACCACACATCTTCCTGAGGCTGTGAGCAGTGGCTACCGACTTATTAGTGCTTGATTCGGGACGCTTCGACCTGCAGGCGGTGGTAAGCAATTTGCCAAGCACAATACTCATATCCGCCACGATGAAGCTTCAATTCGACCAAGGCCCAATACGAACTAGTGGTGATGCCACTTAGGATTTTTCGCTTGACAAGGATTATGCGCATCCCCCATCCAGTAGTCCTCTGACACGCCGCTATATTCAGCTCCCGAAGCCCGCGCGAGGTCGGACTCAAGTGCTGACAGGAGGATCACCAGACTGCTAGGGCGAGTCAGCCAAAATAGACAAGTGGGTATGCTTGGCGTTCCAAACGCACCAAAGAGACATAGGGTCTTCTTGACAAAAAAGCCTAATATGGCCAAGAGATCGGTTCCGGTCCTGAGCCTCCGACTCCTATGCGGTGATTGCGGTCAAATGCCTGGATCAGGCTACCATAATGTCAATGCTGCCTGCAGAGGATGCAGCAACTCATCTCAGCAATGCGCCAGGTGTGGATATCGGTTAGCAAAAGGGTGGTCAGAATCCCAAATTATCAGCCTGACACATGTGGATAACCTCGTCGAGCTAGAAAACGGAAAGACTTCGAGGCGTACTCCTGCATATGCCGAAAAAAAGGGCTCGCTGACAACTTTGTATTTGCAGTGCTACCATCCTCCTGTTGTTACTCTTGTTGCAGTCTGTTTCCCTTTTCAATATCTGCTTTGCAGCGAGGTATACTCTCTCTCTGTCTCTTTCAACCCATTTTCGAATTTTGTGTTCTCTTCTCTTCTCATCTTCCGATTTTGTGTCCATTATTCCACTTGGGCAATCCCAGCGTCGAAGTAACAATGGCGGCTGAGATACTACCCACAGTTCGCGATCAGAATGGCCCTCCCAAGCCCAGCATTCACCCTTCTTTTTACATTGCGTGAGTCCAAGTCGAATGTGCTGGAGACATTCCCATGGTGCATAGTTACTAACATTCAGACCATAGCGGTTGGATTTTCTTCAGCTCAGTTACAATCATTTTCAATAAGTATTTGCTGTCAGATCTCGACTTTCGTAAGTTTTGGATTCCTGTCAGTCTACTCAATAATCACTAACAACTATCCAGATTTTCGTACGTGCCATGATGCCTCCCAGAGAACCGGAACAATCTAATGTCTAACAAAATCCAGCGGCGATTCTGACATGTTGGCACCTCTTCTTCTCCAGTATCATGACACAGATACTAGCCCGAACGACGAGTCTTCTGGATAATCGAAAAGATGTGCAGATGGATGTTCGCACCTACATCCGAGCCATCGTCCCTATCGGGGTCCTCTACAGCGCCAGTCTCGTTTGCAGCAACCAGGCTTATCTCTACCTCAGTGTAGCATTAATCCAAATGCTCAAGGTAATCAATCTTGCTTTTACTCAGCCTCTGGCCAGAAAATCCTTTTCATTCTTCTCAATCCTATCGGAATCCTCGGGAAGCTAATTGCTCACGCCCATTTTAGGCTAGTGCCCCCGCTGCAGTGTTGTTACTTTCTTGGCTTTTCGGCTTAGCCAAGCCCAACGTGGCCGTCTTTCTCAATGTTGTGGTGATCGTCTTTGGCGTTGCAGTCGCATCCTATGGCGAAGTGCATATCGTCTGGCTGGGTTTCTTGTTTCAAGCTGGCGGTATCTTTGCGGAGGCAATGCGCTTGATCTTGATCCAGATCCTGCTCGGTGGCGATGGCAAAGCATCCATGGATCCATTGGTCTCGCTGTATTATTACGCGCCAGTCTGTGCCGTAATGAATCTCGTGATCGCATTTGCCACCGAATGGCACACATTCGAGATGGCGTTCGTGTGGAAAGCGGGCGTGGTTATTTTGGTGGCGAATGCCGCGGTAGCTTTCTTGTTGAACGTTGCCAGTGTGATGCTGGTAGGTCTTCTTAATCCGTCCCAAAATACTCCTTCTAGGTCCTCGGGAGAACATCTGACGAACGAGAGCAGATCGGCAAGACGTCCGGCCTGGTCATGACGCTCTGCGGAGTGCTAAAGAACATCCTCCTGGTCGCGGCCTCGATGCTCATCTGGGGTACGATCGTCGGCAGTCTTCAAGCATTCGGCTTCAGCATGGCATTGGTTGGATTGGTGTATTACAGCATTGGGTATGATGGCTTTGCGGCCTTTGCTACAAGTATCAAGGCCCGCTTTTCCGGCTTCCGACAGGTCACACAAGAAGAAGACGACGAGCAAGAGAGCGAACAGGGTCTCCTCGATGACACAGAGATGGAGCTCAAGTCAATGGATGCGTAGGTCTATTACCATCATTACTTCGCAGTAAAAAGGAAAAACATTACCAGTGGAGTTGCATTTACCCTGTATGGCAGGCAAGGCGCTAGATTAAAGATATCCCCGATAGACTCAAGCAGTCATTTTCACAATTTTCAAATAAAAAATGCGAATCGCCCCGGGTGAAGGATGGATCTGACTCTCTTTATCGCTGACTTTGATCCTACCTAGTGAGAGAGGGTCGAAGGGTTATACCTCTAGTGTAACAGACCTCCAATACTACCTAAGGTAGCTTTGAAGCATTGAAACTGTAGAACGCCTGTCTGGTAGCTACAGCACCTCACCAGTGCTAACATATGGCTCGTGGGAGAAATACGAATGTACACACGCTATTCCAGGGAGTTGTCGAGATTGTTATGTTACTTCAATTTCGCGACGACGCCAAAACCACGGGCCTCCTCTATTCCTCTATTTATGGCCCAAGGTGTGAGCTCCCAGAGAAGTCGGAGACTGAACATCTCTGACCGTACCCCCACAAAGAGATAGTAGTCTTGTTGTGACGGACTTCCTTACAAAGTCCGTCCCTACTCGAAGACCGAATACCAAGCATGATCGACCATGTTCTGACGCAGAACCGGTCGCTTACTGTACGAGGGAGCATTTACATCCTCATGATCTCATCCCGAGAGGGTCTTGCAGCCTGTCAGCTGCTGACAATAGCCAGATCCGAAGGGGGCTGGGGGAATGAGTCCGCTTTTGCTGGTGGAAAAAAAGCCTAGTCAGAAAGATCTTACGCCCTCCAATATGCGGCCAAAGATCACTGGAGGGATATGGTCACTGTGGGGGGCCAGAACGGTGCCTGAAAACCCCTGCCAGTCATGAACGAGGTGTCAGATCTGACATTAGATACGTAAGTACAGTCCGATTGCCTCAAACAGTGCATCTCGGGATGAGACTGGTGAATGTCAGGCAATTTCAAGCAAAACGTCAGATGCAAAGATCCTAGATGATGCCGTCTGATTTCTTGGCTTCCTTGCTCATGTGTTCGTATTGCTTATCCACAAAAAATTCGGAGCTTTCGAGGTACTTGTTGAAAGCGATGCGCGTGTCAGCTTGCCTGACGCCAGAAGAGTGGACGACCAAAGCCATTGAAGTCGACAATGGTTGTCTTCACACAGAAGGAGAATGAGGAAATCGAAACATTCAGATCGACGTCTTGAAATTTGAGTCTGAGGCTTTGCCCAAGCTTTCGTCCAAGATCTTGGGAAGATATCGCGTACAAGGCAGGGAAACAGGTTCATAAACAAATGCGGGTCCTCACTGGCTTTATTTTAAGGTTGTTTCTTTTGTGCATGAAGCAGACCCGCATTTGGCGGGATGTGGGTACCCTCAATTCTAAAGGACAGACAAATCTCTTCGGCCACGTATTGAATCAGCTCGATTCCAATACGCGGTCTTTTGTATTGGTATTGCTATACATCTCCAAATACTTGACTAATTGTTATTCCTTCTAGTCTTGACGCTCTTCAATCTCTCTTGTTAACACTAACATCATCATTAAGATTTGAATCTTGAGAGCCTCGCCAAAGGGGGGGGGGAGTGCGACATGTAGGTATCCATGTAGAAGCTCAAGCAAGTAAGACGAGAGATTGACCGACAACTGAGTTGACATTGACTGGCCGAGCCGATCGAGGCTTTTCAAGGCCCAATTGGGCGCCGTCATTTCTTACTGCTCATTCGAATCATGGTTGCACAGCAGGAGGAAATGATGAGCTGTGATAATGGCGCAGCCTTATGACCAATGAGCAAGCGAAGCGATTATCACACACTGGAAATAAAATACGGAGGTATTTCTATATTCAATGATTGGATAATCCAGTATAGGGGGCAGCTCGGTGGTGTCCATGCGTGCAGCACACAGTTTTGGCGCCCTCAATAAATCCCGAGTTCCCCATAATCTACCTACTTCAACTTTAGCTTGAGAAACAAGGCACTGCCGATATTCGTCTTTTTGAAAACAAAAACAGCGTGATAGCTAACCATGTCGATTATGTGTTACGATCAGCACTCCAGCCCACAACAAACGCTGTTTCCCTTCTCGGAACAGGGCAAACTGCGTCGTGCTGCAGTGCAGGCCATCTTTGTGGCAGTAATGGCTTTTGCATGCCTCCATAAGCACCGGGGCAGGTGATATGGTCCTATATAGGTATCTAAAAATTTCATTTCGCCCGACTGAATTCCTTATGCTTCTGTTCCGTTGTTACCCAAGGTGCCCTACGTTTGGCTTTGCGAGGATAATCAAAGAAATTCCTTCAGTAGTAATCGTCAGAGCAAAAGTCTGGTGTAATATGCTCCGAAACCCTAGTTATACATACACTCCTTATTCTATTCTTCTAAATCTGTCTATTTTCCCCAGTCCTCTTCCTCTTACACCACAACTAAGCGCTTATGAAGCATTGGGGTTTGACGGAGGAAGTCCCTTGTCACTAGTAGGGTCCTCGACACCGCCCGTATCATACAAGTGAGCATGAGCCGTCAAATTAGCATTGTGTACACTGCTCAGATCCAATGCGACCGTGATCCAAGCCAAAAGGCCATCCTCAATGTTATCCGTCAGCTGGACATACTCGACAAACGGGTCATAGTCGGTGGTGGCCTCCTCCAGCATCCACCCGTCAAGCTCCCATGTCGTGTAGTTGATGGTGTTGGTGTAGTAGGGGTATGTCGCCTCGACAGTCTTGACGAGCGAGTCGTCAAAGTACAATTGGCCAATGTGCAACGTCGTGGCATTCTCGGCCCAATACGTGTTGTTCGGGAACACAGTGTAGTTGGTCTGCACGACCAGGTGGAAATGCGTGACGCGGTCGTCATAGTGACCGGGGAAAATCGTGTCATAGACCACCACGCCATCATCGTCGGCCATTTGCACACCGCGCAAGAAGGTCGTGTTGAGGCCCGCCTCGCCGTCCGAGGTGTCGATGCCCGAGTACGTTCCCGTGGCGTTGCAGTGCCAGACGTCGGCGAGCACCTCCGTGGCTGGGTCGCAGGTATTCATGTCGAGGAACTGCAGCTCGATATGCATGGGGACGCCAGCCTGGCCCTCGGTGATGTCGGAGCGGATCTGCTCGCCTGTTACATAGTATGGGCCGATGGTTGTCTCGGGCACCAGAGCGCAGGTGTTGTTGCTGCCAAAGATGATATCCTCAGGCGTTTCGAGCGTATAGCCTGTGCTGGACATGTTGTGGCTGATCGATGCATATTGCTCCAACATAGTCAAGTCTCTTTTCTGGTGAGACATGGGCTCTAGTGATAACCATGTCAGTACGACCAACTTAAGCAACGTTGTACTACAAGGTTGGTCCAACTTACTTGACGACAACCCTCTCTTCTCCCGAAGCTCCACTGCCTTGGCCGCTCGGCGAGCCATAGCTCGCTCCCTCCGGGCAAGTGAGCCGGCTGAGTTCTGACACTCAGACACGGCCCGCGAAGCATAAGCATGTTGCTCGTTGCGCTGCGCCATCTCTCGCTTGATAGCATCAACATTCTCGCCCGGATGGGCGAGGATCGCCACAGGCATCGCCAAAGTGGCAGCAAGTGCTTGAAGCTTGACCATGTTGGCGGTGGTTACGGGATGTCAAAGTGGAAGCGTGGCGTTTTGAGAAAAGGTGAAAAGAACGTGAAGCTTGAGTGCAAGCTTAAAAAAAAACCCCCCAGAACGAAGGTGTAGCTTAAAAGTTAGGCTGTCAAAATTGAGATAAAATTGGGACGAACGAAACAAGTCTATTTGTATTACTGTTATACTTATATCTAGGTACGCTCCTGGTCATCTATCTCCACAAGGCTTGCGCGGTGACTGCTGAATGCAGGATATAAAAAAAACGGCTTGTGGAACAAAACACAGTCAACCCCACATACTCGGGATGAGTGGATTAAACACGAAATTCCCCGTAACCAAGGACGAGAGAATTTGACCAATTGAGAAACAATGTTTGCTAAGCCTGGACCCTCTTTTGAAAAGGAGTCTGCTGGTATGTGGGTGAAAGAAGTCGGTATGTGGGTGGGAATGCCTTGGCACTTACGCGTAAGGGGAGACCGAGGTTCCATACAGTTACGCGCCTAGTAAGGCAACCGGATACATAGTATACTATATAGTGTTTTTAAATCGCACCGCCACTCCATGCATTGATGGAGTGCTCAAAATCCATGGTGGATTTCACTTAAGCTTTTTGGGGGGCTTAGAATCAAGGCTAATTCACATACATCCCTACCTCAGATCATCCACAGTCAGCATTGTGGTCAGGAATAAATCATACTTTGATACTTATATTAGCTATGCCTATTAGACACTATTTCCCCCCTTGAGTCCGAATTCCTGGATGTGTAGTCAGTTCACTGATCATGCGTTCATGGCCCAGTCCAGCCCAACAAGCCAATCCTCTGGCTCCAATACAGCCTAAAAAGATTTCCAAAGACGCCAGCCGCCTTGCATTTTGTCAGCCATTCAATAAACAAACATGTGCCTCAAGTAATCCGAAACCGCCTCCTTCACTAGCTGTCATCTCAGCCTCAATACCAAACATAGCATCAGAGAGAAGCCTGAAAACGTTCGTGACCTTTTCTTTACTCCAGACCAGCATTCGACATCCGTCCGATCGATCCCTGCCCATCCCTAGGCTTGTCCAAAATATTCGAGTAAATCTCCAAACCGTGGCCCATCGTTTTGACCAGCTCAAACACATGATCCCCCTTGAATGTCTTGGCCCATATGCGCAAGACAGCTGAAGCCAATTGCCGCAGCTTCGCCGAGTCCTTGAGCGACGCCGCATCGTTCCGCAACGGCTGCACGGCGGGGGGCTCGGTCGAGGCCGACGCAGCCGCCAGCGACGGATCGATGGGCACGGCGTATTCGGTCTCGTCTACGATGGTCTTGATAGACGACAAAATAGTTTTTTCTTCGGTGGTAAGAGTCTGCGTGGGGCTCATGGATGCGAGCGTCATGAGCCATTTGGCGAGGAGGACGGCACACTCGAGGTTGCACACTGCAGGGGTGCTCGTCAGTGGAGGTTCAAGCCCAGCGTCTTCCTCCACTTGCTCATCATCTCCAAACTCCGAAAGGGAACTGGATTGCTCACGAGAATGCTGCATGCTCCACTCAAGCGACTTGGTCCTTGCGATATAGTTGATTCCGGCCTTCACCAGCATCGACAGTGCATGCACAGCTTGCAGAATAGCCTTGTTCAGACGCTGGCCTCGCGGCAGCAATGGCATATTGTTGAAAAAGTTGGCAGCCATATAAGGGTCGCGGCTCTCGAGAGCGCGGGCGGGGACGAGGTCGGTGTGTAAACGAATATGTGCGAGCCTGGACAGGGCGGTGGCGTCGAATGCGACTGGACCACCCGGCACGTTCTCGCTGCCCATCTGCTGTGCTGACTGGGTGATCCTCAAGCGGTGCTCCTCAAAGCCCATCTGCCAAGTGCGAAGTGCTTGGCTGACCTGCTCCACGTCCTGTTCCCGAAGACCGCTGTTGATATCATACGCCGAAGTGCTGCCGAAAGAGTTTTGCATCAACGCGAACGAGGTCTGCTTGAGCAGATATATGTGCTGGATAAGGGCGTGTATCATGACATAGTTGCCTAAAGTGGAGAGAGTGTTGAGCGTTCCCCCGTTCGGTCGGCTAAGAAGTCTGGTCAGAGCATCTTGTACAGAAATGTCCATATGATGAATTGACTGCCGAGCCTCTCGCCATTGCCATGAGTTCTCCGCTCTCCACAGCCTGGAAGGACTCGGAAGCGGCATGTTCATCTCCGACGTTACAAGGACTGGCGGGCTGTTGTATGCGATGCTGCACAGGTTGAAGTAGCAGTAAGCAATCAGCTTCGTGCGAACACCACCTTCCAGCCTAACCCAGGATTCCCAGTCATTGGTCTGGCTGGTCTCGAGGGCTAGACCTTCGTCGCGTATGAGAAGCGCCAGCTGGCTTTGAAGCGACAATGCATCCTGGAGAATAGCCTTGGCTCCCCAGAGGCCGATCGTGAACAGTAAGAGCAAAGCCTGAATCGTCTCTAGGCGCGACTGAGGATTATTGGGAGAGCTATGATGACGTCAGCAAATCGTTCTAGTTAGGCAAACAGTGTAAGAAATAGCCATACTAAGGTTCACGATGGGTCTCTTGGGTCATCGGCCGATCCGAGTGAACCGAGGTGAAAGAGTGGCGGAATCCAGAGCTTGGAGAAGCCCTCGTCGAGTGAGGACTATATGCTGCCGGAGTGGGGAGTAGCGTGTGAATCTCATGACTATGTCGTCTTCGCGTCTGCTCCAGAGCAACGGCTTTGGATGCGTACCAGAGAGCATGACCACGCTGGCTTTCAAAGCGGTACTGAGCACCCACAGACGCAATCGCAAGCAGCAGTTCTGGCGCAACTTCGGTCGGAGACAAAGATGGGATGTGCAAAAAGGGAAGATGCTCTTGAAATCCACTGATGTATCCCTCCAAATATCTCGTCAGAGTATGGCGGGATGGGAAGACAAAGTCGTTAGGCAAGACACTTGAGAACTCGTCCAAGCGGTTCTTGATGACAGCGTGATCATTTGCCGAGATTCTCCAGTTCGATACTCTACTGCCTTCCTCCGGCATTCGGTTGGCGCCATCTGTTGAGTTCTCCGGGGCAAGCGACGGGAACCTTGACGGGAAAGATGATGCCGGGCGAGGCCACACCCCGAAAGACTGGTCATCGACAGCTGCCGGGAGGAAGTGCGACTGGGAGTTCAAGTCGTCCATAAATAGGTCATAGCCCTCGAAGACCGGCTGCGGGCCTGCTGTGACACCGAAAGTGGCCGAGGTAACTGGGAAGGAACCCGAGGTCATGGCGAAGGGTGCCGAAGTGACCGTGAACGGGGCTGTCGTGACAGGGAATGATGTCGAATAGACAGACTCCCGACGGTCATTATATGATGACATACCATCCAAGCGCCCCATATTGGTTGAGGTCTCCGTCATGTCGGGCATCATAGGCTGCAGCGGGTTGACGTTGCCGCCCGAAGCCAAGTGCGTCGCCGCATCGGAGAGCAGATCGAGGTTGCATGCCGCAGCGGGCCTCGGTGCAATGCGAGAGTCTGGGGCAAGAGTCGATACGACCGAGGACATGGTAGTATCGGGTGTGAAATGCGGCTGCGAGTTGTGGAGGGGTTGTGAGGGCGTCTGGGATATGCCGAGCATATCAGTATCAGGCTGGCTTTTGGTCGGGCTCGACTGCGTGGCCTGGGAATGCTTCCGCTGTCGCGCGCTGTTGGGTGTGGGGCCATCTTTGTTGGAGTCGTTGAGGTGCACAAGCTTCTCGTGACGGACGAGCAAATCTCTGATGTCCATGTAAGCATCTTTCAGGAGCAGCAAAGGACGGGATATGATGGGGATGTGGTTTTGGTCTGGACAGTTTCTGCGGAGTAAGGCTGGGACGTGAGATCATATATGGCGATCCCCTTTGATCATTTGGGGTAGGTTCGTCGAAAGCAAGAGCTTGGGCTTCGTGGCAGTATGTAGTCCTCGGCTGGTCCAGTGAAGACAGGGACATATCGTGCGACAGATAGGAACGTGGCTCACCTTCTTCCGAAACTCTTTCCACATGCGGTCCAATTGCAGGAAAATGGCTTCTCCTTGGTATGTGTCCTCTCATGCCTCTGCACGTGTTCCACTCGCCTGTGCGGGAAATTTTACGTAAGCTCAGGGAAGTATTGTGACAAGACAGCTTGAGGGGGAACTCACCTAAACCACTTGTTGCAATATCTGCATGGAAGGGTCTTTGGCTTTGGCTCCTTGATATTCCCATTGCCATCCAGGTTGTTTGACGGGCTGGACCCCTGTGGGGATTGAACGGAAAGCATCTTGAGTTCACGTCTGTCAAAGGTTGGCTGGATGAATCTGGTGACAGGTCATGCAAGCCGAGCGTGGGGGTAGTGCAAGTGGGCTGTCGCAATGGCGGTGACGGCACCGATATGGAATCCAGAGCCAAATGGTGCGAGTTGCTCGTTGGGGACCCGGGCGAGAGCACGCGAATTCAGATGTGGGGGATATCCTTTGTCCTCGCAGATTACCCCTCGTCTCAGAAGCAAGATTCTCGGCTTGTGCCAATTTTCGTGGTACTTCCGGGAGGTCACAAGCTGATGCGGTGTCTTCCACCGATAGATGAGGTGATTCTGTTTGGTGGGATACCTGCAACGATAGGAGGCCGCAGTAGAGCTCCGTGACCCCTTGGCAAGTATTGGTATTACCAACGATTCAGAACCGGTGGATGGTGGCCTGCTGCGGGGTTGAGTGAGACAGAACACGAAAGGTAAGTCTCTTAGGCAGAAGCTGGTGAAGGCCTTTCTGCAAGCCGCAGACCAATATGGGAGATGACACAAAATCGTTGGAAAACCACAGAGCAAATTCGAACTGAGTGTTTGAACCGCAGTACCGCCACGCAAAGATGTCGAAACAGAAGTAGCACGAGCACCTAGGTAAACCGACGTCTTCACCTTGCCGAGTATTTCCGAGACAGTGGTGCACAAATTGCAACCCGGATTGCAAACAGCCGGACTGCTCTACAAATTCTCGATATTAGCTGGATCCAAACAGGGTTGTAATAATTTAACTATCAAGCTCGGGCCGGGAAGTTAGACCAAGGTAGCAAGGCTCTTCGAGAAAATCCCCGAAACGTGGGGTGATAGCCAGAAAGGGCTTGAAACGGACCAGGGACGAATCTGGGGAACAAACAACATCGCGGGGAATGCGGATGATAACCAAGAAATGTTGTGACGATATTGGTGGCCGTTTGATTGGCAGATTTGGCTCACAACCTCAGGGGTGAGAAAGCAAGACGCACACGCTGTAAAGAGAGAATGGGGGATAGATGTGTGAGCTGATACGCAAAACAATTCGCACTGTGACGAGAAAAGACATAGAGATAGATGCTTGGAAAAGGAGGCTTGACCACATCAGAGGTACACCCAAGCAAAATGGTCGACCACGTACCAAAAGTCGCGCGGGGATTGGGATCGGGCCAAAAGAAAAGGCGTTATAACGGGGGGTCGGAGGATCGTCGAGGATGTTATCGATGGTGGTGTGAACTGAATGCAACGCGTCAACTGTGAATGTACGGCGCCATGGGAAAACAGTCACTGCGTTGTGTTCAACAATTGAGGCACGAGCACGCACGTACGAGTTGGGGATGTAGAGTATAGTACTTGGGTACGAAGAAGATCAGCCTCAGTGTTGCCCTTGCGGTCACTTTTCTCCAACAGTCAGCCAGTCAGTCGGGCACAGGTTTCCGTGACGAGGCTGATGAGCTGATCGCGTGAGGGTTACTTGTCTCCAACAGCCTCGAGAGATTGGCGTCGGGAACAGGGATAAGGCGGTGAAGTGATCAACAGTGGTTGAGTCTAGGCCCGAACTTGACTGTGAGGCTCTGTTCGTTGGGTGGGTTTGGAGATTGAGAACCCAGATGGTTTGGAAGTCGGGATGATGTTGCTGAGGATGGAGATGGGGGATGGGGGATGGAGACTGGAATGGGGAAAAAAAGAGGGCTGAGAGGATGGGGGATCTGATGGAGAACAGGAAAGACAAGTCAGGTAGAAAGGCTTGGCTGCCCAATGGAAAAGGAAAACGCGGGGTCAATGAGATGAAAGGAAAGATGCTGGTCACGAAGAACAGGTTGACAAGGAAGCAATTGAGCGATGGTACCAAAGAAGATGGGATAATAAGAAGAAGAAAAAGGAAGAAAGGGTATACGTACGGCTATAGCTGCTAGGGTTCACCTGAGCAAGACTTGAGGATGGTCGTGTTCGAGGTTAGGAGCGCATTCAATGGGTCTTTAGCAAGCGTCCATCTCGATCTAACGACAGCGCAAAGAAAGGTCGACAAGACAGACGGGATGGTGAACGATGCCGGGCGCTTCTCTCGTAGCTGGCGCGTCACTGGCAATCCAGAGAAATGTGTAGACTTTGGAGTGGAGTTGCGTGGAGTGGAGTAAGACCCGCCGTTTGTGCCTTGCTGATGTGTTGTGGTGGTGGTGGCAGCTCCGCAATGGTGCAGTTTTGGGTTGAGGGACGAAAGTGTGGGTGAAATGCGGAGGTGGAGACGGGAACTTTGCAGATGGATGCGATTGTGGGTGAGGGGAGACAAGCACTTGTTGGGGGAACCTTCTGGGGGGGCCTTTCATGGGCCTGTCGGTACTTGTAGGGGGCCAAGACAGGGGGGTAGGGGGCGGCCGCGCACCTCGAGACAGACGTGTACACTAAGCACTATTGGGAGAAAGTGCAAGTGGAACACACCTGAGTAGAACCTCGAGATTGGCTGCCCCCTTCATCAAACAATAAGAGAAGATACGACCTATGGTTGCAATTTAGTCACGCTGGATTAAATGGGATGAAGATTACTACGGGCACTATTCCCCCCTCCCCCTCCCCTTTTAGAGAGTAGTCCTATGCGCTCTGGTAAGTTAGGAGCAACATCTGGCCAAAATGACCACACCAATGCCATGTGAGCCGGAGCATCATATTTACGACTTGGCGGCAGATTAGCGGATCTGCCGGCAAAGAAGCAAGATGCACCATTACGACGCCTTTCCTGTCTCAAGTGTCAATTTGGCCTCTCTCAATGCTACAACAATCTTCTGGCTTGTTTTCGTTTCCTCGTGGTGGTCAGGTATTGAAACAACTCTTCTGTGAGATACGAATTCAAATCAGATACCCAACATTGGGCAGGCCTAGAAAACCGACATGAGGTTGTCTCCGCATTGGGGAAAACAGGCAGGGGCACAGGGGGGAAAGAGGCCCGGGGGCCAGGGAGCAAGCTTCCAGCCACCAGGAGCGAGAAAAGAGGGGTTTTCCTCGGCATGTGCACTTCCCACTCTGCTTCTCTGGGTCTCTCTCTGCCTCTGCAAGCGACTTTTCCAATCCGCCCATGCTCATTAGTCCAGGATCTTCGTTTCGCCCAATCATGTTGCACTCGCTCTGTCGCTCATTATGTCACGAGGTGCAATCAATGCTGTCATCGTGTTTTGGCCTGGGACGATGCAAGTTCCGGTTCCTTCATTCAGAGTCGTGTGTGTGTGTGCCAAATGATCCCGACAAACGGAACTCCAATTATTTGCCCTTCTTTTTTTTTCCTCCATTCTTTTTTAACCTACACCTGGGATCCACTGTGGAGAGGGCTCTGAAAATGGAGATGGAGAATATGTCTGGGGCATTTCTATATTCGGATCGTCTGTTGGAGATTTCCCCAGACTCGCCAAAATCTGGGGAAAGGAACGGCGGCCCCTGGATGGTGGAGTGGGCCATGGCGCCAATGGCATGGGGTCACTGAGGGGTGGGTGCCTTGCTTCTCACAAGTAGGTGTTATCCTTATACGGGTCACCAAGACGCCGAGAACAATTTTCAGATTCCAAGTTAGGTAAAGTATTTGTATACTGACTGCATAGTACACAGTCTTGCCCAAGAGTTGCAATATTTGGCCTGAACCTAAAGTGGCGCCCTCGAATGCTGTGTCGTACGGATAATGTCCTTCGAATAGCCTCTCATTCTCTCCCCTGTCGACGACATCATGGGCAATTTAAAGGGCCACCCATTTAAACGTGCTGCAGTTTATGAGCATTCCTTGCCTCCCATTCGCGCTTCTTCCCGTGAGACATTCACGTCTTTCAAAAATTTCTACACTAGTGCAACGGAGTCATGCCTCAGGTTCCACAACCCGATGGGTCCGGATGAGGCATGGTTGTAATGAGAAAATCCCAGCACGGCTGAACGTCGGAAAATTATACCATGTATCGCTTAGACTCACGGCTGCTAACTCCGTATTCAGGTCCGTAGCCTTTGCATGTAACAAGGCTTAGAGTTCCAAGGTTGAGACTCCATGCGTCGCAGCCAGATTCTCATTTTCACAATAGAGTTCCCAAAAAGTTCAACCCTAAATAAACAAGAGCTCCTTATTTGCAGCATGATCTCTTGGGCCTTGCCGGTCGTCTCACACAATTGTCCTCGTCCCGTACAGGCCCCTTCCACGCCTATTCCTGTTCAGCCTCACTTCGGAACAACATGCAACCCCTCATGTGATCAGTGAGCGGACAAAAGCAACTTTGGGTATCGCATCCGCTTTTGTGAGTCTTCTGCGTTGTCAGACCGGTCTTTGAGCCGACCACGGGCCGGTTCTGGATGGAATCGTGTCCGGAGTGCGAAATGTCGGAAAGGCTTTCAGTGTTTTCACGGCGCTCCTGCTTTGTGAAACAGATCCCTCTCGCTAAATGTTGGCTGTAGGATTGTACAGGTATATGGGATGGTGCAAGCAAGGTGCAGCATCCTACCTTGCTGTCCGTGGAAAGAGAGGAGCACGAATATGTTGTTGTCTGGTGAATGAGTATTCGTGAGGTTATTCCTGGGGTATTCAAATGTTCTTTCAGACCTCAGTATCTTTTATCAAACCATAATCTGGGACTTGATAGGGAAGCAGACAAAAGATAGGGCCAACCAATCCGAACACAAGACACCCATATTGACTTCGAGGCCCCGTTTGCGGAACTCCTAGGCGCGTATGGTCACTTCGACAAGCGGGAAACCGGAGCAGCTCACGCATGCGTAGGGCCGGCGAGGTTAGGTTGGTGAAGGAATTTGCGGCCACGCCAAGACCTTGGACTGACTTTAGATCTACCCGTCCATGAACACGGACTCGAGCCGTGAAGATGAGCGCATGAGCGACCAAAGTGGAGGGCTGAGGATTAATGTCGACGAGAAGACACGCAACTTTTTGGATGTTTGCTAGCTCTCGCTCGACAGACCCTGCGGTGTCATCCCTGATCATATTGCAAAGCTACTCGTGAAGGCATTGTTCAAGGGCCACATTAGGCAATTATTGCGATAACGATCATCGCATAAATGTGAAAATGTATGGTTGTACTTGTGCGCACAATAGCCCCTCATAACTTTTACTAGTCTGTTTTCACACACCCGTAGTTGCTCGAACCTAGAGATCCCCTGAGCTGCTGGGTCAGTCAAACAATCGAATTAACTTTGCGCTTTGGACCTACGGAACGTCTTGGTGAGCTAGATATGGATGACCTGGTCACTCACCTACTTTAACGGGACTGCTCGTGCTTTTACCAGCCTGGTACGTAGTTACCTACCTGGTAGTTTGTGCCGTAGCGATGATGCTAGGTAATTACTTCAGGTTTCCACTACTTGGGTACACAGAAAAGCATTGTCCGTGGCACAGGTGTGGAACTCCGGCTTGCATCTTTGACTCTGTCTTGGTAAATCAGACTCCTGGATACAATTAGGCTGCATTTTACTGGACAGAAATACGGAATACGTATTCTGTCTGTTGGGGGAATATGAGCTACTGGTCGAACTCACATCCTCAAACCACCAATATCTTACCTTCGAAGACTACCTAGGTATACAAATGTCTCATACACTAATTAAAATAGTATCAAAGTGTTTATGTACTTAGCTCTTTAAGCAAAATTTATCATACAAAGTGTCATGGACTATAATTACCTAGAGTACTCAACTTGAGGAAGTTACAGGTACCTTTGTGTAAGCGCCTGTGTAGCAAGGAGCCGGCCGCACAAAATGCACAATATGCACAAAAGGGAAAGCCTGCAGTTGCCTGTTAGAAAACGGGCGGCGAATGCCTTATTGAATAGCTCTCCCAACATACTTGGCGTACACCTGCATCAGGTGCTCATTAGTACATGGGCACATGCGACCTAGCCACAGCGCGAGAATACGAAATTTGGACCAAAGGCACAGTTAACTGCAAATGTTTCTCAGCTGTCTTCCATTGAAGCTTGCATTTTCCTCTCGATAAGCGCCTGCACGTACATAGGTAGACGCTGGAAATGACTGCGGGAATACGACAACGCTACCAATGCTGTCTCAGCATCCACTTCCTAGCCTCTTCGCGTACTTTAGCTGCAGACGATATTTCAAATTCTGCCTTGCAGTGTTTCACAGAATCATTCTAGTGGTGTGCTCATGCCTCTTGACAGCCCACATCTTACAAAAGGAGGGTCGTCTGCTGATGGCCCCTCACAAGTGCCACTAGAACACCATAGCCTTCCCAGGAACCCCAAGGCGTGGACCGGAATAGAAATGGCCAACAACAAAAGAAGCAGGCTTGAATCCCGGGCGGCTGTAGCTTTGCGGCTCTGCTCTTCACCAATCTGCTTCGGGCTTCTGTATTTGAACTTGTAAGCGTAATCCCCCAGGAAATACTTCTCACTTCCCCCTCTTCATGACCAGGGCAACTAATCTTTGAGACAACGCGGACTACAAAGAGGTCAAACTGTATTTGTCCCGTAGCTTTTTGATACTACAGGGTAGAGCGCCGAGTCATACTATGCATACCGATGACGATCTCACTGTCGCCATTGCCCGGGACAGTGAGTCGACAGCAGTTGGGTCGGAAAACGATAATGGTTATTCAAACATTAACAACTCATTCTCGGTGGACTCGCTACTACTTGAGCCAAGTACAAGTGACCACGAGAGTAGTGCTCAGACAATTGGTATGTCATTCGATGATCACATATCTACTTACATACATGTCCAATCAATAGACAGGATCTAACATCACCTTAAAATAGCAGGAGACTCCGACAACGACCTAGAACAATTTCAGCTCCGGCCACGAACTTCCGACTCTCAACAAACTCTGGAGCAGGAGGTTGTGTCCGAGCCGCAAAAATCCTCAACAACAATTGAATTGTCCAGTCCTGGAACGCAGCGAAAGCCTTCCATAGCGAAAAGCTTGAAGCCCTGGACTTTGGAGATTTGCAGCGCGGCCTTTTCGGTTGTTACCCTCTTTGCGTTCTGGCCGACGCTTTCTCTGCATGCAGGACAGCCGCTCCCCCGTTGGCCGCTTTCCATTTCCATCAACACTCTGTTGTCGGTGTTCGCATTGGTCCTGAAGACAAACTTGGTCTTCATTGTCACATCCTGCATTGGACAATCTCAATGGAGCTGGTTTCGAAGTTCACCTGCAAAAGGAAAACCACTTAGCGACCTAGTCCATTATCACAACGCAAGCAATGGCGCGTTCGGGTCTCTGCGCTGGCTGGTCCCTTCTGGACCACATTTCAACATCTACCAACCACTCGCTACGATAGGGGCGCTTCTCACCATTCTTGCCCTTCCTATCGACCCTTTCGTCCAACAGCTCGTGACTCAAACGGACTGCAGCGAGTCAATAAGAACACTCAACGCAACTCTGCCTCGCACAAACCTGATGTCGATTAGCGATTCCACAGGCCTCGTGGCCAATCAGACGAGGCTGAAAACGCAGTTCTACCCTTCTATAATGTCCGCGTTCTACACAACTGTGCCGGAACTCACCGACTTTGAGTGCGCCAGCGGGAACTGCAGTTTCCCAGGAAATTTTAGCACCCTGGGCTTCTGCAGCAGCTGCAAAGACATCACGCAAACACTAAGTTATACAGAGGACTGTATCACCCGACAATATGACTTGACAACCTCCACCGAAATGGCAGTCTGCAAGAGTGCTCTAATCCCGCCTGACAACGAAGATAGTCTCGGGCCAATGTTTCCTCAGTACTGTGATACACTCTCCCAACAAAACATTTCCATGAATCTCACGCTGGCCACCCGCTATGACCCCATTAGCTCCACGACAGGCTCACTCAACTACGCCGCTAGTGGCCTATTCAGCGGCAACAAAAGCTTGTGTGGGCACAACCAAACCCAGTGGCAACTACTTGGGGGGTTTTCTCCCGGATATATGGGATATTCCTGCGATTCATCAGGATGTACGGCAGACATGGGCGACCTCAAGTTCCTATATTCGAATTGGGGGCAACGCATGCTCACGTCCCCCGATGAATGCAACAACACCGAAGAATCTTGGTATTGCAACGGATATGGAGGCACGAGCTGTAGGTTCAGGCCTTGTATTCAGACTTATACAGCTTCTGTTGAAGCAGGCATCCTTTCGGAAGTGCTGGTCGAACAATCTGACGTGGACGTGTCTTGGCCGCTCAGCTCTGGTGGCAACTTTTCGTCCGAAATCGGGCTCTGGAATTATCTCAGCCTTGTAGACTTGTCACTCGTTGGTAATGATCTCCAAAAAGAGTTGCTTTCAGCAGGGTATGATGACATTGGAACAGACCGATGGATGGGCTTCAACCTGACGCAGGACCCGCTGCATGATTTCAACGAATCACTCCAGAAGTCACTACTCGATACAGGCGCCCTATTCGTTCTCGAGTATTCCTTTCATAGCGCAATGGTGGTGTTTCTTGGGAGTGCAATTGATGGGACCACATATGGAGACACTGGATCAACACTTTCGCAATTGTTCATCAATGAGACAGCCCTCAGCGCCAAGACCATAGAGGATACTATGGAGAATATTGCTAAAGCCATCACTATTGCTATACGATCGAATGGCGCCTCAGTCTACAGCGACCCAGCTCTAGGGGTTGTGCATACTTCCGCAGTGTGCGTGCAAGTAAATTGGAAGTGGATTGCTTTCCCGGCCATCTTGGGAGCGTTAACAATTTGTCTTTTGGTCTTTACTATCGTCGACACGGTCCGCCACGATTTACCTGTTTGGAAATCGTTTGCCTTGACTATGCTATTCAACGGGCCTCCTGGCAAAGAATGGGTAGATGAAAGCCTCATAACTGGGTCATCGGACACCGGAATATTGTTGGAGAGAACTGGTTTACAGGAAGGGATGGAAAAGCTAGCGGAAAAGGTGTCTGTGAGGCTAATCAAGGGGGACAATGGAAGGCATAGATTGGTACAGGTCATGTCCACTAGCCGATGATTCAAACGAACAGGGTTTGCCAACTTGTAATGCATATAGGTTGCAATTTGTACACTTGGCCTGAAAATACAGTCTACGAAATTAGTCTATGAATGTATGTGAATCAAGTATGTATACCTCTTGGAGTGATAGGGCTGATGGGAATGGTCAGTGGTGAAAACAAGCAGCTACTAGGTACTTAGGTTTGTATTCCGTTACGCTAAGCGCTGAAAAGGAGTATTTATCAAAGCTCAGTTCAATCTAGCCACACTATATCGGCGGAGGGCCAGCTTATAACAAATCAAAATTCTGGGTAATTGATGATTCCTCAATCAAATTGATTTAACATTTTTGACGATTTAAAAGAAAATCCACATAACGGTTATCTATTTTATTTTTCTACAGATTTATTTATCATCTAAAATATAAGCGCCTATTTAGGAAGGAGCCGGGCGCACAAAATGCACAAAATGCACAATGGGGAAAGCCTGTAGTTGCCTGTCGGAGAACGGGCGGCGAGTACCTACCCCGTTGAATGGCTCTCCCAACATGCCTGGCATGCATCAGGTGCTGACCAATGTCTCTCCAGCCATTCGCTTTCTTTCCTGAATCAACTTCCCGCATTACAACTTGCACTCACAATACCGTCGAAGGCTATGGGCACTGTTGCACCTCGGCCTTCATTCTACAATGCCGCCGTCCGTCCGCAAGCCATTTCACCCAAGAGAATCGCTAATGAATGCTGATTGTGATCAGGGTGCATGCAAGCTTCGGCTAGGTAGTGGGCAACAAAGGCTAATATCAGACCGCCAGAAGCTGAGCTGTCCCCCTGACATGGTTCATTGAAGGTCTCGTGGAATGACGATCGTACCAATGCAGGCGGGAGTTGCAGTCCGGGTGCTGATGCAATGGACCTATGACACAGGTATACTACTACTCGGACCTGCACCACCGGCACTGCTCGGTCAGCTGCGAGCCGGCTCATAGAATCCCTTGAGCGATTGATGCACGCGACACTGTGCTCAACCGAACTCTTCCGTCGAGACCGCAGCACACAGCTAGCCGAGCCGAGATATACTCAAGAGGACACGCGATTGAGGCCTCTTACGGGAATGCTATGATTGAAGCCCGCCGATAGGGATCTATGTAATGAGGAAGCCAGCCGGCCAGCCAGGGACATTCTGCCGGCCACCATGACTGAGACGGGTGACGACATGGCCCAGTCGCGTCAGGAGTCAGCAGTCACTAGCAACAGCTGCTGCTGCAGCAGGCGAAGACCCCACCGAGGTTGAGAGGGCCTAAAATGCGGGGTGCAGCTGCACAAGACTCGACGCGATGCCCGCATGCAAACACGGTGAAGCAATCGGCCGAGCAGCGTCAACTCTTTTTTTCTTGTTCACATGCTGGCTCTGCGCTGGCCCGGACCGTCGAGTAAGAACGTTTGCTGGCTAGTGCGATTTGGCAGGGTGACATGTGGACGGGCGTTGTCGCTGCGTGATGATCACGCGCCATGCAATAGATCCCCACACCAAAGGGATTTTATTTTTCGTCTGTCGAGCCGAAGCGAAATAACTCAGGGTCACTGGAGGAGGTTCAAACTTGTGCACCAATTTGCCTGGCTGGTCTTTTTGTCTTAGGCCCGAGTCGCGATCCTGTCCTGCCGCGCTGCCTTTCCTACCATCACGCAGAATGCGAATTCCTCGCCCCCAACCTTCTCCGTTCCTGCGCGACGCAGCTAATAGGACAGGGGGCTATTTATGCCGCTCGGGCTGTCGGGATGATCCACACTTCGCGGACCCTTGGATAGGCATAAACTCAGATGAACACCTTCTCGTTGTCTGGTTCGCTCGCTCTACATATTGATTGAAATTGGTCTGTCACTACGTACTCCTGGCGGATGCTTGGTTCGAGGGCCCAGCCATGTAGTAAACGAGAACCCGCCGACATCACGCCGGATCCGGTACCTCTTTTAAGAGAGGAATTAAGGATAGGCCTGTCTGCCTACAAGCCAGACCTGGTTACGGTCACCCCACAATGTAACGCTTGATCAACGACTTTTCAACAACCAGTGTGTCTGACACGTCTGATGCGTCCGCGTCAGGAATTGCACTAATTTGCTTTCTACCGGCTGCTTACCTCATAACTCAGATACTGCTGCATGACTTGCAGAGCAGAACCCGCGGCTACAGGACCGAGATGCGGAGCAGGCTACCATAGTATGACAGCGCCGATCTCCCCAGCATGTGCCGGTGGAGCCTTTTCGACATCTCTCAAATGGGCTGGCTCGGCTGGCCGGCCGGACCATGGGCCAAAAAAGTCTTTCTGGCCCGATCCTACCAGTTCATCCTTCCCAAGTACCCACGTTCTTGGAATGTCTGTCTGTTCCCCTTCAATCTGGCAACGACAAATCAGACAGGACTGGCAGGGCAGTTTCAGAGTTCGTGGGCGTGCTGTACCGCGGGTGTGGCAGTCCAAAGCCATCGCGCTAATGCAAGTCTCCGGCCTTTCTTGGTCGACCATTACTACGTATACTGCCTATGTGGGTGCTACTTCGCACCCCTTTTTTATGCCAGATTGAGCAACCTGTATGTGACGGCCGAGTCAGAGCTCGTGACTGGGACGAAGGCCATCACTACCTAGTGCGCGGTCCTATGAGATGCATAGCCATGGCTCATGTGCCTTGCAGGTGATTTGCCTAGCCGTCAAAAACGCCAGACGTCTGAAGGTCCCATGTTGAAGAAAACTGATCATTTGTCCTTGCGCATCTACAGATGACCCGTCAAGTGGCTGGAGAAGACTTCACTTTGGTTGGAACATGACAAGATGGGGTATTAGCATTGCGCTTCTTCACCCGGCAGACTGGGCAAAAATGCATGTAATTCAGGCTAGCAAAAAACCTCATGGGCTGCATTTCATTCGCTCCAACCCCAGACTGACTTGCTCCATTCTTGGAAGGTGGCTTGTGGCGGGATGCCACGATATTCCAGCCTGCTCCCTTGTCAGTCCGTCCACCTATGGGCATCTACTGTGGTACTCCCTGGGCAGGGGGTTTAAGTCTTGAATTATTACCACAGGATGTTCTGTGCACAGTGGTATAACGCTCCTCGTTTGTTCACTCAAGGTATTTCTATGCTTTATGTCTGGACTATAAGACGTTCGTCCCATCTCCTTCTCTCTAGGTTCTCTACACCCTTTCTCACTCTACATCCAGCTGTGTTTCACTCACGGTCACAGCTAGTTCCTATTTGACCATGCGTTCATTTATACAATTCGCCCTGGCATTTGCCAGTCTCTTTCTTTTTGTGCATGCGGACTTTTGGATGGGAGACATTGCACACCAGGGTCTCGCTCCGTATGCTGGGTCTGGATATACAGTTTTCCGTAATGTGAAGGACTATGGTGCCGTCGGTACGTGGACGGTCAAGCCGCGGACTCTCTGTATAAAAGTTTCACAGCTAACGCACACATCAGGAGATGGAGTCACCGATGACACAGCCGCCATCAACGCCGCCATTGCAGCTGGAGGTAACCGATGTTATACTAACTGCGTACGTATTCACCACCAGTCTAGACTGTCTCCAGTAGCTGAGCTAACATCCAATAGGAATCTACTACAACAACGCCGGCTGTGGTATACTTCCCCAGTGGAACGTATCTCATCTCTTCCTCTATTATTCCCTACTACTTCACTCAGCTCATTGGAGACGCCAACGATGTACCTACGCTCAAGGCCGCCGCTGGGTTCACCGGCTTTGGTCTGATCGATGCCAACCCGTACACCTCCGCTGACCTGAATTGGGTATCTGTGAATGTGTTCTACAAACAAATTAGGAACTTCATCATCGACACCACAGGTGTGGCTGCTACGACTGCCTGCACCGGCATTCACTGGCCCGTCTCTCAGGCTAGTTCCCTCCAGAACATCGTCTTCAACATGCCCACTACCGCCGGTGTCGTGCATGTTGGTCTGTTTATTGAGTCGGGTAGCGGTGGCTTCATGACCGACTTGACATTCAATGGAGGCTTTTACGGTGCTCAACTTGGCAATCAGCAATACACCATGCGCAACCTGGTGTTCAACAATCCCAGCACCGCAGCTATTCAGATGCTTTGGGACTGGGACTGGACCTTTATGGGTCTGACTGTCAACAACGCCCCCATTGCTATTGACATGTCAATTGGTGGATCTGCTGCGCAGGCAGTTGGATCCGTCATCATCATTGACAGCACTTTCACCGACGTTGCTGTCGGCGTCAAGACTGCCTATGACTCCAGTTCAACGGACAGTACTAATGGCAGTCTGATCTTAGAGAATGTTGTCCTGAGCAACACCCCAATTGCTGTCCAGAACGATGCCGGTACTGTCCTGGCTGGTGGCACCACGACCATTTCTGCCTTCGCTCAAGGCCACACCTACACACTCACCACCGGACCCACAGACACATTTGGCACCATCAGCGCGGTCACCCGGCCTTCTGCCCTGATTGGATCTGGAAATGCGTACTATGTCCGCTCCAAGCCGCAATACGAGACTCTGTCCGCGGCCGACTTTGTGAGCGTGCGGTCTTCTGGTGCAGTGGGCGATGGCGTGACCGATGATACCGCGGCGATTCAGTCTGCTATCAACACTGCTACGAGCGCCGGCAAGGTTGTTTACATCGACTATGGCCTGTACCTGATCTGCGACACAATTTCAATCCCCCCCGGTACCAAGATAGTTGGCGAGACCTTCCCGGTCCTCATGGCTGCTGGCCCAGGCTTCACCGACATCAACAACCCCCTGGTCCTCCTGCAAATCGGCACAGAAGGCGAGGCCGGCAGTGTCGAACTGAGCGATTTTGTCGTGGCCGGTCAAGGTGCGACGGCCGGTGCGATCCTGATTGAGTATAATCTAGTCAGCCCTGCTGGCACCCCAAGCGGTTTGTGGGATGTCCACACTCGCGTCGGTGGGTTTACTGGTAGTGACTTGCAGGTCTCGGAGTGCCTGAAGACACCTGGTAGTTCCGCCGTTGACACCAACTGCATCGCCGCCTACATGAACCTGCACGCCACTAGCGGCTCAAGCGGGCTGTACATGGAGAACTGCTGGCTCTGGACGGCGGACCACGACATAGACGATGCATCCAACACGCAGATCACAGTGTATTCTGGTCGCGGGCTGTACATTGAGTCCACAACGGGATCCTTCTGGCTCGTCGGCACTGCCGTTGAGCACCACGTGCTTTACCAATACCAACTCGCCGACACGGTCAACATCTTTGCGTCGCAGCTGCAGACCGAGAGTCCCTATTTCCAGCCGCTACCAAATTCGCTTGTGCCGTTCACCCCGAGCACCACGCTGCAGGACCCGACGTTCGCGGATTGCACGGCCGTGTCCGGCAATTGTGAGTCAGCTTGGGCGCTGCGGATCATTGGCTCGTCGGATGTATTTGTCTATGGCGCGAACCATTATTCTTGGTTCGACAACTACTCACAGAGTAAGTTTATCGTCTTCACTTGTATCGTTTCTGTTACATCCCTCGTGCTAACCCTACAACCTTCACAGACTGCTCTACTTTCGCCACTGGTGAGGATTGCCAATCGCGCATCGTTGACTTGGAGGGAACCAACTCCAATCTCAATATCTACTCCCTCAACACCATCGGCGCCACGAGCATGCTCGACAATGCGGGCACGCAGGTGGCGAGCTGGGCGGATAATGAGGGTGTCTACCAGTCGAATATCATCTCATTTAGGACTGGATGATTTCTCTTCGTTAAAGAGAAAAAAAGAGGGTTTGACATTTAATTCTATTTTTCATTCTTAATGCGTGGGGCATAACGTGACCCGCGCATTTTCTTCCTCAATTATTGGATATATGGCATTTTACAAGCGGACTTTTTATGGTTTGTGGAAATTGTACATTTGATACCATGCCCTTGGGCACATACCTGTATTTAGAAGCTGCGGAGAGCGACTGACTTTGCAGACAGAAACTCCAAGTCTAGGAGATCAGGACTCGGGACTAGCTACAGCAATATGAGTGAGTGGCTTCTAGCCGACCAATGGGCTTGGACCTAGATACGACTCAGGGAGTTGCACGTTTTTACGCCCCTTCGACACTTGTACCTAGGTACCTAGAAAGGCTTTATATCAGCCCACAGATCAAATTTAACATCTTATCAAAACCACACCCACCAATGTACGTATCACGACTTGCCTCTGCGCGGGAATGCATAGTGATGTATGATTTGTTTCGTGAATACTTTGTCAAAAGCACGATGGTATCATTCTTCTGGTGGCCTTTCGGATCTCCCAGGTCCAAACTCCCCAACTCCCAATTCCCAAGTGCCAATACGTGACCGCGTAAAACCAAAGTTTCCTGCAAGTAACAAATGATAGATCCAATCTCTTTTAGAGTCACTCCGTCTCCTTTACTTTGACAATTCTCGATTCGACATCCACCATTTCCATGTGCGACTCCTCACCAGGACGCTGCATCTCGCAATCCAACTGATGTTCTGGCCCTTTAATATAGGCTCCTTCTTCATCTCCAAAATCGTGTTCTCCTACGTAACTCGGGAGCGAATCATGCATTCTGGCGGCGGCAGCGGCGCGGGCTGATTGACGTTTGATGTAGCTTGAACGACGGCTGTTATTGTAGGAAGGCCGGGCACTCTCGGAGAAGCGAGTGAAGCCGGCGGATTTAGCAATGTCGCTTGCTTTTTTGGCCACGAAGAGGCGGGCGGCTGGCATGCAAGCCGCCACGACTCCGACGTTGAGTTCGACGACTGTCCATATTGAAATGGGGAAATAGGTAGCTGAGGGACATCGTCGTCAGATATAAAAATCTAATTTGCGAGGGAAGAGGAAAGGGTTTTATTGGTGCGGGTGCCACTAACAGATGTCTGAGGGATCTTTGTAAAAATCAGCGAGCGTGGTGAGTCGAACGCAGGAAGCGGCTGTGAGACTTTTACGAAGAGGCACATTGTTAGCGATGCACCAGTCCCACCAATCGGGGGAATTATATGGGAGGCTGCTTACAAGATACCGACCGCAAACATTGCTATTGCCTGTAGTTTCCAACGAAGTGACATATTCAGCTTCCAAATCTCATGGACAGGGAGGCCAATGATCCACACGTCCAATGCTATGTTGACGCCGGAATGGGCGTATGCAAAGGCATTGAGGTCGATGCATGTTCCAACTGACTCGCCGTCCCCTGTTGCTTGTTAGTGAAATGATCATAGGGGTCAAAAGGACAAAGACTGTTCTCGGATAGGTGAGATTGCATGGAACGGGTGCTTTGACGACTCACAAGAATGCCAGAAATAGCTGAGAGGCTGACACTGCATGAAGTCCACCGGGACAAATCCTAACACCAACATGACATTGAATATCTGAGTGCCCCAGACGAACCGCCGAAACCGACCGGTGGGAAAAATGCGTGTGTAGAGGAATAGGATCGAAGACTTGATCATAGCAAGGGTAATCGTGTACAGGACTTCGCTAATAAAAAACACCTCGAGCGCGGCGTCGATCTGCCAGAACTCCTTGTCCCATAAAGGGCTTCCTGCGTCGAGCTTAACTTCTGTAAAGTTTTGTTAGATGTGGTCTGCGCTCTTCACCGAATTCGTTTGTACGTGCTGGTTTGGGATGGGCATGTGGGTGTTGAAAATCTTTTTGCATACCAACTATACCAACTCCAAGAAAGCAAGCGCAAGACAACTAGATGAGAAAAAGTCAAAAGTATGTCCCCAGGTGGTGATGAATTATCAAAGAAGCAGTAGACTTACCCATGAGATTGATATGGTCGTATCATCCCAACCCCATGGGGCCATGCGCGTTGCTCTGTTTGCGAGCCTCAAAACGAAGAACAGAGTACTAGCCACGAAAACGATAACCTCTGGCAACATGAAGTTCTCGGCGCCTTCTATAACCGGTGTGACACCACAGCCTAGATTCGTCGCTCGCTGGGTCCCTGGATGATATTAACCACGTCAGCCTGAAATGTCTGGCATTGGAGCAATTTCCACAAAATCCGCACTGTTTCCCCAATCGATCTATCGAGCGAAAGCACCAACATACTCAGTTGATTTTTTATTGTGCAGTTGCTTTCGACACAGCTTGTCACCCAGTCATTATAACTCTGATCGACGCAGAGGCAAGTCTGATTTAACAGAGAGCATGTTGTATGATATAAGCCGGCGGCGAGGCAAGAAACCTGTTGGAACGAGATGGATCAGAATGGTTTCTGGCTAAGACTACACAATACGAATATCACCACCTTGAGTTTCCCACTTACACCACATGATGGAACCTCGGTAAGGTTCACACTTCTTGGATCCAACATCGTTAATTGCCAACGTCTTGTGAAAATGAAAGAGCATCGAAAAACATGGAGGGGAAACTATTAGAATAAAAAAAAAAAAAGATTTGATAGAAATGTGTGGCTCTGGTCAAGGCCCAAGACAGTATGTTGTTGATTAGAGAAACGCTCGGAAAGGAGACAGATTCCGTGTGTGGACTTTGGCAAATAGTGATGTATTCCGTGATGTCGACTTGCTTGTGAACGACTATTCTTGATTACGCACCCATTCGCTTCAAGTCGAGGTCCGAGCACAAGACAAGTAGGTAGTTTACTGGTTTTCCTTGCCTAGATGCTTTTGGGGCGCTGCTTGCGAGCTTTTTCTTCCCTGACGATCTTGCCGCTTTGTCTGAAAGGGTGAGTCCAATCGAATCGGTCTGTCAAATTGTATTAGACGCTGCTGTCTGTGGACTTCTTTTGCATGTTGTGCTACGCGAATAGCGGGAAGATCATATGCAAGTGATTCTCGTCTTTGACGCCACACTTTTTGTAAATTGTCAAAACTGCTTTTGATCCATTGCTTTTCCTGCCCGATATCAACCCAACATTGGCCCACCAGAACGTCAGAACATGCGGATCTAACTGACAGTTCTAGACCTTGCTCGACAAAGTAACCGATGGCAACGTCGAAGGGTCCACCCTCAAAAGTAATTTGTGACAGCATCAAGAGATCCGCTTCTTGGGCCCCCCGGAACCCGCATTCCGGCACCCGCAGCGGCAGCAGCAGCTTTCACAAGCAATTTTGAGTGAAGCTACCTTGTAAATCTGGCAGAGACTGGCTTATGCCACAGACGTCTTACCGTACGGTTTTCCTAGACATACATCATTCGATACCAGCCACAATGAATGACGCCAAACTCTATTCACCATTAACTATTTATCTGCTGGTGCGCCGCAGGACGTAGCGGGCCACAGCTGAATATAAGACCAGTCTGACTTTGTTGCAAATATAATTGTACGCACAGACGATCTTAATCAATGTACCCAGCATTCATGCTCACGTGGAAGTGTCAAACAAGCTCGTATAAAACCCTATGAGCAGCCCATTCAATTAAATCCCACGATCTGTTTTACCTGCTTCTTGAGAGAGAAAAAAAAGGCTGAGCGGTGTATCAACCCACCCCGGGGCCCGTAAGTATCCAGTACATTTGTTTTCTGCCCCACAGGTGAGGGACCCCATCCATGGATATGCGACCGACGATGCAACAGCGCAAGGACCCCAGGGAATAAAGGGCAGTGGGGGTCAAGTGGTTACTGGTGGGGGGGAGAGTCTCTCGTGAAACCATGCCGAGTATATTCCGTTCTACCTGTCATTTTTTTAATTCTTTGACGAGTTTTTACTGGAAACGTCTTGGAGCACGCAAGGAAGTATCATTCTAGATTACCGCTTTCAATCTCCTCCACGACCAGCTTTCTGCGTCGCCTCCTTGAATTCGTGCTCCATCTTGGTGGCGAACTCATCATTTGTCAGAACATCCAAGCCAATCAGAGCGTTGGCCTTGCCTGCTCTCAAGGCTTCGACATGAGCGTGCTCGGTTCCTGCAGCTTCGCGAAAGAGTAGGGAATGTGGGGCATCTTTAGCTCCTATATCGAACACTGCTTGAATCCCAGGGCAAATATAGCTGCAGCTTCCGAAGTCACTGGGCCAGATTTGTGTCAGCTCACGGGAATACAGGATAACTCGATAATGGTAATTGAAGAGAAGATCACGATTCCCCCTTCAAAAGCGCATGAACGCGCACGGTCAGACTTACGAACTACCCACTTTGGGATACGCAACGATTGCTTCAGCTGTCGAGAGCATTGTTTTGGGGGTCATGCCAAGATACTGGATCATGTATTGTCTGTATTGCTCCGCGAGCGTCTCATTCGTGACAATGTCTTCATATAGGGAGGTCCTTGCGTTGGTCTCCACCATCAGCGTTGATCAGGATAAGGCAATTTTTGTTCATAGGCGGCCTACCATTCGATCTCGACTTTGCAGCCTGTGGCGTGTGCCGCGGCTTCAAAAATCGAGTGCACTCTGGCTTTCAGCTCGTTCAACTCCTTGACTTTCGGCGCACGCACGGAGAAGAGGCCCTCGGAGTAATCAGGGATGAGATTTGCCGCTTTCCCGGCCTCCAGGATAACGCCCTGGATGCTCTCGTCCCTTCGGATCTGTTGTCGGAGTAAGGCAATCCCGTTGTAGGCCTGCACGATCGCATCGCAGGCATTCTTCCCGGTCCACGGCGCTGCCGAAGCATGTGCGCTTTTCCCGTGAAAGGTCGCTCGCATCTTCCAGCTCGCAAGTGTGTTCGGGAGCGGAGAGCTGACCTTGTCCCAACCGTGGGTCATCACACATGCATCGAAGCCTTGCCATGCCCCGTTGTTGGCCATGATCCACTTCCCACCTCCTGACTCTTCTGCAGGCGTACCCATCACCACGAGGGTGCCGGGCAGACTCTGTGCCTTCATCACCGCCTCCACGCCCACGGCAGATGCGAGGGTAGATGTCGCGATAAGGTTGTGGCCACAGGCATGTCCTACACCAGGGAGTGCATCGTACTCTGCATTGAAACATATAGTGCGACCTGACCCGTCGCTTACGGCGGAGAAGCGAGCCTCAAAGGCCGTTTCGATGCCGTAGACTCCTCGTTTGACCGTCCATCCCCGGCCTTCGAACCAGTCGGACAAAAGCTTACACGCCTTGGTCTCTTGGAAGAGTATTTCCGGATTATTGTAGATCTACAAGGGGTCAGTGGAATTGAGCAACGTGGGGAGTGGAGTGTAGACTAGATATGACTTTTCTACCTCCAGGTTCAAGCGGCGTAGCTCTTCTGAAGCGTCGTCAATCGCCGATGAGCACGCTCGGATTGTGTTGTCAGGCTGAAAGCCAGCACGGGGCGGAACCACTGTCATCATGTGAGCGTGGGTCAGGAGAAATAGAGTTCGCTAACAAGTCACACGCTTTCTGTTAGAAGTAGAGTTTCAGTCCAGCACCAACAAATATTCATCTACTTTGCTGTGCAGTGAAAGCACCAAGTGGTCTGACATGAACGGACCGGACCGAACCGGAGCGGAGTCCGGCAACGGGACGGCGCTGGAACGAGGACGGAAGCAAGGAACCGGCAACGGACAAGATGATGGATGGATGGTAGAGGTAGTGGGCCTATCTCTTTGTATTTTACCGGCATTGAGAAGGCTCTTCTATTTTGGAATGATTCGTTTGAACGCCTCGTCCGATCGGCCGTCCTGGAACCATTGCTGAAGCTTAGGCCAAATGAAGGCTTACCTAGATGTGTAGGTAGGTAGTTACAGACCAAACTTCACCCTCGCCTTCTGTCTAGAGACATCGTGGAGCCGCGAATCTGACTTCCTATCACAGAGTGTACTCTTCATTTATTGCAATGAAGTCAGAAACAAGAAGACACTTAGACGAAATCATGCTTCCAAATGCGCGGCCTCGAGCGTCGCTGTGAGGATCGCAAGACAACGGGCCAAGTCCACGTGACGGAACAATGGGTTTCGCTCTTCGAAACGACCGAGGCACAAAACTCTTTTCATTGTACTCCAGCCAGAACATGTCCACATTCCACGTTCTTGGCTGTCGGATCCAGGTGTTGAAAGATATCACTGACTTAAATGGCGGATGAGCCCATCAGCTTCCACTTTCTTTCAAGTTCTTACTAAGACGTGTAGGATGTCCACACCTAATTCTAGGTATCGTCCATGTTCCGATATATGCCTACTCACTATATAAATCGATAGAGACTGGGAGGACCCCTGCGGGAGCAAATGTCTGACTTGCCGAGGTCCATCGACTCAACTTGAGCTTATAGTTGCGCTATGAAGTGTGTACTCTATAGGTGCTCTATGGACAGTGTAGCACCATTGAAGCAAATACGCTAAGCTTGTTGTGAAACCGTTTGGTCTAGTTGAGGTACTCTACTGAAATGTGCAATCAATAGATAGGATCCTATCCATGTGTATCAAGGCATCCTTCATTCCACAGACAAACGACCAAATTCAGGACATGGCCAAAATGACACAGGTAGGAAAAAGGCCGAGCTCTGGCAAGGGACTCCCATGAAATTTTCCTGGAATACATTTAAATCTCGAAAGTCTTCTGCAAATAGCGTTGCGTATCTATGTTAGTGCCCGCGCGGCGTGTGGGCGGGACCGTTTCTAAGCCTCAACTCTATTCTGACGACACGTTCGGTTGCTATGCTTCTGGTCGAAGCAATCATTTCCCAAAGGCCCAATGATGACTCGACGACCTCAGTGTCTTGAGACTGGCGTTTGACGTACCTAGCCTTGCCTCATTTGTCATCTGCTAGAACAGCAATGATCGAGAACAATAATAATCAGAAAGGTCATCGACGAGAGTCTGCCAAGCTATTTCCCAACGCATCGCAATTGTTGACGTGGACGTACGTTGCTCAGGCCAACTGTATTCATTAAGTCAGATCGACGGTAGGAACCTTACCTAAGGCCACTTCCGAGGACCCGAGGACACATTCGCAGCAAGGATAAGCTGAATGTCGTCTATAAAGCGTCCGCCGATCGTAAAGGTACATACATTCCTAGCGCTTCTGCATGTCAAAATCAAGACGCCAACCAATCCAGAGTCCACCCATCCCCTCAACGCCAATACAGGGTATTAACCATGACCGAGCCAACTGAAGCTCAGTTTCGTCCATCAGCATAAGAAAGCAAGCCTTTTCATGCAGACCTAATCCGGCACAAAAGTCCTGAGTGATTCAAAACCTCGAGTCTACTAGCCACCATTCCGGAAAGCGACAAATCACTGCTCCTGAATTAGCTCCAACAGACTGGCCACATTCGGCGCCAGGGCACGATTAACTGTCATGATCTCATGCAGACGTGGCAGCACAGTCCGGAACAGCCTCTCGTTCCAGCCTCTGGCCTTCTCCTCCACACCCTGCTTCTCCTGTTCTTTGAGCAGGTCGTCCTGGGCCTCGGTTTTGACGACGTTACGTGCGATGTTGCGCAAAACCAAGACCGCACTGAGTGGAATACCTGCAGGCTGCACGATGTTTGGGTTGCGCTCGTCGCGGGTAGTCAGCGTCTCTTCGTTCGTAATCGTGAAGCTCTTAGCTGGAATCGTGTAGGAGCGTTTGGCGCGCTTGGCGACTGGCGTGGGTGGACTTGGGCCGCTGCCGTCAACGGAGGCCTCGCTGTCGTTCGTCGCGGCCGAGGCAGGCGGCTTGGAAGGCTCAAAGAGCTGCTGGACGGCAAGAAGGTGTGTCTTGACATGGGTCATGAACTGTGCTAGTGGCATCTTGGTAGGCTCGGGGAATTTGTTGCAGCCTGCCCAGAAGCATCTGGTCTCTACTTCCTTGTTTGCAAAGCGGCCGTCACCGCCGGGTTTCTCGTGCATGTGAGCATCCAGAATATGATAGTACATCTTCTCCGCGTTGGCAAGAAAGAGATTGCACTTCTGATACTTTGGACCAGGCAACGACCACAAGCAGCGGAAGTACTCGCCGCCCTCGTTTTCAGGATCGACTGGTCGAGATCTTGCTCGAATACCCTTGATGATGAATTTCTGATTCTCGCCTTTGGGCCCTCGAATGATCTGTGCGCCAGCCGTGGTCCAGACATGGTTGACATTCCTGATGAAATCAGCTGGGGAGATCATGGCTTTGCCCATCTGCGCCAGCCTGCTACTGAATGAGGACTGGTATGCGGTCCAGATGGCGATCTGGGTGATGGAAGCATCTGCGTCTTCTTCAAACAAAGACTTTAGCCACATGTAGCATCTCTCTGGCTCCTCAACAGCGAGGAAACGCTCCTGCAGGTCGGGAGGAAGAGACGCGACTTCCTCGCTATATGGAATCTTGATTTCAGGCTTAATGGTCTGTACATAGCTCACTCGTCGAGCACCATGCGAGAGGAGACGGGAAAGATGCCTGACGAGACTCTCGATCTTCTCGGGGCTGGTTGACTTGAAAGTAAGCAGGTTCTCGAGATTTGGCACAACAGCAGTGTACTGATAGAGGAAATCCAGACAAGCATCTAGCATCTCATCATCGTGCAGCATCAGCCAGTCGATGATTCTCTCCAAGATATCCAACTCAATACCTGCCAGCTTGTTGGACTCAGAGAGATTCATCGAGGCCCGGGTCAAAGCGCGAAGAGCGGTCAGGATTGATCCACGATCGACCGACTTCAGCTGAGCAAGCAAGCTTCGATAGAGCGGATCTCCAGAATCGAGGACTAGATTTGGAGTCAGCTGCTCCGCGATGTCGAGTGCGATATGCTTCAGCTCGACGGTAATCTCGCTTGCTGGCAAGTGAAGCATGATGCACAGCAGGTCTTTCAAGGGTGGAAAGTCAGCCATGGTGGCCGAGTTCTCAGGCAACATGACCATATTGCGGAAAGTCATGGCAGCCTCCGTGACCAAGACAAGCTTCTGAGAGAAAGCTGCGGTTTGAATGTGGTCATGCAGGGACAGAGGACTGAGGCGGGCGATGCGCTCCAAGATATCCGAGGTACCGTTAACACCATCCAGCTCCGCCAGATCCTCCCCGTCTGACTCTGGATTGTAGCATATATTCCACATAACATCATAGAAGAGTTCGCCGACACGAATTGCGATGTCAACAAGACCCTCTGCCAGGCCAGGAAAGCCATCAAACTTGTACCTGTCTCCTCGCTCGTACGATATCTTCATAAGGTGATGGACAGCAAAGGCTTCTTCGGCAGGAATAGTGGAACGGAGGGCGTATAAGCATCGGGCATAGATGTTTGGTCCGTCGAAAGGAGAGGGTTGGATGTTCAGGCCTTCACGCGCACAGGATTAGTATGAAGAGTTAGGGCGAATGCGCGTTGGGAACTTACTGCCAGGTAGTGGCGCTTGGCGAGGCGCAGCTGGAGGTGCAACTGGATATCTCCTCGCGAACTTGGCAGGGGCGTTGGCTGGAGTCTCGACAGGACGCAGTGCGAGAGGCTGTACGGCAGGAGGTTGGTATGCTGTCACAGTGGAGGAGTGGTGATCAAAATTCTGTGGGTTGAAACTCGCAGAGGCGCCACCGCGCGAAATGTGAGGCTGAGATGCCTGGGACGGGGACCCATAGTTCATCTGGTGAGATGAAGTACGGTTTAAAGCATGAGGCTGTGCGTATCCGTTGCTCTGCGAGTTCGAGTGGGGGTCGGCTTTCGAGGGCGTGTTGTTCTGTGAGTGATCGTGGGAATGCATGTTGGAGGCATTGGAGTGCTGATGACCCGATGCGTGGCGGTGGCTGGACGGGCGGCTGGAGCCAGTGTCTGGTTGAAAAATGACTCTCTGCGGTGGAGCGGACCTCAGACCGCGAGCAGCACGACTAGAACTTGGAGTTTCGTCGTCGGGCTTCGTGTCACGAGCAGGCGTGCCGTCGTCGCCGGAGGGCATGGGAGAGTCGCCTTTGACAGAGCCAAGTTTGTGACGAAAGTTCTCGAGAGTCCGCGATCGTAGGTTGCCACCGGCAGCCGAAGTCTTCTCGAGGATGTCAGGTGGAGGAGGGGTCTCCTTCCAGTGGGTCTGGATCTCGTAGGCGGCGAGGTTCTTGTAGTAGGCTGTCTTCAAATTGAAAGCCACGCCAGTCTTGGAGCCAATGCCGAGTTCTTGGGCCACACTAAGCCAAATATTCTTCTCGATGGCGAGAACGTCGTAACCGCCCTTGTCGAGGACGTATTTGTAGAGTTTGAGGAGGTCAACGGGGACTTGCTGAACCTTGGGCTCTGGGTCGAGCTTGGTACCGCGCTCTTGATGGAACTCGGTCAGTTCCTGGATGAACTTCTGCCATTCATCAGTGCGATCAATGGTGTGCCAAGGCATCTTTGGTGGGGCCATTGTAATTGTGTTGCTGCGATCGCTGATGCAGTCGTGCCGCAGGATTCAAGGCAGGAGGACAGGCGGCAGGAGCACTGCACTCAATCTCGAGGGACAAGTCCTATCCTACTGAAAAAGAGGACTGACAGTACATCCACATCAATCCCCAATGTCCAGTCAGTACCTCCTAAGATCTGAGGAGTTGGAGGGGTGGAGGACGACTGATGCCTTGCGCAGTGTTGGATGTGGAAAGGTGGAGGGAGGCAGACACTTTTGCGACGCGCGCTGAAAGTCGAAGTTGACGTGAACTGCAGCTTTGCGACTGCTAGGGTGGGCGCTAGTCTTCTTTGGAGCAGATGGTGGTCTGTGCCAACCTTGCTTTGACAACACTTATCTCACAATGGCTGTATCTAATCTAGGGAGAGATATTTCAACCATATTGTACTTGAAATTTTGTTATTATTTGGATAGAATTTTGGAGTGAAAACCAAGTGAAATACTCCACAAGTTTCTAGGTATGTAAATGATATCCAGTATATAGTGACATTTGATTCAGGACTGATGTGGGCGTTCCTAGATTCCTTGTAATCAATGTTGGAGGAAGGAAGCAAGGTTGTGTTATCAATCCAAGTATGCTGCTGCAGTAGTGCTGCACTTTCCCAGGAGATGATATCTCCTGAAGGAAAGAGGTATGGCTTCCGCAGGTACCTAGGTGTCCACCTAGGTAACTAGGTAGGTACCCTACCCAGGTAGTTGGCCATGGGCAGGTACTTTCTTTCCCTTGTGTCCAGCTTTTGAACCACTGCCTCATCCATACCTGTTCCTCTGAGGCTTTTCATGTCCACCGTCATCCCCAAGGCACATTTCCTTTCGGTACCTCTTCTTCTATTCCAATTGTGTGGCATCTTGCCATAGTGGTCTTTGCAAGCACGTTCGCTTCATAAAATTGAAGACACACCTTCTGCCAGTCTGGCCTCGCACCAATAGTGAAACACTGAGGTCTGAACCTTGATTTGCCCCAAGGGATTTCTGCTCCCATCTTGTTGTCTTGGCCATCTCCTGCAATTTCTACCAATATCACTCCTCCTGAGCACTTCCTGCATAATTTCTAATCAGCCATGCCCTGTGACTTGGGGATACCGACCAAGTGTTCTCTTCCCAAATTTGATCTGGGCTTTTGTCAGCCAAATTCCTTTCCGTCCACTTGCGCATCTCAAGAGCCTCTGTCAGTATGGAAACACAGAAGGGAAACAGCAGCTTCCGCATGCAACTGGCTCGAGTTAGTGTTGATGGCGATGATCAACCCATCGCCAGAGAAGCCACCCTCTGCCTCCGCACACAGCAGGCTCAAACCATGCTCCCTGGCTTCCATCATCATTTCATGGACATCTATATTGATGGCGATCTGATGGTTAGTTTCTCTGCTCTTTCCCTTGTCCCAGTGTCGGCATTCACTGACCTTGTGCAAGGCATGCTGGGACCTCTCACTCCTCAAGCATCATCTCTCCTACCAGTTGATCCGCATTTTCTCAAGTTTCGCGATTTCAAAGCATATAAGCATGACGCTTCCACTGCCATTGAACTCTCCCGCTGCATCCCAGAACAACGATGATGACCTCAAAAATATCCGCCTCTACTTCAACAAGGCTCAAGGCTTTCATACGGCGATCTCGTGGCTGTCAAAGCAAGCAGAGATGGTCCATCGGGATGGTCGTCCTGCAACTACCCTCGGCTTTCATTCCTCCTCTTCCTCTAAATTAGGCGAACAAACCGTACGCCCCAGTGTCAAACCGTCAACGGCACCTTCTACCCAACCGCCGGCGTCTCATCTTCGGGAGAAAACTGGGAGCCGTCCGCAAAGTCGTGGCGCGCAGCTGCCTGCACCACAGCAGAGTGGGCACCCTCAGAGCCGGATTATGAGTCTCGATGGACGCGAAGCTGCGCCTCAATACCTGCAACGACCTAGAAGTAGACTTCAAAGTCGTGGTCAAGAGCAATCTATGTTCCATGGCTTCCCTGCCAAGCGTCGACCGTCGAATTATCGTCAGAACATGTTCGCACTTCAAGAGGCCGATCGATCTGTCATGGCTGTGCCTAACATGGGCGCATACATCAATGATGATAAAAGGCTCCATGGTGTGCTGATGCCAAGAGTTGGCGATCTGCCCACAAGAACGATGTCCGCGGCTCCGATGGGAGCGACGCTTCCACCACGCTACAGTGGACCTTTCGATGGTGCTGCTGCTCTCCACGCATCCCTTCCTACTGCATTAGACGCTCATGCCGACCGGCTCTCGCCCAAAAATCCACGCGTTGCCCCCCACTTCGCGTCATCCCAAGAAGAAAATGTACCAAGTGGTCACCACTTTCCCGCAACCACTTTCGAGCCAGACCGTGGCACTGCTATGCGCCTATCCCAAATTCGAGCGCTTGGTAGCATGCCAACTCAAAGCACCATCCGCGCCCACAACATGAGTTTCGATGTCGATGATTCGCGCGGGAATGCGCTTGACGTTCCGGCACGAAGACGTCGCGTCATGTCCATGGCACCGTCTGATGCAAGGATACCGGTGACTTCACCCGACCCACTGAATATTGAACGCCGGTCAAATCCATCAAGTCAGAATCTGCGAATGTCTACAGTTTCTGACACACTACCTCGAGTTGCCGTGCGTGTTTCAGGAGTGCCTCCGCCAAGTCTATGCGTGGCTACAGCTCCGGCTAGTCAAGCTCAATCAGAAGAGGACCCGAGCTTCAAAGGTGCTTGCGCTGCACGTGTGCCAGCCCAAATTGACGACAGACAGACTGGCTACAAGCGACCGCCGTCTGCTCAGGCTGAGCGAAAAATCTCGGAAAAGAGGCGCAAGGCTAATCAGCCAATGAAGCGCGCTACAAGGCAGGTGGGCCCTGACAACGCTGCTGGTGATTCCGTTCCTTCAACACTCGAAGAGACTCAGACGGAAATGATGCGACCCGCCCTAGCCGCTCCTTCTCTGGACTACGAGCATCCCATGACTGCTTTTACTGCAAGCAAGGATACCCAGATGGTCGACCGAGCCAGTCAGACAGAGCCGCCGTCGAGGCGCCGAGTCGACGTCTTGCACCTGTCGGCCGCTCTGAAACTGGATGCTCACCTTCTGCAAGAGACAACACAATGGGAGAACTTGGCAGATTTGAACCAGGGCCTGCTCAGTCTCAGCACACAATTAGTCAAAGGCCTTTACGATATGTGCAGGAATGAATGAGGTCATGAAGGGGACATAGTGTCGTTCGGAGATGGGAAACCTGTTGTAATTGTGCGGAATCATGTGTGGCGGGATGGAGCGGTATCGACAGGGTGTTGGTCCTGGCAGTAATCACCTGTCAAACAGCTCAATCGATCCCCTCTTCATGTCGTAGATCCTCATCGCTCTTGCTTTCTCGCCAGATTCGCCATCTTGACCAGGAAACATGGTCGAAACTCGGGACGATTGCCATGTCAAGTGACTATTCCCGGCATACTCCCGGTAAAGGTCACGACGCGATGGACACAGTATGCTCGACCGTCAGTCTTCATCTGCTAAACCTATGTGTATGCTGATCATGCTAGACCGGAACGAAATGGACGGGGATCAAGCCTGAACCCGTTGGCAACTTCCAAGGTCCACAAGTGTACAAAGAGTTAGCTCTAGCATGTGGACACTTGGGCGGGCGTCGCCGAGGGCTCAAGTCGATGCTTCACATGCCATATACGTCTTCCCCAAAGCCGCCCGTCAAATCTAGCATCAAAACATCATGGCCGCTTTCTTTGGCGTCACTGCCTGTTCCTCCGGCAACGATGAAGTGGCCCTTGGTGTGAGCACTGGCGCAGTCTTCACATGGGCAGCATCCTTGCCACTTGGACCCCTGGTCATTGCAGTATCAATTGGCAAGTGCGATGGGTTCTCTCGTCCCCTTCAGCCCTAGTATCTGGGTACATTGAGACGGACAATCTACATCCCTGTCTGCCTTGGGCTTCCCAAGGCAGGTGTTCCAGTGGTGCCTTTATAGGCAGGGGACAGCGAGCCAGAGCTGGACTCGAGGCCGAAGCAGACATTCTTAGCTACCTACTGAGGTAATTATGGCAGGAAGTTTCGTGAGCCTAGACGATCTGCGTGCTGTGGTGTTCTTGCCCCCCAAGGCGGGAACGTGGGGTCCCCTGTAGCGATCACTGGCATTCACAAAAGACCCTGGGCTACATACATGCATGCATGCACGTCAACTCACATACGGACCGAGCCGATGGCAGGGTAATGCACCTCCGGTATGTGCAACCCCCAATTGATGTGTCGGAGTGGGCTTCAATGGAGTTCAAGGACATGCATATCTGCAAGTATTGTGGTTGTGTTTACGGGTACTCCACCGGACGTTGTTCAAAAGCAGGCGTACAGCACTGAATTGTGATGATGCTCTCCGAGTTCAGGGGACGCCCAATCGAGAGCCACAGCCTAATTTGGCTACAGTGTCGGATTACCTTGTGCAATAAAGTGGCTGGGGAGGACTCTTGCGACGTGGCTTCAAGCTCTGGCACCTTCGACGAGCAGCGACCAGAACTTCAGCATCCTTGCTTCGTGAGTCAACAAATTCGCTGATGATACCGCCGTCTGTTCTATGAATAGATTGACAACGCCGTCTCAGCTCTAGGGCCAGAAGTCCTGGTCTCACTTGCGGAGCATCCAGCGGACTGCCACCTCCTGAAGGGAGCGGGACTCTTTGAGAAGGTCAGCTGAGGCATTGACAGGCCACCCTTTGGCTCATCCTGATCGACGATCGCCTCTCGCTTACAAGTAGTCGATCGATCTAAGGGATAATTGTACAAGTTCAGTCACGAGTGCACGTGATTGGCTTGGGGCCGGTCATGCTCTATGTGTTAGTACATGATCGCATAGCCTTTCCTGAGTCACCAGCTTCAGACGCTGCACCAGAATATAGCCACTATACATGTCCCTCGCCAACATTTCAAAACCTTTCGACGCGTACCTCGACGATACAATTGAGGGCAGCATGCGTACTATGATTGAGTATCCGGAGCTGTGAAAATGTGAAGAAGATGTCTACACTCATGGCTACCCCATGGGTTGTTTGGATTAATCTACAGTCCCCGTTTCAAGGCAGGTACACCTTCTAGACGCTCAGCGAGTACATACAGACTACGAGGATTCAGATCAGTGAATATACATCGTCTCCTCCAGACACATGCCACGCCGTCGCGAAAGTAGTCCACCCTGAACTTCAGGCTAGCAATACAGCCAGCCCCGTCTCAGGGCCCGACGTGCAAAGAGTCCTCCGATGAGGGCATCAGGACGTCTATAAGTAGAAAGCCATCCCACAGGAGAAGTGGGTCAAATCTTCTCCTTTTCTCTTCACCCGAAGTCATCCAAAAATCACCAAGGCCACTTGTGCTTAGTCAAACCATCACCTAGTGCCTTCTTACTATACACCATTCCTCACTCTATCTGCTCAGTACTATCTTGTGCTCTACCTGCTCGTACCTTACCTACCAGCACTACACTGTCGACGTGCTACTCGTCCGAGGACACTATGTTGACTACCTGCCCTGTACCTCTTCCCCCCTCTGTCACCAGCGTAGACTTGAATGAAGACTCCATCGAGGCTATCACTCCCCAACCACACACTACCACCACCACTTCAGATCTTGACCTGCACTCTTTTCGCGCCCGAGGCGCCGAGTGTATTGCGGCTGCTGGAGAAACGGACACCGGACCTGCCACAACCACCCAACGTACCAAAGCAACCAACAATGACTACACAATCGTCGAGATTGACAACAATGTCGATGGTCAGTTTTTTTCCCATTTCATTTTGTCTTGCCCCTATCTTCGCTTCCTTCGCCCCAACGGGACCATCACATGCCAAAGTACTTGATCATGCATGTTTGTTCTTTTGCAAGTTTTCTATCTGTGGACTCAGTAGTCAGTAGTACCTATGCCCTAGCTAGCTGGCCTAGTAGCCTCTACCTGGGCACCCCGTAATCCCTTGCCCCCCAAATCAGGTATATGCCACTGTACAGACACACCCAGATGGATCAATCTTCAGCAGGAAGGTGCTCTGTACGGGATCCTTCCGTGGAAGAAGTGTCATCTGGGCCTGCTTTGAATGTCGCTTCTGACGCTACAGTCTGAGAACTGCCTGTAAAATCGTTTTCCACATACCTCCTTCACGCATCAAACTCCCAGTAAACTCCGCATAGCACTCTTCTCTTGCTATCCTTTTTCAATTGTTACTTGTGTTTTGGTATAGCTCAATATGGCTAACTGGCTGTTTTAGACTTGGGTCGGATATCTGTGTCTATGAAAACAGTATTCAACACTGTGAACTTGGCCAGATGTGAAGGTGTCCATCTTATCCTCAAAGGCACAAAGGAGAACGTCGCCAATCTACAGTTCCTTCATATCGCCACTGACACCATGGTCGTCTTCGTCACAGACTTGAGCGCCTCTAAGCGGCCTGTGGTCCTCGGGCCATTGGAAGGGTACCGCCAAGAACCCACAGAAGGTGCCTGTTATCGCTACAAAATCTTCAGCCCTGCTTTCACCTTATTCCAGCCCTCTTCCCAAGAGCTAAGACGCGAGGACCAGGATGACATCTATTCGGACTCAGACGGATTACATGCCGTGAGCCATGAACTAGAGTTCAAGTCTGAGTCTGCTGTCACGCCAGCCCGACCCTGCGCCCCAAAGCGCCGGCGTGAGGACCTGGTGGTTGATCAACCATCTGATGACACCGAAACTTCCGAGTTTCCTGCCCTGAAGCGCCGGCACCAGGAACGGGATGACATCTACTCGCATTTACGCGGATTGCCCTCTAAGAGCCATGATCTAGTGTCCAAGTCCGAGCCCGACGATGATACAGACAGCGTGACCACAGAAGATGAGCTTGATTTTATATTCAACGACGATTACGAAACAAGCGACGATGAGATCGAACACGGCAAGAAAGACAGAAATCAGAACCTTCGCGACGACATTAACTTGTGGTGGCGCGGCATGCCTCGAGACTGGGTAAACGTCAACCCAAATACTCTGGAGAATCTGATCAGCGGCAACCGGTCAGTCGAGCGCCCTGGGCCAAGCTCATCGGCATCACCAACGAAACGAGGTCGTGGCCGCCCACGCAAGGAACACAACATGCGAAAGGTCTATTGCCCACACTGTATCTGGCTTAAGAGTCGGAAGAGCCAGTCTGGCCGCATGGGTCACAATGGAAACGCTCGGCACGGCTGCTCGTGGTGTCAGATCTGGACAAAGGAGGAGAATGACCCGAACTACGTCTTGTCTGCAGAAGAGCAACAATGTACTCGGATGGAGGACGAGTTCTTCGTCTTGAAGAGATTGGTCCGCGGGATTGCATGGGACAAAGACAGAGCCAAAAGAAAGGTCGAGAAGGAGAAGCTGAAGGCGGGGATGGCTCAGAAAGCCCAAGAAGCAGAGGAGGCTGAGCAGGAGGCTGAGCAGGAGGCTGAGCAGGAGGCTGAGCAGGAGGCTGAGGAGGAGGCTGAGGAGGAGGCTGAGGAGTCGACGGAGGAGTCGGAGGAAGAGTAAAGTACTCGATTGATCCTATCATTGGCACATCTGTCTGAGTCCACCTGCAGAAGCCTTGATCATTGGATGGTTATTATGTATTTTGTTTGTTCATGTATTGATTCTTCTGGAGCTGTCAGGCTTGCAGATGAGACAACTCGGGGCATTGAGAGCTGCAGATACGACCGTGCGGACAGGAAAGAATTGGGGCAATACGAGGATAGAGAAAGTTAGAACGGGGGAACGGGGGCATTATACCACAAAAAAATTGGATACCTAGTAAACGATAATCCCATAGCGAGGAGCAATGTAACAATGGTGCTCCAAAAGTTCAATGGTACCTGATGTGACAAACAAAGTAATGCATGATAGCTTTGTAGTATGATCTTCACAGCTCTCCGAGACAATTCGCTATGTGAATGGAGCCGTGGTCCAAAAGCAGAGTACACAAGACCCATCAAACACGTTGAATTGATGTTACGCCGTAAAATCAACCACACAACTTATGGGGAAACATAGCTTCGCCATGACATTTGTCTTTGCCGTACCTGGGCTTCACCAACCCCAACGCCTCGCCTATCAACTACGCCCCCCCCCGGGGATTTCCTGAATCATTTCTGCTTCGCATTTACTCCCACCCCCCTTTCCATTGCAGACATATCTACTCCTTCTTCGCCTCGCCCTCACCCTTCGCCACAACCTTATCATCCGGCGAAAAGTTCAAGCTGACCGAATTAACACAGTGCCTCTCGTCCGTAGGGGTAGGGAAGCCCTCGCCCTTGAAGACGTGGCCCAGATGGCCGCCGCAATTGGCGCATACAATCTCTGTCCGCACCGAGAAGAGCGAGCGGTCCTCGTGGCGCACCACGGCGCCCGGGATGCTGTCAAAGTAGGCGGGCCAGCCGCAGCCGCTGCTGAACTTGTGCGAGGCCTTGTAGAGGGGCGCCTCGCAGCCGGCACAGGTGTACACGCCCTCGGAGGGGTAGTGCTTGTCAAACTTGCCGGTGCCGGGGGCTTCAGTGCCTTTCTCGCGCAGAATGCGGAATTGCTCTAGATCAAGGGAGTTAGACGCCTGGATTTTGATTTTTGAGATGGGATGGAGGGCAAGGAAGAATGAGAGCAAGGAAAGAAGGTAGGGGGGGGGAAGTGGTGATGAGATGAGATTTGAAGCTTCTTACCCTTGTTCAACACGGCGCGCCACTCATCGTCAGAGCGTTTGTCAGGGTAAGAAGTCATCTTGCTGGCGTCGGCGGCTTTTGTACTAAAAAGACTGCCTAGTAGTGGGATGGAGGGCATCGAACGCAGTGCGGTTGTATGCTGGAATGACGAACGCAGGAGCGGGTTCTGTTGTGCGGCTCGCGTTCGGGTGAAGCTTGATAACGTATAGAGTGTTCGCAGCACGCTGGAGAATTGGAAGCGCATGAAGGATGATTTGGTGTTCCAAGAGCTGATGGGATTACGAGGTTGTGTGGATGAATGGGTTGGAGGTATCGAAAGTATGTTGTAATTATGAAAGAATGCTCTTAAGATGTAGTGCCTCCTCACTTACATATACTTGTGAGGTTTCGATATCCGCCACTCCGGTAGAAACGTCATGCATTGTAGGTACCTCTCAGTATGTGGCTGCACCGGTCGGACCGTTCCGGAAGTGCCTAGATTGTGGCAGCGTGGGCCAAACCCCCCCCAAAAAAAAATGATAAAACCCCCAATAAAGTGGCAATTCGCCTGAAAGTAGTCAAATCAAGATACGATAACTGAAATAGTCGGTGAATTCCATTGTTCCAGAAATGACTATATGGTAATGCTTTTCTATCTAGAATGCATGTCATTGTCCAACATTTATACAGATACATGGCACGTCCATTACGTATTTGCAGTAGAAGGTGCTTTCAGCAGTCCAGAGTCAAAGTTCTGCTGAGTCAGGCTATTCAACTACAAGTTCGACCCACTCAGCTTTCTTTAGCGTACCCCCGCGACACCAAGCCCCCCCTGTGCTGTCTCGCAAGGGGCCTGTGCTGGCATTCTTTGGTGCCCGAACAGATCACTGCATTTCTACTTCGTCCAACTTCAACAAACCGCAACCACACCTCAACGTCCTCCTACATTTCTATTCCCCTCAACGCTCTCGACAACGTTACTACCACTTCCCACTATGTCGAGACGTCCACCCAATCCAGCCGCTGAAAAGCAGGCCAGGAATCAAGTCACCCTCAAATCCCTCCTGAAACTCGAACCCAACAAGATGTGCGCAGACTGCAAGAGGAACAAACGTACGCAACTCCCACGTGCCCACAAATAACGAGACTATCGACCCCTACTGACGCACCGGATTATACAGATCCTCGCTGGGCAAGCTGGAACCTCGGCGTCTTCATCTGTATCCGCTGCTCTGGCATCCACCGAAGCATGGGCGTGCATATCAGCAGAGTCAAGTCCGTCGACCTCGATTCATGGACCGACGAACAGATGCAGAGCATTCTCAGCTGGGGTAATGCGCGCGCAAATAAATATTGGGAAGATAAGCTCGCACCAGGACACACACCCTCCGAGGCCAAGATCGAGAACTTTATCCGGACAAAGTATGAGCTCAAGAGATGGGTGATGGATGGACCCATGCCCGATCCGGCGTCGCTCGACGCAGATGGCGACGACGACGTGCCTCTCAGCCTTGTCAAAGAAAAACAGACCATCGAGCGCAAAGAATCCCTGCGGCGATCTGGCGGTCAGTCAGCCTCACCCACCCCACAGCCCCAAGCTGCCACATTCGACCTCATCGGCGGTGACGACCCCATCCCGCGCGCCAGTACTGCCGGGCCCGTCAGCACCAACGTCCCACCCAAGGCCGCGCCCGCGCCTCCCAAAGCCACGCCGGCAAACAGCAGCTCGCTCCTGGGACTCGACTTCCTCGGGTCGGAGCCTGCACCACCCTCCCGACCTGCCAGCACCACGGGCTTTGGTGGAGCCTCAGCTGGCACATCGCGCCCGGACCTGAAACAATCCATTCTCTCTCTCTACGCCACCGCACCTCGCCCTCAACAGGCGCAGCAGCCCTCCCATTCCCACTCCAACTCGTTCGGCTCGATGCACTCGCCCACCGCTCCCGCCGCACCGCAGCAACAGCAGCAATCGTCATTGAACGACGCCTTCAGCAACCTCAGCTTTGCCAACATCTCCAACAAGAGCCCTTCAACATCGTCCCCTTCGGCCTTCTCCAGCCTGGGTGGCATGTCGAGCAGCAAGTCGCCTCCACCTCAGTCTTCTTCCGCCTTCTCGGGTCTCAGCGGCGGCAGCTTCTTCGACACCAAGCCAGCCGCTCCATCGCCCAAACCCGCACAGAGCAACTTTGGTGGATTCGGTGATTTCAATGCCCCAGCCAAACCAGCCGCCGCACCCGCATCATCATCCGCTATGAACGACCTCTTTGATTTCTCCGCCTCATCCTCCTCGCCCGCGCCAGCTCCTGCCGTGACGACAACAAGCTCCTCCTCCGTCTTCAATCTCTCCCAACCCAAGCCTTCTCCTGCGCCAGCAGCAACCACCACACCGTCCATTCCCCTTGCCTCTCTGGGCGGCGGTTCTGATGTCTGGGGCGGCAATGCCTGGGCCGATCCTGCGCCGCCCGCCAAGGCTCCAACGCCGCAGCCTGCAATGCAAGCCTCGTCCAACGACTTTGGTGGATGGGGCAGCATGGGTGGGGGATCGTTAGCAAATGCGTCGATTGTGCCAGGCGCATCGGGCGGGTTGGTAACGCAGCCCAAGGTATCAGCTGATGAAGAATTCGGTGGATGGACCAGTAGCACAGGGGCGGCTACTACGGGGAGTGGTGGTGGAAAGGGGGTCGGAGGAAGCGAAGATCTGTTTTCCAATGTATGGGAGTAAGGAATGGGAGAGTGGTAGAGAGAGATGAGAGGGGGGAAGAGCGGGAGGTCGTGAAGAGGTCATGAAGGCCTTGCTTGAGCACTGCCCGCTACGATCAAACACCAAGGTAGACCACAGCAGCCACAAAATAGAAGGAGGTTGATGAGTATTTGACGGTGGACGAGTAGACGAAAAAGCACGCAGCAAGGAATGATCAATATGTACCGTCCACATCCGTGCGAAGGGCCTCTGCTTGTTCTGATAGTATGATAATATACAAGGTGCTTCCCAATATCAAGGTTCAAAAACACCACTCGAACGCCGTTGCTATGCCTAGATTCCTTTCGTTGCCCCTCGTGTCCCCGATTAAATCCCCCTCGTAGTAGTTGTTAGCTTAGGTCCGTAGGCGACCAAAGTCTATCTCATGCTTTGCTAGCAGGTCTGATGATGGTTGGGCCTCTAAGGCAATGATGCTCATCCCAGAACGTCGACTACTTTATTGAATCAGCATGCGATCCCAGCGCCCCGCGTCCCGATCATCCCAGCTTTTCAGAATTGTTCCCATTAACTAACTCGGGCCTCCCTTCCCCCAGCATATTTTGTGGTGAGCCCGTCGTGTATTTGCCTCGTAGGCGGTTCGGTCCCGCGAACGGAAGATTCTCAAACGAACAGCTTCCACAGGTAGTACAACACCAATGTGCAGCCGATCAAGATCCCGGACAACTTTAGAATGGCGACTTTGTTGCCAGCGGCGGCCATGCGGCCAAGGCGATTGGCGGAGCCGGAGAGGGAGGTGCGCATGGAGGAGAAAGTATCGGACTGTTTGAATTGGAGAATTCGTTAAAAACGGCATCCTGTGTGATTTGCAGGCAGGTGAGAGATGTAGAGATCCGATTCTGTCTGCTTTCACGCAGAGGAAGGAAGGGAAAAACGCACTGTGTTATCAATGACATCTTGCGCGCGCGCATTATCGTAAATGTCAATGGTCACGCCGCGCAGGGCCGAGACTTTGGCGGAGAGCTCATCGAGACGGGAGTTGTTTTGCCGCTCGCGCTCATAGGATTCGGACATTTTGGCTTTCGGGGGAGAAGCTGTCTTTGGGGGGTTTTGTTGTTGTGTGATATGGAAGGCAAGCAGTTGATCGCCGGTGGGTATGACCTGGCTTTGAGAATCTTCAGAAAGAGTAAAAGGGCGTCGGGTGGGCTGGTGGTGATGGTGGTGGTGGTAGTGCTACGTCGTCGTCGTTGGCGGCGGCGTCGTCAGGCGGGCTGTTTTTGGTTCTGGGAATTACGTCTCAACGTCTCAAAGAGAATCTGGGACAGGAAAAAAGGGGGGCGTGCACGGAGTGGAGGATGACGCTGGATTGGTGCCAGGGTGTTGGTGTGGCTGTGCCTTGATGTGGTAGGGGGGGTGCCTAGGCTTTTGTAGCCACAGCGGTCTCAAGGATTGAATTAGGCATGGCTGCAGTAGAGGGAACAGACAGTGGTCTATAGTGGGTAGCCTCGTGGTTTATTGCACGTCGGGGTAATTGGGCAGCCAAACCCGGGCGGACCTCGGAAGCTGGAAGCAACCCGACTTGACTGGGACCCGTACCTACTTAGTACCTCTAGGTTATGAAGTACCTTGGTACGTATTGTACCTGAATGGTTGAGAGGTGCAGGCGCCTGAATGCGGCGCAGTAGGTACTTTGTGCTCTTGCCGGGCTTACCGGATTGGACTAGCTACCGTAGGTACTTGTCACAATTGGTTGATGGGCTATGGTACATGAGTTGTTGATACACTATTTGAAGTTACACAAAGCTGCGTAGAACAGATGATACTAGAGTAACTATTGAGTCTAGGATCGTGTAGTCATCCGTATGACAAGTTCAGTGCCAACAGAACAAGTACAAGAAAGCCAATTTGTGACCATACGTCGTAGTACGAGTACCATCTGTTCCACTGCAGGAACTCTAGCGGGAGGCCCCATAAGTTTTGGTGTGAATCGGGCTGTCACCGTACTGATGTTCCCTGCAGTTCTAGCATCATCAGCTTGTCGTTCCCACTCTCACTCCGCATCCATCCGCGTCTTTCTCCAACTCGATCCCTGCCTCAACTTTCTCTTAGCTGACGTCGGCTTTCTTATAACGAAACATCCCTCCTCCTACCTATTACGATCTTTACTCTCACACCTCACTTACTCACGCCTTCACCTTATAGTACTCCGCTTAGACAAGTCTCACATTCAAGAATGGGGATGGGTATCAACAACCCTCTTCCGTCGTCGCTGTCATGTAAGCTCGTCCCGTCCATCCTCATGACTCTATTTCCCCCGCTTCCGCCTTGCCGGTTCATGACCATCAGTCAGGCGTCCGTCACTGGTACACCATTCACAACAACATGGAAAACCAGGTACACCTAGAGCACTAATGGACTAACACGTTTCCTTCAACCAAAAGCGGAATGCAAAAAGTGCGGCAAGATCCTCGCTGCCTTCGTTGATCCACGACAATCCTTTGGCGCAGACAAGGTCATCCCACCGAGTGTTCTGCAGCAAGCAAAGGTGCGCCCACCCCCGCCCCTTCTCCCCCTGCCTACCGAACGCACACACAGAGGTCAAGTAGTATAACGGCTATGAAACTAACGTGCTGCCCTCTCTTCGCAGGGCCTTGCGATCCTCACTGTTATAAAAGCCGGCTTCCTCGGGTCCGCACGATTCGGCTCCGGTCTTGTCGTCGCCCGTCTGCCCGACGGATCCTGGTCCGCCCCCTCCGCCATCGCCACCGGCGGCGCCGGCTTTGGTGGTCAGATTGGCTTTGAGCTTACCGACTTTGTTTTCATCCTCAACGATGCTGCCGCCGTAAAGAACTTCTCAACCGCCGGTTCACTCACTCTGGGCGGCAATGTCTCCCTCGCCGCCGGACCAGTCGGTCGCAATGCCGAGGCTGCCGGTGCCGCGAGTATGCGCGGTGTCGCTGGCATTTTCTCCTACAGCAAGACCAAAGGCCTGTTCGCCGGTGTGAGTCTAGAGGGCAGTGCAATTATCGAGCGCAAAGATGCCAATACGAAGCTTTACGGGCGGCCGATTGCCGCGCGGGATCTGCTCCTGGGCTCCGAGAGGCCGCCGCCAGCAGCCGCACCGCTGCTGAATATTTTGAACTCAAGGGCCTTCAATGGAAACCGTAGCGGGGCTGGCGTGGACGACGGCATGTACAACGACGTGCCGGTCTTTGAGGAGAACATCGACCCGGTAGTGACTGGCCAACAGCAATACCAGGGGCACTCGCGCAACTCCACATATGGCGGCAACAGTGGTGCGTCGGAGTTTGGCGCGCCGAAGCGCGCAAGCACGTGGCAGGACGACGTATACGATGCACAACCGCGGCAGTTCGGCGCTGGGTCACGGTCGAGTACGTTCCAGACGGAAGAGAAGCGGGCAGGGCCAGGTAGGCCCGCAGCACCGAAGCCGAATTTCCAAAGCAAGGCGGTCAAGAAGAACGAGGCGGTGGCGCTGTATACATTTGAGGCAGAGCAGCCGGGGGATCTAGGTTTCAAGAAGGGAGATATCATTACTGTGCTGAAGAAGACCGACAGCGATAATGATTGGTGGTAAGTAACCCCGGACCAAGAGATCTTCTTCGGGATAGGATTCACTGATGTTCTGGCAGGACTGGTATGATCGGTACGAAACACGGGTCATTCCCGAGTAATTATGTCAAGATGAAGGAGTAATTGGGTGTCTTTGTATGGCCGACCGAATATGCATAGCAATCGATACCTCTATTTGTTTTTGACCTAAGCGACCGAACCGGCAAATTTTGGGACTTTGGACCGGAAAATACAGTGAGAAGAGAAGTTTTGACAGGCGACAGACGTCGCTTAGATTCATCGCTTTACCGGAAACGCAGGGCGATAACAGCAAGCCGCACCCTGGTTTCGAAGCAATGAAGATCCATGAAGCCTGACCGATATGACCATCGAGATATGGTGAAGCACACTGAAAAGTCATGTGTTCGCTTCCTTGATGCACTTCACCCCACTTCTGATCTAATACTGCCCTTTCCTGGCACGACTCGGTCACGAACGGCGACGGCGCTTGTATTTCTGGATCTTCCAAGCACTTGGTATTTCCCATTGATCGCTCTGCGTTTGCTCTGCGAATTTTCGATATCCACATCCGCAAAATGTTCGACAGTCTGGCGTTTCAAGGTGCGCGTTTTGATGAAATATCATTGTTGGATTTTCTTTGGCAGTCTGGACGGTTCTGCGGCTATGTAGAAAGTACATGATTTGTCTTCTGGTTGGAAGGTGGTGTAGATATAGCGCAATACACATGTTACTGCCACTTGATTTCTCGACCTTGTCGCTTCTGGGCCCAGACTGCTGAGGGTAGACGTGAGACTGAGCCGTTTCCGCGCATGACTCTTTGGACATTGCGTACTCAAGTTCCTCACCAAAATCATTGCATATGGGAAGCTGCAATACTGTGAATTTGTACAGAGATATCCAGTCCAAAGGCCGCGGCATTTGCTGCAATAGAGAAGCGAAACGCCTTAGAGCTACAGGGCCTATGTAGACCTATAATCATTCATGCAGTCTGACTGGCTTAAGCTCCCTGCGTAAGCGCCGGCCTGCAATACCACCTAAGAAAGGATCCACCTACATTACTACTCAGCAGCTGTCACAGCATTCGCATGGGCCGGAATAGTACCTATCCATCACCTTAGTGGTGTGCGGCAGAGCTTTGAGGAAGTTGTCAACCTCACCATGTGTAACAGGTCATGACATCCTCGAAATAGAACCCTCTACTGATTGAGGGTGGACTCTCTAAAGCAACTTGCAACTTGATAACCTAAACTCCTTTTCCTGTTTTTAAAGCGAGCGTTGTCTATTTCCATTACAATATTGATGGCCCATCCTCCTGAGGAAATCCCCCTCTTTGCCTATGACCGTCTCCCCAATGCCGCAACCCACATCAGGCTCCTCCAAATCCTCGCCCTCGACGAATCCCAGTCTGCCCAGGTACATGCCAAGCTGACCGTCTGGCCGCGCGCCACCGCGCCGCCCTATCACGCCATCTCATACACCTGGGGCGATCCCAACGACACCGCCGTTGTGCTTGTCAATGCAAAGCGCATGGTGGTGCGTCGGAATTGCGAGTATGTCCTGAAACAGGCAAAGTGGTATGAAAATGTTAGCAGCAGCAGCAGTCGCAGCAGCAGCCGCAAGGTTGACAAAGGAAAGGGGTATTTCTGGTGCGATGCGATTTGTATTGATCAGGGCAATAACCTGGAGAAGGGTTCTCAGGTGGCTATGATGGGGGAGATTTATAAAGGCGCGGAGAGGGTGCTTGCTTGTGTTGGCGAAGGGGGCGAGGGAAGTGAGATGGTGTTCGAGGAGATGCGGCGTCGAGATGCGTGGTTGTTGAGGGCTGTTGCGGCTCTGGAGTCCAGCCGGGCAGTGCAAGCAAGCAAGAAGCATGAAGATGGCTTTCTTCGAATAGGCTTCAATCTCCCTCCTGCGCGACTAGGGACGATCAATTCCTGGCTTCTGTGGGCATGCTCTGCACTGTGGCTGAGAATGCGTCAACGCGCCTTCACGTGGCCGCAGAGAACACAAGCGCTGCTTTCCCTCGCCAAGAGGGACTTCTTCCGACGTGTATGGATCTACCAAGAATTCTTCTTGGGCGCCGACATCCTGCTTTGCTGTGGCAGAGACACGGCACCGCTTCGCGTGCTCTACGGGATGCTTGAGGTCGTCTATGGAGAATCGAAGCGCACTCGAAGGCATGGGCTGGGTTCACGGGGCCGCAAGCAGGGCATGACGGGGCTCGGAGAGTGCGAGGATATGGTGGAGGCAGGCGCTGTGCGCGGGCTTGGAAACAAGTACTTCTGGGAGGCTATATACACGGCATCAACGCTGGACTGTGCCGATGCAAGGGACAGAGTGTATGCTATGTTGTCTTTGGTGGACTGGCGCGCGAGCGAGAGGCCGATTTTCCCCGACTACGAGCGTGATGCGTTTGAGCTTGGAGTGGAGGTTCTGCGTAGAATGGGGACTTTTCACCGGTTTGTTGTCATACGGAGTCTTGGACTGGCGTCATCCACCCCCTCGAGGGGATTATTGGAGGCACGGCGGCGGCGGCGAATATCAATGGTGGAGCCTCCTGAGTATAAGGCAGATGCTCCTGAAATACCTGAGTCTGTGTCTGATCAAACAGGCCTGTTGACTCAGTCCTTGGGACTACGTGTCAGCGAGGTTGGAGGTCGACTCCATTTCGATCTTCCTGCGGCTTCAGGAGTTGCACTTAGCCTCCACAGGTGGTCGAAAGATCTCGATCGCAAACGAGCGATGCATGAAACTCAACAAAAAGGAGCTACTCTGACTGTTCTGGTTCCACTAGATACGGAACCGGGAGACTGGTGTATCTTTTATCGTGCTGAGTTCTTCCGTGCGGGCTGGCTGGTCTTGGTGGTACGGTGTGTTGACGATGTAGAGGACGGCCTCATAGACAAGAGCGATCATTCCCACCGCTTTATGATCAGGAGCAAGGGTTTAGCCTTTGTAGAGGCGGAACAAGATCCTGTGAGTGAGCATTCGACCGGATCAAATACGGCGGAAGAGCAATTTGTGGAATGTCTTCGGCAATGGGGCATCCCGTTTGATGTTCATTGCAGCGCGGAGGATTCTCTGTGCCTAGAGAGCAGCTTTATCTCAGAGCACGTTGGTGAGCCGGACCTATTGCAAGACGGCCTTCTCGCTGAGTATTTCGACACGAGAGTCTGTGGAGAACCGGGTTCTTCATTTGCTTTCGATGTTTATTATATAGGGAGACAGTGGGTACAATAATGGCAAAAAGAATACATAAACATGATCAGGATCTCTGTCTCAATAGGATTATTCCTATTTGAATCAGCTGGAATTGACAGCTGCCATCTGCCCCTGGTCAATTCGATCATGTATGACTAAATGGCTGCTACCCATTGTCATCGGCTGCTCAAACGAAATACCCTCCGCTTTGAATCTGTCCTTGAGCATATCGCTCTGCAGCGTCAACACAATACCGACGTCGAACTAAGCATCCGATCAGATGGTTGTTCGAGGCAAAGTGGATCATGTTCCCTCAATGCCCATGTCATGCGACTGTCTCCCTGGCTGCTCAACGGAAGGCTCCCTTATAGTCTGAAGGCTGCATGATGAGGGACCGCTCGAGGGAATTACCGAGGCCTCAACTATGTGCGTCGAATTGTGTCAGTGTCAAGACTCATTGGCTACATTACTCCGTAAGCACGTCCAATCCCTTTGCTCGGAACTGATGCCGCTTACGCAGCTTCCAGAGCATGTCAGCTTACACAGCGCCTCCAACTGGAAAATCAATACAAGCTGAGGTGGCACAGCATCATATGCCAGATCCCACAGCATGGAGATTCAATGCTGCAATAGCTCAACTTAGCCTACAGGGGTGGATGTCAAGCAGTTATATACGATGGGTTGAGCGCTTCTGCGATTTACTCTCTTGGAATTCTCTTGTAGAAAATAATCTAGAATAGATTTGCTAGTTTGGTCACCTATTTTCAATATGTCTCACTACCCAGGTCAACAGCAATACTCCCAAGGCCACCCGGGCCAGCAGCAGTACCCTCCTCAGAGACAGGCTCCTCAATACATACAAGGTAAATATGGTATCATTATACAATTCCAGTCATGATTATGCGTTAATTGACCTTTCCCTGACAGGTGCACATGTTCCTCCTCAGCAACAACAATATGGTCAACAATTCCAAGGCTACCCGCAGCCAGGCCGCTTACAAGGGAGCCACTCGCCCGGGCAGTCTCCAGCACCTATAGGCCCATCAGGTGCCCATCCACCTCAGAGAATTGGCGCTGCAACCCAGAACTCTCCGAGAGCTTCAGCGTCGCTGTTGTCAATAAGCACTGACACTGGATTATTTCCCGGCGGGTCCTATACTATCACTCACCGCGATACCAACACCGCGTTGACTCTTGACTTGCAAGCCCCCAACGTCGTGGTCAAGTCTGCGCCGGGAGCCATGGTACACATGGCGGGCACGGTACAGCTCGCTGGTAAGACCAAGTTCTCCTTCAGCAAGTTGTTCACGGGTGGTGAGATGCACGAGAGCAGCTATACAGGACGTGGTAAGGTCATGCTGGCGCCAACGCTGTTTGGTGACATCTTCACGCTGCAGATTGATCCCCGCACGCAATGGCGGATTGGCAAGGATTCATATCTCGCGAGTACAGGAGAAGTCATCAAGGAAAATAAGATGCAGGGGTTGGGCAAAGCGCTGTTCAGTGGGGAGGATTTGTTCGTGTATAATGTGTATGGGAACGGATTGATGTGGTTGAAAAGCTTTGGCGCAGTGGATAGGATCACGGTGAGTGCTTCTATTTCTAGAGCCCATTTGCTAGTACCATGCATAAATTTGTCTTACTGACTTTCATGAAATAGTTGCAACCAGGAGAGCAGCATGTCGTTGATAATGGCCATCTGGTGGCATGGAACATGGACTACAAGATTGAGAAAGCCGGAGGCGGATTCATGACTGCCAACAAAACTGGGGAAGGTCTCGTGTGCCGTTTCCAAGGCCCTGGAACGGTGTACATCCAGACCAGGAACGTGGAGGCCTTTGAGGAATATATTCGCTCAATTGTACCGTCTACAGCTAGTTAAGCAACTGTTTGAGTCTCTAAAAGCAGCGATTTGCAAACTACGCCTCATGATCTTGGCTTTGCACAAATCACTCGCAAGTTTTTTCACGGCTTGAAGAAACACGACAAGGATCAAAAGAAATCTCACGATCACGAAGTATGGCCATTGAGTGAAGTCCAAAAATGAGGTATAGATCTCTATTGTCAATTATTTACAAGAATAGAAAGGGTTTCAAGGATCCAGCTTCGTTAGCGCCCTTCAAGCCCCTCTGTCTATTGCCCTGGCATCTAATTCCCAGCCTTGGCGACAGAACACAACTTTAACTTAGCAAGTGAAGACAGCTGGGCCAGGGTTTGTGTAAGAGGTGGGCACAGGGTAGTTGATGTTGATCAGGATACCGGGGTCAGTGGCCTTGTACGCGCCAGGGAAAGCAGCGAGAGAAGCACCAGATGGCTGTGTGCTGCCGCCGCCAGTGACGGTGACCTGTCCGCAAGACAGGTAGAATTGGGCACCACCGGAGCTCTGAGCGACGTGCAGGGCAATCTGCTCGTTGCGCATCAGGTAGTCGCCAGGTGCAAGGCACGAAGGAACTGCGACGTTGACTGTGGATTTGCCTGTAGCGAGGGGGTCAGCATGTTAAAAGCACGGCGATGACATACAGAAGCCTGGGAACGAAACACGTACCATCACTGGTCCAGGACGCAGAAGATGAGCCTGAGACGAGAGAGTCTTGGTAGATTTTGAACCATACTGCATCAGTAGGGTCCCAGGTGTTGATGTCCTCGCCCTCAGGAACCTTAGCCATGTAGGATTCTGTGGCCAAGTGTTAGTCATGGCAGCTGTTGTACACAGAACAAGGAGCGTGTGTACTCACGGAATGGTCCAGGGTGGTAAAGGGCGTTATTGAATGTCACAGCCACTTGGTCGCCAGCCGCAACACTGATGGTGTCGTTTCCAGCGTCCAGCTGGTTGCACCTGATGTCGTTGGAGGTCACATCACTGACGAAGCCATTGTCTTGCCAGTTCTTAGCTTTGCGGACGGCAGTCCATGCCGGAGATGAGTTGATGCTGGGGATGTTGTCTGTATTCGTTGAAATACTTTGGTCAGTATGAGTCTAGTGAGGATCATTTGTCACGGACGACTAACAGTGAGCGCTGGCCACAGACGCGGCAAGGATAAGAGAGGGAATGTACTGCATTTTGAAGGGCTTGCGTTGAAAGATAGACTTTAATTAATGAGGCTTGAGATTAAGCTTGTAGAATATGCCTGTTGAGAATATGTGTGCGACGTGCTTGACTTTATACATGCGAGTGAAGAATGAAGACCCAACTTTCATTTCGAATCTTGTTGGTAATACTGCTCGTCCCGTCTTAGGTTCATTGTTCCATAATGCCTCCTTCGGCCCTGCGTGGGTCACCAAGAGCATCAAGGCTCATCCACCTGTTGCCCGAAATCTGGTCAGCAATATATTTTTATATTGCTTTTGCAGCTAGTGGTAGCGTGGTTGTTGACAGGATCTTGGATTCTGGGCGGCTAAACGGGACTAGCCCAGCTTGAATAAATGAATTCCAGTCTTGGCATCTGTATTCTGTCCGTGGTTTGATGGCGCGTGCCTCTCCGGTACGCGATGCCAACGTCGTCGGCCAACCGGGACGCAACGTTTGCTGAGATGTTTCATGCTATAGCCTATAGTGCGGCACGCATTACCGAAATGCTACTTACCCAGAATACTTGCCGACACTCACAGCAAGCCAATTATACTGAAACAAACAGATTCACCTCAAGGTATGGTATCTGCACAAACAGTCTTCGTGGGCGACGACTGACGAGTGCGAAGCTCGTTGGAGGAGGATCTGGAGCCTACTCCCATTCTCGTCGGCCTGATACTTGTGTAATCATAGTAAGCAATGCCGATACATTGCTTCGGTTTACTGTATCTGTATTCCGGGGTAGTCGCGCAGAGCCTCACATTCTCGCGCAAGCATGACCTTGAATGATCGCTCAGCCTAACGGAGGCTCATGATCCGCGGACATGGATGTCGCGAGTTTCAAGTGATCCCGAACCAAACAACACAGCTTATCCAACCTTGACTGACCAAATTCCTCACGGTCGGATTGCTTACAGCAAAGAGGCTTTGATAATGATACCTCCCTGATCATGCCAAGCCGGGAGCCAATTTCAAGCATATTTTGGTCTACGTCACTACGCGATTGAAGGGAATGCTTCCCCTAACTCGGGATAATCATCTACACATTTATACTATGGTGGCCGATCAGTACCATCAACGTTGATTAATAAATAGAGATTGACTGATATCAGCAGATATACGTATGCCACTGCCATTGGAGTCGGCACCACTTTATCAAGGACATCGCACCTCCACATGCGTAGAATCATAAATGACAGCTCAAATCAAATGAGCTGCAATAGGAAAACCCAGCCTCAGCCGCCATGCTCACATGACCATAGATCATCTGTACCCGTGCATCATCGCATATTAAAAATGTGACATACCCAGCTACCTAGATGAAGCATGGATAAATCTCTGGTATTGCATACGCCTCGACTCTTTGCAACGAAATTCGGTAACAAGGAAAAGGAGAGAGACGATCCAGACTACTTCTGCTCTACCGTTCTACCTAGGCATGTTTTATGGGTGCAGAAATCAATAAACTTCGGAAAATACACTACTACATGCCTAGTCACCCACACCTTATACAATCATGTACTGAGCTTCCTTGACCTCAGTAGGTATCTCGTATCTGCTTGCGTTCGAAGGTTGTGATGGGGACAAACTTAGTCTGGGAGACAATGAGCTTGTCAAGGTTCTCTTCTCTTTCCACCTGACAAAATTCTCCCGGGAAAACTACCAGGCAGGATGAATCATTTCAAGTGTGCGAAAGGTTCCCATCTCGAGTACAAATTTGACCTTCCACCTTGATTTGCAGACATATGAATCATTGCTGACCATATCAATGAGTAAGTGTTGTATGAACGAAGCCCTTGATTCACTGGAACACACTGTCAATCGATCTTCTCAGTCGTGGTCTGGATCTGAATACGGCGTATGACATTGTGGGTCGGTTCTGGTAGGGCAATGCGAACATAAATAAACCAAGAGAGAGCAACATCAATCTGCGTCCAAACCTGATACACATGCTCTCTTACGCAGTGCTTCTTGCAACCTTCTAACTCATGTGAGCCTTGACCATACCAGATAACAGAAACTATCAGCCCTGCATCATTCGCCATTGTGCTAGTTGAAATGTCTGCCTTCCGGCGCCCCACGCAAACAGACTTCGAGCTCGGAATTCGTCAAGCTGTCCGAGGTGACAAACCTCCCCAGCGCAAATCAACACCAATACTATTTGCATACATTACAATCTTTGGGATCCTCTTGCCGGGTCTCTTTATGGGTCTAGGAAACTTCATCATTTGTCCATTCAGCGTTCCTGGTGGGTGGGTAATGCCTGGCGACCAGGCTCGAAGCCGTTGTGACCAATTCGGGGCCCAGAAAGCAGCAATCATTTACACATGCATCAACATATTCTATGGTGTCTTCATTGGCTACGCTAGCAAACATCTAATCAGCCGAGGCTGCTCCTCAATTCGGGAGAACTTTGCAAATCGAAAGCGCTTGCATGAACAAAGTAAAAAAAGCGAGCTCGATCGCGCCGCCAGAGTGAAAGCCATAGCAGAAAAGATCCGAATCAAAGCCGAGATGGAGATGGCTGAACAGAAGATTACCGAAATTGCCCAGAAAGGAGAAGGCTTGGGAGAACTAGAGGAGGCTATGGGCAGATACAATGCCATGTCCAATCGCACAGGGAGCTTGAGATCAGGCAATCGACCTATGGGAGGTATTTTCCGCTTCGACGGAGGGGACATGCACAGAGGCCAAGAGCCGCACCCAAATAGACAGCCAGGTATGGCCCCAGCACACTCGAGGGTATATGCTGAAGAACATCTGCCTCAAGACCCGCGTGCGGTCCCACACAGAGTTTTGCAAGGCTCTGCAAGGGATCCACGTACTGCCAGGCAGTATGCGTCGCAAAATTCATCTAATGCCCAGCGATGCGGCCCACAAGGTCGAAGCGGGACTTCATCCAGGTTCTCGTCAGGCTCATATGATTGACAGCATAGACGTTCTTTTTTGTTAGACACAGTACAGAGACCATGTGTGTGGTACATACTGGGAGCAGAGTAGACTACCTAATGACAAGGTAGTAAACGCATTATACCCACTGTCCCTCTGAACTTCTGCTAATGTGATACGCAATGTCAAATACGTTGACCTAACAAGCGATCTCGCCTTAAACATCTCTCTATGCGCAGCAATTAGCACAGTGATTTGACAAGTGCCGTGGTATCAAACAAAGCAAAGACATGACAGGCTTGATTGTGACCCGTCATCTAAGGTAGATAGATATTCATGTTAAAGTTTAGTTTCTTATCAACATTATGTAGGCGAGTATTGGAGAGATTGATAGACGTCATTCAGCTTATTCGCTTGTAGAGGAACTCTAGATTCAAGACGGTATAGGTCTGGCAAGATAGACTTGAGTTTGACAGTTCTGTATCGATGGTCCAGAAGCTTTTTAGAAGACTAAAAATCAACCAAATGTAACATAAACTTAGACTTTGTGCAAATCTCGGAGGTATTTGTTTGACAGCTTGGCAGTAGCAAAGCCTGTATTGTGGGGCCATTTTCATCCGGAAGTCATCCAAGCGACGCAGTAGCGTGTGAACTCTATGATGAATCTTGACCAGGTGTTGCTACGTCGTTGTCACTTTTACATGGGTAGCTTGGCAGCGTGTATTGGTTTCCAAAATCTATGTAACAGTTGTACTGCATGTCAATGGCAGTTACTGGGCATGTTCTGCTAAACATACAATTAAAACTCATCGGGTGTTCATCCCGGCGCCCAGGGGGGGGGGGGGGGAGCGGGCGGACCACCCGTCACCAGTTTGGCTTGAGCTAAAGAAGGATAATGATCAAAGAGTATGGATGACTTTTCATGATATTTTCAGATCATTTATTGAACCGGACGCGTATATTTGGACTGAATGACAATGCAATGAGTATGCAGGGGATCAATGTACGCCTCGACGTTGTATTGAGTCATGACATTGGACGGTACACTATCACAATGAGACGCAAGGATCGTAATTTCATGTTGTGGCCCTCATATATGCTTAACAGCCTGGTAGCTTCATGGGCGCCTGAGGCCAATCTCTCGGATAGTGGAAGTGCATCGTGGGACACATGACGAAAAACAAGAGATGTCAGGTGAGTTAGTGATGGTCGCTGGTCAGGCTGGCGGCAGTTGTTGGCGTCTGATTCGTCTGAAGTCATCTCTGCCCAGAGAAAAGACGTCAAAAAAGTAGGCAGACATAAACTCGTACGTTTTCACGTCAAAGACCAAGTACACTGGGATACATATGTACAAAAATATTGGCACTGGCTGGGCTGGCGGCTCATCACTTGGTAAAATAGACCTCAAATCGCGATACGACCATTTTCAATTGGAGGCGTGGGTGCGTTTCTCACCTGATCGTATGATTCTACGCTGGACTTCTCATACCACTTCTGGATGTGTTACACATCGAACTGTTAAGGTTGCCAAGTTGACTGAGAATACGCCAATATAAGCCCACTGCCTATACCTGGTTTCAAGGGCAACAATGCCAAGGCAAGAATTTGAAAGCGTCCTGAGCAACAGGAAATGCTATGGAAGACTCCGGGAGGGTTTGGAAGGCTTTGGATGTGACCGCGCATCTGTGTTTGTTCAACAGACTCGCCAAATGAAGAAGACCTGAAAAGAGACAGCCATCTTTAATACGAGTAAGCCTGGATCTAAGGTTCTAAGCTTATGTTGTTGACAAGGAGACGTTCCGCGATCTGAAACCCTCCTGGTATTAGGTTGCATATGACAAGGCCGTCAATCGACCTAATGTGGAGACCGCACGGTCCCTGACTCTGAGCAACACTGCACAGTATGTCAGGACCCACATGCCTGGTACAGACTGAGGTTTCGCGCCTGAGATCTTCAGCCTCAACATGCCATATCCGATTTTACTTCCTCATTATGCCCCTGGTTCATCCTGATGCCAAAACTTGACAGATACCTGGGCTGTAAGGGATGAGACGGCCCGATGCAGTGGGTCTAGGTGAGTGAGAACGCCAGAATACTTCATCCCATCCACGTATCGACTGGACTTCTTTGCTTTTTCTTCCCACTACCTTCTTGTTGTCTCTCTTTTACTGCATTTTGTCATCAGGTGAAAATTGTCACCTTTCCGGCCGGGTCCGAACTTTATTGTGTTTTACAGGCTGCGCCTTTCGTTCATTGTAGTCATTCTCCGCCAGACGACTTGCCCGACAATATCAGTACGATCCTCGAGCAATACACAACCACGGAGCAAAAATGCAAGACCTTCGATCCTTCGTCCGCTCTCTCAGAGTTTTGCTTTTATTCGTACTCTCCACGTCTATGTTGGTCTCCGCAACAGCAACCAACCAAGAACATCATGGGCGCATCGCCGTTCGCCAAACCGCAGGCACTCCTCTCAATCAAGGCCAAGCATGTGCGCAATACAGCATGGTCGCCAATCTCTCGGTCATTGGAGCCAACAGCTCGTATCGTGCTGCTTTTCTAGAATCCAGCCCGCAAGGTACACTGGTGAATGCCGCCATTCTCAATAAAGCCATTGCCCAGAACACGGCCCTGGCTCTCGACCCGGCTCTCAATCAAGCGTGTGGGAACTCGACTGAACTTGCCATCACGGAGGCCGCCAACAACTTTACAAAGAATATTGTCGCCCAGTTTACCTTTGTTGGGAATCCAAGCGCGGTCACTGTGGGGCCAATCATTGGAGTGATCACAATTCTGGCTGTCTTGTCGTTTGGAATTTTCACTGCAGTGTAACACTGACTAACAAGAGAAGCGCATCTGCCATGATTGTTGGACGGAAATAATGATCTAGATGCTGTCCGCGAGATCGGTAGCTGTCCAATCATCAAAAAAATATTTACACGGGGGACACCACGAGCAGAGGACAGCTCGCCAGGATCCATAATGTACTCACAAGATAATTCGGCGACCTCTTCACGTCTCAAAGATACCAGCTCTTTTGGCCAATGTCTTGTGCATGACCTTCCCACCTAAGGAGTCGGAAGTCTTTCAATATTATGTGCTCACTGAATCATACCGTGTGCGTCCCGCATATTTAAATGGTTGTCCTTAATTGCCCATGCGTTCCCGTTTATGATTTGTGTACAATGATATCAAATAAAATGCCAACGACAATTGAAACCAAGTCGTTCCCATGATGGCTTCATCTGCCAGGACTGTATTGATCTGGGTGATGCCTGGGTGTGATGTTATGACTGCGTTATGAAGGCAGGGCTGAAGAAAAGGCAGCTTAAGTACACAAAGTCATCTTGACCACCAGCATGTAAAACTTCCACTTGTACCAAGAATGTGAGATTTAGCAGTCATTATCAAAGGATTCATCAATTTGTAGCCAAAGTCAGTTCATAGCGAGCCTTGGACTACGCCAATCCACATCCTTACTGACTTAAAACTCGCTTCAGGTTGAGGAACCTTGTTAGTTCTGAGCATCGAGCATTTCAGCTCCGATTACAATTACGACTGCGTCTGACAGTCTTTTCAGCCATATTTAAGACACGGGGCGGCTTCCATTGAGGCTCCATTTGGTGCTCGGTAATATATACACTCAATTGTGATGATGGGGCGAACGTCGTCTCCCGATGCTCCGGAAAAGGAGCACAACATGCCCCGTCCCATGACATGGAAAATCTCTTCTTGCATAAAGCGAGCCCCTACATTTGTTTCCTAGAAATCAGGTCTTGCAGTATGTTCCCCATAGCTGCGTAGAAGTAGTGTACACAGAACCAGTACCATCATCGACCAGCTCACCACCCGCGAAGGTGCAGCAGTCTGCTCCGCAGTCGCCGCAGTAAATTGAGTAGTCCTCATAGCAAGCACTGCATTCGATGAGACACCCCCTCTGAATTGTCATATCAGTAACGTCCTTCGATCTGGCTCGTGTAGTTAAGGAGTCAGGTTGCTCACTTGGTGGTTGCAGACAGAGTGGTTCTTCATGCAGCAGTTGCGATCACCATAGCACTATTCCGACAAAAGGTATTAGAAATTCTGACGAGAAACCAGGAACCATCTTATCAGGGCCTGCGAGCCTACATCGAAGGTGGCAATTGCCAGAGCTGGGTACAGCACAGCGAGAACAAGTCCGAAACGCATATTGTAAGTTGAGCGGATGTATACGGCAACACGATTAGTTTGTAAATGATTGCAATGAGGCGAATCCAATGTCCCTTCGTAGAGGTGGCAAGCTTCCACTATTTATATAGCCTCTCGGGCGGAAGAGAGTACAGGCTTGAAAGAATCGTGCCAATCACGGCTCGTTCCGAGCTCATTAGAATACTCCTCGTAGCCATTTTTGTCGAAGGTGACCTTAATCTGCACTGTTCGTATAGCAATATGAAGCAGGACCTATTCCTCCGCTGTGTTATCCTCTCAGACTCGACTAACCGTGGAACCGCCAGGGTACATAGGTACACATGTGAAAATGAGAATGGGTATTTCGTTGAGCAACTTTTTGCCTTCTTTTCGCGCTCAATCAGGGAATCAGCACTATGGCTAGCTGCTTACAGTATAGTCGGGACTTCGTTTGTCCATCCTGACAATCCATTCACACTGAAGCGAACAGAGACATGAGTCTCTAGCTTGTCATATGGATCATCAAGCTGATTTTGGAGAACCCCACTCTTCCACCAACATCCACTTCTACAAATGGCAAGATGGAAGTGTTGATCGACACAAATGACTCTCAAGCCTCCGCTAGAAATGTGATGTGTGCTTTGTGGACCTCGTGGTATCGCATTGCATCATCATTGGCGGGATGAGCGGCCTGTCTATACATCCTCATGAGGATAATGGGTAGTAATGCTGCTGCTGCTGCTAACAGCTTCTGCTAATCCACTTATGTATCTTGTCTCCAGAAAGGTATATAAATTTATTTCAGTTGACTTTTAGGTATTCTAAAATGCTTGACACGTTCTCTGGTGACTGTTCGAGATATCACTCTATTTGAGTAGCGCTAAACATGTACTTTAAATTAGGGACAGTTTAGTGGCAGTCGAGAAAGACTCAATACTCTTCACCACCTCTAATTAAGCTTTTGTTCAATCGGACAAAGTAAGCTTGTCATCGCAGGGTATAGGTACGAGTCAGTACCCGGGTCATCAAGTTTGGTATCCATATAATGTACGGAGTCGCTGTGATCACACGTGATTAGTGACCAGGCCCCTGAATCGAGCTTCAGTGCAACACGCTGCCAAAGCAGCTGAATCGTGCTACACGACTCATCCTATGTGGCTTTTACTTAACATCAAGCCTCTTTCGATAGCCGATAATCATTCTGTGTAATCTGGATCTTGATCAGCACGACAGAGAGTATTGAGGGCAAGTCACAGTATTAATAGGCAGGGGTTTGCTCGGCAACATTCCGCCTAGTAGACATGAATCGGACTGACTACCTTGCTAAATATCAATGTCTACTCCCGTAACCATGGAGAGCTCCACTGCGAATCCTGTTTTCATATCCATCTTTCCACCAGCTGATTTTGAGTTATCTATTCACGGAGTCGCAATAGGGTATAGATCTTCATTAGGTCACTTCCCGAGAGGGCCGAAAGCTTAAATCTGCCATGCACAAGGGTCAAAATTCGAGGTTTCCAATCAAATTCAAGGTAAAAGAAAGCTGAGGGCCCTGTTTCTCAAAATAGACAAAGTAGAAGTACAGAGTCTGTCATCAGAAGCCGGGACATCAGACCGAACTACTCATTGTAGTCAAATCTACTGCAATCGAATCAAAACTTTTAAGGTCCTGCTAATTGGAACAAGAGGCCCAACGGGGTTCCCTCAACTTGAGACCACTTCACCACAATTGAGATCATCTTCTAGTACACAACTTAGCCTCAAGTACGTGACTCAGGGATTACTGGATATATGAGTGCTCACGAGGTTCGGGATATCACGACTCACCGCTTCCTTACCGTTAGCCACAATCGTGCTCGCACAGTATGGATTTTGATGAGCTATCACGCGACGTCCGCTTTCAGCCTCCAAGAACAGAAGATAATCTTAAAGCAGAGTCAATACAAAACAGGTCGATACATATCAGAAAATTGTTCAGGTCGTGTATTCACTGGAGGAGCATCGACTTCCGTCAAGCTGCCCAGTTGTGCAATCAATTTTTCTATTGAGTGCATTCTCTATGAGCACCAACGCATGTGGTGGCAGTTACAAATAATAAATATAGCGCTGAGCACTACCAAATAGTTATCACCACCTGGATCATTCCCGGCTTTTGCCAGAGAGTCTTTGCGCCCAGGCGAGTTTCTCCACGTGCACCTCGTCGCGAGTGCAGGTTCTAATCTCGACAAAGACTACATTCAAGACACATTGAAATGATGAGAAGATGCCTCGGTAGGCTTTCCTGGAAAAGATATTAGCCGCCTAAAACACGGCTTTCTCTCAATCTGCGGCCCACGGTCCATAGCGCACACAACAGAGTTGACGGATAATGAATTTATGGGGACAGCACTTGGCGATTTTGAAAAAAGAAAAAAAGAGAACGCTGTATGAATAGTCCGACACCGCAATTGGAACGAACATCTTTTTGGAATCAATGTGGCTTTGAGAATAGATGATACATCGAATACACTATGACTAGTGTGTGGGAGCTGGTCCAGACGACTTAATCTTTACGTAATGTTATTGCGAGATAACATGGTCGCTAAGCTAACCTTCAGAACGAAAAGTGACAGAGGATGACTAAAGAGAAGGACTTACATGATGCCACAAAACAAATTGGACACCTTATGGGGGAGGATCTCGCAGAGAAGAATAAGAGCCATGCGATGAGGGTGATGAACCTCTCAGATCTCCCTTGTACATTTCAGAGAATAGATTCCCATCCACGAATCAATACATAATATAGTCTGGTGGTGTGTTGTAGTGAGACATGGGAGTGCGGTGATAGATGATTGTTCCTGAACATGTTGCAATTCAAGTCCTAGGCCCTGTCGTCATCGCACAGATCACAAGATGCAAGAGAAAATGCTCAGGTAGTCTTGCTATGGTCGTGCTCAGATACCACGTATTGCCATTATAGCATAATTACGCTCTCTGTGGATTGTGAGATGTAGAGCTTAAAGAAAGAAATATGGGGCGATCTCAACAATTGTCTGGTTGGTCAATTCCAAGGAACCGTGGGGCGTGGTTCATTAGTTCAAATTCACGCCTTGACTCGAAACAGCACAAAGCATGAGCTGTATCGAGAAATTCCTCGGCAAGATATTTCATGTCCACGTCGTGCAATCCGAGTACCGAACCGCAATCGTAAAGGGTCTCGTAATCTTGGAGTCTCAGTCTCGCAGCCAAGCATTGGTACGATATCATGCCATGGAAATATGTCTTGAAACTACGTAGAACCGTCCGGGTAGGAGAAGCGAAATGCCACAGTAGTAAGAGAACGGAATGGAGTATTCGACTTGACCGAAAAGTATACTTGTAATAGTGTATGTTTTGCCGTCATCTCTACCTAAGTTACTTGTTCAGTAGAGTTCGGGACGATAACCAGAGGAGACCTGGTCGGCGACTCCTGTCAGTACGGGTCTGCACATCATTTTCATGTATCTCAATCACTGTCAGTTCAACTGATTAGAACTCGACAAGATTAGCAATTAAATAACAGGTCCTACCCGTGACCAATAGATGGAGTCTTCATGGTGTGACTTTGAAGCCGTTTGAATGTTATGTGGTGTATCGCCTTGAACTTGACACTAGGGCAATCGTGAGAAGGTGTTTGCTTAGCGCGCCGCAAACGACATTGCCCGTGTCGGTTGAGATTAGATGGGACTCATCATGGCTGAATGCTTGCTACGCTGAGGCTATCGCAGCCTTGCATATAAATTGTCGTTCCTGGTATCTGCAGCCTCAGCCTTGTGATTGATTTTCAGCTGCCAAATTTGGAGCATGTCCTAAATGGGTAAGGCGGCTCCGCTACCCCAGACTTGTCAGACAGGGATGTGTCTCCTCGGGACCCGCCTCAATCTCCACTCTGGACCTCGGTTCAATGTTCCCAGCTGACTTCAAGGAGAGAAGTTCACCAACGATCTTTTGCCCTTTCACACTGCATCAAACCTCGGGATAGACTACCCACTCGACCATAAGGCTTATCACTCTGCGTTGACTTGTTTCTCGTTTTCCATAATCTTCAGCGCTATTTCGAAAGAGCGTTTGTGTCCTTAATTCCCTACATACTCAGACGTCAACGATCCTGACACGTCCGCAACCAGCAACCCAAGATGACGTGGAACACCGAACTCACACGCCAGTTGGGCATCAAGAGTGAGCTATTATGAGCGCGGCACTCTCACGAAACATGTTTACTGATTGTCTTGATAGTTCCCGTCGTGCAGGGGGGCATGATGGTAAGTCACCCAGAGAGAAGTCCTTCCGGACCCCGATGCTCGCACCCCGGGCTTCAATTCCGGGGGCACTCGGCCTTCTCTTATAAAGGCCCCACCACTCCTGTTATAGTTGTTGACCTGATACTCAGCACGTCGGCTATGCTGAACTTGCCTCCGCTGTGTCCAACGCCGGTGGCCTGGGCATCATCACCGCGCTGATCTTCCCAACGCCCGCCGACCTCCGCAAGGAGATCCAGAAGTGCAGGACCTTGACCAAGAACCCTTTCGGCGTGAACATCACTCTTCTTCCGTCCATTAACCCGCCTGACTACGGCGCGTACGCCCAGGCCATCATCGACGAAGGCATCAAGGTCGTCGAGACCGCAGGAAACAGTCCCGGTCCCGTCATTTCGAAGTTGAAGAAGGCCGGATGTATTGTGCTTCACAAGTGCACTACTATTCGCCATGCACAGAGTGCGATTAAGCTTGGAGTGGACTTCCTGAGCATTGACGGATTTGAGTGTGCTGGGTAAGTGTCTTCTCCACGTCCATTCGGAACTGTCTTGCGAAGCAGCGATGTTCGATGAAAGTATGCGTGGGCTGTCGGACTGTGAGAACCTTCGAACATCTATCGCTACTCAGTGAACCCAGTCATGAGATAGACTCCAACTCGTACCAACGCCCGGCAATCGACTCTGCATTCTGCCTCTGCTCATATAGACCCGCATCCATTGGCCCCTTACCTTCTCATCGCAGCACTATTAACTAACTCTTCCTCAGCCACGTCGGCGAGTCTGACATCACCAACTTCATTCTTCTCTCGCGCGCTAGGCAATCTCTCAAAGTACCCTTTATCGCCTCGGGTGGCTTCGCCGATGGCCAAGGCCTCGCTGCCGCGCTGTGCCTCGGAGCCTGCGGTGTCAACATGGGCACACGCTTCATGTGCACCGTCGAGGCCCCCATTCATAACAACATCAAGGAAGAAATTGTACGCGCGCAGGAGACGGACACAGCCCTGGTGCTGCGGCGCTGGAAGAATACCACGCGGTTGTATCGGAACAAGGTGACCGACCAGGCGATCAAGGTCGAGCAGGAGAGCACTACTGGAGAGTTTGCTGAGATTGCACCGTTTGTCAGTGGCCAAAGAGGCCGACAGGTTTTCATCAACGGTGATCCGGAGTATGGTGTAAGTAATGCTGTTCCCCGATGAGTATGAGTGAGAATCAGCGCTGACATCTTGATACGCAGGTGTGGACCGCTGGTCAAGTCATTGGCTTGATCCACGACATACCGACGTGTGCGGACCTTGTTAGCAGAATCAGCAAGGATGCAGAGGATGCTCTCAAAGAGAAATTGACGCTTGTGTCACCTACGCAGAGTAGATTATAGACGAGATCTGCTGCATTGAAAGCCAGGGTGGACACGGGTATCTACAGGCTAGTCGGTTTGAAAGGAACAGAAGTATAGATCATTTTGCAATACGAGACTTTTTAGACCTCAGTGCACGAGTTACTGGCTGCATTGACGATCGCTGATGGCAGTATACTGCCCAAGTGACCTCCCTCAAGACGGATCGTCCGTGGGCCATGACGTGAAGGCTCACATCATGATCGTCACAAGAACTTTTTCGGAAGAAAACACTTTGGGTTTTAGAAGACGATGAGGACGAACAACCTCAGCGTGCCAATTGGCTTGAGAATGGAAGATTAGAGCTTTTACATGTCCCAGCGAAATCCGGTCAGGATCTAGGATCTAAGGCGTTCAAGGAAATAAGCTTAACGAGATCCTGCAAAATATTGATAGTATTGGACTGACTGAAAGATATGTTGTTCATATATTGATTGTCCGTGACAACCTTAATTCTGAGAGTATGCAATTCTCTCGGTGGTATATCGGAAGTTCGTCTCGACACAATCCGGTCGGTGACCGTGTAGCCGTGCTTACTTATGGCTGTGTTATGGAAGATGGCCAGCTTAAAGACTTGCTGGCCGCTGATGAAAAAGGTATAAGATGGTGTGGAATGCGAGCAGGCAACACGGACACCTCAAATAATTCAGAATTCATGGACATGGCTCATAGATGCTGCGTAATCCACATGACGAAGGAACAAAAACAGAACTGGGTACACGCCGGTTGGCAATGCAGTAATGATAACTCAGTATAATACACTGTAAACACACTGAAAATATACTGAAAACATTACAAACGCTGGAAGAACACAAATACAGTATTTATGGAAAATGCGTACCGATTGCTTTGTATCCAAGCTTGTAGGTATATTTGTGGGGCCTGCAGGAGGGCGGATCGCTTGCAAACGCAGTCTGCTAAGACAGGAAAGGATCGGCCTTTGCCCACATAAGAGAGTCGTATGGCATAAAAGTCAGGTGTACGTGTCTCTTTTCCTGCACTGCTCTCTTCCTGAGAGGTGTCTGGGCAGATCAGGACACTGACGGATTTGATCGTCAGAATTCTGGGCTTCTTCTACATCTCCTCGCGACAAGTACTCGTGCCCTTGCTGACATTGAGCGATCCACCTGTGTGGAGTTCAGAGGATTGTACTTCGAGCTCAACATGAGACTCTTACACACCAACAGGCTTGAGGTCGTGAGTATCAGAGATGATGCCATTCCGGCATATGCCATCTTGTCCCACACCTGGGGTGACGATGAAGTCTCGCTCCAGGATATGCAGAGCTTTGGGTCCAAGCTGTTATCGCCGTCCAAATGCAAGAAATTGTGTCTTGACAGGCCAGGTTTGAGTAAAATTGTCGATGCTGCCAATCTGGCTCGCTCGCAAGCGTATCACTGGTAAGAGTTCTATACCTTTGTGACGAACATCACTGGCACTTGACTACCTAGGCTTGGAGTTGACCAAAGTGCAGGATCTGGATCGATACTTGTTGCATCGACAAAACAAGCAGCGCAGAACTTTCGGAAGCGATAAATTCCATGTACAGATTGTACCAGGACTCCAAAATATGTTATGTGTATCTGCAAGATGCCCCTTCGCCTGCATATCAGCGAGACGCACGTGAGGCCAAGCTTTCAATGCTCAGGAAATGCCGGTGGGCGAAGCGAGGATGGACTTTGCAAGAATTGATCGCCCCAAACATCGTGCACTTTTACTCGGAGGACTGGACATATCAAGGGCAGAGAGGCTCTAGTTACTTCGCGGAGGCTTTGAGTGAAGTCACGGGTATTGAAGTAGGCGTCTTAACCGGTCATGTTACAGCAGCAGAGGTCAGCGTTGCGAATCGGATGAAATGGGCCTCAGAGCGTCAGACCACGCGCCCCGAGGATATTGCTTACTGCCTTATGGGTCTGTTCGGAGTCAACATGCCGCTCCTGTATGGTGAAGGGGCAGTCCGGGCTTTCATACGGCTTCAAGAGCAAATCCTGAAGGTCACTGACGATCAAAGCATTTTTGCCTGGCAGCTCCCTCATAAGGAAGAAGCGCGGGATATGCACGGATTGCTGGCCGACTCTCCATCCTATTTCATTTCCGATCGAAGTATCTATACCATGTCAATCGGTTTCCAATCCATGACCAGCGTTCCGTGGAGTATGACCAACAAGGGCCTCCAGGTGCAGCTGTTTGACTGCCCAGATCCAGATGGCGTAGCAGAACGGTATCTGGCTATTCTGGATTGCTTCTTAGACCAAAGATATCCTGATCCGCAGGAGGAACTCAGTCCGGCAATATATCTGCAGAGACTTTGGGGCGACCAATACACACGGGTGCACGCACATGTCTGTCTTTCGGTTGGAAGAAGCGCTAGAGAGAGTGGCAGCCATCATTCTTTTTTCGTCAAGCAAGACCCCGCATTTGTTCTTCCGGAAGTTGGAGTTGCGCCCCATCTTCTAGACAGGAAAAATGAATTTGACTGCTGGGGACTTATGGAGGTCTACCCAGAAGGTTTGTCATCTGTATCTGGTGGGGACACTTTTAAATTGAGTCTGTCCCAAGTGCGTGGAATCCAGGGGCTGTTCCGATTTCGCAAACGAAGGAAAGGCAGCAGCAGCAGCGAGTTGGTGGATGTCGCTATTGTCCTCCATCGTACAGTCAGAGCTGGCCTCGAGGCTGTGTGCTTCCTCAGGCCCTTCAAAGGAGAAGATGTGAAGCAGGCCTATAACACCCTCCATAGTGAATGGAAGGGTTCTCATATAGAGAAACAGGACCATATTGTGGGAGAATTTCGGCATCAAATCCCGATGGTGGTAGAGCTGAAGAAGGCCGTGCGCTTCGGTCGGGGTCTCTACCTCCTTAATCTCTTTGAGCTCAGACCGATTGACTTGCAACACTCGAGGTCACTTCGTGAGATACCGGCGCTTGACTCCAACGTTGAACAATCCACTGTTCCTGAGACAGCAAAGAAAGTAGATTATGCATCGAATGACACTGAGGAGGCTGTCAGAGAGAGAATTCTTCATCCACTTTCGGAGTCAAAATCACTTGAGACCGGGATAGCGAAGCAGGCCAGAGCCGCATCGGGTGATGGGCACGTTGAAGCGCGGGTGGAGGATGATCTTCGACCTCTTTTGGATCCAATGCAGCCCTCTCCTTCTTCCAGGAGCCCATCATTTCGCTCCAAATTAGAGCTCGGGATCAGAGACACGAGATCGGCCATCAATCCTGCAGTGGCCACCTTTTGCCGAGCAATACTGGACGGTAATGAACTGGAGGTGGCAAGGCTTTTGCAAAGCACCGATGTGATGAAGATCAACTCAGTTCTCTCGACCTACCAGAACCTTAGGGCCCTTCACTTCACGAGTCTGTGCCTTACAAACCAGTCGAACGTGGTCACCATGCTTCTCGAAAAGGGAGCTAATCCACTGGCGGAGACAGAGAAAGGATTGACAGTTCTTCATCTGGCATCGATTTTTGCCAATGGCGGTGTATTGGGACCAACTTTAAGGAGCGTATCCAAACACAAATATGAGGCCGGCTGCATTCCCAAAGAGTCTTTCTCGAGCTTTCGATCATTTTTAGAGTCCACAACGGGTACGAGAAACACAGCTCTGCATTTGGCAGCTGTGTATTGCTCCGCCTTCGAATTCGAGGACATCATTCACGAGATACTCAAGACGAAAGGAACACTTCTCGAGGAATGGAGTGAATTTGAGCTTAGAGAAGAGCGCGAGATGCTTTTCAGTCTCCAAAACAGCCGTGGTCAGACGGTCTTCCAGACAGCTGCCGCAGCAGGCAACTCTAGCGTTGTCCAAATAATATGCCAAAGTGGGTCAAGAGCCGTGACAAAATCAGACAGCATGAGTCGAACAAGTCTGTGGTATGCGGCCTATGGGGGTCAAGTCGATATCTTGAAAATGGTTGGGCAGTTGTGTCCTGGTTATTCAGATGTTTCAGACGATCACGGTCTCACCGCTTTACACGTGGCATGCTGGAAAGGAAACACTGAGTGCGTCAAGGAATTGCTCAAGCAAGGAGCCTCAGTCTGGAGAAAGACGCAGAAGGTGGGCCTGACTCCCATCCACTATGCGTCGCTCTTTGGGCGTTCGGGCTGCCTTGAAGCCATGGTAGAATCCGTCCCGCCGACGAACAGGCAGGCCACCATTGATGTAGTTGCACAGAGGGGGGAGACTGGTCTGTTCCAGGCAATACATCTGGCAGCAGCTAACGGTTGGCTGGACTGTGTCATGCTTCTGGCGCGAAATGGTGCTTCAACTATGGAAAGAATGTCTTATTCTTATGCACTGTCACAGAGTGCTACAGCTGTCCATCCTGGTAGGCCATTCAAGGGCCTAGTCAAAGTCAGTCCATCAACACCGGAGGAAATGGCTACCAGTGAGGGATACACAACTGTTGCGGATTTCCTGAAACATCACCGAGATACCGCACACGAAGTATATCAGGCTAAAGAGAATGAAAGATCTTTGGCAAGGCCCCGACCGCTGTCCTGGTTTCCACCATTCTATCATTTCAAGCCATTGAAGCCCGAAAGGCGTTTTTGGTGAAAGAAGCAGTTCATGTCCTGGTCACCTAACTGGTTGGAAACTCAGTCCAATATACTCCGTTTACTCTGTGGCAGAAATTAGATGTCAAGCAACCCCTGCATATGTGAAAGTGGTATGAAAACGAATATCCCCATCAATAATAGCCTTTTGTTCTCTACCATATGATATTTCTCTTGGATTAAAGTATCCATGGCCTGACTGCTTTATAGCACAGTGGATGAGCAGCTACGATTATCTCTAGAAGTACCCAATCCTTCCGGGACCTCGAACCACAGATTGACTAGAACCCGCATTTCGAATTCTGAGGGAAAGAGATAATAGCTCGCCTTCTGTAATTCCGCAGCTCTATCCCATGACTACCTCCTCAAGTCCAAGCGGTCTCCAAGCCGACGCCTTCATTGTCAGCTTCCAAATCCCAGATCTCAATTATGTTGCCTCCTCGCCTAGGTGAACCAGTTAGACTTTGGGCCGAATCGAGATTGCTTAGTATTTGTCCAGATCAGGATCATTGGGCTCGCATGTGTGGCCCTGGCCCTCACCATACCTGAATTGAATGTCAATCAGGCAGTGCTATTTGTAGATGGAGGAAGCTTTCGGGATTGGGGGTTGGGAAAGGTGGGGATTGAATTTAATAATTGTAGGTACATACCAGCATTTGCAGATGCTGCATTGGACAACCCTCGTTCCGGTCGACGACATGTTTGTGATTCAACTTGAGTTTGGTTTGTTGAGTGTTTTTGAGGGATGCTAAGAGCAAGATGTCGATTTATATGGGGGATTTCTGGCGTATTTCTCTCGGAATGGATTCTGCTCTTTTCATGTGTGTGTGTGTGTGTGTGTGTGTGTCTGTATGTGTGTATAAGTATTGAGTGCAAAGGAGTTGGAAGAATTCTTAAATAAATGGACAATCAACTTGTCTTTTATTACCTTCTCTATCAATGAGGAAATGTCACTCCTTGATTGAGTATAGTCAAAGGTCACAAGGAACAATGAAGCCTTTCATTTTGTACAAGACTTTCACAGAGGGCTGTCGTGACTTGACAATCTATGACGGGCAGCCCATCACATACTCTTGCTATCCTCATCGAAAGAGACCGATCATGTGAAGCGCTGGGTGACTAGGTATTGGGTGACTGATGAATGGCCGCTTCAAGCATGTAAAATTTGACAGGCTGACCAATCCTGAATGAAGTTACTGAATGGAAAAACATGGACATTACTCTTGAGATGTTCTCAAGGTTAAGACATTCATTACAATGAAACACAACTAGATGGCTTATGGAAATTTCCATTGTCCTAGTATACAAAACCTTCAAGCTTCTATTTCATCAACATCGCCATCCTCAAACCAAGTCCTTTGCTCGTCCTTGCTCTCCTCTTCCATCAATCCCAATAAGTCAGCTCGGTCAAAATCGGGCAACACATGAAACCGCTCATCCAACCGATGCCGCCTCACCAAACGCTCCGGTACTCCATTCCCCATCTTCTCCGAGATGCGGCTCCACCCCTTACCACGCATCGCCGGCATACGTACGCTGCGCAAATTCTCAGGATACAGCTGCCCGTCACCCGTCTCCATCAGTGACGCATCTAGCTCGTGAACCTCGTATGAGGATTCGCCCATATCGCGCTGCACGGATGGCACCCACCCAAAGTGCGGATCGACCTCAGTCTCGTGGGTGCTGGAAATCGGAGGCAGCGTTGCAAGGTTCGCCTCCACGACGCCGCCCGAGAGACCGATGTAGAAATTCGGCGAAAGCGGGGAGGCTCGTGCCATGCTCCACACGCACGCGTAGGCAGTGGCGCGCGGCAGGGATTTCGAGAAGAAGAAGGTGCCGTTCGGCCGGTGATAAATGTCCTGCGAGAGAGCGTGCCAGCGGCATTTGTACCCGGCGATATGGTCGCAGCTGAAGTTTCGCGTTTTGTGATCTGTGGGTGCTGATAGAAAAGGTTGACTAGGAGTGGGAACGGGCTGTTCTTTGCCGCAGGGTAGCGCTGCGGTGTGAAAGTATTGACGTGGCCAGCGGAAGTCGAAGACTTTGATTGTGGCGCCGTGGGGACCACCGCCAACGAAGTGAGAGGTGCCGAAGGGGAGGAGGGTATCGAGGGCTGACCAGGGGTCGATATTATCACTGTATACAAGGTCGAGAGAGCTCGGAGTGCGAATATCTTGAAGTCGGATAGAGCCATCGCGCCAGGAAGACAAGAGGAGATTGGAACCATGCCCACCGGTGATAGAAGTAGCGTCGATGGGGGTAAGTGAGCTTGTACAGAGGCTGCTTTTGTTTGGTTCGATGGAGAACTTCGCTTCTAGTGCGTCGTTTCGTACAGGAACGACATCTTCAAAACCTGTCGGTGAAACCTTCACGTAGCGCAGAGGGTCTTTTCGGCCGCTCATACCGAGCGCCAATGTGTCCTTACCCATCCACTTAGCTCCTCCTACTGATTCCCATGAATCGTCCGAGGCCTGGGTAGCAAAGCTCAAATAGGCAGATGGTGCGACGTCCATATCGGCGTCATCTTGTGGTAGAGAGTAGAGAAGCACAGCTGCTTTTGTAGCCACTGCCATACAACCCTGTTGGTGGATAACATCCACGCTGTTGATCTTCTCCTGGAACCAACCAGCATCTGCTTCCTCAGTATGACGAGGGTGAAAATCCGCAAGTCTCTGACCAAAGTCATCATTCCCTGCGCCCAACAATGCCAGGTGCCCGTTGTCCCGTCCAACCACCATGCCCAGTTTCCCAGGCTTGCCACGGGCCCCCTCCACGATCGACAGTGCCGTCACATCATCATAGCCCGCGCTATACCCCATCTCGGCGCCCTCAACCCGATGCCACACAGTCTGCTTTGGTGTCCAGTCTGCTTTCCTTCCGCTCCGCCGGCGCGCCACAATAGTCTCGCCGGCGCCCCATACCACCAGCTCCTCATTTGTGGCCAAATTTGAGTGCGCATCCACCACCGGATGGAACGGCGCCTGATGAGGCCTTCGACCTGTGGCCGGCCCGCGGCGTGGAGCCCGCGGTGGTGTTGGGAGCATGGCCTGGAAGGACAAAGAGCGCCGGTCCCAGGCGCGGGATTGCCAGGTCAGTGACTTAGCGAGCTGGGGCCATTTGAAAGATGAGGTAGGGAGAGAGGTCAGGTATAGAGAGGGGAAGCGTGTGCGCACAAAGACGCGCCAGCCTTCGTTATTGTCGCCATTGATGACGGTGTGGAAACGCTTGTTAGTGAGTGAGAGAGCGCGGAGGTCTTTGGCGGTGTCTAAGTGGGCAAATACGAGGTATAAGACATCGTCTGGTAGTTCAAGCATCGTGATAACGGGGAAGTATACGATTCCCGACAAGAGATGGGTAAACTTGTCATGGTTGAAGTTTCTGTTGTTGATAAAAGTCTGTCAGTGAGGCCCAGCAGCTGCCTAGAATACCTAGGTACTTAGCATATGACGGCATTGGCAGATCATGTCGGGTTAGGGGTTGGCCACCATGAGGTTGATGTTGGCTTGCCGCCCCTGTCATCTACAAAGTCCAACATACTTACCCAAAGTCCCCTGATGGAATAATATTCTTTAGGTAAGATGAAATTGAACATTGCAAATTTATTTTCTCACGAATGTGCAGGACAGGTAGCCTGAAACAGACGTTTAGCATTGAGATGATTCTTACCTTGAGAGACCCCCCTCCAAATGGCCTCGACACTCGGGAGCAAGTCGCACAAAATGGCGTTTCCAGCTTCAACGAAATGAGCTTGTTTCCAGCGAACTTGTGTCTAATAGGAACGAAACTTCCCCCAGCAGATTTTACTGTCATGAGATTCTGTTCTTATGTCTCTCTACTTCTTTGGCGACATATCCTCTATGTATGGGGTCTCACTGCAATGGCATAGTAAGGGTCTTCCACCAGCTCTAGAGCTGGTGGAGACAAGGTCCGTTTTTGAAGCTTGGAAGTAAGTAAGTGGAAATCGCTTGGTTATAGGTATTGAAACTGTGGGTCTGCGATGTTAGGATAGGAAAGCTGACTGCTTCACATTACTGGCACTGGTCCACTGGAGGGGGCACATGCCTACCACTTTGATTACAGCAAAGACAAAAGTTCAAGTTGCTGAGGAGCTTCTCAGGACAAATTGCGGAACCGATGATAACAGATTCTCAAGTTCCATAGGATTATCGATGATCATATTGTATGGGTACTTTTTCACTCCCGAATGTTTCGTCCACAATTGGATGCACTAGCGACATTGGATGTCCAAAAATAGAGTCATCTTGTCCCTTTCAGCATGCTGAGCGACTGCATGCAGTATATTTGATAGTTATGTCTCCTGAAGACTTCCTCTAGACCATCTATCATCTGATGGGTCGGAAACGCTAAGAAATCGTTGTCTACCCCAGCACAATTTGGTTTTTGACCATTGAAGCTCAACAGTGGATGGCGGATACAGCGATGCACTTCATCAAACGTCATTTGACCTTTCATTGCGTTGATCCCATCAAATGGCCAATGTTTGGTATAGTTGCGTCGATGCCAGGGAAGAATGGCCAAGAACTGCGCCTTTGAAAGCTGGGTGTGTTGTACTGCGATCAGAGCGACAAGTAAAGGTGCCATGAAACATCCCTGCTTTCTCTGGGCCTGCTCGTGTAATATATCCGGGCGCCTAGTAGCTTTGTGGGAGCAAGGATTGGAGGGAAGGCCGAGTTATTCTTGGATGGTGCTGCAATCTAGAGCACTAGGCTGCGTGGCCAAGGCTATGCCCAGGTGTCTGGCATACCTCTAGCATTGCCAAGAGAACATTCTTCCTGCATTGAATAACTAGCGATTAGCGCAAGCGGAGAACCTCTTTTCCAGGGGATTTTCCTTCTTACCATGTCTAATGGTCCCTTGACTCCTTTTGTTAATATATTCCGCTTGCATATGTGACCAGATTTGTTGGGGCTTTTCGCGTGGTACGTAACATGGTCGGTGACAATATAATGTCTCTCGTCGTCCAGACTGAATTACCACGGGGATGGGAAGAATGTTCTTTCATGCCATCTTTCACCAACAGACGACCAAGCTTTCTGATGGCCGTTCTTGTTCGCCGACGGAGACCCTTCCATCTCCTTCATTCCCGCTTCGTCCACCGATTTGTCTATGTTGTGATCGCTGTCACTCTTATACAATACTATTATCTTCATCTCTCGTACTACGAAGCGCTTGCTGACAAATACTCCCCTACGACTTTCGTCAAAGAAACTCATTCTCAACAGGAAATCTCAGCATCTCTTCGATGGCAGGCGAACGGGGCAGAGAAGAATGATTTGAGAGCCAGACTCTTGGAAAACCGTGCGAACTGGAAGAATCTCGGGTCTGGCTACGAGGGCGATACCTTCACCTACAACGGGTCTGTGATAAAAGTATTCAAGCCGTATCGTAGCCCCTTGAGGAATTGCGTAGCTGCAGGTGATGATGCATTTCATATACAATGGCCTCCCGAGATACCCATCTCCCTGCTCCTCGGAGGATTCAACAACTCTTCACCTACTGGGCCTACCTCGTCCATGCTGCTAAGCCAATCCAACTTCCCTTCAGTGCAGGATTATTTCTTTCTACCAACAGCGGAAGATGGATGGACTGGAGAGTGGCACCTTGTCACGAGGTTTTTGCCTCGGGGAACCTTGGCGCACGCTGCACGACGACTCCGAAGTCAGTCGCCTTCACCAACTGCGGAACAGCTTGACGTCCGTTTTCGCCCGTCATTGAATCGCCTTCTTGATGCGCTTACTTTGATGCACACGGAACATGGACTGTGCCACGACGATATCAAACTTGACAACATCTTCGTCGACGACTTCGCCCCCGTCGCCCCAACAGCAGAGCCGAGGAATCGAAGCCGTTCAGTAGATGAGGGCCAAGATGGATGTTGGATTCTGGGCGACCTTGGGAATACAAGACAGATCTCACACAGCTATCATACCTCATTGCTCTGGAAACATGACAACGGACAACATCCTGACTGCAGAATGAACGACGTTTTGAGACTTATCAGAACATATGCACTTTTCCTCCAGTCGGCTACGACGTCATCGAAGACGCGGTCCGAGGACTACAATGATGCGTTCCTCACTGGCTCAGTACCGTGGAGTCGGTTGTACTGGCATACGGTCAGGTCCACATGGGCCGGGGCTACTGTTGCCCAAGATGTGCGCAGGTTGTCTGCAGGCGCCTTCGCTCCAGTCGACGACAGTGTATCTGTTCAAGATGAGATGTGGGAGGCTAGGTTGCAGCTTTTGAAGAAAGCTGGGTCTCAATTCTCCTGGTTTGATGGATGGTCAGACCTGAGTACCAAGGCAATGACGGTCAGAAAAGAGTTGAACACTGGAGGAAGTGTCAGCGAGAAATGGGCCAAGATATTCGGCACTATGGGGATACTCAAGACACCTTCGCGAGGTTGTGGAGTCGCTATATAGTTTGCTATTGTTTTGTTCTTCCCGAGGTCGAAAAGGGAACGTTGAACGTTGACCCAAGTTTCGTCTGGATGGCAAGATTTGTCTCAATCCCCAAATGACCATGCATGCCTTTAGCATGATTCGCAAAGATACCCGCTCCATTTAACTACGGAGCCTCGATTCACTGCTTATGCGGTACATTGTCTTTGTTTCGAGATGTTCCCAGCAGAATTTCTCTTCGAAGTTGTCCACGGTAGTAGATACAGCAGAATTACTAGCCCTTCATCGTGCTGGGTGTTGTCAGAGAGCGGCTTGCGTGGGAGCCGTCTGATTTTCGTTCTTCCATTCCCTATACTCCATCGGCTTTCGGAATATATTGTTTCATTTTTCTGGATGTTCCAGGCAATTTTCTACACTTCGCCAATGAAGTGCGCAGCATTTAGCGTGATACTAAGCATGCGGCTCGAAACCTTGTTCTTTGGAAAGTGTCGTCGGCGTGCCGGCAAAACCTCGGGCGCTTCCTCCACCTTACCTCGCCCAAAGAGACATCTCACTGCGCATTCTCATCATCAACCTGACTCTTAACATCGTTTCACAACCACCACGGAGCCGCATACGCCGCGTCTCGTTGTTCCAACTCAGCGCCGAGCCATGCCAATGTGATGGCATCGTCAATTGCCACCGAGGTTGATCCGTTGTTGAGAAGAGCCACAACACCCACCCACGATGAGGATGGGCCGAGGAGCAGCCGAAGCCTCGATGCGGGAGGCCATCATCGATTTGTTGTGAAGCTTTTGGCGACGTTTTGTTCTTTTATGCTGTTGGGCTTCATTATTTCGACGCCGGGAGTTGTTCTCCCGCATCTTGAAGAGCATTACCACCTGAACGACATCCATGCATCCCTTATCTTCCTCGTCGCGCCAGTGGGCTATCTTCTCGGTGCACGGCTCAATGTGCCTATTCACCGTCGCCTAGGGCAGCGAGGGATTGCGTTGCTTGCGCCAATTTGCCAGATTGTCTTTACCGGGATTATTTCAACTTTTCACAATCCTCAGAGGGCGGGCTTCCCGCTATTTCTTGTGGCGACGGTGGTAGGCAATGTAGGGAGCGGCTTGCTGGACGGATCATGGTGCGCTTGGGCTGGTGGGCTTGGAGGGAAAAGAACAAATACGGTTCAGGGATTGTTACATGGCAGCTTCTCTGTTGGCGCAGGACTTGGGCCATTTCTGGCGGGCACAATGTTCTCCGTGTGGAAGTGGCCCTGGTGGACATGGTATAACTTCCTACTCATTGCTGTAGTTTTACAAGGCCTCGTACTGTACCTGGCTTTCTACTCCGAAGACGAAAGCCGATACCAGGACGAGCTCAAGAGGCTCGAGCAAGATGACCACATTGAAGAGTCCGGGCGCTCGACGGACGTAAGAGGCATTCTGCACTACCGCGCGACGTGGATCTGCGCCGTCTATTTCCTGGCTTACGTCGGCACCGAAGCCGCCATCTCCGGGTGGATCGTCACCTTTATGCAGCGTGTCCGCCATGCCTCGCCGTACCTTGCGAGCCTCTCGTCCACGGGTTTCTGGCTCGGGATGGCTGCCGGGCGACTCGTGCTGGGGCCTGTGACAGATAGATTTCGTGTCCGATCTGCAACAACATCTTACCTGGTGATTGCCATTATTTTGCAGGCCGGACTCGCCGCGGTCGATATGGCCGCCGTCTCCACCGCGCTCATCACCGCCATCGGCTTGTTCCTAGGGCCGTTGTTTCCCTCGGGCATCGTGGTGCTTGCGCGGGCCCTGCCGAGAAACTTGCATGTTGGCGCCGTGTCGTTTGTGGCTTCGGTCGGGCAGCTGGGCGCTGCCTTGCTGCCATTTGTGCTGGGGTCATTGTCGCAATGGCTGGGAATCAAAGTCTTTCAGGGCTTCATCCTTGCCATGCTGGTGGGCACTCTGCTAATTTGGTGCTCCTTTCCGACCAATGAAGCGGATGGTGCCCGTGAGGACCGCCAAGACATCGACTCGAGAAACGAAACCATCGTTGCGCAGTAGCATTTCCCGCCGCAGGGTGCAGCTACAAGGCACGGCCCATTTCTAAACAATCGGGATCCCCCCTACGCGTGCCCCTTGGGAAATTAATACGCCGATTTGCGGTCCAGACAACATCCGCATTGCTGCAACATACCAAGTGGCCATTGGCATTCCATTGCTAGTATGCCTCGTGGACTTGCATCTAGCTTGCACAAATTTTCTTTCGCCAAGCCAACAAAGTCGACTTAAACAGGGGAGAACTTTGAGTGATTTACCATTGTGGAACACCGAAACAGCTTGGCGAACCCGCAGCAAGGAGCCGCATCTTGCCCAGGGAAAAGCATTTAGACAAACATCAATGCTCATAGCTGCTCTCAGCGGGGGCGCCAAATAAATAGAATGTGGCCTTTCTTGACTCAAGTTGCGTGCATCAAGGCGATCATTTCATCAAAGCAACGCTCACGAGTGATGTGGCTGTGACTTATTCGAATGTAGTATATTTAGAGAACGTTGTCCCCTCTTCATCGCGAAACAAAGCCATATAGTCTACAGCATCCCAAGCATCTCCGAACTCGGAATAGACAAACCCAAAAGTCTAAGACGACAAACACAGTCCTTCAAGATGCCTACTACGATCAGCGCCACTGCTCTCTTGGCGGCGATGGGCTCATCCGCCCTCGCCCAGTCCTTCACTCTCTCCAACCCAGACCTGGCCAGCTTCGAAGTACAGGATCAGAGCTTCATGAGCATTCTCGGCGGCAACGCCTCGCTCACTCTGATCCAAAACGCAACCGAGCCTCTCTTCCACGAAGGCGGAGTCTACATCGCCTCTGCAGACACACTATTCCTCAGCTCCAACCGGATCACCCTGCCTGCCGGTCAGGTCGATGAGAGCACAGCGAACCAGACTATCAAGCTGTCCGCTGTCAAGGGTGTATCTTCCCTCGATACCTCGCTCATCACCGTCTCCTCCCTCGACACATCTACCATCAACCTTCCCAACGGGGGCGCCGCGCATGTTGGCGGCTCAGGCCTCCTGTGGACAGCGCAGGGCTCCAAGACTGCCACCTCGGGCATCTACTCAATACCGGATCCCGTCAACGCGCCCAATGTCTCGGTGCCCATCGTGACCAGCTTCTTCGGCCGGCAGTTCAACTCGCCCAACGATGTGGTCTCCAACCCCAAAGACGGCGGCTCCATCTGGTTCACGGACCCGAACTACGGCTCTTCGCAGGGACTGCGCAACGCACCGCAACTGCAGACCCAGGTGTACCGCCACGACCCTGCCACCAACACCACACGCGTGTTGGCAGACGATCTGCAGGAGCCCAACGGCCTGGCTTTCAATGCCGACTTTACCATTTTGTATGTGACGGACGCGGCAGCAGACGCAGCAGCAAACCCGGGCGGCGCGGCATCTATCTATGCATACGACGTGCTCACGACACCGGGAACCTTCCTGGCGAATAAGCGGCTCTTTGCCTTTGCGCCAGTGGGGATTCCAGACGGCATCAAAGTTGATTCCAAGGGCAATGTGTGGTCGGGCACAGGGTCCGGTGTCGTGGTGTGGAACTCCGCGGGCACAATGCTGGGGCAGATTAAAGTCAGTGGGGGTGCAGCGAACTTTGGATTTGGTGCAACAGAGAGCACCGTGTTTGTCCTTGGCGAGAAACTGCTCTGGCGGGCGCAATTGGCGTAAACGTCGCTAAAATTGCTGGGATTGACCCATTTTTTTTGGTCCCTGGCGCACATGCGGCATGTGGGCGAAATGCTGCCTTCTATGCAGATGCGATTAGATCATCGCGACGTATGAGCCCGGTTTCTATGCGCGATCTGCATAAGGAGGTATGCGAAGACCGGGCTCAGCTTCTTTAACAGCTGACGTGCTACCACACAGTAGGGCTGTCTAGGGCTGTTCTAGGGCTGGCTAGGGCTGGCCCGCCTGGGGTGGTTAGGGCTAGTCGGGGTTGGCTACCGGGCTAGGAGGTAGGTACCTAGGGTACCTATTCATCCATTCTTCTCGCGGTTGCTGAGACATGCCCGCTTGCCCTGCGACAAAGGGGGTTGAGAAAGTCGGTCTGTTTGGTTAGATGACTCGCTCGCGCAATTTGTCAATAATATTAATCCTCGTCAGACTTGGCCACCCAAGATATTCTGCACGCGCATCCACTGACTATCCACGCTACCAAGCGTGTATTAATAAATCCCATGTTTTGACAGATAAATACAAACCTGTCATGTCATTTGTGGGCTTCTGGCGCATACTATGTACTGTACTCAGTAGGTATGTTGCACTATATTTACTACTATGTACTGTACTCAGTAGGTATGTTGCACTATATTTACTGTATTGTAGGGTTAGGTAGGCAAAGTACAGTACATTCCAGGTACTTACTTACTGTACGTCACACGATGCGTGTGTCCAGCAAGAATAGGCCCCCGGATAAGCTCCGCCGCCTCGGCCTTTTTTCAGCTGAAATCTCCCCTCCCATCTGCTTTGACGACATGCGTTTCGAGACGGGTTTGCCCTTTTTGCCTGACAGCAGTCAAACTTTCTCATCCCAATTTCTCCCACCTAGGCTACCAGGTATAAATCCTGTTGTCGGGCTTTGTTGCCACCACCCTCATTCTATTCATCTGATAAGTACCTAGTCCCGTCCACTCGATCAATGGCAAACTTGACCACGGCTGCCACGGCTGCCACGGCGTGCATGTCTTGAAGAAGAATGGTCAAACGCTTCGTGTCCACAACTGTCACTGGAGGCGGTGTTTCATACCGCCGATTACCCTTGACCAAGATTTTGGTTGCCCTCTCCCCCAGATTCCGGAGACAGCCCCCCCCTGGCCGCAAATGCATCTCGTGATTCGCCCCTTTGGCAAATTGAGGTGTAGCTGCTGATCATCGCTAAGTGCCGGCGACGATTGGCGTTCCATTTGTTGAGCAGAAGGGGGACCAATCCATTGGACTACTCCATATTTAACGTCTTATTATTTTTATTACAATTGCTCTCTCTGTACGTACTTTGTACAATACATAGCTGCTGCTTGGGCGGTAATTGTCCGACCTGTTGTTTACCCACTACCTACGTGTGCTTGTGTTCTATCCCCTCTCTCTTCACAAAAATTCCGTGTGTGTATGTCTCCCTCATCGAACCTCCGAGAGACATTCCCACATTTCACAAAACTCGTGCTCAGCCCTGTCGGTTAATTGAACGGACCGGGACACGCCGTGGCGGCGCCATAGACCTTACGTGCCGAACGAGGTCTTACCATCGACGCCTCCTACCCAATTGCCGGATCACGGTTTCGATCACACACTGGCGCTGCGAAACAGAACAGAGCGACATTGTTCATAGAGAGAAAGAGAGACACAGAGAGAAAGACAGAGACAGAGAGAAGAGAGAAAGAGAGCAGCCACACGCTGCGCTAGGCAAACACATCCCAACGAGATGAACCAAAGTAGTCGTGAAATATCATAACACCCCACGCCATTCTCCATCCTCCGCCCCCTCCTCCGCCCCTTCCCCTCCTCCCAAGCCTCCAAATGGCCAAGCGAGTACGCATACAGTCCGCCCACGGCATCCTCATCCCCGGCGGTCTGCCCAACTCGCCCCGCCGCGCCATGTGGCGCTCCAAGCAGCACACGCTGCTGTACCTGAGCGCCGCACTCGTGCTCTACGGGTTGTTCTGCACCACCCGCAACCTGCTGCACGACGCGGCCGCAGGCATCATCCTCCCTCCAGCGGACCGGTATGCTTCCTCCACGGCGTCGTCGCCGTATGATTACTACGAGGGTGGCGCGGGCGCGGCGGCCGTGGGGCCTGTGTCGACTGATGACGACTGCCCCGAGTACGGACGGTATGCGGCCATGCGGCACGAGCCGTTCACGGGCGGGTCGTGGAACCTGCCATACCAGCGGCCCGTAAAAGGGTGTCGGAAGGTTGTGGTGGACGAGGTTGAGGAGGTGATTCGTGAGATGAACAAGACGGTTAAGGATCCGGATTTGTTTAGGCTGTTTGAGAATTGCTTCCCCAACACGCTGGATACGAGCGTGATGTGGACGGGTGTGTCAAGCGAGAATGTAAAGGAAGAGGTACGATGATCACCCCGCTCTTGTGCTACGGCCCATGGGGATTACCTTTCTCATACGATAGAGACACACATACTGACATGTCCAACCTACGTTACAGCTCACGTTCATCACCACCGGCGATATCCACGCCATGTGGCTCCGCGACAGCGCAAACCAACTGCAGTCCTACGTCTCGCTTCTTCACCCTCCACCCCAACAACCACCCACCACTAGCCCGCCCGCGCCCTCCAAGCTCGCCTCCCTCTTCCGCGGCGCCATCAACCTGCAAACGCGCTATCTCCTAGCAAGCCCGCATTGCAACGCCTTCCAACCCCCCGTCGAGGCCGAGATGGCCCCTGGCAACGACGGCAACCCCCACGATCTCGTCTTCCCAGCCTATGACCCTGCAGTGGTCTTTGAGTGCAAGTACGAGCTGGACTCCCTGGCCGCGTTCCTGCAGCTCAGCTGGGATTACTATTCGCGGACCAAAGACGCGCGGTTCTTTGTCGACGCTTCGAAGCGCAAGAAGGGTGGTGGTCGTCACGCGGGATGGAAGGCCGCTGTAGTGGCGATCTTGGACACGGCCGAGGCGATGCGTCAGGGCACGTACACGTCCTCGGGGATGGTGCACGATAGCCCTTATCGTTTTGAGCGGATTTCATCGGTGCCAACAGAGTCGTTGGGGAATCGCGGCAATGGAAGTCCCGTGCGGGAGGGGACGGGAATGGTGCGCAGTTCGTTCCGGCCGAGTGATGATAGCACGACGTTCCAGCTGCTGGTGCCGGCGAATATGATGCTGGCCAAGTATTTGGAGTTGTGTGCCGAGATCGTGGCGGGCGTCGAGAAGGAGGAGGCGAAGGCGGCTAGTGTCAGTAGTGGAGTCATTGGGAAAGAGAAAGCGGCGCAAGGAGTGTTGAAAGACGAAGAGAAGGACGAGGATGAAGCTGGAAATGGGGAGACGGTTACGGAGAGGATGAAGAGGATGGCCAAGGAGATTCGCAAGGGCATTGACAAGTATGGCAAGGTCAAGCACCCTGACTTTGGCGAGATCTTTGCATACGAGACGGACGGATACACGTCCACAAGCATGATGGTGAGCCAAACCCCCTTAACCCCCGCCTCCTTTAGCCACTGGCTGTAGATCTTCACCGCTGACACCCGCCCAGGACGACGCCAACTTGCCCTCCCTCCTTTCCGCCCCTTTGACCGGATATCTCCCTCGCACCGACCCGACATACCGCGCAACACGCAAATTCATCCTCTCCCCCGCCAACCCTTACTACGGCCACGGACCCGTCCTCAACGGCACCGGCGGCCCACACATTGGCCCCGGCATGGTGTGGCCCATGAGTCTGATCGTAGGCATCATGACGACCGACGACGACGAAGAGATCAAGGACCTGCTACGCCAGGTACTCGCGTCGACCGACTTCCTCGGCCTGATTCACGAGAGCGTCAATGTGCACAACGCGGCTCTGTGGACGCGTAGCTGGTTTAGCTGGGCCAATGGGCTGTTTGGTCAGATGATGCTTGACTTGCGCGCACGTAAGCCGCATATTCTCAAGATCAGTTTTCAAGGCGAAAACGGCGCGGGAAAGAAGGGCTGAGAACAGAGAAAAGGGCAGTTATGCCTGTGTTCTTTTTTCTTGTTTTCTGGCTGTTCAAAAGTTTGGATATACACCACAACCAGTATCACACGACCTGGATCTTTCGTTCTGATCCACGTAGCTCTTCAAGAACCAGGAGAGTCCGAAAAAATGGGCGCGCACACCCACAACAAACGCTCTCGAGACATATATGCCCGCCCTCGCCTTCCGCGAGGATTCTCAAATCGCCACACACTGCCCCGCGGTAATCTGCTGCGGCGGCGCCAATGTCGCGCCCGTGTTTGCCCCCAGCACCGTCAGCTGCGCCTTATCGACGCCCGAGAACGTACAGCTGGCCTGGCCAGCCTGTGCAATGTGGTCGACCGAGATAGCGTTTGCTATATTATGGTGCAAGGTGGTCTCGCAATCAGCCTCTCTGCCTTCTCATTCCTTTCCCCTGTACGACCAGAAAGAAAGACAAGGTCAAGGCCAAAGCCGAACTTACGGACTTGGAACGTGCTCCCGTCCACGGGCGCCGTCACGGAGAAGCTCGCACCCGCACCCGTAAAGGTTAGTTGCGTCGTGGAGTTTGTGGCTGCTTGGCGAGGGAGGAATGGCGAGGCCGTTGCGAGGGGAAGGAGGAGGAGGACGGCGGCGAAGATCTGCATATTTGGTATAAAAAAAAAGGAGACTCGAAGAAATACTAGATGTAGAGAAGGACTAGCTTCGGTAGCTCCTGGCTAATGTCGAAAGAACGAGAGGCGTGAAGTAGAAAAAGAAAGTGTCTACTGTATCAAGTATAATGCTTCGCGTATGCGCGTAGGCTTGTATGTCGATTCCAGCGAGCAAGCGAGTGGTGAAGGAGATCAAGCGCGCTTTATTATTAAACAATGATCCAGAAATAGGGAGAAAATGGGAGAAGGGGGTGGGGAGGATGTTAAATTAAGCTTTCCATTTAAGCATGAGAGAACCTTACAATGGAAGCTTAGCTTCGGGCAAAAGCCACTCAAACTGATGCAATAACCGCAAAGCAAAAAGGGCACGACAAACACGCACACACACATACGACATTTGTTTCCGCGGTGCGTCTCACGACCCTGAACCGTGGCTGTGCAAAGGAGGTCGGAAACCCACTGAAACTCGCCCACCCGCTGGCAAGACGTGCAAATTTTACCAGGTAGCATATTCCATGTCACTGGAGTTGGGAAGTGCGTACCGTCAAATGCGATTCGAGGGTATTTGGGTGGTACGGTGGTTGGCCGTTTGGAGGCTTGATGCTGGACTTGGTGTTAGGGGTCGAATGTTTTACCTTGGAACGGGGATTCGCATGATCTACGTTCCTAACAGGCATCACGGGGATAGATTCAATAGCAGTCTAGCGATTCTCCTGGCTACTGTTCGAGAGTATTAGTGTGATTGAGTAAGATGTAAAGTGCCCAGATATACAAAGGCAAACTCAGGTGCCATAGGATATATGCAGACTCTAGCCCATTAGACGCAGACATTATTTTACCGTATGTAAGTTGTGTAGTATGCTTCGCAATCTATTCATCATGTCTTTAGTCATGTAATTGTTGGGTTGGACCTTTCTGAAGCAAAACAGCGACACCCGTGCGCCCGACGCCGGCTGTCTTTTACTGATCTCTCACGTGTCTAGTCCAAGCCTCGCTCGCCTCGACGGCAGCTCGATCCTTGAGCTCCGGAGGTATTACCCTGATGAGTGGATGGGGCCTGTGCAGACTGTCATCTTTCAGATCGAGCAGTGAAAGCAGCTTCCACATCCACTTTGCCATTGTTTCCGCGGCAGCGAACAATGTTCCTTTTATCTTGGCCCAGGCCGCCTCCACAAACCACCTCCTCCTTTTGCTCAACTTAAATCGAATCCAGCTCCACTGCTCACCGCATACAGTAGCTTTTCCTTCAGTACCGCGGCATCCTTGTAGATGGGTAGCTTCAATAAGTTGACACATGTGCTCGCGCTGGGTAGTCGAGAAGCATCACTGCCAGAATCACGAATGCTGAACAGAGGGCGCAGCTGACTGAATCCCAACAATGGTGCACGCGGTGTGCTGGTCACGTACTTGAGCACATCTCGCCGCTGCGCATCCTCAAGGCCATGCATGACTTCCCAGAACATCTCAATAGTAGGGTGTTCTCGGCCATCATCCCCGATTTCGTACACACCTGAGTAGGCTGTATTGCGGCGAAGGTCCTCAATGTCAATCTCCGACGAGTCACCACCCACGAGGCGTTGCAGCTCTGACTGGTTGAACATGCTGAGCCAGGTAGGCTCAATGATAGTGCCAAGGCCCTTGAGGAAGGCTTTTGTGACTCGTCCTGGCTGCGCATCAAGGCGATGTCGGGCAACGTAGTTGATGTACAGGAGCTTGTTCTCGTTGGTGACCGTGGTGTTGGAGCCAGAGTCAATGAGGTTGCGCGTGATGATCCTGGTGGGCCTGCCAGGGAGTGAGACTTGATCCTCGATGGTGTAGTCAAGGCCCAACTCTGAGACATCGCCTGAGTAGTTCTTGAGCCGCATCATGCCGTTGTAGAGCTCTTCGTCGAATTCCCGGAGATCGTTGATGTTCGCGCGATATCCTGCATCAGAAGCTGCGGCTGCCCACTTCAGCAGAAAGAAGCTGGCGAAAACAATGTCGATCAGAATGCCTTCGTAAAGGCACTTGCCAATGATCCGGCCGAGGAACTCGTATTGGGCTAGGAGGTCCGAGATGCTCTTTCTCCACTCGTCCGAGCTCGGTTCAAGGCCTGCCTCTCGGAGTTGATGTTGACGTTGGTCAAGGGCAGACGGATTGGGGTACAATGTATTGTGGCTATTTGCCACGAAAAGGCTTAGATCGTCAGTAAACGCTTCCTTGGTGATACTCGTCAGGAATTCCTTGAGCACACCACCACCATCGATACCAGCTTCCTGCATGCCAAACTGATCGACAAATTTGATTTGGAGCGGCTCCTTCAACGCCTCGTTCAGATCATAGAGCTGGTCAAAGGCATCCTGGAACACTTTACCACGGCTTACTGTGGCGGTATGGCGGCTTAGCCTCTCCAGTCCTCGACCTCGGTTGGTTCCGACAGTGTATCGTGTCACGAGCAGCATCCGCCATTGATCTGCGTCAATGGCTCCTTCCCGACGTCTGATCTTGTCCAGCAGCACAAACTTCCGGAACAGCTTGACTCTCACGTCAAATGGAATGATGAAGGGCATGTTCCGCAGGATCTCGAGCTTTGGGCCGACCGAAGCAAGTAGTCTCTTCCGCTGTTCCACAGCACGTGTCCTCTTCAATTGCTCGATGCGAAGATGCGCAGCATAGCTTCCTGCTGCCTGGATGTTGCTGCTATCCTCATCTTCGTTCACATCATCTTCATCGTCTTCTTCCTCATCTACTTCACGTTGGTGTTCTAGCTCGGAAACGACGGCATCCATGAAGTTGGTCATGTCGAACCTCGAAGTCATCAACCAATGATCTCGGGGAAGGAATTGTCGGCGGGAGTCGCGCTCGTACACCATCCGCATGGCTGTAGAGATTGTGTTTCTGAAGGTGTCAAAGTCTAGGCCCGAGATAACGTTATATGTCTCTGGTGGCTTTTTCCTGGTTTGAACTGATGGACTGAAAAGGTCGTCCACAGAGGTGACAGATGGGTGGGCGCGCTCAGATGTCTTGGCGGCATGGTTTTGAAGATCGTTTGCGTTGTAGTAAAGAGTGAAGGCTAAGTTTCGTAGGAACAGAGTCAAGCCTTTCAACTCGCTCAAGTTCAGCATGCACTGTCGCAGTCTCGACGTTGATCCATTGTCTAGATCACTAACAGAGGCCCACGGCGAAGCAAAGTCCTCGTCATCGGCGAGTCGGAGAACAAAGACATAGAGCTCGAGAAAGAGGAAGATAGCGCGCCACTCGCGATCCCACACAACGTGGTCCTCGATCGTACCCAGCTGTTTGAAATGTTTCCGTTGGAGGAGGGCTAGAGTGTTGCCCTGTTGGTCAGATTGTATGATAGAGAAGATCCTTGTGTGGACCATCGCATTCCAGAAGAACTTTACAGAATTTTGCTGGCCTACGTTGGATGGGTTATCTGCCATGTAAAGCTTCATGCGAATATCATCGCTGAGAGCCGGAAAGCAGCGAATCAGCGTTAGTATATATGCGGCCAAAAAACTAGCCTCGGTGTGTTCTTCTTGAGATGAGCCGGAGAAGTTGCTATGTCACAATCAGCAACATTGCCCCTACGAGCGAGAACGATGGAGATATGACTTACGTTGTGAACCTCTCGAGTATGTGGGAAATCTCATCTCGTGCCACCAGTGACTCGACGGCCTTTTCTATGAAGGGTGGAAGTCTTTGATGGGGCTCGTCCGATGTGTCCGTGGTCGTAGTTGGTCCTTGGCCGATGTGGTGCTTCTTAAGCGTGGGTAGCAAACTGGAAAGTTGAAGGTAAATGGCATTCAAGTACGAGGACCCGAGAGACACGTCCCGTTTCCCATTGCCAAGTGCTATGAAATGGGCAAGGAGCCACAATCGCGCATCTACCGGCTGTGAGAAGCCCCAGCCTGTTGTGTATGCCTCCACAATAGCTGACGCGACCTTCTCCACGTTGAAATTCTTTGCGAATGCAAAAACGTTCGACTCAAATAGCTCAAGCTTGGGTTGTGTCAAGAAGCACAAGGCGAAAGATTTGGAAGCCCACGTCCCAGAATCTCTCGTTATCGGTGCCAAGATGGCCCTTTCCAAAAGTCCCAGACTCTCTGCGTCCTTGACGTCTCCGTTCTGGCAATAAGCTCCCACTACTGTATATAGGCGGTCTAGACAATTTTGGACGGCGTCGAACCTCGCTTCGAATATTGTGACAAGTGTTACGAAAATGGATCGGGGAACTTGGCGATTGCTCGGGCTTGAGGTTGGTTAGTTGTGCAAATATGACCGACCTCTAAGGAGGGGGCATTTCGTACCTGGGTACTGCAAGCAGTTGCCGTGCAAGCTTGTTAATCTGAGTATTGTTCGCTGTCTTGAGAATCGTTCCACCAGAGGCCTCTAAGTCCATAGCAAATCTTGACAAGCGTTCCTGGTCATCCGGTCGTGACGAGTCGAGGGCGGTGATAGCCAGTGGCAGGGCTAATGAAGACCTCAGTTCTATGTTCGACCGCAGAATGTCGTCTGTGTAGAGGGAATCCATCTCTTCCCGCCGCTTGTCTCTCAGATTCCGTCTGACCCTATGCCCTCTCCATGTACGTTGTATGTTCTCTGCAGCTTTAAGCTTGTCCCTCTCGAGCTGTCGTTGACGACGCTCGGCCTGTGCGCCGGCAACGGTCTTGGAAGCGGTGGAGGAGGCAGAGGGCGTCCATGCGGTAGCGGCAAAAGGGTTGAGATTCTTTTGACCGCTCATGTTGACGTTCCGCGGCCGCCGCGAGCTTCCAGAGAAGGTTGGGAAGGACATGATGGGCGGGAGGTGGAGCTGTTGCGCTCGTTACCGCATGGAGAGTCGTTGTCACGGGTTGGAAGGAGGGAAACGGAGGAACGGATGGTACTGGAAGGCAAGGAGTATTTGATTTGATAAAGATCTAGGTGTGAGGAAAGAAAATTGGAGCAAGGTGATTAATTGTAAGATTATCCTCACAAAATAGCTGCAGCTGTCCTGTCTGTGGTTGCGGTTCGCCGAGGCAAGTGGCAGGCAAGTACCAGGTACCAAGGCAGCCTTGTCCAGATGTCATCAGAGGGTGACGATGCACTAATCCGAGCTTCTGGAAGCTTCAATTGCATGTGCTTTAGTCAGCTTGCAGGGGCGCATACACTGTGACTGTGTGAAAAGGGCCTCATATCCAACCTGGGTAATAGGAATTTGAACAGCAAAGAATCCTTCTTATCAGATTGTTGCATAATATACTTACCGCAAGAATTTTCTTGTAAAATCCTCCTATACATCATCTATGGGCAAATGGTGGGTTGGTATGTTATTTGGCAGCAAGTCGGAGCACCTAACCCCGCCTAATCTGCCCCTCCAGAAAGAGCAGGTAACCTTGATACCTAAGCATACCAACTGGGCATTACAGGCAAATCAGAGGGTCTGAGAATTGATTTGAATTGGGAGACACTGGACTGTGGAACTGGACGAGGACTTAGTTACCTATACTATCATGAAATCAGGCTGATAGAAATGCTATTGTTATACTGCTCAAGCCCAAGTCTATCTCAGCAACTCCCAGACATGATATCATTGCAGTATGCAGGAAACCTGTCCGGATAGTCAAAGTGCTGTCCAAGTCAGTAAGGGTAGGATTAGTCCACTATGATTTCTACTCAGTCCATTTTGCTGCTGCAATGTGCTACCTTGAATATTACTTTGAAAGATCCGAAAATCAGATCATTGAATGCATATAAATCATGTGTGTAAGGCAATTAAAGGGAGGTGGTGTATAGAAGGATGTCTGCTGAATGATATGTGCACGGGCCACAATAGGTACTTTGGTACATCAAAGACTTGACAGGCCCCACTTCCCACCTCAGTCAGTAAAGTACAGTTTTAGCGTGGAGTCGCGGCTGCCAACGAACCGCGAAGGAAAGAAAAAAAAAATCAATCAAAAGATGCAGTGGTGGCCAAGTGGTGCCGCCTTCCTTCTTTTTTTTTTCCCTCTCTCCCCTCCACCACGATCACAAAACGCCCTTCCAGCAAAATCCCACCCTCAAGTCTGCGCGTGCATCAGATCTCCATTGTACAGTCAAATTTGATTGTACATGATTTCTGTTCTCGTCAACTCTTTTCACTGAAAATCAACACAAAAAAAATTGAAAATCCCCCCATAAAACCCCACACACAGGTGTCAGTCGCCCATCGCATCGACAGTCATCTACTCTATCACAAAGAAAGACCTCCTGCCGCCAGACAGAACAACAGCAACAACTCATCTCCATCAACTTAAAAGTTGTCTTCTTGTTCTAGTTGACTTCGTGGTTCTGCCTCTTCTGGTTATTAGGTCAGCCTTTTGGTTTCTTCCCACATAACCACCGCCTCATCGATTCCCTCTCGGAATCCAACAGGTCACCCACGAGTCTCTTTCTTTGACCCCGCTGGTTTGCTTTGTTGTCCCATCCGACAACACCCAAAGTCAGCTTCTTTCTCCCTCAGGATCATTACCAGTCATTCGAGTCGTCGTTTGTGACACTCTTCACTAGTGCTCTAGTCCTTTAGGTGAGCATCCTACCAGTCATGTGCAGCTTTGTGCTCCTAAATGCCCTGCGCTTTGCTCTGTCCACCCTACACCTCTCCTCCTTCTTTGATACCATCTCCACTACAATCCTTTCTCCTTTCGCGGAGTGAAATGGACCGCCATTCAGAACCGAGTCCTTTCAACATCTCTTGTCCTCTCATCCCATCGACTGCGTCCCCCGACTGCTATCGATCGACTGCTGATCATTAGCCCACTTCGTGCCTATACAGTGACCTCGACCGCAATCACATACACCTATCGAAATGGCTGCTCCCGTTCCTCTTGGTGCTGTTGACCAGCTCGCTGCTGATCTCGGCAACACCAGCCTCAACGGCGCCCCCGCCAACATCAACACTGCTGTCAACCCTGGCGAGTTTGCTGGCGATGAGGCCGGCCCCACCCCTGGCTCGGCCGCCCCCAACCACGCGTCCTCCGCCTCACTCTACGTTGGCGAGCTTGACTTCAGTGTCACTGAGGCTATGCTGTTCGAGCTGTTCTCCCAGATCGGCCCCGTCGCGTCGATCCGTGTCTGCCGTGATGCCGTCACCCGTCGCTCGCTTGGCTACGCCTACGTCAACTACAACACCACTTCTGATGGTGAGAAAGCTCTCGAGGAGCTCAACTACACCATCATCAAGGGTCGCCCTTGCCGTATCATGTGGTCCCAGCGTGACCCAGCCCTGCGCAAGAATGGTGCTGGCAATGTTTTCATCAAGAACCTCGATGTCGCCATCGACAATAAAGCTCTGCACGACACCTTTGCTGCCTTTGGCAACATTCTCAGCTGCAAGGTTGCCCAGGACGAGAACGGCAACTCTAAGGGCTACGGTTTCGTTCACTATGAAACCGATGAGGCTGCTTCTCAGGCCATTAAGCACGTTAACGGCATGCTTTTGAACGAGAAGAAGGTCTATGTTGGGCACCACATTCCCAAGAAGGATCGCCAGAGCAAGTTCGAGGAGATGAAGGCCAACTTTACCAACGTCTACGTCAAGAACATTCCCGTCGAGGTGACTGACGACGAGTTTCGTGAGCTGTTCGCCGCCTTTGGTGATATTACCTCAGCTTCCATCGCCCGCGACAGCGAGGGCAAGAACCGCGGCTTCGGATTCGTCAACTTCATTGACCACTCGCACGCTGCCAAGGCCGTCGATGAGCTCAACGGAAAGGACTTCAAGGGTCAGGACTTGTACGTTGGCCGTGCCCAGAAGAAGCACGAGCGCGAGGAGGAGCTTCGCCGCTCTTATGAGGCCGCCCGCCAGGAGAAGGCCAACAAGTACCAGGGCGTCAACTTGTACGTCAAGAACTTGTTGGACGATGTCGACGACGAGAAGCTCCGTGCCATGTTCTCCGAGTATGGTCCCATCACCTCCGCCAAGGTCATGCGCGACCAGGTGAGCGACTCTGCTTCTGGTGACGACGAGAAGGAGGACAAGGATAAGGAGAACAAGAAGGAAGAGGAGGAGGCAACTGGTGAGGAGGAGTCTGGCGAGACGACGGAGAAGAAGTCTGACAAGAAGTTTGGCAAGAGCAAGGGATTCGGTTTTGTCTGCTTCAGCAACCCCGACGATGCCACCAAGGCTGTTGCCGACATGAACCAGCGCATGATTGGCAACAAGCCCCTGTACGTCGCCCTCGCCCAGCGCAAGGATGTCCGCAAGTCCCAGCTTGAGGCCAGCATCCAGGCTCGCAACCAGGTCCGCATGCAGCAGACTGTCGCTGGTATGCCTCCCGGAGGCCAGCTCCCCGGTCAGTTTGGAATGCCGCCCATGTTTTACCAGCAACCTGGCTTCCCTGCCGGTGGTCGCGGTATGCCCTACGGTATGCCCATGCAAGGTGGCCAGGCTGGTCGTCAGGGCCAGTTCCCCGGTGGTTTCCCCGGTCAGGCCGGTGGTCGCGGCATGCCTCCTCAGATGCCGCCCAACATGTACTTGCCCGGCAACTTCCCCCCTGGTGGTTACAACCAGCCCACCAACCCCCAATATCTCGCTGCTATTCAGCAGATTGGCCACCAGGCCGCTGCTCTGGCCGGTCGTGGTCAGCCCGCTCGTGGCCCTCAGGGTATGGCTGGTATGCCTGGTGGAAACATGGCAGGTATGCGCGATACCAACACAGCCCCCAACGTGCCTGGTTTTCCACCCAATACTAACAGCGTAGAAGGCGGCATGCCCGGTCGTGGCAACATGGGCAACCGGTTCCCCGGCGGTCCCCAAGGTCGTGGCGGTCCCCCAGCCCCGATGGGTGTCCCCGGTGACCTAAACTCCACCTCTCTGCTGCAGAACCAGCTCGCCAATGCCGCGCCTGGTGCACAGAAGCAGCTCCTCGGTGAGGCGATCTTCCCCAAGATCCAGGTCATCCAGCCGGAGCTCGCTGGCAAGATCACTGGTATGCTTCTGGAGATGGATAACCAGGAGCTCGTCAACCTGTAAGTTGCCCCTCGCGATCACAGTCTTTGTTTGGTCTCATTTGCTGATACGCTTGCAGCATCGATGATGATGCTGCCCTGCGTGCCAAGGTCGACGAGGCCATGAACGTCTATGACGAGTACGTCAAGAATCAGCCCGAGGAGGGCGGCGAGGGCGAGAAGAAGGAGGCCGAAGCCGAGCCCAAAGCCTAGAGGGCTTCCGTTCGCGACTTTTAATTAAGCGCAAATGCGAGTTCTAGGAACACGGCACCTTGAAACGGCTTTCAACACCACATTTCTTCTACCTCGATTTTACGACAAGTTACGTCGGACCATGGAACGTAAACATCTTTCAGTATGGTACTCTCCTGCTGTCTTGAGATGGTGTTTTTAACAACATTCTTCGGCGCCTAAGTCGTGGTACGCATTTCACATGATGGACAAAATGTGTACCAGGCCTACTTTACCTGGTCTTAGCCTTGGAAGCTCTTACCATGTATGCATACAGCTTTTCTTTTCTTTGTTTTCTCGTCGCACGGAATATGGACTGGACGGAACGAATAACGAGGTTGGACCACGCACAACCTCCATTGACTTGTGTGGGTTTCTTCGGCAGGATCTGGCGTTCAGGGTTTTCCGGATCAAGGCTCCTCGTTTCCGCCATGGTTGACTTGGCATTTGGTGGTTGGCAGAGCTCAAAATACCCCCGTCTGTAGCCCAGCTGGGATTTGGCTGCGGCTTGCAAGACTCACGTCCGTTCATCTGGATTAGGAAGAGAGTGACAACAAAATGGATTTTGTTATGGAGCGGCAGGCAGTGATGACTATGGACTAGGTTGCTTAATGGAAACGGAAAAGTTTTTATTCACGACGTGCACGTATCCACTGTCACTTGTTGATGCTTAATTGGATTGTTACGCCGTATCTATGACTAACCTAACAAGCTACCTACTAATGAGCGCCGTTGAAGAACCTAGCGAAGTACTGTGACGCCTCGTACGCCTGTGGTAATGTGTCAGAATATTCCTGTCCTCTCCAGGTTCTTTCCATGATGTGTCCGAGGCCCATGTGGAGCACTACAAATATCGAATCCAAATCAAGACTGCGTCTCCTACCAAACCTCCGCTGCGTAGTGCCGTGTTGCCTATTCCCAAACAGATGTGTCTAGTGCCTGTAACATCTGTCCGTCTGTTCGTCTCCCGGCGCTGGGTATGACTGGATCTACAAACCTCTATCTTTCAGCGCCTGTGATGCGCCTTGGTGAGAGATATCCTGTCGAGACGTTAGAAGACCATTCGCGAGGGTGAGACAAATGGAAGTAGAGGTGCGCTTACCCAATTTCCCATGCGCCAAAGTCCGCCATGCGACCCGAACAAAGTAAACTAGCCGGCCGAAAAGGGCTTCTTGACATGGAGCGCTTTTGGCAAATATTCATTGCCCACCAAACTCCAGGGTTTTCGAGTGATTGGCTGAAAAAACTCACTTGAGCGTCGCCTCACTCAGAATACTTTCCTCCTTCCCGCTGTACCGTCTTCTCCTTCAATCCCTCGCACACTCCCGCCGCCATAGAGCATCTCCATCAACTTGCCCTTTTGTCTTGCCCTCACCCCTTCCAAGTACCCACCCACGTCCTCCAGCCCACGAATCTGCTCGTCCACGCTCAGTGTGCTGCTGTTGACGCTTCGCACCAGCGGGCTGACCAACTTGCGCCGGAGCGCCTCAAGGTTCGCCTTGAGGGCTAGCAGCTTGTGGTTGTGCTCCACCAGGATTCCCTTGTTTCTCACCGTCGTCTCACGCACGTTGCGCAACAGTAGGCGATTGCGCTCATACTTTGCCACAGCGCTAGCTTTGGGGCCCAGTAGTCGCGTCCAGAGCGACGCGAGGAGATCGGCGTGCTGCTCGTCCTGGGCATTGGCCTCGCGCACGACGGTGCGCGCCAGATTGAGGAATTGGTGGTCGATGGCCTCGAAGAGACCGAAGAGGCCGAGTGAAGAGGTGAGTTCATCGTTGATGGCTTGCTCGAGGACGGCGAGAAACTCGGTAAAGGTGCGCTGGAGGGTCTGGCGCGTGCGCTGGGGGTTAGAGAGGCCGAAGACGGTGGTGGCGAGGGCGCCGAGGCGGGTTGGCGTGCCGGTGGTGGGGGACTCGAGGATGCCGAGGGAGGAGAGGAGGGTGTGGATGTTGTCGAAGGCGGAGGTGAACGGGGTGGTGGGTGTAGGTGGGAGGTGGGATAGTTCGCGTCGAGCCCAGTCGATTACTATGAGAATACTTTTTTTTTGTTTTGGCGGGTTAGCTGAATGATACTTCGGAAGACGGGGTTGGGGAGGGGTGAACAGAGGTGGGAATTTTTACGTACCCATCCACATCACCGTCGACATTCGCAAAGAACCGCGTCAGCTCCACGGCAAGCGTCTTCAAGCTCTCGCTCAACTCATCCAACTCGCGCACAATAATTGGCGCGCTCGTCAAGTTACTACTGCGCACACTCTCGCCCAAGTCCCACACGGCTACTCCCGTCGCCTGCAGATCGCCAACCTGCGCCACGCCATGCTCGGAATAGTAGATGAGCGGCTCAAAGCTGCGCGCAATGCCTGCGACTTTGACGAGGTCCGGCACAGGGCGCCCGCGGCCGTGGAGGGCGTCGGGCGCGAAAAGCGCGCGCGCGGCGGCCAAGGCAATGAAGGCGACGAGAACGGAGAGGAGGAGGGAGGCGTAGGAGGAGGTGGCGGTGTGGTAGAGGTTGTGGAGAGTGGTAAGGAGAGCTTCGATGGGCTCGGAGCGTTGTTGGACAGAGGCGCGAAGGGCAAAGCGGATATCTGAGAAAAGAGGGAGTTTTGGTTAGTTGGGGCTCTGCGCAAAGTCTTTATGTTGCAATGCAGGGAGGAGGAGACATGCAGTTCTCGCTCTCGTCCTTGTGCGGCGGCAGCGCAGCTAGCGTCGCCTTCATATCCTCAGCATCCGGCTCCTCGCTCTTGACTCTTATATCCCCATGCCCATTTGCCGGCCCTCGACGACTTTGAAACCGTCCCACACCACCACCAACACCACCACCGCCGCCGCCGCCGTTCATTCCTCGCCACTCCGGCTCTGGGCTGCGCTCCTTCTCAGGACTCATACTCCCCGTTGGCAAGCGCGTTCGAATGGCCGCGGCGAGAATGTGATCCTCTTCATCCTCGCCCAATCCATCGTCCTCGTCGCACTCATCCAGACTATCATAATCATAATCAGGCGGCAGGCCGCCCCCGTACCCGAGTAAGTTATCCCCGCCCTTGCGCCAGAACCCGCTCGATCTGTCGCCGTTGCCGAGGCGGCGCCACGCTGGGGGTGAGTAGCCACCCCCACCACCCCCCACCGCCGCCGCTGTCCATGCTGCTGTCGTCGAGCTGGCGGAGAAAGCCGCTGGTTGTTGTGCTGGGCGGGTAGCCGAAGGGAAAGGGGAAGTGGCTGCTGCTGCTGTTGCTGTTGTTGCGGCGGAGATGATCGTCCAGGGCGTCCGAAGAGGGCCGCGAGGCGGCGGCGTCCGGGTCGAAGGGCATCGGCTGGATGGCGGGGTTGTGCGCTGTCAATGTGCGCGCGCCCGTCTTTCTTGCTGTTGGTGGTGGTAGAGCTGGTGATGCTGCTGCTGCGCAATGCGATGCGCCTGTCTTTGTTGCTTTTGCTGCTGGTGAGGGTCCACCGGCTTGTGCTGTCGCGCGCGCGGGGTAGGCCTTCGATCAGCGGTGGGTGGTCGCGCAATTCGATGGGAGCTGGACGGTTGGCCCAAGCGGTAAGGTAAGTTGTGAGGCGGTTGGTGATAGTACCGGTGGGTTTCGCGGGTAGTTGGGGATGGTGATGGTCGTCGTAATAGTCGTGGTCCTGGTAATATCGTCGAGGTGGTATTGTTGCCAGACGGGTTTCACTCCCACCACCAAAGAACGGACGTAAGGGTGGGAGATACAGGGCGAGAAAGACGAGACACAAGGTGACTGTCGCGAGGAAGGTACTTGGCGCAATGGTGACACTGAAGAGGCTCAGGTTGGTGTTGACAGAGAGGAGTGACTGCATGGAGTCTCTGTTTCGGTCTTCTTTGTCGTTGTAGATAGAACCAGGTAGGGAAAAAGGGGGGAGGAAGAAGAAGGAGGACGAGGAGGAGGGGTAAGGGTAGTAGTAGTGGGACGGTGTGTGTTGTGTGTAGGTACAATGAGTGTCAGGAGGGGGGTAGCAATGAATCGAAACAACTATGCGCGGGGGTATACGAGCAGTGAGCAGTGTCGAAGGGGGAGGGGCCTTGTCTGATATTGCCCAATTGGGGTCGCTGCACTACCGCCTGGTGATCGCTATGCGCGGGTATAAGTATACTGTACAGGTACAAGTACAGTTACAGGGCTGTAGATAGTCTTGGGGGCCTTTGGAAGACAGGCAAGCGAGATGTTGTTGTAGCGTATCTCTTGGTTTGGGTGTTTTTCTGGTCTTGATGTGTGGTTGAAAGGAAAAGTAAACAATAAGAATTGCACTAAGCACATAAAGTGGGTGTGGTGAAGCGGGAGCTATTCTGGATAGGACTGTGTCTGTGTAAGACACTTCAGGGTTGTCAAGAGTGCAAGGCTACCTATAATTCCAGCAGCTTGGTAAGATGTGAATCAGAGTGACAACCCTTTTTCTTCCACATGTAATTGGAAATAAGTTTTAAAAAAGTCACACAGACCCAGATACACATCCACATTCCATATCCACATGTGAAAAAATTGAATAAAAAATAAGATAAAAAAAGGCCGGAGACAAAATAATGACGATGATGATGGCTGAGACGAGGGACCAACCAACCCACTTTGGGAACAGAGCAGAAGGCCGGTCTGATCTGACAGGATGCGAAATCCAGAGGCTGGGTCCCACAACTGCTCTGATCCATGCAAAAAGAAGAGGGGCCATCCCGTTTTACGACCCGTCCGGCCCCAGCTGCGTATTCGTCCAATCATGTCTCGTTACAGCCCTCCACTTTACGCGTAGGTAGCACGAAAGACCATGTTATTGCAGCACAGCACGCTGTACGTCCATTCGTTGGTTCGTTGATTCAAACGCGACGCATGTGTACGTGTAGGAGTGTGTCTGTATGTAGGTACAAGGTATGTAAGCTATGTATGTTGTGTTTGTGTGTTTGTGGCTGACTGGCCCATACCATATGCCTCTTCTTTTCCCCAATAGCACAGAGAGATACTTGTTTTCCAATGCGTTGTTCTTAGAAGGCATGGTGAAGGGATGAGTAGAAAAATACAACATCGTTGGTAGGGTTTCGAAAGTGCCATGTCTTGAAACAAGAATCAAGATCTCGAGGCTCAGCTCTCACGTCTGTGCTACATACAAGTCCCAAGCAAGTCACCGCCTCGGCAAAAGTATATACCGTATGTCTCGGCAAGGGACACGGCGGCGACAAAGTCTCGAGCCCCACACCAGAGAGAGAAGAGATGGTGTGCATGCAGGGTACTGCTGCTCTGTCCTCTCTCTTTCTCTCTCTCTCTCTCTCTCTCTCGCACGCGCGCAGATGAGATCACTGATGAATGACAGGATGGGATGTGGGAAGGGTTCTATCTCGTCCTCGCTCGCTCCCGGGAAACTTTGCCCTTTCTCTCTCGCTGAACGCTTCTTGGGACGGACCAGTTGGGGTTCCCGAATATCATGCAACCACTCTAAATAGACTCCACCAAGACTATCTTATCTGTCCACTGAATCCACTTCGATCGTCCACCTGACTGACTTTCCCATGCAGCGGCAGCTCGACTCCACTCGACTAATAACGTGAGATCGAGTGGGACGAACAAACATGCTCGATCCAGCCTGATTGGCACGCGCTCCCTCCGTTCGTCCTGAAAGGCCGAACCCACAAGGTCCCCGGAAGGAGGGTGGGGGATGTCACGCTTGTCTTGTTCCCTTTCACAATGCCCAATGACCCGGTACTCAAGATGTAGGTGGAACTTTCTCAAAGCGCAACCACAGCTGCTCGCTCGCTGGTCGCCCCGTGTATCCATCCCCCTGCTCAATCCCGTATCATCGACAATGTGCGTCATGTAGTTGCGATACACCGCTGCCGTGAGCAACTTGATCTCTGTTGTCCCCATCAAATCGCAGGTACCCGTCAGCAGGGGTCAGCCATGTGGAAGAGGATGCTCATGCGTGGCTCTGCATGCACGCGAAACCTTCTCTCTCTCTCTCTCTCTCTCCCTCCCTACCATTTTGATCGTTTGCATATCCCAAACGAGGCGAGGATGGGAGGGAAAAGGCGAGGGCAGAGAGGGAGGAGGGGGGGGTCTGCATCTGGGCAAAGAAAGACAAAATGATAAGATAAACTCACCCTGCATGGCAAAATTACTCCCAATACACATACGTCCGCCGCTTGAAAACGCCCACCACTGCCGATGCATCGTCCGCAGCTTCTCCTCGTCCCCTTCAAGCCAGCGTCGCGGATCCCACTTTTCCGGGTCTGGAAAAACGTTCTCATCGCGGTGTAGCGTTTGCGCCATCCCCGCGATACGCACGCCGCCGGGGATTGTGTACGGTCCAAATTCCGCAGAGGGAAATCGCACCTCTCGCGGCTGCGCGCCGGGAATGGGCGCGTGCAGGCGCAGTGTCTCAAGGACGATGGCGTGAAGGAGAGGGAGGCTATCAAGGGCCTTCGGGTCGTCTACGGCGTCGGTGGGAAGGGTTAGCAACTCGGTATGCAGCGCGGCTTGCAAGTCGGGATGTTGGCTGAGTCGCCAGGTGAGGTAGGTGAGTGCCAGGCCGGCCGTCTCCTGACCCGCGAGGACATGGTCCCAGAGCTCAGACTGGATGGTCAGGTCACGCTGCAGGACCGCAGTGGCGTGGATCGGCGACTTTTCGCTGCGCGCCGCTTCCTTGTCCAGCCCAGCAAGCAGCGCCGTCATCACCACGGGCTCGTCCGCGCCGTCTATCGATGCCTTGCTTGCGGTAGTGAGATCCTCCACCGTGCGCTCGCATAGGGCACTGTTCCACGCTGCAAGTTCCCGGTTGGCGTCGTCGACCCAGCGCGGATACAGCCACAGCCCCAGGCGCTTGCAGAACGCTGTCAGTCGGGGCAGTTCCTGCGGGAAGAAGGGATAGTCGTTGCGCGACTTGTACAGCTCGAGCCAGTGCTCGCGGTAGCCCTTGTCTTGGACAAAGTTGGTGCTGCGCGCCAGGCCCCAAATATATGCTGAGATGAAATCCATCACAACGGCCAGGAAGAGTGAGTAGACATCGAGGCCCTGCTCCGCCAACGAGGCTTCTATCGCGGGCAGAAAGCGCTCGTGCACTAGGACCTTTGCTTGTGCGGCGGCGCTGGGGGATGACTGGAGAAAAGACTTTGAGTAGACGTTGGACACCATGCGCTTGCGCAATGAATGTTCTTTGGAATGTCTTTCTGAGAACATGCATGGAACGCTATTTTGTTCATCATCAGTGAGGTCCATCAACCCACCACAGCCAGACGGAGGGAGGGAGTGAGAGTAGGACTCACCCGTAGTTGTCGAATATGGCATACCACTCAGGCTTCTCGAACCCGCCCATGTAGATCTGTTTGATACCCTCCACATCATCCACACTCACCTCGTTAGGCGCAGTACGCACATATGGCCCGAGGCGTTTATGCGCCGCGACCAGTGCACCGTTCTCGCGGTGCGCATAGCGCTTATACAGGATCCAGAGGGGCGAGAAGCGGGCAGACCAGTGTGCGTTCGGGAGGGCGGCTAGAGGCGAGAGAAAGGCTGGGTAAATTATGAAGCGGTAGGTGAGGTAGATGAGGATGGCGAGGGTGAGGATTATGGGCACATGCCCGCCTAGGAGGCGGTCGAGGGTAAGCATGGTGCAATGTGCGACGCTAAGTTGGCTTGTTCACGTTATCAGGAAGCCGGACGACATGTTGGTTGATGGCAGTGATGGTGGGATAAGTAAAAGGCCGTAGATAAGGTCGCAATATAAATGCCGTCGCTTTTGTGATACCGTGCCAGCTCACATGTTCGGCTTATGATAGATAGGTGATAAATGATAGTAATGCATTTGGGACGGGACGAAGAGATCGAGATCTCCGGCCCGAGTGCACGCTGTGCCGGCCGATACGTGAGCCCTGGTCCGGGACCTGTAGGCTGATGATGACGAAGACACGAGCGACTTAATACATCTATATATTTACAATGAATGCAACTATTTAAGGACGATGTCAGGTATCTTTTCAGGACGATATTCGTACCATGCCGAGTTTTAAATGGGAATATTGAAGTTACTGCGTGTATTGTACTGTATGCTCTCGAACGGCCGATTGCAAGTTGCACCGACATGTCATGTAGAGATATTCTATAAAATATCATCAGTCTTTTTATGTATCACTTTTCTATAAATCAAGTAAGATGATGATGTCTTTTAATCAGTTTGACTAATACTATCCAAGCTGTGGTGCAAATGGCATTTCCCAAGGACCCAAGTCTCTTCCGGATATTCCACCCTCCTTCAACATCACGGCGCTCTGCGATCAGGTAGCGGTACTGCTGAGGCCATGTATACAAATTAGGAATTGGATTCATTATGAGATTGGATGAGTACTGGGAAGACTATCGGATGTTCGGTATGACAGGTCTAATTGATCGGGCCAGGTGTTCAGATCGTTATCGTACTCTACATTTCAAAGTTGGCGAGGGGTCTATCGACTATCGACCTTTGAGTTTGCCAACAATTTGATCATATTCTCTATGTCCAAGCTTATATATGCATGTCGCAGAGGAGCAGAGCAAGTGCAGGGCGTACACATTCACGCTTATCAAAGAAAGGATAGCTTTTGCAAAACATGCCATTCACTATAATATAACAGCCACTTAGCAACATGATCAGGATCATGACAATTCACAATTTTAATACACCCAGAAGACCATGAAATGTGTGTGCGCTTTCGCCCTGTGTCTTGTCTATCTAGGTAGATACAGGCTTAATCTAAGTTCTGTGAGTTGCTGCTACCCTCCTCACCCATATGCCTTCGTCTTCAACGCGAGTTCATCGACTCCGAATTACCGCTTTGCCATTATGCTAAGCTTAATCCCATGGCTCTCCTTAGAGGGCGATGTGACAAGCGACTCGCGCGAAACTTTGACGTCTCTCTCAAAGATAGTGTCTTTGCTGAGCTGGAATTCGAACCTCTGGAGCAAAGTGGCAAGTGTGTACTGGATCAGCTGCGTAGCGAACCTATTTTTCACCATGTCAGTTCTGAAGGAGCAATGATGGCCGGAATTTTGCTTCCTGGAGCATTTGGCCGTTGGTTATGGATACATACTCTTTCCCCGGACAGTTACGAGTTCCTTTGCCAAACACCACAAAGTATCGCTTCTCATCAATAGGATGGGCTTCGTCGAGCCATCTCTCCGGGCAAAACTTGTAAGGGTCGACAAAGACCTCGGGATCAAAAAGCAGGTTGCGATGATTCACCGAAATGCTTGTCTACCACACGTCCATGTTAGTAGCCAAAAGAAGTAGGTGAACAGGGTGCTGCATCCTTCTCACATTTGCTGGAATGGCCCATTCCCCATAGTTCATGCTCTCATCACAGACCATCGGCACCCGACAACCTACCGGGAAGGTTATGCGAAGGATTTCTTTCACGACAGCACGCTAGGTGGTCTCACATCAGCCAAATATACGACAAATGGGTAGTGCAGAATACTCACCAGGTATGGCATGGTGTTGAGTGTTTTGAAGCTCATTTGATCTCCTGATGTTGGATAGACCTGGGCAATCTCCGCCCGCAGCGTACTTAGCACATCTGGATGTGTGTGCAGATAGTACAGCCCATGTGTCATGGTGCGCCCTGAGGTGAAAGTGGCCATGAACATCTCAACACCCTCATGAGACATTCTGGAGATAGCCTTTTCGTCTTCCGTGGTCTTGCTTCGTCTAATGACGGAGAACAGGGTCTCGGGGCTAGACTTGCTACGCTTTTCATCCGCTTTTTCTTGAACGGATCTCTCAGCTGCCTGCAGGATCAACTATGAAGAGACGTCAGTATCTTCGATGCAACTATTGACCGACCTTTGTTTAAGGGCCCATTGCGTTGGCTCACTTACTTGATGCAAATTGAACACTCTCGCGATATGCACGGAAAGACGACGGAGTATAGCGACAGGTAACTTCTCGGCCAAGGGTACCAGGCCCGGAAACAATCTATAGACCGGAGGACTGGTAGCCAGGAGTTCCACAGTTGCGTTACACTCCTGTGCCAAGGGCAAGTTGTCCAGAAGATCGAGCGGCCGACCAAACGCCATGGTGAAGAGACTGTCAAAGCTGAGGGCCGCGAGGTATGTCCAAATATTGGGCTGCTCTTCCCTTCGCGACCAGAGGAGATCGCACATGTGGTCAACTTTCTGGGCCATCAGCTCTTCGGCGGCAGCCAAATTTGACGCGGCGAAGAAGGGATTGTACGCAATCCTGCGCTGGCGGTGTATGTAATGATCGGCCGTGCCAAAGGAGCCATTGTTTGTCGCCAACAAAGCCGAGAAACTTGGGTCTCTGTACCGCACCGCAGGATACGGAGCGTACAGCTCGTCGTGAAATTCAGCGTCGTTGACAGAGATCTCCCCAGGATTGATTCGGACAATTGGGCCGTACTGTGCATGCAACTGGCGGATTTTGGCCGCGTACTGAGAGCCACCTTTGTGTACGAGTTCATAGTAGACTTCGTACCAGTTTGTTGCCGCTGCCAAACGAGGGCCAGGAAATCGAGCGAGTGGGTGGAAATAGAGTCTGTAGACGGCCAGAGTCAAAGTGCCAATGCAGCTGAGTGTGGCTACCAATAACCATATATACAACAGGTTCACATGACGAAGCCCAAAGTCCATCATCTTGGGGGCGTGGATATCCATGGCAGGTGCTGCGTGCGATGATCTACCAAGGGGTTGTATGTGACAACACTCAAGATTCCTGTCAAGAACTTGACTCTCGCTTTTATGTTACAGTCGGTGGTAGTCTTGGGTCGATATTCACTCGTACGGTCCCCATTTCGTTCCTTTCTGGGGAAAAGGGCCCCCAATATCCTAAATGATGGTGACTAGACTGCGCACAAATCCTTTTCCTATTCCCTTTCTTTTGTTCATTCTTTGAGAGACAGTGCGAATACTGGGCAGTGCTTCCCTGACCTGCTCACGGCACATTTTCAATATTAGCTAGGTTGAGATCCTTCGCGACCCTTTCCACTCACTAGTGGAACTGCCAGCATGTTCAAGATTCGTCGACAACTTGAGAGCTTTTTCGGTCAATTTCAACGATTATTTTGATTCTGTTACTGCATCAACGATGCTGGTGGTAGTGCCAAAATGCCTCCCAGCACAATGGGAGTTGTGCTAACAGAGCATCGCCTTGAGACGAGTCCCGAGGATTACATGCATACATGAACGCTGGACCGCATTTTGTATTGCTATCATCGTGTTGTCTTCGGCCCTTCTCCGTTCTCGAAATAGTTTGGTGGATTCATACCGCACAGCTAGAGAGCCCTGGAGTCTCTCCCCTCTCATCTTGCCTGCACCTCGGGAAGGATTCGCGAATCTGCTTGTTTGATGCAACTTGTGATGCGCTTACTTTTGACAGCCAAGGCTCTCGGCTCCAACGGAGGATGCACTATCGTCTTGATCCGTAGTTGCCAAACCCCGTAGGACCCAATTAGTTGAAGAAGCCCGGTCCGCGGCTTGTGCCAGGTTGTAGCAGGATGCAATGGATCATGGCCAGCACCCGGTGGGAATAGTCTAGCGTGTACGAATTGGCGCTTCACATCAAGCCTTGTTGGATTTGCCGGCTTGCCTTGTGGATTTGAATCGATATTACAAGAACAGTACATGGCTGAGACCCAGCTGGACCAAATTGAAATCGGCGCGGGATTCAGTGCTAGCCCTGTGCACCATATGCACATGAAGATTTGTGAATTTGCCAGAATCACCAGGCGAACCAGCACCTAGGCAACCTGAACATCCATTTCTGGCTGTACCAACGCATGGGTTCCAGATCCGATCTTGAGATTCAACCACAATCCCGGGAGGATTCGTCAGTGCTCGACCTGGGCTACCGGATCGCGGCACCGGGAAATACACAATTTTGGCATGTACTTCGTCCATGGCGCAATCCTTCTGATAGTATCTGGCCCCCAAATAAAGACACTGCAAGTCTGGAGTAGCGGGTCAATCCGTATTGAAGATGAGCCTCGGTATGCGCTTGTGGACTAACACCGTTACGGGTGCTTACCTGCAAGCCATTCTGTAGGCAGCTTTGGATTGTTGCACTAAGCAAGTTCAATCTTATTTGTACCTAAATCTAACTTGTTCTGAAGGGCGGCAGTGCAGTGCCGACAGTCCACAGATAGTGCTGCTCTTCGCGCTCATCTTTATAGGCATCGATCAGGTTTTCCAACCATTCGCTAGAAGATGGAACAAGATGTAATTGTCCAATAGATCACTGCCACAATGTAACCATGAGACCATAGACAGCGCTGATGCAAGATTCCGGCCGCGCAATCCCACTGACCATAGTCATGGTCATTAGCCTTCAGTAAGCTGGTTCAGAGTTTTCCAGTCACATTCCTAATAGACTATAGGCCTGAATGTGAACCCACCAACCAGCACCAACGGCGGTGTAGTCTTGCTTGTACATTCTCTTACTTCCTGGGTACACATGCCTTATGATTTGCTTGAGATTTACATGTCTCCCGAGTCTTTGATTGATTCGTGACTTCGTCTCGTTCCTCTCGTGAGAACCTCACCGAAATCTAAACGCATTCGTGAAGACGGATCACGTTAGCCGATGTCCTAGCGGCGGCACGTATCGGTCCAAATGTCTATTCCAGGCAATCATCTAGTGAGGAGCTGAACACCCAAGGAACCCCGGATGAATGGACGCCAGCAATCCTTTGAGGAACACGGGCATCTACCACGAAGGAGGCGGTGAATCCTATGATATAGATCCCCGGGATCTCTGAAATCTGATTTACGCACACGCCATTGCCGCCCTCTTCATGCTCTCTTTACAGACATACAAATCATTGTTTCTGCATTATACACATCGATACCATGCTATCACCTCTGCAAATTTCTGATCCAACAAAGGGGGTCAAGAACGAACGGGAAAGTCTGCTCCTGAGGATTAAAGGACTGAACATCACGATACCCGACCTGAAGCCCATATTCCACGACTGGACAGGTATCAGTTCACTGAAAATCAGTCCATGGTTGGACCTGCTCAGAGAAAAGGTGCAGGATCGACTAGAAATGTGGGTTAGTCCCAGATGAACTTGCATAGCATCCCGGGAAATTTGCTGATTCCTGAAATAGCCTCGGACATGATCAAAGCAAGCTCCAACGCCTAGAAGCGGCAGACTTCGCCCTGTTCACTGCCCTCTGGTGGCCCAATGCACCATCACTGGCACATCTAGAGGTACTAGCCTATCTCGTCATATGGCTATTCACCTGGGACGATGAAATCGACGAGCCCACCGGACTCTACACGGATGACGCAGCCAGTGCACAGAATTACAGAGTGCACACCTTGGCTTTTGTTGGCGCTTGTCTTGGGCTCCCTGGCTTTTCACCTTCCTTCAAGCCTCACAGTCGCACTGTGCAGAGCTTTGATGTAATTGGACTAGCACTGGCGGCCAACTACGATGAGTCCCAGAGGCAGCGTTTCTTCGATGAGATCGCTCGTTTCATGATAGCCTCCGAAGAGGAGCAGACCTGCAGACTTCAAGGACGAGTATTTACTCTGGAAGAATACTGGCCAGTCCGCCTTGGCACCAGCGCCGTATATATTGGATCTGCTGCTGGAGAGTTTTCCATGGGCTCCAGCTCACCACTCCCATCAGACTTGATGCAGTGTGCCGCCATGCGGGCTTTGTGGGATGAGACCAACATCATCATTTCCATCACCAACGACCTTTTGTCTTTGCGCAAGGAGATGCGCTTCGATTGTATCGACAGCATCGTCCCCTTAACTTTTGCGTCGACTTGTGACATCCACATGGCTTTGGACCTGTCCATCAAGGCATTGCGGGCATCAAAAACGCGATTTGACGAGGCGGCGAAGACCCTCCTGAAAGAAGCCTGCTACGGCAAGAAAAGTGAGGAGGTAACAAAGCAATTGGAGCAATTCATCGAAGTGCAACGAAGCAATTGTGTCGGAAACCTTGTCTGGAGGTGAGTCCATTCTACTGAAGCCCTTGGCCGCTAGTTCTTCGCCTACTGACAGCGACAATTAGCCTCAGAACACGGAGATACAACGAAACAGACTTGCTGGTTGAGGACGGAAGTCAAACGTTCACACTGTGATTTCTTAGGGTGCGAAACGAACTAGATCTGCATTACAATATTCCGGTTCACGCAGGTCACGTTGTGCGAGGTTGTTGTAAATTCCAATTCGTTTACATATATCGGCTATAAGGTCGTGCCTTTTTTTTCACTTTACAAATATATCGATGCTCAAGAATAGAAAGCTTTTTTGCTACTATCCTCTTCTTTCGACGATTCTTTTTTGGCTGAAGTACGGAGTGCTTGTATTTTCTAAGAGAGCCGAGAATGCGCCTTTGCTGTTTAGAGCCATGTGAAGAGCCGCCCGCCGCAATGGTAGGATTCAGCCTAAAGGGCAAATGCTGCAGAGTCAGGATTCAGCCAGGGCTTTCCTAGGTGGCTGACCTTGTCGCGCAATCTCCAGAAGGTGGTGCTAGTCTGCCTGAGGTCTTAAAAGATCAATTCGATAAGCACAAGCCTAACTAACTTGGCAGCGTGGTCTCCCAAAATGGGATGCTCCGGGGCCCCATTTGGCTCCTCCATCCTTCGGTCTAGTTCAGACGCCACACAACCGGTAAATCGGTATCTTTACAAACTACAACCTATCATGATGGGTGAATACGAAGTAGCGCCTGGCGTTGAGACTTGATGGGTCTTTGAGTCTACCTCTCTCCCTCCCACACACCTTTGTGAGAATGGACGGGAAGGATCTGAAGCCAGATAGATCGTTCCTCCAAGGCACCAAGTGGTCGTCATAGCCAGATTCGTGCTTCCATACCAGAATTCGTCACTATAGTGCCGATGGCTCTCCATGGAGATTGTTTAACCTCGTTTGATAATGGGCTAGAAGATTCTGAGTAATTTATACACACACCCACTTGACAGACCTGGGCACCATATCGCCTGCGCGATTTGCTTAGCCTAACTACCTAGGTATTGCCTCTTCCTCCCGACTTGGCCAAATCCCAATCCTTGTGTTACTTATCAGCCCTGTCGGTCTGGACCAAAAGCCAACGGGCGAGGTTGGCCCCAAAAGTCACAAGGGGCGAAGCGCCACGCGCCATTTCCGGCAGCAAATCCATACTTGACGACATACGGTAGGACTTTCGGGAGAGGTGGGAAATCATGTGCGCTGTCTTCATAAGTTTTGTCGGCGTTTCCGAGCACGCAAGGAAATACAACTCGCTATGATCACTGTCAGCATGATGTACAAAATCTACTAGCACTCTGGATGATAGCACTACGTACCAGCAGTGCGAGGTTCGTCTGCTTTGTCGCATTGGCCTCTCCCTTGTCCCATGCCTTCCTTAAGCCTTCACTGTCCAAGCTGCCCATCGACAAGAACAAATCGATTTCCTTCGTTAGATGATCCATCAGGGCTTCGCTGAACGAATCAACGACCTCCTTCATACCTCCAACCCATTTGAAGTCTGCAGGCTTTGTTGACTCAGCGAATGCCAACAGACGTTCTAGGCCGCCATGAAACGCTTCGTGCTGCTCTGTTGCGACGCCCATGAAGCCAGGCTTGCCACTCAACTGCTCAATTTCGGGAAATATGAAGGCCTCTTCGGTGTCGTGGTGGTGTTCCACCATCTTCACCCAAGCTGTAACATATGCTAGCAGATCTTTCACATCTTTTTCCTTGTAACCTGGCTCTGTATGAGTCTTGACGTAAGGAGCTTGCTGGTAGAAGGAATTCAGGCCTCGTATGAGAACATTATGCACGTGTGTCATCTCGCAAGCAGTGTGGAGGAATGAGTGCTTTTCATCCTAAGCCGAAGACTGTCAGCATGGCTTTTTCATGATGCAAATGTCTTGCTGAATTTGTACCTTATACTTTTCGAGCCTCGACGGCGTTGTGAGGAGTGGGAAAGGCGCATCGGCCCAAGGCGCATCAGAAGGCTTGGTAGTCATGTTGGAAGTATCGTGAGTGAACGGAGAGGCTTGTGACTGTTCTCTATTCTTCGATGAGGGCAAGAGAGAGAGAAACAAAGGAAATCAACGGCGGTTTTGACTTACCAGCTCTCTCAAATTGAACGAGCCGCGGCGTGGGTGGTGCCTCAGCCCGAGTGCGGGCCCTTGTCCACTGGGATTAATTCCGATGTCCGTTGGTAATCATCAGCTAGACAGATATGCATGTCGGTGGCGCAGACGACCGATTTGGAACATCTTACTGCTTACCTGCGCCTGGCCTTTATGTCGAACGGGATAGATCATGCCTCGCTCCAGTGGTAAGCACCAATGATAATATCGGAAAATCTGTGAAGCTAAGCTGCATGCGTGTCATCTCGAATCCAGCACGCAGGGTCTATCAAAAGGACCATCCCTATCCAGAAACCTTGCTAACAAGGTCTTACTGCGCTGGCTAACATTGTCTCACTTCATTTGGCTCTATACGCACCTTACTACCCACCACCGAATCCTACGAACATAGTCGCATTGGATGGGGTTACAAAAGCAACCCTATTACAGCCGAGGATCCGAGTTGACCCACCAGGCTTTGCACACTGTGCAAAGGATCAAAACCCTACATGTCGATGGCCAGCGCAGACTACCTACCTACCTAGGTATGCCAAATAGGTACGGTCGAGCACTCCTGCAGGATTCATATCCGTACCCTAAATATAATATCATTGGCTTGTGAAACATATTATTTACACGTTCCGCGCCTCGTGCTTGTGAACTCACGTATGTGCCAAGCGCTTGTTCACTGCTGATATTTCTCATTTGTCGACCACCGGCGCACCTTTGGGAAGTGGGAAAACCGAGATCACAATGGCGACCCCTTCACTGACTCCCGAACAACAAGCAACAATCCACGAGGATACAGGGTCTACTATTATTGCCATATGTTCACTATTCATCGCGCTATGTTCCGTCACTGTCGGTCTCCGATTCGTAGCAAGGGCCAGTCGTCACATGGGCTTCAGCTGGGACGATTGGCTGTCGCTGGGTGGCCTTGTAAGTGCCCTATGTGAAATTACCGCGCAGTGAATAGAAGGTCTTTGAACTAATGTACACGTGATATAGATATTTGTCGTGATATTTGGTGTTGTCAGTATCATCACCGTGCCCTATGGCATCGGGAAACACTCGTGGGCGGTTGAACCAACCAACGTGTGGAAAATCATGCGCGTAAGGCAAATCTACAATGCCTTCAACTGCTGGTATGACTGAATGAGTGGGTTTCGCTAACGCACGAGGCATATAGACTGGTTTCTTTCAAGCTGCGGATTATATCATCGTCCATTGGTTCATCAAGATGTCCATCCTCCTCTTCTACAAACGTGTCTTTACATTGAATATCCGGTGGTTCAAATACTCCGTGTACACTTTGGCAGCATACACAACCGGGTGGTTCATTTCCTGTCTGATTGCCGTCATATTCCAATGGTGCGTGTGTATTCGTTCCATTTGTTTGGTCCCGTCTCAAACGTTCGACGCACCAAATCTAACTATTACAGTGTCCCGCCCTCTCGTTTCTGGACCCAATACGATATCGAATTGACTACACCTCCTACCGGCTTTTGCGGCGTCAAATACCCTCCGTTCGTCATTGCGTCAAGCGCACTAAACTCCGTGGGCGATGTTGTCATATTCACCTTGCCTATCGCCATGTTATGGAAGTTGCAACTCAAGCGTCTTCAAAAGTTCGCCCTGTTCCTCGTATTTGCAACCGGCGCATTGTGAGTGTCTTCCTTCATTGGACCATATATCATCTGATCTTACACGGCCCCTTCAACACGTATCTAACACCACTCAATCTCTGTAGCTCTATTGCAGCCAGCTTTATCCGCTTGAGCCAGACTCATAAGGCTACTGAGCTCAATGCCGACACAACGTGGATCATCGGCGATCTCTACATGTGGACGCTCGTTGAGGCTGGAGTGGGGTTGATCTGTTCATGCCTGCCTGTGATAGGGCCTCTCTTCGGCCTCGTACGAGAGAAGATGACATCTTACTTGGCATCTCTCAGCACACAGAAGGGACTTAACAGCAACTCAAAGGGTAGTAGCAATTTCGGTTATCAGTATGGACGAGGCAAGCTGGGCATGGGTCATCGAATCGACTCTGAGACCGCGTTGGGACACGACAAGAGAGGAGGCATTGTCCGGACTGATAGTTTTCGCATGGACACTCAGCTACGGAGCGGAGCTGAGAGTCTTCATAATGGTGCCGCATTTCCTGGGAGGCGAAGCTCAGTGAGTATGGTCTGAGAACTCGGGGCAAGGCACTCACACCCGTCCAACACGCGATACAGAGAATTATGCTCACGCGGACATATCCTTCCTAAGAGTGGAATCGTTGGAATTGTATGCTTTGAGATGTGAAGAAAAGTGTAAATTATGATTTGGACGATATGAGAGCAAGTTACAATATGTTGTACGGTGATTGTCTATTGACGGCTGGTCAGTGCAAACCTCAGGATAGACAGAAGATCAAATTCAAAACGATTGTTAAGGTGTTACATACAATTTATTGGCGGTTGAGAACCCATGTCTTCCTATGTTGTAGATTGGAAAGATTTGGAATGAAGTCTTCTGCTTTGTTCGAGATCGTCTTACATTGTGCCAAGGCAGAGCCTTTATTAATGTTCTGCCACGTTGTTCCACTTGCGCGAAGTAAACAAGGATTTCAAGTTGAGAATCTCCTGCTATTGCTTTTTTTGAGAATATAGATATTGGAATCAACAATATTGTGCCTTTGGCGCCAATTTGGCTTCTTCCGGTCAGCAATGCCAGTGTCCAATTCCAAGGTCAAAAGTTTGAGTTGATGAAGGTCACGGATCGCGTTATGTTTTGGAAGCTACCCTACCTAGGTACACAGACTGGGAGAGACGTGGTGGCGATGCCTTGATAGAGCAAAGAACTGAGTAGGTACCGGTGATAGATTATCCAGACTATTACGGAAGACAAGTAGCTAGCGAAGTCAACGGCCGTGGGCAGTCGACTTGTTACCTACACTCCTAGACAAGTGGTAACTGGCCAACAAGGCTGGGTGTGTCTGCTGGAATCAAATTGCCATGGTATATGCTGAGGTACCTAGCTAATCACACCATCGACATTCGTACCAATGGCACGGAATGAACAACCGCAGAAACATCTCGTCTACATTGCTACCCCAGCACAAGCTCCATGCCTTTTGTCCTGAGACTTTCCCCTTTGTTTTTATTCATGGACTAATTCACGCTTGATTTGACAAATATATCAAACTCTCTTATACGATTCTGCTGATCATATGACGACTCGTATGGTTCCTGACCCATTTTACGTTATGACGTTGAAGTTTACTTGATATCTCGCCTTATAGCCCGAATTTATTCTGGAAATGACCTGATCAACATTAATCGACCAGCTCAGAGAGAGCTGTGCAAACCCTGCGCAGCAATATCAGCCTTTTTCCAATTCTGTCCTTACAAGAAACAATATTAGTATCTGCGTGTCGACTTACATGATTGTATCACGGTTCGCGAGACCGTTCCCTGGCCGCGTTTTCTGAGATATGATCTCAGGTACGTGATTGCGTCGTCGAGGTCATAAGAACGAGCAGGATGCAGTCCTCCGCCAGCTATTCTATCCATTTTGCAACAGAGAGCGTAATACCATGGGGCTGCCAGGACTGTTAGACCTGGCTGGCGAAAAATGACGTCCGCTTGCTGGTAAGCCTCAGTTGTGAGCGCATCTCGCCTGTCGCGCGGAATGAAGAAGACCGTTCGATTGTTGAACCATTGTTCTTTGAGAGTGTGGTCATATTTCGCAGCCTCTCTAGCACCCTTCACAAGCAATTCGAGATCTTTGGTTGTTAGTCTCTCGTTGAAGAAATCCAGGTCGTGCGTTGCGGTTCTTGACTTCAGGTAGATTGTATTTACAGCTCCGCCAACGGCAATTATGGTCACATTACCACCTTTTTTGGAGATGTATTTTGCAACATTGGTCAGGGCTTTAGTCAAAGTGTCTCTTGTAAGATCTGGCAACGGGGTATCGTGCCCTGGAGTTTTTTTTGGTGCCAACTCACGCAGGGCTTTGGCATTACGATTTGCCTGAATCTTGGACCAACTGAGACCCATAATACTTGGGTAAGTTTAAGGGATTCAATAAATGCAACAAAAGATCGAGGTATGTCTAGGGGAGAATAGGAGTATATCGTCCGCACACACGCTTCTAGGCAACAGCACTACTTTACTTATAGTCGTGATGGCAGATGACATAAACGTATACATTATTTCGTCCCATTGGAAGAGATTTGTCCCATTAATAGGTCAAAAGTTTTGATTGGTACCTCGTTGCCTCTTAAAATAACAATATGCCAGCGTTGGGGCCGCCTGGGCACGACCACGACCACACTCTCTCTTTACTAGTTTCAATGTTGCTGAATTACAGAGATCGTGACAGGGCTTCCAAAAGCTTGCCCAAGATGTGGGTATCATGCGCCAACGTGCCGTCTCATGGTCTGCCAACACGGTCTGCTTTTAGCTGGCAGGTTCAAGGGTCTCCTTGTACACCAATAGAGTTTGGCCAATTTGCAAAGGAATCTCGCTGATGCAACTTTGCAATGCTCGAAAATTACGAACCTACAGCAAAGACGCTGCGACGACCTTGGGCAGGTGCCCTCAAATGGTCTTCCGGAAGGCCTCTCGGGCGCCAAATGAGACATCGTTGACCTCAAGACCAGGAGAAAAGGGTGCAAAAACAGGGATGCACCCCAGCTCTCAGGTGCACTCCATGCTGCGCCGCGAATGGCGTGCTTCAAACTCATTGAAGGGGCGTGCTGGAGCATACATAGTGAACAATCATCTCCGGTTTTCTCCGCAAGGCGAGCCGCCCAAGCGGTGGGCGAGTTTTGTGAAAGCCAAGATCTCAGAACAAACACAGATATTTGGCAGTTGTAGCTGTTTGCCTCTTGTTGAGACCTGACGGGCCAATCGACGGTACACAAAGGCAAGTTCCATATGGGGGAGCAATTCATGGATTTCATGGAAAAACTGCAATCGTAACATGGGCAGGACCGAAATGAAATAAGAAACAATTCGCGTTTGGATAGGTATAAATCTCGTTCCGAGGTCATGACCACAGTACTGTACAAACAGATTTGTACTTGTTTTCTGTCAGGATGCCTGCCTGCCTAGGTAGGTAGGTACCCAGGCAGTTAAGTAAAATGTCAAGGAGAAAGAAACAGAAAAAAAGAAAAAAAACCATATTCCTCCTCACACAAACAGCACGTGAGGTTCTTCTGCAACAATGTTCATTCCCTGGAAGCGAGCACTCCTCGAGGCTTCCTCTGGGACATTACCATCGCTGTCTGGTATGACAAGAGTCTTCTCTAGCTTTGCCACTCCAGCCACCCATGCCGGCTCCTTTTCGAGAACGACCGGACGGCTCTTGAGCTCGTCCTCCATAGCGGTGGATATAATGAATGGGCTGCCTCTTGGAAGGCCACGCTGAATAAGACGGTTGAACGCCATGACCATGTAGAAGGGTAGAACAGCCAGCACGGCATATCGCTCGGGATCTGGGTCTTGTGGGTCGGGAATGTCAGCTACCGCCCAGGTGGGGTTGTTGAAAAAGAATTCTATTTCTGAGCGAAGGCCAATCGTATATCCTGACACGATGTATTCGTACATCCTGTATAAGGCTGCGAGAGGTGTATCTCCCTTGGTTGATGCAATTTGCTGTGACGGCTTCCCGGATCTGGTGCGACGTGCAAGAAGGCATGAGACTGACGGTGGCCTTGCTGGACGGTCACCCAACTGGTTGCGTTGCGAATGACCGCGGACGACGTGAAAGAACTTGAGCAGTTTGGATTTAGTGCTCTCCATTCTTGAACATTATATGAGTAGATCTCGATACATGTCATAAAAGAACGAAAACACAGCAGGTTTCTATTTCTGGTGTTCAAGGTTGCCTAGAACCTACTACCTGTGTAGGGTATTAGATTGTTCCCAGCCATATACCTTTTGTTGTAGTGGGCACGCTGACATAACCAATAGGTACTTGACAGGGGTAAAACTTTTAGGCCTCATACCATAGTAGAAGTTTAAGCGCCGCTGCGCCAGCTGGTATAAAAATAGCCCCAACGGTCCAGGCCGAGGCGAGTTGAGTTGGCCTGCGGCGGGTCGGTGGATGTACTCTTTATCTCATTCTCAGACCCGCTTCCGCAAGTGCTTCAGGTAAACTGTACCTCGGTGCATCTGGGCAGCAAAGTGAAGCAAAAAGTCTAGCTAGTGCCATGATCAAATCCTTGAGTCGCTAGCTGAAATTCCTGATCTTGTCAAGAAGTAGGCTGTGGTAGTCTTGTAAGACCCTGTGGATATCGCGGGCAAGCAATAACACAGTCTACGTGAGGTAGGTGTGTGTTGAGATAAAGGCGACAGCTACAAGTACAAGCAGGGGCTGGTCAGGGGTCCGCGGTCATGGACCGTGAGCCAGCAGCGTTGAGCCTCGAACTGATTTGATACTTTAGCCTTAGGCACCTAAGAAGACATCTTTGGATTGCTGCTCGCACTCACTCACCACCAACGATGATCACCATCAGTCATGCTAGCCATGTTCTCATCCACCAGAAAAAAACCTCTGGATGATCTCCTCCACAGACCTCGCCCCAGTCCCTGGACAATCTTCTGGCAATCACCTGTCTTGTATCTTGCACATATGCTCTACACTCGACGACAAGCAAGCAATCAGGTCCAGAGCGAAAACACCATCTCTGTCGTTTGCGTATCCGATACGCACAACAGCCAGCCTCAACTACCGTACGCCGATATCCTGATACATGCAGGCGACCTTACCCAGTCAGGCTCATTTCCAGAGGTCCAGAATGCCCTCGATTGGATCAAGGGGCAACCCCATCCTCATAAGGTTGTGGTGGCCGGAAATCATGACCTCCTCCTAGATCCTGCCTGCGACGATAGACGGGGCGGCAGACAAGCTGCTATGGAACGACAGAAGCTGTCTTGGGGAGATGTGATCTACCTCCAAGACTCAGCCACTGAAGTCGTTTGCGGCAACGGCCGGAAACTCCGCATTTACGGCAGCCCGATGTCGTGTCGACACGGGAATTGGGCGTTTCAATATCCGCGTTCACAGGGCCACGAATATTGGCCTGGGAGAGTTCCAGACGACACCAATATACTGGTCACTCATGGTCCACCCAGAGCCCATCTGGACTTGCTCAACCTTGGCTGCCCTGGCTTATTGACCGAAGTGTGGCGGGTCAGGCCGACATTACACGTCTTCGGCCATGTGCACGAAGGCTATGGCACCGAGCACCTGGTCTTTGATGATTTGCAGGAAGGCTTTGAGCGGGTTGTGGTAGCTCGAGGTGGTGTCTGGAACTTAACACGTGTGGTGTGGGCAGCGGTCAGAGCTTGGTTGGCAGGCCCACTCAAGACGGAAACTACTCTTGTAAATCCAGCAATGGTAGGAGGATTGCGAGATGACCAGAGAAGGACAGCAATCAAAGCGGCTATTTGATATAGGAGTCTCCCTTCGTGAGGAACCTTTGGAGTGGTGTTCGTGAGAATCAATGCCATGGCTGAGAAAGCCATGTGCGATGATGATGCAACACTTGAAGTCTTAGAGCTTCACAATAAATCATCTTGCCAATAATCATGGCAACACTAATGACTACTTCAAGTTTCGACATCCTGTGACATCGTGCTGTAGGAAATCGGCCCAAGTATCGTGTCGAGAACATGTCAAGCATTATTTGTCAGGTCAGCAAATGCCTACAGTCTCGAATTTTTTGGTCTGAGAACCGGTCGCTGGTCGGAGATCATCTTGACGACCCATATAGGGTTTGCAGATCCACACGTCGTGTGAAGACAGTACATCCTCAATCCTGCGGTCCAAGAATAAGGACAGGCTTGGTAAGGCCGCTCGTAAATTGTGGTTGCTTCCTCGGGCATTTTCCCTGAAAGTGTCTGACCATATTCTTCCGCGCTCAAATTTGGGCAACGACTTACGTACCGGCGTTATACTAGTGCTGTAGTATGTCGTGTGATTTCAAAAATGAAACTGCTATGTATTACCCTTGTAGTTGATGGGCTCGCTGGCTGCCCCTAAGAAACCGAGTTGCATTCTATATTGGGCTGGGTCCACTTTGGCGATGACCGCCTCCCAACATGCCATACCAGTACCTTTACATACTTAACTGCCTCGGAAGTCCTGAATATGAAATTGGCCAATGAGAGAAGTTTGGACTTCAACTAAATCCTCAAGCATGATTCTATTCCACATTCGGCTGCGGGCCCCGTTCCCTGGTCATTCTAAGTTAGTGTTTCGCAGCTCAAATGGTTGAATGCTAAGTGCCTGTTTAGTCAAGCTGCCGCATAGGTTTTACGGGACATTCCAGTTTCCCTAATTCCCTTCCCCAATATTTGGTGGACAGGGTTCACTGCTTCCCCTAGACCTCCAGCGCTTCCTCTGACTGACGGAAAAATTGTTGTACGTCCGATCGTCATTGGTGACAGGCGCTTCGGAATGGGAATTCTCAAAACGCCAATTCCGTACTCAATGTACCTGGGGAAGCTAGAAGATGGTCATCATGAGTGATTGAAAATGTATAAAATAGCACCGCAAAAGATGTGTTGGTAAGAAAAAGCTGGAAGAGTTCTCTCATGAGCGCCTGTCTCTTGGAGAGTAAATCTGTTATGGCTTCTACGGCTATCCACTTCCTGCTCGCGCTCGCTGTGGCGGGGACGACTTCTGCCCTGTCCCTCGTCAGACCTACCATACAGCCCTTCCCATTGACGACAGGCTCCCCAGCCTACTTCTCCCCGCTTAGAGACTCCAACAAGACCTGCACCGTCCCAGCGTCTGTCGATGGCTCTGACGCTGCACCCGCGATTCTTTCCGCCTTCCAGACGTGCAACAACGGCGGCACCATAGTCCTCGATGCGAGTTACAACATCTCTTCGCCGCTGAACCTAACATTCCTGAGTCATGTTGATGTAGCGCTGACGGGCACCGTGAGCTTCAACCCGGACATCGCCTTTTGGACTAGAGTGGATGGTGCGTACCCTATAACGTACCAGAACTCGTCGACGTTCTGGAAGCTGGGCGGCGAGGATGTCAATATCTACGGAGGCGGCGTAGGAACGCTTGACGGAAATGGAGAGGTGTGGTGGGATGCGCACTTGACAAATAGCAGCTTGGTTCGCCCGATTCTATTCGTGGCGGATGGGTTACAGGGCGCGACAATTTCGGGGCTTAACTTTGTGAACCCGCCAAATGTGAGTGAGCGTACTAACACAAAGTTCTTGGAGGTGGATTTGCTAATTATGAAATGAAAAGTGGTTCAATCTCATTGCCAACAGTAGCGATGTTGTCGTTAGTGGACTCAACCTGTCTGCAGTATGGAGCACAGGCGAGGAGACGCCGAATTCCGACGGATGGGACATTTATCGATCGGACTCGATTGTGTTGCAAGACTCGATTGTTAACAACGGGGACGACTGCGTCTCATTCAAGCCTAACAGCACCAACATCGTCGTTCAGGTGAGTGATGATCAGGACTGAAGATCACTCTCATGTCTGCTTGGTCACAGACGCCCCTTGCTGACCTGCTCCTGCTAATTACTTACTAGAATCTGTATTGCAACGGCTCACATGGAATATCAGTCGGCTCTTTGGGTCAATACGTAAACGAATACGACATTGCCGAGAATATTACTGTCTACAACATCTCAATGTCAAACGCCGGCGACGGCGCGCGTATCAAGGTCTGGCCGGGCATAGAAAGCACCCTTTCCACGCTTCTGAACGGCGGCGGCGGGTCTGGCTACGTGAAGAATGTTACTTACCAGCTCTTCAACAACACCAATAATGACTGGTCCATCGAAGTCAATCAATGCTACGGCCAGAGCAATGCTACATTGTGCGAGCTATACCCGGTAAGAGTCCAATCGACTACCTTAAGGGTAGCACCCGTCATATGTCTCGCCCCTAGCTGTATATCCTTTGCTGATTATAAGCATATGATGAAAATTCAGTCGAAAATGACCATTTCTGAGATATACTTCAAAGACTTCTACGGTGTGACATCGACCAAGAACGAGCCGTATGTTGGAACCCTCGTATGTTCTGGCCCCGAACAGTGCTCGGACTTTTATGCAAGCAATGTCAATGTCACTCCTCCCAATGGGGAAGCGCCAAAGTGGGTTTGCAGCGGCTTCAATACGACTGGTTTGCAAGGTTTCGATTGTGATACTACGGAGTCGTGAAATAATTCTATCATGTATGGCTTAGGGAACAGCGGAAACCCTGTGTTGTTACAGCACTGCGGCCTTGGTTCGCCTCTTTGCAGCTGCTTCATTCCCCATTCTACCCTAGATAGTGGTAAAAGAAATCATAGCAGTAGGTATCTCAGGGGTATTCTTCAAATGGTGAGACGGAGGTGGTTGTCTCCTTGGAAACTTCGCTGAACTTTGCAACGTTGAAGGGGAGCGAAGAGGCAGATGCTCACATTGCTTCTCGATAAGGCAAAGAAATTTCGAGTCTTCTATTTTGTCTACTACCGGCGAGCCCAGACTTGGGTCTCAAGGTCGATCCGTTGGCAAGGATGACATATAATGCCTTGCTGGTAAGCTCCACTATGTAGATACTGTCGTAGCTTTGTAGCTTTATGCATGCAATTCCAGTAAAGCAACTGCACCCAGAGGTAGCACCGCAGCTTGCAAGATCATGAATTCGTCCACTGCCTGTTCGTCCTCAAGACCAAAAGCTGATTGAGCACCGGATCTTTCCTTCATGATGGAAGCCCAGCATTTCCTGGAGGCGCCTAGCACTTGAGATGCAATGCAATGCAGATGAAGCTCCCAACCTTGCAGTTGTTCCAACACCTAGATCCTTTTGTTGTGGTCAAATCCTTGACACACTTCTCCATAATATTAAAGAACGGAGCAGCGTTTGGGTCATTGAATTGCCATAGGTTAAAACATTGCTGGCTAACAGGTCCAAACAATATGGAAGGTGCACTGAACTTCAACAGGCAGCCTGGCTTTGCTGAAGTAAATCAGTCATGCTGCCGTCCAGCTCACAATCTATACAGCACAGGGCATTAAATATTGTGATATCAAAAAGACATGGCTATGATGATCGGAGCCAAGGTCTTTCCTTTCCTATTGCTTTTTCTTATGTATCTCTGATTACATACATCACTGTTGACGTCCTCGTTGAGTAAAACACAGCGTCGTTGAGATTGACACCAAAGAATGCACCCATTTGAAGGGGGCGTGCATTCAATTGAGACAAATCTATAACCAAAATGAAAATTTGCCTTGAACAACCAGCCCAACCACACTTAGCAAGCCCCAGAACACCAATCCCAATACAAAGAATGTTCTTATCATCAAGTTATAGACTTGATTCGCTTGATATGGACCAGAGAAGAGACAATGAAGTGAGTCTGCTACTCCCAGACAAGTGGGAGCGGCGAGAACCCAGATTTCCATCAGAACTCCATCAAAGACCAGTTCAAAAAATCACTCGGGCCACTCCTCACCGAAGGGAAAAAGAAAAGGACTTTCTGTGCCTGTCCGGGACAGCCGTCTGCCCACCTTAATGCGCAACTTTTACCTTCCCACCGCCAACACCGGCCTTGCTATGCGTTTACCCCTTCACTCCGAACCAAATCACACATGTGGACAATTACCAGCATCACACCAATCTCTCGTTTTGGCTGCTATAAAGTCTTCCCAATCACAAGTCTTCTCCATCGCACGACTCTCGGTTGCCTCAATCGATCTTGGCATTGGCCAAGCTCTTTGCTGTCGGATTATTGATATTGTTAACCTGCGTCATCGGGAGCTTCTTGTACTTGCTCTGCTTCCTGAGACGTTTGCGTGCCACCATCACCGGCACCGAGCTCTTCGTCACCAGGTAGTTGGAGAACGAGCCTAGAATGACACTGTAATTGCACATGGGAATACGTTAGCTACTCGACTTGATGAGACAGAATGGTGGCCTGAAGAAGAGGAGAGAGGGGTCAAAGGTACATACCCCTTAAGCGCACTCTGTCCACGACTGCCCAGTATCACGAGCGTAGGGCTGACCACATCGATGATCTCCAAGATTTGATGCTTGGGATTCTTGCAATGCAGCACCTCAACAATAACCCGGACTTGAAGCCTAGTCTTCCGGAGATATTTCTTTACGCGCTCTGTGATATCCTGCACCGCCATGTGGCGCTCTTCTTCTGCCTTGGAGCGCACCGGTACTGGCGAGCCCCGGCTCGAGCCGCCCTGGCGCACGTCGACGCTGCTACCGCCGGGTGTCACTGGTGCCTTGCTGGCCGTCATCGTGTTCAACGCCACGCCTTGGTCACGCATCGCCTTGCGTTCATCAGGCACTTGTGCGCTACCATCTCGCGGCGCAATGCCAATCTCCTCATCCACACAGTACAAGCAAATCATAGTATCGCCATCGCGCAGTACAGTGCCCACTGCCCACTCAAGTGCATGCGTCGACTCGTCGCTTAAATCCGTTGCGATGATGTATTTGCGTAGCGCACGTTCCTCTTCTTTGGCAGTTTGAACGACACTGGAGTACTCCCCCCTGTAAATGATGCGAACGGCCCGGGCTGCATTCGGGGTGTTGACGATTGCGGTCTGTGAAAAGGAAAGCTTCTGGGCGCGCTTGATATCAACAAGATCTGCTTCGTCGTCTGAGTCCATTGGTGTTCGTGTACCGGAAGCTGGGCCCTCGTCGAAGTTTGTGGTGGGGTGTACCTTCTTGGACTTTGACACCACATCGCCCGAAGGATCTGTGACTTTGATTTCCGGATCGATGTCGAAGAGTGATCGGTACTTGGTTTGTGGGGCGGCCTTCGCAACGTTGATCCCTAGGATTGTTGCTGTCAATTGATGCAATCAAAAACGCGGTGCCAACAGGTCAAGTCGTGTGATTGGGGACATCATGAACTTACGCTCTTCCTCTGCAGCAGCTAGTAGACTCTTAACCTCCCTGTTGCTCGGTTCTTTGCCATTCTTGTCAAAATCCCTGTCCGCCTTACGACCACGGTCACCCTCCTCCTGGGTAGAATAGCCCTCCTCGTCGCTACTATCGTCGAGCAGTTCATCACCATCGGGGCTGAAGTAGTCCTTGACCAGTCTGCCGCCGCCGGCTTGGTCGTCTGACTTCTTGCGAACCACAGTGTTACCGAGTAGTCCGCCATGGCGCAGGCGATTCATGTCCGACAACTTCCTGTATGCATTGCTCATGTCAAGCTCAGGGTATGCCTTGTCCTGGAGCAAGGCTCGACCCGCAGGACTCAGGGTCCTACCCTGGATCAACGAGTTGCCTGGTGAACCAGAACGTGCACCAAGCCGTTGATGCGGGGACCTCGACTTGCTCCCCGGGCGCATCGATGGGCCCGCAATCGAGTGGCGTCCTCTATCGCTAGGGAAGGCGGGCAGACCGGGGATCTCGGTGCCACGCTGGATATGAGCCATGGCGGTTTGTTGTGCCTGAAGATCCTTCTTTTTGCCCTGAAACACCCGCTTGGGCAGTATCTGTCCGGTACTGGTCACTATGTCACCGAACTTGAACTGGTTAATGGGGTCGTGGGCGCCAGAGGCTCTGGGACCGAAGCCGACAGGCTGGGAGGAGACGTCGGACATGTGTCTGGGATGTGACGAATTAGATGCATGAGCCAGCTGATTTGACTTCAGCACAGGCGAAGATGGGGTGCTGAAGACCCCTTTCGCGGAGGAGGCCGAGGGAGGAGGGCTATCCATATCAAGCATGCTCCGAACTGGTTGTTGCGAAAACCTGGCAGGGGTTGGACCTGGTGTAGGCGTCTTGGTCAGCTTCCATTCTTCAGGGCGCAGGAACGGGCATACCGACCAATGTCCAGCATGCTCCTCACAGGGGATCGAGGTGTAAACGGAGAGGAGGAGCGAGGATTGCTGAGAGCGCTTGGAGGTCTGTTATTCCTAGCAGCGATCAGGGCTTCGACCTCAATCCTCTCCTCTTCCATGGCGGCTTCCAGACTCATTGTCTGCTTCCTGGGCTGGGAGGTCGGGCCTCCGGGCCCTCGATAGGATCCACTCATGGCGAAGGCGGAAATAATCTGTCCGTGTCTGTCGTATGTGACTTGCGGCGAGGCTTGACCCGACCGAGAAATGGTAATTGTAGTTTGTCAATGCAAAGATGACAAACGTTCAGCAGTCGGAAGTTTATCGTGTACGACACAAAGGCTGAGTCGGAATATGCGGTTTGTCGAGTATGAATGATCGAGGCAAAAGAGTTGTTTGTAATAGGTAACTCGTAGTGCTCGAGGCAACTAGCGGGGGATGATTCGTGGGCGTAGAATGTGATGATCGAGGTCCAGTCGGGAAGTAAACAGCATCGTGGGTCGACAAGACAAGACGGGTATATTCGGTAGAGGAACAAAAGGTTGAAGCCACGGTCTTCAGATCATGGTCGCGCCTTGCGGGTCTGGTCTGCAAGAAGTCGCAAAGGGAAGCCGTCCTTTCCTTATCGTTACGGGGGGGTGGAGGACGACGGGCGTTAGGGGGGAAGAACAAGAACGCGGCAGAAAGTCGGAGAGAAGGGATAGAAAGCAGAGGCAGAATCCGGATTCCACTTGAGTCGAGTGGTGCCCAGACTTCGGACGTGATATCTGACTGATTGCCAAGCCTTTTGGCGCTGAGGGGTTCTTGATGTGATGGGATGCACAAAGGAGGGGAGGGGCTATGCTATTCCTCGTACCAGTAGCTGATATTTTCGGGAACTGAATGGTAGTTGACAGGCTGCAGTGGTGCGAATGATCGAAAGTGCGAGATATTCTCTGCAACTATGACTGCTGACGACAACAAGTGGGTGGTGAAGTTAATTGTTCAAGGTTATAGAAAGTAAAGAAAGTCAACAGAGTCAAGATTAATGTCATGTCCCTGATCAGGTGGTCTGTGCTGAGGCTCTGTGACAAGGATGAGCCTTTCAGTGCAAAGTAGCTCCAGTTGGGCATCTGTTGGGTCAACACACGATTACAACAGCCAGCAGCCGAGATGAGGGATTGAAAATAGATCATGAGAGAGAATTTTGCCTCCTCTAAGCTTACCATAAGCTTGACAAATAAATTCAGATCCGAATTTGTGGTCTTGATCATCAAGCCAAGACTTACGATGGTTCATGGTGGTTACATGTGTCTGAAGAGCTTTCCCCACACGCTAAGCAACAGAACTGGGAGGAACCCCGCCATTCTCCTTGAAGGCACTCCCGAGACCAAGTTATCCCTGCTGTATTTTGTGATACAACAGCATGTAAATAACACCAGTGAGGTTTGACAGCGTCTGGTGTTGAGTGTAGGATCAGCCCATGAGATATCTACCTGTGGCATTGCCATTCTGGAACGAGAATCAAAATTGAGTACTTCTTTGGGTCACAACAACCCGCTGAGACCTATTGGCTACCGGCCTAGAGTCGCCCTTTTTAGCCTTGCTTGGCTTCGCTAAACGGTGGATCTCTGTCACATGCACGCAGCCTGTGCGTAAGTTGACTACTAGGCTTTGTGGGTTGCTAGGTGTACTAGCTTAGACACAGTCAAGCGATACCTGACTTCCTGGACAGAGGATTTTGTATTGAAATTGCAATTTTTCCGTTAGCAATGGTTGCTTGTCAACAGCTGCAGATCCATTTGATACACTGGGCATGCCTTCAACCTCATCATCCGAATCAAGGGATGCAAGAGCATGTCTGATTGCTGTCACTCTTTTTACTGTGTCTTTCTTTGAAGTGGCTACAGCAATTTACCTCAGAACAAATCCAAGCATCTCAGCCAATTCAAATGTGTTCATTGATTGTGGTCATCCATCAGATGGCCGATATGTGTAATGGGTCATGGCCTTGCAAGGCTCACAATGCGGTCGCGAGTTAGTGCCTCAATATCCCTTACTATCATGACCGTTCATAGATGTGCTGACAATTTAACACTCTCGAGTATGTGATGACAATGTCTGTCACAGTGCTGGAATATCAGGTCACCAATTTGAGAGAAGACAGATGTTCATAATAAAAATGAACTGAGTAAATAGGCAAACACGGCGACAGAACAACATGAAATAAAAATTACAGCATATGCATTAACCCAACCACTTAACCTCATAAAGAGCTTGTAGAGAGATGAAGAGCACAAATTTCAGATGCAATGAACAGGACAGGCAGATGTTGATTTGTAGGTATAGAACAGCATCAACTTATAACTTTTGTCTTATGAACATGAGGTCTATATTCTACTTGTCATAAGACTTTTCTTCTCCTTTGTCTCTGTGAGGTGACGCTAGGGAAATAGACAAACTTTAAATACAGGTGTTCATGTTGGGACTTTGGTTGTCAAATCGAGTTTCGAAGCTGCAGTTCAGCCTGTTTTCCCAATGGCCAAGAGCCTGTGTAACAGGGATCAGGGGTGCGGTCTAGTGACCCTTGCCAGCCAGGGACAAGAGCCTCAAAAAGCTCCAACGTCGAGTACCCTCGTCGACGACTACCGTGTCCGTTTCCAAATGCCAAAACCTCAAGTGAGTAGTGCATTGCTTCATCAACAACTTAATTTTACTTCTGAGCCCGCTCTACTCTTTTCTATATTGTTATACTAAATTATATATAGTTCCAGAGTACGGCCCCTAAATTAGTGAGGCTCGCCAGTCTTCCAGCTCATAAGACGACGTCACAGGCCCCGATGCAGTCCATCACATTCTGAGCTCCCCCCACCCACAATGGCAAGCGGCGCCCTGCCCACCCACCGCTATCGCAAAGACAGCCGCGCCGCATCAGCGCTCTATCATCCCCGCCGCCAAGGTGGTCCAGCGCGCCGACTATGGGACCGCTCGCGTAACCTCATTGCAGCCCCAAGGGGGGGCGGCCGCGCTGCGCGTTTGGTCATTCTCTATCTCCTCGTCTTCCTCGTGGTGCTGGCGCTGGTGCCTCTGCCCGAAGGACCGTCAGTAATGCGTCAAGCCCTGCTGGGCTCGTTGTCATTGCCTGCTTTGGGGAAGGAAGACACGCTGCTGAGTGCCGCCGATGTGTTGCGGTACGTGGACCCGTTGATTGGTACGGCGGGTGGGGGCCATGTTTTTGCAGGCGCGACGGTGCCGTATGGAATGGCGAAGCCGGTGGCGGATTCGGTGGATAGGAAGGAGAATGCTGGAGGGTTCATCACGGATCTCAGCCACATTACAGGGTTTTCGCAATTGCATGATTCTGGTATGTGACCTTTCTTCTCTGGTTATGGTTTCGCTCATCTAGCTCACATACTTTCATAGGAACCGGAGGCGTAGGTTTTATATGGCCTATATTGTGTGTAATTCGATAAAGACTGACACAACAACCACTCTACAGGCGCCCTCTCTAGGCAATTTTCCCGTCTTCGTACACCCTGGGTGCCCGCTGGATGAGCTCAGCCTTTGCAGCTACACCGCGGCCACCCGTGCCGTTATGCGTTGGCCATATTCGGCGCAAGCGAGCCCAGGCTACTTCTCCATACGCCTCAAGAACTCAGTCGCCGCCGAGATGACGGCCACACACCATACGAGTTTATACCGCTTCTCTTTCCCGGACGGCGACGCATCAGAGAACGGGAATGATATGGACGTCGAATTCAGCCCCTTGATCCTCATCGACCTGCAGGATCTGGATAGCTCACGGCACGGCGGCGGGGTGCGCGTGGACCCTAGCACGGGGCGGATCACGGGCGAGGGGCAATTTAGGCCAAGTTTCGGAACAGGTAGTTACGAGGCATTTTTCTGTGTGGATTTTCGCGGCGCGACGATTCGACGGTCGGGCACCTTCATGGGAGACAACCCCGATGAGGAGAGACAGGTACTCGAACAAGACCCAAGTGGCGAGTTTCACGTGCCCCGAGGCGCAGCGGGTGGATGGGTGCAATTCGAGGCGCCGAGAGCTAAAAAGGGCAGCAAGGAAATCTTGGCGCGGGTGGGCATGAGTTTCCTGAGCCGGGAGCAGGCATGTCAGAATGCAGAGCGGGAAGTGCCGAAATTTGACTTTGAGCGGACTGTGAGGCTGGCTGAAGACGCGTGGCGGGACAAGCTAGCGGTGGTCAAGGTGGATGAGACGGACGTGGACCCGGCGTTGCTGGTGACATTCTGGAGTGGCTTGTATCGGACAATGGTGAGTCCGCAGGATTACAGCGGCGAGAATCAATTGTGGAAGAGCCAGGAGCCGTATTTCGATTCGTGAGTATCTCGTGTCGCGATGTGGAAGGAGGCAGGTTGCCAATGCGAGGACTAACGATGTGCAACAGTTTCTATTGTATCTGGGACTCGTTCCGAGCACAGCATCCCTTGCTGAGCATTATAGACCCGGTGGCGCAGACTAAGATGGTGCGAACGCTGATTGATATTTACCGACACCTGGGTGAGTGGGAACACTGGAAACAGGCTGGGAATATGTGGCTAATGTGCGGTCTAGGTAAACTGCCGGACTGTCGGATGAGTTTTTCCAAGGGCTTCACCCAGGGAGGAAGTAACGCCGATGTGGTGATTGGAGATGCGTACATAAAAGGCATCACAGATGGCGTTGACTGGGACACTGCTTATGAAGCAGTCGTCTCCGATGCCGAAGGTGCGTAAAAGTCTCCCCTATGACACAGCGGACAGTATACTCACAGCAACAGTCGAGCCCAAAAATTGGAACGTCGAAGGCCGCGGCAACCTCGTCTCCTACCACGCACTCGGCTACATTCCCTCCGACGATGTCGACACCAACGGCACTGGTCGCAACACCCGCAGTGTCTCGCGCACCGTGGAATACGCTTATGAGGACTTTGCCATCGCGCAGCTGGCCAAATCCCTCGGCCACGAAGCCGACTACCGCAAATACATGCAGCGCAGCACGAATTGGCGCAATCTGTGGAACGCGGCGCAGGAGGATGTGCTGATCCAAAAGAGCAAAACCGCCGACGCCGCCGCGGCCGACGAATTTATCTGGAGTGACTTTAAGGGGTTCCTGCAACCGCGCCAGCTTGACGGGCAATTTGTCTACGCCCACCCGCGCACGTGCAGTCCCAACCACGACCGCCACAAGTGCTACCTCGACACGCGGCAGGCGACGTACGAAGGCTCCCCGTGGCTGTACTCCTTCTACGTGCCGCAAGATATGGCATCTCTTATTGCCGCCATGGGCGGCGTCAAGCTCTTCACTGAGCGCCTCGAGTACCTGCATGAGAGCGGGCTGCTCGACATGGGCAATGAGCAATCTTTCTTGCCAGTGTTCCAGTTCCACTACGCGGGTCGCCCTGCGCTGAGCACATATTGGGTTCACAGATACATTCCTTCGCTGTTCAACACGACCTTTGCGGGAGTTCCGGGCAACGACGACTGCGCGATGGGCGCATTCAGTGGGTTTGCAATGATGGGTTTCTTCCCAGTGGCTGGACAGGATGTGTATCTGCTCTCGGCGCCGTTCTTCCGGGAGGTCAGGATCCGTGCCCGAAATGGACGATGGGCAGTGATCAAAGTGCAAAACTTCGACCCAACATATGGAGCGAAGTATATCCAAAGCGCGACGCTGAATGGAAGGGCATACACACGGAGTTGGATCGGGCATGAGTTTTTCATGAAGGGTGGGGTGTTGGAATTTGTGGTGGGCAGAAGTGAGAGTCGGACTTGGGGGACGGCGGAGGAGGACTTGCCGCCTAGTTGGGGTTGGAAGGCTGGCTTAGAATGAAGCTGGTGATTCATGTTACATTTGTTTATATGAGGATGCGTACTGTTGTAAATCACTGGGAAGGTGTTTGGTTGTATCATTTGGATCTGGAGTTCGAACGACTGCTATCGCCCAGCTGCTCATATTGACATAGAACTGGCAACTATGGAGAATGCAAAATTGTTTGACGGGGAAACGTGTGATGCTATCGATCGATCATTCCCTCTACACCACTATTTGTCTTACAGTTCATATTTGCGAGAAGCATCCAACATTGCTATCGTCAGAAAATGAGCTGTACCACGCTCGAGGGGACAATACTCAGCCAGGTGATGCTGTAAGGGCTCAAAAGCGCTACATTACGTTGAAGAGACCCAAACATCAAACATGTCTTGTGCACACCATTGGAACAAAGCTTGTGGGCACTCTTCGCCACATCTGGGACATTCAAGGTGGAAGGGATACGGGGAGTATAACGGCTGCATGACAATCGGTATTAGTGCCGGTTTGCTCGACTCAGACACCGAGGTCGACAAGCTTGGTTTTTTTTCCTTTCTGCAAAATTACATCTGGCAGACGGGGACCTCATGCGCGAGGTTCTATAAAGGGTGCTTAATGGGTATTGAGTTATCATTGGATGTGTCTGAAAAATTCCATTTGCCTACAGCATGATGCTGCTTTGTTATAACTTTATGCGATGAACTGGGGGAAAGGAGGATATGGCGAAGTAGTAATTCATCTTTCAAAATATTCTAATCCCACCTCTCTAATAAGCAGTGTTTTGGCGAGTTGAAAAGGAACATGTACAGACTGATCCAAGTCCGTTGGAGACTTAGTAGCGAACAGACAAACCGCTACTGGCGGAAACTTAAAGACGATACTAGACTATCACAGTCGGCGCTCAAAGTGGAATCCAGTCTATGAGCAGAGTTTGGATTGATAGCCTAAGCTAAACGCGATTTGAACAGCTACTTTCTTGCAGTTCTTGGTTCGGTATTTTCAGAAAGACTATATAAAAATACGGTTGGGCGCATGCATCTCACAGAGGCGAAAACCACAGATTTCCCCTTTCTGCACCAATTTTAGCCCCTTTGTTTCTCTGGTTGCCCGAGTACATTACTCAGGTCACCCCCAGTCATTGCTATCGGGATCTATTCTGTGGGGCGTCGAAAGCTTAGAATATTAAAGGATGTACGGTTCGCGTCGGAATGTGGGCAATGCCCAGACGCAGATTTGGGCGTTCCCAAGGACCGTACTGGCACACACATAGTCAATATACGTAATCACCTGCAAGGCTTATAGAATAAGATTTGCAGAGGATGCGCAGCAGGACTCAATATCTATTTTTCCTCGTCTGGCCGTTTTTGTACATAAGTTGCGTTTGAACTTGTAAATCCACAGTCATGGTCTTCTCGTCGCTATAGATCGAGCTCTCACATTCATTTAGGTCGCCGCTCTTTAATCACTTTCGATTCGCTGTGATTCACGCTCCTTCACTGCCAACATGGTCGCCTCACCAATGACAGTGGTAGTCGGGCTCCTGGCCCCTACTATACAAGCTGCAACTCACCAGATGATCATTGGCACATTCACCACGTCATTTCTCTATACGGTCGAGTTTGACGACTCCGCCAATACCCTGACACTTTTGAAGAATACTACAGCCAACACAGCAAGCCAATGGCTTAGCCTCAGTCACGACAAAAAGCATCTCTACGGCAACACAGCTAGCGGCTCCATGGAAGTGGTCAGCTACACCATTGCCGACACCACAGGAACTGACATTGTGTACAACACCACCACGCCCGCCGGCTCCTGCGATGCGACAGCTGTGCATGTGGAAGCTCTCCCAGTAGCGCCCTACACCGTCTACGCCGTCACCTATGGCGACGTCTGCGGTGGTGTCGATGCGATCGACGCGACGGGTGTGGCTGTCGAATCTTTGCAGAATTACACTTACCCTGGCACCTCGGCGGGCACGTCCTCGCTGCACGGTCTGGCCTTCCACCCCGCCGGCGGCTACCTCTACACCGCCGACATGGGCGGTCGCGCCGTATGGTCACACGCCATCGATGTCTCGACGGGCGAAGTCACACTCGTCGCCAACGCTTCGTATTCTGGCGAGCCGCGCCATGTGACTACCCACCCGTCCGGCAAGTATGCCTATGCTATGACCGAAGACACAAGCGAGGTGCTGCAGCTACCCATCGACAACTCCACCGGTGCAGCTACCTTCGCGGGCGACGCGTGGAGTATTCTACCGTCCAACACGAGCGGAACGCACCGCGGCGAGACAGTCAGAGTTAGCGCGTCAGGCACCGTGTTATACGCCAGTACGCGGATAAATGCGTCCGATTCGGCGTCAGTGGGGGGTTATGTATCTGCTTTCACATTGGACAGCGAGGGCGCGGTGGTGAGCCAGGATTTCATCGTGGAGACGACCACTGGTGGAGGAGGGTCGACGGGAGCGTCGAACTATGTTGCCCCAAGTTTGTACGATGATGATCTATTTGCGATCCTGGATCATAGCACGGGCTTTGTGGAGATGTGGAAGCGGGATGCGGATGGAAAGGGAGCGAGTGTGGTGGCACATTTGGATCTGGCCGACGGTGGTGGCTGCTGCTCGAATGGTGTGTGGCTGTCGTAGTGGACTATATGAGAAGGATCTACTCTTTTCTCAGATTCGGCAGCGCTTGGGATCCTGTGGAGTTTGCTGGCGCATGAAACATCTTTAGACTGCAAAGGTTGAGAAGTCAAACACAAAATTAGACTATACTTTATGATCTCCTTGACTTTTTCTATCTACCTAGACTGTATGTGGCAGAACAGTGCATTCGGCATTTTCAGTGGATTCATCTTTCTTGTGATATCGAAGCGGGAAGGAAATAAAGAAGTTGATGTGTCAGGTTTTGAAGCTGTGATCGATGCCTATGTGCAGCTTAAAGGTGTGCTGGGCGAAGTACACATTGCCTCTCCAAACCTCTCCAGGATGACTTGTGAACATAGGAACATCACATGAATTGGGCAGCAGAAATCCTGAGCGTACATTTTGAGCAGAGGAAGGGTGGAGGGAGAGGGATATATTTGAATGGCCTCGGAGGGGCAAGGAAGCATTACATCAAGGGTGAATTCGAGAAAGGTTTCCTACCGGATCTTCAATAGTGGCCTTCGCACAAGAAGCATTGACAGAACGAAGCCCGTAGCTGCGGCACGAATTGTGAATGACGCACGTCTGCCAATCTTTATTCATCCGTATTTGTACATCGTCTTGACATCCTCTATTGTTTCGTCCCCAAGATGACAAAGTGGCAGAGGGCAACAGATTGATTTGCAGTGATCAACCAATAAGTATATAATTTTCCTGCAAGGTTTTCCATGCTTCCGAGATACTTCAATAGTTCCAATCTCCTTACCATTCAAGATCTTCGAAGCACGGTGCTGGTATAGCCATGATGTGAGGCCCCCCCCCCCCCCCCGACATCAATCATGGATCTATCACTCCAGGGCTGCTTGCGAATCTGAGGATGTTCGTACGTAAAGTGTAAACTTGTTTGGTAATCAATAGCCGAGGTCGCCTTCGCATAAGTGTACGGAGAGGCTGAACACATAGATAACCTAAGACCGTAAATATACCTACAAGTAGCTAGAGCAGAAAATTGGGATCATGTACATCCAGAGGCCGCCCGTTTACATACCAGACCGGGGCCCTCGCTGTAAGATAGAGAACTAAAACATGATCGCACTTTTTGAATGGTTCGTGCGAGGTCAAATCGGCACTATCATGTGGAGACAACGCAGTGTCACCTCCCACAAAGGGTGACGGGCATACGCCCATGGACAATTGCCTGGGTGCACCGAGATACGGCTTGCCATAGAATAGCGCCACAAGTATGTGTGTATGGTACACTGCAACTAACAAATTGCATAAAGTAATCCCTTAAATAATCTTATCATAAACATCAAACAATTCCTCCAAACTCTCTTTGCGGGAACAATTCGACCGTCCCGAATAATTTCCTTATTTCTGCCTCACTTGCACGATGCGTAAGAGTTTCATGAACTTCCCTCGTGTCATATCAAGTACATACGGCCGATATCAGCTCAGACTTGAGTGATTAAAGGAGGCTCGAAGCCGTTAGGTAGCTGCAGTGATACCTGACATATTTGACGATTCATTTTGGGGCAGAGAAATTGTCACAGTGATACAACTCAAAGATTTGTCTCAACTAATTACGCCGCTCATCATCGCTTCGGGCGACTTTGTCACCTTCTAAATCATGGCTCATACTACAAGTCGTGAATCACATACTAATTAGATGATCTGGCTATACTAGAATCGAGCTTGCTTAGATGTGGCGCCATGTCTAGTAGGAAGCTAGCAGTTCGACTATTGCCCACATCCATCTGTAGCTTATGGAGGAAGATCAGATTTTGATCTAGTAGATTAGGAGCCTGTTATGATGTGACCTATGGGCCACAATCATCCGATGTGCAGCCTGGGCATGTCTATGATAGGACCGCAGTTGAGGGCAGGTCTAACAACGGACACATAAATAGAGACGAGGTCTGCTGCCAAAAACAATGCCAAGTTGGTATTCACAACATACACAGAGCTCGAATACTCTATACACATCTTCAGAGACGCACCTAGGGTTTTGCCTGAGATCATCCAAAATGAAGTCGTTTGTTACTGTCCACGCACTGCTTGGGTTCGCAACTACAGCCCTCACCAGCGCAGTCCTAGATGGATCTCACTCGATCACTAGGGGGAACAACGAAATTGAAATAACCCTTTGCAACGATTTCCACGGTGGAGGCCCCTGTCAGACGTATAATGCCTCGCCCGGGTCTTGCCGTATGTGAATTTGGATCTGAGTGCATCACAATGAGCATAAGGTAGGCAACAGAAGCTGACAAGACACAGAGAATGTCGACGCGACCAATGCCGGATATATCTCATCGGTTAAAATTCCTAAAGACAACGACTATTGCATCTTCTACAAGTAAGCCACAGACCGAGACTTCTTACCCAGGGAGCTCCCATCCACGGTGGTAAGGTGTGAAAGCTAATTATCCATCTTTTGCTAGTGAGTACAACTGCGACACAGATGCCAAGCATATCACCGTCTATTATCCTGGGAACGTGGACTTAGCTGTGAATTACAACTTTGACAATCAGGTACTGAGTTATTCGTGCCAAACCGGCTATTAACAAGCTTCCCGGAGGATCTTTTGGTCAAGAAAAGAGCTAAAGGACTTCGAGCTGCGCATGGAAGCGGCTAGTGAGAGATATTGCGACAATTTTCGTTCTCTATGCTGCCCGGAGATGAGGTTGTCTTCACTCAGGGTTGGCATTGGCACTTTGACAGTGGAAATAATGTTATTCTGGTGACCGTAGCTTCTTCAACAGTACGCTAACGGTAGTTTTGTTGGAAAGCCATAACCCGAGCCTGGGAAGATGGAACTTTATGTTTGCAGAAATATATTCGTCCTCAGAGCTGACAATGAATGAAACTGTTCCACCTGATGCGTCTCTTCACTCTCGTTGTAAACATTTAAGACACCGGACTTGATGGATCAAAGAGAATTTGCTATTAATATTGATTCATACGCTCATTCAACGCCTGATAACACGTTTACGAGCCGATTCCTCAACTTTATCTTTCAGTATATGGAACTTCGTACTCGATGACTTATTTCAGTCTGCTTTGTGCATTATAGATGCACTAGTTTTGCGGTTTTGCATCGTTTGATATCCCTCGTGGCGCAATTGGCTAGCGCGTTCGACTGTTAATCAGACGATCGAGAGGTTGATGGTTCGAGCCCATCCGAGGGAGGATTTTTTTCCACTTTTTGTTTTTCTCAAACATTTCTGATTCTTTTAGAAGAAAATCAATGTATTCAGTCAAGCATGCCCATAGATACCCACAGTAGATGTACCTTTGTTTTTTTCCTACCCAGGTATCCCTGCCGCTCTCGGTGATCGTGGTGGCGCTCCCGAAACCGAGACAAGCCATCTTTTGCTCACAAGGATCGCCTATCGTGTTTGTTCTGGGACAAATATCTACAGATTTATTTGCCAGTCGGAAGCATTTTCCCTGCATTGTCATGTTTCCTCTTCGACAACATCCAGACAACCGTTGCAAAAGCCAGTCGACAAGAAGGACACCTCTGGCTGAAAATGCGCAACGATTATAGTCAAATGACGCTAAATGTGGTGGTTTTTCTTCGAAAGGCCGCTCGGTAAGGTGTGCATCGCCGCTGGATCACCCCCTTCAGGTACTGTGCTCGCCCAGATTTCCTATGGCAGTAGGACTATGGGAATCGCCGTCTCCTATTTCCAGAAGTGAAGACGGCCAGACATTGGATCTCGCTGCCCAGATGTGGGCGGATATCTTGGCGAATCTTGACAGCGTCCTTTGGACCGTATGTGTCTATTGATCATCGGATTCAATTATTCTCATAGGTAGGACACAATGGGCTCTAGCATGGCCCTTACCAACCCTTGAGATGCAAGGCAGTATGATCCAAGTGGAAGGTCCTCTTTCACACGTAAGTAGATCCGGGCTGCCGCATTCTGCAACTAACTAAACCTAAGCAGGATTGCTATGTACTTCAAGATCTGCGGTTAGCAGGCCGAATTGCGTAAAAATATGTAGTTTTGCATCAAAGTGGCCAGTTGGCAGGTGGCCGCGAGCCTCTTCCGATGCAGCCTACTTCAGTGGCATGCTGTGGCGATGCGGCTCAGCCTTGCCACTTCACTAGCTACCTAGGTAATGACGGATATCTATCCTAAGCATAAAATGAACGAGTCTCGTCGTTTCATTCTTCCGCCAGACTACCTAGGTATGTAATGTACGATAGAGCTTACCCAGTGCTGGCTTACAGGTGGGTGCTCATGGCTGCCGGAGCATTATTTCGTTCGTGCTCGCGGCTGGGAAAGCGGCTCTTCACCAGAGCCACGGTATGGTGAGAAATATAAGACGGTATATTAAGCAACATCTAAGAAGCAATAGGTGGAAGTGTGAGCCACACTTGTCGCAATCTTAAGCCTGCATACCTAGCTAGGTAGGTAGCCGGCTGGCAAATAGTGATAAGGGTGTAAAAGCCGTACAGGCCGCTGCGAGGCTGTCGATCTGGCTTGATGTGAGTTTAATCTAGTGTCATTCAGATGTCAACATGTATCGTGACTACAACTTAAATTGAATCAGAGGACGAACTCTCAGTCCGCGAAAATGATCATGTGTCTGATCCCACCCCTCTGGGCTTTTCTTCGTACTGACTGAAGTGAGTAATCACGCGGACTTCAGCCTATATGCACCCATGATGACCCTGTAATTCCAGGAAAATAACGATGTTCTCACCACATGTATCTTGTGCTGTTTCTTGATGGAATGCCAGCGGTCAGAATACTTGCTGGTCAAGCAGGTGCCCAGATGCCAAATAGGAGATGAAAACCTCAAACCTCAAGGCGAAAGACCATCAACATTCCAGAGGATGTATTTTTGCCCTGTGAGTCCATAACACCGGTGACATCTTTTTCCGGCAAGCTTTCATCACTATGGACACCATCACGGGCCATTGGAGCGTGTCGAAGGTTTTGCATGACTCTTGAAGTAGAAAAGGATCCATCTTAGCAAACAACAACCGCCCGAAATCTCCAAGAAATTCAAGACTTTGAATTTGCAGCCAGTGAGGATGTTCGATTTTAATGGCTCGAAAATTGAAGCTCAGAATGAATACCTACATCTGAGTCGTTATCAGAGGAGGAGGTAGACAGCTGCGTTTCTCAGTAAAGGCCCTGGAGTCGAAGAACACATCCTCCTGGATGAAAAGAAACAAATTTTTGATACAGGCCCAATAAAGCCCTATTCAATTATATTTTTAAACAAATAAGGCATACAACTAATTATCAAACGTGTTTCCCAACAACATACCTCCCAATTTCTCAGATCGATAACTACCTAGGTACCCACCTAGGTAGGAAGGTATGTTCAATGAAATCACCAAGTAGGCCTGGTATACGCTTCCCACTTTCATCAGCCTCCAACCATTTGTCCTACGCCCACAGTCTTAACCGCCCTGACAATGCACAATCTCACTTTTCTTCACTTATAGCGTGAGACGACAGTCGAACTTGTTTCTGCTTCTGGAGTATCCGTTGCCATCGAGCGAAAATTGATGGTGCAATTTAGAAATGTGAATAATTTTTTCACCGGTGGCATTCCCATTACTGCACGCACCTGGCTAGCTGCAATACTAACGTACTGTTCTGGTGCAAAGTGTTGTTGAAATCAACTTGGTACTCCAAGCCTTGATCCGTACAGTATGACAAGCAATGACCAAGGCAGCTATATTCCAATATTTGGTTAGCACACTGCAGTCATACATGAAAATGAACGAAAGGTCTCACAATAAAATCTGATAATTGGTTGAATGCGCAGGATCAAAGCGGTTGTTATATTCACAGCTGGACATGCACACAACCTGTTTCATACATAGGCATGAATGCAAGTGACAGAAATGTATCGTCAGCTAGGACTTACACATCTTGCAAAGTCGAGTGTCCATTGCGCTGGGCTAGGGACTCTCTCAACAAGCTCTCGGGTATTAACCTCCCGGTTAATGAGACTTTGTTCCTCGGTATCCGGGGCGGAGTTCTGCTCTGGCATGGTGTGACTGTGATAGATGTGTTAGCTCATTGCGGTCCAACGGTACAACTACGCAACAGCGGTGATCGGTTCCGGAACTCACTTTACATCCATTAGCTCGAACAATTGGTAATTTAGAACATAATTGTGTGATGAAGCACAGGAATGCCTACAAGTATAAGAGGTCCCTATCTCCCTATGTTATGGGGAGGTCCCATCATCAAGACATCACTCGCATACCCACTCACATTCAAACATTGCTGGACAATCATTCGCTGTGAAACTCGCAGTATCTTCTCACAATTTGGCTGTTGTTGACCTAATATCGAAATGATTTTCCTATGTACAGCAATTCTGATACCTGTATCTCATCTGGTCACGAAAGAACTAGTCCCAGCCGTGTTGTGGGTGGACTTAGCCTTCCTGTAAGCCCAACAAGGCGCAAGATCGGCCAGTGGCCTAACCTGGGCACGGTAGTCCAGCTGTGTGCCTTGTTTAATAATACAAGTAACGGTTGGCTCTAAATGTATCGCGAATTGACATGGTCTATTTCTCGGCACACAGCCCCGGGGTATCATTCTAAAGAACCTGACCCAACCAAGATCATCTGATGAGCACCTGTGCCACTGTGGCACATGGGCCCGAATTCCTGAACGCGCCGCTTTCCACCCTACCCGATGACAACGTTTTCTGGTCCTCGACTGACGCTTGGCAAAGCGAGGGCTTCACGCATAATACCACATTGCCGCCAGAGGTCCTCAGTGTGTCTCGGACGCTATACTATCCGGAGAATTCTTACTACGCATCTGTGTCGTTCAAGCAGACTATAGGATCGGTCAGGTTCGGATTTTCAGACACTCAACTTGAGAGATTGCGTGAGCAAACACGAATTGCGAACTTGAGCCAGCTTCAAGCCAGGTATTGGGATATCCCCGATTGGCCGATCAATTACCGGGACTACATTTGGGCTGTCCTGACGCGTGAAGGTGTTGGGATGCTCAGCATCGATGACATTGATGCGGTTAGCACGAGGGCATGGACTCCGGCGTACATGGTGACGGTGCGGTGGATTGTTGGCGTATCACTTTACCTAGGATTGTGTTTTACCATAGTCTCGGCTTGTCTGCTTCGACGCTCAAGAATCAATAGCAGAAATATTGGGGGAGAATAGCTCTGAGGAGCCTGGCTTTAGTGTTTGAAGAAATATCATTCTGTTGTATCATTTCGACTACTGTATACCTAGATGGCACGTTCATTATGGGAACAAATTGGCTGGTCTCCTGATTTGCAATGAATGAGCAGGTGATATTCAGCCTCGATTTTCTTTCGGGCGTGAGGTAAACAGTGTCGTTATAGGTAAGTATGCAGTACATGTACAAATACAAGCGAAGGAACAGGAACTTCGATCCTGCGTAAGCCTTCGACGATGACTGGTGGTCTGGATGGGCCCGGGGTCTGCACGTGTAGAAAGATTAATGAACCTGGGCAGGCACAAATTTGCCTGCCCCAAATACAAGTCGTGGTCTGCAGGAAGTAACTGAGAGGGTTGCATTTACAACATTGGTCTCCCCCGGCTGGCACCTAAATGAAGCACCCCAGCGGCACAGCCTCGAGTCCAGCTCATTATCATGTCAGCCTGATTGATATAAGAGCTGCTTCCTCATTCTTTGTTTCATTCAATTTTTGCCGCAATGAAACTTTCAAAGACCTAATCTTATAGCTGACTTGACCAGGTGCAGTCAAATATCATGGGAGACGCATATACAGATGTGCTCAAGTATAATGAGGCCCTTAAGACTTCCCTAGGGGCAAGAAATGCCCTACTGCAGCATATACGAGTACGTTGTTCTTTTCTACTTCAGTCACGTTTAAGTAGGCCTTTTTTGTTTTACATTTTGTGAATAAAGGTTGACCAAGAGCTTCACCCTTCAGGATCATCTACAGACCAAGGATTACACAGCTAGCCCTGACATAATCGGCGAATTCTCACAGTTGGTTACCGAAAATGTGGTGCCCATCGCAGATATGCAATCGCAGTTGGCCCGTATTATGGACATAGCAGATGAGGATGAGCTTCGGGCCAGATTCGCCGGCTTCCTCAATGCTCCTGTGGATTCAGAGAGCCAACAGAAGGCTGCCTTGTACGAAATACGCGATGCCCTGCTTATCCCGAGGGAAGACGATCCTAGCATCATGACGCATTGGTTGCGCGCAATGCGTGCTGCAAGTGTATGTAGAACCTTGAAAGCTTCATGATCCCCGAATTTGCCCGCCTAAGACCCAGTCGCGTGTTGCGCTGACGGGCAGACGTCTAGATTCAGTGGAGTCGTGATGACCCTCAGAGATGGGGCGATTACTCCACCAAGCTCTCCCATCACATGACGAGACGGGACCACCGGGATGAGAATCAACGAGCCTTGGAGGCGATGGCGGTGGAGGGCAAGGTCAGAGACACCTTATGTGCGTACTTTTCTGCATGTGAAAGGGATTATGCACCAGCTATGGGAGCTCTTGACGTCCAGGGCGCCATCTGAGAATGACTTGTTGATCTCGGAGAATGTTTTGCAGAGTGCTTTTTGGTTCGTGGAGTATTTGGCGTAGTTTTCATGTTTTCGCCGTGAGGGCTCCTGGTCACAGATCTGGCAACGTTGTTATGGGCAAATTCTTAGGTCTGACGAGCTATGTTTTCTCTATAAGCTGCAAGCTTCCAGATACCACCTTTGGGTCCTAAAAGTGTCAACAACGTGGGCATAGATCTGACTGCAAATCGTTCGCAGCGACAAGTCTAGCCGCCATCTTTATTTCTGTTTTGCTAATGGCGGCTGTGGGCGATGACTATTGGATTCTACTCGCATCTCCAAAGAAAATGCCAGTTGTGCTGGGCTTTCCACCACAAGGCGGTTCATAATGTGGATGAAAACACTTCCTTTGCTACGGCGCCAGATCCACTACATACTGCTGCTTTTCTTCAGCCATCGCATCCATGATCCTCTCATTCTGCATGGGGAAGTAAGTGAGTGGGACTTTAACAGAGGGTTCTGCTAGCAGAAGAGCACCATGAGTATGAGACCGTATGATCTATGGTCATCCGGCCGCGTCTCAAAGTACGAACGCCTAGGCCGCCGTGGCCCGTAAGTTATCACAGTCTTCCTATCATTCACATCCTCAAATCTATTTCTAGGTAACCAGCACAGTAAGAACAATTCAATCTTTAATCTCTTTGATTTTGTGAAGCCGTGAAGTCCAAGGGTTATATTTGCTTGCATCTTGCAACATTACCACTGTCATGACGCTTTCTTTTCTGCAAAGTTCGAGTTCAACTCAAACGCTACTGTTATAGCAGGAAATTCTCATAAATGAAGGCTCCGGTGCTACTCTGAGTATGATGAGCACATATTAGTTAGGAAGTCTCTTGGTTCCCTTTCAATCCCGTTTCCCGGCTTTGCACAAAATTGAGTAACCTGGCATTGGGCAGATATCTTGTCAATCAATACCGATAAATCTGTAGTACTCTCGGTTGAAGAGAATGCTCTGCGACTAATGGCAAAAACCCCCAGACGCAACAGATATCAATGCCTACTGCGCATGATCTTCTGTATCATCGTAGACGGCACACCAGCCCCCTCAGCGAATTCTAGCGACTTGCCAGTGCGTTAAAGCAATAATTGTTGAAGTTGATACAGTAAAGCTGACCCAGGATTACTGGAAAGGCAATTGTAATCTTTTCCGTGAAACCCCAGCCCCTCTCCCATTTCAACCTCCGCCTGGACAACGCTGGGAGAGGTGTGCGCTGTGGTACGTAGATCTCCATCTGCGCCCGATACTCAGGTTTGTACAGTGTCTTGCTTGCCTCAACTTTTCAGAGTCGGCGCGTAGGCTTCGGAGAATCACTCAATTCTGATGCCTACGGGACTGAGAACTATCTCCAACAAGAGATCGCTTTGGAACGGAGATCGTTCTCACCTAGAGCCACCACTAGGCAGTTCGACGATACACATGCCGAATATTCTACGAATCGTCTCTCGAGATGCTGGGTTTTGACAACGGGGTTGTATGGAGACACCCTTAGCCGTCTGGAGTGGTCCCTTTGTGTCCAATTCTCAATCGAGCGCTGAAGAGTCTGCCGATGACAGGCAAGTTCCATGCTAAGGTACTATCTTTCGAGGAAACTCAAGGGTATTTTAAAGACATATTTATGGAAACTTCGCAATTATGATTCAAGGTTCAGTTACAGAATAAGTTGTATGCTACGTGTCGATATCGGCGTTATGAATTACAATTGCTGGAACGCTGCACTAGATTTGCCTGGATCGATGGGCTTCCTGGATCACTTGTGTGATGTGATATTAAGAATATCGCAGAGACAGACTTGGTCGTGCATCCTGACCTTCTCGCTTCTGCTGCTGCTGTTTCTGTAGACCATGGAGTCGTACCTGTGGTCAAAATGCCATTAAGTGGCTGCCACCGCTCTAGGTAGTAAATTCGTGGAGCTAACATTCGTTCCCACGAATCTGCGCGCCTTCATTCCTCGACAATCTCGTAATTAGTCGTACTCTAGATCCTTGTCCTCTATGATTGATCCTTAGTATTCTTACTCTCAACGAGGAGGACGCCGGGATATTTTCCCATCGAGAGGCCAAGCCTTACCGAGGGAGATCGTTGTTGTAATTTCAGAACACTTAATTTTTGATCGTCTCTTGATGAACTCATTGCTATATGTTCCAGTTTGTTTGCTTATTGTTCCATTAAGCTTTTGGCTTTGGAGGACTGGAACCTCTGGGCTGATATGGAGAGCAATAATGTTGTGACACGTTCGATGGTGAATATAGCTCCACTCTCTTACCGATCATCTCGTTATCAATCCAGCTGCGAGCATTTCAGCGCCACAAAAGACCAAGGTGGGAGAACGATTGGTTACCTAGAAGATCTCATTGCCAAAAATAAAATAGTCTGTATCGAATGTCTTAGTCATATCAGCCTGCGGAACTGCTCTAGATCACGAGAAAAGTGCGTTTCAGGGATCGCCAATCGACTTTATAGTATGTATGCAAAGCACAGACAGACACACAGGGGGGCGTCTCACATGCAGCCTACCACAGCCCCAAATATGCCTTGAGTACTTCCTCGACGGTTCATCAAGACAGAACCCCGCTAGTTGTTTAGGTTATTGCCGTCACGCAGGTAATCAAATGGCTCAGGAAACATGACATGAGATACAAGGGGTCTTCTTCCTCGCAGGGAAGTGGCTGTTTTGAAATTCCCAGTTTGTGTCGAAGTTTGAGTGATATCCCGAACGGGAACTAATTTGACAAGCACCAATCGCAACGTCTGTAAAAACGGACTCTGTGATCTCCCCTACCACAGTCCCCGAGCTCACCTACTCTTGATCCTTGGCTTTGTATTATATTCATCACCCGGGGAGCTGATTCAGCTTGGTAGATTACCACGGTCAGTGAACAATTTATCGGATTTATAGCAATGACGAAAGAGAAGAAGGAACCATTCCGTGTGCACGGCTTTGCCAGCCAGTCAGCCAGTCAGCCAGTCAGCCATCCATCCAATGGTGAGCACTGTTGAGTCTCAAGTGTCCACCTATGTATCTGATGCGTATTATGTCAAATAAGGATATCAACTGACTGGATTCTCACATGATTGCACGTGGCCGAGAGAACCAATCTGACGGGAGATCTTTACCTAGGCACAATCTCGTGGCCTGTGACTTTTGCTACCATAGTAGTTTCAACCAAATCACAGTAAACCTCAAGGCCTCAAGCAAGTTCAGGGATCGGCCCAACGGTTGCTATTGGGCGTTGACTTTCTTCCCCAGACTTGTCATCCGATAATCAAAGGCCACAATCCCTACCCCCCGCCCTGGATCAACCTAAAATTCCCGAGCTTTTGTGCATGATACTGGTTAGGAACTGCGGGGAAGCAGTTCAAGACGCCATCGAAATAAGGTTTTCCAGAATGGCACAGAGCTCTCGGTATCCACGTTGCCAATCTAGACCGATGTGACCAATGCGCCCTGCCGACGTCCGGGCCAACACAATACATCTGAATCTGTGCAAACCGTGTGTCATTTGTGAACGTGACCTTTTTCCGGATCCGACGTTCGATGCGACGTGTATGATGTGAGTGGTATCTGAACATGCATGGCGCACGAGTTGAGCAAGTCAAGCGATGGTCCGTGATCACTATGATAGTCGACTGATACCAGAAACCTTGCGGAGGGGATATTTGGTAGATGAAAGGCTTTCCATTGCAAGGGATCATGTGAGGTCGCCAGTTGCTTATTTTTTTAACTAATTCGAGGCGAATTATTGCATGGCTTCGGGTGGAAGGGATTTCCCAGGCACCGTTGTTAGTTGTCCTTAAAGCGAGTACACAGAAATTCCATACAAATGGGAAAAACTCTAGGCCCCCCTTTTTAAAATAAGGTGATCGGCTTCGACAACCTTGGAAGGGCACAGATATAGGTCCACATAACCCTGTCCAGTACTATGCAGTCTTGGCGACACTGGACGTTTGGATGGCCTTGCTTGTGACAGTCCCGCCACATCTTGAACAAATACAGGCTCACTGGCCTGCAAGGACTGATTTCCACCGTATTAGGTTGATCCACTCTGTTGCTTCTGTTTCGGGCAAAGCACTCACGCCACCGCCCTCCTAGAGCCTCAGACATGGAAGCTCAGTTTGATGGCAATTAATTTTGCATTAGTCTCATCTTCAGCACACCTTTGTAAGGTTCATACAGGACGGCATCCATTAAAACAACTGTACAAGCAGATCGGGGTTTAAAAGAGTCTTGCAACGATCCCATTTCATCAGCTACATTTGTCTGGGCTTCACAGCTCACCTTGAGCGTACAGCAGTTCTGACTTTTCTGCGTCACATTATGAGCATAATTTGCGTTTAAACAATACGCACTGACATCTTGGTACATCCACAGCAATTTCTAAGACCATAATCTTTCACACTGTCGTTCGTTTGTGGTATAGAAACCGTGTAGTCGAAGAACGGGGCTTCGATTGATTTCACTGCAACTAGGTATCAAGTGGAGGAACGCAAAGATGAAGGCATATACGCAGCCATACTCATACCCAGCCACGCCACCAAGAGCACTATCTTCGCCTTCATCTTCACAGGAAGGTTCAGTGTTGGCAAATCGACTGTCAACTTTTCTGCAGGTGGATCCTACTTTGTTCCGGCCACGCAGCACTGAAGTGGACAGCATGTCGGACGCACACCCCCAATCGTCCTCCGTCGGTACCCGAAGACTGAGCCGGAACTTTCAACAAATGTACGACTACGAATGGGGCGACCCGGATTCGGGGAAAGAACTGAAATCAAAATCTGTCTACCTGACTCGAAGAATTGATACTGGTGAGACCAGTATATCGACCATGGCGAGTCGACCACGGGGGCTCGGGTTGCTTGGCAGGATGTATGGCGCGACACCACAGGACGCAAAATTGATCGACGGCTCGGAGGATGAGGTCGATGATGACTTCTACGTCTATCCGGGAGGAATGACGAGAGTAGCTCTGTTGGCGTGCGCACTGATCCCATACATGATTGTAAGTTGACAGTCGACAATTATCACTTATCCTAACAGCCGATGCTAACACAAGTCCCTGCAGGCGTCATTAGACGACACCATCATTGGTACGAAGACATTCCCGATTGATGGACTATGCATCTTAACTATACTGACATTACAACAGCAACTCTTGTACCCGTTCTGATCAATCGTTTCGAACGGCCTGAGGACATTGGCTGGTATGCATCCGCAGAGTACTTACCCTATGCAATTCTGATGCCGAGCCTTGGAAAGGCCTACAAACTGTGGAAGATCAAGTGGCTTTTCTTGTCATCTATCCTGGTCTTCATGAGTACGTAATCTCTCTCACATAATGATGATATATCTTGCTAAAACCTCTTCTCTCTTCAGTTGGATCAATAACATGTGCCACCGCACAAACATCACTGATCTTCATCTTGGGCAGAGGAATCACAGGCTCGGGAGGTGCAGGCATACTTCAGGGAGCCATGCGCATAAACCAAATCGCCTTCCCCCGAAGACAGCGGATGTACTTTGAAGCCGCCGGTGTTGCTACCATGGGTACGTTTGCCACGATCTCATATACTGACCTCAGGGCCAGAAGAATGAAACCCTCGGCTGACAAGATTTGCACGCCCAGGTGCATGTATCATGGCTGGACCTATGGTAGGCGGCGCTATTGCAGACAATCTCGGATGGGAGTGGGCATTTTGGATCAACGTGCCAACCTCAGCAGTCTCGTTCATTGGAACACTCTTCCTTTTTCCAAAGCATACGCCGGAAACGCCGCTCAACAGGCTCTCAGCCATTGAGAAGTTCTTACGGCTAGACCCCGTGGGATCGGCACTCCTGATAGCAAGCATATGCTGTCTTCTTACGGTCCTCCAGAATTATTCCGGCAGCATCACTTTCGAGCTTGACATGACTGATACCTCGCTCGCGGTTATCTCGGGGATATTGTTGGTCCTTTTCCTAGTCCAAGAGGTCTTCGTCCGGGCGGACCTTGCCCTCATCCCCCGAGGTATTGCTCGCCGCAGAGTCGTATGGTCGAGTTGCGTGGTTCTGTTCTTCCTCTTTATGGGATTCACAAATCTTGTGTTCTTCCTATCCATATTCCTCCAGGTTGGTCTCCCTGAGCTACACATGCATTTGTCTACTAGCATATCAGAGCTGACACCATCTTCCTGCAACAGGTTGTTGAAGGTGAATCACCTGGGCAGAGTGCCATAACTCTCCTACCCTACGTGATTTCTGCTACACTGGCTTCAGGTATTATTGCCTTTGTTGTGCCGAGGGCTCGGTACTACAACCCCTTCTTTCTGGCTGGAGGTCTGCTGTTCTCCGTCGGGATGGGCTTCATCTCCGGGATCACCGAAGATATCAGTTCATTGCGCTTGGCTGGTCTGCAGGTCGTCTCTGGGATAGGGGTGGGCATCCTGGTGCTAGCCAACGTTGCGCCTTGCCACACCGACCTTCCCGAAAAAGATCATGCGATTGCAAACGGCCTGGCCTTTTTTGCTTCCTCACTTGGATCGTAAGTAAATACCTTATCGGAGTTCAAGAAGGATACTAACAACATTGTGTAGCACGTTGAGTGTCCCAGCCTCCAGCGCATTGTTCAACCACCAGATCATACAAGGGTTCACACACCTGAATATCCCTCCCGAATTGAAGATCCGATGTCTGAATGACATTTCTAGCATGAGAAGCATCCTCCCACCAGAAAATTTGGGTGTTGCTTTGAATGTTGTTGTGCAGGCCATCAATTCCACCTTTATCATTGGTCTCGTCTGCAGCATTGTCTCCGCTGTTTTCGTCTTTTGCATTCCGTGGCGGCCAGTCAACAGGGGCGAACAGGAGAATAAGGGCGACAAAGAATCCTTGAACTGTTAGCAAGGCAGAGAGAAGTCGAGGTGGCATTTTGTATTCTATTACATTGAACTCATAAGCATCAACGGCGCAGGCATCGTCACACATTGAGTATGCTAAATCTTGGTGGGCATTGTCTCGTTACACAGACATGTATGGATAGAAACGAAGAGGTGTACACTACAAAACTGTTACATATCTGGTCTCTGAGTTATAAGCTCTTACGAGAATGCCATATTGGACACACTACATCATTATCTTGAATGCCTTCTCTCTCTCGGTGTCCACATACTATACAGAGATCTATCCTCACTGGTAGGTCGAGCGCAGTGTAAGACTTCGTATTAAAGTGTGCCAAATGACGAAGCTCAATTCTGTGCCTTCTTTTGAAACTCTAACAGCCGTTTCTCGAACCGCTTCTGGAACTCTCCTCCAAGATTGAGCAGTCGAATAGCATTGCCCGCCAGGATACCAGCCCTCTCCTCCCAGGTCAGGAAATGGTTGAGCTTCTTTCCGCCTGCAGACTTGCCAATCAACATATTTCCTGCCGTTGGCACCTCGCCGAGGGGGAAGGGGTAATCGCTTCCCAACACCATATTTGCAGACGGGATCTTCTTCAAGACGTAGTCAAGCAGGTCCGGATCGTGTACTAAGCTGTCGATCCAAATGTTGTTGCCACTCGCCAGATGGTTCGTGGGCGTTATTCCCTCAGCGGCGTGAGCCACCAAGTCCGGGCGGCAGTCAAAGCCGTGCTGAATGCGGCCAAGCAGAGCCGGAAAAGCGCCGCCAGCGTGCGCGAAGCAGAGTCGGAGCTTGGGGTGACGAACAAAAGTCCCGGCCGATGTGAGATTGTGCATCGCCAGCGCTGTCTCCGCGGGCATGCCCACGAGCCAGCTTCCCCAGTACTTGCCCCATCTCGCATCATTCTCACGCTTCCACTGATATCCCAAGGGGTGCACAAACACACCCATGTCGAGTTCCTCGCATGCAGCCCAGAACTTGCCTAACCTCGCATCATCCAAGTCCATCTCGCCACCATCCAATGGCACAGAAGTGCCAATCTGCACGCCAGACATTCCCAAGTCCTTCGACCTCTTCAACTCCTTCACAGCCTCGTCGATGTCCTGTAGAGGCACTGTAGCCAGTCCAACAAAACGATCAGGATCTTCCTTCACGATGTCTGCGATGTGGTCGTTCAAGGCCCTCGCAAGCACTAATGCAGGCTCGAGCGGCGCATCATAGCAGAAAAGCAGCGGGACTGTTGAAAGCACTTGCACATCTACACCGACAGCGTCCATTTCTTGGATGCGCGTTTTGGGGTCGTAGCAGTTGGGCTTTACGCGGCGAAAGTGGGCGCCGCCCACGAACATGTCGATATCGCCAGAGGCATCGCGGCGGAAGTCCGGCCAGGGGTATGATTTGCCGGTGGCTGTGGGAATAGAAGCGAGATCTGGTAGCTCAGAGGGCATGATGTGTGTGTGGAGATCGATACGATAAAGCGACTCGCCCGTGATATGATGGCGGTGTTCCGGTTGTGGTGAGCCGCTACTGTTGCTCGTCAACGGTGTGGAAGCACCAGAAGCATCTGATGAGCCGGAGCAGCATTCGCAGCTGCTCGACTGAATGAGAGTAGCAGGAGCCATGTTGTGCTATTTTCTCGGGAAATCCACGATTTTCTTCAGGTGAAATCTTAAAAGGCTATTGGGATGCAATAGCCGCTCAATGCAATTATCTGTACGCGGATGCGGTAGGCTTCCTCAGTGCAGAAGGTGATTGAGAGGTGAGTTAAATGAACACAGGTGAAGAGCGAGTTTTAATTGGAAAAAAGGAACACTAAATCTATATGAAAGTAGAAAAAGAAACATATAAACTCTGGCTTTTCTTTGGAATTACAACTCTCTTGGCTACCTTCCAAGAGGTCCTCGTGGCCGCCTGATACGCTGCGTCTTCCGCTTCCGACCGTTCGGATGCAAGGGCGGAAGCTTATTAGTTTGGACGTGTCTCAAATGATACAGCGGAACATTGGCATTTTCAGCGCCTGGGATACCGCTGCCACTCATTCTTAGTGGTCCGCAACCGCCGATCTAGGGGCCGGTGTCCACTGACGAGCAGTCAGTCTCAGCGGTCGGTTGCGAGCAGTGGCGGCTGCGTTCTGATGTTAAAGTGACGAGAATATGCCGATGACTGCCGCAAGTCTTGCTCGCCTTTCAACATCCTTTCATAATTGTTCGATTGGCTTCACAAAGTCTAACACTCGAAAATACTCAATCTTGTCAAAAAGGAGTTGAAGCTCAAAACACCTTCACTGGACCACACCCAGAGGTACTCTTACTCACATAACATACAAGATGAGCGGCGAAGCACCAGCACACAAGGCTCTCCCGCCACCTATGGCCTTCGCGTCATGGCTCAACCAAAATGAGAGCCTCCTGCAGCCGCCTGTCAACAACTACTGCCTCTTCAGCGGCAAGGATATGGTGCTCATGGTTGTTGGGGGCCCCAATACCCGCAACGACTACCACATCAATGAGACGGAGGAATGGTTCTATCAGCTTAAGGGCGCCATGTGCCTCAAGGTCGTGGAGAAGGACGCAGATGGAAATGAATTTTTCAAGGACGTTCATATCAAGGAAGGCGAGATGTTTCTGCTACCGGCCAACACGCCACATAATCCCTGCCGGTTTGAGAACACGACAGGACTAGTGATGGAGTGCGTAAGGCCAGAGGGGAGCTTGGATCGGTTGAGGTGGTACTGCAAAAAAGGCGGCCATGAAAAGCCGACAGTGATCAGGGAAGAAGTGTTCCACTGCACAGATTTGGGCTCGCAGTTGAAACCACTTATCAATTACTGGAGAGAGAACGAGAGTGCAAGGAAGTGTCCCGAGTGTGGGCAGGTTGAAGATCCTCAGTGATCATAGCGCGACTGGGAGGCGGTACCCGCTTGAGCCGAATGTATATATGAACTGTAGTGAGCAATGTCTTTAGCGGTGTTGCCAGGCGTAATTTCGGTGCATTTACATACGAATATGAATGACCGTGAGGTCCTGAAGAACTTATCCCAATCTACTCTCACCCTTCATTATGATGCCCTCGTCGGAAACGGGACTTGGGGGCCGCCCCTTGAAAAGGACGGCGAAGCATTCGTATTGTATCAAATCCAAGATTGACCGCAGCATCATTGAGTTAGGTACGACTGGTAATATTTATACTGTCGCCAAATGTAACGTCCTAGCAACTGTGAACACATCTCTCGAGTACTCTCCACCCTCACGCCCTGTGCCAGAATTCTTCATGCCTCCGAATGGCGTGCCCAGCTCCCTCACCAACCAGCAATTGACCCATACCAAGCCAGCCTGGAGCTGTTCACCCACCCTCCTCATCCTCCCGCCATCCGTCGTCAGGAGCACAGAGGCAAGGCCGTACTCGCTGTCATTGGCCAGCCTTACAGCATGATCCTCATCATCGAACGGCACTATCGTGACGACCGGGCCGAATATTTCCTCCCGCAATAGCTCCGAATCAGCTGGGACATCCGTCAGCACCGTAGGCTTAATCCAATAGCCCTTCTCCTCGCCTGCCTCTATTATAGGTGGTAGCTCCCCCGTCTGAAATGTCATGCCCTGCTTCTGGGCAATCTCAAGATATCCTCTGATCTTTGAGTAGTGCTGCAGACTGACCACCGCACCGACGGTCTCACCTACACGGTACGTCTGCTCCACGTATTCCTTGAACGCCACAACAAAGTCCTCATATACGCTCTTCTCCACGTAAATTCGGGACCCGCAAAGGCAGATCTCGCCCTGGTTCTCGAACGCGGCCATCGCAGCTGTGCGAATCGTCTTCTCCTTGTTCGCCGCCATGGAATCAGCAAACACCAGCGTGGGGTTCTTGCCGCCCAGCTCAAGCGACAGATGCTTGTAAATTTGATGCACGGTCGCTTTTCGAATGGCAATGCCCGTCGCAGTGCCTCCAGTGAAGGAAACACCGTGGATGTCTGGGTGCGATACCAGCGCGGAGCCGGTAGTCATGCCGTCGCCGAAAAGCACGTTGATCACCCCGGACGGAAGCCCGGCCTTTTCGAAGACGGAGGCCAACAGGAAAGCCGACATACTGGTAACCTCGCTGGGCTTGGCGACGGCTGTGCAGCCGAAGGCGAGGCAGGGTGCGATTTTCCAGGTCAGCAGGTAGAGGGGCATGTTCCAGGGTGAAATGAGCGCAAAGACGCCGGCTGGGCTGCGGTGCTCATAGGTGAGCGCTACGCCGTCGATCATCCTTGTGGAAGTAGATTCGTGGAGGATGAATGTGGAGAAGTAACTGCAACTATTGTCAATATCCATCTCACTCATGGGATAGGCTCAAGATCAAAGACTCACGCAAAGTTGGATATCGCCCGATCTACCTCAATCCTCGCCCTCTCAAGCGTCTTTCCCTGGTCAATGCTCTCCCATACTGCAAACAACTCGCGGTTGTCGGCGATAATATCGCTGATCCGGCGCAAGAGACGTGAGCGTTCTGCTCGTGGCGTTTTGCTCCATGCTGGAAAGGCACTCTTGGCGGCTTTGATTGCAGCGTTCACCTCGTCGGCTGATGCACAGGGAACGCGTGCGATAAGCTTCCCGGACTTGGGCTCAAATGAGTCGATGTGTTTTGACGATTCTGCGGTGCTGAACTTGTTCTCAGAGAAGTGTTGCAGGGTCAGCGGGTTGCCTTCTAAATGCTTGAGCAGAGTTGTGGCCTTTTCGATGGTGTTGGCGGACCACACCTCATCCGAGACGGTGGCATGAAGTTGGTCCAGAGCAACCATGGCGAACTAATAAGTGGTGCTGAGTTCGCACCGAAGATTTTAGACGAGAAGCGTGAAAGTGGCTGAAACCGTTACTCGTACCGGAGACACTCGATGTCGATTTTGTCTCTTCAAGATGGCAAGTCAAGCGAAAGCATTCACGACTTATTATGAAGGAAGTAGTTGAATCTTCACCATCACCATCACAACCCACAAGTCCATCCGGCGGCTATCGCAGGCTTTCTCGGCCAGCGACGTCGCAGTGTCGTTACCGACAAGGGACCTTTCAGTACTCCTCACAGCCCTGCTTTCCCCAGATCTGCCCCTAGACCGGTTCCGTATCCGCGCGGACCAACCCGCTGGAGGCTGCTAAATGTGGTAACAACAGGGGCAATCCAGCCAATCGGAAGATGAGTTCAAGAAAGACGGAAGGCGGATGGTCGGCGCCTTTTTGGTGCGCGACATCGCCATACAGCCAGCACAAACTCATGCCGGTATTCACTTGCTCGTGAGTGGTGTGAAAAATTTACATGAGCACGGTAGTCGAGTTGATGAGAGTGCCCGGGATACTTTGCAGACTGGAGGCTCTCACGTGGATTCATTTCTAGCCAAAATTCCTCCCTCACTCACTCACTCAATACCACTCATTTACCCCCTCACGACAGCCCTCAACATGGCCGAAACCAACGGCACAGGTTACTTCCTTCCCGCTGAGCGCGCACAGGGCTTAGCCAACTACCCTCACGCCCGTACCGCGCCCGCGACCAGCCGCATCATCTTTGTCTCTGGCACTTCATCTCGGCGCGGTGACGGAACCTACGAGGGTGTCGAGGACCTTGCCGACGGCACGCACAAGCTGGACTGTGGAGCCCAAACGGCCGCGGTGCTACGCAACATCGAGAGTATCATTAAGGGCAGCACAGATGGAAAGTGTGGGCTGGAGTCTGTGGTGGACGCCACGGTGTTTTTGACGGATATGAAGGACTACGCGGCCATGAATGCCGAGTGGAATAAGCGGTGGCCCGATAAGACAAAGGCGCCGGCGAGGACGTGTGTGCAAGTTGCGGCGCTGCCGAACGTGAGGCTCAATGTCGAGATCAAATGTCAGGCTTTGGTGTCGGAGTGAGTGGAGTCAAGCTACCATCGTCTGGGCAGGACTCAAAGTTAGAGGGAAAATGAAGCTGCGGATCAGAGGGCGAGCTTGCTGGGCTAGGCTACAGACGCCTGAGGATGCTTGATGTCAGGGTCTGAGGCCACTCTTACGCTTGCTGGAGTTACTGAGGGCATTTCAAAAGCTGCTGTGGGTCTCATAATCATCCCGACACGATCGATAACCATCTGAGATGAGGGCACTCAACAAGCCAAAGCTCGGACGTGTTTCTCGGTGACACTCCCGGAATTGAACGACGGGCCACCCTCAAGCGCGCCAAGATTGTATCGAGCAAAAACAAATATTGCATATTGTTGGCGGATGCTATCGCCTTCCTTTTAGTGCAAGCTCACGTCACGAAGTGTTTAATCCTTGCCAACATTGCCCTTGGCCAGCTCCCATCCGAGTTGCTCATAAGTCCAGCCAAAGACTGTGCCATCGTCATTGTGGTAGTTGAGCAGACTCTTGTGCTTGCCCTCCTTCCGGTAGATTCCATTAATGGCCTTCAGATCGTCATCATCGAGTTGCAGCAGCTAAAACAAGCATCAGTATAAGGCGCCGAGCAAGTGATGGGGCAAGGGTGTCTACCGTGATATTGTTCTTCATTCTCTCCAGATTCTCGGATTTTGGCACCACAACAATCCCATTCTGCACGCCCCAACTCAGCGCCACCTGGCCCTCTGTTGCGCCGTGCTTCTTCGCGATCCGCACCACATCCTCATCGGTAAGGAGGGGAGACACGGAGCCAGGCTGAGGCTGTCCAATGGGAGAGTACGCTGTGATTACAATCCCGTGCTTTTCGCACAACTTACGGAGCCCCAACCTTGGAAAGCAAGGGTGCAGCTCAACCTGGTTGACGGCGGGCACCACTGTCGTAGTTTTCAGGAGGGACTCGATTAGCGGAACGCCAAAGTTCGACACGCCCAGCGCCCGCACCTTGCCCGTATCGAGAAGCTTCGTCATCTCCGCCCATGTCTCCTGGTATGTGGGGTGGTCCTCCGGCTTGAGGGTCTTTCCATGGAAGGTGCCCTCGGTGGCTTGGGGCCAGTGCATGAGATACAGATCAATGTACTCAATGTCTAGGGCCTTGAGAGACCGCTCGAACGCCTCCGCCACGCGGTGGTGGTCGCTGTTGTTTCTGTGCGATGGTCAGTAGTGTAGCCCGCTAAATGAGACAAGACGATGGGGTGGTAAAGTACAGCTTCGTAGTAACAAATATCTCCTTTCGGGGCACACCCGAGTCCCGAATGGCCTTGCCAACATGTTCCTCATTTTGATAACCGTCTGCGGTGTCGAAATGGCGATATCCAGCTCTGATAGCGTTGGCACACATGTCGTATACGCGCTGACCACCGCCTGGCTCGCCCATCCAACACCCTATCAGAGACAAAGTCAGACGTCATGAACACGGTCACGATGAGTGGGGGCAGACACCCGCGCCGACTTACCCATGCCCACGGAGGGCATCAGGACGCCATTGTTCAGCTTGAATTGGGGGATTTTAGCAGCCATTGTAAATTATCTTGTCGGTTATACACAGATGTAGTGTGAGAAGAAGTCTTGAGATGAAATAAAAGAAACGTTTCGGGTTGATATAGCAGCCTATATTGAGTGGATCCTTGGACAGACGTGTGTTAGCCTGCGCAGTGGATTAGTAATGATCTTTTTGCCGATCACGGCAAATGTGAAGCTGTTCTCTGGCACTGAGTCTCCGTCATCACCGATGCTTCCTCTAGTCGGATGAATTCGGTCTCAACACGGCCATCTTGCGGACTTTGCGGGGTTTGCTGCTATTTACGTGGGCGACAAACAGCAATCACGAATGAGGTCGGCGATACGGGCTTTTTGCCGGCCTTCAAAAAGAAGCGAAGCCAGGAAAGCAGTGATTGCTTTGTGAGGCTGGAAGAATCGATGTGATGATTCGTTGGAGCCTATTTTTGCAACAGGCAGTCACATGCTCACGCGTCTGTCTTTCCAGACCGTGATGCTGACACGCCGGCCCGGTCACCTGCATTTGTGTGATGCCGCGCAAATTTGAAGGACTGATGTCGACATTACGGTTCAAAATACCTGAAGTCATCCACTTCAGCTTCAGACCATGGCAAAGTCCCATCAAGGCCTTCGCCACCTCCACTGTTATGACGCACGCCTCTGACTGCATTGGATCTCGGACAAAGACAGGGTCCGCTTCACCGGACCAAGCAGCATACCTAGTTCATTGACTCAGCGAGCCCATGTCAATTCTTGCAGTGTATTCAGGTACCTAGGTATGTAAGTCTGGTCCATGGATTTGCTCTTCAATGATAAAGGTGTAAAATCCACTCACTCGCGCATTGGGTGCTGACCTATCGCCACAACGTGCCATCACTGAGGCTGAGACCGGGGAGACTGGAAGTACAGTCCTACACAAATACAGCTGGGAAAAGAAAAAACACAGAGTTTGCTATTCATGTTCAGGACGGCGAAGTTTGCGATGGAGTCCCATTTCTGGCTCGGGAGGAGGTAGTCAAGTGGATCCTTGACGGACCCAGGCTGCGCACGTGTCAGGCAAGCCCTTATTATCCGCAAGATACAGTTAAGACAGCATCAATCACCACAACGCGGGGATAGCTCAGTTGGGAGAGCGTCAGACTGAAGTCAACTTCAGTTGTAAATCTGAAGGTCGTGTGTTCAATCCACACTCACCGCATTATTGTTTTGGTTCTGTTGCAGTTCGTGCTCAGGGCTAGTCAAGGTTGCAATCGTGGTCGCCGGGCATTCCGGAATGCTGTCTTGCCTTACTGGCGCGAGCTCGAGGATTTAGATTGAGATTTCTTTTTTACTTTTTTTTTTTCTTTGCTACGAAAGGTCAGCGACTTTGTTTCATGGGATTCTCTAGGAATTATCGATGTCGTCAATATTGTATCTAGGACTGTACCGGCCATTCGATCATGCCTTGCCTTTGCTTCGTTGATGGCTTCTGGATGCAATTCACTGTACTGTGCTAGTGGTCTGTCGAGCCATTCATTGGTTTGAGCAGACGCATTGAAACTCCTGAGTAGATATTTGTTGGCCCGAATCCCGTGTTGTAATGTTGCGCGGCAGTAAGGTCAAAGCTGTCTGTTCAGATGACTTCGGGCTTTAACGCTACGAAACCATATCCTGATGGTTTGGGTCCGGTACCGCGTCTGGCGTGATGCCTTCTGCATGCAAGTTTCTAAACTTCATGTGGTAATATTTCTTCTCCGGGCCGGTCGCGCGACCAGCACACCCCAAGGCCTTAAGAACCTTAGCTGCCCACAGCTGCTTAACTCCGTCTTACGCCAACTAATCTTGCATGCCTCTGCAGTAATCTACAACATGGCCTCGGGAGCGGAATACCGTCTCATAACGCGCCTCCGGTTGAAAAGATACACCGGTCCGAGCTTTGAATATCCAAAGGTGGAAGAGGTCTCCCCTTAAGAGAGCGATAAAAAGCTGCCTGTCTGAATCCGCTAGCTCGCGCGTTCAGAATCAAAGCTTTCTTGCCATTGCCTTCCATGATAACCTCTTCTAAAGATACAGAGTACTTGATTACAGAAACGCTGACTCCAATACAGCATGACTATCCAATACGGCAAGAATCAGCCTGCGGGCTTTGTCAACCGCATCGAAAGAGTTGCTATCGTTGGCGTCAGTCATTCAGAACACACCAGACCATAATATATTTGACCCTCAACTGACGTTTGCACTTTCAGGCAGGTGGCCGGTTAGGCTCATGGCTCGCTAAGGAGCTCGTCAAAACGGGCAAGCACAAAGTCACTGCGATCACTCGCGCTGACAGCGCCAGTGAACTGCCGGAGGGGGGGTCGTCGCCGCCAAAGTTGACTATAACGATGAGGCATCCGTTATCAAAGCTCTGAAGGGTCAACAGATTCTGATCATCACAATGAGTGTCATGGCACCTCCTGATACACAGTTAGTCCCACCCTTTCAGTGGCACAAAGTTTCAACATTCTTCACGCCTACCTAATTGCCCGCCCTCGTTTTAGTTTCTCACAAATACAAATAGGGCAAAGCTCGTTGAGATGGCTTCCAAGGCAGGCGTGCCATATGTGATGCCGAACGCCTGGGGGACTGATCCGCTAGATCATCAACTGCTTGAGAAAATCGGGTTTGGCAAGCGCTTCTGTAAGTATAGAATACCTATCCTTTCTGAAAGTCTGGAGTTCCACTGGTACAAAGGCATAGCCATCATTCAGCCCCCATGTCCACACGATACTATTGTCTGATCCTATAATAGCCGCATTTACTGAACAATGTAAATCTCTCGGAAACATCACCTGGTTCGGAATGGCCTGCGGATTCTGGTACGAATTCAGCCTGGGCGGTGCCGCAGACCGCTGCGGCTTTGACTTCAAGGAGCGCACTCTGACTTTCTTTGACGATGGGACCACGAAGATTAACACCAGCACATTCGCACAATGCGGACGCGCGGTAGCGGCTTTCCTCAGTCTCCCGCTGTTGCGTCAAGACGAACATGACGAGAATCCCTCCATCTCCGACTGGGACAACGACGTGTTCCGCATCTCCAGCTTTACAATCAGCCAACAGGACATGTTTGAGAGTGTCAAGCGGGTCACAGGCACGACAGATGGGCAGTGGAAGATACAATATGAAAATTCAGCGGACAGGTACAAGAATGGTGTCGAGGCTTGGAAGAAGGGTGACATTAGGGGCTTCGTGCGCTTCATGTACACTGCGGTTTTCATGCCCAACGCTGGTGGCGACTATGGCACCTCGAAGGGGTTGCAAAATGATGTTCTATGCTTACCTGAAGAGGACTTAGACGAAGCCACAAAGGAGGCCGTTCGTCGAGGCTTGGAAGGTATTCTATGAGTCCACTGAGACCGACATTGGCTGTTTCTGAGCTAGAGCTACAAGCCAACTCGAAAGCTACAACAGAGACTTCTAGGCACACTTTTCCTCGCCTTTGACAACATGCGCTCACTTACCAAGCACTTACTCCTGGTATTGCCTGCTTCAATTTTACAGCTCAATCGGGCCTCAGCTCCCCATCATGACCTTCGAAGCACGTAGTTGTGACGTCTTTACACGACCTGAAAAGTAACGGGGTAACCGAGAAATGTACTGGAAAGATTCTCGGAGAACGAGTGGTAGACTGAATGGCTCTATAATTTGAGGCCACCAACAGTAGTCTCACATGTGCCGTCTCAGAAAGCTAGCAATATCGTCTACGCCTTCCGGCTCATTGATCCAGTGTCCCCCTTCCTCGTACTCATGCCACTCTACCGCCTGTGACTGCCCAATTATCCCCCGCAAAGTCCTACCATTCTGCACGGGGACGACATCATCGTCACTAGAGTGACTCAAGAAGATGGGCGTAGACGGTAGCATAGATAAATCAGATAACTTCAGAGCACCAGCAGAATCACTACCGCAGCCGATCATCCGCATCAACTCGTCCTTCCCACCAAGTGGCATCCAGCTGCACAGCCCCATAAGCCCGGCGAGACTCGCCCGTCCACCGGCCCCAGCAAAGAAGGCCGCTACCACGGCAGCGAAGCCCTGACTGATGCCGGCCAAGAAGATGCTCCGCGGGCGGTATTTTACAATCGCTTCCTCGCTAGCCACTATGTCAAGAACGGCCGCTATGCTCCTGCGCAGGCCCTCGTGCTGAACCTCGCTCTGCTCGGCGGGGTTCTCGACGGACCACATGTCGAACCACTGCGACATATCGGTGTTGAAGCGGGTGGAGCGCAGAGTCGGCGCGGCCGGAAAGATCCAGCGGACGGTAGGGAAGAGGTCGCGCAGGGTCCGTGGCTGGCCTGCCGGCTCGGTGGCCTCACTTTCGAAAAGCTCGTTGGCAAACTCCTTGTTGGTGCTGTCGCGGCCATGAAGAAATATAATTGTATGTGTATGAGCGTGTTCGACTTGGGGGTTGATAATGTGTGCAGATGGAGTCATGCTTCGATGGGAGATAGTGAGGTGCGGTTGGTGGATAGAATCCTAAAATTCCATAGTTCAGGCTGACGGTCCTATACCTTCACGTCAGGCTTGATGTTTGCAAACACAACCTGGTAATCTAACCGACATTTCCTATACTTCGGAAACTACTCCTTTTCACAAAGCTAGCCGGAAAAAAAAAGGACGAATCTAGAGCTGATGTGACATCTTTTTCTGTAATTTTTTATTTTATTTCTTTTTAAAAAAAGGAGCAAGCTGGTGGGGACTCGTCTTCGCGCAAAGTCTGGGCCGGCTTGTGAACACCTTGTCAGGGTCACTCCTATCAGTCTATGTTTATCCTGGGCCTACCTACTGGTGGAGCATTGTCGCTATTTAGGACTCGTCAGAGTTAGGATGGAGATCATCGCCCAGATGGCTTCAGAGAGTTGAAACGTGTGTGTTTTGGATACGGCGAGGGTGGTCACTTGATTCTTATGAACTGATCGTTGTAGATACGAAGCTGAACTGAGAAACAACCTTGGAAAGAGAATGCTTGAAAGATGTGACTTGCTATTAATGACTTTGCAGGAGGCGACACCCGCCTGGGTGCCAGATCAAGGATCATTTAGTCAATGCTGCTAAGTCCTCTCTGAACGGCGCGACTTAAAAGATTTTGTGTCACCACCAACGCTACTGATCCGGAAACCTTCCAGCAAAATACTCAGCTCATTTTGGCCGACTCATATCACACCGCTCCGAACTTGCTTCACGACGCCAAGTTGCCAACCAAGACCGTCAACACCGCCGCATACGCCAACGTCGAGGCAAACACCGCATCTAGTGTCTTGAGGGCCACTACCATCACCAACCCGAACGCCACGATGCATCCCGTGGTCACCCCTAGATGCAAGTATATGTCTTGATTCAGTACGAGTGCCCACATTGGGCCGAGGAGGAAAGCCGCCGCGACAAGAGCGCCCAATGTACGGGTCTCCCACGCACGCGTGAATGCCTCGCCACGAGTTCCACCGATGGGCCTCATATCGTTCTTGTCAACTTCCCACGTCCCCACCGCTTTTGCATTGCGCATGAGCCATCGGCACTGGTGTACTCCCAGCTTATGTTTAGCCTCTATGCCTATGAGCTTGTCTAAGGCCCATTTGTCTTGGTCACGCTCGCTCGAGACTACGAAAGGATCGTGGCGTTCCCTGCTGAAACGACCCATGTAATCAAGGTCTCGCAAGGCTTGCACTGTTTGTATAAAAGGCGCGTAAGTACTAGATATTAGTGAAAGGAACCTCAGGCTTGCCCACCATAGTCTCGCATCGCAGGACCCAACTCAGTCAAGACTCCTTCACCAACACCAAAATCAGGATCGAAACCGGCTGACAAGGCCAGCCGTATGAGACGCCCTTGTAGTATGCGCAAGTACATTCGATGGACATCGGCGAGGTTCAGGGAAAATCCGTAATTCTTAGTGTCGTCGAGAACTCCTTCACCATAGACCAAGGTTTCAAGCCAACGCGGTACGAATCGGTGGCGATTTGTGACAAGATTCATAAATCCGGGCATGGATTCATTGTCAGGGTAGCGGCAGTCCTTCACCGTCCTTTCCCAAAGTTCCAAGTCGAAGTCTGAGAGCTCGGTTGGCCTTGCATGAGAGCAATGGCAGGGCGACATTGCAGCCTTTTCGTGCTGCGAGTTTTGATCTTGGTCAGACATGATTTACAGACTTTTTTGCATGCTTGATTCGAAGGGAAGGATATGAGGTGTTCCTAAAGAGATTCTCATCTGTCAGACGTTCTACGGTAGGTATGTGTCACCCTGCGAAAAGCGGCCTGCTCCCTCTTGTACCCGGCCTCCTTATCATAGACACATCTTCAGATGAGTTTTTTTGCCGGACATCCTAGAGCCTCGAAGGAGGACCAGGCTGCACATTGCATGAGTTTTGAATTCAATGTGTCAGCGCAGCTGCACGGTCATCTCACCGGTCAGTGTGTTAACCACTAAAGATACATCGCGGTCATGTGATGCAACCACACGATAGATACCACCTGCAAGGGCGACCGTAGATTCCCGAAGAGACGCATCAATTACCTATAGACGGCGTTTTCGGGAGAGGCCCCATGCAACGTGTCCTTAGATAATTCGCGAAGGCCGCACAGCATGTGCCGCGAAATGATAACAGCCCTCGCTCTTGACATGCGTACCTCGCTCTTTCAATTTACTCGGAAGAATGACTGATCAGCCACTTGGTGTAGCAAGATTCAGCCGTTCTCTCATCTTCGTTCATCGGATGCATGTCAGTCAAGTTTGCACCGTACGTCCCTACTTTTGCACAAAATATGGCTGGGACCGAGCTATCCAAGCCTACAACAAATGTCAAACTCGAATTCAGCCTACTCAGCCTGAAAGAGTATGGGAAAGGATACAATCTCCACCTCGAGTACTCGACTGCGCCCCCCGAGGAAGACCCCGAGAAAGAGAGAACGCGGACTAGGAAGCTGGTTTCGGAGCATCACTACAACATGGCAGAGTCAAAGTCGGACCGATCGAAATATTGCGGGAAATTCTTTGAGGACCGTATTCTTATCAATGTGAAGTCTGTGGGCATCACAAGCCTGGTACAACATCCACAGCAAAAGCAATGTTTTGTCTACGTCAAGAGCGAGGAAAACGGCGAGAAGCTGATCGAATTGCTTCGTCTTCCCCCAAACAAGACTTCTCTCGAAGAAGACGGCAAAAGATACAAAGTTCGAATCCATACGGAGGTCAAGTACTCAGAGTTGAAGAGCAGTATTGGAGGACCTGAACGACAAGCGAAACGCACTAAGGCAAGTGCGCGTGCCGACCAACATAGAATCATCGCTGACTGGGTATCGAAGCGTGCGAAAGCAGCATATACTTACTGGAACTAAATATATTTGACTGTCACACATACCGAAACTATGTTTGACGCGGCGGGCACTCCCGACAGTTGATTCATCATGATTATCCCAAATTCTCAAGCCAAAGAATAATTATTTGTAGTCCACCAGTAAATATCGATGTTGCTGTATTTTGATGATCACCCTCGATATCTTCGATATATTGACGTTAGCAACGTGTACTCATCGTCTAGGTAGTGCATAGTTCTCGTAAAACCAGACGGCAAGCATATCCCTCTAAGCTGTTGGAGGGGGGGGGAGATCAGCTCTACCTACCTAGGTAGGCTGCGCTTCACCGGGTGTTATGATCAGCGAATCAGTATTAAATATTTAACAGCATTATACATTTCTATTTCATCAGATATAAATCTCATGAGACTACGGGCTTCCTCTCTTGAAAGGTAATCTATGTCCAATTCCGCTGTGCCAAGGCATAGACAGTGATATGTGGCGTCCGAGGTGGCTAGTGACGATCCAAAAACATTGCACTGCCACATCTGCCCCTCACCGCCTTCGATTTTTCACTTCACTTTGCCATTCACTTCGCGCCAGTAACGCGACGCGAACCAAAAAAAAGCCACTCTCGATCTCAATCTCACCATACCGACAATCAGCATATCCAGATCGCGGAAATTGCTCAACCATCTCTCGCACAAACCCATTCAGACTGTTCTTGCAGCAATTCCCCGCCTTCCGAGACCCCACTGAGCCCGCAAACGGCCTGCATCAAACCCAACCGTCACGATGGCCATTTCCAAGAAGCTGAAGGTTCATACACAATCCTTCCAGGAGGATTCCTGACCCCCCCACCCGGATGGCCTAGCTGCTCACAACCATTTGGACACGCTTCTATCCTGTGTCCCTCAACCGCTAACACGCGCAGATCCAACGCGAGCACAAGAAGGCTGAGGCCGCTGGCACTCGTGCCCCCGTCAAGGCCAACGGTCTTCCTGTCAAGCCTCCCAAGGAGATGGTCACTGTATGTGCAAACCTTTCCCTTAGATGCAAGCGTCATCTGCATCATTCCGGATCGAGCACCTACTGACCGACTACTGCAGTGCCAATTCTGCAAGAAGGAGCTGGTCAAGGCCTTCACGGCCCAATTGGAATCTCATGCTGAGACGCACAAGGGCTGGGACAAGCAGAAGTGCTGGCCTACTGTCTTCACCTCATGAGACTACCACATCATTCTCTGTTTCCCGGGGCTATGAGGGGTCCGTTATGATTTGCGATACGACTTATTTACTGCTTCCAAAGGGCCTGGAGCCGGCCGAGAGTAACGTGGGTACATCTGGATGGCTGGTCTTGTAACCAGGCCAAAGTCTTTCGTGGGCTGTGAAGATTACTTGCCGGCTCCTGGATGCTTATTTTCCTTTCCTTCTGCGTCATGTCAACCAGCAATGCTACTTTGTCTTTTTCTCAATCTCGCTCGATCGGCTGCAGCTGCGCAAGATACAACGCCTTCAGCGTCGAAGGTGCGCTTCTCCCATATGACCATATGGAGATCCATCACAGGATTTGACGTTATGGTGCTCCAAGTATACTGCATGCCACATGAGACTGCGTGAAACAATCTTATTGCTCCTTAGTTGGTGAGGCCTTCGAAAGGTTGCTCCTCTCCTAACACTACGAAAAAGTTCATCTTCTGAGCGGCCCCATGTGCAGTCTCGGCGCGTTGCTGACGCAGCCTTTGTGTATGACCTGAGAGGCTATGGAAAGTGGCAGACCTCGCCCCTGTGGTTACAAATGGTCCCTGTGATTCTGTCTGATTATCCCGGCCCAATGAGTATGTCCTGGACCTGGCCGCTTCAATATTGAAGGCACTACTTGTTCCGTAGTGCCGACTACCATCTTTATGTGGCTCCGCATATGGTGGTAGACAGCTTGCTATGATTACACAAAAGTTTGATTCCCTATACCCGAGATGCTCCATTCTTGTTCTACTGCTGTCCATATCCTGCGTCCATTTTTCTAGCAGCACTTCCGCACTCTGGAAATCCTAAAACCTACCAAGCTTGATGCTTTGGAGGGGGGGTGGAGCCCTAGCGCAAATATTCCTGCAAATGAAACTCTTAACACAAGCCTTCAGATAGTAGATCAGGCCTATAGGGAAGACGGTTGGAAGGTGGCTGGTAGGCAGGAATGAGGACATGGTTGCCATCTATAGATGGTGCCCGTGATTCTAAGGCCACCTCCATTATCATCCACCTGCTCCCAGTCCACCGCACAAAGGTCTCTTTGCAGGAAAGATCAAGTAGAAGGCTCGAAAATCAGCGTGCCTCTGAGTATGTGGCCATTGCGCATGGCGCCGTAGAGGTCTTGTCTGAGGTGAGAACAGCGGTCGATTCCGGGATGCGTTGGTCCCTTGGCTTCCGCAACACCCTACTCTTCCTGTCATCATCGGGTAGAGAATATATCTTGAGAGATATATGCCACTGTTCATTTTCGTCGCTATTGTCGTGAAACTTGCTGTGAACTAGGAATCAGGGCTATAGGTAGCTCGAGGCACCACTGACGCGCCTTGACTTTGCCGGACAGGAGAGATCTTCTAACTTCTCTTGAGAAAGTCTCAATGATCAACTATTTACATTTGTGAATTCACTATCTACATTAAGCGATGATCAAGCGGTAGGATGGCCTACCTGAAAGGTTGGACGACTCGCACATCGTCACATTCCATGTGATATGTTTGAGACATTGGACCATATAGGTCACAGTGAAGACCATTATGGACTCTATTCTCAATGGGAAATGTAGCCCAGATCTGTCCCTATATACAGAAATATAATTGAGCCATTGACTTTGTGCTCACGCGGTCAGCTTCGAACTGTAACAGTGAGGGCAGGGCAAGGTCACGATGACTAAACACCTATGTGAATGGCCACCTTCAATCTTAGTGGAATCACGTCTACCTTATGTGTCCGTGGTCAACCAAGATTGGGCATTCCAAGCACTCAAGACAGCCTTGAGATAGAACAAGCTAATGTCAGCTTCTACTGCTGCGCATTGAGACATCTTAGGACTGCCTTGCTTCCGTCCGGCTGCTCTACTTCACCTCTATGAAGGCCAAAGCCCATGATGGATCACGTAGGTCTCGCTATGAACGATTGCAGAGCCAAGTGAGTATCGTAAGTCAACATTGAAGTTGTGGGGTTTTGATTAGGCACGGTGGAGGACTTCGAACAAAATCTTACCTAGCAGTGCTGTAAAGCAAGCCCTGGTCAGGGCAAACATGCCATCACCGCTATTGTAGTACCTCAAATCAGACCACGCCATGTTATCAACTTCTACAGGAGGTGAGTAGTCATGGATATGACTTGACATGCTTTGAATCTGCTATTCTTCGCGAATGCAGTGTCAAACACTTCTTCATATGTACCTCAGCCTTGTGGACGAGCTACGACTGACTGGGTGGTAGACTACTCCTCAATTGCGATGATATTCCCCCCCCCCCCCCCCTACTCATGTACAGAATAAGGAGCCCACAGCAGATGCAATTCAACGTCTGTTTCCCTGCCATGAGATCACGGTCTTGACAGGGACCTCCACCAAGACACATGACGCGTGACGCATGGCTTTTCCCGTTATCAGATCACGCCCCCGTGCGAACTCGAAGGTGCCCGTTGGACGTCGAAGTCTGTGTTCGATCAACTGATGATGCTACCTACTAACTAGGCATACATTGTGGGACCGGACCAGACCCGCTCATGATATGTCTACGTCACGACAACGAAAGCTTCTGGTAGAGATGTGGAGCGCCTGTGGGATATGCTGCCCCAAATAGTGCTATCAAATCCGTGCTGGCGAGTCAAGTCAGCTCTTTTTTCGGATCCGAAGTAACTAGGTAGCAACGGTCCACGACATTCGACAACGACCACGGAAACATACTCGACCCCAGACTTCCTACGACGAGAACGAGTGGGGCTGAACAGCATATATCGGAAAAAAAGCAGGGCAGTCGTGAACACTCGGACAGCCGTTCCAAACTCTGGACTCGTAAATCAGCTACGCAGATGAAGTCGAGAGCGCGACACGAGGCCAGCGACGTCGTGACGCGGCTCCTCCCCCCCCGGCGCTGTGTAAGCGAAAGCTTGTTCTCGACACTCAGAAGCTTTCGCCCGCAAGGATCCATGACATAGCTTTGGGATGTTGGGGTAACGGACAAATTTCCCAGATTTAGATCTTGGCAAATCCGAGCACGTCTAAATGCAAGATCTGGGGGCGCAAGGCTATCTTACTTGAGATCTGGTGGAGGGAGCGGAGTTGCCTGTTTTTCTCTTTATGCTCTTTCATGCAGGGTTTTCCGAAGGCCCCGAATAAATCAAGCAATTGACCGCTTAGCTGCGTCATGGACTAGGTCAGTTGAAAAAAGGCCTCTTTGTCAGAGGACCCTGCATAGGGTCAAAGTGGAGCCTTGGGGTCTAGCCTCGTCTGAAGACATTTGCTAAGCACTAGAGATACTATGGTCAATCAGCACCCTCCCCTACTGTGAGTAGAAAATGTGGACCATCGAAACGGTCAGAGTGGATGGACCATTCACGCTTAGCTTTTATTCCCGCGCTACCCCGCGACCGTTGTCCAAAGGCCTGCCGAGACCTGCCACCGTTTCGCCCAGCGCTCATCTGCCGGCGCCCATGCCTTAAGCGGTCATTGTATCGGCCCTATAGAAGGAACACGAGACGTCTAGATGTTGTCATGTACTGGTGCTACAGAAGTCACAAAGCACAGACGGAATGGAAAGTCCCGTGTTTCTGTGGTGCATTCATCGATGTCCTTTTCCAGGTCTCTCTCTGTTTTGACATATCTCCACTTGCTCAACGCAGCAGTCGTTTTTGGCCACATATTCGAGTGAAGGTTTCATCAATATGCGACAGTTGTTCAGGCAATGACAACAAGACGCTGACGGTCGCAAAGGCTGCATCACGCCGAGTGTCCAAGTCGCGTGTGTGTGAACATCTCATCCAAAGAAATCTGGCTTCGACTAGACGTTTTTAGCCGCCAGTCTAGGCCATTGGCTGCCATCTTCCCTTAGACCGTATCGCGTGCGGATTTCGAAGCTTCCTGGTAGGTCATCCGGGCGAAGCTCCACCGAAAAAACTGCGAAAGAGGCACCAGGCACGAAACGGCGCCGTCTCTTTGGTAAGCCCCGCTGATTCACCGTGTACATGTACCATCCATTCCTAGCCTCTCCAGCAATTTCTGGTACCCGTCGGGATCGTTAGCGGGGACGCATCTGCTGTTCTTCTAGTGCTTTGCAAGTTTACTTTCGAAGACTCAAGGGTTCTTCCCTGATGACTTCACAAATGGTCTCGGCTATGGCTTCTTGAATAGGAAGAGCAACTAAACGCAGCATCGGGCCGGTTTGGGTCATGTAAACACCTCGGCGAGGTACTGGAAAAGTAAGCTCGGAGGCTCGCCGAGGCAGAAAAAAAAGAACTGTGGTGATGTATGACCGTGGAGCGCGTTTCGATGCTGTTGCTTGCGCGTTTTGCCACGGGCGGTCAGGTCTAAACATCTAGAACTCCTTGTTGTAGGCCTTGACGGTATACTGTGTACAACAAATTCCACCGAGGTGTCCCCATGACCAAAATCTTGGAGACATAAATTAGATAAAATACCAATTCTTGTAATTTTCTATCTTTTGTTCATGTGGCGAGTGTGTGAAAAGGTACTTCATTTTGGACCCCCGTTTAGTACCATCTTGAATGGCAAAGTACTTAGGAAAGTAATTGTAATGACAAGCTGGATTTTGACCCGCTCTGTCTGTCACAAGGACAAGTCTTGACGGCGGGGACCTGACCTACAGCGGTGCGGCCGAAAAGAGGCAAGCAGGGCGTGATAGCCTCTATTTCCCCAGAGTCTCCAAGCAATTGCCATCGACAAAAACAGGTAGCTATCTGGTAGATCCGGGGTAGGAAGAATGCCCTGGCTTGCTCACAGGGACAACCTGATGACGTCGTTGAAGTCTGGATTTTGAATTGGATCGTCCAAAAAAGCAAGGGCCCCATTCCACTCACAAGGTTTGACAATTGACGCGAGCCGTCCTCTTGGCTCCCATTTCCCCCATGCTTGCAAAAAGCAAAAAATCTGCGTTTCATACGGGAATGGAATTCTTCTCTGCTCATGATTCAGTGCCAAAAAGAATGGTCATCTGCGACTGGTCCGTCCTCTGCGGAGCCGCATCCGAAGGGCGAGAGATCCTTGGACGAGAGAAAAGACCTTGAGACCGCGACATGACTTTTTGCTTTTCGCCACTCACGCTCAGTGATGACGAAATCCCCGAACGAACGGCATGTTCTTCAGAAATGCGCATCAGCAAGGGCGCGCACAAGCAACATGTTGTATGAGGTCTTGACTCGTGGTCGAGGTGAATGCGCTGCCAGTTGCACCACCTCACAGACATGGCTTCTCGACGAGATCAAGATCTGAGGGGCGCTAGAAGTTTTCTAGAAGCTTTCGGCGAGATGCACCACACAGACCGGAATGTATGGTAGGCGTTCCGGCGACAGAAGGTGTGGGAGGTCGGAGTCAGGAGGTCTTACTAGCCGGGAACGGCTTGTTCATGGGGCATACAGACTTAGCCTTGCTGATGACACTGTCGGCGTGAATGGTTCGTCGTTTGTTGTGACGGATGAATATTCTCGCGCGGCAACAGCTTCACCGTTATCACAGCTCCGTTTGCTGCATCCAGTTCAGTGCATGGAAGTCCCTGAATAGTTTCAACCACAACTATCTGTCCAGGTGGGAGACGGTTGGCCGGGAGGGTAGATGAAAGCTGACCCAACCGATGGCCATAGACAGAGCTGTCGAAGTTGATTGCTCGGCAGTCTTGCGCCAAGCGTCATGATGTGCGAAAGATTGGCTTAGGGCCAGCGCCAATGAGTTCAATGCCGTCCCCTACAAGACTACAATATATCATTGGGGAACGACAAATGATTGGTGGTGAGCCCTCTGCACCGCCCTCCGACACAACTCGCACCTCGTGTTAGACAATCCCAACAGAAACGAACATATGGAATGGTTCGGGATGATCAGAATTCGGTCTGGACTCGTTGCTCAATGGGATGGTCCCGACATGATTGTAATAGTACTATGCAATTGCTGGTAGGTATCCGAGGCGTGTACCTTGGTACGTATGCATTGAATGTTGCGTGGTTCCCCGGAATGTCAACAGTACTAAGTACATTGAGGCGGTACATCGGCGACTCTAAGATTTAGTAAGTCGAGCGGCAGCCATTTTCCTTGTTCTGAACCAGAATTGGCTTGAACTGAATTCCCAACACCGCCACATGTATCGACGGACCACATCACAACTCGAAACGCCAGACCCTTCTCGACCAAGAGTGTTGCGTATGTTTGACAAGTCATCCACGGGATCGGTTTGATGTTATGCAAAACAGCATCCAGATCTGCTTGTCCACATTTCCTGGTAGTAGCGGCCGAGACAGCGCCCGGAAATAGAACAGGCGGTCCCATCATGCCGGGCTCTGAGCCGGTCGTTCTCCGGCCAATGTTCTGGACCATCGGCGACAAGTGGGCCCGTAAGGCAGTGTACCTCTCCGGATGTTGAAACTGGTCAGACTCTTGCATAATGGTACTTGGCCAAGTATATTTAATTTTGGCCGCACCTTTGACGTGTGCTGGCGTAAAATAAAATCTTGGCGGTGACCATACACGCTTATGAATTACATGTTATACAGTAACAAAAGACTAGTCTCTATGTATGGCGACCTGTTCTGAAAGCCCTGAAAGTCCTCCAAAAGGGACCTTGGTTGAATTGTTACACCTTCATAAGAGTGGGTAGATACTCCCTCATTACAACATACAATTGGAACCCCCTCCACTGCAAATTGACATCGTGACAGCCACTACAGGCATGGGGAGCACCGGGACCGGGGATAGCTTGCAGACGGCCACGTCAAAAGACAGTCATAAAAAGTCGGTGAGCGTCTCGAGAGGGTGTTGGGGAAGAAATACATTGTCCTTGTGAGCAGGTTTGAGAACGCCAGAGTGACGGGCCGCTGCTGCAAGATAACGCAAGGCTTATCGAGAAGAGTAACACGACCCCTCCATTACAAAATTGGGGAGCAGTTCAGTCACAGGTCATCTGTGGAGGGGTAGGTTGCGTTGCAGCATGAAGAAACATAGCATAGCAATACGGTGCCGATGTAGGAAGCTTTAAATGTCCTGCATTAGTATTTTCATACCTAGGTAAATTTATCGAATTTATCGAGGACCAGTTCATCGCGGCATTGATCGCTGGTTTCCACAAATGACCTGCACAATCGCAGTCTTCTTCAGTCGTGGTTCTTCCTTGCATTGTAGATACTTTTCAAAGTTTCTCTCTACTAAGCTTATTCCACATTAAAATGCAAGGGACGTAAGAGCAATGACAGAAAGTTGAAGTCATTGGCAGACGATTCTCGCTTTCTTTTCTTACTCATCAACAAGAAACTGCAAAGCCAATATCCCCGCGCGCAAGTAGAGTACCTGATCTACTGTTATGCATATTCTCCTCGTCACATGCAGATACCATGGTAGATTCGCGAAACCACCAAAGTGTAAATAAGACCACTGCCTGCCGATCATCGAAAGAGGAACCCAGAAACGGTTTCAACTGTCGTTTTTGCAGACTATGGTGATGAATTACGGAAAAACTTCAAATTAAGCGGCAACAGACCGCCGCCCCGGCAATCTGGGAGCCCACATCACCAGCGTCCCCCGCCATGTTCTCCTGCAGATGTCCATCTGGGACGCCCTGGTTGCTGCTGCATCTGCCCTAGGTACCAACCTACTCTTCTTTGCAGGCCACAGTTGCCCTCGAATTGCGGATATTCCTTTGTGGGAAGGATCATTGTTGCAATATACATGGCGACAGCGAACCCGGAAGACCACATAGAAGACCTGGAAATTTTCATTTGATCTGGGTATTTTCACTTAGATAGATAGCCACAGAGGTCGTTCTCAATCTGTGAATGCGATTGAGTCTACAAAATAACGATCCTGGCTTGAAATCATGGCTTCGGGGAAGCTTTTAGTCTACACACGGGGCTGCCGGTCACAGTGATCCGGGCCGCCTGAGGTACCGCTCACATGGCAAATCTAAAATTGCGGCATTGTCTTACATGAACTAGCCCACACAGTCTCACCTCATCTGACTCGGGACATCACGAACCTTCCATAGAGCCTTGTTACACAAACAACACCCACGAGAACAAGGTGCCTTACCCCTTCGTTCACCTACTGCCACGTAGCAACTTCCAGAACGTTGGGTGGCTGCAGCTACCCTTCAGGTGGCCGGCCCCAAGGCGTCGGTGGTGCGAGGGCCGCGACCACGGGACGGATGTCGTGCTCGAGACTTGATGCCTGACGCCAGACCGCCTTTGGAGAGGTGAGGAGGAGGAGGAGGAGGAGGAGGAGGAGGCGCCGGTTTGGCAGATGTATGAGCAGCCTTTCCAGAACAGTAATGCAGGGCTGCAAAACAGGGCGGCTGCAGCAAAAAAAAACCTCGCCAACAGGACCGCAGCCTGGCACATGATGACCACGCTTCTCTCCTCGAGATTGGGACTGGTAGATCAGCCCCCGGATACTTGCAACGTGGGACACGCGTTGCACGATGCAATGTGCCGTTTCCTTCTTGTCTATGTGGTCACCACCACTTGCTTTTTCTTCATCGCCGATGCGGTTCTAGTTGCAGTGCAGTTGCCATCACGCATCTCTGTCCCTGTCCGGCAAGAAGAAGGTTCCCATGAAACCCCATGGCCAGCGAACATCGTGGGGGGCCACGGCAATATCTGGGAGGAGGGAGGGTCGACAACCACCCGTTCCCCGGACTTTTATGTTCCAATTCGGCCGAGTGGGCATGTCGTCAAACACGGGCCGAGGCGAAGAGTAACCCCTTGCTCCTCCATCCTCCTCTCGGGCATAATCACAATTGATAATAGCACGCAAGGCCCCCTCCATTCCATATGGGTACCCTTCATACACAGACCTTCCCGAACCTCACCTTCCCGCCGAGATGACTGACTGACAGGCGACGGGCACACCCGCAATAATTCTCCTATCTCTGGGCTGATACCCCATGCCACTGTGCAGCGGCGTCCGAGCTGAAGACGACGCACACCCGTTCGAGAACCCTTCCACGGGACGATGCATGTCGACAGGCCATCATCATCATCAGCCCCAGATCCGTTCCGGGGAACATATTTGACAGCGGCACTGTTCCCCCCTACCCCCCTTGACCTTCTGATAAAAGTCGGGGTGGGGGGAAATAAGATCATGAGACAACGAAAGGGAAATGAAGTGACAAGCCATATACTAAGCTGCGCAGTACCCACCACCCTGCGGGCTATACACATGCCTCATCGTCCCCGTCATAGCTGTAACATCCCGCGCGACAACAACGCAGAGTGAGCGAGAGGACAACAAACAGGCTGTCCCCCTCCATCCCCCCTACTCGTTGCGGCAGACAACGTGGGTGACCGATCAAATCCTGCATGCGTTGGACCGGCGGTGAACGTCTCAGCTCGTTCCATCAAGGAGGGAAGGGAGGAGCGCGTCATCTCCGGTGATGTGGATTTTGGTGGTGCGTGCAAGCTCAGTCTGACGCCGCACGACCGCTCTCGGATAGTAAGTGAAAAGAGAATAAACACAACAACAGACAAAACAAGCACAGACAATCGAATAGAGAGACCCTGTTGGCAACGTCGGTGAAGGTAACGCAGGATCAGTCGGGATAGTCATTCATGCCCAGCACGGGCATGGCAATGGAACGTTCGTTGTCGATGAAATCTCCCACATCCACCACTCAAACCCTTGGCAACAATATGGATTGGTTCAACCAGATTGCGCGAGTCCGCCGTAAATAGACTTAGATGAAACTTGACAGCTGCAATAACCTCTTTCTCCCCCTCTCCCCCACCGCACCCACCACCCACCGCATATCCTTCTACTCCTGAAAATCCCACCCGCGCGCGCGATCTACCCCGGGTTCCGGCGCCGACGAGGGTGGGTAGAATGCTCGTGACGAATCTGTCATGGGTGACTCTACAAATCGGCCACCGAACTTTGCACCGTCTCATCGAAAATATAATCCGCAACACGGTGAAGCTAGCCTTTCTGGAGATGCTTGTTTTTCGGGTGGGAGAAGGGTGTGGGAAGGCGCTTGCTATAATTTTGCAAGGGTGTACCTACGGCCTCGGGCAGTACATACTATGGTCGATGATAGGGACTATTGCCTGATACAGGTAAATCAGGGACATTGCGAAGCTTCGCCGACTCAATGCTGTAAATCCTCCGAGCATTGATGCAGGCTGCAACGGCGAACCACTTTTTTTCTCTTCCTTTTATTACGGATATGGATAACAGCAACCAGCTGCAGCTGCAGCTTCGGATCCTGGGATTGACTCACCCACTCCGTCCCTCATCCGCCGGTGGAATTCTCGTCAGACCGGTCGAGGCCTGGAGACATTGTTTTCGTCTTCTTCCTTGCTTTGCTTCAATCTCGTCATAAAACAGGAGCAACTGCTCCACGCCCCTCTTCTCCGGCCCCAAACTCCATCTAAGCTGCGGCTGGGTTAGGTAAAAGTACTGTATCAAAATATGGCGCCCCCCCTCCCCCAGTCGATGCTCCTTTAAACGATGTCGTGGCAATTAGATTCAAGGTAATTGAGACATCGAGTCCGCGCGATGTGGGGGAAGGGGCCTTTTTTACTCTCGGTCGTTGGCCGTTCGCATCATCGCCAGCGCAGGTAAAGCACAGCCCTATTCTTATACTTAGTACATACGTACTCCACAGCACTTGAACTAAAAATACAACACATGACCGTTTCGATGGAATCCCACTCGGGAGCCCAAAGGTAAAAGGTAAGGCACCTAGGTAGTGCACCTAGCAGTATACCACCGCTAGTCTGCGAACAAACAAAAATGAAAACCACGAGACTGCTTTTCGGAGTAATTACTGGAGGATACCTAGAACGTCTTGTTCTCGTTTCCCGCACAGCAGCTAAGGAGAAGCCAGCCACACACGGGCTGGGTGCGTGATTCTATTGTCGAACTTATTAAGGACATACCTACTAGAGGACCCCCACGAAAAGAACTATGAAAGAAAGACACCTGCCGTTCGTAGTAGCCGCCCACCCTAAATTTCATCGCACGTGGACCGCCAATTTGGAACTTTAGTCTAAAACAATAATTCAGCTTACATTAATGTAACTACTTAGCGGTTCGCTGCCTCTTCCCGTCTCAAAAGGTTTTCCCGGTACCTTCCCCCCAAGAAAAAAGGCGAGACGGAAGCGATGGGCGGGATAGAGGGAAAAATAGTGTACGAAGACGCACGGGCTCTCCCAAAACAAGTACCGCCGTTTTGATCAGCGTCGGGCCTGTTTTGAACGTTTTCTTCCCTCCCCCTCCCCACCGGAATCCTGTCCCATTTAGACACTGTCACATGTCAATTTGAGTTCACATGCAATAGCTTGTTTGGGGTTGGTGCTCTTACTACCTACCGCTTACCTACCTAGCACTACAGGACGGGGATTCCTTTTTTTTTCTACTTTGCCATATTGTAAAAAAAGACGGATGATAATCAAAATCTCTTCTCCACCACATCTGATGAAATTTTCTCCAGGATGCACAGTATACTGTAGCACTGCTAAAAGAAATAAAATGTAAAGATCCCCACGACACCAAAGCAGAAGAAAAAAATTAAAAAAATTCAATGCTCGCTTTTTCCCACGGCCCTTTTATGGGGTCTCTCTACTTACCTAACCATTCAAGTCTCAACGGGGGGCCATGGCAGGGTCCTCAAAGAAAAATCTCTTCGCTTGCACGCCCGCACGTGGGAAACTTGTCCCAAGGTGGAGACTTGCTCTTTGGATGCGGCTCCGCGCTTTTGTGGGCCAAGTCGCGTTCCGAGCTTTTAACAAATCGCAATTGTGACCTCTTTTCCTTGGTTTGCCATTGGGTGAGAAATGGCGGCGTGCTATTGCAAAGTACTGCGTAGTAGTGGGAGTAGTTGGGAATGGGGATCAATTTACCAATGTATCGTGCAAGCCTGCACCGTAAATTCCGGGACAGAGGCAAGACAAGTCACGGATGCACTGTAAGAACGAGAGCATTGATGATGGATCAGGTTTGCTTATTTCTTTTTGAGACTCCTCCTTTCCAAACCTCACTAATTGAGGTTGAAGAGTCTGGTTCTTTTGTGATGCTCATTTTCCGAGCATTGTAACTTTTCGTTATCCTTTTACAAAAACAAGAACGCACTGGGATGTCCTTTTGTTTTGGGCCTTTTGGTGCAAAGAATCCCAAGCACGCCGGTCGCCCGGCATCCCAGGAAGCCACCTTGAAAGTACCGGCCCTTGCGAACAACCATCTTGCCTTCTTTCCTGTCCTGTACCCCACTTTTCGACCCTAGCGTTGAGGGTATCAATAGAAAATAAATGATGAAAAAAGAAAACCGATGCCATCAGCCTCCTCGTGACAGGACAGAGTGTGGTCTCTACCATCGCCACCTGAGGGCCGTTATTCACTGATTCTGGCAAACCAGGCCCAGCACATCTTGGTATTAGAAAAGCAAAACGCCGCCCTTGATGCGTTGATGTCGTTAAAAAAAAAAAAAAGGCCGCTTCGCAATGCTCATGTCCATGTTGGTGGCACATATACAAGACACTTTTGTTTGGTCGTGTCCGAATAAAAATGGAAGTCCAGTTTTTCCTGTCCTTTTTGGGTATCACTTTTTGAGAAGAATGTGAATGATGTTGACGGTAAATGTGGTGATGTTGTAGTGTGGCACTGGAGGATGTTGTTGGATGAGATGACTACCAAGATGAGATGACTACCAGCCCTTGCTGTGATATCCAGCGAATGCGTCCCTAGAAAAGTCCTGGTCCCAGCTGCTAGCGTTGACGTCGCCGTTGCCTCGGTTCATGTATGGTTGTATTGGCTGTGGTTGCCTAGGCTGCGCCATGTTGACGATATTGGTAGAGGTGTGTCGACGCTTGAGTTGCGAGCGCTCATGTAACAAGTCTCGGCGAAGAGACTCGGTAAGCTCGGTCGCCAACATGTTGCGCCTAGTGGTACGTGGAGACAGGGCCATTGGCTGCTGGCTAATGCCGTTGGGCGCAGCCATCATGATGGGACGGGGCTGGGCTGTCGAACGGGGGATCTCGTTGATTGATCGCATTGGTGCACCGCGAGGCTGTCGCTTCATTGTAAGTGGTGCGTCATCCGAGTCGTTGGGGGATGCCACAAGCGAAGGGCCGTTAAAGGCAGGTCGACTGCTACCACGGTGAGGGATGGCCGAAGTTGATTGCGATGCAACGCCGCCAAGAGTGGGTCGGGCCATGTTGTTCTCCAAGGCCAAGGAAATCAGGGATCGGCGAGATGGCAGATTGGCGGTTGAGTCGACGCGCTTGAAGAAAGTCTTCTCGTCGACGCTATTGGAGCCACTGTCCTCGTTCGAGTCCTCCCACTCATCATCGTCGTCCGACTCGATGGCGCTCTCGTCGTAGCTGACCTCGTCGTCCTCCATGATGGCCGAAGAACTGACTGATGGAATTGTGGTGGTCTGGTTGGCGAAAGAGGTGGCCTTCTTTTGTGTGGTCAACTTCGGGTTGCGTGGAGATGCGAGGGCACTCTTCAGCGAGTTGTCTTCCTCAGAGGAGCCACCAATCTGGAACATTTTCTTCTTGGGGGCGGTCGGAACTGGGGCTGGAGGCGCGAGGGTCTGACGAGCTTCGACACTGTGGTGGTCGTCACTGTATGAGTCCTCTGACGATGCGCCCAGCGTGAAGGTGGGCTTCTTTTTAGGTTGCACCTGCTTCGCAGCGGGGGAAGACTTAGGTTCGGGAATGTCGTTGGTGGTGAGCTTCGGAGTGAAGACAGTCGGGTGGGGGTGATGAGCTGGCGAGAAGCCGCGCACAACTGTCGTTGTCTTGATGGTGGGAATCTCGAGGGAGGAGGCAGCCTGCGAGCTTTCGGAGTGCCCTTCTGAATCCTTACTAGGCGATTCTTCGGTAGTGGTCGAGCCAGAGCGCATGAAAGGTACAGGCGAAAGAGCCTGTTGACAAGATTTTGGTGGCGACATGGTGGTTGGAATTTCGGGGAGGGGTGTCGAAATGGAGTCTTTCTGCTCCACTATGGAGGCCACCATCTTCTCGAGGTTGTCGGAAGAGATGTGGCGCTCTCGTCGGCTGGAGTAGCTGGCGCTGGAGTTCTGTCTGCGGATAATGGGTCGTGTGATGTCGACTGGGGAGCAATCTGAAGAAAATTCGACAGCCTCCTCGTCTGCGAAAGAGTCCACACTCCCTGAAAGCTGTGGCACGTCCTCGGTCGAGATCTTGCGTGTTGGTAGTTGGATATCTCTGGGTAGAGAAGTCGACGAAGAGGCAACTGCGTCGGCGTCTTTCTTGTTCTCGTTAGGAACCTCTTCCATCAACAGTCTCCAGATCAAGTTTTCTAATCGGCGTCCTTGTGGCAAAGAATCTGCACATCTGGACATCACTGCGGATTCTGTTAGTATCTCATGACAAGGTGCATTGATGGGTGCGGTGGACAGTAACATACTACTCCAGAGGTTGAACAGGTTCTGAGGATTTGAGGTGTCAACCAGTTTGACAATGTTTGCGTCAACCTGTAGTACAGGTGCGTTGAAGGTAGAGGGCATAGCGCCTTGGAAATTCGCTCGGGTGGTCGAGCCAGCACAGAAATCTAGTCAGGATGACAACAGTTGCAAGCCGATCGCAAGGGTCGGCTACTGTTCAATTGGAAACGGTTCGAAGGTTGCAAGGTGAGGTTCAAGTCGTCGCCGAGGGTTTCGTGGTGTTGATCCTAGACTGGGTTGTGCGCGGTTGGCATCAAGCGGTGATACTCTGTTGGAAAGAGCGGGATCGATACGAAGTCAAGATGCGCTGCGCGATGACGCTGTGGGTAGTCTCGCTACATATAGGGCGGGATTGCTCGGCAATGAATGCGTGGTAAGGGTGGTGAGGAGCACTCTTTGAATCGTCGTGGACTACGTCGACAGTAATTAAACTGGCGTCTGTACAGGTTTGGCGAGTGGGTGACAGTAGATAGGTAGGTAGTTGTGGTTTGGTAGGATATGGAGGGAGGATGGCGATGGTTGAAGTAAGACGGTGGAAGAGGAGTCTATGTAGGCGTGGGAAGGAAGACGGGATGTAGAGATGTAATGAACTGCTGGTTCCTGTGGCCTGGGGCTGGGCTGGTGTGGGTATTGTCTCTACGAAATCCAGTGGCTCGGTACTTGATTGTCTATTTTGCCGGACAGAAGGTACGACCAGGTCTAGCCGGTACGTACCTTGTACCTAAGTATATACCTAAGTACTTGGGTACGTACCCCTCTTCCTGGCGAGGTACGTACCGAGGTCTCCCCCTCCCTTTTGGAATTTGAGCGAGGGACCGACTGGGATGCTAGAATGCTGGGCGCGGGATGTCCACTCGCTCACCGCAGTCTGCTGGTTGCGAGAAAACGGTCCAGCCCTCCCCGGATTCCAGTCGGCGCTCCAGCGAGGTCGTCAAGACGGTGGGTGATTGTACAAAATACTTTGGCACGAGGACACAGCAAGGATTGTTTCCCGGTGTAATGCACACTCCGGTACCTTGCCGCTATGTATTGGCCCCGTGCTCCTTCCGTTTGTCCAGACGAGACAATTGGGAAAACGTCCAAAATATTGCTGCCCATCATGTGCCCATTGATCCGCCTGGGCAGTCCAAGATCCCTTTCATCGAACGAAGTGGTAGTGCCTTGGTATCCTACTTCAGGACAACAAAAATAGCAGGTGTTTCCACTGTTCCGCCCGACCGCCAGATGTATACACACACACAATCAGTCTCCAGATGACCTTCACATAGTGACCTGGTCAGTGCATGTTTATTGCGCTATGTTCAATGGAATTGCTTGGGCAGCAATTCAGGATTTCACTGCTCTGACGCCTTGCGCCGCCTCATCCACTTCGGATGCTGCTCTGGGACTTCTCTATCATATTGTTATGGTAGGTAGGGCTCTCAGATCAAGGGGCTGTCTGAGATGCTGGAAAATGGATCTTAGGAGACTCAACGGGCCGAAAGCACAGTTCCCCAATCTGGCTGTACCGCTGGAAGCAAGTCTAAGCCTAAACAGGCAGCATGGAAGCTGCTCTTTTGGGGTAGTCCCAATTTTAACTCTAGCCTATCTGGGGTTGCGAGGCCGTATCGTGGCTCGCAGGGATTACTAGACTCAGGTCACCCTGCCAATTCCACCGAGAGCCTATTTCGTCCTACGCTCGAAACGTGATGGTAGGTTCACCTCTTCTGTAGTCGGAATCTGGCCGATCATGAGAACGGAGAATCACCCGGTGGAGAATGAAAGCAAGAGTGCCAGTCCCGGAAACGGTCGGCTGTTCCTACCGGTCCGTTTTCATGGCAAACGGCGAGTCGTCGCCGTTCCCGTCTAAACTCTCTTCCGCTCGCGCGCCTTCTTCTTCTTTTTGGTGTCGTTTGTCCCTTTTTTTTGGAGGGGGGGGGGACTCAGGACCCGTGCGTATGCCCCTTGCCATGCTGCCCTGCCATGCTGCCGCCCTGCCAATGCCAATGCCTTAGTTTTCTTTTGCCTCACCTTGGGACCTGGCTGAAAATCGAGTCTGGGGAATGGAGAGCCTGTTCCCCGGCGGCATTGCCCCCGTCCGCGACGTGTCTGTGTCATGTCACGATGGTGGTCGCAATGTCATCTGGCCTCGAACCTTGAAAATTGAAGAGAAACATCATGAGCCTGCCAGATCTACAGATTGATTACACCGCGTCGGGTCAACACAACATTGGATGCGTACGGCATCACGCGACTGACGCTTTGGACAACGCATAACTTTAATGATTTTCCCCAGAGTCAGATGCACAGAACAAGTTCGCCTCCTTCCCCGGATTCTGGATTCTAGCCTTTGTCATCCGGGGACAGCTGACCACCGCTAATATAACGACCGTCCACCACTCTACATCCGGCTACTATGATTCATACCTCTGGCATAGGCACCTTCAGCCGCGTCCCCGGGACGAGGCAATTGGCGCGCGAATCATACTGCCCTGCTGCCGCACAGAAGATTCATTCATGATCATGTTTTTCTTTTCGTAGCTTCTTGAGGGGAGAGATGAAAGGATGCTGATATCCGACTCCCGCGGTGCTCAGATCTCATCTGTTACTGATACGACCCATCAGGTGTGACGTGGTGGCCTCAGCCACACCATGTTCTTGTTTTTTTCTCCTTCTCGTTCAAGGTGTTCTTGCGTGTATCTGAACCCCGGATCTAGAACCTTCACGCTTCCCCACCCAACTACGGGCCTGGAACTTGTACAAGTGGCTCGTCCCAAACAAAGTCGAATCCAGTCTCTGCTGCGTAAAGAATGCGCTACTTGTCTAGGTAGTCAGTCAGCCCATCCATCAGATCCCATGAGCCTCACCAGCATTCCGACTGCAGACACTGGCACCACCCATGGCAATCTCCCCGGATGTGGCAGACGCCGCAAAACCGAAAACGATCAATCAAATGACTGATGGCCTCGATCTGACAGCCGCGCGCCCTGAGATTGCTACCCAAGTCCTCACCTGCCACACGAAGCCAGCCCTCTTTATGGTGTGGAGAGGGTGTCGCCAATGTATGTTATCCTCTCTCACCTTGCCAGCTGTACAACGCATCTCGTACACGGGACCTACAACCGCTCTAGGCAGACATGTGCTCACCCCGATGATGCTTCTGCTTGCAGCTCTGCTTGCAGCTGGCCATCTTCGTTGGCCGCGGGCCCTCGACGTTGCAGTGGGGGCGCCATCAGGGGCGAGGTCATCTGCCACAATCCTCTGGTCGTGGCTGGGTGCGCTGGGAACCACCACATGCTGAGCTTGCCTTTTAAAGTGCTTGTATTGTTGCGTTCAGTGTGTGTGTGTGGGGGGATTCTTTGCACAGAGCCAACAAGCACTGTCTCTAACCAAACTTTCGAGCCCCTCTGAAACATTTGGAGCGCTGCTTGGAACTGGGACTTGTGTGCGCCATTGTTTGCTCGTTCCTATCCTTCCCCCCTTCCAACGCCAACACCCCCATGCGAGTGATGAGTCGCTCCCGGCCGCCCGGGGATCATTCCGGACCGTCTCTACACATTCCTCAGCGCCAACCAAAGCCTCACCCGCTCGCTCGGCTTCGTCTTGTCACAGGCCCCTAATATTAATTGCACCTTCATATTTCGTCCGTCACACTCACAAGTCGGTGCGCTCGCTACGAATTCAATGAAACAAGGCGACTTGTCACTCAACTTACGGTCTACGAATTAGAAGTATTTCTGTTTCTTTCGGATTGCAGAAGTTTCATCCCTTGCTCTCCCGTCCCGACAGTTGTATTTGCAATTCGACGAATGCGCCTGAGCGCCTCTGCCCTCGCATCGAATATCGCCAAGAGCATGCGATTTCCCGAAAATGATCGCCTCTTAGTGTATGACGCTCGCGGCCACCGGGGAAGCCACGGGATCGCTCCCTGGTTAGTTGATACACCGCAAGCTGTCCGCGTATGCGGGTTTTTAGGAATCCTCTTATTGCACCCAACCTCCATCCCACGGCCACGATGCACGCACAGTCTTCCGTGGGTGGGAAAACGCGGGGCGCGCCATAGCGCCATGAATTGATGCACTGATACGGACTATACCTTTCCTCTTTCCAAGTGCTCGGTCACCAGGGTACCTACCAAAGTATGCTCATAGAAACGCCACGGCATGGGGGAAATCCCCCACAGCCCCCAGTCCAAAATGCATCTACGTAGCCATAGAGATGTCAAGCTTGAAACACGTTTTCCTCAATCCACGTATGCTCGCCGGAGACGGGATGGACTACTTGTTCACCGGCGAGCAAAAGAAGCCCCCCGCGTTTGACGACATCCTCCAAGCCATTATGCGCAAAATTGGTGTTCGAAAAGGATGTCTCGATTGATATTGGAAGGGTTTCCAAGCCCGCTGGTGTCGGTCAAGGTTGGCCGAGCCGAGATTGTGGAAGCCCGATGCACAAGCGCAGCACCACACCTTTCTCCTGCCCGGTCACACACACATCCATCAAGGCGGTAACGGTCGAGATACCTATTTGGAGACCCCAGCTGATTCGACTGCCCATTGCGTGCTTCCACTCTTGACCGAATTGATATGCCCGGTCTGGTAGCTTTGCTAGATGCCCCAGGGATGGATGAGGTACCCGGAGTTGCGGTCGAGGGAATGAGGGGCTGCGTGCAGGTGTTGGCGATATGCAATGGCGACATCTGACCTCGTGCACAACCCCATCAAAATCCCATTGGCGTAGGAAGTATGCAAATTGGCTTGCTGTTGTGCCACCCCCCACCTGGGCCCCCCAAAAAGCACATGGCTATCGCCCAAAGGCTCCTTGCTAGCATGCTAGCCAGCACAAGTTCTAAATATGACACGATGTATTTGCCCAAAAATTATTGCATACGGGTTTGCATGTCGGGACGCTATAGCATAAACTTTTTGCTTGTTCTCAGAGCATGGCGGTGGGGGGGTCCCCCAGACAAGAAGAGAATCACACATGCTATCCATCTCGCCAATCTACCAGGGGCTGCGACCTCCCTCCCCCTTGGGCTGGCACGCGAATGCAACGTCAAAACCGACCGCGTGGGCGGACTGAGACCATAATGTTTGGAGCTGATGATGTCCGTAACTCGCGATTGGTCGCACACAATCATTGAACGACTCCCTCTTTTCCCCAGCTGATGCGAGGCGTGGCGTTGCCGCATTCAAACCAACGCGATGTCCACGCCGCGTGCGCACTCAGACGGAGAAGAAGATTGGGGGTGACGGTTATTACACGGAAATTGTACATGATCTTTCCCGTACTTTCGAGTTATCACTGCTATCTACAGCGATAACAGACATTCCTGTAGTCTCGCTCACCGGTGACGACCCAGCTTCCGGAATCGGCCGCCGCCGGCCCTCACGAGGATCCGGGGTCTTCTACCACAAATGGCAGGCGGATTAAGTTTATTAGCGATGCAAGTTCATCCTGCAAGCATGTCACATGGCGGACAGGGACTTCGACTGCTGCGCTTGCTGTCCTCGAATCGTGCCTATAACGTGGCCTATGAAGGTCGCAAACGGCCTTGTGAACCCGGGTATCATTTTAAATGATGCCTCGGCCGAGAGGTCTCGGTGAGTAAGAAAGAAGGGGGAGGGGGTTTGGGCAGTTTGGAAATACAAAACACTGCTTTGCCAGCCTTGCGGAGTCTCGGGCCCCCCACCGATGCCGCTGCGAGGGTCGAACGACATCAAAGATACCTGTTGTTGTACGCTGCAGACCAGGGCGTGATACCCAGCGATGGAGCGCGACTTGTCCCATCGGCATTCCTTCGTGGCTCGGCGTTTTCGCCAAGTCTGTCTACCAGACATTCCTACACAAGGACCCTGCATCCTTTGATTCTCGTCTCCTCCGGTGCCTCGCGTGAAATTCTCCCAGACCGAGGTTCGGGAGCTTGCGACGAGAACGTGGGCGTGCTGGTCCTAGACCCGCACCGGTGAAGACAAGAATATCCAGGCGATATGTCAAACTTTACCAGGACCGAGTCACCGGGTTCTGCATGGTGCTCCTGCCTAGGCGAATCTTCATCACATGATGCCCCTGCGCCGTTGCTCGCCTTTGTGATCCCGAGGGTTTTGCTGCAAGGCTGTGGAAATTAGGCCTCGTGGTGGACGGGGGCACGAGGACGCAATGGCAGCCTGGGTGGAAAGGCTGAATGGGGTAGTCCAACCCGGAAGACCTCTGGTTGGTGGAAAAAATACAGCCAACCCCAGTTCACATCCGAGGTGAGGCCGGGGAAGCACAACGCGCGCAAGGGTAAAACTTTGGCCCAGCGGTTCGGGAATGGAATTGACGTGCGCTAGTTTCTCGGACGAGGCTGACCCCACACCACACCACGAACGGTTTGGCGTGTGGGATAAGGTATCAGCCGCGGCGTGGGGAGCGAGGGCTTACCTTGTCAACGGCTTCTAGGGAGAATGGGGCAAGTAGCATCACAAACCCCACGCTATAGAAGTCCCTTGGAAGATCGCCTTCTTGTATTTATCCCACGATACTTTCATTTTTCTTTTGACATGAAGTTCGAAACGTGACAGAAGTCCTGAACATGTCAGGTCCTAATAGAGGATTATGCATCTATCCTGCTGTCATCACGCGGGACCGATCTGCGTATTTCCGGCTGGAACCCGTTTCCTTCTCAGTAAAGGGAAAAGCAATTTCACCCAACTTTTGCATCAGAAACAGGTCGGCGGTCAGGTGGACAGTAGACCCTTGGCGCATTGGCCAATGGTCTCGCTTGCAAAGCCACGAACTGACCATACACGTCCCTATTTTGCTTCTGGCCAAGTGACTATAGATTGGTGCATCTGCCCCCCACGAGAGACACGACACTGACACCCTTGTTCACGATATTCGCTCTTTACCACACATCTACCACAGAAGAGATTGCTACGACCGCAAGCAGAGGGAAACACAGCTGACGGAGATGAGAGGCTCCACATACCTCCTTCGCGCGCCGTTTGAGGCAGTAGGTTTTTGCAACCTCTTTATGGCTGCATGCACTCAACAGGAGTACGACAGCTCGCCGAAAACTCTCCACGAGGAACAGTCGCATTTGGCGCAATTTGATGCACATTAACCGTCGTCCCAGCAGTCCGGTCCCTTAAATGCAAGCTTCAGCCCTATTCGTTTTTTTGGTTTTTTACTAAAAAAAGGAGAACAGTAACACATTGTAGAAGGCAAACTTCGGTTCGAACCTTTCAGGCTAATTGCTTTGGCCGTGGCTCATGTCTATCCTTTTCCAGGAATTCTGACCAGTCACCCAAAGTCACTCAAGCCTCGATTTACGGTGGCACAGGGGTAGCTTGCCCTCCCCGGCCCCCGGACTGCATGCGAACGCTTGTTGTGGAGAACCCACACCCGCACCGGGGAAGCGCCTGCGCGCGGGCCGGATCTGACAAGTGCACCGACCCTTTCGCCTTTTGTTCCCTCACTGGAATGTTTATTTCCAGATTGGATCAATCAAAAAGAGAAAAAAGAGGTGTGTGCGGAAAGAAGCAAACCCGCAGCAACAAAGCAAACGCCTCCCCCCCGCGGCACCAATGCGTGTCTTGCGGGAGGACGGAGCCGCTTCCATTAGCAGCGGGAGTAGACTTTGACCTGTATCATTCCTCCCGACGTACAAGCACCCTCTTCGAAACAGGGGAGAACGAGTCTGATCGCATGCAAGGCATCCCGCTTGCGATTGATATGCCGTGAGCAGCAAACTAGGTACATGCGCGGAAATACCACAAACGCAAGTGTTTTGTTGGTCACCAGCGCTCGGTTCCAGCTCTTCGGAAGTGAGGATACAATTTTATCCCAAGCTATCAAATGTGACAGGCCGCATTCGCTTATTGGGACGTGCAAAACCGATCACAGGACTACCACACCCAACCTAGGCTGGTAGGAAAGTCTTTGCGTTCCAATTGCCGCATCGAGATCTTATCTAAACGATATCGCGAAGCGTAGGTACCTAAGACGATGAACTAGTCCCGGGTTCTCCATTCCGCGCGTAAATTTCTGATCCTTGGAAATGGGATTTTGCTTTTGTGAAAGGTGCTATATCCGACGTATGTCGGATATTCCGAGAGTGCACAGCCGTCGGGAGGCCTTCAACGTACCTAGGGATGAAGAGTGTCTCATCTGCAATTGGGCCCCTGAACGAAATGCCTGAACTTGGTCAGTGCCTTACATGCTTAGATTGGCGAGGTTGTCGAATGTGTTTTGTGAGACATTCGTTCTCTTCCGCACTCTATTCTGCTGCAAGAGGTGTTAGTCCCTTGCAAGAAATTAAACCCAAGAGGTAGGTACATGACCAAACGGAGATTGTCCGCCGTTTCGTGGGCAATGCTCAGCATTGTCGCTTATTCTGCCTATATCAACGTTCTTTGTCGTCGTCGTCGTCGTCGTCGTTGTAGAATGCTGCTACCATTCAACCAGGAGGGATATCCATGGACGTCCACCATAAGGCAATGGTATGTCAACGCCGCAAGCAGGGTCCAGCTTGCATCGTTCGTTCGGACCCAATGACCTGGAAACCAGCGCTGCCTTTGGGAACACTCCTGACTCGGTATTCCGGATCTAGACTGCTGCACCGTGACTCTTCAAAGCATGCAGGATCTGAATCCTCGCTTCGGAACATTACCGACACCTGTTGAAATTTGAGATCTATCATTTCAGTCATGTTGAACGTCCATAGCCGCAACCGCGTGCAGCGCGTTCTACTTTGGGATCGACTATTCTAGAATCAAGACCCGCAAGGAGCCGCTTCACAACCTTGGCCAGAATCGCCGGGTCTGATGAGGAGATTCGAACATGCGGACGGCTGAATTAGCCACAGTCATGAGGACGCAAATCTGATATTTGCCTTCGGGCCTTTTTGTATTACACTCATTCTTGTGGCCCACCTCCCAGTCAGTGCCAAGCTCCACCGTACCGTTTTCTCGTCAAGAACTACGGGCTTGGGGGCGTGACTTGCAGGATTGTCTTTCAAGCCGCCGCATTTACCCCTCGATTTATGGGGCGGAAGTTGAGCCTCCTTTGCAGAGAAAGCAGGCGCCTCTCACACCAGGAATAGTAGACGGCGTGCACACTTTTCCTGGTTAGCAGATACCCAACTATGCCGCTTGGCCAAGGACCCTGGATCTATCAACTTTGGCTAATCTGGCACCTGCCAGATTGACATGAAGCCTTTACAGTGACATTTTACCCTGAAGATCCGAATCTGCACCCGGTCTATGAACCGGACAGACATTGACGCATGCCAATAGATACGGACAGGCTGACATGCCGCAAGCTACGGGGCATTGGAGGAGGAGCACCACTCGTCACACCTGTCATGAGGTACTTCGCCAGTGGAGTATTTTGCGCGGCCGCCGATCAACTTCTCCGCGGTTCTCGACTTGAATCGATGTCTTGAATCGTTGATCTGCCAGCCAAGGCCCACCCCAACCCCGGCTGCAAGTGGAAACAAGCACAAGGCTGTGTTTCCGGGTTTGGCTACTCAGATGATCAGTCCGTATCACTCCCTCAGGGCCGGATCTCCTGCGCCCGCTCTCGTATCGCATGTCGTGTGGTAATAAATAAGCGGTGGTCCATTCCGGCGCCCTTGTCGAAATACTACCTCACTAACATTTGTATGTGACTGAGCAATATCACAGCAGATAGGTCATGTGGGTGGGGTACTGAACCTTCCACCGCTTTGCATAGCACGGTATCTTTTGAATGTATTGTCAACAAAAGGGTTTTGGATCTGCAAATACTCGCGGCCTCTTGTTTCTTGCCACTATCGGGGGCCTGGGACCTGTCGATCTACAAGCCCCGCGTCTGGGGATTCAGGGTCCATTTGATCGGCCATAAGCTATCCCCACAATGTCCCTTGCTTTTCCTGTGGGCTGCCAAGTTTTTCGGTCTGACAATGACGAGCAACTTCTGCTTGCTAGAGCTGTCGCTGAACTATCGCGCCGAATAGTGACAGTCCGGCCTATGGAAATTAGTGGATGCCCGAGAAAAATATGCATTGATCCATTGCTGACAACTCCGGGATGACAATAATCCCGATTTAGACACCTGACAACCCGGAAGGGCAAAGTAGTCTCACACCGAGATGCACCATTAGGCAGATGACTGTTCCATTGTCCAACGACGAAGCATGAAGACGCTGCAGGCGAAGAGTACCTATTGCACTGCCACTAGAAGTGGAGAGGCCGCCGTGGTGAGTTATGCTGCCTCGACTACATCAGTTTGACTGATCCTGGCGGGATATCAGTATATTCCAATGGTATGTCCAACGCCCAAATCAAGAATGTCCCTGTTGGCATCTAAGTCTCGTGATCATAAATCAGCCCCCGTCTGCATCCAAGAATTACGCCATGCACGAGTCCGATAAACACACGGCAATATGTGACTTGTCGGGCCTGCTAATATTGCGTGTCCCGGCTTGCACAGCATGGCCTGGCTTCCAGATGCCAGGTTTCGGCCGAATTCCCGGCTCAGCTGACCTGAACTTCGGAACTCTAATATGTCCCACACAGTATTGCTAGTTCCTACCAAACACGAAGTCTTAGAAAGCTTCGCTACCTCAACTGCCGATGCTGTATTCTGCATGACTTCTTCAAGGTATGGCTGAGGATCCATTGTCCGTCGAGTCCTATATGGGCATATCTCGGTGCACCTCGGTTTCGGCGATCGTCATAGTACTGTGCACCCACACCTATTTACCGCCGCTGTTGCAGAAGAACAGTGCGTACCCTGGGTGATACCGAGACATCGGTGATTTCATGGTACGTCAAGATCAACAGGTAGAAACGGTGATCGATAAATTAATTGATGTTTTACCGACCGTGTTTTTGGCAAGTATGAAAGTATCCTAGCGATGACAACACACCACCTTGAAGTCACTTGTTATGAATCTCAAAGGCGTATCTAGAAAGTTCCGTTGTGCGCATGGCATTGTCCCAGGTACATAGCCCAAACGTAAGCCTTGGCTGCCAGAGTTCCGTCATTGAGCCATCAATCGCAATAGCCACTAGGCTAGTAGGAGGGCATAGTAACGCAATCACGATGGCCAAAGCCTATTTCTGGCTTCCAACGTGGGGTGAAGGCAAGCAATGTCACCCACGCTGCCCGCGATGGTGCATATTAATGGCCTTCATCCGCTCAGTGGCAGCGGCAAGGCAGCGGCATACAGAATCAATAATCGCTGCATGTGACCTTGCTATGCTCAGCCCTGCGTTGGGGGTTTGTGCTGTCAGCGGGATCCCGCGAGGTGAGTTATGCGCATCAGATGCCGCCCCCAGAAATAGGTACGGCCCTTGCCTTACTGGATGGTCTACGTCGACTCTGTATGGGGTGTTGGTCTCACTCGAACGCAACCCACACTCTGCAATCCTTCGGGGCCTGAATTGGCATTCCCCTTTCTTTTGATATTGTCAGGTGGGCATGCCTCGTTCAGGATGTGTCCGGCGCTTAGAACCCCATTTTGGACTACCCCAGACGCTGATCGTCTGGTTTCGCTCTGTAACATTAGAATAAGCGCGGTCATAGGCGCGCACTGCTGCTCCTCCACGCTCCCTAGGCAGGCCTTCTGCGCCTCTGACCTGAAGTTTGCGACATTGTTACCTAACGCATGAAACCCTGCTTCCATATCATCGTTGCAGCAAGTAATCTCTACGGACCGAATATGTCTTGTCATGATTTTGCAGATCTCGGAAATACAGCAAGAACACGTTCGTGCCGAATGTTAGAATCAAGTTCATCCTGACTCTGCCTTTCTCTGAAGGTGTGACACATGAGACATGCCAGCACATCCCACCATTTCAAAGGGACTCTGACACTCGGTGCTCACCTCAACCTCCAGAAATCTCACCCTATCTGCCAATAGTGCTGAATGACCTACCTACTCAACGTCGATGGCACCGTCGCACTAACTGAGCGGGACGTATTACTGGTGAAGGTCCGTCCCGGCGCTTTGGGGCTACAATCCGTCCAAGATCACACGCATTGTATTGCGTGGTCTTTTAGCCAGCCAATCTAGAAGCAGTCTCAGCAAAGACGCTGATGCAGGCAAAATGGAAAATCGCAGGATCGTCAACCCGGAAACAGCCATATCACGAGTCCATTTCCCCTGAAGCCCAAGAATTGGTTTCAAAGAACAGTACAACAGACTGGTACGCAACGTCCTGAGGTGAAAGGCATCGAGGGTCATGTGTTACTCCTTTTGGTGCGCTGGCAGTCCCAATTCCCACTCGTTCTCAACCCCCGCGCTCCCCTTCTAAGTGGGGCAGTGTCACCCACCTTGCAGACCTCGGGATGCTTGCGGGTGCTTTGAAGCAAGGCAGCACAGAACAAAAGGACCAGATGATCGATCCCGCAGCATGCAATGCGAAGTGATCACGATGTCGGAATCTCATTTTGGTCCAACGCAGAGATGGGACCCATCATTGTCGTCTCACGATCCGTTTGCAACCTCTGATCTTACCCCCACGAGACTCGCTGCAACCTCAATGCTGACCTTGCCCTCTTACTCGACGTCGCTGACCGATTTGATATCAGCTCCCCACAGTCCACCTCAAGAATAGGTTCACGTAATAAGCCATGTCTGATCCTCGCGAACTTTTGCCAGCTTACGAATCGGTCTTTCCTGCCGTCAGATGATAGCTGCCGGTGCGATTATCATGTAAAGGCACATAGGCATGCTGTCCCAATGAGTCTGCCTATTCTCTTGGGGTCCCTGCTACCTTTGGCCTGTTAAACAGCAAAGTCCTCAGTCCAGACGAGATCAAGCATTTTACCCCTACTCGCTGTGGCGGCGGCCAGTCAACCCGTCGCTTCCGGAGGGCCTCCCGGCTGAACTCCAGGAATTTCCATGCCGTGTGGCGTCCGGATTGATCCCTTGCAACTGCTTCAAGCTTGGATCGACACCAGACAGGTGGCAAAGACAAAAGGGCTTGGACAGAAGAATGCAAGTGACGTATATATGGAAATGTTCCTTTTTTGCCTTGCCTTATTGCAGAGCTCGTGGCAGTCGCTCCGGTTTCAGTTGGCGGGAATGCAGACCTCGGGAGACTGCGGCTCGAAGGAATATCTCGCTGAAGAGAGTTACAGAAGATTGACTCACATTTTTTCTTCCCTTCTAGTTTCCCCGGATTTCTCCCCGGTGTCTTCCCTGCTCTGTATTCGCCGCGAAGTATCCATGCAATTACGTCTACCGGATGCGCAAAGGGCAAGATACCTTTTCCCTCCAAGCGGTACAAGCTGCCAATTTGCGTATCCCAGGATCTGGTACATTAGCAGAGTTGCCAGCCTACCTAAAAGCATTCCGGTCTTTCTGGTATACTAGTACGACGAAACTGTCAATGCTTGTGACCATTGCAGGGTCGATTGGTAATTGCTGGCTTGGACCGCTTACGCTGTTGAGCCAAATCTCGAAGCAATGTTTGCCTCTCCCATGAAACGACGGTCGCCGAGCTCGATCTTCCCAGCAATGATGACGCACAAATTTGGTTCCTCCACGAGTACCTGTGCATGAGAGCCGGTCGGATCTTAACTCAATGAGAAATGAGTTGAGCCTCGAGTGATGGTAGAGATCATCCGCTGACATCCACGCAATTTACCTGATGTTGCCTATGTGAAAAATTCCCCAGGTCTATTGGAATTGGCTGGTTATAGCGGTGCCCTTCGAAGATCCAGAAGACAGGCTTCTGGAAGCATGCTGCGAGCCATCAGCTAGCAGCGCATCATGCAGTACGACATTGTTGGTCACCGCTTCAAGACACGCGATTTAATCCATTTTATCGACAATTTACTGACCATTTTCTGCGGGAAGTGAGAATTGCCCATTCGAGTGAGACCCCGAACTCCAAATCGGACCAAGATCGCCAATTGCGTTTTGGCCGTATGGCAAAAGTTTGACCATCATGCTGAGTCTGCTTTCAAGTGCTGGTTATACTGGCGACTCTAGCTGCTGCGTGTTGCAGTCGGCCACCTGCCTCATCACCACAATTCCGCGTAGAAGTCCTAGCCACGAATGAGAACTCCCGGGAACGGTCTGTCTATTATCTAGTACAAGTCTCTCAACGCCAACATACATCAGCGTAAGGCAGTAGAACTCTATACAGAGATCAATTACTGTTTGGCAGATGCGGCCGGAAACCTCTAAGCCGTGGGGACGACCCTCCGACCAACTGCAGACTGCTCCAGACGAACACTGTGTACGATGGATCTGTGATACGTGCAACAAGCCATAGTCTGGGGTACATTTGTCTTCCATGCACTACGCTCTGCTCACCGTTATTCCTTTCGTGGTCACAGGAGCTCGTATTTCGCCAGCTCCGGCACGAAACCCGAAAATGACTCCCAATGTGCCCCGGAGGAGCAGTCGGGCGTGAAAGCACTCCCTGCAATCTGCCACATCATCGTCCCGACGATCTGGTAGTCGCATCTATCACATCACACTATGCGGAAGGGACGCGGATGCTGTGCATGGGATTCCGCAGCCAGTCATCACTCTCATGTCCCACGTATCTCCTGTAATTGGGTTGGAGATACCTCCCGATGTTGTTGTTTGACATGTGATATCTGATACTATTGGCTTTCCAACCACGGATTTCATCACGGGCCTCTTTGTACTTGAGTCTGTCTAGGCAATGAATAAGTTCCAGTCATCCAGCGGAGGCGGCATGGGACCCCGAGACAGTGGATTCTCGATGCTTTCTCCTGCCTGTGAAGAATCAATCAAGGCTCAAACTGCCAGACTCACAAATGTGTGTCAGCTTAGCATCCTATTCACCGTGAATGTGGGAGTGTGTGCCTCGAAAACCCAATCCTGGACTGCAGTACGCCATCTTACTACAAAAATCCTCACTTGACCTACGCCATCGTGGCACATAGCTGGATCAACTGCGTGGCACAAAGACCTAGGCAGGCCAATGCTACGAGCCCACAAACGAGGCAGTGTCACACAACACAATCCGGCCTTCCGCTACGCTTCTCGCGCAGGCAAAGTTCCTCGGTCGGATTCTTGGAAGTCAAGATAGAATCCAACACACGTTTCACTGCAGGTCAGGCAGCCCTACGTTGACCTTTTGGAGTAAGACTGGGCTCGTACAACCGGGCAGAGAGTCTCTTTTGGGGGTAGACCGAGCGTAATGGATCGCGTGTTCGAACTGGAAGGAAGATGATGTTTCAAGGAGCATGGGTGCTTGCTTTATCCTCCGGTATATTCGTCCCTTTGCTCCGAACACTGGGTATATTATTTCCGGATATCATGCAGCACCATTCGAGTGCCTCGTGTGATGTCTCAAAGTAACTGCCTATCCGAACCACTCTCCTAAATGCTATGTGCAGAGTCGACAGAGATATCATTTGAAAGAAACTCGTTGCCTTGATTTGCGTGAGAGGTCCGACAACAAAAGTCAACTGAAAGCAACGAAAATGCGCCCGCATCAGAATTAGACACTTCACCGCGACTACAACTCCGGCGTCATGTAAATAGGCCTGAGACATATGGGACTTGAATTCGTGAGACTTGTACTCCTCCAATTCCAGATCTTAGTATGATCCCTCTCCAGATGAGCAACATACTGAACGAGGTGGCAGATTCTCTCCAGATGTACTTTCCCTAGTAAATGCTTGAAAAAAGGTTGGAATGATGATCTTCTTGTCCTCAAAGGAGTATTCGAGTCTCTCGAAGACCAACACAAACCGGAAAAACCCTGTCTCATCACATCTGAATTACCACATTCACATGCAACTGACTTCATCAGTCTCGTGATCCTTCTGCTGTGCGCCAGTATCTGATGGTACGATAGAGCTAGGGGACCAAACATTGTAATACGGTAATGTACAGACGTCCTGTCATTGACGTCAATATGTTTATTCTGGACAACAACTTCCTTCAGTGGATGAGACAAGAACCACATGTCAGCTACTATGATGGAGACCAATGAATATTTGGGTACCATGTATCATGTTTCTATGTGGCGTTGAGCTTATTTGTTAGAGGCATCTACGATACTATTGAGTGTTCATAGATAGCAAATGGCGGACACGAGGCGACTCTCGAGAGTATTTGACACGACTGTGCCGTTCAGATGTGGCCGCAGAGAAATTCACATGTACATAAATCGCAGGTCACGCAATAGATGGTCTTCACGAACAGACTCTTCTTGAGACAATTACTCGCTAGTATATATTCATGAAACGTTGAAATATGGCGGGCTGCGAAAGCTCAGTGAGCCTGTTTACTATTTTCGAAGGGAGTAAGGTTTAAAAACTGGTAAAATGCGACGCAGACTCTTTCTTTATGATAGTTACCTAGGTATCGACCAACCCTCCATGAAGCCCCAAGCATAGGGAGCACATGACTGCGTAAGCGGCCGGCGTTGTCATTCTGAAAGGCCCAGTAAGATGAGATTCGTATCAAGAGAATGGTAGAATGAACGTTTCCCCAACCCTTAGGCAGCTGTGTTCCTAGTGGAGACGGAACCATTGTCTTTCGATACTCTGTTTCGAGCGGTGTGCTAGGCGGGAAGACAAATGCAATATGCTGGGCTGGCACCCATCGCGGAAAGATGACGAAAGAGGCTCGAGCGATGGTCAACAAAGGTACCCTACCGTCTTGCAAGGTCAGCAGGTGTTTGTGGATGCGACATGTACACAGTAGCATTTACATAGACTTACTCCGCCTCGTCTCGAGCCAGTTGTATCATGACTGTGTCTGTCTGTGTCCACAGGTATCTTCCTGTTGACGATCTCAGGGCTAGGGCCAAAACTTGACCGTCAGCAGGGATGCATACTATTCGAGCTGTGTGAAGTTCGACGAATGATGTGAACGTCGCCCCTGTTGACCCCTTTCGGGCTGATCTACGGCTCAAGTCATTCAGCTCGGTAAGACCTTTGGCTAAAGATTTGCAACTGACCGAGCCAATTGTCGAGTCGTTTGCTCCAACATCATGGAACACCAACGCATGATATATGAATACGTTGTGCCGTACCTCCTTTCTCATGCCAATCGGAAAATTTTGCCAAGAAAAGTCTACCTCTGCTCATCAGAAATCTCCCGTCACCATTACGACTGCTCAAAGACTACACATTTCGCCTTGGTCTCCGCGGCACTCCTCTGGTGGTTTGTCAATGAGGATTATCACAGAAACTTTCTATTTGCTCCCTAGGCCATGTCGCAGCGTTGCATGCGTCTCGGTAAAATTTAATGAGGATTCCCACAACCCGCTGTCTATGGGTCGGGTCCGTAAATTCATGTCGCATGACCAATTTGACTGATCATTTCTCTATAGAGGACTGACTGTTTATGGTCAACTCCTCTAAGCGACAACGCAGCAGCATCACATTATCAGTCCAGTCATTCAGTCTCAGTGTTCCCCAGACCGCCATTCTGCAGGGCAGCGATCACACCACCATTACGGATATAGGACCGGAGGAACCAAAGTGTATGGAGATTCGCCAGACACCAGTCTAGGGCTGAGTTACGCGTCCTGTACCCTACAATTCTCATGTCCCGAGTCTCTGGGTTGTTCGTTATGCAAGGGTATTTTGGCTGCGCTGAAGTGACAGGGCCTCCCTTTTGACCCGTCAAGCGAGTTGAGAGGAGGAGTGTCATGCACGTGAACATCGATACCAATTCAAGCTTCCTCCGTGGTTCAATTGTGGCCCTCCGAGTGTTTCCGCCTCCCCACCGGCTGAATGGGGGAGCCAGGGGCGCTGACACCTGACACATACATATGTAGCATGCGTAGGATTTTCATCCTACAGAGTGCAGACACGGAGCAAGACGACCTCATATCAGACAAGGTATCTATACAGACGGTAGAGTTGCGACCCGGGTACATGTTCCAAAACTTATCCGGCTGCCGACGAGGGTACGCGAACCCGGCTGAAAGGGTGTAAGGCGCGCATTAAGCCCTGCAGCCAGTCTGCGTCTGACGTTGCACGTGGTGGGATTTTATGAACGTCTGGCTTCCTAATTTGGAACCGGTCAGAGCAGCAGTTCCTAGTGTTTCATACCAGGTCATTTTCCGCCCCCAACTGGCCACTGGGGGCAGAGAATTGCTGTTCCTGACCACCACCATCGGTGGAATGACGCCCTTCCTAAACTCGGCTCAATCAGCTGCCAACTTGCAAATAGAGGTAAATTGTGGGTTTTCAGAGCTGTTCAATGCGCAGTAGTTTTCGCAGGCCCGTTTAAGAAACAATCAGTCAATTCATATGCGTATGGAAGTTGTCGATGACAGAAGAGAGTGAGTCTTCTGTACTTGGAGGTGCCCAAAGCGTCTTTGACGGATGTGTGGAAGTGGTTGGACAGGATAATGGAAATGGGTTTTCAGCAGCTGCTTCACGATAGGTAGAGTGCTCCAGGTTCGAGGATTAATATAACAACGGATATCAGGAGCACTGAGATGTCGGCTATACAAAGCAGACTGCCAATAGAATTCCCCTTCGGAGGTGCGAATAGCGATGACAAAGGAGGGCCACGGCAATGGCAACGATGCAATGCTCGAAATCAATCAGCTTCTTTTGGGAATCACACCTGGGTAAAGATTTTGAACACATGCTATCCATCGTCAACTGTTGCAGACTCTTGAATCGACGGGGCTACTGTAGAAATTAAATGGGAAGCAATATCATTCGTTTCATTGGCTCAAAAGAGTTAGCCAATGGGGGATGGGACACTTTGGTAATGACTATGGGATTGGCCCCGGCTCGGGTCTATACGTTTGACCCAGCATACATGCCTGAAGGATGAGACGGTATAATGAAAACAACTCAAATTCTGTTTGTGAGAGAAAGTCACTAAGTCGCATACACCTAAAAGGGTTGGATGTCGGAGTCAATTTCGTAGCCCCCGAGAACGGCCTCGTCCACGAGCCTCCCGAGGTCGTACCAAACCCACAAGATATGGGTCCAGTTGCAGATCAGAACAGTTTCCTTGCAGTAAGAATTGAACATTTTTGTCTCTACCAGCGTATTTGGAAGGGCTAGGCTTTACTGTACGTTGATCAGTAGTAGTTGGTATTCTTTGGCTTTTGCTCTAAGCATTCGTTCTCATTTGACTTGACTTGGGTAACTCTAAGCAGCTTCATCTTTCAGATTGATGTCTGAATGGCAGACTAAAGAATTAAAGCTGAGATATCGTCTTCCAATTCTGTTGTGGTCAGTCCAGTCTTTGTAGGCAGCTGTGTATCTAGCAACTTTTCGATTCTTCGTCCTAGCACACCGTCAGCCTCTCGAAGCTTTGACGCCGGTCCTGGCCCCAACGACTGCATGACACAGAGCTTGCTACCGAACTCAACTCAGAGGATGTTATCTACTTCATAACGTGCTGCAAGTGGAGCATTGGAAATTGGCCGGTGTATAGATATCAAGTGACCAAAGCTGGTAGTGACGAATTTAAAACTATTAGTCCGATGTGTCCTTCGGAGGCTGTAGACTCTCAAGAAACTTCTCATTGAAGGAAGCATAGGTAGGGTATTCATTGTCCTAAAAAAAAAGTGGCAACTATGGATCACAACTATCTAAGTACGCACTGAAAACGATCCTCTTCCGGTCATGTCCTGGCTTAGGCTAAACATCACACGCAGCACACCTACAACGACTTCTGCTCCTCGGTGCTCTGAGGCGCTTGTCAACTTAGACTACAAGAAGTGAGGGAAAACAATGTGTAGCACACATGACGGCACTGATTGGGTATTGGGAGACGCCAAGGACTAATCTTAATCTGGGCAGCGCAACTCATCGAGTCATTATTCGCAGAGGGGCAGAGATCTGGACCCCTTGATCAACAAGCTAAGACCTTACAATTCATGCTCATTATAGACATGATGACTAGGTAGTTTCCTCGACAGACTGGCAATAGATCCGTGGCGCTGTCAAAACCACCCCCGGTTTCGATTGTCAATTGATGTTGCCGTGCCTTGACTTCCGTCCAATCTCTTTTTAGAATCCCCGGAGTACTCAGTTTCTTCACCACCCTATGAGTCAGTATTAAGTCCATGACACTGTTAAGGGCAGTCTGACCCATGAGCATTGTCAGGCACACAGAGACTGCAAAGTCAGTCCCGGCCTTGTCAATTGTCCTGCAGCCAGTCCATGGGCATATCTGAAAGTATGCCCAGAGTATCTTCATAAAGCTCGGGCACATTTAGCTCAGCCTCATGGCTTGGCGCTTGTAACGTTCTTCAATGATGAGATGGAAGTCGCGTAAGCAGTTCACGACTCATCTCTGCGAAAACTCGAGCCTCCCCTCATGCTTATCCCGCTGCTTGTGTGAATCACTGACGATAATATCTGCGAACGATTCTCTGGACGTAAAGGGTATTTGGAAGCGGTGAGGCCTGAGCAGTCTTTTCTCCTGAGCCCGTGAGGCGGTGTATGCTCAATTTGCATGCAGGGTTGCAATTCAACCCTGTTTTGGGCAATCCGGGGCAGCTGCTTAATCATTAATGCGGGAGCGCAATCTGGGGTACAGAAAACATAATCAAAGTAGAGTTGTGAAGCATGTGAAAAGCGGTTATGAATCGCCACGGCTACGGAAGCCTTCATCGTACCGTCAATATGACCGAAACAGCCGCTAACGATATCATCAGCCTTGTGGCTTCGTCTTGGCAACACAGAGAGTCAGTTGATCCGCTTTTCTTAGCTTTCGGTCCCATCCGTGACTGATCGACTGAGGCTGTTCTAGAAGAACGGAAATGACGCGCGACTGAGAGTCATGACTAAGTGTAAATGGGGGGACTTTGTCTGAATAATATCGACATTCTCGATGTCCAGGAACATCGGTACTTTGGATAGAACAACTATTCGTGCCTCAATGTTAACGAAGACAAAGCCGCCTGTGTTAGAGACCTTGACCCACAGAATCCTAATTCCTGGAAATTTATCCCAGACAAATCATAGATGAAGAATCGAGGCAAGGTAACGTTGACATGTAACACATCGTCTGTGATTCTGGATTGACCCTTCAAGCTTCTGGAAAGCGGTCTTGAGGACATGTTCTTGTTTCTTTCAATGCAGATCGTCAGATTCGACATGCAAGACTCATAATTGCTATATGCTTATCAACTGATCTATTACAAATGCGCGTCCCAGACCTCCATTGACTCCTCTAATATAGGCGAGGAAGTACACCGACATATCATGTGCTATTTGGGGGTTTGTCAGACCTGGGCAAACGGTGGATGAATCATGTGCATTTCACCAAGAAGACTTCTGGCAAGTCGCGATCCAAATTGTGGCTAGCGCCAACTGCATGAAAGGCATGCTACACTGTACCTAGGTAGTCTGAAAGGCCTAGAACTTTCTCCAATCAAACAACACGGTAACTACACGACTCACTCAAGACTACAACAGCGCGCCGTCCACTACGACGTCCACTACCACACGAACAGCAACGGATCTTGGCGCATTTCCTGAAGTCCACGATAGGATAGGCTGGGCAAATGTTCTCAAGCGCTGAATGCGCCTCACGAGACGTGGCGGGAATGTAGTTCAGCTTTACTCGGACCACTGATCGTCGTGTAAGAGGGTAATAATTCGCATGATAATGGACCGTGGTCCACTAGTGCACCGCTGATCCACATCCGGGCCTACCCACCGGATGCACATTCCGGGTGTCACTTCATCTTTTAGTGCCCGCGTCCAGTGTTTCGTTTCATCAAGCGCAGCGTCTGTGTGTGGGGCCTGAAGCACTCGTTCACGAGTCAGCGTGTGATATGAGACAGCCGCAGACACTGCTGTATGTAGTTTGGGAGAAGGGGGCCGGTTGAAGATGTCAATGCCCACCCGCCTGCTGTCGTGGTAGCGCTCCAATTGGGGCTTCACTCACATGGATGTGCACGGGTGGCTTTCGCAAACTTGACGTGATCAAAGGGTGGTGATGGCTGGCGGAGTTTCCCAAAGCGGTATTGTAAATCACTGCTTGCAATCTTGTTGTAGTTTGGTACCTATCCAATCGAGGGTTACATTTCGAAATCGGTACAGATTTCCGTAGCACGATCGTCTTGGTATCCACTCTCAGAAGACACGACACGGCACTTCTGTTCAACCCCATAGACACATGGGACAAAATCATCTCGCTAGGTCCAAGACCCGCAGTCATTTGGCAGCATAAGAAAGCCATTGTTCAGTGCCCACTTCGTCGGGCTGCCACGGTCTTTTCCCAAAAGAGCCGCGTGGCCGACATGGGTGTGCGAAATAGCCCAAGGAGGCTCAATCGTGAGCCGCAGCGAGCGTACCTAGCAAGCGAACCGCACCAATGACCAATGGGGATTGGATATAATCGATTAAATGGTGCTATGAATTTATCTCTGAATTTACCTCCTCGTCCCAAATCTAAAAACAATTTCAACCGACGGCTGTAAATCACACAGCCGGCAATCTTACCATGAAAAGTCAGTGCCCAAATACGTCGACCGTTTCACGCGAGCCCCTGGCAATGATATGCATGGGAAGACCTGACGTCTCGTTCTAGAAAACCACAGAGGATCCCTTCCCTGCAGCCGCCGCGGGACGGGCTGCACATGCAAGCCAGGATTGACTGCCGAGGAGGAGGGAGGGCCTGGCCACTGGTCAATTCCTCACCCATCTACCCTCCCCGATTTGGACGACCTGACCTATTTTCTATTTCTTTTCAGGGGTGAACCGTTTCGTCCAAATTCGGTTTCCCCAGAAAAGAGCATGACTCGCAAAATCACCAGCATTGGAGCAGCTGGAACAGGAGGAATACGTTCCTTGGCCTCGGCAGTACCTGGCTAGAGGATGATGGAAATGCCATCGTTCCAACCCCTGGTCCCATGATGCCTGACCGGAAGGCCTTCCGGGGATGAGACTAGCAGGGCATATGCCTTAACTTCGAAGGAGTTCCTCCCCGCCCTGGAACGGCGAGACGTGGACGGACCATTTATCATGCTTTAGGGAAGACACCACTATCGCCTGGGGGAATGATATGCTAGTCGCGAGTTCTCATAGGCGTACAAAGCGGGCGGATAGAGGTGTCTGCTCAGTGGCCTGCATTGGTCCAGATGAGACGTTGTAAAGCTTGGTGCACAGCGCCAGCCCTCCGTCTACAGCCGGGCTGACGCTCTCTTTTGAGCAGCCTCCAGCCAACGGTACTGCTTCGGCGCAAATTCCGGGGTAGCCCACGAATGAGAACGCAATTGAGCGGGCTCCAATATCTTTCCGAAGTCCATGTACCTAGACGTGCCACGAGACACCATGGTATCAAGAGTTTACACATGCCCAGTCAAATGTGGATATGGTCGCGTGTCTTCGCATCGCATTTATGGGCAGGTTTATTTCAGCCTTAGCGAGAGAGTGGATAACGATACGGAGGTAGCGTGTCGGTCATCTCCAGACGGACCGAAAACAAAGCGGAGAGCCGCGTCAAGTTGCGCGCAGGCTACTGGGACATGTGACAAACACTCCCACGAGCCTAGTGGCACCAGCTAAGTGCAAAAGAAGAACAGGAGGCAGAGCTGAAGACGGAGGGCGGGTCTACCATCCCCCTGTGTACTGCCACGAGGGATGGAGACCGAGCCTGGGGTAAACTCTTCCATGCTGGCCATTGTCTGTTGGAGCAGGGCCCGATAAATTCGGAAAACTTGCTTACTCCTTTATTTTTCCCCCTGAAATCGGTACCTTGATTATTTTCAGATGTCGACAAGAAACAAGTGGGGATTGTGGCACGTTTTACCGTCGCCGTTTTCACCTCCAGGATCTTTATTGTTCGCTATGTTGGACCCCACACAAGGACGCGACAGATCAGGCGCATCTTTCCGATCGGGAATCAAACTCAAAAGGCACGCAGGATTATAATGCGAATACTACCGTATCTGCCGGGCGGCGGTACTTTGGTGAAGCGCTGACGAGAAAGTTCTCATCATCAACCGTCGGAAAGTAAATCCCGAGGATTTCCAGAGTAGCGTAGTTTGCGCAGCCGACATCCCAGTAGCGAGCACCGTTTACTAGATTCGCCAAATCCGGTCCATGGCAAAGCAAGAGAGAGAGTGTGTTTGTTTATTTAGGGCAATGAGGAGGTCTAGACTCTCTCAAAGAAACGGGAAGCGCCCCACGGGGACAAGCTGGGGCGCTGAACTGGGCAAGACATCCTGGGTAATGAGGCGACGGGTGAAGATGGGATGTTCGCTGTAAAGAGTTCAGCCTCGTATCTGGGAGCGGATCACCCGGCGCTTGAGCGACGAGCCGCGGCTGTTGGACTCGGCATGAACATGTCATTGCTGCAACAACCTAGTCCCCCACCACAGTTGGCACGGAAGGGGATTGATACCCAAAATATAGCAATATACTCTAGGATGCTGGGGCGCGTGGGTGGTCATGAGGCTCGTTTGCATGATGTTGTTGCCAGCCACCTGGAAATGTTATGGTGTGCAACTTTAACAAGCTCATATAGGGTCATCTGCTCGAGGTCGAGTTTTACAATAAAAGTGCTGTACCGATTGAGAGCGGGAATTCAGATGGCAGAATACATGTTGGATTGGTATGACGCGTGCATTTATTCTGATCGTATAGCCTTGCGACTTGCACACGGGTGCGGGAGGTGATCGTGCAGCTTGCGAGCTGTCAACATTCGATTTGGAAATGGAGAAAATGCGGGGTCCCCAACACCCATCTTTCCCCCGGGAGGCCCCACTGAATTACATAAGGACGTACAGAAATATCGACATCGCTACTATATATATATACTATGGTGTATTATAGAAACCTTAAACTCGCTTTTTGTTTGTCCCTATCCACCCGTTCGGCGCCCAGATGTCTGCTCCTGAAAGGCCACGAGACTTCACATGCGACTTGAGCTTCTCTCTCGAGGTGACTAGGGGCGGGATCACCCTCCGTTCCGCCGTCCCGGAAATTGGTCGAGATCGTGATGTCAAATCAACAGCCTACATCTTTCATGACTATTTACTTGCTCCTCTCAGCCGAGGCATGTGCAAATATACTGAAGACAGCAAAGCCGCCAAACCCCTCACTAGTAAAACGGAGAGTCAGCTGTTCCGCCGTCGGTCTTCCATCCCAATTTTCGGTGAAGATCCGACAAGGTTCCGGGCTAATGACCTGAAAACGTGCAAATGATCGCCGGTTTCTTGATTGTCCACGACGGAATCTCTGACAAGGTCCTGGTCTCAGCTGCCTTGGAACTTCAACACGCGCCCTTGATCTGTAACAAAACCTCGAGAGATAAATTCATCGATCAATTGGTTTACTCATTGATAATCCCCCCCCCCTTGATCTTCCGTATACTACGATACGTGCCATGTGCTTGGGCGGCCCGTGCGCACCCAGAGAGCGGCCCACTTCCCCGGGCCAAGGGCACTGTGATCAGTAACAAGGACCTCCCTGCGTTTCAGCCCTTCTGGATCACAAACCTCGGGTGAACTCGGGTCTGCGCTCTCCCAGTCCCATTTCAGAGTACATAGATATTGTCCGATCTCTTTGGCCTGGTGTCGATGAGTGCAAGTCGATCGTGACACATTTGACATAACGGGGAATAAGATATCCTGTCGGACCTTAACCCACATGCTGCAAAGTGTGCGTTTCAGAGATGCCCACCTGTCTGTGGACGGATTGAAACCTCGGCAGTGTGCCATAACAAGATCAGGTGACAGGATCTTGGTATACACATGGTCCATCGCTCTACAAGGGAGCACACACAGATGGACTGCCTTAGCCGCAATACTATGCCGGTGTCCGCCCCCAATAAGTACTAAATTGCACTTAGGACCAGAAACGGCAATACAAGGCACAGACATACTGCCATATACTTTGAACCATGTTTATCGATAAATTGCTGAAAGCTCATAATAGGGTGCTTAAGAAGAATCGTCACCTCCGTTTATGCCGTTTGCCCATCCTGCGCGGATCCTCTCATGCTGGACGCGTCGCGTGTCGTACGCGCTCATATTGGTTGAAACAGCGCCCAAGGGTGCTAGTACTTGTCACCTAGACTGATAGTCGTGTACGTAAAAGACTAGTAACAGGCGAGAATGAAATTGCCATGTAGGGAAAAGGTCGAGAGTCGATGATGCCGGAGTTGATGTCTTCCGTGGAGAGTCGCACTGACCTACTTAAGCGCGCGTATGTCGCGGCTGTACAGCGTCTATTAGACGACACGCCATCAATCTCACTACCTACCTATCAGTCCTTTACACAGATTTTCAAACTACATCCATCTCTCGCTGATGACGTCGCACGGCTCAAACACACTCAAGTCCCGTCTGAAATACAACACCCACTCCGCGGAACTTCGTCATCGTGCAGGTCGGAAGATGAAGCTCAAGCTCGGAGCATCTCCGTCGCGGGCGACGGATCAGAAAAGTGTATCGACGATCAGAGTTCGTCTCGTCTCGACTTGCCCCCCCGGCTCAAATCGTTGACTCCGATTGAGTTGGCCATTGAGGTGATGCTGATCTGACACCGATGAAGTGATGTTTTACCGGCGGATAGTTCGGCCACCGGCTGTGATGGAGCTGACGCGATATGAATATCCGCTTCGAAAACTTGGTGAAAAAACCGGCCGCTGCTTGCTTAAATTACGATGAGAGTGATCATTCGCCCGCGGCTGTAGGGTTGTGCTCCTATCTTACTGCGACCCATCTCGCCCGATGGTCTTTTGGTCTCGACTTAGCAACTGTGGCCCAGTGCCACGAGGAGATGAGAACAGCGACTATATGCACCAGGAGGGTCAGGCTCTGCCCTGTAGCTTGACTTGGCCATCTGCAAGCTTGCAGTCCAATGCGAAAAAGATCGTGTAATTGCGAGAGGCAACGCATATCGACGCTCCACACAGCGTTGGCAATAAAAAATATTGTTCTACTTCCTACCCATTAGACTGTAACTCTTCGGGGCAGCTGTATCTGCTTGGAACATGGTGAGGCGGCTGCCTTAGACTTGTGCCCATACTTAGAAAAACAGTCCTATGCTGGCTCCAAGGACAGATCTTGACCACTTCGCTCTCACTTGACACCTTATTCGATCGCAACGCATAGTTGGCAAGATTGTCTTCAAGCCAGGCTGCAAGACAGAGTCATGTTCATGAATTCTCGGTAGTGCACACGACAGCAGCTGTTCTGGGTCTGGTGTTGTGATGGAACGGGATGTGCAGGCATCCCGCTCTCTAGGTAGCCTGCCCTGTCAGATACCCGTAACATATCTGAGCCCATAATGCTATCATCCGTTTTGCGACTGTTTGCGTCGGGACAACTAAATCAGGCAATGTCCGGTGTTTGGGACAACAAGTAGGCGATTAACATGTTTGTGAACATTGTGGCTTCATTCTGGTCAAGTCGACCTCAAGCTTCGCTACCAAATGTCAAATCTACGTGTACAGCAATGGCTGCCTATGTGGGTTAGAAAACGATCTCCTATATCTTCATGTGGCCCATTGCTTACGTCAGAGAATTTTATATAATAATCAGGGGCTTGAGAATTGCCAAGATTATATGTTCACAGGACGTCCAAGCACTAGGCGGTGGGTTGCTCTACATGATAGACTATGTTGCGCACGAGACTGCCTGTTAAACTTTGGAGGAAGTCAATGTTGCTGTCACTCAGACTTACACATGTTGAACAAACTCTCGTTCAAGATGAATAGCTAGATAAAAGGCTGACCTAATCTACTTTTGCTCATATGGGAACGATGTGAACAATTAGCTCAGCCGGTCTCTCTTCCACGTTCGGGACAACCCCACCGGACCACGCACCGGCTTGGTGACACCGATAAAAACCAAGAGGCTTCTTCTAGCTATGCAGCTGAAACTCATTCGAAAATTAAGATGAATTTATGGACTGTCTTTGCTAGGAGAAATATTTCCTTTGAGTTGTGATTCTCTTCTTCCATTGCGCGGTGGGACAATGAGACGGTCGTGGCGCGGGACTGACGCATATACGGTCATCCATGCATATACGGTCATCCATGAATAAAGGATGAAGTCAGGGTTCAATGAGCTGATTAGAAGCCTACTTCGTATTACTATCATGCTTAGTGTCAACGTAGCCACGGCCGTGGCACGATGGAGAACCGAGGTGGCGGAGGTGACCCGCTACAGTAGCCCAAAAGGCCTGGTCCGACGCAAGCGCCGATCACATGTAGGGAATATACTTAGATCTATCATTGATCTTAGACAATGTATTTGAGGATCGAATGAGAATGTGAGGTGCCTTCAGAAATGTAGAGAAACCACCAACGGCCAAGCCCTGAATCAGCTCGAAATCCTGTTGTTCTAAACCTCGTAGATTGCTATTAATCCTCTTCTTAGGCTTCTAAAATGGAAGATCATGAGCGCTTTGGAGCAATACGCAGAAAATCACGATCTACAAAATTGAAAAGAACATGAGCTCCGTTGCATGTGAAAGACGCGCTATGATGCGCTGTAGCATAGTAGAGCACTAGTCTAGAACTTCGAGAAAATAGCCTGGATTTAGGGTGTATATATTTGAGCCTGGCCCCCGTTCCTATTTCCATCATTACTTGTCTGTCTCTATAATTGGTCACCATCATTCACTGGCTCTGCCTACGCTCGCTATACCCAGCCCTTGTGCCTTAGGCACTCCCTCTACACACTCCTTTCACCAATTCGCTCCACCCCAACCTTGAACTCGATCCAACCCGATTATCCTATCAATGTTTGTATATACTTTGGGTACGGCGAGTTCAGAAGAGGTGGAAGCAAGGCGAAATCGGACTTCGCAGCCTCTGCACGGTGGTCTCTGGGAGCATCCCTTCAAAGATATGTCTACTTGCACAAGGCATATTCGTGGTGGGAAGCCATTGCAAGACGTGCAAGAGATCCCCCTGCACCATTCACATACCTTAATGGATTATTTGCACTTTTAGCTACCTACACATTGACCCTTCTCGATAATGGCACATTCATCCTCAATCTCCCCATCATGATTGCCGTCTATCCCGCGTCGGCAAGCGACATCGTTGTCGAAAGTCTCCATTTCCATCTCTGCAGTTGACACTTCTGGGGGAAATCCACACACACCTACAGCCAGCCCACTCATTGGTATCATACGGTGAACTTCTAGCTCGATATCAAGGTGTAGGTCATCATCGCACACCACTACCACTCCACTGGTGGTGCTTGAGCTACTAAGCTCCCAGGCATGAGAGATGGGATCAGCAGGCCCTGCGGACGAGGTAGAGAGCTGCTCTGGTGATGGGGACACACCAGTTCCGTGGAAAATGGTAGAGAAAAAGACGACTCGATTGTTTGTATTGCCGCCCAACCTCACGTGTGCATTGCGGCTCCTGCAGCACTCTATCAGAGCATGCACACCGACAACATACCTAAAAGGAGAACACCCGAAGCTGATACCCGTGCACAGGATCACGAGACACTAGAAAACAAGCACCATATCCTTCTTCACCTCGCCGGCAAGCCGACAATGGCAATGAAAGACATCACGATTGGGTGGCCCCCACTCCAAGCAGGGTGATAGGAGGGTTGCATGATAAAAAATTTTGCACTTGAACATACTTACCACCCATGTGTCCAGGTCCATAGGCCAAGATTGGTGTCGTCTCTCCCATCTACCTGCATGTGCCTAGGCAGAAGTGCGTATGGGGCTCTGGGGCTGAACGCCATACTGTGGGGTTTTGTTTTGTGGCGAGGACGGATGAAGAAAGAAGAAAAGAAACTGACAAACAGGCGGGAGGCAAGCCCGATATATATAGTCGTCAAACCGGGGCAGAAATCTGATGACGTGACCATTCGCACGCCGCTTTTGGGTAGAAACGAAGGCAACCGCTCTGTGTCGACTTGGGGAGCATGGTGAAGGAGAAGGAAGGAGCGAACTTCCGCACTGCGGCTTGCCAAAAAACGGGTCGTCACACACAATGTGCGCAGGTGGATCAATGAGTCTTTGGGAAGTCACGAAAAGCACGAAATGACAAGAAAAACCAAGGCAAACGCATGCTCCTTGGCAGACGAACTCGAAAGTCGAGCATTATGGGTGGCGGAAAGGAACAAATTATCATTTGGACTAATCCAAGTTTAATACTTGATGTTGTAAGTGGGTAGCCTTTACGGCAGTGTGAGGCTGAGGATTATAAAATGTCTATGCTAATCATCTTAGGTGAGAGTGGATATACTAACGTACCTGCCTCATAAAGTACATTTAGGCAAATGGCAAGTCTACCAGCTGCCTGATATGTATACGTACCTACCCATCTACCTATACCTTTAGTAGGGAACTACCTGGGTATTCACCACGAACCACCACACATCCAGACACCAAACATCTGTTCATCACACTCGGGTGCATCTCCACGGCTCCATGACTTGCCCATTTGCTTTGTACTTTTCTACAGAAAGAGAAACTTCATCTTCATGATCAGACGGGAAGACGCCCCACTCGCAACATCTTTGTGAAACAGCAGCTGGTAACTGAACCTCTCGGCCTGATCCCTCGCTGGCGTTGATCACAACATATTCGGTGTTAGATAGTGACTAGAAAAAAGGATAGAACTCTCCTTCCTGATCGCTACGCGATGAACCAGTGCCTCCACAGCCCGCACAGTCTTGCCCATCATCTTCCATCGACGCGTCAAGCTTGAGCTTCAACCCCATGTCGAGATCGAGTTCAGTCTTCCACGAGGGAAGCCATACTTTCTTGATACCTAGGTCAAAACCAGTTTGTTAGAAGTCTTCAGGAGGTGGGAACAGGCGGGGAAAGGGGAGTCAGGGCATACACATTTGCATCCTAGTTGACGGGATCGGAGGCTTGACGTGCAGGTGAAAATGAAAATCTACGGGACCTCGAAGCTGAAACGAATGCTGTGTGAATCAGGTGCTACAATGGCTCTGCAGCGGCGCTTCGTCTTCCATCAGCAGTTTTCGTGCGTCTCTTATCTCAATAAAAATTGTCTGGCACAAGGGCGCTACGCGACCACCATCACACAGGATCAAGGTCACAACGAGGCCAAGTTTCACATCATTCTTCACAGCGCTGTAATCTTGCCTTTGAAATCCTTTCTCAGACGTCTCCTACTGGGACTAATTTTTCCCGAGGGAACGCCCAGGGACTACAGGCCCAAGCACTCTGGCCACGCTCCGATTTTACACCACTATGGAATCGAGAGCCAACCCTTGCCACGGCACGATGATCGAGATGATACCTAGATGCACACCGCGAACGGCATGCTATCGGTCACACTCAAGTGCGCATTTTGAGTTCTGACATTGTGGGATTTGCGGCCGAAAATGCCACAGCATCCCTTGGGATCCTCGAATAATGTGATGGAGGAGTATGCTATCAATGGATCAACAATGTGGACTGGATTAGTTTGACATTCTAAAGTCGCTCATTATGTATAGCTAGGTCCAGGCACAAAATGAGGTCGGATGAGCAACGCCAGAAATATTCGTGTCAGCGGCCATTTCCAGGATCAAGATGGGCACCGGAAGAGGGGGTTGGTGTTTGTTCGGAGCTCGCCGGGCTCCTGCGGCAGTCCGGACGGCGACTGGCCCTTCAAGGCTGTCTTAGTACATGTCCAGCCTTAACACCCAAATCTAACAACTGACTCCTCAAGTGCTTCGAAAGCCTCGGTATTCCCTTTCGCATCATCTGCCCCGATTGCAATAACCATGGCCTCCAATGACCAACCCTCAGCGCTCGTCCACTCAATCCTGACCACCACCGAATCCGCCATTATCCCACTCACCAGTGCCGGCGTCCGGTCCGGCTGCAAATTGTTCGGCGCCGCCATTCTGCGCCGATCGGACCTCCAGCCACATACTATCGCCACCAATAATGAGCGTCTATCTCCGCTGCTGCATGGCGAGATCAACTGCATCCAGGAATTCTTCACCAACCCCCTATACAATACGCCAGAGAGTCCTCGACCAGAGACCAAAGATTGCATCTTCTTTGCAACCCATGAGCCGTGCAGTCTTTGTTTGAGCGGGATTACCTGGGCGGGTTTCAAGGAATTTTACTATCTATTCACGTACGAGGATTCGAGGGACTTGTTTGGTATCCCATATGATATCGATATCTTGCAGGAAGTCTTCAAGGTCAGGGCCAAGGGAGAAGGAGAGGAGGCACTGCATGAGAGAGAGCTATATAACCGGAAGAACAAATTCTTTGAAGGCAGGAGTGTGGCAGATTTGCTGTTGCAGATCGAGGATGAGGAGGAAAGGAGGAAATGGAAGGGAGAGATTGCGAGGATCAAGGCCAAGTATAATGAGTTGTCTGCCACGTATCAGGAGGGAAAGAAGAATGGTGTGGAGACCGCGAGCGTTTGGCAATAGGGTTTGAGCACGTTGTAGCCAATGCTGACGGGAATATCGCTTGTTCTCCTTCTCTGGGAGGTAGACATAGCCATTTTCGAGAAGCGGGTGCTGATGGGTTTAGTGGATTATTGTATGCGAGCCTTGGTTATACAAAGACCTCGCAGTCCATTCTGCCATCAGCCCATTTATGATGAATCTGTCTTTCTGGCGTTGTTTCATAAGTAAATTTTCTCAGAAAAGTCTTTTTTTCTTCCCTTATTGTGCTAGTCACAGTCTACATATGTATTCTTGGGAATAGCATTTGACCAGTAAGCAGGTATCCTATGCAGAGGGACCGATTCCAAGCGACAATAGTCGTCCTCGTAAGCATGAAGTTTAGATCTCCTTGCTTTGAATTCCACGAGCTATGCAAAACATTCTTTTCGTCTACGAGTCTTGAAGTGTTCGCCATTGTGCCCCTCGCAATATATATCCTGCTGGCATACGCTCAAGGCTATCCTAGTTGCAGCTATGATGATTCATGTATCCATTCTTCATTAGCAGCGTCCAATTTTCGAATTCTACGCAAACATACAGTTGAGCATTTGTGAATGCCCCATAACCTGTACGAATCCGGGGTTGAGGGTCGTGGAGTATTTCGACGTCACCCGCGGGCGTCCCCTCACGACCATCTCCACCGGCCCGGATGATTAACGCCCGACATCTTCCCATCTTGTCGACTGACCTACCTACATGGCCTTTCAACACGATACATCGTGAATACGTTGCATCCTGCGCCGATGCGAAGCAGAATCTGACCCGAGGATACAATTCTTTTCCAATTACCAAATTATCAGTCGACACTCATTACGTATTAAAGTCGTCTGGCTAGCTGAAACTCCGTCTATCCGGTCGTCAACTGTTCTGTTCAGCGCACTTTCATAAGCCAACCGAACTAGACGCCACCATCATGGGGAAGATCAAAACTATGGAGTACTTCCGAGTACCTCCCCGCTGGCTCTTTGTCAAGATCACAGATGAAGCAGGCAACGTGGGGTGGGGAGAGGCAACCCTTGAGGGCCATTCCCAAGCAGTGGAAGGCTGCTTGGATGCGTGGTTTGACCGGTACACTGGCATGGAAGCAGATGATATCGAGCACATTTGGCAGATGTGTTGGAGGACGAGCTTCTACCGAGGGGGACCCGTGTTCATGTCGGCATTGGCTGGCATCGACATTGCTTTGTGGGATTTGAAAGGTACTGCACACTCTGCACGAGATATACAGAGGGATCAAAGCTGACTACTTCATAGCTCGCAAACTTGGAGTTCCTATCTGTGAGTTTACTTTTCCATATAACGGGGCCCCTATCTCTTCGTCAGACCTGCATGCATAGATTCAAATTCACACTGATGTGCCATATTAGATCAGCTTCTTGGAGGCAGAGTCCGTGACAATCTCAGAGTATACGCCTGGATAGGAGGCAACAGGCCAGGCAACGTTGCAGAAGAGGCGTGAGTCACAAGAGCCTATTCAGCGAGAAGAATGTGCTAATCAATCCCACAGAAAGGCACGCAAGGCACAAGGATTCAATTGCATCAAGATGAACGCAACAGAGGATATTGGATGGCTAGACTCACCATCTTCCCTCGACTCATGCGTTGAGCGAGTGGCAGCTGTCAAAAAGCTAGGCATGGACGCCGGCGTCGATTTTCACGGACGAATTCACAAGCCTATGGCAAAGCAGCTTGTCAAGCTTCTTGAGCCACACAGACCGCTGTTTGTAGAGGAACCCTTGCTCTCTGAGCACGTTGAGAGCATCAAGTCGCTAGCTGAACAAACCAGTGTTCCCATTGCCCTAGGCGAGCGTCTCCACAGCAGATGGGATGTGAAGCCGTTCCTCGAGGCCGGCTGCGTCGACATCTTACAGCCTGATATCTCTCATTGTGGTGGTATATCCGAGCTGAAACGAATTGCGGCAATGGCAGAGGCTTACGACGTGGCGCTTGCGCCCCACTGTCCCTTGGGACCAATCGCTTTGGCTGCTAATTGCCAGGTCGACTTCTCGTGTCCCAACTTTGCTATACAGGAAATGAGCCTGGGGATACACTACAATGCAGGAGCCCAGGATCTTACAAGTTATACGAAGAACCCGGAAGTATGGGAAGTCAAAGATGGCTATATTGGTATTTTGACCGGCCCTGGACTTGGTATTGAAGTGGACGAGGAACGAGTTCGGGCTCTTTCGAAGTCAGCGACAGCATGGATCAGTCCAGGCTTTATTGGACCTGGAGGAGAAATCCGGGAATGGTAATGGTCGACTTCATTAGCGACGGAAAAAATTGTATCGGAGGGAGTCCGCCAATTCTAGATCTCCGTAGTGCAATGTCCTCCTTTTCCCCTTAGATCGTAGACTGTCAAACTCAAAAGGCGGCCTCAGGGAAGAGAATCTTGATGCATTATGTTACCGGAAAATCCCAACCGAAAAATTTGGTAAAGGAGCTCTCATGTATAGCGGCGGCATGCTTGAAGATGCGGGCTCGCCTCTTGGGTGTTCCGCTTGAACAAGAGCAATATACGATGAGGTTCCTGGATAGGTTTGGGAAGGCTGTCACCACAGCCCCCAAAAGCATGCGGTCGACAAGCATTTTGGAGGGGGATATAACATCGATGTCTGAGCCTTTGTGTCTTAACGCACGAGGACTTCTACTTAGGTAGGTATGCTTGTTCTCTCAAGCGGCGATGAAACAGGAAATATCTCGGGGAGGAGCAATAGGCACACACAGAACCTTTGTCATCCCTTCAATTACCACGCATATCAAATATGTCACAACTGGCCAATGTGGCTTTGGCCGAGCGATTAGGTTGGGCCATCCTCCTCGGGCAGGTCCGCAATCCGCAGATCTTGGGTTGCATTGATAACATAGTGCATATATATACTCACCTCCTATGGGTAAAAGATAGTTGAACCTTGTTGCGGCCCATGAAACATGCCCCGCAAGCTGTGGTCTGACCAAGCTGGAGGTGATGTGCATTGCACAGTCTTGTAAAATTGTCTCTTTTCGAGGTGCAACAAAGTATCCGATGTCTTTTCCTCAATTATGTCGTAACTGGTCACGATCATAGATCGTGAGCTAGAGTAGGCAGACTGGAACATCTCTAAATAACACCATGAAGCCTGCAGTATATCAATTCCTTGTGGGCAGCTTCGCAGCCCTAGGCTCATTTCTCTTTGGGTACGATCTTGCGGTAATAGCAGGAGTGGTAGAAGCAGATTCCTTCAGCTCTTCATTTCTACAAGAAGATGCCAACGCACGATCTGGCACCGTTGTTGCGCTGTTCACAGCTGGGTGCTTTGTGGGAGCAGGTTTGTCGCCCTTCACCGGGCCACTAGGACGGCGGGGCACAATACTCTTGGCTTGCTGCATCTTCGTGGCCGGAGGCGTTGTTCAGACGGCGGCAGTCGTCATCGGAATGCTCTATATTGGGCGCCTCATTGCTGGCATTGGAGTAGGTTTCTTGGTCATGTGCGTATTGGACATTCAGTTCTTGATATCTGGTTCGGGGACAAATGGAGCTTCTAACATGAAATGCTACAGGATCATACCAATTTTCCAGGCCGAGATCTCTCATCGTAAAATACGCGGCAAGATTACAACCCTTCAGCAATTATTTAGTGCTCTTGGCCAGATTGTTGCTTCTTGGACGGCATTTGGTTGCTATATAACCTGGACCGGTACAGGAGACAGCCGGCAATGGAGGATACCTCTCGCCATCCAGATCATACCGGCCTTGATACTCGGAAGTATGATATACTTGTTCCCCGAGGTGTGTGTGCACTGACATGTCCCCAACAACTCCTAATACTAACAAGTGCTCTCATCAAGAGTCCTCGATGGCTGTGTGACCACGATCGAGCAGAAGAAGGCTTGCGAAATCTGGCTCACCTGCATGCGCACGATGACATCAATGATTCTTATGTTCGGGAAGAATTTGACTTGATCCAAGGTCAGATTGCAGAGGAGCACTTACGCAAGAAGGTATCGTATCTGGATCTTGTTCGACCATGGGGAAACTTGCGCCGAACTATTATCGTCTGCATGATTCAAGCTGGTTGCCAAATGACTGGCATCAGTGCTATCCAGTACTTCTCGCGTAAGTCATACACAGAAGTGCAATTTTGCGTTGCTGGGCGCCAAATTGGGCGCCCGGGAGTTTTCCCCGGATAGCCACTTGGGTACAGAACGTGCTATTCCTCTCCTAGGCCCGTTTCTGCTCGTTAAAAAGTGGCTAATTCATTCTTGTTTAGCTCAAATCTTTCGACAAATTGGAATCCCCACATCGACAACTTTACTGCTGACGGGCGTGAACGCTGTCATCGGCCTCGCAGGTACTTCGCTTTGTATCTTGACAATCGACTCGATAGGGCGAAGGCCATTGGAGATTTATGGGGCGGGTGTTATGTGTGTGACTTTTCTCATCAACGCCATAATCATCAAGTTGTTCCCGGCTAGCAGCCCAAACACGGCAGCACACTGGGCCTTTGTGGCTCTGACCTGGCTATTCAATTTTGTGTTTTTCATATCAAGCGTGAGTTGTTCACATGATTCCTTGATGAGCGGAACCGCACTGATTAATTGATTCCGAAGGGGCCGCTCTCCTGGGCAATCCCTGCAGAACTTTTCGGAACAGCCATGCGCTTAAAAGGTGTCAGTGTCGGGGGCATGACTTCGTTTGCATTCAACACCATGATCGGCCAGATCACCCCCATCGCGGTGGCGAGCATTGGCTGGAAGTACTATATAGTCTTCATCGTCTGCAATTTGACGAATGGTATTTTCTTCTGGGCATTTCTGCCAGAAACCAAAGGGCTCAACCTAGAGGATATGGACGAGTTGTTCTTCATAAGTCCAACCTTCATTCCCGGTTCTTGTTGGGAGCCACCGTCACGCTCACAAAATCCAAGCGAGCGTCTCTGTGAGAAAGCTTGAATCAGGTGAGTATTCGGAGAAAGCCAATTTCAACTCTTGCATCGGCTAGACTCGGTAGGCATCAAGCAGGGCCTCAAGACAGATAACGCATACCTACCTAGGTAGGTAGATAGGAGGAAGACAAAATGCTCCAGACTACTTTACTTGGGAGCTCCACCAGGTTTTGTTGGCGATTGGCCTTTGTTGCATTAAGTGGAAACCGATCAGGACGAAGCTCCGCCTGTTCAAAAGATCGAAAGCAGTGCGAGCAGTTAGGTTTATTCTCGAGCCGTGCCCCGTCCATATCTGGTGCCTACCTAGGTAGGTAGGTATGCTGCAATGTGCTCGAGGTGGACGGGTGGAAGTGAACAAGGCAGACGCCGAAGATACGTCAAAATTGGTCACTTCGAACCTAGTAGACCGGGTGAGATGCAATATACCATTGTTTGGTAGCCTCTCCGATCATTTACAGCGTGTTGCGGGCTCGACGATTTTGTATCTGCCTCTCTCTATTCCCAGGGCTCTTCGGCCCAAGCTCTTTGCAATCCTTCCCATTTACATGGCCTTTATATTCTCGATCGATGAAAATACCGGGCTGCAAAAGCGCGCGCAGTTGACCAAGCTGAGTATGTCAGGTGAGCACGAAGCAATTCGCATCCGCCTTGGAACAAAGGGTGTCTCCCACCCCCGGCCTCTTAAGGTTCACCAAAGGAATTTCCGGTTGTCATGGAATAACTGGGATCCAATTGGCCTTGCTCTAATGAGGCCCAGCTTAGCCCACTGAAATAGAGACGGACCAACGTCCACTGGACTTCGTAGAGGCGAGTTCGACCGAGATATCAAACGATTCAACACATTATGTGCGTCTCGGAGCCCAGGGGACGTTCGCAGAATTCTTCGGGATACTGAAGCAGGTCTGCCAAGATAAATACAGGCCGAGTCCACCTTGCCACCCAGGAACAAACATCGTGGTGTTCGCGATTAGTGGTGGACAGGCATGGTGATGTAGGCGGGATGTGGGGGCCGTCAAAAAATTTAAGGTGCCACAGCATGCGCCCCAGAACCAACTCGTCAAGTACACCGGATATCCCGACACACCTCACGGATAAGGGTATCCATAATAAGACAACACATCGTATCTGGTAACACGATGAGAGTGCATCCACTACCATGCGGCAATCGACTTGATCGTACAGCGACGAATCAGGGAATCGATGACCAGGGGGCCGAGACCACGAGGGAGGACCACAGCATTTGCATGGGCATATGCGTGAGGATGGAATTCTCATGAGGCCCACAGCAGAATCTGATGCAGAAACAAAGAATGACATGCACCGGTTCTCCAAACTGCAACGTAGTAGTGCCAGGACCAGAGTGGAAATGCGCGGCGCTACATATTTCATCCATGCCGAACTCCACCGGGCTATGATTCGCCATGGCCCTGCTCTTTGTAACCTGGGAGAAGAAGACTGAGACGGCTATATAGGAGCAAATAAGGAAAGCTTTATTTGAGGTAAAGATTCAAGTTGCAAATGCTACAAATATGCCACTTCCCTCGCTATATCGACATTTCCGCTTTCTGACACCCGAAAGGCATCGGGAATGCGAGCTGAGAAACTACATATCGTACGATTCATGCATCTCACAATGGTTCGTCTTAATAGTTTACTACATACTATGTATGCTGAAAATCCGTTAAGTGTCGGGGGCTTTGTTTATGGTCAGCTATACGTATGCCGTTCTTCAAGTATAAAAGCAGGCTTCCCTTCAAGCCATTTCTAATGTGTGAAGCGATGAGGAATAAGAACTTCCAAGGCTATGTTGCACGCATCCATTGGGAAGCAAATTTCCCAATACCCCAAGATTCGCTTACCATATGGATGCCATGATTTCGGCGCCATAATGACTTGTCATTTTTCTTTTTCAAAGTAATCCATGGGGGCTCTCAACTTTGTTTCTCGATTTCAATCAGGACTTCCTTCTACCTCAGGCAGCTGATCGGCACGAAGCGGCAAAGGCAAATGCAACTCACGATGGCGATCACACCTTGGTGCTAACATTCCATTGCTGTGCGTCATTGACCGTTGAGACTGCTAGGCCAGCAGCAACGACCGGCTACTGAAAGAGACTACCTGGGTATCTAGGCTCTAGACCATCTGCATCACGAACATGACATCGCTACAATTGGACTTTTGCAATTGTGATCAGGCGGTTTATCAAAGCCAGACTGATGGACAACAAGTCTCCCTTCGCCATAATATTCTTTTCATTTTTTCGATCATTGACTTATTCTTGGATACACGCAGCACACGGCCTCTTGCGACCTTGCGCGTTGGCTTCGCGGACCACCCAATGAGTCGAGATGGGCCTAATTCCATAGCGTTGGCGGTCCGTTCAAAGAGTCCGAGGCTGGTGCCGGTCATCCCCCAAATGCCTTCGCTTGGCCTAGACCACGAAGCAACGTGGAGTCAAGGTAGCATCAAGCCTGTGATGCTTTACTATGCCTTCATCCTCTCGGAATGCTCGAACATCCCACTCCAGAGGGTTAATTAGAGAGCCAACATCCCATCCGTTACATTTCGAGCCAGCGCGACTAGGGACCATGTGGAGTCGGATGTGGGACGCCGAGTCCAGCACGAGCCACCGAAAGTGATCTGTCACTCACCACCAATTCGATTCGCGAATCTCGCTTGCTTCCGGGGGGGAGGGGGATGGGTGGTGATGGTCAGGGACCCTGGGCAGGGGATCAAGCGTTCCCACCTATCGACACAGTACAACTGGGATCCACTCTCAACAACAACCGCCGGGCCCGAGTCCTGTATTGTACATCTCCGGCTTGGCCCAGGTTTTCCAATATGGCGTTGACGCTGTGTCTCAAAATGTGCCCACCCGACACGATCGATACTACGTTGGCCCGAATTCCCATTCCTTGCAGACAGCAAGTAGTTCGTGGCTTTTGCGGAGCAGGTTCCGCCATAATGCTGGGAAGTAGCCGAACTTACCACCAAACCTCTGGCAGTACGCTACTTGACAGCATAGAGTTGCCTACCTAGGTTGCGGCATTGAATGAGCTGCGGCCCTCTGGAATGAGACAGCGGCCCTATGTAGGCGACTTGGTAAGGCTCTCGTTGGTTATTTGACAATGCCGCCGTCCCACTCTGCGACTAGTTCGCTGCAGATCTCGCTGTCAAACTTGCTTTTGTTTCTTTGAAAGGGCCGCCCGCATCACGGCAGTTGCAGCCAGGGCGAGCCCAATCCGCCCACAACTAAGCCCGCCGGGAGAAGTTGACTGCACGGAAAAAGAACGTCGTTTCGCGCGGGAAGAGTTCTACTGTCAGTCAGCCTCGTCTTGGGTGGGTTATAAAATCAAAAGTCTGGCCCTGTTGTTAGCGTGAGTTGAAGACCGGATGGTGGGAATGACGCTGGGGATGCCAACTAAATTAAAGCCCTGAGTCCTCCCACATCCCCCCCTTGCTCGCTGCACTATCAATGTGTTCCAAGCATGCGGGACTAGGGACCCCTTGCCACACCACATCTCGAGATCCTCGTACCACGCAGTAGTAGTACAGGCGCAGCTTAGTCAAGGGTGGGTACTCCCTTCTGGCATCTTACCTACTGTGCAAGGCTTGGGTTTCTACCACAGGTCTCTTTTCACTTGTTCGTCATACTTTTGCTTTCTTATTGAGTGGGCTCTGTTGTTTTTCCTTCTTGTTTGTCAACTTTTATTATGTTTCCGGATCGATCGAAATGAGCAGTTCCAAGCCAGGTGACAGAGCTAAGAGCGGGCGTTCCGCAACGTCCTGTCTGGAGTGCCAGCGCCGGAAGCAAAAGGTAGGTCAAGAGAGGCAATGAGAGGAGCCGTTCTAGTTCTTCGTAGTGTCGGAGATGGCTGACGCCAGCTATCCATTCCTTCAGTGCTCCCGCGATTGGCCCTGCAACCACTGTCAGGCTAGAAAGGTACCTCACCTGTGCCAGTTTGCCCCGACAAAGAAGGTATCGACGCCCCAGGATGATTTATCTGGTAATGCCGCGAAGTTTGTGATGCCTCTGCCCATTTGTCTGATTGTTAGCTTTTCCTTTGTTTTTATTACTTCAAGTTGTGCAAGTGTATCGTTTATTGACCTTGGCTTCGCGCATGAAGTTCCAGGAAACGCAAAGAGGACAGCTATGAATCGGAAACATCTGCCCTCTCTCTTGATTCCGACCAAGGACTGTCGGACGGGCTGGCAAAGTTGGGCTACATGACGGGACATGACTTCTTCAGCCTTGCGAGACCCGGGACGAACGTGAGTTGTGGACCTGGTATGACCACATTATTATCATTGACGGTCGTTGCAGTCTCCCAACAAACGTGAATCCGATATCGTGGCCGTTCAGTCAGAGGAAATCGAACATGCATTAAAGACCATCCTGCCCAAACCTTACACCGGTATGCTGCGCCCATTGTTAGTCGCGCTTCGTCCCAACTAATAGATTCAAGATGTGCTGGTGCAAAACTTCCTGGAGAATGCAAACTTCCAATATTATGCAATATTTCCTGAACAACTCCGAGACCAGAGTTCCGAATGGTGGGAGGCACGTGCAGCTCGACGAAGACTTGCCCCCGAGCTCACGTGCCTCCTGATCCGCGTTTGTGCTGTATCCGCGCAGTATTTGGAGGACTCTCTGAAGCAGCGACTTGAAATCGAACTTGGCGAGAAGGCTCAGTCTATGACCGAAAGGTTTCATGTTGCCGCACAGAAGCTTAGCTCATCGATACCGAGAGGAGCTGGAGGCGTCGTTCAGGTGCAACAACTATTCCTTGAAGCGTCATGGTGGAAATCTGAGGCCAACATGGTCGAGGCCTGGCATTCACTAAGCATTGCTATTCGTGAAGCGCAGGAAATCGGTAAGGGCGAATTCTTCCTCTAGAAAGACTCTGGGGCAGATAGTCAACCCTAGGGGACGAAAATTAACAATGGCTTCAGGCATGCACAAACAATGCGAGGGCTTACCAAACTTTGAGAGAATGATCAGGAATAGGTTATGGTGTATTTTATGGACATGGGACTGGTGAGATACTTGTCTTTAATTTCAGAATACTCTGGGTCTAGTGTTCTAATAGTCCTAGGCAAATGTCAACCCTACTTTCACGACCTCTGCTCATCGATCAAGACGACCACAAACTAGAACTCCCCGACGGTCGACTCGAGAATATTACAGATCCCGAAGTACCACATCCAATGTCATCCATCGCCCTCCAAGCATCTCTCGGCCTTCATGTATTCCACCTTTTCCAAAGAATGAACACCGACAGCTCCGCCCCACTCGTCCTAGAAATCGAAGCCGCCCTCGATAAATGGATGGCAACCTTTCCAGCCGCATTGCGCGACCACCGTCCTGACACCCACTGGGATGATAAATACCCTAACGTGCCCTTTATGCGCTGCCAGATCAACATCATTGCTTACACATATCTCCTCGCGCCTCTCAAGCCCTATCTCTTGGGTAAAGCCGACCCCGAAGTGATGAGGACACCGATAGGCTCCCAACTCCGGGCCAAGGGCGTCGACACATGTCTTGATCTGATGAAAGCTGGCGAAAGATTCTATAATCTTGCCTTTCCGCAGGATATCAAGTACTTCTTCATAATCTTCTTCATGTTCGATGCCGCCACCGTCATGTGCTCCGCCATCGTTCACGATACACATCACACCCTCCCGAAACGTGAGCAGTGCATTCATACGCTTCGTACTGCGCAGGAGCTCATGGACGGCGTCGCGCACATCTCCGAATCGGCTCGGATTTCCGCCCAGCTGCTCCGGAAACTCGCAGCTACGCTCCCTCTCACGCAGACAGAGAAAGAAATCCTCACTCTTAGCCCGGCCTCCTGTGCCTCTGCGTCATTGCCATTCAAGAAGATCAAATGCAGCCCCTCTCCGAACACTTTCGCGTCCACCGAACTGGCTTCTGGGCTAGCCGCGGGTGAGGAGTTTGACGCCACACACGAAGGGCCCAGTGACCATCGCGCATCAAACTCATCGGAACGGACAGATAGTTTTGCAAGGACTTTGTCCAGTATGCCGTATGTGGCTATTCAGCAGCCCCAGCAACAGCGACAGGATGGGAACATCAATTATCGACAAGGGTACATATCAATGCCTCCCTCTCATCCAACTCATTGGAGCTATGTGAACTATAGCACAGGTGGTTTTCCCGTGACAACTGGGCCTCCCAGTGGAGTGGGCTATGGCAGTATGGGGCCGGTGTCTGGCAGCCCAAGCCATCAGCAAATGGTGGGAAGCGCGATGCAGCCTGGGGGGCCACTGACGGGGACATATTTGGAGCCATTATGGGATTGGGACCGATTGAATATGGATTTGTCTCAAGCACATCATCATTACAGGCGGCAGTAAATAAATTAAAGCCCTGGGAAGGGGGGAGGGGCGAAGCATCTTCGGCGGCGTGAGCATTTTGGCTTGAGATACCTTTTAGAAGTGTTCGGGCCCTCAAGGGCCACGGTTCATTGCTTTGGTTCACGGGTGATTACGTTGTTCACGGGCATACGTTAGGCAATCAGAAGCAAAATGTATGCAAGCCCTGAGTTTTCCAGATACCAGCAGTCATTGAATCATTATAAGACACAAATTCCAGCTTCTTGACAATGGCTTCGGCTTTAACTTCACAGTGTTCCCTCAACTTCACAGCTTATCTTGAATAGTTCGCTTCATCCGAGAGCCGTAGCGCCAAAAGCTGCTGACCGGTGTGGAATTAAATGCAGCATGTGCTCATCCTCGGTATGGGTCTTGTCGACCTTGAGCAAACTCACTGAGTGAGCCTATAGAAGCAATTGCAAAGAAGCTTTGATCAATTTCAGTTGGGTAAGCCTTGGAGATAGCATCAAATTACCTATCGCGGCGAGCAAATGTCTGCCGTGAGGCCGGGTGGCTCAGATTTCAAGTGCCCCGAGTTGGATCAGAAATGAGATAAGTAGAGAACCTAGGCACCAATATCAAACTAGACACAATCAGCTACCGAGCCTTCGTTTTAAGGATGACTTTCATTCATTCATTCATGCGGCGTCCTTTACGGCCTATGATGGCTATTATATCACAGCAGGCTATTTACCTGTGTAGGTACCTAGCGGTAGACCGCGCCTCCTGCCGGTACATCTAAATTGAGACGATTGACGACTAGCGCACAGCACATAAATATAAGAGGAGCGAAACTTGGGTATACAGCATGACTCTCAAATCTACATTCAAAATACTTTTCTCGTTCATATTAGCAACCCAGCCGACAAGAATGGCCCTCAAGACCGTCGCCGAGCACGACGGACCTGGCAATAAGCCGTCATGGGCCAACTTACCCCCTAGTGTACAGGTTCATATTCTTCAAGATTTGGCACATAGCTATCACCTGCCTTCTTCACATAACAGAACAGGCCGTGCAGCCCATGCAGCTGTTTGTCCGGAGTGGCGAGATTTCTTTGAGAACATCAATTTCGACAAGCTTGTTCTGCACCAGGATGACCTCAAGGAGCTTCGAAGCATCATGAAACGGCGCCAGAACAACCAGTCCAAGAATGGCCAGGTAGCAGACAGGGTCTTCACATCGCCTATGCCACGAATTCGTCATATCTGGCTTCGTGTAGAGCTCGATGCGTATGACTGCAGGAAATGTCAGAGCCGTGAAGACGACCAAGAATCCAAAAGGTATGTATGATGCCACTCTGAGGGGGGGGGACTTATGTTTCAAAAGGTGGTGTTTGCCAAAAGCGTACAATCTTCTTATAACCGTTGTTGACATCCCTCCTAGGAACAACATGGTTTTCACAAGAGCCCTTTGGGAATTACTGGATATTCTTTCAAAATGGGAGATCTCCCAGACTATCGACCGTTCACCTTTCACCCTCGAACTCAGTGCTCATTCTCCGAGCGACTCGAAGCACATGTATCGATACTGTACGCCTGTGCTCAAAGACAGCTACCCATATCTCCAGGACGACAACACACAAAGGTCATTTCTAGTGCGGCATCGTGGTAATTCAGTCGCCACTCCTCATGACGATCATTCTCATTACTTTTCCCCTGATGTCGATCCTATCTGGCTAGTAGCCATTAGGAAAGTCATAGTTAGGGAGAGGCTGATGAGATGGCTGAGGCTTGACTTCTCTGGCGTCAGCCATGCCCAGTGCAGACATCCCAAAACCCCAACAGACCGCTTTCCAAAAGTAGAGTGGATCACATCTTTGCTCATACGTCGACAATCATATAGCAGCCTTCATCCCAATGACTTGGGAAAACTTCTCAATGACAGTCTGGTAGGCCTCCATCATATTCGATATGAGGGGTGGCGCTCATCGCGGCCCAAAACCTGGCATTGGCCTCCTGCGTGGCGAGAGCAGGAGGACTTGAATTACGGTCCAATCATTGCCCCGAATAACTTGCCAACAGCAGTAGGCAATCAACGACGTCGGAACGACACGGACAGGCAAGGCATATTAGGGAGGGACTTGCCGCCATCTTTGGAAAGTTTGCACTTATTTGAGGACTTCGACCATACTATCCATGGACCAAGGAGCCTGGAAGAGCCGCGACCATCCCATATTTTAGTGCTAAAAGCTCTCGCTATCTCGGTGCCCTCGCTCAGACATCTATCGGTATCCTTCCTGAGTGACGCAAACGAATGTCTGAATATGTCAGCTACGATATTTCCCAACCTAGAATCAGTAGCATTGACTTCCCAGCACCATCTTGGCCCAACCAGCCCTGGGCTCAACGACCTTCTTTACAAGGCCGCAACCGCAGCAATGAGGATGCCCCATCTGCAAATTATGGAGATCTGGAATTGCGGCAAGGGGTGCGCCGCTATTTTTCGATACGAGTCCACGGGAACAAGTACGACAACGGCCAGTATGCTCACTTGGAGGTGCTCGTGGCGAGGTATGAACTCGTTGGTGGGGAGTTCCGTGATCGAGAAATGGAGAGAAGTGGCACATGCGAACGTGGATCGCAGGCTCACATTTGAAGTCGATCCGTTACCTGAAGGTTCCTATCTCCATTATGGAGCTGTCTTGCATCAATTGAAACTAAGGAACTCGATATTGCACGGGACTTCCGAGATGCAGGTGCGTGTCGAGGCGCGTAGCGAGGATGAGAATGCAGTGGCTGCATGGAAATCGTAACAGTGGGCACGCGTTATCAGCACAGAAGGCTACTCGATAGGTAGTTCTCTAAAAACATTCATCGAATTTCAGCGCGCCCCTCATAAGAGGTCAAATGTCGACGCATTTTGATGGTGATTTCAACAAACGAACATCTGAGCATCTAACAAAATCGTACATGTGTACCTAAGGTAGGTAGCCTGTTGGGTGAAACAGACACTGGGCTTGCGAGTTTGAGTGGAAATGTCGATTTTTCGGAAAACCTCAGGTTTGTAACATTTTCTACAGTAAGACGATGACAATGAAAAGAGAGGTAGGCCTGTCCAGGCTTTTCAGTTGAATTTCCCAAATAAGGGAGATCTGCGAGGCACAAGGCCAAACCACGCCGGTAGAAATGCCGAAGTCAGATATTCTGGTAGCCTAAAGTTGGCTAACAAGCCCACGAAACAACTTAGATTGTTCACGAACGTACGGCTAAGCAGGGGGGAAATCAAAGGCAATATAGATCTGTAGAATTACTGAAAGACACCAATGTCTGGTATTTATAGCGAGGCGCTTGCTTGGCCACCAGCCGGGCTTGCTGACATTGCGTAAGGGTGTGGCCCTATACGCCGTATTGGTTTTTCCACCACTTGGCCGTTGTGGCTTGCGATCGAGGCCCATCCAGCTCCTTTGACGTTCACTCTAATGTCGTTCTTTTAAGATTAACCTTCCATCCTATTCGTTTTAATCTCAAGGAAAGCTTTGCCTCAGGGGTAAGATCACATACGCCAAAGGCGCTGGGTACGCTTTGGCAATTGCAAAAGATCTTCAATGTCTACGAATTGGGTATGAGCGATTAGTTATTTTCTTCAAGTCATATAAAGAGAGGCTGGTACGCTTTCCTTCAAAGCACCAGAAGCAGTGAACTTGACAAAAGCACCACAGCTGTTACAGTCATTACCAAACTAAATCCGGACGACTCACAACGCTCCAACATGCACTTCTCGCACACTTTCCGTGCTCTCTTGAGCATTGGCGCTGCTTCTGCCACACTCCAGCCGGCCACTTCCAACACCAAGGGCAAATGCCCGAGCACCTATAATTGCTCTGGTATGCATGCCTCATCATTAAGGATTAATATGCATCTACTTCCGCAATATAACTTGCTGACAACAGACCTGCCTACAGCTACCAAGGTCTCCAAAGCCATCCAAGCCGCCGAATGCTCTCACAACACACGTACGAGCAAAACGCAAACATTTGCCGTCTTTGTCACCGACCACCAGTACGATAATAACCACGGAGCTCCTTATGGAACGTGCTCAGCGTACACCTGCACGAGCCCCACGAGTGCGCAAATGAAAGCCGATGCTGACTGCTGGACTTTCTTCTGGAGCGGTACTGGCGCCTCCTCTGGCTATGGCACTGGGTGCATTGAAGATCCTAATACTGGGGAATGTGGATGTGAAAACTCGGATGGGACATTTGTTGCAGGAAGCTCAAGCTGCGTCTAAGTCTGTCACCTAGGTAGACGTTGGCGCTCGAGGTCTACGAACTGCTGCGGATTAGCGACGATATAGGTACATATGCCAGGCCCCGTATCTATACTAACATTTAAGTTTGCACAACACAATACAATCATATACATGAACCGCCCCCAAATACTTGCCATAGGAGATTGTACCCACCAAAAGTCTCCCAGTATACGCATATTCCAATGGTGTCACCTTGACACCATCGCTATGAGCTTGATGTATTTTATCATGTTGTGAGGGTCTACTTTAGGTACCAGACGGTGGGACGAGCGGTCGAAACCACTCCAATGTCGAGACATGTGCGCCTACGATATGCATCGAGAATACCAGCTCGTAAGAAGACGACATTGAGAAGTTCAAACAAGTGGCAGGCTTGATAAAAGGAAGTTGTGTGTACGACCGGTAGAGATGTTAAGACAGCCCCGGGTCCCTGTTTGCAATTGACAGAAGTCTTAAACGAAGCTCCCTCACACAATGAGAAGCGTATCGATAACACCATAGGAGATTCTTGTTGATCCAATTGTCTTGCCATGGAGTGCTTGCATTTCAATCTTGTGAAGGCTAGAAGGCCTCACAGGAGAGTTGGTCTTGCTACATGAGCTGTTGTCAAATTGGTATTTTCTTCAGATAAGAGCATTATGTTATTTCCATACAATGGTGAGGTCAAAGGCTGAAATGCAACAACATAGATACTTCCAACCGTCTCAGGATTTCACGGGCTCATACATGTAGCCAATAGCACGTTGCTGCTAAACCTGTGATTGCCTTGCTGTCTTGCCTTCTTAGGTTATGCCTTCAGATCTACAGCTCCGGCGTTGTCTAGGAAATCGAGGTTGGGGTTTGAGATGAGGCTGTGACTTCCTTGTCAAGTAGAACGCTGGAACACACTAGTATATCTCGGTAGGCAGTTATCTCGTTTCGAGCTTGCTATTCTGCTCCGGCCTGCATCTTCTACCTACTTTTTAGACACCTACCAAAAGGCCAGAGGAAACGTCCACTCGAATCTATCAGCTATTGTTCGGAAAGCGGCATTTTGTAGGCTGATTGAAATCTGCAGCCTCTTCCCAAAGTTGACGACAGCGATACTGCGCCTCCATCTTAAAAGGCCAAGAAGGAGAACGCGGCCACGTCCGGAGGTTCACCGTCCTGCAAAGATATCAGAAAAGGGTGCCGGGAAGGGTGATGGGTCCAAGTGCCTGGACATGAAGAAGGATATTGACGTAAGCCCACACGATCCACTGCCATCAGGTCACATATAGTATACGAGGTTAACAAGAAGGTAAGCAGCAATACCTGTCCGGAAAAGGCTACCATCTGCCGCGTCGATCCAGTCAAAGCAGTTCCGGATGATACGGGCGGGCTTGAGTTCCAGGCAGCGGAAACGGCGAAGAGAGAAGGCGAGGAAGAAAGCGAAGAGGCACAAGCCCATGCAGCAGGAAGAGTTGAAGGGTCAGGAAGATTTGAATGTCCAGAAAAATCTGAACTTCTTGGAAGATCTGAAGAAGCGAGAGGTAGAATTGGAGAAGATGAGGTTCGACAAGGTATTGAAGACCATCAAAGATATGATTTCGAATCAGCGACAGGAGTCCACTCACGGCAAAATCACGGCAATAGTCAAGGTCGAGAAGGACATCGTCGTGAAGACTGAGCCTCGCGATTGAGTGTCGTACAAGCAACTCAGCGTATACTACTTGCTCACGTCAGCTGGGCCATGCCAATGGACTGGATACCTGAAGTTACGACTGCAAATATGTCTTATATGAATTGCCCATGGAAAGGGAGAAAAATGTATATAATGTGTGAAGATATCTCGAGCGGTGGCTGTGGGTAAGTAGCACTATGAAGACAGCTTCGATAAACTTTACAAGCGCGCCCAGAATAGTGACAAAGATCTCGCGAGACTGACAAAACTAGAGAGGTCCTTAGGCTTCGTTTCATAAACAGTGACACGAGTGACTGTGCCTCAGAGCTCGTTGCCTAAGATGAGCACCAGGGCACTGCTACGAGTGAACTGTGTTGGAAACAGCAGCTGTAACATTATAGCACCATAGATAGCAACCAACAATCCACGGATTGCAAATCTCATTCGTCTGAAGGAACAATATACACTGGAACCTTGGAAGATTGCTCTTACCACGCAGCGGCATCTCAAGCCCCGTCACATGTTACCCCTGTGGTCCTTACCAATGGCTTCCCTCGGCCCACGGGGGACTGCGCGTAAAGAATAGAAATCAACGTAGGCAGAAGTGTAGAGCAGGCAGTAAATTTACCTTTGCACAAAAGACAGGCTGGAGTGTCTTGCTTTGCTGAGGGGCAGTGGGGAGTAGTAAGCACGACTATGGAGGGGAACCTGGAACTGAAGCCGGGCGATGCAGGCTGCTCAAATTTGAGCTCCGTGATTCGCGAGCTTGGCTTTCTGTTGCACTGTACGGTGACCATTTCACATTCACGTTAGAACCTTCACAATCACATGAGACAGTGTAGACGGACCCATGATTGGGTATCTTCATTGCTAAACTTCACTAAGGCCGCATCGACCAACCGAGTCAATACCACGGGTGGGCAGGGAACGTCAAAGTTGCCGATAACGGGGCCTCACTAAGGTTCCGCATGACATTCTCCTCGACTTCCGCCATCTCTTCATGCACTTTTTGCTGAAGAATCTCCTGTATACCGTCGCATCGCTGTTCCATGTCTCCTCGCAGGGCGTCTAGAAGCCGTGCCTCAGTCTTGTCCAGCATCTCGGCTACGTCTTTCTTGTGTGCCGCTAACCGGTCGTCAAAATGCTGCTTGAGCGAGAACAAACGCGAGTCTAGCAGCTCTTGCATGATTTTGAGACTGGCTGGCTCGGTAGCCTCCGGACTTGTGCTGTTTACGCGGCGGCGCTTCTTTCCTTTGGCTGTTATAGTGTCAGCAAGTTATTTTTCGACAAGTGTTCTGCGCTTCAAGTAGTACGTACAGTCGCTGGGAACTGCAGTAGGCGGTTCGGTATACTGAGGTGGCGGATCGTCAATGGCAGGAGGAGGAGGAGGATCGTCGGCATCATCAGCCTGGCGGTCTCCCTTGACGATTTCCCCGCCCTTTCCCTGGTACAGACTCGCTGTGCTTGCATGCACCGCAAGACTGGCTAAGCCAGCATCCGTAGCCGCGATGCAAAGCTCCCGTGTCCGCTTGACAGATAACCTTTTGCGAGGAATACTGGCATAGACTGCAAAGTGAGTCTGCCCTGCAAGTGCCCGGAACGCATCTATGACATCACTAGCTGTCCTGTTTTTGGGCTCACACGGGCTCTTTGGTAGTACGAAATCCGATGAGCTGTCCAAGTCAAATCTCAACAACAGTGTCTCTGGGCCGAGCATCTTTTCGGCCGGGTTGGGATCGACCGATAGCTGCCGTATCCGTTCCGGGTAGATGTATAGATATATGCTAGTCCTGCCATCGCGGCGGCTTCCCCCAATGCGCAGTGCAACTGTTGTACGGAGCTTAAAGAATGCCTTGTGCGAGTTTGGTTGCCAGTGCAGATCGAGACAGAGATTGGGCAAATGTTGGTCGGCCCATGTTGCTACAGCATTGACTTTGGTCACGTCGATTGATTTTGGCCATGTCGGCTGAATGTCACCCGTGTGCTCTCCTGAAGTTGTAGATTTGGGGGATGAGTGGACTTCTACAGGCGCATCGTTGGCTATCCTGGGCTTAGTTGGCGTAGGCGACCTAGGCGTGTTTGGATTCGTACTTGAGCCATCGCAATGTGGCGCAGGCGTCTGGGGCCTCATGCTTCTGTCAGTCATATTACCAATCTGTGAACTGTTAGCTGCAACACCACAAAACGCTGCTACTTTGAATTGTTGGCCTCTGAATCCCACCCGCCCAGGCTTTTGTCGTTGATGTCGATGTCTTCCGTTGGAGCAGCCTTGACTCGGTCGCTAGAAAGACCAACACAACCATGCCGTCGCGTCCCCGCACGCCCAGCCCAGCCACGACAGCCTAACAATGTCCAGTGTCACTGCAGCCCAGCACCCAGGGTCTTTCGCTGGCCGTAGACAGCGGGTAGAAGCCTGTAGAGAGGTGGTGCGGGTCGTGATCGACCGGTTGGTAGGAGTCGGGTCCGTGAGCAGGCAATGCGCGGACACCCGCCTTCTTGAACAGAGAAAAGCGAGCACCTTTGAACGGACTGGCAAAGTAAGGTAGTCGTCTTTGTCTTGATGGATCGTGAGGCGGGTTGTAAAGGTGAAGGATGGCAAGACGTTGCTGGACGTGAATCACGGAAAGGAGGGAAAACGCGTGAGCACGTGTTGGCCAGGAAATTGGGTGGCTGGGAGGGTGAAAGTAGGCGTCACGTGCAATAGTCACCGGGCGGGCATTGGTACTTGCACCCCCGCCTCTCGTGACCCCGCCCTCTCTTGTGCCCCCCGCCCTCTCTTGTGCCCCAGTTTCCAGGAACTCGATGTCCGCTACTTTGACCTTTGATTCTACATTTTTAGTAACACGGCCACCTTCTTTCCCTTGCATGTGGAAAGAGGTTTCTACTGGAACAGATTATTCCCGGAAGCTGCTCCAGTGATGCCTCCAGTTGGGGACTTTTAGGCACCGACCCGAGGCTGATTGATTGTACAATCAGGTCTCACTCATCCTGCCCCAGCCACGCATGTTGAGTTGGAATGGTCAGCCGCAAAGCTCAAGGGCACGGCTTTGGTGGGATCGCCGCGTCCTACAGTGTCCGCTCAGCAGCAGCAACTTGCCCCAATTTTCGAAGCGGCTGACTGAATGCCTCACGCCTTGCGCACATGCAACAGATGAATCACCTTCGACGGGTAGGCAAGTGGCTCAGAACAAGCTAAGGTACCTATGGGGGACCAGCTGACCACCTTGTCGACCACCTCGACGCCTCCATGGTGGTGTTGATGGTAGTGGTGTACCCTCCAACTTCCGCACAAGAGGCATGCAAGCTTTCCTCGGGTATGCATGCTACTGCTGACGCCTGGAGTAGTGGCTTGCAGGCTCCAGTTACAATGGCGCAGTCGCATGCGCATCGTAACCTCGTTACGGCCTTCATATATGGGGCTCTGCTGATTCGATGGATTCTCATCAGCTCAGCTTCATATTGTGACATGTTTTCTCTCTTGCCTTTCATGCTTGGGTGAAGAGGTACGGTGATTGTTAGCTTCACGATGTTATATGAGGACTCTCGAGGTCTTCATTCTCTCAACTCGAGTTTTCGCATGTAGGATTTGAAGAACAGTCATACATCCCATTTGAACAATGGAAGGGAGTACCAGCTCATCTGCACCCATCAGTGACCTGCCTGTAGATGTGGCAATCGCTGATGCGCTGGACGACTCGAGACTCGCAGAGGTCCTAGACGATTCTCCCGAACGCATCCACTCTGACCCTCTCCCTTCTCAGCCCACGTTTCCTGACCATGCCAGAGCAGAGGGCACACCGCAGTCAACAGCCGGCCTGGTAGAAGCCAAAGACGTCCCACTATCCCCAGGTCCGGCCTACGAGAGCCCATCAAACAGAACGAGCATATCACATTGGGATCCCGAGCCAGGCTTCGCACATATCAACGGTGACATAGGCGGGTCCGGTTATAATGAGACCAGAGTCGATGTCATTGCCATACCCTGTCCCGGCGCGGATCCCGTTGAGACATGGACAAGAGACCCTCTCCCGCATGGCTACTTTGGAAATCCCTTGGACAATGAGCTGACGGCTCATCCTACACTCAAGGAGCTGGCTGGAGATGCCGTCTTGTCGCCTGGTATCGGACACGACTTTACCAAGGCAGCCCATCTATGGGTCAAGCAAGGCATAAGGCGGTATGCCAGCACGGCCAGGGTATTGCTTTATAGACATCGTGAACTTTCGGACCGCACCAATCTCGACTCGCTGGCGAGAGATCTGCTCGATAATGTCATGCTCACTCGTGATAGGCGGCAAAAGTCACGCCCGCTGTTCTTCATAGCCCATAGTATTGGTGGGCTTGTGGTCAAGAAGGCCTTACTCATTGCTAGTCAAGATGAGAAGTACAGAAACGACATACTGTACAATTGCCATGGCGTATCCTTCTTTGGTATGGCAGCCCGCCCCAACGAACGTCACTACTGGTCGCTAACAAGCAGCAGCAACACCGCACCGAGGATCAAGTTACATGTCAATGTACAATCTCAGCGAAAGCATCCAGCTCCTCCTGCACTTGCAACGCCCACTGCCCCGATCCCTCGCCTACAGCCTGCGTGTAGGCAGCAAAAGTTTGCTTGACATGCACGAAGCATTTACCAATATAGCAAATGAAATGCGCATTTGGAGCTTCTACGAGACTATTGACTCACGTTTGTCCGGCTCGGGCCATGGCCATACCACCGAGGTTGAGTTCAGCGCACCCCTGGTCTCCATTAAGTCCGCACTCGTCGGCGTGCGCCATGAGCTCATCTACTCATCACTCGAGAGTGATCACGCCCACTGCGCCTCGTTTGGTATCTCAAACCCCCGCACTTTGGGCGTGTATCTGCAGGACCTGGCCGCAGCAGTGGTCAAGGCTGAGGGACTAAGTCACGCTGAACATCATCCACTGAAGCTGAAAGACAAGGTGAAAGTGGAGATGATTGGCTTCTACGACGATCCAGACGCGGGCGTTGAATCGGATATTAGATTGTACATCAAGAAGTCTCACCTCTCCGAATTCCTCCAGAAAGGTCCCGAGCAATGCCTTGAAGAGCGCTTGCGCCGCGTACCGCAACGGCCTAGCTCGGGCCATCCTCAAGCCTCGTCCAACCACCCAAGTCATAGTAGTGGCGGATTCATCGACAATGTCCAGAGATTTCTTCGAAGTGTCTCGCGCTCACCGGAACGGGAGCCACGCCCCGTCTCTCCCGGTTTCGTCTTCACGCCACCGTCGGCTGCCGAAGACAACACAGCCGGTGCTGTGCCTGGGCGACGTCTGCACAGCTTGACCATCCCCGTGGCTCCTTCAAGGGGAGCACAACGCCCTTCAAGTAGCGGAAGCGATGGCACGGCTACGACCGTGTCCGAACCCACGGGCCATAATCTCACCAAGGAAGTACCCGTGAGAAGCGGAAGGCGGGAGCAAGACGTGCGTCTCAAGTCTGACGCTGGCCAAATGGGACTGGGGATAACGTCCACCAACCGGAGTCATAGGAGTAGTGTGGCCTCTGCCATTCATGACTTTACTGCTGGCTTCTCGAGGCCAAATCCAAAAAAGAGGAAATTTATATGGATCCATACGCCATTCACAAATCCTGTCTGGGTTAAGGTAGGACAAGGCATAACCATGCTATTCATCAGTCGAATCAACCTGCTTGCTGACAGAATAGCAGGACATCTTTGACAAACTTTCGGAGACACACAATCAGGACTTCAGCAAACTAATTAACAATGAAAATTGGGTATCGAGACATGTTCAGGGCCGTCACTCCCGTTCCCAGCCTTCATTCATCAAGCCGGCCTTCAATTACATCTCTGGCGACTCCATTCCGTCACCACGCCCAGCCCATTCGAGCCCCCCACTCACACGCTCCACCACCTCGCCCACATACCTCTCGCTTTACTTTCCTTACCTCCATTTCGAGACTTACCGTCATATAATTCGACGACGAGGTCTTATCACGCGGCGCCTCGCCCATGGCCGCGCACGCCCCGTGCCCGCCGATATTGCCGCCCTAGACTCGCTCGAGTTGCGCATGTTGTGGGAATATATTGGCCATGACCCGCCGTTAAACTCTCGTCGCACGCTCGATCAGTTTGGATACCCCTCGCTCAAGGATACGGATGCGCGCGACGACGATCAAATGTTGTACAAGCTCACTAAGGAGGACAAAATGCGGTCGCCGCCCCCGCCTGTGATGGTGCCGGGGGGCGCGGCGAAAATCGAGAGGGAATATTCATTTGGGACACGTCTGTTGCACGAAATGATTGAACGGGAGAAGGAACACGTTGCGGCGGAAGAGGAGTATGGAGAGAGTGAGATAGAGCTGAGGGATGGAAACTTGCTGATGGTTGACCAGCTGTGGCTATGGGCCATTGATACAAGTAAGCTCGTTGCAGTGGGGAACATGTGATCAAATGACTGACAGGCAGTAGCCACCTTGACAACCTTCTTCCCCAAGCGCGAGTCCCGGCCATCTGAAGGAGCTATGTTTCAACAGGCCGATTTGCGCAACAGCATATATAACGAGCTTAATGGTGATCTTACAGGGAGGTGCGAGAATGCGTTGGACCTTGCGGCTTTTGTAGCACTGCATGCGGTGACCGTATTGCTGGATCGGTCATCACATCCAAATTTGGAGGTTTTCCGTATTTTTGAAGAGGCCATCGGGATGCTGGTACGTACTTGGAACCCCACTCTCGCCCATTGCCTTGGTTCTGAACTGTCTGCTGACGTTTGGCCAGACCGAGCGCATGACTTCCAACCTCAAAAATTTCCGCATGCAGACGTTTAAAGACGTTGAGGCCGACTCGGATGACGAGCCCGAAGATAACACCGCCGCGTCTATCAAGAAGAGACACAAGCGCGAGATCGAGCGTGCAGAGCGTGAGAACCGGGAGAATACTTCGGCTTTGCTCGAATTACGGGATATGGAGGACGAACTAAAGACTTTGCAGCGGCTATTTGACACACAAGAGACCCTAATCAAGAGGATGGCCGAAGTGTACTCGGGTGAAGCACTCAGAGATATCACGGTTCATGGCCAAGGGTACCTACGTGAGGCGTTGAGTCGGCTGCTAGAGTACAAGTCGCAGACGACGGAGATGCTGGAAAGAGTGGGCGCGACTAGGGGTGATGTATGTGACTTCCAGCCTCCCTCGATTCCTTATCCGCTTGGTCTCGCCTTCAGCTAACACGATGTAGTACGAGAAACTCCTGGAAATGGCCCAACGTCAAGCCCAAGTCGACGATGTGCGCTGGTCGCGCCTCCAAACAGAGCTTGCCAGCAGCCAGAACCTGTCTGTCATGATTTTCACAATATTTACTGTCATATTTCTTCCACTCTCGTTCTTCACCAGCCTCTTTGGCATGAATACCTTTGATTGGGCCGGCGACCCTGCGTCTGCGTATCCTACTCTCGACTTCATCGGTGAGGTCAGCTTGCCAGCCTCGGTAGCTCTGATCCTCGTCACGCTTATTGCTGCTTTCAGTCCTCGCGTCCAGGTCGCTGCCAAGTCTGCCTGGCGGCGGATACGCAGGGCAGCGGGATGGGTGCGAGGACAGGTGAGAAGACTGGAGCCTGCAGCAAGTCGAAGGGTAAAGGAGAGGAGGAGGGCAGAAAAAGATCGGGAGGAGAAAGCAGATAGAGAGAGACGGCGAAAAGAAAGAGGGTATGACTTTTGGGCAACAGTGCGGCGGCAGCGCACACTGGGATCGTATGAGATTCCTGAGGTGAACCGGGTTTTGGTGAGGGCTGGCACGGGGTTTGAGAGCGCTGCAAGTGGTGGAAGGGGAGTTGGCTTGGCATTAAGAGGTAGAAGGTAGTCTTGGTGGTCTAGGTATCTGCTACAAGCTTGTGCTCCATGTTCAAATGGGCAACAATTGGAGTGTAAACTTGGCGAGATGCATGTTGGCCAAGGCATGAAATTATATTAAATGTTTCACAATCATTCACATTGCTGGAGGAATGAAGCTGAGGAGAATGTTGTTGGCGTACGTGCCACGCAGGGCTGAGATTTAGGAAGCATTGCCAAATTTGTCTGGGAGGATGACAAAGGGGGATGATACAGGCTCCTGACAAGTGGACGAAGGGTGCAACGAACGATGTAGCTGTTATCAAGCTCGATACTCAGTACGGGATGATGACTGTTGAGTACGTATACCTCACTACGGCTGCCACTATCAAGAAGCTCAAGCTAAGACACATGGTATGTTCCTTTCTCTCTTAACCATGGTCATACCTGCTCTCGGCAAGACCGACCCATTCCTTTTACCTCACAATCAGATGGCCAGTTTCTGGAAATGGGCTACGGCGTCGAATACATCCAGCAAATCGCCCAGCAGAGCGTCGTCGACAGGGCTGGATTGGCCGTGGCGGCGGCGATCGCGGCACGCAGGGCAAGGTCCTCGCCCTGCTCGGCAGACACGTTGACGACGAGTACACCGTGCGGGTGACCGCGAGTGGCAACGAGAGGGCGGCGTTTGATGTGATGCTCACGAGGACGATGCGAGGTGCGGGCGTGTTCAAGATGTTGGAGACGTATGCGGGCGGAGTGGGCAGGTAGACCGTGTAGTTTCATGTTCGCCGGGTGGGCGGGCAGGACTGCATTTACGTTACTATTGCGCAGGGTGCTACTTCTTGAGAAAGTCGAGTCACTGGTGGGCAGGCAGCTCTTCACAGGCTAGGCTAGCCAATATTCCAGATCAGCTTGTGTGACCTTGCACCTAGGTCATAGATGGACTTGAACAAGAGCTATTCCTGGGGTGCCACAAATCATAGCAGTACATTCATTTTGCATATGCGAAAGCCAACTGTGGGAATCTCTGTATATGTTTGCGGCGGGGCTCTCATGTGGATGAAGCACCCTTTCAAGTCTATACCAATTGTTTCATGTGCGGAATCCGAAGAGCAGTATGTTGTTGACAGTCTCCAGACGGGTTCTCTGGATACCTGAATGGGTTCTAGGGCCAGAAAGATGACAAAATACATCAGTCAAGGATATAAAGGCACCTTTGGCACCTTACCAGTCCTCCGGATTCGACGCGATTGGCTGCTCAAAGAAAGCTGGTAACGTGGACTTCTCGACCACTTCGCTGCCAAAAGATGGGTGGTTGTCGAACGCTGTAAACCCAGTCCCGTCATAGCAGCCCACGTACTCGGCATCCACTTCCTCAGCTCTCAGAACGCCCAGGTCGACCCACAGTAGCAGATCGCCGCCCTCCATCTCTCCACCAGGCCCGTAGCTCTTGACAAACTGTCCGCGTAGCTTGACATGCGTAGGATCATGCTTGCCCATGTGTTCCATGTAGGAAAGGTCCAGCCAGAAAAGTATCTGGGCCTGGCGCACGTAGTCCAAACCGGGGAAAATGCCATTGGCTTTAGTGGCTCCCAGTTGTTTCCCGCCTGCGAAGCCATGGCAGGCTCTCGCATTCACTAGACCCTTTGCTGGGCCACCCATCATCACGTTGGAGACCCAACGCTTCGCTGGGGCGTCAAGATGCTCGTTCCAGTGCTCTCGTTCGCGCTCTCCCATGCTGCTGTAGTCTTGCCCTTCGACAACGAAGCAGAGGTTGTCAGGGAATCTTGTCATTCTGATTCTGCCCGTCCTGATCTTTTCACTCAGCTGTCTGGGCTCCGGAACTGCAGATAGCGATGAGGCGAATTTCTCATCGGGCGGATCCTTGGTCAAACGGCTCCTGTATGCGCCCCAGTAGCCCATCCTTTCAGTCAATGGTACCAGATTACCGCAGTACCCAAAGCCATCTTTCCTGTCACCAAATACGGCCTGGTGCATTGCCCTCGTGGCCGGAAGGCTAACAGTCTCTCGCCAAAAGCCTGCATCTTCCGGGAGGAGGTTCCAGAACGACGAGACATCCGGATTCTCCCACCAAGCTTTGAAGTTCTGGGGAGACGCCCAATAGCTCATCCATATCTTGCTGGGGAGATCATTCTGTTCGAATTCTTCGACGTGAATTGCCGCTGGGCTAATGAGACTCTCAAACGCTTTGATGAGCGCTAGCTTCTTCTCCGACGGGCTGTCGGCATGATACTGGCACCCAAAGAGAGAGACTGTGAAATGGTGCGCCGTAGGAAACTTGACTCGGAATAAAGGCATAGTGACTTGTTAGCCTGGCTTGAGTCGCAAGGTTGCAATGTTGAATTATACCCGGATCTGTACACTCAAATGTCTTGAACTTGGCCTGACAGTGTAGTAAATACCTGGATAGACGGATTGTTACCCCTCTTGTCCTGTAGTCCTTGTATCACCATGACATGCCGCCCGTTGGATAGAGACGGGACCATATCCGCCTCCGACCGGTCCTTTGCCGCCGCTAGGAACCCTGACGCCGAGAACCTCGGAGACAGATAAGATCATGAATTCTTGAGAGCAAACGCTGAAGGCAAAGAAATCCACTGCGAAGTTTTTGCAAACCTTGCTGAGTCTAGTTAGGAGCTTATCTGTCCCATGACTCGGGCAGAATCTCCTAGCTGTGGTATTTGCAACAGCCTCACGACATTTTACAAGCTGTACCATTGAATGTATGCGAGCGCATTGTATATTCCCTAATTCTGATAGGCTGTTATTAATACACTATCTCAATCTGCTGTATCTTTGCCAATTCCTCCCCTGCCCCCGGGGGTTGGGTTCTAACTCTCTTTTGATAGACGTTTTCTCGACTGGCTTGAAATGCACGATAACCATGCGGGTAGGGTAATGAGTGTATTGAACTATTTCAGCTGAGAAAGGTCTATTTCCCGTTTTAGCATTAGCACTTAGTCTCCTTCCCCAAATTTCACTCATACAATACTCTGATGTTATCATCAAGCAATTGACGCATCTATTTTATGGACCCCGACTCTTGATTCTTGAGTCAGGGACTGAACGCTCTTGATATACGATTAGGCCTAGGCCAGACTGTATGCAAGTCAGCCAGTAATATGTGCACTCGTCTCCGCCGGGCATAACAAGTAACAGCCATTGATTGAGGGTTGCCTTCGTTCGGACCACGGATGGAAATGAAAGGGACCTCTTGGTCAAGGCTGAGGTGGTGTTGGACCAACCAACTCATTCGCCTTCCACCTGCAGTCCGAGCCGAGTGGATGACTTTAAAAGCCATGCTCCAATCGCATTTCAGCTATGTTGGGTATTGCTCGTGTGCCCCCTATAGGAGAGAGGAGTAACATGGTACAGCACCGTGGCTTTGGCATCCCTTTTTAGTTTGGAAATTGCTAGGGTACCTGCAATGGTAAATCTTGGACAACGGCCCCAAATTTTGACACTTCTGCCACAACAGTCGAATTTCATTGCCTGTCGATCTAACCCCTTTGCCTAGCTCGCATTCCACCGAGGCTTTCAGGCACATGGTATATAGCAACAGATCTTATAACCCACAGTAGATATGCCTCCCCCCCCCCCGACCCGCCAAACAGGGCAGTGGTTGGGAAAAGCCGACATGGACAGCCCTCGCAGCCTCGTGGCGGGCGGTCCCGCTTCCTCTATCCTGGCAGCGTGAATAGTGTCACTACTCCGCAAAACCATCCCATCTTCTAAAGAGATAGGCGGTATTAATTCTGGTACGCCCCACTATCCGTATCCCCACGTGGTATTTCTCCGCTATGCGCACAAGTATATTGATCACATCTTGGGCCTGGTCTTGCTGCTTTAGCCGAGGCAGACACAGGATTCAGCTGCTGAAAAGTACCTAGCCAAACGGCAGAAGCTTTGAGTCTTCAACAAAACCCTGCGGGTCCCTGTACTTCGGTAATGTTTAACAAGTGTGTATTTGAACATGGCGTTACAGCTGATTCTGAGACTGTCCGCGGCACCTGGGATTTTCTTTCTCCGCAGTGGGTGCTAGGCTGACAACTTCTATCAAAAGCTGGTGAGTGGTGATGATGCACTGCCAATGCCATAGAACACGGCATGTACTGTGAAATAGCATGCATGGCACAACGGTCTCGAGTAACAAATGACAGGTGTTATTCTGTATGGTCGGTGCGCCACTGAAGAAGGGATTACAATTAAGGTTGTGTGGCCACTACTTAGGGTACCTAGGTAGCCTTGCTCAACATTGATGTTCGGACATTTACCTAACTGACGTAGGGGATACCCCGGCAACACTTACTTTCCATCCCTATTTTCAATATGACATACCTTTCCCAGAAAATCACAGTAATTGTCATATTCGAAATACGCGTATAGAACGACAGACGCATGTTCTAACTCATACAGGAACCGTTCTGCTATGCAAGGATTTCAATTTCACCAGAGATTTTCGTTGGCATCCATACTATGGTATGTGGTGGGATCCGCGCATTGATCCTCGCAAGGAACACCCGTACCTGATGTGGAAGCTTGTATTAATATTCGGATCTATAGGTCGCAATTTGCGGAGCGATGCAGCTCGGCAGTTATTACGTAGTTGTCACATTCCGATGCAACTTGGAGCCCAATAGATGTAGGCGTAGGTTTTCTGATTGATCAGACCATGGGCCATTGTGTACAACACAGTCTAGAATTATAATAATCAATTCGGCACAGACTTGATCACATGACCCCTGCGACCGTTTGCTTAAGCATTGACCCAGGTACCTACAGCACGGCGCCTGCAAGCGGGCAGTCAGCACAATACTTACTATCAAACTTCATACCAACCGCCTTGACGGGGAAAAGCAAGGGACTTTACAGGCATAGAAACAGAGAAATTGGCACTATCAGATCTGACTCTTGTCTCCACATTATTAGGAGTCGGCATGTTTGAAAAACTGGGCAGGTCAATTGCTTCTCCGGTCCAGAGGCTGATGTAGACTGGTGCACTGCTCAGCACCATCAATGGTACTCCTGGTAGTATTTTTGCACAACCTTCGGTACATCTTGCATGTGCTCGTATGATCAAAGTTAGGGGTTACAACAAAAAATCCATGCAAAAGTCTTGTATAAATATAAGTGCATTGGGTTGTTGTCAATTATTATAATACTCTCCTCTTGCCTCCCCGCTCTACTGGGCATCTACCTTCGTTCTAGTCCAACACACTGACCCAGATTATCATATCTAGGCTTTGTTTACAGCCCACAATGCCTTCTTCTTCAGCCTTGCTGTTGTCATTCTTTTCACTTCTCCACATTGTAACGCCGTTACAGAAGCGAGATGTCACGGCAACGCTCGCAGACGGTAGCACAGTCATTGGCTATGAGGCCGAAGGGTTGTCAACGTTCCAAGGCATACCCTATGCTCAACCACCAGTCGGCGACCTCCGCCTCCGTCCCCCACAGCCTATCACGACTCCACTCGGCACAATAGATGCCACTAAGGACGCCAAGGCGTGTCCGCAGCTGGTGCTGAACCTCAACTCTTCGAGCCTTGTGGAGAGTGTGGCGGGACAGCTTGTAAATACGCCCTTTGGCCAGACGACCCTCAATGCAGGCGAAGACTGTTTGACCCTCAACGTTATTGCACCTCCGGATGCGAAGCCTGGTGACAATTTACCGGTTGCCTACTGGATGTTCGGGGGTGCTTTCGAAGTGGGGTGGAGCGGACTTTTCAATGGATCGAGCTATGTGACTGATTCGATTGCCCAAAACAAACCCATCATTTGGGTTGCGGTCAACTATCGTGTTGCGGGATTCGGGTTGATGCCAGGCAAGGAACTTTTGGCTGAAGGCTCAACCAACCTTGCCCTGCGTGATCAACGACTAGGTACGTTTATGTGATTTCCTGCTTGGTAGCAAACCTTTGTGGACATTTGACTGATCATTTCCCAGGTCTCGAGTGAGTCTTTCTCAACCCCATGGCACATTTGAATTATCATTGGGATGCTAACACATATACTCAGATGGGTTGCCGACAACATCGCACAATTCGGAGGCGACCCGGACAAGGTCGTTATATACGGCGAAAGTGCTGGGTCCATCTCTTGCTCACTTCAGATGACATTGTATGGCGGCAATAATACCTACAAAGGCAAGCCTCTCTTCCGTGGTGCCATCATGGATAGCGGAAGTGTCATACCTTATGCTGCTGTCGATGCTCCACAAGCGCAACAAGTCTTTGACCAAGTCGCCAACGCCGGCGGCTGTGGGTCAGCCAGCGATAAGTTGGCTTGCCTGCGAGCTCTCAACTATGACGACTTCCTTGACGCTGCGACGAACGTCCCAACATTCTTCGACTACAATGGTGGTCAGCTATCTTAGTGAGTACTTATCCGCACCACATAGGGTCATTCCTTCGACTTCCTCGAGATGCTCACATCAAAGCCAGTGCACCACGAGTCGATGGCGATGTAGTTCCAGATACAGTTGACGTTCTTACCGCTACTGGGCAATATGCCAAAGTACCCTTCATCATCGGAGATCAAGAAGACGAGGGCACGCTCTTTTCCCTGGGTCAGACCAATCTCAGCACCACTGACGAACTCGTCACTTTCCTCAATCAGTTCTACTACCCACAATCATCTCGGTCAATTGTGCAGGGTTTTGTCGACACATACCCCGATGACATAAGCGATGGCTCGCCGTATGGGACTGGCATATTCTGGAATGTATATGGCCAATTCAAACATCTTGCCGCAGTCCTTGGTGATCAACTTTTCACGCTTCAACGCAGGAGGGTGTTGCACTACAATCTGGTGAACGGTGGCGCACCGGCGTGGACATATCTTGCAACGTACTTTTACGGGACCCCAATCCTGGGAACTTTCCACGCTTCGGATATTCTCCATGGTTTTGACTACTTGGGCGATACAGATGCAAAGAAGCTTCAACATGCGTATTATCTGAGCTTCATCAACACCCTCGACCCGAACAACGGAACCAACAGTGACTACACAACTTGGCCACAGTGGACAGAGGATGGACGGGAGATACTCATGATGGACAATTCGGAGTCATATGAGGTTGGCCAAGACAATTTTCGAGAAGAAAGCTATCAGTATTTGTTGGCGAACATCTCCAACATGCGCACGTGAGCTGGGAGAGTTTGCACTTGTTTACATTTTGGACTGGCACAAAGTGTGAGAATTCAGCGGGATTTCCTGATGTATAATACCTTATCTGTAATTGAGCCTGAGTAGCAGCACATTGACTTAATCTTACGCCTTGACTAAATCTAGGACATCTTCTCCGGCAGTTGACTCATGCGCGTATGAATTCCCACTGTAAGTCACCTGGCAAGTTGAGTTCGTAAGTCCATGAGTATAAAGACCAATCTCTACGTGCATTTACTTGGCGAAATTGGGGACAGAGAAGAGCAGAAGAAGGATCAAGACACAGTCTCACCCACACATATTCAAACAACCACACATTCGCACCTTTGAGAGCATCAGGCAATCATGTCAGTAGAGAATGCTATTAGGGCCAATAAACTCTCACCCAGTATGGTGTTTATTCAACATTAGTGTACTGCCTGCACGACTATGATACTATGCGGTGGCGGTAACGGCGGCCTTGTGCCGCCAGGGTTCGGGTTCGTCGGGTTGTTTCAATTACTCGATTTGGAACTACGAGCTCGACTGACGACGTCACCTATTTCAACTCATTAAATTGCCCTGACGCGCCGTTCGTCCCGCTTCGCGTCTCCTCGGTGCCCCCCCCCGGCGTGTTCGAGACTGTCAATGCAGGCTCACACAAGACAATGGCCACTCAACAGGATCTTCAGGAGCTGCTGCGGTTGCAGACAGCGCGGAAAATGCCTATCAAGGACGCTATGGGGCAGATCAAGGCGCTTCAGTCTGTCAGCCTGCGCAGGTCAGTCTTCATCGAATCGTCCCGTGCGTGCACCTCCAAGGACAAGAGCTCCACAATGCTAAGGCTCGAGTGATCCAAGCATTCAACAGATTGCCGATGCCCCGCTGCCAACCATTGAGGCCGCCCTCAATGACTCTAAAGCAGCCCGCGCTCTGCAAAATGCCTGCAAGGCACATCTGAAGCGCATGCAGACCTCTCCTACAAGCGGAAAACGCCCAGCCCCCTCGCCCTCCATCCAAGACCCTTCAAAGAGAGTCAAATACAACGACGGCTTCCTTTTAGGGCCGTCGGACATGACGCCGCAGCAGCTTGAAGCTTCTTTGGCCCTGCCTGTCAACACAGATGAAGAGCGCATTACCGAGACCGCTCTGCAGACCAATCGTGCGCCACTGGTTTTAGCATTCGTCCTCGAGCTCATCCGCCATACCATGCCGGAGCAGCCTCCCTCGAGCAGACTTTCAATTGCCCAGGCGGTCGTGAGTGCGAATTCACGGTCCAAAGCTGTAAATATTGGCCTGGCAAAAGGCCCAAGCGCAGATGAGGAAGGCTTTGGCGAAGGACAGCCTCGAATAAAGGTAATGGGGCGGGAAATCGCTGTGCTAAAACGAGGCGGATACGAGTGGAAAGGCGACGAGGAGGAGCAAGGTGCTGAACCAGGAAAAGAGGACCTTGCTGCATTAGAACCCCCCGCGTCGGCGCTGAAATTCGAGGAGGACAGCCAGGCAAATGCCACCGCCAGTACGCCCACTAGCACCTGGTCCACAAGCCCTTCTGTCTCTCTTAAAGAGTCAACTTTCATTGCTCGCGCCACAACCATCACAGACCCGTCTCAAAGGCCAAATCTGCTCAAGGGCCTTATGAACTCCAATCCCAACCTCAGAACAGCAAGCCACAATGTATGGGCCTATCGTATACGCCCCGCCGAGTCCTCCACTAGCACCTACCTCCGTGAAGCCTCCCATGATGACGGCGAGAGCGGTGCGGGCGACTTGCTTTTACGAGTTATGCGCGAAACAAACACCGTCGACACACTTGTTGTCATGACCCGCTGGTATGGCGGCATTATGCTAGGTCCGGACCGCTGGAGGCTGATGCGGAATGTTGCCACTGCTGCAATTTCTGAGAGGCTGCGACGGACTGGTGTCGAAGCTTCTTTGGGTGGAGAGGCAGTCTGGGGACTTGACCTGGAGGCGATGCGAGACAAGACGAAGGCGGCTGCGGCTGCAGGTGGATTGGTGATCCATCGGCCCGAGGCGGCAAGGAATTACCTTCTGCGGAGCTTTGCTAGCGCACCGATTGATGATAGCGGGACAAGCTCGTCGCCTGCGAAGAAGAAGACGGTCAAGGCACAGGACGCTGAGAAAGAGGAGAACTTGAGTCTCTTACTAGGCGCACTCAGGCTGTTATTTGACAGCTGGGCGGATACGCTGAGCACGCCAGACCTGGACAGGAGAGCATGGGGTTGGTACAGTAGTGTGAGGCCAGAGGTCGAGAATGGGCCGGCTGGTTGGGGTGCGAAGGGTATTCTGAGATTAAAGACGATACTTGACTTGAGGCGGAAGGCTGATTAGCAGCAACACTTGAGATACGTGATCGTTTCTCCCTGTACCTGGTCATTTGATGTGGCTGGCATTTCAATTCTCTTGCCTGTTGATACTGTGATACCCAATCTACGCTTTTTTATGATGTTCCAACTCGCGCTCGTTCAATCTTGTGTTTCTCACCTCTCAAATGAGTAAGCCTTGTCTTAGTGGTATCGTCGTACGCCAGGTGCCTATATGCACAGCTATTCACTCTGAAACCCTTCCCGAGGCGCAAGTGTCACTACTGGCGACATTCGTACTTTGCTTGGTCGAAGCCAGAGAGGTTGTCACGATGAATCCAATCATCTGTTTCATGTCTCATTCAGTAGTCATTTATATCTGCGATATAGTCCCAGTGTGTGCCATTCCAGTGTCCCTATCCAAACAGCGTACCGCCAACCACCGATTGTATGATCATCTTACGATCTCGACCTCATCACAATTACCCAACAGCATGCCTAGTTTGCTGCAGCGCCCTTAGCATTAGCCTTGCCCTTGCCGTTGGCCTTGGCACCACCAGTCGGCTGAGCAGCAGCTGCGGTCAATGCACCAGGACCCAGGTCGACAGCTTGCTGTGCGGCGGCCGCGGCAGCCTGACCGCCTGAGCCGTTGCTGGCAGCCGGGTTGACGAAGTTGTCACCAGAGGCAGCAGAGTTGGCATTTGCGTTGGCGTTGGTGTTGGCATTAGCATTGGCGTTGGCGTTGTTTGCAGTGCTACATGATAATGTCAGTCGACTTCACTCAAGGAAATGTTTGATGTCGCCCTTGCAGGCTGGGAGGGAAACTCACTTTGCACCTGCGGCGGCAGCTCCAGCGTTGCCAGCGTTGGCGTTGCCCTTGGCCGCTTTGGCAGCCTGTGCGCCCTTTGCGGCCTTGGCAGTCTTTCCAGCAGTTGGAGCGTTGGCGGCAGTTCCGGCATTCGCAGCAGTTGCGGCTGTCCCAGCGTTGGCAGCAGCTCCAGCGTTGGCAGCAGCTCCGGCGTTGGCAGCTCCGGCGTTAGCAGCTGCAGCCTTACCAGCGCCTCCGGCTGCCTTTCCAGCTGTGGCGGCCCTGTGAGAGAGATGGGTCAGCGTGGTAGTTCACTTGCGTGGAAGAACAGCGTGGCCATAGAAGATAGAACTTACTTGGCGGTCTTTCCACCGGCAGCGGCAGCGGTCTTGCCTTGGTGATGCCTGGCCTCAAGCTGTTCACCCTCCTCCTCACGCTTGTTCAAAAGGCCTGACAAGAGATCAGCGATTCCGCCCTGCGCAGCATTGCCACCTGCGCCTGCACCTGCACCTGCACCTGCACCTGCACCTGCACCGCCAGCAGCAGCTCCACCAAGGAGGCTATTTCATCCGTTAGTCGAACAAGATCATTCAGTGTCTTTGTGTGAGGAGAGTGGCTTACCTGCTGAGGAGGTCACCAATCTGGCCACCTGCAGCATCCTGCTGAGTAGCTGCGGCATCAGCACCTTGAGCATTGGCCGCGCCAGCAGCATCTTGAGCCTGTGCGTTGGCGGCGCCCTTGGCACCCTTCGCCTTGCCTCCAGCAGCTGCTGTGCCGTTGGCAGCAGCCGCGTTGGCGGCGGCACCAGCACCAGCAGCCTTGGCAGCCTTCTTCGCAGCCTTCTTGGCCGCCTTTCCATCAGCAGCGGTGGCCGTTCCGTTCGCAGCGGCCGCGTTGGCATTGGCAGCGGCGCCAGCATTGGCACCCTTCGCGGCCTTCTTAGCTGCCTTCGCATCGGCAGCAGTGGCATCGGCAGCAGTGGCATCGGCAGCAGTGGCATCGGCAGCAGTGGCATCGGCAGCAGTGGCATCGGCAGCAGTGGCATCGGCAGCATTGGCACCAGCAGCATTGGCATCGGCAGCATTGGCACCAGCAGCGGCAGCAGCCTTGGCATCCTTCGCGGCCTTCTTAGCTGCCTTCGCGTCGGCAGCAGTCGCGTCGGCAGCATTTGCTGTGCCATTCGCAGCAGCCGCAGCAGCACCGGCGCCCTTCGCTGCCTTCTTCGATGCCTTCTTGGCTGCCTTGCCATCAGCAGCGGCTGTGCCGTTGGCAGCGGCGGCGGCGTTGGCACCAGCTATTAGAACATGGTTAATAATGTGCCTTAGGAAAATTGGAGTTGAGGGGCAGAGGTGTGAACCTACCAGCAGCGTCCTTGCCCTTGGGCACACGAGCGAGGATCTCATTAACGGCGTCGTAGCCACGGACCTGGTTGGCGGGAACGTCACCAGCCGGCAGGGAGGCGACGTATCCAGCGCCGGCTGCGAGAAGCAGCACGATGTTTGCGAGGTTCTTCATAGTGACTGTGGTATTATAAAAAAAGAGAGGTCTGAGAGCGCAGCTCGGTAGAAATGAATGGGATCAACCCGCTTGGTGTGTTGCTGGTATAAAGGAATGAAAGAGAAAGTTCCACAGGAACAGGAGAGCGAACTGGTGGGTTGAAGGGAAGGCAAAAAAAGAGATTGCTTGTGAATGTGAGGAGAGATATCAGAGTCTTTTATCTCATCTCATTCCTTGGGAAAAAAGGATGAGTCTGAACTTGACATCCTGGATCGCTCTGGGATGATGGATCGATCCCATCTCTAACACGTCCTTGTCGCAATAGGAGTTAGGTTTGCCACGCTGCAACTACCAGAGCGTCTAACAGATCCCATCTCATCCCAAGTCAACGTTGTCAGAGAAGTGTGGACGACACCCACGTCGACTGAACAAAACACATGAACAGCAGGGGCAGGCATGAGGAGGTAGGTACCTGGATCTGCCGAGTAACCCGCACATCGCGGTCGATACTAGTACCTTGTTACAGCCTCATCTGGGCCGTCTGACAGGCGGGAAGGAAGCGCCAGTACCAAGGAGAAGATTATACCAAGGTAGCTACAAGCGACTTGGCATGAAGGAATGACGGTGATGCGCTGTTGAGAAACAGGGGAGCACACTCGTGGTACCGGGTCTGTCAGAAAACTAAACACCACCGCCGTGCCTGGATCCCAAGGAAAGGCCACCGCAGATCATGTCCAAATTAGCAGAGAACGAGGATCTCCGCGTTGCGCGCTTGGCAGCAGATCTGGGATGTGCTGCGAGCACGGACGAGAATTCTGGTGACGGGTGGGAGGAAGCTGGTTGTTGGTGATGTGAGAGCAGGGAATAGGCAAAACTGTGGATCAAACAACGGCCTAACCGCCGCGCTGGGTTGTGAAAGGGTATACAAATATAGCAACTTTCGAGCAGATCGGGTATACTGTTGGCTGCCCCGTTTTATAAACTTTCAAGCTTGATCGGAACAGTCCAATGGTTACCGAACACCCGTTGTCGGGAAAAGAAAAGGCAACTCCAACACATTGGGCGCGAAAGCATCCTGGAAGACTACCTCGGTGTGTCACTAGGAGTAGGTAGTCAACGTTGGAAAGTTCAACAAGCGTGTGGCATTGTTGTGTGATTGACGGTGACAAATATTGAGACTATGACTAAGTACCTACGAACGAAGCCCATGATTTGGTTGACTGTAAATCAAGCATGTTTCCCTCTTTGGAGTGATCAAATTTCTCGATGCTGCGAGTCAAGTCTCAGTAAGTCACCTACTCATTCAAAAAGTCGAGCTATTTGGAAGAGCAGCACGCCATGACGTCCGCTGCCTCGGGATAGAGCCATCCGTCCACAGAGAATGTTGCAGTGTCAAGAAAAAACCCTCGCAGTGCTACATAGTTGAGAACCTTGACGAGGCTATGTCGGACGCAAAGAGCTCAGTTTTCGTTACAGCTTAATGAAGCTCCTTGTGCGTCCATTTCCCTTCATGTAAGGGGTAAACGCTCATCACAACCAAATCGAGACTAGGGCATCGCGCTCGCTCGTGAGGAGACCCATGTCGTGCCGCACATAACGTTTGAAAGAAGCTTAAAAGAGCCGCACCGGGATGCGTGCCGGGCCTGAAACCAAGGGTGTTTGTGGAGATCCCCGCTGATGGGGGCGGCCAGCAGCAGGAATTCCACTCATCGATTCCCTCACAGCCTCATGGCACTGACCCATCCAGTCTCCGCTATGGTTGAGATGACAGCACCTGTAGTATGGATGAAATTGTGGACCGAACTTGTCATCTCGTGGCTGAATACTTCCACGACGAGTTGGGATGAGAGAGACATCTGGAGTGTGTATGTTTACACCCACTTTCAAGATCAAGACATCACAATTACCAGAATCAATAAATGATCACCAACTCAACCATGATGACAGACATGATGCGCCGCCGTGATTACCGCTTGGCAGATCTACCGCAAGATGCCAAGTGTTAAGATTCTCGCCGCTTGGTCGTGTTGCAGGGCGATCTTCGCTGTTTCACTACCCCATATCCACAACAACGAGAATCTTCCATCAAAGCCTGACTCAAAAGGGGTGGAATTGTAGCAAGATACGAATACTCATCAAGCAAGCGAGGAAATATCCAGTAAAGGTCACGACTGAGGGGGCTAGAGAGGTCTCGATGTCGCTGTGGAGAAGTAGAGACGGCGAAACCCACTTGCGGTCGAAGGGTAAGTTTTAAAGTGTGCCGCGAAGCCGTCTTTGCCCCGGCCGCCACATGAAATGATATCTTCCGGGGAACGCTCCACTCGACTGTGGAGGGAGAAGGGAGTCCCACCAAACATCGTCACATCTGCCACCTGTGCATCAACACGATCAAAGTTTCGCCAAGCAACCTTAATCCTACTCTAATAAATTGGGTTGTTGGAGATTACAGCCTAGGCTCATGTAGAATTCTTTTTTCGGGGTGCAAAATTTGCAAAGGACGCGAACGAGACTAAAGGATCTGGTCGTTCAGTGGTGTCCCTACCTAAGTGATTCTTTGCGTGTCCTCATGGTGGTCTGCTCATGATTCAGTCCTAATTAACTTTATGGTCCGTGGTATGATTCAGAAGAATTGGCGTATTCCACACTCTGTAAGTTCTGGACAGGCTGGAGGTCAGCCTCTGCGCCCAAAACATTTTGTGTATCGGAACGTGCCTGGCGACATTAGCAAAGCCCAGACCGACGGAAACGTATCGAAAGCTCGTTGAAAGAAACATACCGATGGCATAATCTCTGGAGGTCTATGATGGGTAGAGCGAGAGGTCTCTTACGTGGTTCTGACTGCTCTTATTAGATACCGATTTAGTACCGAGAAGAGGATGAGGTTGGTCACGGTGTCTACAAAAATCCCAAAATAGAATTCGGTCCCAGAGTAGGACTCGTGATAACCCAGCATCTTGATGAGGGGGAGGGGACCAAGATCGTTTTAGCTTGTTGTTGCCGCATCGTGAGTCAAATTTTGGCTGAAGATTTTCCTCAATAGGTATCAACGAGCATGATTCAGTGAAATGTCGAGACTCGCAGTTTCCACTTGTCTTTTTGTCGAACTCCGAGCTCGACACAATCCGGTTCGATAGAGCTCAAGAGAATAGAACTTTTATATGTGCTTTTTGGCATTAGAGTAACGGGATGTTGCTTGTTACATGCGCGCCGCAGCCTTGGACTTCCACCGGACCATAAATGGCAAGGGCTGAGGCCAACGGCTGCATAAAGTCCCAAACGTTGAGCAAAATCCTGCGATCTCTTAGCAAGAAAAGTCAAACAAATATCGCCCCTACCAAGACAAATTCTTCATTTAGAATGACCCAATGGGAATATGTCTGCCTACCTAGGTAGCTACTTGGGTGAATTGAAACGATTGCAGCGAAGCACGATACATCATCATTTCTGGATTGGGCGCAGAGATCTTAATTTTGGTGTACGAGATGATTTCAACAACTGTATCAACGTTTGTAGCGTACAGATATTAGTAGATTTATTTTGAGGGCGCATCGCGTGCCCATGGCTGTACCTGCTTGCTTTTAATACTGGCTCTATGCTATGTCTTTCTACTATATGCCTTGCACTCCACGGGCAAGGTAGATTTAAAGCTTCTATACCGTTTGTGCAAGCCGACCCACCATAAACTGGTCTAACAAAACCATGCTTTCGTCCATGGTTGGTCTGAGAAGGCCCTTTCCTGCTGTCATGGGTAGTCTTTCAGCGGCTGGCTGTAAAAGGTATGCGTGGCCTCGTCTTCGGTGAGCTGCTCGAAACATCTGCGATGCGTAGTGTGCGGTTAGTGACTGTATGAGAGCGTGATCAATTTGAGGATGATGAACATACTCTCAATCGTTTGACGATTTCGGAAAATTCAATCTGAATAGCCTTCTCAGCTTCGCTATCTCCGTTGCCCAGCTCGTGTAAACGATAGCGGAAACAGTGTGTTTCGATGGCTTGACATAGCCTTCGCTGACGCAGGGGCATGGTACGTTCCCGATCTGTCTTGGACAGGTAGGGCTCTATACCGAGAAAAGCATCGAGAAGCTGGAAAGCCAACAATTGGTTACCAGAGAGACCGTTATACTTGATCCGTTCTTCCGAGTCTGATGCGGCATCGACGTATGTCAACCCCCAGGCGTGTATCCCTTGGACGTATGATAGCCAAAAGGCACGAGCTATGCTTTTATTGTGCATGCGACTGTAATATTGGGAAAGTAGTGGCTCGAGGTCTCGAGTAATGTGCGACATGTGCAGAGCGCAGGCGGCTGCGTTTCGTTGAGAAAAAGCAATTATTGCCAGTACAACATGGTGATACAGCGGAAGAGCCTGAGTCAAAGTTCATCAACGTTCTGAAATCAAGCCAGCAAAAGTCGTCCATCCCGGAGAATGTTTTCAAAACAAAATAGGCTTACGTGGGCTTCGACCTCGCGCATGATTCGCATAAATGCTTCCTCAGAGGGAACAACGTCAGGGAAGCCTTCATTTACTTTATACACATATCGGCCGTTCACGTCGAAATTGTGTACCACGTTTGAAGTAACATTCCCACTTTTTGATGCACATCCAAAACGACGTTGTAGGAACTCCCACGGCTCGTCGAGTTCCACTGGCAATTCAAGTTCTTGCTCAAGCTGCGCAACCGACACCACAGGCAACGTGGCCCATCTAATTGCAGTAAAAGTGAGCAATTGTGCAAATAGGATCGGTTAAGATTATGTGCGGGGAGAAAAGGCCACGAACCGATACACATGTCGACTCATTGCTACACAGCAATAGAAGGCGTTGTATGTGTCTCGGGGAAAGATGTCCCATTGTCCCGCCTCGGCAGCCACTAGCCACGGACGGACTTGATCGAGATCGATGTGTTGGGACAACAGTGCTCGAAACCTCTCACGGAAACCCTTAATCCGATTGCGATTGAACTCGTCATCTAGTGATGGACTTGGTGTCGAGATCTGGGTCTCGAGCTCACGATAGACTCTCGAGTAGCCACGCAAAGGAGCTGGCCAGCTGTTGCAATCATGGTTGGCACGAGGCGGCCAGTATCCCGCTCCGTCCTGCCTAATCAAATCAGACAGGAATGTGGCCGTTTCATGACAGTCGGAAAGGGAGTGAATTTTCTGGATGAAATCTCTTGTGTCCCCTTTGCCGCTTAAGAGAAACCTCTTTCTAGACATGTGGGCTAAATGTAAAAGACGGGAGACCCAGGATATAATAAGAGGCCGTTTAAAGCTCAAGAAAGTGGCAGTCAGAAACAGACTGATCAGAGCCAATGAAATGAAGCTTGGACAGGCCGCCATCGTTGACATATTCATCCAAGTTACAACGTATTCTTGCAAGACCCAATGATTCGGAGGTGATGAGAGAGAGAATGGAAGTTACATACTACATGATATCTCGTCCCTCGGCTTAAGTATTGTCGAGCCCATTGCAAAGACTCGCAGGCACATCTACACACATCTTCCAAGTCAACCTACGCGTACCATATCGTAGTAGAGGTGATCCGATCCACAGTTTTTACTGCCAAGACACCAGTGACCACCCCGTCTTCAAAGCCCGTCGCCGGTCGGGCCAGCTACTGACAACCGGTGAGGGTCAAACCTCGGCGATTTTTCAAAGTCAGCACGCCATTTACGGCCTTGATTTTTTATTTTATTTTTCTCAATGGCATGATGTTGCCATCATGAAAACTGATACCAAGGAAAGGCAGGGTCATCAATGTGCGTCGCTCAATTGTCACAATAAACTGTGCTCTTTGGGGGTCCTTTGGGGTTGCATGCGCGTGGACAAAATGCAACCACAGCTGAAATTTCGGACATTTGGCGCCCCGAATCATGAACTTACTCATACCTTTGCTCGACGCTATACCAAAAGAGAACAAGCGATCGTCTCGGAGTTTCCCCAGCTGTTTGAATACTTTTGTACTGTGTTCGCTTCACATTCCACGTGCAGCTTCAGTGTAGTGTGTCTGGCCCGCAAATGATAGGAAGAGCAGCATATGGCGGTTAGAGTGGGTACTGACAAACATACTGACACATGGGGAAATGCGACTGCACAATCATCGCTAGCGTAAATCCCAGGGCCCACAAGCATCACAAAAGAATAGCCTGGTGACTGCTCGGTTCAATGTTGATGCATTTACTTGCTTGCCAGTGGGGTCGTTCGATCATTCCACAAAACCAATTTGCCCGAGATCGTGTTATTATCTAGGTAGTTAACGTTATACTCCTCAAGTGGCATGATTCAATGCCTGCGATATTGCGATCCGGTAATGGTTAGGTTGTGCAGCGTGTTAGGATATGCTGTGGCTAGGCAGATGCCTAGTTAGGTATTCGGTCACTGTTCAATCCGGGCATTATTCAACACGCGTAACCCAGGGAATCAAATCTGGCACCTTCGAATTTTCTACTTAGACCTGAAAACTGATGACTACCCTACTGTGACTCTGGGGCGTGGCCGTTGGATTCAAAAGTCGATGCCCAAGGGTCATAACTTGGGGAGAGCATCAGTTGCTGCAGTTGCCGCATTCTGAAACCCACATTTCCACCATCCACAATGGGCAACACCATGGCGTTCTTGAGAAGCTCTCCAAACGGCTGGTCAGCATCATATGCAGTTCTGTAAAAAGCGGGAAATATTAGCAACTGGCAATGACAAGGCCGGCTTGTTATTGGGGACCACGTACATTCCCACTGCCTTGATCGCATCTGTAACAGCCTTGACAGCAGCTTCACTGCAGTAGACCTTGGCTGAAATGGCAATTTCTCGTCGGGCAGCGTAGTCACCGGGCCCGTTGGGTAAAGTGCAGGCAGCTTTCCATGTCAGAGCACGACAGGCTTCAATCTGCATTTTCATACCAGAGAGTAGATCCGCAAACGCCTGACGCTCGAGGAGAGGCACGGCACCACGGCGGTCGTCTCTCTTTGCAAAGGCTAAGGCAGCTTCGAAAGCCGCCCGCATCAGTCCTACACTCATTGCTGCCACTAGCACGGCACTTGAGTCAAAAGTACCCAAGGCGATCTGGGCACCCTGACCAGGTGGGCAAAGTACATTCTTCGCCGGTACGCGGATGTTTGTATACTTGATGTGTGGACCAGAAGTTGAGGTAAGTCCGACGGTATTAACATGCCGGAGTATCTGGAAAGCTCCAGGTGGGCTCGCGTCGATGTCTTTCCGCGTCACTAGCAGTATCATGACCGAGTCTTTGGGATCGCTGTCCGGAGCCGGGGGGGTTGTGATGTCTCGACACACGACGCATGATAAGTCGGCGCCTTTGAAGTCCCAGCCGGCGGAATTGGTTGCCCAGATCTTTTCTCCATTCAACTCCCAGTACTCATTATCAACGAGCCGAGCAGTTGTGCTAAGACCTGGAGCGCCCTTTTCGACAAAGTTGGCTATACCACCGGGCTCAGTAAACACAAAAGACGCCGAAGGTGTGCCTTTGCCGGTAAGAAATGGTTCAAGGAACTCCTTGGTCTCGGGTTTCTGCACCAGGTTAAGGGGCGTAACACCCAGACCTGTTGTGAGAACCGTCAAAGCCGCCGATGGTTCAACCGCGAAACACTCCTGTGAAAAGAATGAAATTTAGTCTTTTTGTTTCCCTTGGATTTTACAAGTCCCTTTGAGTGTGTAAGAGAGTTGCACTGACCTCGATCATTAGCACGGCTTCAATCAATTTCCCCCCAGTCCCCCCGAGCGAGGGAACGATCTGGGATCTGACGAGGCCATTCTCTACAGTCGCCTGGTAAAGCTTCTGCTGAGCTTGAAATTGTTTTTCCTGGTCAGTGTGCTTTATGTATTCTTCACGTGCAGGTTTCAACTGATTTTGAGCAAACCAAGCTGCAGCGCTCCTCCCCGCGCTCTCAGCTTCGCTCAAGTGGAAGTCGATGGGCATACTGTAGGTTTGGTGAATTGATCCTCCTTTTTGAATTGTTGAACGTTGAATATCAAGGGGGAATGTGTATTCTTCAGAAACCGTAAGGAGAAAGGTTGAGTCTCCAGTCCTCTTGGAGAAATACGAGCTCGTCCAAGATCGGATTTTCTTGCGAAATTGAGTACTAGGTAATGGAAGTGTAGTTCCCACGGTAATGCATGAGCCAGTCGAGTATCCATTATTATTCAGTACGACATGGCGTTTTACTCTGCAAGTGGGCTCTAAACTAGGGTCTAAATCCTATTTTACCCCCCCCTTCTCTCCCCCGACCATTGTACAGGTACCTACAAGTTGTCACTTTCATGTCGAGACGTAGATTCTGTCGCGACAACATGACTAAAGTCCGCCACATGTTGGTAAGGTTTTGCGCCAGTACGGGACAGCACAGTCAGCTCGCGCCACAGTATCGGCCAGACCACGAGGGTGGTTACTGGATGAACAAGAGCCAACAGGGCTTTTCCCTCGAATTCCCATAATTATTACTCCCACTGGGGAGTAATGGCATGGCCTGGTGTGGATTCCTGAGTGCAAGGCAAACAGTCACTTGACGGCCCCTGGATGGGTCATGAGCTCCGAATCGTGGTACCGCATGTGAGTGGATCCTGTTTTGGCGTGTTCGTCATCCCGTCTGATGTCCACACTGGGCAAACTGGTCCTGAGATATTCCAGCCCATGTGGTGGGACTGCTTACGATGTTACATTGGCACAACGCTGAGCCCTAAACATGCTATGGTATGTTCAGAACCCCTGACTGGTAGTTTTCGTTCCTTGCCTTTTTAGAGTTTCCAAGCTTGTCTGGGTAGGCAGTAGCCCTCGGTATCTTCCTAGGGCTGCGGGACTCAAAGTGAAGTTTATTCTCTTGAGACGTTGTCTAGCGGAGGACTCTTGTAGTAGTAACGGAGGCCTTTGTGAGAAGCAGCAAGACCGCGAATGCAGGACCTGCGATTGTATAAGGCTACTCTTCAGGGTTCTCTATCACAGCAAGCTAGCCACTATCGAATACCCTGCTGTTGATTATCAAGGGTTCATCCGCACCGAGTCAGTCATGTCCCTGATCGCCTGGGGCACTCGCACGCAGACAAATCCGTTACCCGCCGCAATCACGAGAAATACCAAAAGTACCTACCTTCAAGACTGCCGGAAAACCTGCAGGATCGGTTTCCAGACCCTGAAGTGCATTTCTCGATGCAACCACTTGGCCCTGATACATCAGATCGCACCCCTCAATTCACTGGTGCCGAGGTGCGAGACTCGAAAAGTAGGTAACTGGCGAATGCGATAAAACACACCCACACACGCGCGCGCGCACTTATACAGCTGATAGATGAACATTAAAGACACTGTGTTGATATGCCAAGCCAATAAGTCGGTAAAACATGATTCGACGTTGCACAAGATCGGGGCTTTGGATCTTCTGAGGCATATAGTCAGCTCAGAATATTCCCCCCCCCCTTCCCTTCTTCGATGCCCTGCCCTGTGCCCCTCAATCAAGGCTGTGCAGCGAGCGATAGGATCGGGATCTTTTATACATGTGTTAAAATGTCAAGTGATTACGTTTATATGAAGTTCTAATCTCAGGGGGAGTGGTGTTGTTTCGTAAAAGTGTGTCCCAAAAAGGCTTGGAAGCGGAACGGTACGCCGCACATTGCCAAACTGTGTGCATGTCGGAACTGATATGGTAGCATTGCATTACAGTAGCATCGCGGTAGCTATCGGGGGTTTTTAGAAACAAAGATCAATTGTTGCTGACGGTCGATCGCATGGATATTACAGTAGACCTCGGGAGGGCATGAAGCGAGCGGCCTGAGATATTTGGGGCCAAAACTCGGAGTTCCGTGAAATTTTCTGTCCTTTATCCTCAAGTCAACTTCTTTGTTCGTGGGTTCCCCAGGTTTTGATTGTCGATCCCGCCTCTTCTCCACTACGGTGGCTCTCAAAGTGTACTTGGAAATATGTCAACGGCTGCCGAGGCCGCGGCGGCGGCTGCACAAGCAGCTGCAATCAAAGAATTCGACACGGAGCTATTCACTTTCCTGGCCCTCGCATCATGCACGACAGTCTTTAGGACGTACATTCGGTTGAGATCCATAGGCCTCAGAGCCGACGACTATTTTGCATGGCTGGGAACTGTAAGTGCCATCGCGGCTCTTTCTGCTCTCACTAAATCATAATCGTTCCATAACACCTGCTAATGATCATTTGGACCAGATATTCCATGGTATAGAGACTGCAATGTCGTATCTTGTAGTACATGAGGTGCAAGGCTTAGCCAATAATGGCTTGACGGATGCCCAACGAGCCTCGCTTTCTACAGAAAGCCCCGAATACAGTCTCAGGTTGGTGATTTACAAAGCTCATATCCAAGCTCTATCGTAGCTAATTATATGTCTCTTTGGTCAGAGTCTTGGGATCAAAAATACAACTTGGTGGCTGGGTGTCGTACGCAATACTGTTGTGGGCACTCAAGACCTCACTATTGTTCTTATATACGCGATTGACGGTATGGTAGCCTCCCCAAAGGAAATGGAACATTTTCGGCATGAATTCTAATTGATGGCAACTTTAGACTGGTCTTGGCCGAGGCTATCGGATCCGAATTGACATCGGATTTGCCCTCGTTGGCGCAACCTGGTTCACCCTCATCATGACCATCTTGCTCGAGTGCCGTCCTTTTTACGGAAACTGGCAAATAAATCCAAACCCAGGCAGTAAGATCAGCAAATGGATTTCGTGTGGCTGTACTTTGTGCTTGGCTGATCATTTTATTTTTATAGGTGCTTGTATGCCTGCTTCTTCGCCAACGCTCCTCGTAGTTGGTCTCTTGATGAACGTGATTAGCGATCTATATCTCATATCTATCCCTCTTCCGATGCTATGGAGCTCAAGTCTCAAGCCAGTCAAGAAACTCGGTTTGATGTTGATTTTCAGTGGTGGCTTGTTAGTCGTGGCCTGCGCCTTGCTGCGCTCCGTCCTGATGCTCACAGTCCGTTAATAATTCCCTTACTTATATCAGTTTCCACATCGAGACACTCAGTAGTGTTTTTGCTAACAAATTTTTTTCTTAAAAAAAAAAACAGGATCCCGAGAATGCGGCTCAATTAGCGGGCTCATGGTCTGTCCGAGAAACGTTCATCGCTGTCGTCACGACAAACTTACCAGTTGTTTTCCCATTTCTCAAGCACGTGCTCACTCCGTATTCTTCCAGCCTGCTGAGTCTGGCCCGATCAAACAAGAAAACGACTGATCCAAAACTAAAAACCCTACGCACCTGGGGCCAAGGATCGGTGTCCGCCGAGAGGCGTCGCAAGGCCAATCCCCTCACCAACATTACATTCACCGAGAGTGAGGAGCGAATGATTGAACTACAAGAGGGCAAAGCGTTGCCGACGCCCGGTTTCATGCCAGCCAAAGAGGGACACAACCAGGCATTCGATGCCAGAGGACTGAAGAACATCAACACGCAAACAGAAGTCACGGTTGTCAAGCAGTCTCGTGAGGAGATCAAGCAAGAAGCGAAACGAGGATCTCTGCCGCCCTTGCCAGGTAATTATGTATTTGTGCAGAGCACCCGGTCAAGGGTCGGAGACATGGTATGAAGTTCGCATGCTATGTACTTGTGCGTATGGAGAAGCCTGTATTGTTCAGACTGGTCCATGTTACGCTACCTTTTGGGTATAGACTGGAATCAACAGCTGGATCTAGGGCAAAGCAGAGGTGTGTACGAATAGCCGTTGAAAATTGTCATAGTATGCGAAGCGCTCAAGCAAGACGCGACAATGAATTTGAAATATTGAAACATAACTTTTCTGAGAACCATCTCCTTTGCCCTCCTCACGTTACGCATGTGTGAATTTGTGACACTCCCATTCTAAAAGTGAGTGTCTTATTCTATGAAACCTATTCGAAAACCTGCAGCTCAATGGGGGTAGGGGGACATGCTTGCCCATTCGTACGATAGCAAATTGCGGGATAAATTTCAGCAAGACACACAAAAAATAGAGAGCGTGTGAGAAAATTGTCTACACATTTGAAGGAAAGAAAAAAAAAAAAGGCTGCGAACGCACCCGCCGAACAAGCGAAACGTGCTGCTGCATGTTCCCGCGCAGCAGCTTGTCACACGCAGTCCTGACAGATTTAGAAAACAGATATGTGTGGTAGTGGGGAATCAAAGTTCGCCGAATTTTATGCCCGCTAAAGAGAGAAATTTCATGGCGGGCAGCGGTAGGCGACCCAAAAGGCGAATTGCAGCGGGAAGACCCAGACAGAAGACCCTCCCTACCGGAGCGCGTGGGCGATCAGGCGTCGAACCCCTGTCACCTAAGACCGCTGGATCTGATTGCCTGGCCCTGTTGTGTGTGCGGCAGCGCGGATAGCTGCATTCCCGCATCCGCTCCCGTGAAGCCTCTTTGCTTTTTATTTGATGTTTTGCTGAAAAGGGTTAAAAAAAAAAAAAATTCTTTCCAGAACTACAACTGACCTCTGCTTACGAAATCGCAGACGACTGCCGGCACAAGGACGGTTCACGGAACTTGCCGTCAGGATTTTTGGAGACGGGCACAACGACACGCGTACGGATGAGGTGACAGCAACCCTCAATGTCCGCGTCCTGGTCTACGAGATGGATGTGGCAGCTCGCGCCTCGAGCTGCACGAGGTTGCGCAAGAGGGACGAAATGGAGTCTTGCAAGCACAGCAGCCGGGTCATCACGTCCGATCCGTACATCGTCGAGACAATGGGCCAAATCCAAGTCTACTGGCTCAGCTAAAGTATCAGCAAAGGACAATCGGCAGACACTCTCAGAGCTTCTCACGCAGCGCAGGACACCCCTCGTAGCTGCAGGTCTCGCCGCGATGGTCATCGGAGGTTATGTCTCGATGCTTCTCATGAGCGCCACCAGCAACCCGCAAGACGACAATATCGCCAGCGCCGGCCACGACTGCTGCACGCCCACAGGCCGACCGCTGGACGTGCGGCAAGGCCGCATCACGGCCTTGGTATTTGACCAGGAGCTCAACGCGAGCGAGAGCCGCATGGGTATCAAGGGACTGCGCAAGCTCATGGGCGGCTTGGCGCGGGGCCATGTCCTAGAGGTGGCCGTGGGCACGGGCGGAATGTGGACTTTATAGACTGGGACGAGATCCGGGCTACTGCGCCGCCCGTGCTGGCGGGAGATGGGGTGGACATGCGGGAGGTCAAGTCTGAGATGGACCTGGAAAAGGAGCGGGTGTTGAGACGGATGGAAAAGAAGGGGAAAGGCATGGTTTTGCCGGGAGACGAGGCCCCTGAGGTGGTGAGCTACACGGGCGTAGACGTATCTACAGACGTGCTCGAGGTCGCGTGGGGAAAATTCCGCAAGGCGATGCCGGAAATAATCCCCCGTAGACGACGAAAATCACTCGAGGAATCACACGAGACACGACAAGGACAACCTCAGAAGCCAGTAGCACCGCAACCCCCCACCACCACCGCTACCAACACCGCCACTACCACCACTACCACCGCAGTAGCCAATTCACAACCAACCAACCCGGATGAAGTCCTAGCCGCCAACATCGGCGCAGGCCGCATTCGTCTCTACAAATCCGACGCGCAGGTGCGCCTTCCGACGCCACCAGCACTGACCTCTCATGATAGCACGCGCGTATACCCCGCGCCCCAGTACTACGACACGGTGCTGCAAAACTTTGGCCTCTGTAGTGTTGCAGACCCCCACCGCCTGCTGGCCAACATGGCCGCAGTGGTTCGGCCTGGCTCCGGCCGGATCTACCTGCTGGAGCACGGGCGGGGCTCGTACGGCTGGTTGAACTCGCTTTTGGACAAATTCGCGCCAGGCCACTTTCGAAAGTATGGTTGTTGGTGGAATCGCGACATTGAGCAGATTGTGCGCAGGGCCGAAGAGGAGGTGTCGGGACTGGAGGTGGTGAGGGTGGACAGACCACTATGGATGCAAGGGGGCACGATGTTGTGGATCGAATTGAGAGTCAGGCCCGAGCAAGATCGAGATTAAAACGGAGGCGGGGATCAAGCGAACTTGGCAGCGAACGGGTACCGCTGACAGGCGACCGGGAGTGTCTCACGGCCCGTGCCTTTTTTTTCTTTGTGTTTCTCGTAGAGGAAAAAAAAGGTGCCTGCCACAAGCCGCAGGGGACGGGCATGGACAGGTGAGAGGGTGGGACATGATACCCTTTGCGAGTGCAACCAGAGACTCGGGACGTGTACCCCCAAAGCATGCACTGCAAAGAGCGGTACACGGGCTGGCACACAGGTTGGTATCGTGCATGGCATCTTTGACTCCCGCGTCAGGGATTGATCATGGGATATGTGACATATACCGATGCGGGACCCCATCGGTGAAACGGACCGGACCTTTCTGAATCACAAATCGCAACTGCTGCAGAAGGTTATCCTCGCCGTGAAGCCTGCTAAGCCGGAAGCGAGGCTCCAAAAAATGGCTCGAGATAGACAAGGTGCCCGTCCGGACGATGCAGCACACATGGGGACAGGGAATCCAGCACACGCTAGCAGAGGCACAGCAACAGGTGGGCTACTGGTGGACTGATCTTCGCATCCTATGTAGTACTACAGATTGTCCAATGGCATTCGCCAAGTAGACCGCGATCCCAGTCCCTCTGTGCCAGCCGGCCTATTTTTTTTTTTCTGTCACTATCCTTCCTTTCCCCGGTAGCCCGGTGCACGACGCCAGCATTCGCCGAGGTATCGCGAGTCCTTTATTCCCCTAAAAGCCGATTGCCACAGACTTGGCAGGCTATATCTCGGCCCTGTCGAACCTATATCAGGCGATTCTTCACCAGATATCTTCTCGGTGAGCTGTTAAGAGGATTTCCAAGCGAGCCATGCCAGCACACTAGGTGAGCAGGAATAACTCATAGCGCAACGAGACTGTGCAGGCAAGTTCTTCTGGGGTGAGCGTGACGCGGCGATGATAGTACGATGAGACCTTATGAGAGAGTGACGCGCAGATGATGGTATCTAGATGCGCATGCAGTGCGATATCTGGCACAACGGGTGGCGGCACATGGCAATCGTCCATGCTTTCTCGCATACGCACATGAGAGTGGAGCCGCTGCATCACGAAATAGACGGAGAGGAAGAGTATTTCAGGATAGCAAGCAAACAAACCCTAGAAAGCAACAACACCATAGCGATGGACAGGAGCCGGAGTACAAATGCGCGAGGGGAGCCGTCTTTTGCGAGGTGGGCTGGAAGGCGTCATGTCATGTTGATGTATCAATCTTTGGGTGTGCACATTGCTCCAACGCTCCTTCCTCTCTCTCTCTCTCTCTGCCTCTGGCAAGAGCTGTGGATACACACTGTCCACATTATCACCTCCTGTTCATATCTTAGTAGCAGTCATGAGTATCTCTTGATCAACAAGGGCAACCTCACCTAGTCTCTCTCTCTCTCAAGGCTCCTCCTTGCTAGTGTGCAGATCCAGCGCATCAACCAACTTGGGGTTCATCATTTATCCATCACGGACCTAATTCTCCAAGGCACAAACCCCTTTGGAATCAAATCCCGAGAGCAACATAACATATTCAGCGCCCTCGACAGCCCTTTGCAATACCAGTTCCTTCAAAATCATACGACACCTACCAAATCTGCCCCTCTTCGTCCGCGATGCGTGTGACCGCGCCTCTGGCCAGCGCTCGCATCGGCGACATTGAGATCCTTGGTGTCCAGCGTGTTGTCGAGCTCGAGGCGCTCGAGGATTCAACAGGACTTCAACAGCAGCGGGTCCATCCCTTTCAGAAATCGTCGTCCAATACCACGCAGCCAGTGTCTCCTTCCGCCATTCACGCCATCCAGTCACGCACCGCCGTCGTTGTACCCTGTAAAGATGAGCCCCTTGACCACATCCGCGGTGTTTGGGCGGCCATCCCCGCCACAAGCTTGATCATCCTTGTCTCCGGCTCCCAATCAAAAAACTATGCCATCGAACGCGGTGCCCTCACCGACTTCTGTCACACCACCGGCCGCAGCGGTATGTCCGTCCATCAGCGGGACCCTATGCTAGCCGAAGCCTTGCGCGCCTCCGGCATGAAGGAGCTACTTAACGATGACGGCGATGGCTTGGTGCATAAGGGCAAAGGGGAGGGCCTTGTCATCGGCATCGCACTGGCTGCCACTGCCAGGGGCCCCAGAACAGCCACTCACGCGACCAACGAGCGATGCGGACCAGCCGAGATACTTGCTAACGTGCAGTGTGACAGCAGCTGTACGCGCTCGACTAGCCACGGGAGCATGCATTTCTCCTGCAGCAGCAGCAGCAACAGCAACAGCAACAGCAACAGCAACAGCAACAGCAACAGCAACAGCAACAGCAACAGGAACAGGAACAGCACCACCATCAGCAGGGTCACTTCGCACGGATGCGACTGCAGGTCTTCTCAGCAGGACACAAGCACTGGCCACCCTGGTGGAGCGCCTGGCTATTACAAGTACATCGGCTTTGTGGACGCTGACAACTTTGTCCCGGGTAGTGTGCAGGAGTACTGCCGTGCTTTCAGCACTGGCCTGCACCTCGCCCAGGCCGAGGACGCCATGGTGCGCATTAATTGGTCCAGCAAACCCAAGGTCGAGAATGGTAAGCTGCACTTCAAGCCCTCCGGTCGCAGCTCTGAGATTGTCAACCGGTGGCTGAACCGTCTGCTCACGAAGATGGACGCTTGTATCGGCGCTCTTGATCCTGGAGGCCAAGAAGAGATGACTGATCTCATCTGTACCGGCAACGCGGGCGAGCATGCCATGACAATCTCGCTGGCTCTGAAGCTTCGCATGGCAAGTGGGTATGCTATCGAGCCTTTCCACTTTTTGGACATTTTCGAGCGCTTTGCTGGCAAGCCCAACGGCAAGCGTGGCGAGAAAAGGGATATGCATCCGCAGGCTTCGAGTGTAGCGGCCGCCAACTTCGTCGATGCTAGGCCAGTATCACCTGCCTCCATGTCGCCAGTAAATTCGCCAGTCAGTACACCCGTAGAGCATTCCCCCGTACTGAGCGCATGCGAGGAGTCGACACAGCCGACTTCTCCCTCCATCATGTCGACCAGCTTGGACAAAGTGCCAGTATTGAAGCAATTGCCGCCTCCCCTGAATACGGCCCCATTTCACCACACAGCTCTCGCTCAGATCGAAGCCATGGCGGACATGACGCCACCCGAATCGCCCATATTCCAGGCCCCGCCCGCCAAGGTCCAAATTTTCCAGATTCGCACAATCAATCCTCACTTCCATGACAACAAGGGCGACGACCATGTCGTGCGCATGTGGAAGCAGGGCCTCTCGGTGATATACCATTCGCCGGTAGTTTTTGGACTCACGCAGTACCGTGAGGACCTGCGCACGGCCACGTTCGGAGCTGGCGACAACGAAGGTGAAGGCGTGCCGACGCCTCCATTCTCCAGCAGCGCGTCTGTAGCGACCTCTTCCTCGGTGTCAGTGGACGACAGTACCAATGATGCTGCTGTCAGAGCAGTGGCTGAGTGGCAGCCTGCCAGGTGCCGCATCTACCCGGCTACGGGTAGCATGAATCTGAAGGAGCTGATAAACAGGTTGGAGGCAGATGAAGGGAGCTTTTGGTGGAGTGGAAAGGAGGACCACGTTCTACAGCAGGCGATTCTGAGTGGAGACAGCACTTTCGACCCCGGAGTCGGCTTCGATGACATCGCGGTACTTGGACTCGGCCCGGTCAGCCGGGATAAGCGTCCCGAGGGCGATGTGGATGGGTTTAAAGCATTTGTAGATGGGGGTCACTGAAATATCGTTTCAGCCAGGTTGCGACGGCTGGAAGATATTACGACATCAAGAACTTGATTCACTCCCCTCCCCCCCCCCAACAATTGCCTTGTTGCATTGGCTCCTGGACCGAGTGTATGCACCGTCATAAATTTGGCTCGCTTATCTGAGGGCACTAACATCAAAATGGGAAAAGAGGCGTTAACAAATTGAGCGACGGGAGGCAATGGTGCTCAGCTGGGAGCCGGGAACTGCACGTGGACAATAGGGGCAACACGGGGACGGCGTCACGGTGATTTTTCCAATGCGTTGCTATTTTGCACAAAGGGGGTACATCTGGGCGGCTCGACAAGCAGCGCTTGTTTGTGTTTGATTTTCCTTCTGCCTTGCTTCATTTAATTGTACGCACTTCTGGTCTGGCTTGACCATTGGGCGATCAGTTCTTCAGCCTTACCAACCCATTCCAAGTCACTGGGCCAGAAAATACAACCAACGTCTTATCGCAATTTCCGGTGCTTACTAACTCGATTCTTGAATTGCTAGCGAGTCCATTCAGAGTCAGTGGTGGAGCTTACCAAAGCTTACCCGTCAACAACTCATTCTGCTTTGGGAGGCAGGTAGAGGGAGAAAGTGCGAGTCTCTCTCCGCGTTGCTGGGTGTGCGTTCTCCATTGGATTCACAAGAGTGCCGGCCCTTTCCAGATCCGCTGTCGGCTGGCTGTGCATTGCCGAACGAACTGGGCCTTGTGGCCAACAGTCGTATGTTTCCCATGATGTTACATAGTAAGTTCGAGTGGGTGTTTTGAATTCCCCACTGGCGTGCAGGAGGAATGGTAGGGTGCATATTCATCCATCAGAAAGAAAGTAGGACGGGTAGAAAGGGGCTAGAGCTTCTATTGTCTATTTTGACATGAAACGGTACGGGCCTGGACTTCTTTTGCTCGGTAGGTACTTATGAAGCAGTAGCAACTATATACTGCAAGTCCTGCCATGTAGGAAACTTGGGAGTTTGTTGATGATATGTCCGGTTTCCTCTGAGGCCTAACAAAGAAGGATGGACAGACGTTTGGTGGAGTTTCTGACACGGGTTTTTTTCTTCTTCTTTTTTCTTCGACCAGGCTATGTATATGTTGGACATTTGAACGAGTTGTTCATGCGTCTGATTCCCATCTGCTCTGTTACACACCGCTGTCAACTTTCCACTTTTCTCTATGCCATTTCATCTTTTTGGTTAGCCTCTAGAATTGGGTAGGTTAGGCAGGTACCTATCAATCTATGTACCGATGCGGACGATCACGCACAAGACCAGAAAGAGTAAAAAGGGAAAAGGAAAAAGGACCGGGCACACGATGGCTACAGTGTCATACAGGTATCATGACGGATGTTGCCGGTGTCGTTTGAAAAGGGGGAAAAAAGCAACACAAAAGCAGCTCGGCACAACAGGTAGGAAAGGGTGTGTAGTATTCCACCAATATCTCGGCACCCAAATCATCATCATCAGGCTGAGGCGTTTATTATTTCCCCAAAAGATGCATATCTCATTATGCAAGGCCGCGTGGGGTGGGGGGGGTGGGGGTTCCATATATGCCAACTCGCCAACAAGAGGAGAGAGAAAGAACCAAAAACCCCCAATCAAGGAAAGAAAAGTGAGAACTAAACTACCTTGGGGGGGGGGCGCCTGTTTGGACGAACACGAGTCAGTATCATACCAAAACAAGCTTTGCTTACTCGTTTATTTCTGCCCAAAAGACGAAAAAAAAAAAAAAGGGCTTGAGCGTTGAATTGAGAGTGCCGATTCTTAGCCATCTTCTCCTTTTCCGCTCTTTCGTGTGGGTGGGAATGTTGATAAATCGTGATGAGCTGGGAGAGACATTTGGACAGGGGTGTGTTGTGTGTGTGTGCGTGTTGGATAGATGAGCTTGATTGATCGACTCTATAAACCACTGATTCATCGTGCTTGTAATAACAAGATATAAGATTACCTCCCTTCTTTTCCTCCGCCCCCTCTCTCACCTTCTCAAAAGCTGGTAATATTTTAGAATAAAGAAATGATGTGCCCAGCTCGTGATATGAATTAAATCATTCCCAACCACCCATCCCATTCCATTCCCCTTCTCTCCTCCTCCCCGAAGAAAACCACCGACACTCCGTCCATCAGTTCCAACCCCCAAGTCCGTGCACCCCCGGCGATCCCTCCGGCTGTTCCGGACTCGGACCTTTCAGCTCAGCTCAGCTTAGGCAATTCTTTCTGTCCTAGCGTCAAATTACCGGCCGTTTAGTAGGTCTTTTGTATCTTCGTTTGTCCAACCCTCTCCCGGAAAAAAAAAAAAAAAAGGCCATGTGTATGTGTTCAACAGACAAACAACAGAATATTGCTCAAAAGCTAGACTTGGATGAAACGAGTTTCTTGGGGAGCTTCTTATTTTGGAATCATGGTCGCGTGTGTCATCATGTCATTGTGATAGAAGAACGAAATAAAAGCTTATTCGAAAACAAAAGGCGAGAAAAGAAATCGCATGGTTCTTGAAGTATCCAAGTATGCATGTTTCCCTGGGGGACAGTAAGTACCGAAAAGGGAAACGCCCGGTTCCAGGGTTGGAGGAAACTTTGAGTTTGGATTGTGTCATGAATAGTGCTTGTTGACGTGTTTTGAATCAGCTTTGAAGCCTTGGGATGAGGCGATAATAGACGAAGGCTAGAATGCAGAATAAGGAAGAGATAGAGCAGCTGCCGCTGAGACTTGTTACCCACCTGGGGGAGAGAGGGAGAGAGGGACAGAAAATGTTGGCTCAATTGGAGTGAGAAGAATTGGGTTTTGTGTTGTATTGTTTTCTTTGGGATATTCCCGTATAGCCATCGGGTGTAACAGTACAGTACGGTGCAAGTATGTAGCCAGAGCAAGCTCATTTTTCCAGACAACCACGAACAAAACGCTTTTTGTAGTGCTGTACCAAGTACTGGAGAAGAAGGAGAAAAAAAAAAGGCCTCTTAAATTCCCGCAAAGATGCTTCCTTTTGGTTCGCCGGCCCAATTTGCTCCCCCCCCGAAAACCCACATATTCATCTACCCATCTAGGAGACTTTTACAACATCTAGAGGTCATTGTTATTCTCTTTTTGCGTCGTCATATTTTGTAAATTGTACATGTACACTTTTGGTGAGTGGAGATCCCAGCCAATGTAGTCCCCGGTGGGATTCTGCGTCTGTCGAGTCGATGCGTGTGTGTGTGGTTATTGCGTGATGGCGTGTATAGAAACAATTCGGACTCCGAACTCAATTGATTAATAGTAAGCCGTCAACATGCTATCAAGCTCGTCCAGGTCGATCTGCTCGGGACTGCGACCCCATTCCAATTGGCTGTCGAGCTGTTCGTAGAAAGCCTCCTGGTCAGGCTTGGCCTTGCCCAGATCCAGCGATAGTAGAGATGTCATGACCGGCCGTGCTGCAGGGCGAATGTGGGGGCTTGATAGAAGCTGCAGCGAGGGCGTGGCCAGGGCGTGCTGCGCGTTCATAGCCGTGTCCATAGCTTTTGCGTCGCCAAACAGAGTGTCGTCTTTCACGTGCTCGTCTACCACCACGCCGGCCGTCGGGTGGGCGGGGGGTTCGGTTGGCAGACCAGAGAATTGCGGCATGAATTGGCCACTGAGTTTGCGACGCTGCAAGCCATTGGCCGTCTGGGTAAACTCTTTCTCATCCTTCTCGAGGGGCGGCTCGGCGGTCCTCGAATTCTGCGACGCCATGCCATGGCGGCTCGGATATGACCCGAGCGGTGTTGCGGGCGTAGGCTCCTCATCGTCATCATACTCGTCAAGAAGCTCATAGGGCGACAGATCCACTTCAGGCGACGGGCTCAGCTCCCTTCTCCTGTCCTCATCCTCTGCCTCAGAGCCCGACGTCGCACTAGGAGTCGGTAGTTCGCGTGCCTTGAGCGCAGTCTGGGCGGTGGGATCGGGGAGAGGTTGGTGTGGGCTGGTGGTAAGGTAGAAATATGTCCTGCGCGGGTGTACGGTCTCGAGCTCCTTGCCAAGGGGGCATGGATTTCTAGCGTTCCAATTAGGGCGCTTGATGTAGGCCGAAAGTCGGGAGGAGATAATCGCGCATGGGTTGGCAGATCTGAGATGCAAAATGTGAGTAGGTGATGCACGACATGTGATGTGATCTGATGGCGTGTGATATTTTATTCTTATTTTTGTAAGGCAGTTCAGGATGCGCAGGGAAGGAAGTGGGAGGAAGGGGGTGGGATTGGAAATCTGGTACTTACTGTTCGACGATCTTGAGCTGCTTGATCAAGATGCCAGCAAGCTCCTTCACAATATGAGGTCGGTTGTAAGTGGCCTGGAGACGCACAATGACCTTCTCCACAATGTCATCATGAATACTGGCCAAGTCGATTTTGTGGTCGGCAGCATGGGAGTTATCGTCGTCGAGGTCCATTTCTATGGAGACAGCTCTGTCGAAACCGGGGGAAGGTGGTGGGGTGTTACTGGAAGCGACCTGGCGGCGTTTGTTGGTAGGAGTGGACGAGTCTCCTGAAGGCGCATCGACAAGCGCATGGGGACGTTTTGTCTTCCTTGCAGAGGCAGAGGTCTGAGCGGGCTGATCGGCTCGGTCGGTGGGGCTGCGCGGGGAGAAGGTTGGGGTGGACTGGGACGAGGATGATGTCGCTGATGATGCGCTATGTGCTGATGATGATGAAGATGAGGAGGATAGTGCGGCTGGAGACTTTTGACGATTTGCTAGGGCGGCGGCGGCGGCAGCTCTGGCGGCGTTGCTGACGGGGACGTGAATCCCAAGCGAAGGGAGCGAGAGTGACTTGCGGCGGGTATTGTACGGCATCTTGGGTGACTTTTTTGGGGGCGCGTCGGGTTACGGGGGGAGGGTAGACGAGTCGTTTCAAAATGTTGAGAGGATGAGAAACAATAGGTGAAGTCCGAGACACAGACAACTGTAAAATCGTTTTTGAAAAAAAAGAATAAATCTTGTCGAGGCAACAGTTCAAACACAATATGCGCCGAAGAAAGGTGGTTGACAGGCGGTGTCACTTGTTGTGTTTCGTTGGATGTAATTTTGGACTTGGCCGTCAGTCTTCTTTTGCTTCCCTTTTTTGGTTTCCTTTTCTCTTCTTCTCAAAGGAGCAAAGACAGGAAAAAGCTGTGTGATATTCAACAAATAAAAAGAATAGTACAGGTTGATGGTACAGATAGTCGGAATAAACGTCGTGGTATGCATACGCATATGTAAGTTGGACAAGTTGTTGGAGAGGGAGAGAGTGTGTAGGTAGTAGGTAGATAGTGTAGAGGAAGGAGGGTAGAAGGGGGATGGAAGTTGTCTGGGGGGAGGGTCAGTTGCGACAATGATGGGGGGGTGTGTGTGTGTGGATGTGTTTGGTGGTGGCGGGCGGCGCTGATGAGAGAAGGTTCGTCAGGTTCGTCGACGCCTTACCCACACACCTATAGCTAGCTGCCTCTCATTCTCTTCTCAGTTCAGATTACAGCCTGCACCGTTGGCCTGATCTGACCTGAGTGGAAGCTCGGGCCACCCTATTTCCATTTTTTTTTCTTCTTTTTTTTCTGGCATGCCAGGTCGTTGCTGGTGTGATCTGCGCATCCTACCCTTGCTCAGGCCAGGGGGGTGAGACGACTTGCAGTACGCAGCAGCCAACCCTTGAACCGCCAACCCCTTCAGTATCCCTGCTTAGCGCGTGTAGAATCCCTGCCGGTGGTCCCATCTACTGCCCAAAGAGGCTTGGTGCTGTATAGAAGTAAAAAAAAGGAAAGAAAAAAAATAAGTTCGAAGATGTCCGAAAGCTCAGTAGTCAGTGCATAGTCAAGTGTGGGTAACTCTTTTTGCTTGTATCGTTTTCTGCATTTCTGATGACACTGCGCAGACCCACCTTGGACAAACCCAAACTCCCCAGGCCCCGGGTGCTGTCCACTTTCCCATGCAGCAAGCTGCGACAAGTGCATCATCGGGGAAAAGGCGGTAAGCTTTTCTAGTTGTTTGGTTCCAGCCGGCATTATATCGACTTGACCGGGTCGAAGGTCTGGAATATCATGACCAAAGGAGGGCAGACATCAGAAAGTCGCTACCCTCTCCCCGAAGAGAACATTACGGTAATGAAGACGGGAGTCATCATCGAACTGCTGAGGTGGAGGGTAAGACCCAGTAACACTAGGCAATTACCGGCTCTTGGAATGTCTTCTACTACACTGTAGTACCGTACAGTAGTAAAGGTACTTGGACGTTCACATACGCATGCGTACTTTGGGCTGATGCGTTTGACGTGCGCCCGACAAATCACAATGCGACCCAACACACCTCACCCCAATTCCCAAGCGACGGTCGCTACTAACCCACGCAATCCTGAGTATCTCTCCCGCAGGCCTTTTCTTTAGTGAGAATTCTCATCTTACTATGTACCAGGTTTTTCACTGTTGCTGTTATTCTATACCATACAAGATTCACGCTAGCTGACGTGCATGTCTCACCTGAAGGCTTGCAGCCTTTGCCTCTTCTAGGCTACAAACGGCAAAGATTGCATGCCAGCAAATATCAACAACAGACACAGACACACGACACAGCCAGCCAGACCATCATTCATCACTATCAACCGAACAACTCTTTGGCGAGTTGCTCCACCTGGTCCACCTAACAAGTCGTCTTTGCTTTTTCTCAACTGTCATCAAGATCCACCCCCAGTATTATTCATCAGGGTCTGTTCCACCCCTCTCCACCCAGAGAAATGTTTGTACCATAGTACAAGACAGACTGACTCTCGGACCTTGAGCGGGTGGCCAATGGCAACGACGTGGAATCGAGCAGAGAGCGCGAAAAGAAAAAAAAAGGAAAAAAGGAAATGAAAAAAAATTCTCAGACCCAGACCAAGTCAACGACAGGGATGTGTCCATCGGCTAGTCCTGTTGAAACATCCTTGCTCCTTTAACCCCTGTAGCCTCGGCCCCCAGTGACGTGCAAGATCCCTCTTCGCAGGTCTCCCTTGACGACGGCTGCAACTCCGTGAAATGAGAAGAGAGCGGGAGAAAAAGGAAAAAAAAGAGGCAAAAACCTTCGAGAAGCATTCCAATTGCGGAGCCCCCTTTTTTCCCCGACCCTTCAGCTATCGTACTTTGTCGTGTCGTGTCGTATTCAGCATCGCTGATGATTTTCGGCTGCTGCGGCGATAGTGCACCGTGTCCAAGAATAGCTAAAAGAAGAAGAAGATAAAGAAGAAGCAAGCTTTAGCAAGCTTCCCTTACTGCGTGTGATATCTTCATCCCCAGATTCTGCAACCACGTTTATTCATCTCGTGTTAAGCAAGCATTTGACTGGCTAAGCGCCTGTCGTCAGTGCCAGCCTTGCCTGAAATCTGGGGCGGAATTGCCCACCCCCCCTTCTCCTCCAAAAACCAAAAATCCATCCAAAAAAGCGGCCGGGTGAGGAAGATGTGATTGGTTGCCACTGCGCGGCACAGCGCAGCAGCCACTCGGCAATCATAACGCCTTTCTGTTGGAGCGACGACCAATTCACTGCGATGTATTGTACTACATTTGGCAATGAAGGGTGAAGGGGAAGGGGGGTCAGGCCCGTGGGTTGCAAAAAACAGAACTTAATGAGAGGGCTGCAGGCTATGATCTCATCCGGCGGGCTGATGGAGGGTCGCTAAATACGAATGACCTTTCTCATTTTTTTTCTTTCTTCCCATCTTTTTCCTTGCTCCGAAGGGACTCGTCCGGTCGGCCCGGAATTATTCGGCAAGGAAGGAATTCCAGGTTCCAATCCTTGCCTCAGGCAAATGATGATTGCCTGAAATTGTTTGGTGGTCGCGTGCCTCTTTTTCACCATCTCCCCCGGGGAAAGCGTCCCGACTCAGGAACCCAGGTTAATACCTCACCATAGTACATGCGAACCCCACGATGATCATTGATAAGTGTGCAGTAGTGATAGTGGTAGTTGTAGTAGTAGTCGCGGCAGGGCGGTGTGCGGTCGCATAGGCATGGGCGTAGGCATGGGCATGGGCATGGCAACAAACAAACAAAAAAACAAAAAAGCAAATGTGTATTTTTGTATCAAGCAGCCCGACGCCAATCAAATATTAAACGGTCCCTGGGGTGCAATGCAGAGCGCGGAACGGGACCCCTTGCATGAACGCCGGCAGCGTGTCCAGATAGGAAACCAGCCACAATGCCGTTTGACAATAATGATGGTTACGAGGTACCTTTTTAGGGGTCTACCTCACATAGTCCCATCCGGGTCACCCAACACGACGCTATCATTCTCCGGGCCTCTCTCTTTTTTTGGGCGGGGAATTCCCATTTCCTTCGGCCGAGTAAAAAAGAAAAACAGATGTCTCGGCCGTGTGAGACAGTTTGCATTCAAACACACACACACACACACACACACACACACACAAAACATTCTTGGCGAACACCCACTACCCACTAACCACTCACACCACTGACATAATACCATCACCTATCAATCATCAATCCCATCTATTACCCATCCACTGGCAAGTATATCAAACATGCCCTCGAGTCATTGCACTCGCCATCTGCCTGCCTGCCTGCCTGCCCGCCCGCCCTCTTCCTTTCTACCCATCTTTTAACCCCGCAATCGTTCTCAGTCCCTTGGTTCTCTTCCCCCGGGGTCTAGAACCCTCCTCAATCACATATCAACGATCAGCTTAACCCACACACACCTTCCATCCCATCCATCCATTCGTCCCCTCGGAATTGGGCTGAATCAGTGGGGCCATTTTGTACAAGATCTGATCACCGTTCTAATGCCTGTATTATAAACTTCAAAGTCTCCCCTAGAGCCAAGCGTCCGCGTAGTGATACCGACTACTTGTTCCGGGTGCGTCACGGTGAAGAAGGGTGAGGGGGGTTTGTTAACGGTCCCTCTTCAACTGGGAAAGCTGACTGTCGCCGCTTGGACCATACCTAAATTGAGAGACATATGCATGAACAAGACTGCTTCTGCAAAATACACACACTATCTGTCTAGACACAGAATTGACGACCATGAGAGCTTAACAACATCACGACGCACTGGCCCTCATGATAGCAAAAGAATCCATCCTCTTCTTCTTCATCAAACTCGCCCGCCAGCAAGCCAGCCAGGATATATCATACGCAAACACACTCGTACCCACTCACACGCAGCCCGTCCTTTCCCCGTAGCCTTACCTAGGTACCTAACCTAAACCTAGCCCGCCCCTGCCCGCCTCAAGACTTCCCACCCGCGTTCGGCGGTACGCCATAACCTAAAAAATGTCATGCCATGCCATGTCATGTCATGTACCGACCTATGCACATGTACGTTTCCTTACCCAAGGTACGTTGTCCCCCGCCCGGGACGCATGCCGGTTGGTCAATTGCTCCTTACCTTACCGAAATTAAAAAAAAAAAAAAAAACCACACAAAGTGCGTCAGCTAGCGTCGGATACTTGCGCAAAACAAACGAGAGGACCCTGAAAGAAAAAAAGAAAAGCGCAGACCTGAGCATTATAATGGAAAAGAAGAAGGAAAAAAACCGGGTTCAAGTCTTTTCAAAACAATACGATGATCGTCTTTCGTCCGCTCGTTGGTTCGTTCGTTCATTTCTTCGTACTTTACGGCGAAGGCTTTCCCTCTTCCCTTGTCCCATTTCGAGAGGATTGATGAAGATTATACTCTTCAATCTAAGAAAGGAACCATCCCAGCATTCAGCTCAGCTGCTGTAGTCGATCCAAACCCGTGTGGTTGGGTTGGGTTGGGCTTTTCGTGCGAGATGGGCGGAAAAAGGGGGGATTAGGAACGGACACCCTGACGTAGAGCTACATCATTCTTCTTGACCGATGTCCACCGAGTCTAACCCCTTCCCCCCAATTCTGTGAAAGATAGACGGGGGGTCGCTTTGTTGAACCCAAGATCAGCATGATAAAATGCGCATATCAGCAGAAAAAGGTTATCTTCTAACATGTAAGCAAGATACAGGGGAGACTCGATCACCGGTCTAAGTGCGCATAGCATGAATTTATGATAATCAATCCAGCGATGTTCTGGACTGAGACTTGCTGCGATGAGTTGTCATTCTTCTTTGGGCATTAAGAATCCATAGTCGTACATGTACATGAATAGAAGAAAGTCCCCAATTGCCTTGCCCAGCCCCCTCTTTTTGTCTTCTTTGCCCCCTCTGCCATTCACACGAGACTCCGTCTATCTATCAATCAGTCAATCGAATCAATTCAAAGTTCCAGTGACGCCCTTTGCCTGGCCAGCCGGCCAAAATTTCCACCTGGACCCCAATCGCCGTTTTAATGGTATTAGTGTATTGGCATACTCTGTCTGTTCCTTTGGAATTAAACGCCAAGTAGAAATTTGCCCTCTCGCAACCAAACCCAAGAATTTCGCTGTGCGATGAGACTAGAATGCCTGACCTGCGCAATACCAGTGTTGCAAATGTAATTCTTTTCAACTTCAAGTAGTCAATCCCCTCTGCTGCAGAGCCATACGCACGTCGGGCGTCGCCTTGATGAACGGGAGCTCGAAAAAGTTATACTTTTCGTTCATGACCAGCTCCCTAACCGTGCTCAGAAGGCCCCATGGCTGGGGGGAGAATCCAATCACACGCTCCAGCAGCACACGCGTAATCTGCTCGAGAATCTCCATCTCCTCAGGGTCTGACAGGTTTTGCTCAAAGAAGTGCAAAAGAAACTTGCTAAAGAACATCATATCTGGGCTGGCCCTCCGCAAGTGGTTGACCATGCTGAAAATGAGATAGTGTCGGGCCTCCGAAGTCACCTCGTGTATGACCATCGACAGTGTCGCAACAGACGGAGCACTTGAGTCAAAGGGCTGCTGACCGGCCTGGTTGCCAATATACGAGGTGATCCCGTCAATGACCGCGAGATTAGCGCCAACAGGGGCGTGTGCGAAGCTGGTTGTTCCCTCAGCACGCGTGATGGCGTGCGTCATGTGTGCCACAGCGTCCTCTGAAGGGCCGTTCTCTAGGGCCGAGTTCAAAACGTCCAGCAGACCAGTGCTCTGGAGGTAGGCGATCGGATTCTCAAATCCACGAGCTGCTTGGTCTTGTCCATCAATTGCATCCATTGGTGTTGTGAATGGGTCTGGCGCCTTGGAATTGGGAGGGCCAGCCATGAGGACCGTGTTGATCAGCTGTGCGCAGTGGGGTGGGATACTTCGGAGAATAGCCGCAGCATTCGCAGCCAAGTATTCTGGGTAGTCATGCTGCAGAACAATCAACATCTTAGCAGCAGCCTCGTAAAGTTTGCTGGCTGTATCGTTCAGCTCGACCGGTTTTAGAGCTTCGCCCACGAATTCGAGCAGCTGCTTGAGAAGCTTAGTGTATGCGGCCCAGCCCACTTCGCCATCCAACTTCATGATCTCGGGAAGAAATCCTCGGTGAGTAATGAGGGACATCCATCCGTAAACAAAGGCTGGGATCAGATTTGGTCCAAGAGCGTTGAGCCTTCCTGCAATCCTCAGGAGCATATCGGCCCACAGACCTGGATCCTGCGCGTCGAGGTATGCCTTGCTCTCAAAAATGAGATCTGAGAAAAATCGGAAGAAGACCCTTTGGTTGAACATTTCGGCATGCTTGATGGTGTGCCAATTAACGATCATTGTGACAAGCGCCCAGATGGACTCAAGGAGAATTGTCGGACTGGGAGTATCCTCAAAGCCTCCCCACTTGACAAAGTTGACGACGAGCATGGCCAAAGCATCAACGAAAATGTAAGCATCCTCGAACGTGACTCCCACATTGAGGGCCTGTTCGAAATGCGCCACTGAGCTGTCCAACGTTGTGCGGATGAACACAAAGAAGTCGTCCTTGGATCGCACAATTCCGTGCTCTTGGATTTGCTTGATGAAATTTCGCGCCAGTTTCTCAGTCAATGCCGTATTACGATAGCGGTTGACCCATTCATCAAAGACATAGTCCATCTGCTCCCGAGAGTGGTTGAGCCCATCATCGCGACTTGAAGGCGGAATCTGCTGGGCGCGCACATCCTCCAAGAGCGACTTCAGATGCTCGCCACGTGACCCTTCGGCATCCTCCAGGATCCAAGCATAAGCTGCCTCGACACTGGTGCCCAGGTTGGCGAAGAACGTGACAGGCATATCGTTGACAATGGTCAATTGCACAATGTCGTTTAGCAACTGCATGGCCTGGTGATCTTTTTGCCTAATGAATCTTGCCAGAGCTTCATCAAGCGTGCGCCAGTCAAGGAACTCAGTGCCCATGAAGGACTTGATGAGGGGCAAGCGAAGGAAGTTGCGGGTTGCCTCTTGACGCTGGAACAAGTTCTTTGCATAATCGCTGACTTGAGGCGTATTCGTGATGCGACGTAGGGTCTGGAGAAGTTTGGCAAAGGTTTCCATGGTCAGGTTGTCATCTACCGGGCCGAGGAGTACCTCGCAAATGACCTCTGCCATCACGGTAGGGAATTCATCGGATGTTGATACCGTTCCGATGATCAGCTGAGATAATTCGTCCATGATATTTAGAACCGGATGCTGCTGTCCGCGAGATAGTTCGCGCGGCAATTCGTCATAATGCTCCTCTGGTGCTTCGGTCGCTGCGTGCTTCAGCTCCTCCACAAGCTTTCTCACCCTGCGACTAAACAAGACGGGATCGGGGGCATTCGCGGCATTGCCGGCAGGTTGACGCCCATTCATGAGGCCTGCGTGGCCGTGAGAGTAGGCCTGAGCGTGTCCGGTGACCGAGGAGAGAGAAGGAGTTTCGGCTGGTGTGGGAATACCCGGGGCAGAGCTATATTGATCCGAGAGGATCTCGTTGGCGATCGACCTAGTTGCATCCGACGTAGAGGCAATGTGCGAAGGGGTGGCAGTGGTGACTGGGCGGGGCTGCCGGGCAAATTCTTCGTAGATGGCCATTTGGTCGGAATTGAGTCCAGTCATGCTCGGCGCCATCTTGTAGGGATCGGGCATTGTCATCGCCCAACGGGTCAATGATGCATCCACATAAGGTTGGTTTGGTCGTGAAAGCCTGTGGCGACGTCGTGCTTCAAGCTCTGGTTCGATCATCTCCTCGATTTCTGGAATGGCTCGTCTCTCGGCAGCGTCTTCAATCACACTTGAGGCGAGTTCCAGATTGGAGTTGACGCACATGATGATTGTGCCCTCTGGCAAGCCACCAGGAATGTCAACCGAGAGTTGACGCATTTGGTTGGTGAAATTTGCACGGAGGGGCTCCTTGCTCGTAACTAGAGCAAGACTGCCTGCTGTGGCCTTAACCATATTGACTGCACTGTTGCGCACACGATTCTCATCTGGCTCAGTCGCAAAATCCTTGTGAATCATCTGCTGGGTGCTAATGGCCGCGATGGTAACAGATCTATCCACCACGGGCTGTATGATGTCTGTGAGAGCCTGTTTCAAGGCCCGATCAACAATGTCACGCAGGCGATTGTTGTTAACAACCATCTCATTTGTAGGCGGGATGATAAGTCGCGAACTGAGATCCGGTATGGCTGGAGCAGGAATCTGTGGCATCATGCTGTTGACAATGCCTTGACCGAGTCCATTCAGCGACATGTTCTCAGGGAAGTCGAAACCTTCTGCCGAAGGCACCTGAGGCAAATCTTCCACAATCACGCGGTTTAATATTTCTCCCGACGGCTCGATGCTCTTGTGGTCCAGATTCAGGTTTTTGCACAGGACCTCGATCTCAAACTTCTGATTAAGCTTGATATCTGCGTGGTGGTAGAGCTCAATGAGGAGGTGAATGATATCCATGAGCCAGGGGTTGGGCGGTCGAAAAACGGTGGAGTTCTTGCCTTGGTCCAGAACTTTGCATACGAAGGGTATCACGACCACCAGCCTCTTCGTATCGTGTGCTTCAATAAGGAGCTGCTTGAATGCGATGTTTGAGTGACGAATGGGCTTGTCTCGGGCTAGTGTAATCATTCCTAGCCATCCTCCCAAATTCTTCAAATGGGCACGCTCTGTCGAGCTTTGCATCGTGGACTCCGAGTTGAGAATTTGGTGTACGCAGACGAGGGTCGCCCTCTGAATCTCAGTCCACAGAGCATTGTCCTCGAAAAGCTTCACCAGCTCAAGGTACATTTGGTGAAGGTTGGGCTGCATCTTGGCGCGTTCTTGAACGAGATGAATGGCGAACCACTGCTGATGCCTCCGCTCAACAGATTCGCGGATGGCGTCAAATCGAGATCGCAAAGACGACTGGTCCATGTTATTGAGCGCAAATTGAATTCTATCTTGGTCATCGTCGCCAGGGTCTTCGAATTCGATACCGGGAGAGGGGGGTTCCACGTTAATGGACGTGAATGGGGCAAATTGAGGCTCGATAGGTTCGATTGCGTTGCCATTGGTGAGTGCCTCGTGACCACCATTCGTTTGAAGTGCCGCCTCTTCCTCGTTGACCACGCTCTCCGCCTTCTGCCAGATATCCGTTCTTTGGAGGCTCGGAACCTGCAGAAGTTGCCGACAGAAACCAGGCCATTCCGGGAAGCGCCCATGCAATTGCATCAGAGCTTGCAGACCGAACTTGTACATGTTATGTTCTGGGGGATAATCACGGACCGATTCCAGCACCATTCCAAGACCAACGTTGAGAGGGACCCCGTCAATCAACTTCCTGGACAGCACGCCACCAAACAGAACGGCCGTGGTAGCGAGCGCAGCTATGGGATATGTGATGAAATGGGCGTACTCGTCAAATAGTCCTTGAATCATGCAGGCAAAAATGTCTTGATCGAGCGGGTTGCGCGAATGTTTGTAGTGGTCCAAGGTCTCCACTATGTCCCTGACCTGCATCTCATTATCATTGTACATGCTCTTGAAGTGCTCCTGCATACGAGCGTCGGCTTCGGGGCCAAGTTGATTACCGTCCTTGCCGTTGGCATCGATAATGTCGTCGAAGTCGCCCCCGTAGTTAATCACACGCGGATAGGCTGTTATGCATTGGCGTTGACAATGAATCCAAGTGGCGGCGTCGGGCGGCAGCAGCCCAGCAAGTACATTCAAGAGACTGAAGACGGTCTTGACCTTGAGGGGGACCATTCCCTGCGCCGGTCGCTGGGACTCGGTCTCGAACTTCGCCTTGATGAGTAGAAATCGGAGGAGGTGGGAGGCCAGCTCGGCCGTCCTGCCTGCATGGGTCCTTAGCCACTGCTCCAGATCGAGGCGACCCTCACCATGGCCGTACGTCACCAGGTCCAGCCCAAAACCGTTGAAGTCATTGGTGAAATCGTCGAGCCAGCCGAGAGCCTCGAGTTGATTGAAGTAGGACGGCAGTTCAGACGCTGTACCAGCGTGTTTATCGGTGAGCCTTTGCTTCACGAAATCCTTGTCCTTTCGCCACACGCTGTCCAAAACAAATTCTTGTCCGGGCGGGCGTTGGAAGAAGAAATTGTCTAGTAGCGAACCAATCGTATCAGTAGCTACTTGTGGCCAAGGCTTAGGCACTCCAAGTGCAGACACGAAGAAGAGATGAAGATTTGGCATAACGGCGTCGTGGAATAGGCGCTTGGCCTCGATACTGGAACTGGCCTCAAGTGAGCTCAGCGCAACTTCAAAGACAGCTGAAAGCGCGTCCAGGGAGACCAGAGGGTGCCTCACACCACGCTCTGCAAAATCTTGGACAATTGGTGGGGACTGAGCGTATTCTGCCAACGTGAAACTTGGCCGGAGACCCGGGACAGTGGTCGCATCCAGCTCCTCGGACGGTTGCTTGAAGAACGCGCAAAGGAAGGACATCTGGGCCTCTGGGTTCGCCCACGCACCACCCCAGAGACGTTGGATGTCGAAGTCGGGGCCGATTTCGTGAGCGAGAGGAAGTAAAGCTCTGTACAGTCGGAGGAATTGAGGTGGTGAGATTCTGGCAGTGGGCTGATCAAAATGCGACACGACATCTGGCCACCTAAAGCCTGGAGGCACGACTCGTCGCAAGGCTGCCACAAGGACCGACGGGTTGTACTCAGGTGTCGAGCTGAGAGTGGTGTACCAGATGGCATTCGATATCTGTTCCTCCCCCATAGCTGGGCGATCTTGTAGAAACCTGACGCATGCTTCCTCATCGCGCGTAAACTCGGGGCCGATTCGTTGGATAGACAAGACCAGAGCATTCGAAGGACTGTCCACCAAGACTCGATAGAGGTCCAGGGCGGCCAAGACCTCTAGCGGAACTGCAAGTTCGCGCTGCGCATAGCGACTCTCGATCCTGGAGGCAAGGTCTCGGTGTGCAGCAGGGTTGAAGTTTGGGGGGTGATGCTGGATTAGGCGGCCAACAATGACGGCGAGGAAGTGTGGGGTGAGGTCGGCGTGTTCACCATCAGGTTGCGATACGATGTTGATGAACGTGGGGAAGTTTGTCGAGAGTATGGCGTCAGCTGTAGATCGTTAGCAGCGGTCAGTACATGAGACGTAAGAAAATGGCTGTTAAGGTCCTTTTTCTCAAGGATGGAAGCAGTCAAATGTAGCATCATAAGCGTAGCATGGCGGGGCAAGGCAACCGCGCGGATGACTGCAAATCAACACAAACGTACCTTTTGTCTTAAGGTCTGGTCGAGAGCCCAATTTGAAGGCCAAAGCCAGTATGGTCTTCTCTAGCGCATCCAACCGGAAGTGTTCCATGAACGTTGACAGGTCGAAGTCACGAAAAATGTCCTCGGTTCCCGTCTCTATGGACTCGGAGATCCTTGATGCCTGTTCGACTTCGTGGGAGATCTTGCGCATCTCATCTTGGAGAAGGGAGTAATTGCCTGCATTTCCAGCACTGCCAATGGGTCGGTTGAGGCCTGGGAAGATCTGGGGGGCGCTGGTGTGCACCAGCTTGGTGAAAAACTTGGAGAAGACCTCCATGCCGTGGTCATTGATGAGCTGCAGATGGAGGGTGTGGGTTAGTGGTGTCTGAGCATACCGGTGGATGGTGTAGAGAGTGGAGCGGTCAAGACATTGTAAAGATCTGGAAAGAAGAGCAGAGAGGTTCAAAGAGAGGTAGGGAAGAAAGCTTTAGTTAAGGTAGGAGGAATTAGGAGGACAGTGACAACAGCGAGAGCTACCCAGGCGGCACTCCAAGTATCATGACTGCCCTGATCGTAGGGAAGGGGGCTTTGCTAAATGACGGTCACATACCTTCTTCAGCCTGTCCACCTTATTGTCGTATTCCACAGGATCGTCCTTCTTGGTCTTCAAAGTGCTTAATAGCACTGAGACCTGGGCCACGGCAATCTTGGAGAGGCCGTAGTTGCCAGTGGGACTGCTGGTACTTGGGCTAGCACCCGCACTCGCATTCAGCGACCCTTGTGTGGAGTGGGCGAATCCTGTTTGGATGCCTGTAGAAGGATTGGGAGAAAATGTTCCCGAAGATCGTGGGAGCATGAGTGTTGGATGGGGTGGGGGAGAGGCGGAGACGGTTCTGTAATCCTTAACTGGACAGAGCCGCGCCTCTGCTGCTGGGGATGCTGATGGCGGAGATCCACAGATTGGCGCAGGAGTGGTAGCCTGTGATCCAGGTTGGGCTGTGTTGATGGAAACTGATATGGAGGTTCGCGTTTGAGGTCGGAAGAAGGCAGGTGACCAGGTGGTGATAGGAAGATTTGCGCCAACTGTTTGCACGAGTCAACAATGACGAGGGTAACCAGTTCTTGCTGTTGAGACAGGATGTTTCCTCGGTTGGTATAGAACCAGGCGATGCTTGGGGCTGAGAAGGTGGCCTGTGGTATGTGGTGACCGAGCTTTGCAAGATGGAGCTGTTACGTTGCAGTCGCAGTTCGCAATCGCGGTTGTCGAGACGGTCCGAGAGGGGTATGTGGCCAGCTGGAGCTCGACGAGGCAGTACACTGTAGACACAGACAGAGGACGTAAGATGAAGGAGATTTCTCTCAGGTTTGTTGTGTACAAGTGGTTGTGCCACTGTCGTCGTTGGTGCAGTACAAGGAGGAGGGTATCTTCGTGTGGTGTGGGGAGGAGACTTGGATGGCAGTGAGCTTTGGCTTTCCGAAGATGGAGGTCAGAGTCTGGAGTGGTCAAGCTAGTTCGAGGTGGTCTGTGCGCATTTCAACTAGCCCACATCAACATTCCCTGTCTGCCTGCCCAGGTGACAGGTGTGTTTGAGGGTGCTGAGTTCAAGTATGCTGCTGACAAAGGCAATACTTTCACTACCCATACGGGGCTGCAAAATGCCCCACTTTCAAGGGTTGGGCTCGAACTGAAGTCAGGCCCTTTGTTCAATACGCCTAAACCTTCAGGGTTTCCCAAATACCTATCATTATATCCTACTCTTGCCGGGTTGAATGAAGAATATCTCACAAATAGGTATGCTCATTCATATCTATCTATAATAGTACATACTCACTATCTGCAGAGTAGAAACCCATGTTCCACATGGGCCTTGATTTATCCAGTCTCCCCAACTTTCCACTGTGGTCTTCTAAGGTTGTTGCGGTGTCAAATGCCAAAGTGAGCAGATTTGAATCCTATCAGATAGATCTCTATGCAGTTTCTATTTCTGGTGATCTTCAGGGGAGTTTAGGAGCTCGGCTAGGCTTCATGGTGGGGTTGAAATGCGTGCCCGATCATTCGGGATGCCGAGCTGGAGTGGCGGGTGTTGGCAGGAGGAGCCAGGCAAGCGGGCACCTCTGGCGTTAGCAGGCGGCAGGGGTGATCCGCAAACACACCTTTGGTAGCGCCCAGCTCAAGTTGCCTGGCCAACACGACGCCGATTTCATCCATCTCCCAGCCTCTTGATATCCACCCTGCCCCGGTCCACTTTAATCCTCCATTCGTCCAGGCACGCCCGTTCCAGACTTGGGATCCTCTTGAGAATTAATTGACCACGTCTGCCTTGGTTTTTCCTTTCTCAATACTCAAATATTGTAAAGTGACGACATTCCATCGGTTTTTTTTGGCTACAAGTATTTCATCTCTTTGTCCAGCAGGACGCGTTGGGTTCCTTTCTGTGTTTAAAAACAGCGGACGCCTTCCGAAAGCCCTCAGGTAACCTACCAGCGTTCAGCCGCTGAACCATCGGTGTCCACCAAATTCACGACACTCACGGGGCGGAAAAGATCGTTCTTTATAAAGTGGCCGCGTACAATCCCGTCAGAATGTCGGCAACTGAGGGCCCCACCGTCACCCTCTCATGTAAGGAGACGTCTGCCCCAGTGGAGAAGTCGATCAGGTCTGCATTTGCCTTGTACTGACATTCACTTGCGTGTATACAGTTGCCAACAACTTCTGGGGCAAAGAAGATGCGGGCGTCCAGCCTTTGCTGGAACGCATGTCCGCTGCTAAGCAGACATGCGACGAGCTACGATCATTCTACGCAGGTATGACAACTAGAGGAATTCTGCTGTAAATCTAGCCCTCGAAGGTATCTCTTTAGCTCACTCCTCCTTTCTAGCACGAGCATCAATCGAAGACGAGTACGCACGAAAGCTTCTGTCACTATGCCGCAAGCCTCTCGGATCCCAAGAGATGGGTACCTTGAAGCACTCACTTGACACCGTTCGTGGCGAGGTAGAGTCAATGGCGAAGCAGCACCAGAACAATTCAGCACAGATGAAAACCGAGTTAGAAGAGCCACTGGCAGCCTTCGCGGGTGGCATGAAAGAACGCCGGAAGATAGTCCAGAACGGTATCGAAAAGCTGCATAAAGTCAAGCAGCAGCAGACACAGACTGTCAACAAGGTCAGTCACCGCTGACTGAGTCGAAAGTCTCAAAGACACTAACAACCTACAGACAAGAGACAGGTATGAGCAGGAGTGTCTCAAGATCAAAGGGTACCTTGCCCAAGGCCACATGGTCATGGGACAGGAGGAGCGCAAAAACAAGGCGAAGCTCGAGAAAACCCAGATCAGCTTAGCCACATCCAACCAGGAGTACGAAAACGCCGTGAAAGCTTTGGAAGAGACCACTGCAAGGTGGAACCGGGAGTGGAAGGCTGCAGCCGACAAATTCCAAGACCTGGAGGAGGAGAGACTGGACTTTACCAAGAGTAGCCTCTGGACTTTCGCTAACATCGCATCGACTGTGTGCGTAAGTGACGATGCATCTTGCGAAAAGGTGCGTTTGTCTTTGGAGAAGGTTGAGGTCGAGAAAGACATCGTGCATTTCATTCGAGAGAAGGGAACTGGTCAGGAAATTCCCGACCCTCCGAAATACATCAATTTCTGCCGAGGGGATCTCGACGCTCAGTCCGAACTTTCTGAGGACGAGGCCTACTCAGTCGCCCAATTTCCTCGGAGTATTAATCCTCAGTTTCGGTCGTCATCACCACAGCCTTCGACATATGAGTCTCACCACGACCCGGCTTCAGCACTTGCAAAGGAACTTGGCCATGGAGAGCAAATGGCCCCACAGAAGGCGCCACGACAGAGCCTTGACGGTCGTCAGCGATCTCCAAGGGAGGATATGCAACGGCAGATGCAAACACCAGAGGTAAGTTTCCCATTAGAATCACCGCAGCAGATGCTCAAGGATCCTACTCGTGTGGTGCTGAGAGAGACGGGCCAGTCTATCAGCACACCACGAGTACATACCAGAGAGCTCTCCCATGATGGTAAATCACAGCCACCTAACGCACCACAGTTCGATCCCAACGAGTTTGCTCCGGTACCTCATGATCCATATCCGATGGACGGGATGACAATGCTATGTCGTCCCAATACACAAAATGGGTCAGATCTCGGCTCTCAGGCTAGCGCCACGTCCGTTTCTGACCGTCCCACCAGCAGAGACGAACGTAGCGACTACTCTTTCTCCAGCCGCGAGCCGCCAAGTGGAAGCGTCTCCCCTGTCAAACAAGAGCCGGTTATGTCTCCTGCCTCCGCAGCTCCGAGGGACAGGAGAATGTCGAAAAAGAAAAGCGGCTTCTTTCAGAATCACAGCCCCTTCAGCAGACGTAAGAGCATCAAGGATCCCAGGGATGCGACACCAAGTGGCAGAAATACTTGGCACTCTGGCATCAACAGCCGCGCTCAGTCGAATACGGGCGGAAATATGTTGCCGGATAGGTCGACTGCAAGCCCTGACCCGATTGATGCTAATGCCGACGTGGCCATCAACGTTGGCGATAATGTGCTGCCTGTGAGGCTACCTGGAAGACAGAAGCCTGCCGCTGAGCCAGAGAATCAGGAGGAAGATCCTATTGCTCAAGCGCTCGCAGACCTGAAAGACGTCGTTGTCAACAAGCAGTCATCTGTACGCCAATCTGCCGATCATCACTACGGCATACCGACCCCTGCGCCCGGCGCCCAATCTTTTACTCGGTCGCCCATCGGTGGGCCAGGCAATGCGGCTGCCGGAATGAGAGGAACGCCCCCTCCGTCGTACGATCCGCCAGTCTCAAGACTTGGTGTACCATCGCCTGCGGTTACCTCGAGGGCTATGAAGGAAACATCCCAGAAGTACACTCAGCAGACGCGAAGTCTCTTCAGCAACGATCGACCAAGCTCTGGTGGTTACGCATCACCAGGCCGTTCAAGTACTCGTGGTAATGATATGCCACGCGCCGCATCCCCAGCACCACCGAGGAGCACCTCGCCTCATCCAGGCATGCATAGCAGATCAGCCTCCCCCAATCCTTATGCCAACAGTCAGCGCAACAGCATGCACTCACGCCAGGGATCGGTCCAGATGGAACCTAATCACGGGTCGAGTCAGAGCTTCTACCGTCAGAACTCGCCAAATGAGATGCCCCGAGGGGCTTCGCCGGCGCCATTCCGGGGTGCGGGTGACTACGGTCGACCGTCTAGCCGCGGCGACTATGGCCGGCCTGCGAGCAGGGCTGGCAGTAATCTGAGCGGTGGGTATAGCGACATGTCCCGAGGCATGTCACCGGCACCGACGGACGATGGCTATGGCTCCACGAGGAGCCGTGGTAGACCCGGCACAAGCCAGGGGAATCGGGGCATCAGCTTGTATGAGCCTGCTGGCGCAGTTGCTCCTGCTTCTAGACAACGCAGCAAAAGTGTTGCAGATGGTGGGAAGCAATACACAAAAGACGGACGCCCAATTTTGCATTTTGGTAAGTGCCTTTCCATTTTGATATACCAATAAATGACTCGCTAACGTTGAATTACCCCAGCGCGTGCATGCTACATGTATCAAGCTGCCATCCCCGAGGAGCTTAGCTTCAAGAAGGGCGACATTCTTGGTATCCTACGTCACCAGGACGATGGTTGGTGGGAAGCTGAGGTGCATGGAGCAAACGGACCTTCGGGGCTGGTCCCTAGCAATTATGTTCAACCTATCTAGGAGAACCAGTAGCATTCCTGGATCCTCGACATAAGCCCTACTTTTCTCGAGTACTAGAGGGCACAACCAAGAGAACAGAGTTCTGTCTTTGATTCCTGCAACACTCAGGCGTATTCTCTTTTACGACCATTTTATTACAAACATTTCCTTTCTCGTCACATTGAATCACTGATCATCGGAAGAGAGCTTGGACGAGCTCTGGATCATGTTTGTATATCTTCTTAGGCATGGATTTCTTTGATGAGGGAGGCTGGCTAGGTTTTTCTTACAAGGAAGGGAATTCGAACGGTTTCGATACAAACATGGTGGGTGCCTAGAGTGATGGTCATGAAGGCAAGGCTGTATCAATGAACAACGGGATATGAATCAAGAAACATTGACTTTCCCCCTGATTGTTGGTGCTGTGATGTCTTTCCTGCCTTGCTCAGGAGCATGGGGTGGTATCAAAGAGGACACCATCAAATGGCCTTAATAACAGCATCACGTCTTCCGATAGCAGAAAGAAGAGTAACTGCGAGAGAATCTGCCACTTTTAGCAATCTCGCTATGCACGAGACAGGGAAAATGGATTGGCCCTGTCGTCCGGTGTCAGAGGAAGTTGACGAGAAGCCGTGGGCCACTCTCGGCTCTTCTGCCGAAGTCGCAGGGGTGAGCTTGGAGCTCTCGGACCACCCCTGGCACGCCGATGACGTCGGGCCGGGCCCTTCGTCTCCAAACCTAATTCCTGCGCGCCATCCACACCATCCACACCTTCACCTTCGTCTTGACGCCAGAGACAACAACATCGCGCCGACCACTGTCCGGGCCAACAACCCAACGCCCGTCCGCCTACTTTGGCCCGCCGGTCCCTCGCCGCTTGCAAGCCCATCCCTTTCCACTCCCTGGCATTTCCATACTGCAGCACCCCAGCTTCGGAGCTCCTGGCCCAACGACCTCCAAGCATTCCTGCCTACCTGCGCGTCCACCCGCACTGCTGTGCTCGAGCTCCTCATCGCGACGCGGCGCACCATGGAATACCTCAATGATGCTGGCGAATACGCCCGCACAAGCTACAACATCGCTGTGCAGACTGCAGGTAGTGTCGGGCGAGCGTTGACAAGCAAGACGGCGCAGCGCACGCTGGTAACAACCGTGCTATTTTCATTGGTGTCGGTAGTACTGTTCGCAGTGGCGTGTGTAGGATATTTGGCTTTCTATCATAACTATCTCCCGGATCAAGTCGTGTCGCTACCAGTGCATTTACAATATGGGTATGTTCTTAGTGTCTTCTTAATTTTGGGAGGTTTGTGGTATTGACAAGTAGCCGACTGCAGCTACGCTCTCAACCCCTATGGTGTCGTATCTCTCGCCGACACGCATTTTGCCGCCTACCAAGACTATGACATCTCACTCACCCTGCACCTCCCGCGTTCCCCAGCCAACGTCGAACGCGGCAACTTCATGCTGGCGCTGCATCTCCTCGACGACGCGCCCGCCGCCTCTACCACCACCACGACGACGGCCGACGCGGTCATGCCCGCCCCAACCCACATTCTTCAGGGTCACAACATCCTGTACACCTCGACGCGCCCCGCGATCGTCCCTTACACCGATCCGCTGGTTTCGCTCGCCAGTCGCATGCTGTTCCTGGCTTATCACATCTTTGTGCCGACGAGCGAGACAGTCACGCTTACGGTGCCCTTGGTGGAGAAGTTGGAGTTTCGCCCGGTAGGCATGCATCCCACGTGGCTGGTGGTCGATGTACAGGCTGGACAGACGCTGCAGGTGTACCGCGCGATGGTGACGATCACGGCGCAATTGTCAGGGCTGCGGTGGTTCATGCACACGTGGTGGATGACATCTTTCATGCTGTTTACAATTTCCTTTTATTTGTGCGAGGTCTTCTTCTTCGTGGTGAGCTTTGCCGTGTTGCGGTTCTTGGTATTTGGTCACAGTAGCTCGACCCCCAGTGACGTTGCCAAGCAAATCAAGAGCGAACATCCGCAACAGCAGCAGCAGCAGCAGCAGCAGCACCGCATCAAGAAGGAGGTGGATGACGACGTTCCCATGACATTCCCCACGGCATCAGGCCAGCTGCCGCTGCGATATGAGCCCGCGCCGCCGGCGGAGACAACTGGCGGGGATTTACCGCCCTCAGACTTGCGGAGCGGGGAGGCGGATGATGAGTATGAGGATGCAGGGCAGGACTACGAGGCTGAGGAGCGAGCGCGGGACTCGGGAATTGGGACGAGTTATAGTGAGAGGGACTCGGGCGCGCTGCGGCGGAGGACGTCAAAAGGGCGTATGGGTGGTTGAAGTGGGAGACGTGGTTGTTGAGGCACTGGTTGTAGCTCTTCCTGTGTTGCAGCGTGGTTTTCAGTATTGAGCGCTGAGATATCCCGGGATTAGAAGAGACTGTGACACAGGTGACGACTGGCTGACGAATGCTGAGGTCGTGGTTAATAGCAGGATTTTTGGCTCATGATAACCAGGAGCGAGGGAACGGCATGGCGTTTGAGCTGTAATTAGATACCCAACTGCACATATTGGTTGATACATGTTGAGGAGCATAGATATCATAGTCTTCATACCAACGAGTACTTTCGTCAGGCGGACTGTGATGAGGCCACATTCTCACAACATAGGATCGTTGTTACACAACTCAGGGGTTTGATATGATGCCCGAGTTCTCTGATAGCGCTTTGCGTGCAGTTCCAGTCCTATTCCCCCTGCCTGGTCTTCTCGATCTCCGCGTTCTTCAACTCACCGAGAGACAGAATTCTCAGTATTTGACGTACGGAAATCTTTTTGTCTAGACTCTGTCCGCATGGGAAAGTAATCTGTTGTAGCGTTTCATCGATTTCATGTGACTCCACTAGCCTGGTCATGTTGAAAGACCAAAACAACGGCTGAGGAGATCAGGAACTAATGCGACTTCACGAGCTCCGTTAATGATCACCAGTTCTCAGAGCAGGGTGAGGGCCAACGTCCGTATGATGAAAAGCACGTATACAGTAGTCACAGAAATTGCAGACATGCACGCATGAGAACACATGTAAAGTTCTGAATTTACTTGTCAAATGCTTTGGTCGAATCGGAGTGTTCCGTTGACTGGTGCATGTGAGGTCTTGGATAGGGCTATCTTAGGTACCTGCCTAGGGCATAGTTAGCTTTTACTACGGATGTACCCCTCGTGGCCCATTCCAGCGTGTTTGTGCGGGGAAGATACTTGTTGTAGTTTGCTGTAGTGGGATGGCCAGCTCTTGTCTTGCAAACCCATTTGAAGTTTGGTGGATGATCCCAGCAACGACTTATCATCCGATCCCGTCACCATCGTCTTGCCTGTCGCCACAACTTTTTCTCTCAGGTAGTAGGTGACTCAATCACGAAATCCAGGGCAGATAGCAGCAACTGATGATAGATGACAACCTAACCTCAGAACATTATTCTGTACCCGGTATTTACCTAGGTAGTCCTCTGCTATATTGTATCGTTACAATACTTGCTATCTGCTGCGGCATCAACAGACCCATTCATTTATACACTGCAGTCCACTGAAAATCACCCAAGCGGCACAGCGCGAGACCTCCAGCTGCACAATCACAACCAATCATCCCTCCAGACTTGAGTTCGACAAGTCTGACCCTCAGGAACCATAATCAAGCACAACTCCACGACAATCCTCTTGTTTTCTCCTCATGGGACTTCCAGACCTTGACCCGTCAAGCCGTGAAGAAGCACGTGCAGAAGAAGGTAGCGCGCCAAAGCTGAATATCAGTACCCTTGTCCATCGATAATACCACCCTTACAGAGGCCCCCCCTCTCTCCCCACACTTACTCGAAAACTGAGGCTGCAGCAACAGTGCCAAAGTCAAGTCAACAAACAGACGTCAGACTCTTCTTCCTCTCTTTCACCACCTCACCTCAGCCTCCAAGTCACCCACCGCCACCACCGCTAGGGTCTCTATTGCGACAGCAGCAACTTCCTTGAACATCACGATCAAGGACCCGCCCTGATTTGTGGGGTTCAAGGCCTTTCTTTTGTCGCTGTCTCTCTCTCTCGCTCTCTCTCCACTGACGGTGGGGGTGGCTAAGACATTTCCCATCCCGCAACATCAACCTTGGACTTGGAAGTTCGACTCCGATTCAGCAGCATCTGCTCATCTCCAAGTTCCCACTCTCCTCCACCCACCACAAAGACACCGCTCTCTGCAAAGCTTCCCTTGATCCTATCGTCAAGATGCCTGCCTTCAAGGGCATTGCCGTCAGCATCCATGCAAATGGCGCCCCCCTCACGGAGCATGGGATCCAGAAGCAGTCCAAATTTAACAGAATAAACTCCTTCATACCGGTCCCCTCCCCTACCCTCAGCGAGGACTCACGTAAGACAGAGCCTGCCAAGTTCGCCATCTCGATAACTCTCCTGACGCCTGGCCTGGCAATCCCCTACTCGACCCCCAAGCCCTCGCCCGAAAACCCCTGATCCCACCCCGCAGTTTGCGGCGAGGGACATGGCGACCAGCAAGCAGAGCGGCGGCATCAACCCGTACATTCCCATGACGAACAGCGATAACGAGACCGTCGCCGCCTACATCTACTTCGACGGACGAGCAAAGGAGGAGGTTGCCACGCTACTACGGCCTGGCGAGGAGACATGGGTCAATAGCAGATGGGTCCAGATCCCCGACTCAGAGGGCGGCGGCTTGGCTGAGAGGGAATTTCTCTTTCGTGAAGTAGGCTTGGAGCGCTGGCTTAATGGCCTGGACCTCCAGGGCTCCAACACCCAGGAGCGCCTCGAGAAGCGCCGCCAGAAATTTGAGCGCCGTCGCAGGAAGCAGAGGGCCTTGGAGGGTGACTCTAGCATGGCCATGGGTGGGAAGCACAACGGTCCTAGAGACGTCCTGCGCTACACCAACGATGCGTCTCCTGTCGAAGCCGTGCTTGACGATGACGACGACGACTCGCTGTCCGACTCGGACGACGAGTTTCCCGAGGCTGCCGGGCAGATCAAGGTAGCCATGTTCCGAGTGATAGCATCTGGCGAGATAAAGAAGGGGGAATATTCTCCGCAGTTTGGCGCACACGATGATGATGACGAGGTTGAAGGTGGTTCGAACGGGGTGGATGCCGACGTTGAACACACTACCAGTTTTGCTAAACCAAAGACGCTCGATCCCAAGACTATCAGCACCCAGACGGTTACTGGCATTGATGGTCCTGAAAAGCCTTACGCGACCTTCACCTTTTACTACCGTGGCGATCGTAAGTATTCTTTCAGCAGATTCATGGAGCCAGGAGCTAATCGTTTTCATAGGGCAACTTCAAAAGATGGGCGTCATTCCCTCTTCGAAGCCTGCACCAGTAACCGCCGCTGCCGTGAAGCGGCGGTCCGGTCAGCTCGACTTCTCTAACCTCGGTCCACTCAAGACCACCGGCACTGTGGGTTTCTCTGCATTCAGAGACCAAGACGCGGAGTCGGCCAAGCGGAGGAAGTCACGTAATAAGAAGAGCAATGGAGCACCGGGTGCCATGGACGAGGACAGTGATGACGACGATGATGACGACGAGCCAGAGATACTGGGCAAGATGGAGGACATTGACGAAAAGGACGTCAAGAGCAGCAACGGGCCCGAGGATGCCAAGGCTGGTGAGCTGGCCGAGGGCGTTGACAGAATCAGGGTACGTGGAACGTCCGAATTCCGGATACACTGTCATCATGCTAATCCGCCCACAGCTTAAGCGCCAGCGCTCATTCGATCCCGACGGCTCGACTCCTCCTGACCAGAAGTCTCCCCATCTTGGTGCACTCCCCGCCGCCGACTCGCCTCCAGTCAGCACTGGCTTTGGTGGCTTTGGTGGCCTAGGTAACATACCTGGTCTCACCAGCGCGGGGGCTTTAGGCAAGAGTCTTCCAGATGACAACGTCGTCGGCAGCCCTCTAAAGAAGCAACGTGCCGGTCCTCTGGATGACCTGTCCGCGCAGCCTGCTCCGTCTTCCCTTGGGTCCTCCTCGCAAATGAAGCCATCTACCTCGGCACCAACTTCATCTACTGCTCAGCCTATGATTAAAAGCGAGATGGATGAAGAGGAGGAATTGTGAGAGGCGAATTGGAACGCGATACCTCGATAAACCTACGGCCAAGAGCCAGACCTGGCTTGTTAATCTCGAAATCAGCAAGGTGTGAGACTCTAGGACACTTTGCTCTGGTGAAATTAGTTCTGCGGCTTTCGTTGCATCTAGGGGAGGCGGCGTTTCTTTCTGTGATTACGACGAACAAACTGAGACGTTTCGATTTGCAACCCCACGATCGCCCTCCATGTTGACGGCGGGTGATGAAGATACCCGAGTTGGAAAGGCGCCCACAGTGAGTGTGCGCGATGCAAAACTTTATCGGACGGACAAAGAGGTGTGTTGAAACGCGGATGGCGGCCCATGAGCGAACGACATTTGGTACTGGAAATCATCTATTTCGCGGCAGAGATGCTGTTTAGTTTCTGCCCTACCTCACCACGACTTAGGCGCCCTCGGCTCTGCAACAAATGGCAGCGGCTGGATCGTCCAGCTTATGACTCAGGCACACAAAGAGGTCGCACTGCATACAAATCGGAGCCAGGAGTTTGTTCAATGAAGTGATCACGATCAAAGAGGCTCGATCTCAGATGTGAGTTCAAGGTAGTTCTGGATGTGAGGTACGCGGTCTCCGGCAATACAGTACAGAGCAGGAGAGGATACGTATACGGCGGGACGGCGGATCTCTGTCTCGCTTGAGATAGATGTTGGAAGAGACGTTTGCCTGCCTGTGCGGATGCTCCTCGTCGATATGAAGGCATTGAATTGGAGTGAACAGTGTGTTGGTTAAATTGAGTGGATGAATGAAAGGCTTCAGATCTTGTCTGTACGTCCAGAGTGGGAGGACTGGAAATCTGGCCTGAAGTAGGCACAAAACAAGAGCCCTTACAGCATTGAGAAGGTGAATGGGTCCGGTCTTGTGAGGAAGTTCCTGTATATTGCATGTATGCATGTCTTCAGTGGGATGTTATATTGACCCCATAAAGCCTCCCCTCCCCTCGCGGATAAGGGGCTGGTTTAGTGCTAAGAACTACCCTCAAGGCAACTTTTCGACCCATGCTCTCAAGAGTGGGTTTCGTTGTGCGTTATAAAGAACACCTCGGTGAAGGTGCACAGGTCTCTACCGTCTAATTCAAATATATCACCAGGTCACGTAAAACATTCCTCTCGTGAAAGGTGCAATTCCTATATAGTCTCTGCGATCTCCGTTTGAATTAGAATCGACGTTCTCATACAGTGAGTAGTCATGTCACCGTGCATTACCGACTCCGAACTCCGCAAATGTAAGCAACAAGATAATACCGGGCCAACTTTCCCCAGCGCAACTGATCTTATAAAATCCTTGTTTTCCGCTTTCACTATTTTTTTTATTTATTTTTTGACTTCCACTATTCTTTCAGTCTGCTGTGCTAGGCACGGGCACTCACTCCACGGAACGCGTGGTTGACCTTTTGCTAAGAACTGATACACACAAACACACCCACACGAAATGCTGTTTCCCACCAGCTCTATCCTAGCCGGCGCGGCCCTTGCCGGTCACTGGCCGCTTATCGCAGCCTTTGACCCAGACGCATCATCACAACACCCCCTTGTTCATCATATCGACGACGAGGACGAAGTGGATGGCGTGGGGAAGAATCCGTTGACACGGGACTTTAGGAGAAAAGTGGTGCGTTGGTTGGGGCAGTGGAAGGTGCCGGGGCTAGCTGTCGGGGTGGTGGATGGGGAGGATATTTGGACGCAGGTGGGTAGTGTGTTTCTTCTTGATCTGTGAATGATTTGCGAGATTGGGGTATGATGGGATGGTTGTTTCGCTTTAGTGGCAGCATTGGAGTATACTGGATGTCGGTGATGATGGAGGTGGGAGAGTCTTGCTTCTGAGCAAAAATACTGAGGATGAGCTGGAGGAGGAAGTTCTCACAGCCTCACTTCTTGCGACAGGTTCTGATCGTGGGATGACCTCCTCTACTACATGACTATCTCTTTTACGTGCCCTGAGGCACTACATTTCAGGATCCACGCGGGACCCCTTCTCTTAACGACTTACGGACGCCGGCGACGGTCCCCTTCGAAGTCACTGACTTTTTGATCCCGAATAACATGAATTGTTTGCTAATTACTCAATCAGGGCTACGGCATCGCCACTTACCCGTCGACACCGGTCGCCCCCTCCACCCTCTTTTATGGCGCCAGCACTTCCAAAGCCTTCACGGCCGCGACCCTCAGCATCATGATCGCCTCGGGCAACTACACCACCCTCAGCGGTACCGCCCCCGGCTCACCACTCGGCTGGACTACGCCCATTTCCGCCCTCATCCCAGATGACTTTGTCCTCATGGACGACCCCTGGGCCACTGCGCACATCACTCTGGAAGACGCCCTCTCGCACCGCACCGGCCTGCCGCGCCACGACAAGGCCAACGTGCACTTCCTCCCCGCCGGACCTGATGGTGAGAAGCGCGTCGCCACACCGCGCGACGTCACACGCATCCTCCGCTACCTGCCGCTGAATGCTGCGCCGCGCACCACCTGGCAGTACTGCAACCAGATGTTTGTGGTAGCCGGGCACGTCATCCAGACGCTCACGGGCCGCTGGATGGGCGACTTGCTGCGCGAGTGGATCTGGGAGCCGCTGGGCATGCACTCGACGTACTTTTCAATCGAGGACGCCTTAGCTGCGCCTGAGCATTTCGCCGCTGGGTATAGCTGGGACAAGGAGCGCGGCGAGTTTCTGTCGGTACCGTACATGCCCACGGACGAGATCTCGGGCGCGGGGGCGGTGGTGAGCTGCGTAGAGGACTATACCCGATGGATCCGCATGATGCTACGGGAAGACGCACCGGTGCCCAAGGAGGGTCACCGGGCGGTCAAGACACCGCGGATGATCATCGATCCGCAAAGCGTCTTTGGCCTAGCGGGCTACGGGGGAAATAGCAGCACAAAGGCCAAGGCGCTCCCATACGATGGGCCGCTATCGTATGCTTTGGGTTGGATTGTGGGCAGTTATCGCGGACACACGTTCTGGGAGCATTCTGGAGGGATGCACGCCTATGGAGCCGAGGTGTTCTTCTTTCCCAGTCTGGACTTTGGCGTGGTTACGTTTGGGAACACGGCGACAACGAGCAATTGGGTGGGCCTGTTTGCAGTGTGGCAGCTGGTGGATGACAAGTTGGGCGTGCCAGAGGATGAACGCCATGACTGGGAAGCCGAGTATGTGTCCTTGTCCTTGGCATCACAGCACCATATGGGGGGACGGGAGCAGGTTTCGAAGGTTTTCAGTGAAGATGGCTTGATAGCTAACACTATAGTGATATCACAGGTATCGCGGCTTCTACGACACAATGGACGCCATCATGGCCAATGCCATCAACAAAACCTACCCCGACCGCCCTTCTACGCCCATCCCACCCGCACTGCCCCTCCATGCCTACGAGGGCACGTACTACCACCCCGCGTACCAGAACTTCACGCTCACCACTGACGCGACCTCGAAGAACGCACTGGTGGCTAATCGCAGCGACGCCACGTGGCACACCGTCAACGAGTTCGAGCACGTCAGCGGCGAGTACTGGATGATGTTCCAGCGGGACGGCTGGGGGGATCGCCGCTACGGGCCGCTGAGCGAGTACGCGCCCGCACAATTCCGTGTAGGCTCTGACGGGGAGGTCGAGGCGATGGGGGTGACGTGGCTGCAGGTTAATGTGGGTATGGAGGACGTAGTGGAGGGCCTGGTGTGGTTTGACAAGATAGTCTAGCAGTTTGAAGAATTGGTGTCACTATGTATCTCACGGGTTAGCTTTACTTGCACGCGATCAAGGTGAAGCTGACGTGTGAGGGTGAAAAAAAAAGTGTGCAAAGATCAGACTGTTGAGCTTGATGATTCGATTGAGTCAACATGGGTTTGACTTTCAGTTGGCCGTTCTTAATGGAAAAAGTTTATCATCATTTGCAAGCAGGAAGAAAAAGAAAACATGAGTATTATCATGCGCTTACCTTGACACTCAACGGCTGTTGTGGTTGTGCCATCGCATCTCCCAACAAGGGGTTCGAGGCTTCGTGTGTGGAAGAAAAGAAAGGTTCCTTCGCTTTGCAAAAAAATTCGTAGCTTGAAGTTGGAGGGGGGTTTTGATTGCGGCCGCGCTTAGTAATAATCACCCTACTGTAGCCCTAACCCTTTTGACCGTCTCCTATTGTCGGCCAACATCACGACTCTACGTTACTTCGAGCTCAAAAGATTTTTTCGACTGGCTTTAGTCCAAATCGATTCGATACGCTGACGGATACCTGTGTATAGTTACAACATTTTTCATGCTCACATCCGGGGATACTTGCCAATCCCCGGAGCTTATGAAGAAGAAAGTCATCCAGTCTCAGCACTGAGTGCGTGGTTATTGTAAAGGCTCAATACCTACCTACCTACCTACCTAGATACTCATCAGCATGGCGTCCTCAAATCCAATGACGCTCTTTCTGGCTCTCAATGCTGATATAATAATCATATCAATTCTTGCATGAGAGACGTGGGTCATGCGATACCTAGCTGCATGAACTCTTGAGGCTAACCCAGCGTCTTTTCAGGTAAACGTTGAATTCATTGACGTTGTAAATCAGTCACAGTCCTTGCATGGTCCCTGACCCATTATGTAATGTTCACACTTAAGAAACGGTCCTTAGTAGGTAAGTTGCTCGGAAAAGTCAGATCCAAACTTCCTTTGAGCATGACCAACCCCTTCCTCCAACAAAGTATACACGGAACGGCCTAGTCTTTCGAAAGAACATAGCCACAAATTAAACCATTCGTAACCCTCACGAGAATAAAATAAAGAGTTACTTGACAAAATACTCAAGCCCTTTCATATCCACTGTGGTGATTTGACATTATAACTATCGGTATCCAACCATAGGATTCCTAGGTCTCAGGCAAACTGTCGTCTACTTGTCGTTTAGACCAAGCCATCGGAAATAGGCCGCGGGATCTGGTTCTCGTCCTAAATACTCTCGCAGAGTCTTCCACTCAGACTGTGAACCTCCAGGCTTCAGAATCATTTCCCTGTACCTTCTCCCTGCCTCTTTCATACATTTGTCTCCAGCAAAGAAGCTCTCAAACATATCGAGCGCCCAGACCCGCCCAAGTATATACGCATAGTAGCCCGCATCGTAACTACCACACATATATGCGCGAACGAGTGAACCTCCATGGCCCCAATGGAATCCTTTGCCAATCATCTCTCCTCCGGAAAGAGGCAACAGCTCTACCCAGAGCTTATTATAGACTTCGCACAGATCCAACTTCTCCAAGAAATCTCGAGTTGGCGGGTTGTGGATGGTAAAGTCATGCAGAGCAAAGTGGAGCTGTTTCAACACCAACAGTGCGCTTGAGGACTCGTTGTTGGAGACAATCGCAAATATCACCTCATCCGAGAGATGCTTTGATGGGAACTCTTCGTTTTGATGAGCTGACTGCCAATGCTCTTGAAAGTCACGAGACGTATGAGAGTAATGGCACGAGACTGCACGTAAAATTTCAGGCTTCCAAAGGAAGTGCTCAAATAGCAAGCTGGGTGTTTCCACAAAGTCTCTGTCAACCCTGGAAGAATTGTCAGATGCCAAGCTTGGGATAATCAGTTTTTGGCACGGACACTCACTTTGTGCCATGCATTCGCGCGAAACGCGTCTTTGAGAGCAAGTTGTGCATGCCGTGCTTGTCCTGTGTCAGCATTATTCGACGCACCGTGCCAAATTTGACTCACCCCAACTTCGTGAAATATGCTTCGCACTTGGTTTACAGTGAGGAGGGATGGGCTGGAATCGACATTCTTGGTTTGATTGACAACAAGGAGAGAAGCTGGGTATGAGCGGGTTCCGTCAGGACGCTCGAATCCCTAGTCCAAATAATCAATTCAGCGTTCATATGTTTGAAGATAGAATAGTGTTACCTTTCGCAAGCCGAAATGTGCGGCGTGATGCGTGTGTTTGCCTTCTCGAGAATACTGGAAATATCAGGGGCTAAACGCTCTTTCGGACAAACATCAACCAGGGGAAAAAAGGAGTTTGGCTGTAATAGTGTAACTCACAAGATCGAAGTAGAGCCAGCCCAAGAACGACTCTCCATCTTCTTTGACATCCCAAACGAGAAATAGTAGCACATCTTCATGCCATGTAATATGAAGAGCATTCTCTCCGTGGAGCTGCTGCGCCCTGCTATGATCGACAAGCTCGAACCGGATCCCAAGGAAGGTTTCATAGACACTCAGAGTATTTCTGACCACAGTATGCAGCTCAAAATACTCCATGGTTAGTTTCGTATCAAATTTGTCGGCCTCGTGCTGTTGATTCAGGTAGAACGATCTGTCCCACAAGAACAACTTCTCAGATTCGATGTTGTGCGCTTTTTTCAACATCAACAGGCTGTCTGCCTCTTTCCTTGCTATTTCCTGAAGCCCTGGACGGACTTTCTCAAGCATATCCAAGACAAATGACGGATTTATGATCATCTTATTGGCCATTTTGAGGTGTGCCCATGTTTCGTAACCCCCTCTGACGGGCGAGTGTGTCTCGAAGAAGAATGATTTCGCGAGCAAGCGAGATGTTGGCAGGTATGCGATTCTGATGCTCGATAAAGTAGCGCATCCGGGTCTCTTCAGAGCTGCAAAACTTCATCATTGACTCATGATCTGATCTCTTCATGCTCACCCAGATCTGTCCCTCGTTTTCCCCCTTTCCCTTTTTCAACTTATCCAGAAATGCGGCAGGAAGGCCCTCGAGAGCGATGGAGTCCAGCCACATCCCCGAAGTATCCTCATCAAGATTGGCTGCGTATGCTTGAGTGAGAGCAGCAAGATTCTTGAGGTTACCCTTGAACTCAGCTTTCACATCGTCACGAAGACCGCATCCATTTTCCAAGAATTGTGCATGGTGTTTGACCAAAAATCGATAGATCTCTGGTTCGACTGAAGCCTCCTGAGTTCTCGCGAGTACTGCATCTACCAACGCAAACATGTCTCCGCGGTTATATCGGTCAACTTCGGCTTCATCAGCCAGCCGCTTGCCGGCTTTCGAAGCCTCTCGTATTGCTCGTGATGGGTGCGTGGTGGCATAAAGGTAAATGAGATCGTAGACGATTCTCATTTCGTTTTCAATGTGGGCCACAGGGAGGATAGTGTTTTCAATACTGGCTTGGTTAAGGACGACATTTCTGACTACGTCGTCCCAGACCTGATCGATCTTCGAAACCACTGTCCTCGCATCGCTTGAGATGGACTCAGGAGTTGGATCGAAGAGTGGTGGGAGATAATCTGGTAAAGACTCCGCGCGAGTCTCCATTTTACCAGACGTTATGGTCAGTGGGCATCTGTTCAAGATGGTGGGTAACTGGACGGATTTCGAGGGATGCAACTTTCATACCAAGCATGCCTCAGACAGACGGGTCTTTGCCTCTTTATCTATCTCTTGCCGGCTAAGACGGCGTGGCTGAGCAATCCGACTCTTCCTCATAAAGGCAGGACGAGCCGCTTATTACCGCCGTCCAGAAATTCTGGTGCGTTCAAACAGCCCTGCAGGGTTCGTTGTATGCGGGTATATCTTGCATTGGCGTGAACAAAATGCGGCACAGCATCTAAAGTTCCAGGTTCACTGCAGGCTTATCACCTCTACACCAGCCTGGACGCAGGATCTTGATGCTACACTACCTTTTCAAGTAGAATGACAGTTGCTTCTACAGTAAGAGAAAATATGTGGCATCGCTGGTCTGGACTTGGACTTTTTGGTCTGCGAAATGCCGTCGGCTTCACCAATGTGACTGGACTTGTCCACTTTCAGATTTCAGCCGGGGTTTTCCTTCTTCTTTGTGTCCATGCATGCAAGTAAAGTCAGCTTTATGAGTCATGATGGCTCACGTGCAATGTTGTCTTTAGATAGAATCTCAATCGCGCGACTTGATATTGAGTCTATTGACCCTCCTCTACACCCTCAATTCTCTAAGTTGACGTCCATGTTGACTCTCGCAGCATCGGGACCTCAAAATTCACGAGTAAATCGACAACATGGACGACAATACTTCTCGCAGATTCGAACACGTACAAGACGTGTTGGGCCAGCTTACTTCTTTACAAGTGTACACAACGATGGCCGTGGGCTTCTTTGTAGACGAGGAGCCCGAATCGATTATACAAGAGCTTCACCGCGCGGCTGATCAACTTGTCGTGGCATTTCCATTCCTAGGAGGGCATGTTATCCGCCGAGGATCTGGCCCGGGAAGGACAGGCCTAGCGTCTGTTGTGCCGTATCCGACAGGCGAAAGACGCTCACTGGTAATGGTTAAGGATTGCCAATCTCTTTGTCCTTCGATGGATACCATACTTGCTGCGGGAGCACCAATGGACATGCTGGACGGGGCAATGCTTACCAGCAGGGGAGGAGGGCCTCACCAATATGATGAGTCAACGGGATACAAATCTGTACTCGAGATCCAAGTAAATCTCATTCAAAGGGGACTTATCGTCGTCTTCCAAGGCAATCACAATATCATGGATATGAATGGCATGGGACATCTCATCCGACTATATGCCAAAGTGCTTTGCGGGGAGTCCTTCGCCGAAGCCGACGTCTCGGTGGGTAACCAGGACAGGAGGAACATAGTAAAGCTTCTGGACCCAGCCCAGCTACCCGACATGAGCAGATATATGCCAAGAGCAGTTGCGAACACACATGGCCGGCCGGAGACTCAAACATCATCATCCAACGTACGCTGGGCTTACTTCCACTTTTCTGCCGACAATTTGGAGTCGTTGAAGAGAGCTGCGTCGAAGCCTCCCAGTAAGCCCTGCAACGCAACATCTGTGCCATGGGTCACGACAGACGATGCCTTGTCGGCTTGGCTCTGCCAGCGAATCATCATCGCAAGATTGAAGAGGTTGCCAAAAGTTCCACAGGCAACTATTTGCCGGGCAGTCAACGCCCGGCGTTTTTTAGAGCCACCGATAGCCAAGGAGTACACAGGACATGCCGTCACATGCGTTTATACGGGAGTGTCACTAGACGACCCGCTTGCGACTGAAGACTTGTCCAGCCTTGCGCATCGGATGCGCGCCGACGTTTTGGCGATAAAGTCGCTCGATATTCAATCATTCGCTACAAAGCTTGATTCACTTGATAACAAAGGAGAACTTTCATTCGGGTCTCGGCTTGACCTAAGTGCGTTCGACATGACCATATCGAGCTGGTCGGCACTTGGTGTGGGCATGGTCAAGTTTGGCGAGATTTTGGGCCGCCCATTGTTTGCTAAAAGGCCAAGACTTGATAACATAGAGTCCATCATTTATCTGATGCCAAGAACGCCTGAGGGTCATATTGATGTAGCTTGCTGCCTTCGGGACGAGGATGTTAAGATTCTGCAGAATGATGAAGCCTTCACCAAGTTCGGTCGATATATAGGGTAGCGTTGACCGTCAGCTTCTTCGATTGATCGTTTTCTATATGGATTTGCAACTTTGATAGGAAAATTAAATAAAGCCAGCAGGTGATATTGGATTGGTGGTAGCCTAAGATATCCGAATAGAGTTTGGCTAGTGGCAAGACGCTGTAGGTTGGTGAAGTTGGCTGCATGTAGTAACGGGCCCGTTGGGCGACTAGGGGAATTATCAACGAAGCCGTGGGAATATTCTGAGCGGCGTCAGCGCAAAGACCTCACTTATCTGTTGGACAAAGCCATCACTTCCCACTCTTCTAGGGTAGGCACATCCTCCTCTAGCTAAGTTGACAGCTAATTAGGTACTTCATGCTCTATCCATTTACTTCTTTTACAATTTCTGCGGTCCTCGCAAAGGATAGTTCGTCCATCGTTTCTTTCCAGAGTTGGTCCGAGATCCTTGCGCCCTCATCCGTGTAGATGATGGGAGGCATGCTGAGGCAAATGAAGTTAAAATCAGCTTCTCGCAAAGTGCTAGTTGGAGAGCATTATCACTTACGGCACGATTTTCTGGAACGACAGGAACTGTCCATGGGTTTCCTCCCCGTGACTAACGGGCGCGTCTGTGATCATGCGTGCGCCAACAGCCGACGAGTTCCCGATACGCCGGAGAAGCATCCTTATGACCGGACCAGCAGGCGTCTTATCAACATCGCGATTGAACTGAGAGTCGTGGATCGCGCCGGGCGAGACGGCGTTGATGATGGCTACCGAAGTAGGCACCTGTTTGGCGATTGTGTTGACGAAAAAATGACCCAGGAGCTTTGACACGAACATCCGGTCGCTTGTGTTCTCCGCAAGCTTCCTGGGGGCGTCGAGTGCTGCCAAGATAGGCACATCCTCGCCGACCGGGAAGCGTGCCCAAGCGGCTACCTCCGATGAGGTCAATGTGATCCGTGTCGCATGTGGCTGGTAGTGCCTTACACGCTTTGCGACGGGCAAGAGCAGGATGGCCAGGAGTGCGGTAGACAGGTAGTTCACCTGGATGATCTCGTCGTGATTAGTTGAGGTGTTGACAATGCGTTTCGTGGGGCAGAAGCCTGCATTGAGGATGGCTATGTCGAGCCGCGTCAGCGTCTTCGCGACGCGCTCTGCAAATGATTCAACCGAGTTATAAACGGAAAGATCAAGTTTCCAGACCTCGATGGTATCCGGCGGGGTGTCCTTCCGGTCGACCAGTAGGTCTGCTGCGGCGGCCTTGCCCTTCTGCTCGTCACGTACCGCCAGGATCAGCTTGCTGACACCAAGATCGAGCAGCTGACGGCTTGTCTCGAGCCCAACACCGCAATTAGACCCGGTTACTAAGGCAGTCTTGCCGCGAAGATCAACATTCTTCACAACTTCAGGCTTGGCGGTAAATTGATTATACATGAAGCGAGGGAAACTCGCTTGCTGCTCTGGGCTTGACTGGAATTGAGGAGCCATCATGGGTCGAGTTGGGTATATACAGATTTCAGGCCCAGTATTGGCAATATCTCGAATTCGGATCAGGGCAGAGATGGAACGAAGAGGGACTTATGTCTGCATTTATCTAGGTACAGAAACAGACCGTGCAAATCGTAAGCTCTATAACAAATAAAGTGCATTTCTGGCTAGAAGTCCCCGGCTTATCTGCAATCGTGTGAGTTACATCAAGATCCTGCATGATCTTTTGAACAGAAAAGACCCCAAAGAAGTAATGAGCCGTGCAGTTGGCTGACGTTCGACACCTGCTTCAATGGTTTTTACGTCGACCAACGGCCCACTTACTAGTCCGAGCGAATTAGAGACTTTGGTATATGCGAGTTGGTACCGCCAGCTCGAAGCTGTTTGTTTTCCATTGGACACAAATGTGTGCAGAAGGCTGACGGCACTTGGCAATGCAAGACAAGGCAGCACTACTTGTTGCAAAGGCCCACTAATTCTTCGACTGTACGCTGTGGACGGCGCAACATATATTTGGTATGCTGACATACCCTAAACTACACGTCGTAGTCAATGTGACTGCTCATCAAAGTCTTTATACTGAATTTCTAGCATGTATATGGCACGCCGGCAGCAACCCACTTGCCTCAGCAATACCCAGAATCGCCTTGTAAGCATCACACTGCATGCAAACCTCAAACTTATCCCGATAACCCCACCCGTAAGCCGGCAGTCATAGGCTGCTGGTTTGAAGAAATATGCAGCAGTCCTTGAATGTATGGCCGACTGAGGTTCAAACCACGTACCGGTCGATGGAACTGCAGCGCGGTGATGAAGCCAAGTTCTGAAGTAGCTGTACTGCAGACGTAATGCCGCATTGATAGTGCCCCACTTATGAATCATCTTTGGCCCCCATAGGGTTATGTATGCTGTGAGCACGATGACAGAGCGGGGATATAAGTGTAAGCGCGTTACGGTCACTCAAGTAAGCAAAAGACACTTCATCATAGTCGTCTAGAACTTGGTCTAGCCCATGCTCTATCTTCATGGCCAAAATCATCGCAGTGACTGGTGCCAGCGGAACCCAAGTAAGTGATCCCCGAGGCGCTGTTGCTTGCCCCTTTGGCCTTGGCTAGGTATCGTCCAGTGGACCATTTCTATTCATTATGGCAAGAAATGACTCACAAAAACATAAGGGGGGCGGAGTGCTCCAGGTGATGAAGAACGCCCCAGGCTGGCAGGTTCGAGCTATAACGAGAAACCCAGGAAGCAATGCCTGCAAAACGCTCGAGGAACAAGGAATCGACATTGTTCAAGCGGATTATGATGACGAGAATTCTTTGAAAAGAGCTTTCCAGGTACTCAACCCGTCTTGAAGCCAAGGCAGACAGGAAGCCACTGATGATTCTTTCTAGGGCGTTGAGCCGTGTTTGCAGTGACGAATTGGTGGGAGCATCTCTTCCAGGGCAAGACCCCGGACGAAGCCGGAGCAATCGAAGAGAATCAAGGCATGAGTATAGCTCGAGCAGCAGCAAGGACCGAAACACTGAATCATTTCATCTGGTCAACGGCCCCGAGTGCACGAAAGCAATTCGCAGGGAGACTCTCGACGCCACACAGTAAGGACCGTGTCTTGGATTCCTAATCTGTCACATTCTCAGTCGGAGCAGCTCTTGTGTAGATGTCTCCTAGACGACTTGTTTTTTCCTTATCCGAAGCTAATGCCGATAACTCCAGTGGACTACAAAGCCAAAGTCGACGAGAGGATCAAGGAGGAGCTCCCTGGACTAGCAGCAAAAACCACGTATCTCTACCTTGGGTACTACCCGTCCAACCTATTGGTCTTCCCCTTTCTAAAACCCTACCAACTTGTACGCTTGATCTGTTTCAATGACTTTATCCTTATATTCATCCAGTGTAGATCATTGTGCTTGGTCTTGGCTGACAACCATTTTAAGACCGAAGATGGTCCATTTGTCTTGATCGCTCCCATCAAGCCAGACGCCACGATCCTCATCGCAGGAGACATGACCATCAACCCGGGCATCTGGGTTCGCCAGATCCTGGCTACTGGCTCTCGAGCCTTTGGCAAGTACGCCAATGTGGCGCTGGAGAAGATGAGCCATGAGGAGATGTTGGCCTCCTTGTCCAAAATCATAGGCAAACCGGCCATTCTGGTTGAATGCTCTGTCGAGTCTTATGTCCAACTATGGGGCCCACCCGCTGCTGAGATGGCATTACAATTTCAGTACAGCGAGTTATGCGATCCGTGGGCCGAGCGCAAGGACTCTATTAGCCCAAAGGAGCTAGGGATCAACATCGGTGAAGTAGTGGGTTTCTACGGAGCGATACAGAGCTTGATAACCCGTCAGGAACAATGTTCTCACTAGCCTCTACTGGACGCCGTAATGCTATACAACTGGCTACTCATGTCGTTGATTGAGCTTTGTGATGTGTTCGCAGCTTAACAGGATCGCTCTGGACTGAAAGGGGGCCCCCGGATGATTCGCAGAGTTTCAAGTATGGAATAGGTATGGAAGCGCAAATTGGCGCAACAGAAGACGTCCCGTTGCCAGCCTGCCCGTCGGTAGAAGGCCGATCCTACTGCAATTTTACTACTGTCCGAGCGAGTCCAAGCATGTCCATGAGGCCCATTTTTTTCCTTCCATATTTTAGCTATGCTGGCGTCTGGGACTCTTAATCCGGTGACATAGGCACCTAGCTCTTCCCGAGCACAGTGGATCTGGAATACTCTGTGGGTCACGACGTTACGGCCATTTGAAGAAGTTATACTGGGGTGCGACTTGCGCCATGGCAACCTTCCATCTCCTCTTCCTTAAAGTTAGCATGTCGCCAGACCTTTTTCGGAACAGTGACTTATCACCTTCCACTCTCGAGCCTGACATCTATTCTGTTCGCTCAGCATCGGCCTGTGAAAGACGAGGTTGATCAGAGCTGCAGACGGTTCCTGGGCCGTAATGAGCCGCTACTGAAATGTCGTGTTTACATAGGTATCGATGAGCGCCCGCCCACTGCCCTTTCCAAGTCGTGTTCCTGGCTGCCATGAATGATTTCTTCCTCCAACCCCAGAGATGAGTTGTCGTATTGTGTTTCATGAATCAATTCACAATTTAGCAAGTCGCTGCTTAGATGGTTGAGGACCGGGATTGTCCCTCAAGAGAACTGAAGCTGTCAGCCAATGAAATGCTTCTCTTAGCTACCAGATAGCCAAATCAGGAAGGTCAGGGTCTGAGTCTTCATTTTGGCTCGCCTCGGTCGACCCACACGAGTGACGATCTGGGCCAGAGTCGGGGACAGATTGGTCCTGACCGAACTGCTGTTCATGGTCTAGCATCAATTTATGCTTGATTTCCCGAGCCGGCAAGACGCCGCTAAGCTGTCATCCTCCAACCAGGGCAGGTTTGATGGATCACAGAATTAATTTGTTCTGCATTCCACCGTCTGGGTTCCCCCCCCCCCTCGCTATTGGAAGTACACCTTCTCAATGTGGCAGGCCATCCTCTGCTCACATCACTTGATGGCCCATTGTTGTGGGCCGGCATGAACCAAGCTTTACTGTGGTCCCTCGAACAGTAGTGTGCCTATAAGTATCGCCAAGACACATATCTGCGGACCATTCCTCTGACGAGATCCGCTCTGTGCACGAGAAGCTGTGGACAAATCGCCGCGAAAAGTCTTGGACCCAGAGCTTGATTATCACGGCTGTTGTTCACAAGTTTCCACGTGATTTGCGAAATGGCCTTCCGTGTTCTGGCAGCTCTTGGCCTCGCCTCCTTGGCGGCGGCCGCTCCCAAGTCCGAGGGACTTCACAAGAGGTGGCTTGAGACCAGGGGCGAGACTCTCTTCAACGTCTTCAAGCGTGATGGAGACTCCACCTCCTTGGCGTATGTTGAGAACTCTGGCATTTGCGTATGTGCATACCTACCTTCCAAGATCCAGTGCATAGTGCAGGACATGTATGCTGACAGCTTTCCAGGAAACGACTGAGGGAGTGACGACTTACTCCGGCTATCTCGATGCGGACCTGAACTCTGCATCCACCATGCACATGTGGTACTGGTGAGTTGTGGTGGATAAGCACCCCGTATATCGATCCATGACACTGACGGTTCTCAGGTTTTTCTCCGCCCGGAGCAATGCAACCTCGGCACCTCTCGTGCTTTGGCTCAACGGAGGCCCAGGCTGCAGCAGCATGTAAGCCCTTTCAATTTTTCATGGGGTTTGGGCAATATTGTTCCTTGAGCAAACAACCAACATGTGTCCCGGCGAGGCTGAACACCGCCCTGGCATCTCTTCCTCTTCTCATCATCTGCTGGGCATGTACTGACAAGCTGTGGATAATGACAGGATCGGTCTGTTCCAAGAGCATGGTATGTGCGCTGAATTCTTTCCTTGGACCAACATCTCGACGTAACTCGATTGTCGCCCTTACAACTGGAACTGACCGAAACAACAGGACCCTGCCACTTTGTCGATGGTTCTAGCGAGCCCTCGCTGAACGAGTATTCTTGGAACAACTATGCCAACATGCTTTACGTGGACCAACCGATTGGTAATTCACTCTTCTAAGGTGACAAGTTGGATATGACTAATACCTGGGCTCAGGCACTGGATTCTCATACGGTACTGACAGTGCAACAAGCACTGTCACAGCCGCGGAGTATGTCTGGAAGTTCTTGCAAAACTTCTATGCTGCTTTCCCTGTAAGACACCCAATTTCAGTCATCTTTCGAGGAGTTGGACACAAATGCTTTGTGGTGCCACAGACGGTGTATCATGGTTCATGCTCCGGAGTGCCCTTTTTTCTCCCCAACCAAGCGCAATTACTGACTTTCAAGCCTATAGGAGTACGGTTCGTGTTCACCTAAATTGAAAATCCCCAGATCCGAGCACGGCTTTCAGTCCGCTTGGCTCGCACTCTTTGTCGTGGGGGATGTCACGAAGCTAAGTTACTATGTTTATAGAAAGCCGTGATTTCGCTCTCTTCACCGAGAGTTACGGAGGCCACTACGGCCCTGAGTTCTCGTAAGCTGAATTATCCCTAGCCTTTTAATTCTGGCCGTCATTGCTGATTACGGCATATCAACAGATCGTACTTCCAATCCCAAAATGCCGCTATCGCTGCTGGAACTGTCACCGGAGAGACGATCAACCTGGTTGCTCTGGGTATCAACAATGGCTGGATCGACCCACTCCTTCAGTACCAGGTATGTTCTATTTTGAGTAATTGCAGCTCGAAACCCCTTTGCCCTACTGACGTTGTGTCCAGGCCTACCCGATCTTTGCCTACAACAACACCTACAACCAGCTTGTTACCGAGAGGCAGTACGAGAAGTACATGGATGCTTGTATGTAAGCCCCTCGATTGGAGTCGAACACTGTCACCAGCACAGCTGCTGGACCATCTCAAAGCTTTGCCCTCCAAAGGCTTGTTACAGAAGCAGATACTAACAATTTCTAGACACCGAGACCTGTGTTCCAGCGTACGACGGTTGCACTGGGCTGACCGGTGACAACGCTGCTTGCCTGTCTGCCGGAAGCACCTGTGCATCGGCTGTGTAAGTAACAAAACGCAAACAGATGATGTCCTGCGGGCCCCAAAATTTGTCGATCCTCATCCGTCCTTTTTTGCCCGCATTATCCATTGCAGTCACTAACTGTGGGAATCTTGGGTGTGTAGGGAGACTCCCATCGAGCAGGCCAATGATTTCAATGTTTACGACGTTGCGGAGCCAGCCAGCGCCGAGTCGACTGACCCCCCAGAGACGTATGCCAACTACCTCGCGAACGCCACTGTCGTCGCCGCTATTGGTGCCCAAAGCACATATAGCGAGTGCCCGACTGGACCATACGCTAAGATCGTCGCCACTGGTGATGAGGCTCGATCATTCCTCGAGCCGCTGGCTGAGGTTGTGCAGAGCGGTGTGAACGTACTCATTTGGGCAGGAGTCAGTTTTGTCCCTCATTTTTAGTCTTTCACTCAAATTCCCTTAGGTATCATTCAAGGGGTGTCTGAAGGCATCCATGAAGAGGGAGAATGCGTCCAGAACCTCTTTGAACGTAGTTCAGAGCCCTCCTCCACATGCAATTTTCAGACATGTAAGAAGTAGAAGGATTTGGCTAACAAGCTTTCTAGGACTTGGATTGGATTTGCAACTGGTATGGATCTCAGCTGGTCGTTAACAACCTCAACTACACCGACAGTGCCGAGTTCCAGTCCACAGAGCTCGCTGAGTACACTGTCGATGGCACGTCGTACGGACAGTTCAAGTCGGTTGGAAATCTCAACTTCCTGAGGGTGTACGAGGCAGGCCATGAGGTTCCCTACTACCAACCCGTGCCAGCCCTCCAGGCCTTCACCCAGATTCTGAAGGGAGAGCAGCTCACCTCGACTTGAGATTGTTGAAAGAAGGTGCAGCTCGCGAGACGATGGCGTTTTGAAAGGTGGGGGTGGGAGATTTGCCATGACACTCGAGTCTTTTGTTGCGGCACAGTCATCTCGTCTGGGCACATCGAGTCAATGGGGGTCTATGGGAACTTCCGTCACCAGGGCTCTTTAGACGATTTTCATAGCTTTGGGCTTCTTGTATATAGCTTGGATCCTATATAAGGGTAACATGGCATTTTCTAGTCCCATGTTCATGCTGATGCATTCCGACTTCTGAGCCATACATAGCGAAAGGTTGTCGATCCAATTGACAGGGGGAAATAGCTTGACTCTTGGACTTTGAAAACGAAGCGTAAGTTTAAAACCGAGGTGGTGGAATCCTCAGTCATTGACATTGTCATGTCGTTGGCTCTGGAACAAGCACCGCCACTCCTTGATCTTGGGTAAGGGCACTCTGGAATATTAAAGGAAGCAACTGCGACAAATCGAATGCCAAGTAATTAATCGTCGTATGCAGGCTGAAAATAAACACAATTCTTTTCAATCTATTGGAATAAACATGGCAGGAGGTGGACAGAAATCCATACCAGGAGTAGTGGTTCAATGGCGACAACTCGCATGAGGCTGCAGACGTGCATGGCCGGCATGATGACCGAGTTTGACAATCCTCAAGGATTGTGCTAGAGATCGCTTTTCAAAAAGCTGGTGGCACGACCGTCGTGCCACCAAAATTGCCCGTCCACTGGACCTGGCAGGTATCCAGGTGGATCCGGTTTCACGATGGCGATCTTGCCACTATGCCAAGTCGCAGGTTGCTCACCTCAACGGGACTGGGTGCGATGTGCAGACTTTGTCGAATGGATCAAGGAATCAAAGCTGAAGTCCTATAGTATGTCAACTTTCTCGTGAGCCGATGATGATAGGTATCGTGCATTTTGAGTAAGAAATAAAATTTGACGTGACAGAAGCTTAGCTGAAGTTTACACTAGTCAGTCACGATGCCTTCGCCATGGAAGGGCGGGGCGGGGCGGAGGTTGGAGATACTGTCTTATCCAGTCTGTCGTCTCAGAAATTTAGATGCTAAGACCTGCCATCTAAAAAGAGAGACGAGCCAGGGAAGCGGAAAAGGACGACTTTGTCTCTTCGCCCACATGTTGGCTTGGAAAAGGGAGTTGAGAGTAGTGTTACATATGGCGCTTAGCGGCGTAGATCATTCGTCTCATGCGCGACGCCCCTGTCGCAGACTTCTGTCACCACCACCCGGCTTGGACGGCACAACCACGGTGGGCCTGTCAGATCGCAGATCTGCAGCCAGGAAAGAATTCAAAGCATGGCGCCCGCTGTCTAGAACCGCCGGCTTCCGACAAAGAAAAGCAGCTTGCTTGGCCCCAATAAGTGGTGGGTAGGGCCCCGTTACGCGTTTTCCTCCCCTCCTCTTGCCCTTGTGTGCTGCCAAATCTCTCACTCGCTGCCCCTCCCAAGAGTTTTTTAATTATTCCGTGAAGAACATTGCTGGTCAATCGACTGTCCTTTCCTTCGTTTCGTCCGCTGGCCTCGACCAATATTAACAAAAAAGATACCCATCGCGATACTTTAATTGCTCTTGGCACCCCCAACATCTCGACTTAACGCAGCCAACACGCGAGCCGAGTGAATCAATAATACGAGGGAACGAGATTCCAACCTACGCAGCAGAAGTAGACATTTTTCCAATTCGAAATATCAAAATGTCTTCGGCAGGCTTTCTCGCACTCGACACCAGCACACCGAATGCTGCGGCTTTGGCCATGAGCGCCCAAGACAGCCTCGCGGACATGATCCTGGGACTTCTGTGGGTCGGAGTCGTCTATGTTTTCGGCATGATTTGGACAACACTGGCTCTCATCGATCGCTGGAGGGGCCCTCACGGAGATGGAGAGATCAACTTTCTCGCTGTCATCGCCGCGTTTATGCTTGCCGTGCCATGGCCTGTGGTTCTATTGATCATGGCGCTGTTCTAAAAATAGTGCAGCCATACGTTTCAACGATGGGAGGGTGCACTGGGCGTACGACGAGACTTTGGGGGGTCTGAGCTGAAGCGTTGCAATGTTAGATTGGGGAGCGGAAGGACGGAACAGGTCTGGGTACCGGCCGGTCCACTGGCGACGCCGGTCGTTCAGTAAGCCAAGGGGGGCACATTTCCAGGAGATTTGGCTAAGAGGATACATAGCACTCGGCTGTGCTACGAGGCAAAAGTCTCTTGGTGACAGGAGGAGGAGGAGGAGGAGGAGTGGTGGGCAGTCGTGAGACTATGCGGAAGGATGGTTGAGAGCGTGGTGGCGGCGGTCGGGGTGGTAATACTGCATCGGCCTTGGGTCATATTTTTTCGAGGCAACGGAGACTTGGGTGGATCACGACCGAACGACATAATTGTCAACGATCTCAAGCACGTTGGTAGCATACAACTTTTAAATCCGATTTTCTACGCATTCGAGTTCAAGAATTCAGATTGTAGAGAGACATGTTGAATCCGGGGTGCCTAGTATGTGCACAAAACTCATCCTCGAGATTGCTTGAGCATACTGAGTGGTCCCCGTGGCCAACAGCCAACCACCTAATCGTCTGAACCCTTGAAAATATATCATAGCAACGACGACTTGTACTACTTGTCAAGTATACATACTGAAAGATGGCTAAATGGAACGCACACAAACTCTGTCAACCCAAACCTCTGGACCTCCCGGTGGAGACAATTAGACACATGTGGTTTCAACAGAAACAGCGAGGATAACATCATATCCCGTACTACTATGTGTGCATCTAATATACTTCGTATGATGTCAGTCTCCAGATGAGAGATTACTGCCTCAATGTGATCACAACAGACCGCTGGCATTGACTTTCAGCACGGCTTATGGTCTTCCTCAGGCATTGTGTACTATGCGAAGTTGATTCAATGCAAGGTTGTACTGTATAATACTCTGCATGACATATGTATGTACTCTTGTGTTCCCCCTTTCCGCATTCTAAAGATCGAACTTCACGTATTTGCCCTCCGCGAAGGTCACATAGTATGGCCAGTCGTCACCACCAGTGACCATCTCAAGGTACACCGGTACATGACTTTCTCCACTCACATCAAAGCCTACAGTCTGTCCACTTGCTTTTCTCTCGTCGGCGAAAAAGAATCTGGATTCTTTGAATTAGTCGAAATGGAACAGCAACTTTTCCGGCTGTGCTCTGCCAGACTTAAGCAAAATCAAAGGGTTGACTTACCGGAGACCTTTCTCCTTGTACACCTCATCCGCTGTGGCCAGGAAATAGGCCGCTCCGCTTTTGCCAATTCCCAATGTTGTGATCATTGCCAATGGCACGGGGAACTCAGACTGAGGAATCATGAAGCGGGGACACGCGTTTCCCGTCATGATAAAGGTGCCCTTGCGCTTCTTCCCAGCATCCTCGTCTTGCAACCACACCTCAACCGCCTTCCTAGCGGCTAGATAAGGGCTTTTGACCATGAGGGCTTGGTCTCTGTCAAAATCCGCATCTGCCACGGCGAACGGATTCGTTGGATCCGACTCGGCGGGCGGCGAAACGGAAGATACATTCCAAATGATCACAGCGGGAAACGCCCATCCGGCTTTGGACACGGCGTCGAACACATCGGCGATGCTGGATGGTTCGGCCAAATTGGCAGCAATGTGCACATGTTCAGGCTGAGAAGGCTCTGCGGCGTGGCGGGAGACGCTGGCTACGCGGTAGCCGGCTCCCAGGAAGCCCTTTGTGAGCGCGCCGCCGACGTTGGAGCCCTCGATGGCGGCGCCAAAGATGAGTGCGACTGGGGAAGGGGATGACATTTTTTATGGCTGGTGATAAGCTGATGGTATTATGTGGTGTCTGAACTCTTCAAGACGCAGTACAGTTGTGGGGTTGGACGTCTTGTTTATATACAGACATGAAAGGATCACTCTATCCAAGTGCTTACTTACCTGTCTTGGCCTCATCATCGCATCAAATCCACCTACAAGAGTTTTAAGTCCGGCGCGAATAGGCAAAATACCGTCTCACCTGCATGAATTGCCCGAGGCCGCAACGTGCCATAAGCGCGCACGGAAATGGTTTAGACTCTGGCCCTTGGAGCGGTGATTTCTAATCAAGGGTTTGTATTGACTCTGAATTCACCCGACTGTCACCTTTGCTACAAAGCTCAATATGCTCTGGAACATTCATTTGTAGACCGACGTGAATATTACGTACCTAGTGTTGTCGTGACTCGGAGCGTTTGTGAATCATTGCAGCATAGCAGACTGACTGAGTCTGCTTTGGCTGTACAGAATAGGGATCAAAACAGATAGCCAGAATGAGTCACTTTGCTCAATAGGACTCATGATCCAGGCGCTATGCTTTTTGTGTTTGGAAGACGAGCGTTATAATCTGGCATGCATGATATTTCCACTCGCTGGCTGACAATTTCCTGGTATCAAGCCAAAGGAATACTATTGAGAAGTAGTTTTCCTGAGCCGGGTTGCTGGGCATACTTATGCCCCAACACCTCTCATGGCAAGCAAACTGACACTACAGTATCCGTCAGTAATTCATCCAGAAAACAGTATCATTCAATACACAGTATATGCCTGACAAAGCAGAGGAAGCACAAGGAATGTAGACAAACACCTTATGACAGCCCTTTCCGTAGCGTTGTCTTGCCCTAGTTGTCTGATTGTACTTCAAACGCATCTTATCCTCAGCGCCCGTCCCCGCCAAACTTCCCATTCTGCCTCTCTATCGGTTCACCTACCAGTGGGCTCGTCCGCACGCGCCTCTGCTGGTCGCGCGGCCTCTCATGTGCCCTTCCGCTGATGGGCCTTGTGCCATCGCTCATAGGGGCGTAATAAAGCTTGTATCAAAGATGGAATGACAACTCAGGCTTGGAACATGGCTCGCTGTCTTCCTGAGACGTATCAAAGTTTGCGAACCCCGCTTAGGAGGGTACGCTTCCCATCCAACGCATGACGAAAGCACCTGTGTAATTGATTTGCGGTGTGGGATGGTGACAGTAACAAGTTTCACGATATTAAATACAAAGTTGGCCTGCAGCTCTGAGCAAAGCCTGCGACCAGGTTTCTTGCTTGTCGTTTCTACAAGTTGGCCTTGGCTGTGGTGATTCGTGTTGTCCGTACAGAGCTATGCGTCCTTTGTCCGACCCTTACCCATGAGTTGGGAGAGAGGAATATCACCACATGCTGGAGCCCGGGGCTTGCACTGCTTCGAAAGGAGAACAGAACGTAATCTGAGATTTATGTCTAGGCATTGTCATACCTTGATTCTTGTCTTCCCTCCCAGCCGACTCAACCAGGGTGGATTGTTTTTGCTCTTGAGGAGATGTGCTACTACAAAGCAGCTCTGGCTGTTGATCGAGAGATTAGACTGGTCACAATACCATGCACTCTGCCCCTGCGCCACGTTTATAAGGTAGTGATTGAGTCATATCAGCCAAGATCTCCCATCAGGTCTTAGTGAAAAGAATGAAGCGCCCGAACATGGCCTACCACAAGTAGCTGTCACAACATGACAAGACGTGTCTGTGTAGCCCGGGGACCGAAATTCCCGGTGCAGGATAGTAGTGCAAAAGACGAGGACAGACACATGTGGACGGGGACGTGCAGGCCCTTGTTGCTTGTGCATGCAACTAAGTGTCGAGATAAGGTTTTGCCCCGAAAATTCTATCCAACACGTCGGGCAAACGCGAGGGGAGCAGCATGCTGCCGCCAGGGCCAGACCTTTCTCAGGAGCATAGTATTGTGACTACCTACATACGATTGGGCTTTGACGAAGTGTCGGTGTGTCACTGCCCTGTTGATCAAAACATGGAAAGCTGCAACATGGCGTCGAGCTGTGTTCCGTTCAGCCCTGGCATTATTCCCGGAAGACTGACATCTTCATGAAAGAGACAGGTCTAGACCAGCAAGTTGACATTTTCATGGGTTGGTGAGCTGCAGTAGCCTGGGCGGACGATGTGAGAGTAGGTTAAAGTCCAGGTTCCGCGCGAGGCGATCAAATCGTCGCTGGGTTAGGTGAACTTGATGATTCACCGCAACGGAGTACAAGCAGTAAAGTAGAGAGGGTGTGAGGCATTGCCTTGCCTATGTACTGCATACCTGGGCTGCAGGCAAGTGGGCAATAGGGCGGCAGCAAATGAAAAGAGGGTGGAGCGGCTGTCCAAGGCGTTGGCTATCATCACCTACGACTTGCGACAACGGCCTTCCATCGGGCAACAAGAACGCCTAATAAATGCAGGAAATTTGATATGGTGAAGCATCATTGGGGACTCGCACAAAGAAGGCTTCTCGAACGCCAATGCCTGCGTTTTAATTTGCCCTGTCTGCTGCACCCATTACGTGCAGATTGGGCTTCAACGCATAGGCGATGGAACACACTGCCTCTGGATCTACCATCATGAATGACGCTGTTGAACGGAAATGAGAGTGACTCATACAGCACAGCATGCGACTTTCATGCTCGATGCATCTTTGACATCGCCAGTGACCGCTTCGTGGATGTGAAAATTTTTCTCACCGTCCTCACCGAAACTCTGTAGAGTGGCAGAACAGACCAGATTGACAGGAAACCGAGAGTTGAGCAACCAGCTGTGGTCAAAGATTAGCCGCCCGTCTGACAGGTGAGGGGCTGCCAACGTGGGGCAGTTCAAATGTTTGGAAGCCGACTTCTAGAAGAAAATGCAAATGCTGAATTGACAAGAGAATTGGGTCTCGAGCGGGAACAATCCAGACCAGTGGGTACGTCGAGGACAAGGGCACACAGGATACCGGTGGAGTCTTTGCGCGGTCTGGACATGGATTTGAATTGAAATTGCCTTGTTTGTGACTAGACTTTGTGATGAAATGATGCAGTCTATCGTCTTGGTACACACCCAGTGGGGTTGGGGCGTGTTTGAGGGCTCACGATGCTCCGTAGCGGAGACCATGCAGTCGGTCGATCCGCTGTGGCTGTTGACCGTGACGTGTCGCTACAAGCACTGTACTAGCATCAATTCTTCTGTTGAAATGCATCAATATTGCTCTCGGAAGCCATGAAGGTGCAGAAGCCGAGATAGATAGCGTCCGGTCATGCAAGACTTCCCGAGCAACTCGTAAGCCAATTTTGGTCAGGGCGAACTGGGACTTATCAGCCTCCAGTTCAGCGCGGCCGGGGATCCTGCCGCCGCTTTCAACTGCGCTCAGGGTGGTATTCGGATTCGGGACGGGCGGGATGCACATCATGGCGGGGGAGGGGGGACCAGCGCGGATGGATCCAGGCGGGCCCGGGCGGGAGGAAGAAGCGATGAGGTATGCATGGTACGGAGTCCCCTTATGAATGGATGGAGTTCCAAGAATCTCGTGAGGTTTGAACCAGCTCCACCGTCATGGAGTGTTTGGTAGACGACGCATGAGACCGGACGAACCCCATCATGCGCAAGTAAATCCTGCAAAACCCGGGAGATTGAGTCAGTATTGCACGAGGTAGACCGGGGAGTACGCCTGGGATGATCCCATCCAGCAACACGGCTCGTCCGTAAACAAAGTGGCTTTAATGAGCAGCCGCGTCAATTTTGTTGGTTGGGCTGCTCTATGAAACAGCGCACACTACACAAGCAACAATAGTATTGTTCCATTCAGCATCCGCCAAAGTACTGCATAGATCAGCTCTTGTGTGAAGCTGAGCGGCCTGAGCGGTATAATCGGCGGCGCGACTTTCGTCAGGCGGTCCGGGATGATTATGGGTGTGGAACTCCCAGCGCGATTCACTGGCTAGAAACAGAGCAGTGCAGCCATCTTGTCCCATCTGTTGTGAGGTTGCATGAAGAATTGTGAAGAAGCTGAACATGGAGCTGCTCTGAAGCAAGTTCGCAAGACTGGTTGGCTCGGGCATTTTCCAGCCGATGCCAGGGCATCCCAATCTGTCTGGCTATGAATTGCTCTAGGATGGTAGAGGCAGCCAGGTCTTCGCTCCAATGCGGCTGTGGCCCTGTAGATCATGGTAGGTTTTGCCACTGGTTCAATAGGGCCAAAAATGCCTACAGAAGCCACAGACCTACAGACACATGATAATAACCGTGCGCTGATTGATTCGCCATCAATCGAAGACGGTGATTCGTTACCGGACGACCGACTGGGAGGCAGTGAGACAAATCAACGAGGTAGAGAACGAAGACGGTGCTCTTGATCAACTAGATCTCATGCAAGTCACCCCGCTTCCAAGGCTCGTCTCCCTCTGTTGGGCTGGTGTTGGCGTTGCAGCCCCCTGTTGCTGCAGAAAGGGGGGGGGGAAGACAGGGAGAACCTGCACAAGACTGCGCAGCAGTTCGCAGATGGGGTGCACAATGATGGCATCGTGGGGCATCTCACAACTTGCACGACCTGCTTTGGGGCCCCTGATGATCCGACGACAACTCGGAGCGTCAACGTGTTCTCGAGCCCGTTATCAGAGTGTGTGAATGGGGAGCTAGAGAATCAGGCGAGCAGGTGATGAACGTGCTCCTCTCCTCTTGTCGGCGGCTAGTTGTCGAGACACACGCCCATTGTTAGCCTGCGCTGGCGCGTTGTGCATGTGATGTGATGTGAAGTGAAGTTGAATCATGATTGCGGCGGCAGATCGCCAAGGTTAGATCTTGCAGGTGTGCTCACGCTGACGTTGCTCCTTTGGGAATTGGTTGAAAACAGAAAAGGAATAGATCACCTGGTCCAGCACCTTGAGCGGGTATCTCGCTGGCTACGGTGACTGGTTGATGATTGTGTGGGTGGGAGAGGGCACGGAGCAGGTGATGCTATAGAAAATATGCAGGTGGGTAGGTGGGGGGGTTGGGTTGAGGCCCTTCCTTCTTGCCATATCTGGATTCAGAACACTGAATGCACGCACTTTAGTCACTCACCATCGAACCTATTTGATAAGACTCATTCATCTATTACATACCTAGGTAGGTACCTGCCTAGCCTAGTCACACCTGATTCTCACCTTCCTGTTGCTTGCACTCAAACCTCAGTAGCAACACTTCTGTGCCATATGACTGAAATAGGCGGCTAAGATCAATATTATGAAGCCGTCAAGTTGCCATTAACTTCACGCACAGTACATTCACGTGCGCAGTGGTCCTTTAAACTTTGGGAGATATTTTGCCTCTTCCACGAACCCGTCCGGAGCCTATGCATCAGGCAAACGCTCATTGCCTCTTCATATTCCTGGACCAATCGCCTCTTTCAACCTTGAAGCTGCGGTCCCTGGCTTTGATCCTTTCGGTCTGGTCTATTCATCATTGGACTGAGTACTTACGTTGTACAACGAATCGAATCTGCATCTGCCTATCGGAGGAATGCCTCGTGTGTGCAGATACTACCACGACCTCTAGATAGGCACATCGGTGCTGTGCTTTGCCTTCGACTCGTGGCCCTGGGCGTGGTCCCCGGCCGCCGGAACAGCCTTCGTCTACCTAGAAACTTGAGGCACTGGCAGTCTTGAATCCGGATCTCCCACACTTTCGCGTCGTTTCTGCCTAGCATTGGTTTGGGAGGGCTTCGGCCTCTGTGTTCAATCCGTTAAAGGGAGAAGTTGTCGAAGGCAAGGCGTTGGCGATACCCTGGGTATATGAGTCACCACAGCGATACGGATACTCATCTACTAACTACCTGGGATATACTACGTACCTACCGCAGGACCAACACTTCGCCTAGAAGCTTCGATCAAATGTCAACAGGGGTACAGAACACTATCGTCTCCATCCAGCCATCCCAATTCGTCCCTGTCGCCACGGCCCAGGCCTCCCGGAGGATGATTTGATAGCGGAGCGTGCCTCCACTCTCCCCGTGAGCCTGTCTCCCGCCAAGACGATCCTCGCAATCGTTGTCGTCTTTTCGAAATTTGTGTCGACCGCCACACAAGCAGGGCATTTGCACATCACAATCGAGTTCGCCATCGTTCAACACGAGGGATGACACAAAAGCCTTCCTCGAACCCCCAGCCTTTGACTTCAGACTTGGAAGCCATCCCAGCCAGTTTGTGTCAGAGTCAATTTCGCTAAATCGTTCCCCTAAATTGCGCTGTGTTCAACCTTAAAAACCTGAACCCAGGCTGTCTGCGGCCGGCACCCATTGTGCTCGACCTGGACGCCTGCAAAATCTTTGTCCCAGGACCAGGGTCGACTCACCGAGTTGCTCCCGGCTTCCTGATCCGCCGCCCGGGATCACAAATTGATGCTGCTCAAGAACGAGATAACCAGAGCAGCTGAAGTCGTCGTTAGACAACTGGTTATACAGACATTGTACAGACGTTGCGCAGCCCCTTTCTTGCGTTCTATTTGCAGAACCACGCACTGCAGAGCCTCAGCCTAGTGTAGGTGCGTTTACGTCGGGCTTCGACGCAAAGGCCGGGCGAACAGGAGCAGAGGAACAGGAGGGGACAGTTGCAGTGCGAAGACACAAATACCGACGGTGCCGGAACATTGTGGCTGATTCTTTTGCAACTTGACTAATCCAACGACGAGTCCAGCTCCGGTGCCACACCACTGCAGGCGCTGGAAAAGTATCTTTTTATTGCCACGCCCCCTCCCTTTCTCCCTCTCCCCACGAGGCACGCAGGGGGGCACGGATTCATTTCCTTCTATCCTTGTCATGCGCGGCACAAGGGTGCTATCAACGCTAGGATCTTCCTTGGGGGATACCCAGTGCAACCCCCAGCTCGCTTGTGCACAGGAATTCACTCTCAACCACCGGGATAATACAAGTACAGTCACACACCCTTCCTGCCAGCCTACTCTTTTTTTTTCTCCTCTCTCCTGCTTCTGCGACAGTGGCACATGCCATATATTCCAAATCTTCACGCATTATTCCCCAATATACGGTATCACTCACCCTTAATTACTCATTCAGTGACTGGTCTGCCCGAGTGCTCCAGTCTCTTCCACAACCTACTAGCGGCTTCTCACTGATGCCCAACTCGTTCGCCGAACGAAACAAAACACCAAATACCTGACATGTTCGCCGAAAGAAGACGATTCTCCTCCCTTCTTCCCGACTACATACCCAGGTGACCGGTGTCACTATCTGATGCGTCCCGCCAACGGCGCGTAATTCACGACATCGACAAAATCAAAGGACAAAAGATAAAAAAAAGATAGGAAACTTCCTCGCAACAATAAGCGAGAGTGGGCTGCAATTTGTTTTGATGAATTGAATGTCAAAGGGCGACATTGCAAGAGTCTAAACAACATGGCTGGCTACTCTCCCTATCGGTCGGCTCCCGGCGCGGAGTATTACGACAATGACCGCTTCGCGACACCAACCCCTTCGCCGCGAGGCCCTGACGCCTACTACTATGCCTCGACACCGCAGCGACCTCAGACACGAGCGCACTTCCGTCACGTTAGCAGCGGCATGAACGACTACGCCAGCCCTCGCCCGACCGCCTTCTCGCCACGATACAACAGCGACGGGCTCTACTCCACCCATGCTGCCACGGCCAATGTGAGTGCCTCGCGTTCTACGCGAAAGCCTTCAATTTCAACATCGCGTCCTAAGCGCGAACGTCGAAGCTCATATTCCTACAATCGGCCCTCAGACTCTTATGGGGAATCCGACGAGGACGAGTACGTCGAGGTCAACGGTGTCACTTATGTGATACCAGCGAAGTCGAAGTCGAGGCGACAAAACAAGAAGGAGGATGGTTTCTATTATACATCTGGCTACGAGCGTGGAACTGATTACCACCACCGTGCACAGACCTCTTCCCGCCGCCACCCTGAAGACCATGACAGGTACGAATCGGTACGGTACTATGAGGAATCCCCTCGTCGATCATCTGCTCGTCGTGCCTCCCAGTCCATCCCTCAGCGACCACAGACCGCGAGACCAGAAACGACTCGCCACAAGGCTCCAGCTCCCGCTAGAAAGGCGACCGACGCCGACGCCAAGAAGTGGGGGATCCCCAAGGGCTACTCTTTGAAGAACTGGGACCCCACTGAGGAGCCTATCTTGTTGCTGGGGTCGGTCTTTGATTCCAACAGCCTAGGCAAGTGGATTTATGACTGGACCGTCTACTCGCGTGGCTCGTCGACTCCCATCACCGAGGTCGCCGGCGAAATGTGGCTGCTTCTAATTCAACTCGGTGGCAAGATCAAGCGTGCCAAGGAGACCATGCCGCGCGTCAGGACCTTGGACAACAGGGAGATGATTGAAGACTTCATCGCTGGAGGCGAGCGCCTGACTGACAAGCTGAAGAAGTTGCTCAAGACATGTGAAAAGCCCATGCTCGCTAGCAGCAAGAAAGGACATACGCAGCTGGGCCAACGTTCGGGCATCGAGTTCGTCGACACCATGTTTGGCAGGGAGCGCGAGCTTGAGAAAACCGAGAAGTTCATGCAGTCCGTCCGTCTTTGGAATCTGCGCTTTGACGCCAACTGCGAGGACGTTCTCAAGCGCCCTGAGCTGTAGACTGTTTCCAGTCGAAACTCAATCACACACAAAACCAAAACACACGAAAGATAAAACCAGAAAAAAACACCAAAGAACAAGACACATCATCGACCTGTACGATACGATCTCATTCCGTCAACGGGGGTTTTCCTTTTTGGCTCGGGGTTTCGCTCGGTCATACACAATACCCAGAGACGCGAGTCTCACGGTGGATGTTATTTTTTGTGCATTTACCATGATACCCAGGGATGTTTCTCTGATATTTTGCACTCGGCATTCTGAACTATCAAGATCCACCGAGCAAGCACACCATTATACAACAACGCCTCAGTAACGGCTTCAGACCTATGATGGCACGTACGCATCCATGGATGCTTATTTTGATTCCCATTGTTATTTGCGGGTAGGAAAAGTTTGGTAGCACAAGTATGGAATGGAATGTATGGGATATGATCAAGGCAACAAAGCCAAGACGGCGACAATGTAATGGAATGATGGAGAGGTGGATAATGTATTTTTGTTATTTGTTTGTACGGAATGGAAGGGGGTAAAAAAAAAGTCAACAACATTGCTGGGCGTACAATGTTTTCTGTTCTTCCCTCCAGCGTGTCTTGACAGTTGCACGGCGCTGTTTTCTTCTCTATGGTAGTCTTGCCTCAGCGGTTGCTTTCCTTTTTTTCCTTCCCTCGGGTTTTGCCTGGGCCTGGCGGATGATGGAGATACCCCCCCATTTCACCTTTGTTTCGAAATCAGGAGGATCAGAGCAAGTACATAGCGAGAGCATGAGAATTCATTACAAAATGTTCTACCTTGCACACATCCGGCGTGGCTCTTGCACAGATCTCCTCTCCCCCTTGACTCATCTGGTGTCCCCCTCCACTTGTAACATGTGATGAGTGACTGTACAACCTTGTGCCTGACACCCACCCGCGTAGTGGCTATAGCCTTCTTGGTGACTGACTTGTCATGTGTCATCGAGACCCAAACAAACGGATGACGTCCTTTTGCTGCGAACCAGTGGGATGCAGTGCCTACGTTCCTAGCTACCTACATAGTAGGCACCCAGCAGTAAGCAGGCTGGACATGGTCTAAATGACATATCCGACAGGCAGGTAAGGCAGATGAGGGCTAGGTATAGAAGGGGGCCCCCGCCTTACTGCAGCCTTAACTGCAGCCTTACGTAGTGAGCTGCTCAGCGTGGCCCGCCTGTAGCCCGCCTGTGGCCCCCGGGTCTGCCTGCCCTGCCTGCTTGCTGAGCTGTCCGGGCGTCTGTCTGTTTGGGTCCTGTCTAGCCCGGGCCAAATATGCGACCCTAAATCACCCACGATTCTCCCGTTGGGCACAAATGCGACATTCCACTACACCAGGCCCGGGTTCCACCACTCGTTGATTAATCACATGCGGAATGTGCCAAAATAGGAGGCCGCTGTCAAAGAAACATGATACCTTTGTGTTCAATTTGAGCACATTCCACATCGGATATTCAGTGAAAACATTTCATATTTTATTTTATCTTGTGTGCGTGTGCGCGGCACGGGTTTCAAAATGTGTGATGGAAAAACCCTACCGGTGATTGAACCCCCATGCTATGTAAACAAAACAAACAAAAAGAAAGAAGAAGAAAATTCGATAATCCCGAAACGCCACGAGAAGTTTTGATTGATTTTGTGAAGGGATTGGCATGCATGGCGACTTTTTGTAGCGACTTCTCGCTACCAACATAGATAGATGGATCTCAATGAAGGACAACCTTAGCTAAAGAAGTAAATGGCAGCTGTCAATTCTTTTGCCCTGCATCGATGTTGGTCTTCCGCCGTGTTCCAGCATTCATTGAATCTTATTACCATACCTATCTACCTACTATTGTACACAGGCTCCCAGGGCGTCCCTCGTCGGTCAGGGACCCCACCCAGGCGGCCCGGGTAGAATACTGACACCTATACGAAACGCAAATATATAGGCACCGGGATGGCGCGAACCACAGGTCCAGAAGCACCCGATTCGTGTCGCGGGCGATCATTTTGGGGAATTCGGGATAGGACCGCGCCAGGGGTGTTCCCTCGATGCTAGAGAGTTAAAGGTCTATACGAACAAACGTTTCCTTCCCGGGGTTAGGGGGGTGGTGGTAAAGGGCACGCATTTCAATACATCAATCGTGGGAATATGTGGCGTCTGCTTGCGCACTATCTGGAGCTCGTGGCTGGCGGGCTGGCTGGGCTGTTTGTCAGAAAGGAGGTTTGGGGATATAAGAGTGTGTTATTGCTGTTTTGATTACAACTATTGGAATTGTTATTTGTCTGATACCGGATTTCCATCCTTCTTCCCGCGTCCCGGGGGGGAGGGGTCCTGTTGCCCACCGTTCTCCGGGGCGTGTGCGACTCATTTCCCGGCTCACACAAAAATGGTAAAATTGCAAATAAAGTTGAGGGAAAACCCCAAACAAACAGCCTGTCGCCAAGTCCACCCACGTTGTATTCTCACCTCCCTCTGCTCGTATTGAAATGCAAAGTATCGGGAGCATGCCCGAACGGGAGCCGACAGTTGATAGAGAAGGCAAGCCGCCTTCTTCTGCACACACACAAACGAGAGGACAAACAAGCAAAAAGAGTGCGTAAACCCGGAATCGAACCGGGGGCCCATCGAAACTTGCTATTGGCAACGATGGATTTTACCACTAAACCATTTACGCGGTCATGTTGTTGTTGGAAAAATGGGCCGTAGTGCTGGCTCATGACTGCGGTGAAGAAAGATTGAAGTTTTTGTGGAAACGATTATGTAAGCCATACAGGGATCTTGCCATAGCAGCTATTGCACCCCAGAACGAGATAGCACAAGTCCAAATCATGTCTAAGGGTTCCTCTAGAAATCTTCTTCAATTGATTGATACCTATGCAGTAATTCAATCTCAGCGTCCACGATACCGCTGACACAGTGCGCAGTCAATGGTGCAGGGAACAGAAAACCAAACATGCGGCTGGTCCCATCTCGGGAAGGTTGGAAAAAAAAGAGAGAAAAAAAAAAGGAAAGAGAGGAAGACCCCTCCCGAATTGGAGAGGGAGTGAACGCATCGCAGCGGTAGAAGGGCTGATCTTTTCAGATGAAACCGTGTTCCGGGATCTTCTTCCCGTGGCGTGCGTTCAAAACCCACAAAGGTGCATTCAGAAGGAATAAATTTGAACGGCGGAGTCATCCAGACCTTCCAATAGCGTTTCTTTGCAGCCACATGTGTGTGGGCAGAAGGAATCATTAGGCCCGAATATTGTCTCTGCTAGAGGAAGCCACCCTATTAAATATTGCGAGGATTGCGAGATATTGCGAAGTAAAAGCTCGGAAGCCGGCATACAAGCTGAGAACGTTGGGTGTGAGCGACAGGATATCCGGTGTCTCGGACAGCATACCCGCGGGGGTGTGGCCTTTTCTCAGTTTCATTCCCCGGGGTTTGTCCTACCGGCTCATTGCATCCCCCTCGCCGAGACAATTATTGCGTTCCATTGCTGTTGGGTCATTGCGTTTGCCAGTTGGCTTACTTCAAGCCCAGTAGTTGGTAAGCCAGCGCCAACAGCCGCTGTGATATATCACAAGCATCCGGATAACGGATGTCTTTGCTGCGCCGCTGTGATCAATTGGCTCCAGCGCTTAAGATGCTAGGATTGGGGGGGGGCGAGTGGTTAGTGGCCACCCAAAGTCTGCAAGCTGGAAGAGGGGGGGGGATCAGCAGCTAGAAAAAGCTTGTGATGCAGGACAGCGAAAAGGATTCCAGGTTATCTGGGATTCGCTTACAGCACAAGACTTGCTTCATCATTCACGTCTCCCACTTCGCAACATAATAGTCGATGTGAGTGACCGCCGACAACCCGCCATCTTTGCCTTTCGTCACCGCTTGCTTCAATGACAAGCAAGCATCTTCTGCAGCGTTCAGAAGTCCCGCAGGCCCAGATACATATACCCAAGCCTCCCGCTTCTCTTTACGACTTGCACTCTCAGAGGAGGCGAAAGCCCGCCGCAGCTCTTGAGGCGGATCGATTCGCCCAGACTTAGAGCTGACGTGCAGCTTTAATGTCATGTTCGGTATTGCGTCCACGAGACCAATCAAGTCCGTCCACTCTCTCCAAAGGGCCGTGTCTCGGTGTCGCACCGTCCAAATCAGCGTGAAGTGAGATGCACTGTCCCTTGCCCGCCATCTAGACCACCATATTGCAAGGCTGTACGCGCCCGTCAGACCTGTTCCACCAACGAGGCAGACAGCCTTCGCCGCAGTCTCGTAGGCAGTGTCTGATGGGACGTATGGCCCTTCCATGCGACAGAGCATAGCGCGAGACGACATTGCCTGCCCATCTTCTCCAGAACCAAATAGTCGGCTGAGCTTCCATGTCCATTCTTTATCCTCTGACCTGGTCGGTCTACGTCTCCCTGCGAGCGAGGCCCTTTGTAACAAGAATATAGGTCCTGTATATCATGCGTTGCCGTCTTCGCTGCAGTGAATGCATGGTTCTGCAACCCTGCTAATACTCGGGATGTTGAGATAGAAGGACTGGATAGGCTGCATGATGAGCTGCTTCTCATCCAAAGAAGCAGGGCCAGCTGCGAGCTCTTCAGCCGGGCTCTCCTCGCATTTTGTCGACTTTAGCGTGATTCTGTACCAGCCGTGGCCCGCGTCTTCCAAAGTCGCCGAGATTGTTTTCCCCAGACCGAAATCACCTCGGAAGATGCGCCAGCCCCAGTCCAGGATCCATAGGACAAGGCCTGGACCTGGAAGCAGAAAGTAAAAGTCTGTACTGGCGTGGAAGCATGCAGCGATAAATATCAAGGAGCTCAATATGACATGCAAATAAAAAAAAGTATTATAGCTCCTCCGGCGAAGCATGGGCAAGGCTGTAATTAGAATGACCAGCATGAATAAAAAGGAAATGGTACCGGTCCCAAGGGTGGCCGACACATAGGATCCACGTTCTCCTGTCTATGCCATGGTGAAAGCCGGGATATCAACATTAAATGCGGCTTTCCTAGGACTGTCGTCGGGCGCTGCGGCATAGGCTGCCACGAAAGTCTGGGAGGAGAAATACAATCAGCACGTAATTCGGTATGGATAAGACGATGGGAGGGCCGCACTGACGTAGTACGCTGCTCCATGCGCAAAGACCGCAACCACAGTCAAATATGCTATGAGCTTGTGCGCATATAACAGTGTGCTGTAATGTAGCTCAAACACACGGCTAAGTATACTATTTCGACCGACTGGAATCAAGAGTAATCCTAGCAAAGTATCCGCATGGTGCCCAATAATTCCGGTGACGAGAATCCGGATATGTGCCTGGGGCCACGCCAGCGGGTTTGCTTTTGCTTGCCCAAAGACACTTTCCGGCCCCACCCAGTACCCAGTTAGTAGCAATCGTAATGCCCACGATCCAGAAAACTAGAGCTATCCCTCCTACTGTGATATGGCGGTGGAGGAGTGGTACTTGTTTGCGAGTGAGATGCTTCTCACTGGCCTGTCGACACAGGGGGCTGAGGGCACGGAGGAAGAGGGCACAGCCAATACTGGCTAGAAGGGCAAGATACACTGCGAGATGGAGCCACGTCTCGTAGGGAAAGAACTCTTCCGTGCAGAGCGAGGAGTAGCATGGCGCATAAGTCAGGCCGACTGTAAGCCCAGTGCAGAGGACCAGAGTAACTACGACAAGGAGGATCTCAGAAAATTTCTTCATGCTGCTACGGTTGTCCGAAGAAGTACTTCAACGTGATGAATCATTTTACATTCTACGTGTACTCATCGTGAAGACATTGTCAGAGACCACAAAGATACTGTTCAGCTTGGTTCTACCATAAGACTACGTCGTTGACTGTCATATCTGGCGGTAGGTCTGGACAAGGAACCGATCCAGATCCACTACGTAACTACACGGCTCCGATTAACCCTCCTTTGTCTACCAGCTGCGTGGGAACCAATCATGTCAAAATGGCCCGTACAACTATCTGGCCCTGTACCAAGCTACGCCAGGCGCCTTTCTACTAGACAAGTCAATGTCAGATGATCGGGCGAGGTGAAAGCGAGGATCATACAGCTTCCAAGTATTGACCCGCTCAACTTCATCACCAAAGTTGATCCAGATTATAGGCGACCAAGGCTTCCAGTGAGACCTTCCAGTCTGCGACAATGTCATTTCTCCCAATCATTTGCCCTTTTTAACTCGCTACCTCGTGATTGCTGTGCCACTGTGCTCAATTGGCTCCAGCGCCTAAATTTTCGGATGCAAACTCAAAAAAAAACAAAAAAGGCAGATGTCTAAGAATAAGCGCCTGCAGAGGTGTTACTGCAAGGTAAATGCAACGCTATGCAGCATTCCATCCGGGATTTGGGGGGGGGGGGCAAGAACATCATGTGCGGCGGCGGGTCCTTTATTGAATAGCATTCCAAGCGGCTCATAAAGTTCAGCTTGATCCCCTCTATTAGGCCGTCCGGGTGATTGTTGGGGGCTAGATCGGCTGGAACTACCCTGATCAGTGTTGGGCGGAGTAGTCAAACGAGACATGATGTCTCTTGCGCATCTGCACGGCATTTCGCAGCTCGTGGCTATCATGCTATCCCGTCGGTAGACTTGGCCGCCTGAACTGGCCGCGCTATTGTGACGGGCCGGTGACGATGGTCTTGAACCTTCCAGGTGTGTTTTTCGATATCCCCCACGCGGAGGACGCTTTAGGGCTGAGGGTGGTAAAGGGAAAACAGAAATAATCCCTGTCTTGTGGGAGTGTGATTGATAAACATAGCACAAAGCTCCCCAATAGGAGCTGGCTGCATGCATCTGCGCGGCTCTGAGTACAACGATCCCATGATTTTTCCCTTGGGCACAAAAAAGAAAAAGAGTGTGGTTGTGTTGGGGAGTGAGACAAGGGATAGAGAGAGAAAGAGAGTCCATAGATGCACACCCTACGAGGTACTTACATGTGCTCGATTCTCCCTTTGCACCCTGGAAATCAGCTGAGGGATCCAAGGTGTGATTCACATCTCCCTTTTCGTACAACAGGAAAGTGCTGTTTCTAATATTGGGGGCCATGTACGAACATACACAAAACACACAAGAGGGGGGGAGGGGAGGTGGGCAAAAGCCACAGCACCATGCGCCCACTGCGAGTCACCTGCACAGGAACTGCCTAGTAACCCCCTGTTAGCCAGCCCCCGGTGCGTTGATAGATAAGCCCTACGGATTACGCAGTCAACAGTCGTCCAGTCAGAAGCAGTTAACGCTGTCATCAGTCATCTTGACCGGTCAGGCCCCGTTGTGGTGTTGCTGACGGTCAATTTGTGCATATGGCCTTTGCTAGGTGTGCTCAGCACGGTTGCACAGCATGCCATGGAGGGTGCGGTGCGAAGGGATCCCCCAGAGATGACCCTACCAGCGGTCCGGCGGCACGGGGATCATGATGAATGGGAGGGGGAGAGTACAGGGTGCATGCTCGATAGGTATCATGCTCGATGCGAATAAATAAAGAGAGCGAGCAGCATATGAGTCAGGCGATGTAATTATGGAGGTTGAGGCTGTGCGACAATGAAGGTTACATATGGGGTATTCATAGTGTGGGCTCTGTCAGTAGGATTATGTCTCGACGTTGGTCTCAAGCCAATGTCACTCCTGTCCAAACTTCTCTATTCGATAGTCAGAACATAAGCCACGAGGGACACATTGCTTTTGCTAATCCCGGAAGAAATTGGACCATTTGCCCGTCCCGAAAATGCAAAAAGGTGTCAGGGTGTGTGGTGCAGGGTCGAGCGTGCAAGGTCGAAAGTCCAGGGTGCACGGGCGCTTAGAACTCGTGGTCTGTGCCCAATCACGGCTTGTCCCGTGCGGGGCCCTGTAGGTTCACTGTAAGTGCGGGGCCAAACGGCCCGACAACCTTGATGACCATCCTCCATCTTGCACAGGTTACCTTACGTACCTTAGGTACCTTTCTAAGGACCTGACATACTATAGGTAAGTATCCTAGGTAGGTACTTTGGCAATAGTCTAGTCGGCCGTCAAGATTTATTACCATGTCTGGTTGTCTTTTCACCGGGTTGGTCTCATCATTGATCCTACTAATATTTTCGTATGCTGCCTGCTGGTCATCTAGTGCTACATCAGGTCTTCTTACATCCCGTCATCAAAAACATCGGCTCCTCAGTGTTCCATCTCTTCTAGAAGGGAACGCTGACACTGCATGTTGGATGCTGACATTAAGTCCCCGCTCTCTTCTTTGGATACATGTGTGTAACGGTCCATGTCAGCAGGCACACACAGACAACTGATGTTGCAGGCCATATGCTATTCCTGGCTGTTCATGGGCACATTGTCCAGCCAATCCCATCCCATCCAACTCGCCCCCCCCATTCCTTCTCACTGCACGAGAGTATACTCTTGGATCCGCACGCCCATAAGCAGTAAAGGCGCTTCTCCCCAAATTGGTCGAATTTGGTAGCATCAGCAAGATGATCCCTACCATTTTGATATTTTTTCGGTGCACGCCCTGTACAATGTGAAGAGTCCCTGGTTGTAATCCACGCCCGTCTGTATCACCGGTATAAGACGTGCGGCACAGTAAAGTGCTTGCATGATGCATGCGTGAACCGCTTCCCGCCCGCCCACGACCGATAAGCCTCAACGTTCGGCGATCTTACATCGGTCACTTCGCCGGTCACCGAAGGTGACGAGCCTTGTCGTCGACTTGTCGCTGCCCGGGAGAGGAGACTCCATGCAAGCCAGTGCTAGATACTTGCGTTTGGACTGTATGTGAATTAGAGACTTTGATGTCAATCGAGGCGTCTCAGTTTCGACCTGCTGAGTGGTCATATGATGGCGGAGAACGAAACATGCTTGGGTGGCTATACGTACCTGACTTGAAGGAAGTAGTCCCGCAGTCCTGTGCGGCCTTATGTAGCTGCGAAAATGATAAAGATGCGGCTTCTCAGTGTCAGGCGGCAACAACTAAAGGACATTGTGTGTTCAAAGCATGGATCAAACAGATCCAAATAATACCGGCTCTCTAGCCTGGAAAGGTCAAAAAAAGCTCGGAGGGACTTCCGTGGTACCATGTCACACTGATATTCACGGAGGGATGGAAGGGGCTCAATTTTGCTAGTCAGCGCCCAGTTGAGTCGTGCTAAGTTCTTAGAGAGACTTTGGAAGTAAATAAGTATCTAAAGAAGGCTAGGTTGTTGGTCACTGGCCCAAAAGTGGCAAATTTGGAAAAGAAGACGATGTCCACGTATGTGGAATTGGTAGAGGGGGGAGGGGTTTGTTGGCAACCTGGAACCGCTCTTTCAGCCAGAAATGGTGATGGTCGTGTTCACTTGGAAAACGATGAAAGGGTACCTACCTAGGTTGGTAGACGCTTGATTGTATTGGTCTTCCTTTGATTTATATCAACGAATTTCCGTTCAGATCGAAGAAATCGTACAATAGTATCAAAATCTATGAGACAAAAGGTCTGCACATCAGCCTATTCAGTATCGCGCTGATCTTTCTACATGCTGGTATCAATGTCTTTCACCTTCAATCTTGTCCCAGGCTCTGCAGTGTTGACGGCCAGTCCGCTGAAACCAGCATTCTTTTAGCCACCAAGGCTGCATTTAGTTGGGCGAAATCTTCGGATCTGCTAACAGAGGGTCGCCATCTATCACTTTCCTGTCATTTGTGAGCGCCACGCTCATTCTACCCTTGTTCACAACGTATGGAGGCATGATGTTAATACAATGGCTGACTGCTCAGCTTAGACGACCTTTCCATCTGCCTGAGAAGTGTGTTCATCACACTATATTATTTGTCGCTCACCCTCGCTATTTGATATGTGCACTGGCACTGAGAACCCCTTCAGTGAGGAACTTCCTCACTCTCATCGATGGCAGTCCACATTGGCTATGTGATTGTTCTTCCCTGTGGTTTTTGAACTTAAATTGCATGAGATCTCAGCCCGGTCCGACGGAATGTTGGAAATGGAAACTGGAACAGCGACCGATATCATTGTCTTATAACACAGACTACCTAGGTATACGACGACCTGTCGCCCCTTTCCATCTACTTACCATTAACGGTCCCTGACTTGAGCTACAGCAGACTTTTCTAGGAGCAGTGCTGGTATTGGCAGTGTATCCGCGGATCTCGGGGGCAAAGACATATCAGAGTGGCCAGACAGGAAGTTGTGGTGGTATCTTTTGAGAGAAATGAATGTCACAATTGCATTTAATCCCACGAACAACCTTCAATTTCCTGTATACCAGCGGCCCGTACGCTGGGCGAAGTGCTTGGTGAAGATCAGGTGGATCAACGCATTCTATACAGAGCAGAGCAAGCCGTCAGAACTCATGAACACTCAGTAAGTATATCTGGCCTCAGATCTTCCATCTCCTCCAAAGCTGAATTTGGTTGGCTTACCTCGTTTCTGCGTACAATGCATCGATTATTATGTTCAAGGAAAAGCCAATCTGGCTTTGGAAGAAAAGAAATGAAACAGATTTGCGTGGGGTTCTACCCACATCCATCACAAAGCCAATGAGCATCAGGACGCTTGACTCGATGGCTCCTGCTCCCAAGGGTATGACGAACCCGGTGAGACTTGGCGATCGCAAACATGCCGATATTCGAAGTGATCCACTCGAAAAGTAATTGTCACAATATGCAGGTAAACTCAACGATGTCGGGCTCGGCTCCGTGTTACGATGCCAAGAGATGCTCTCGCCTATGCTTCGACTTGGTCACGTTGTTAGTGGGTCTCCAAGAGCCTGTAAAACTTACGCGAAAGTAATGCTGAAAAGGCTGAAAGAAGAATGAGATGCTTGCCAAGACAACGCGGTACCTAGGTAGTCGTTATTCTTATTCGTATTCCTTGAAAATTTCAGAGGTGACTGTCATCCGACCAGAGATGGACTTGACGGATCAGTCTTCGCCTCACGTTCATGATTGATCATGTCAGACGGTCTCGTGCGCCATTCTTACACTACAGCATATCGACACTTCTTATCTCTGGCCCTTCATTTCAAAGTGGCAGTCTTCGCTGATGGTGCATCACTTGCAAGGCCAAGTCAATAGTAGGATCACCATGTAGATAATGATATTCTGGAATGCCTATAAGTTGACCACGATGCTCTTGGTGGTTTTATATGTGAACGAAGCCCTTTACTCGGTTCACACTTGACAGCCTTCGAGCCGCTCTCCAAATCTTTCCAACTGTCCATGCCAAACTTGTCTCTGTCCTGGCTGGACTCTGCATCAGACCATATCTTAGTCGTTGCATTAGTGACCTCATTCAATTCCATCGAGACGAGTGTCTTCTGTTGTGTCTTGTCGCGGCCCAAGTGACGGATGATAGGAAGTGCCTGAACGATGATAGTCCCCGCCACTTCTCCTATAAACCAAACCATACTGAGCCCTTGGCGTTCAAACCAGCCATAATTGTAATCATCCACTGCGGGATTCATCATGTAGATAGTTCGCCAGGTCGAGAAAGCTGCAACGAAAACGCCAAGACTCATTGTCGCGCATATGCCAATCTTCTCGATTCGTTTGATTCTCATGTTCCACGTAACCATCCAGGGAAACAGAGCAAGAACGAAGTCCGTTATTATGTTCCACACTGAAATAAAAAATGTTAACTCGATATCACGCCCCAAGTGAAATAGGACACTTACTGTTTCTGCCCGTCTTGATCCGAACTATTGAATCGTAGTCGGCGCATACGCCAGGTAGCTTCCACCATTCTGCGCTGTGGCCGCAGTAATTCGTCCACTGCAAAAAGAAAGTGATGACCATGTAGACGTTGAGCGACGCAACGATAAACCATAGGACCGCCCTACGCCAACCCTCCGTTATTCCAGGCCGGAGGAGCGTCACTGCGAAGGCGGACTTGGTCCAAGCCTGGCCGACTGTTGTGAGGACCGAGGACACTGAGACCAATATTGTCATCCGGTCGTCCCATCCATGTGGCGAGACATAGCCTGTGGCGAACTCGACGCTGATGACGATGCAATCTGTAAACATTACGACCTGCGTAGGTTGTTAGCACCTCAGCGCTCCAAATTGGTCGGGGCGAGCGCACTGAGTAGGGAGGGGCTTGTCGCTCACCCAAGAGGCAATAAGAATGTAGTCGTCCCACCATAAGCCATGTTTCCTGTCAATCTTGCACCACAATCGTAACCCAAGAAACATGGTAGCGGTAAAAAACAAGGTCCATATGCCTGCGTTGACCCTGGCGGTAGGATCAATAAACTCGCGAGTCGTGTCTCTGGCGACTGCCGCACCCATCAGGGTATTATGAAGGTCCATGGTCAAGCGAATGAAACAAACTGATCCTCTCCTGCAGACCAGCGCAGAGGAGGCATCGGTCGTGGTGAGGTTATACGATCTTCAAGAGACATCGAAGCAAGAAAAATTAGGACAGACCAATGTAGATTTGTACGAGCGACAAGATCAGATTTACGCCGTTCAGGGACACACCCCACAGCTGTGGGTCCCCCTGTGCCCACAAAAAGTATCTCCTCGTTTCCAAAACCCGCTCCACGCTGCCCCTTTAGGCTTTGCGCGGTACCGACGCGGCTCATTTGTGATGGACCCAACGTCTTGTTAGGACTGGGATTTACAAGTGCTAGATCCTAGTCTGCACAATTTCATAGTACTTCCAAGTCCAGAAAAACGTAGTCTGGAAGCTCATGGATTAGGACAATAGTTTCCTGAGATACCCCGTCCAACGAGTCAGTCAACCCACTGCTTGAGGTATGGTGTCTGTCTTTATGGGAGCACAAACAACGATTTCTGTAACACCTACCTCGCCAGACAATGAGATCGGCTGATTTCGGTAATCTTGGAAGAGAGTCGACAGTGGTTTCACAATGAAAGTGACATATCGGACATTTTGGCTCCAAGATCTCGCGATACGCTGCACTACTGCTTCTTGGGCCTAGGGTACTGCGGGCTGTGCCCTGGCAGAAGACCCATTGCCCCGGCCCAGGCTCCACCTCTAATTTTCCCAAGCGTTTCGTTGTTTCGTTGTTTCGACGTCTCAAGTCCCCTGTTGAAGATCGCAAGTCGCTTACCCGCACCTCCTCGTATAGTTCGTCCTGTGTTTGGCGCGCCGGCGGCTGTGGGTGTGCTGCCGGCGCTCCTGTTCGAGGTTCCTGAGACACCATCGACCACCTCGTTGATGAATATACGTGGACTCTAGTGTCATCAATGAGGTAGAATCAGATGCATCAAGGCATGTCCACGCGGCAACATGTACGTATACCCTGTCATGGTTGGTTTTCCCCTCGCACCCGCGGTCGAGATGCATCCAATTTAGGAAACCATAATGGTACGGATGCAAACATACCACTAGGCTTTCTCGACCCTACGAGGCGTTCTCGAAAGTCAATTCTACACTCAATCTCCGTGTCTCTGATTCTGAAGTACCGAAGCCGGATAACATGGTACGGCCAGGGTCCCGAGTTCCTGGCTCGAAAAAAACATCCCCCGGGGAGATCATCGTGTTTCCAGGTTTTCATCTTGCGAAACGGCTCGGAGGCAGCATGTCATCAAAATCACACCCAATATACGCGAGGGATATATGATGTCCGTGCGATAATCACATTATTTGTGTCTATTCCGAAACAGGCTTGTGGAGCCCGGCACGGGGCGGGCGCCGGGCTGCCTCGTGGCTTTTCTGGAGGGAATCGGATCCCTTGCGCGCCGTGGCACACCTTTCTGGGGAAGTTCAAAAGGATTGGCGGCCCTTTGACGTGCCTCGGCAGACAAAGTAATGTCTCCGAGCAGAGAGAATGGGTCTGACACTCCGAAACCACGCTGGTGCATGAGGCTCCACCGGTGGCGCGCGGGTTTGGTTAGGAGCGATCCGGAGACTATTAAGATTCAGAAAGAGATTGATTGCGTGCGTGTTCAGCTGCAGAGGATATCACACGGGAATATTATTCCTGGCGAATTGCAAGAGTATTTGCCGTTGAGTCAAGAGGGTGGATAAAGGCACCACTTTCCGGAAGAGCCGGGCTCTGACTGTAGACAGACGTCGCCTGTTAGATCACGTTCTGCACATTTGTCGACGAGGCTTCCCAAGCAGAAGGCGAAAAGTTATCCCTGCTGTCTCTCCATGGCACAGAAATCAGCTGGTAGCGAGAAGGTGTCCTGGTGGCTGACAGTTGCGGACAGACATGTGCCGCAGACTGCGTTGCTCGAAATCGATGTGCCTTGCATCCATGCCGAAGCTGAGTTAGGTACACAACCCGGCCTTGGAAGTCATTGTTTGAGGCTGGCAGTGGAGGACTTTTTTTTTTTTTTTTTTTTAGTAACAGACATCCGCGAGATGACTTCATGTCATTTCATCCAAAACAGTAGAAACACTAGGATTACCCCTGCTTACTGAGATTCGGTGCCATTGTCTGTAGTGAATCGAATCGCCCAGACTGCGCAAATCTAGAATTCGCTGTGGTCGATCCAGCATTCTTGACCCCACGTCTGCCATCCTACATTGACAGGTGTAACGGTCTCTTTGTGCGTGGCATGACGGGCATGGTAGCATCATCCATGGCAGCAACTTCAGATGAACTATCGTGATTCATTCCGTCAACGTGCGCGATTGGCCTAGCAGGTATAATGTGGTTGAAACCTGAATGTGTCGATTTGTACTCCCCTGCCTCCACAAATCACGTTACAAATTTACGAGAAATGATTTGTGCATTACTTCCTAATGTCAGCAAATTTGGTGCTCAACAGGCTTCACTTTCTTCCTATACCTACCTATATATGAAAACAAATCCCACTCTGCTCAGATGTAGCTTCGGTAAACAGTTGCTCGTTGCGAAAGCGTTTGATCAACCAGTAATCCGATGTAAAGTTGGCTTTATCTGTCCATCCCATAGTTGCTTGACTGCTCCTTTCTTGTTGACACACTGATTTAAGACTTTGCATATGAATCTGATGATGATTCCAATTCTCAGAGCTGCACTGCGCCGCCGGCTGTGTCCTGGACAGCGGATGGACTCGCATCGTAGCGAATTCTCGTGGTGTTCGATGTACTTGAGAGTTTCAGGCTCTCCAACCGTCGTACGGTAGTTCACTTCGTATAGTGTAGAGGTATAATTTTAAGTCACCCAAACGAAGATGTTCCATGTCAATGAGCACCTATAACAAAATAGCTCAAGCTTATTAGTCTGGAGCAACCTCACAGGTATGCATCGGCAAGCTCCGCTCGCGATGATATTACCTAGGTAGCCATGAAGTTACGAGACTTGAATCAAATAGATGAGAATTTTACTTGCACTTTACCATCTGCTTCTTAATCTTTGCCGTCTTTACCGGAAAAAACAATCTGCTGCTCTGGGTTGCGGCACTGAGAACTCACCGGACACCGATTGGTTGACATACGCAGTCGCCGAGTCAGGACAGGTCAGCGGCGGGAAGGGGCTGAGGGCCGGTCTCATAAAGTCCAGATAATTTGTTTATCGAATGTGTAAAGAACTGCCCCTTGAGTCGACTTGTGACCTGCACAAGTATACTGATGAAAGGGCCTGAACAAGTCATGCTGCCCAGGATTGAACAGCAGCTTTAGGAGGTACCCTAAGAACCGTGGAAACAATTGGTGCTTGCATCAGTCCAGCACAAAATATTGCACCCAGAAACACATTGCAGAGCTGTCGGATTGCTTTTGAATGTCCGTCTCACATACTCCTTAATCAAAGCCCTTCACTCCGAACATTGAATGTCACAAATTTGTTGACCTCAAACTGGGGAAAACAAAAGAACAACAGTTACAGGAAATAATTTGATAAAGGTGACACGATTTGTGTGGGACTTCTTGTAAAATCGTCGATTTTCACGCTCTAGACGCTCGCAAGTCGCCACTGTTTCGCTGCCAGATGCAACGCGCAGATGATCAGCAGTGCTTTATCATCAAAAGTCAACACGACACCTGCCAGTACATTAAGTACTCTACTCTCACCTGTCCTCAGCTCACCTTCAAGCAGGTGCAGCAATGGATTGTTTGTGGGGCTGCCATATTGCGTCTGGCCTCTGACTATTCAGTCACTCTCTCCCGGCCTTTGTCGTGGTCAATCATACCAAAAGGGACCATCACGGACGGTGGTACGGCTTACTCATCTGGTCATTAGCAAATTCTACATCCTCGTAAATCAGATTGAGTTCTCTTTCACCCTTGCCTACACTCTTGAGTACCAGTTATCCTCTTTTCAATACATTTGACCCCCTGTGAGCCATGCGCAAAGACCAGTCAAGAAGTCTTTGGAGAGTCATGTTGGCGCATCTGCTATGGACCAGACAGTTGATGGAGATCAAAGTGATAGCGACCAGCCTAGTGACAGTGGCGTGCCTGAGACTGGTCCAACCAACCCTCCCAAATTACCTAGACATACCAATAGAGCTGTGTTTGCCCGGCCTGTCCCCATCGCAAGCGAAACACACACATGCACCTTGTTGAGGCTTCTGCTTTGAGTAGAATCATTAGACTATCTTAGGATTGTCAAAGGGAGCAGAGAAGCTTGGGGAACTCTGTAAACGACCTCAGACTCACATCAGGCGCCAATATCGATGGGATCGTTAGGTACCTAATGAGCGTTCCTGCACCAACTGTATTTGATGAAAATCGAGGAACTGCACTATAAAGATGCATAGCCGGGGCGCCGACACTCTTCCCACTGAGAATGAAGGCGTGTAGGTACTTACAAGTGTAAAGAGGTCGAAATCTTCAGATCGCGACCACATTTACCAGATTGACCTGCTATATGGAATCCTGAGTATTCTCGGATTGGACATGTTCCAACATGTTTTATCAGCACAACTTTGCTAGTCTGCCAACACCAGGAAATTCATGTCACTGACCTAGCTAAAACATAGTTCTTCAAAATTGTTTGACTACACTGTCAGTCAACGAAACGGACTGTGGTACTAGCCAACCGATAGCTGGACCACAACTTTTAGAGCGGAACCAGATGCAAAAGTTCACTTCCTCTACGGAAGCCCCATCACCATCACGTGTCCGCTAATTAAATGACTAGAATTTAGTCGTGTGTCTAGGGAATATTTAAAGGTTCAGTTCCCAGATAATGAAGCTGTCCCGATTCCTTCCTATACTAAATCAATTTTCCGGGAAAATTGAAATTTAGATTTGCCCAGTCTACGTGACTTCCATCTACAACCTTACATCGTGGTAATAGAATATCATTCCACCAGCACCTTACAGTCGTCTACCAGTAGACTTTGCAGCTACATCCAGATGGCCATCTCAACAAACCACCACATTGTTGCCGGCCAAAATGCTCAAATTAGATCCCTAGGGCCGCCGCCAGGCTTTGAGTTTCCCTTGCACCATCACAGTAAGTGCCTGTCGTCGAGGTTATGGTAACACAACAGGAATAAGAGTAAGCTACGGATGCTAACATTGATTGTAGCCTTTGACCCACAGCATCTCGAAATATTGAGAGCAGATCAAATCGCAAGGGCTGGTACTCGTGATGAAACCACCACACTTGTGCCTTCTTATCCAACACTTGTTGCCAAGACAATTTCTCTATCCACCGATACAAGCACACACGTACCCAACGTTCAAGTCCAGCACCTCGTCGAAACTTTACCCTATCTCACCATGGATACAGCCAGCGGGCACCAACCTTACAAGGCCCAGCCATGTCCAGGTCTTGAAGCCATGCCAGAGTGTCAACACGCTACGGCGAGTAGGTTGAGACCTGCAATCTTGGAACCTCCAGTAATTCCTCGAAAGCCAAGGCTTATGCCTCCACCAGGAATGGGATACACACCCCGAAGCCGTTCCACGAGACTTGTGAGAGGGCCACCGCCAGGCCTGGGATATTCCCCACGATCTAGACAAGCAAAGAGCAGACCGCCGCCACCTCCGCAATTCGAATGCCCACCATCAATGTGTATAACTCAATGTCAACGCTCTCCAGGTGGTCGCTTGCGCCCACCTCCGGGCTTCGCACAAAGGAAGGATGAGGAGACTATGAGAGAGCAAACAAGCCTTAGCGTCCAGATGGCGGCAGAGTCTGGCAATAAACATTTTGAAATTCCAATGACTTCACATTGGAAGTCATTCCGACAACCCAGACCTTCCAAAACGGTCCTGGAAGAAAGAAGGCGCGCCCATAGAGAAGGAAGGGAGGCTATGCGCCAGGAGATGAACAGGGAGGATGATGATGCGCGCGAGGCTCGCGCGGAAGAGTTCGTTGGTGAGGGTGTCACTGGCGAGCAGCACCGCCGTAACCCTGCACGGAAGCTTTTCCATGATGTCGAGTCTAGGCCCTTAGACCAATGAAAATTTGTGTTTGGTCTGGAGGACTTTGTTTTTTGTATCCGGGTAGTAATCAAGTAAGCATGATCAAACAATAGTATTTTGTGTGGGCTTGTCACCTTATTCTATGCATCCTCACTCGAACATATACAAGTATTCGGAGCCGAAACACCGGTTCCGATAACTCATACACCCCGGTTTCGTCGACCGGGGACCCACGTATTACCGTATTTGGAAGGCAGAAGCGATACAATCTGTCACAAAACCTCACTGCCGCTACTTTGTTAGCCTTGCGTCTCCGCAGAGTAACAATCAGATGCACGACAGAGCCTAAACTTTTAAGTATAGAGGCAGCTCTTCTTGACTTTTAGGCCAAGTTCTGTCCCAACTCCGCAGCTTTGAGGGTGCTTTTGAACATGGAATGAATACCTTTGAGACTCCACGCATGTAGCCTGTCCACGTTTCCGTCAACTCGTGACAGTATGTCCAGCAGTTTTATACGATTTCTCTGTGACTTTGTGGCCAAAAATGTCTCTTTTTTCCCCCTACCACCATGGACGAAGTGGGGCCCCTTGTCATGAACTGTGTTAGTGCAAGTGTAGTCACCAACTTTGGAAGCTCTTTCCGAGCCTCCTGATATAGCAATGCGAGGGGAGGGGAAGTGGGACCACTGCTTGTGATGCTATGATAAGACAACCTTTCTACCAACCTCCGATACTTATACCGGTAGTTCGTCCTCTTTCCACAGTTCATCCTACATTGCTTTTTCCATGGTTCGCTTCGCCCGCCCACCGCTCTAACCCAAAGCAAGGCACAAATCACCTTATAAGGCAGCTTCAAAATGGACGAACGCGCGCAAATCCCCGTCGGGCTTCCTCGCGAAGAACCAACCGTGAGCTATTGGCAGGATCCGCCTAGTTACTTAGCAGAGGCCCGGACAACGGCCGAGTTGCCCGAGAGAGCAGACATCGTTATCGTCGGCAGCGGCATCACCGGCGCCGCTATCGCTTGGAACCTTCTGGGACCAGACGCCGAGGCACAACACGATGCCCGCGAACCTCCTAGCGTTGTGATGCTGGAGGCGCGGACGGCTTGTTCTGGAGCAACAGGCCGAAACGGTGCGTTACTTCCTTTTTCATCTGTCTTTCATTTTTCCAATCTCGGCCCGCTGGGGCTCAGCTAAAGTCAGGCCTGTGCGATACATAGGCGGTCATACCAAAGCAGCGTCCTATCGGTCATTCCTAGACAATGCAGCCACCCTCGGGACCGCAGAGGCCGCCAAGATCGCGCGACTTGAGCTCGCCAACATCAACGCCGTGCACGCCTTTGCCAGGGAGCAGCAAATCGATTGCGAGTCCCGCCCCTGCCAGACAGTGGATGTGATTTACGACGAGGCGCAGTGGCGCACGGCACATGAAGCCGTAGCCGCGATGCGCGAGGCCCTGGGTGCTGACGATCCGGCGTCCGTGTACACGTTTCACGACGCGGCGGCGGTGCGGGAGCTGTTCCATGTGGCGGGCGAGGATCCCAAGCCGCTCGGGGGCGTCAGCTATGCGGCGGGGAGCATCTCGGCTTACAAGTTGGGTGTTGGGGTGCTGCGATGTGCGGTGCAGCGGGGCCTGAACTTGCAAACAAAAACGCCTGTGACAGAGCTTGTGCAGTCCGCGGGCGAGGAATGGAAGGTTTGTACGCCGCGCGGCACTATTCTGGCCAAGAAGGTCGTGCTGGCCACGAATGGTTATACAGCACATCTATGGAAGCCTTTCCAGGGTGCTGTAGTACCCCTTCGTGGGCAGGTCACCGCACACCGACCTGGAGCCAAAATGCCTGCAGATGGTCTGCCGGGAACGTATTCGTTCATCTATGATACTGGATATGAATACATGATCCCCCGGCCGAAACATACCATGGGATCTCACCCCTCGCTGATTGATCCTCGCTTTGCAGAGGACGAGCGAGCTGGCGACATCATCATAGGCGGAGGCTTAGGCAGAGCACCGCAAAAGGGACTTCTTGAATATGGCACCACCGATGACACGACTATCAACGCGGATATCAGCAGGTATCTCTTTGGCACCACAGCACAATACTTTGGCGAGAAGTGGGGCAGCGACCACCCGGATGGCAGGATCCGCAGGGAGTGGACGGGGATTATGGGATACAGTCCTGATGGGTTCCCCTTTGTCGGCGAGGTTCCCGGGCAGAAAGGTCTCTGGGCGAGCTGCTGCTTCCAAGGACACGGCATGGTATTCTGTTGGATGTGTGCCAAGGGTCTGGTCCAGATGATGCGAGCTCAGAACGCAGGGGCGGACTCAAGCTCGGATCTAGATGAGTGGTTTCCCGAGGTCTTCAAAATCACTGAGAAAAGGATGGAGAAAAGGTTCCAGGGCCGTCTGCACACGCCTGCTGTTGTGGAGAATCCATGATGCGATGTTGTTAAATTTTGCATGGCGTTTCGGCTGAGCAAGCCCAAACCCAAGTTCAAGGGGGAGAAACCCACAAGCTGCATCGACCTTGAGCAGACCTCGGCATCGCCCGACCTTGATGTGAACAGAACGGAGGCAAGGTGGTATCGTCTCCTGCATCTCGGTGGATCCATTCCGAGCTCTCCAAGCGTCGAGGATGTACGACGGCCTCTCAATGCAAGCGGCGGGTGAACAAGGAGTTGCACTACCGAGGGTAGGGTACGACTATGGGGCGTAGCAGAGCAAGTCTTACCAACTCTGGCAGATTTCGAGAGTTTTATGCAAGTAGGGGAGGATCGCGTGAAGGTGCACTAGAAGCCACGTCCTTTCTTGCAGCAGCTAACGTCCGCTAGCACAAGGCTCTACCATGGACCTGGTACGCGAAGTCAGGGAATTGAACATGCTTCTCGAATGCACTACTTATTCCCGAGCAATGTCCAAATGAAATGGCGTGAAGTTTGTCAGCTGCTCAAACCTGGGGTTGCTGATCTCCGGAGGCAGGGAACCAGCACGTTATCTGACATGCTTTCCACAACGCAAACCTTAGATGGTCCAAGCCGCTTTTGAAAGTGCCGTGTGTCCTCCCCTGTTGGACTGCATCTCGTGTTTAAAAGGCACGAGAACATTAGAGGCTACCGAGCAGGTGGACGATCTGACAGCGTTGTGTGGAGATAATTCCATCACAACGCCTGCATGAGGAGCGCTGCCCCACGCAGACCTACGTAAATAAATGTTGTACAACAGACAAAGAATGATGGACTAGTCCCACTCGTGCTGGTTGCAAAGCAGGACGCGACTGGCGGCGATAATAATGTCCCATCCCGATGAGAGGCCTATCGTCCCGTCGTTGCGGATCGCATGCGCGCGCGTGGTCGATGTAACGCTCTTTTTTTTGTCCCCTTCGCTTCGGTGTTTGGTACGCGAAAGCGATGGTCTCGCACGGGTCGTCCTAATTTGGCAAATCAGATCCGAGTTTTTGGCCATCCCTAGCCGGTTGGGGCGGGGACCAGGCATGTTCACGAGATCTTGACAGGTACCGTGTACGAAATACTGTGTGTGTTGGACAGAAATGAGAGACAGACAGAAAGAGAGAAGAGAGAAAAGAGAAAAGGAGTTAAAGGCGGGGTGGGGTCAGTATCACTTGAATCAGGTAGACACCGAAAGCTCATCTCCAAGTACATCTCCGAAATAAAGCCATCTCGAGGCTGACAAGCTCCAGAATGGATTATGTGTGTGTGTTGTTTGTGTGTGTGTGTGGTGCTCGAGGCCCGTCCCGAAGGACCCAGTAACTTGGGCTCGGTATGAAACGGCGATGATGCCGCGACGAGCAAAGCATCCAGAGGTCGAACGCGACAAAGATTTTCGTTAAAATCAAGCAACTACCTATAATGATCAACAGCAAGACCTATATCTATTCAGCCTGTCTTGTCTTGGTGAAGTACCGCAAGATTTTCCAAATTTTTTTATTTTTCATTTTCATTTTTTTTTTGAAGCTTCCCAGAATTCCCCATTTTTGCCCTGATGGTTATGGCCCACTTTTGCAAAAGAGCTGGAACGAATGAGTGCGTTGGAACAGAAAGACGGGTTTTGCTGGGATAGCCGCTGCTGGCCTCCCCTGCTGCAACCATTCCACTGGGACTTCTAGGGTGTCTTCCCGTACGAATCGGGTGGTGTGGGCTTGCATAACGGCCCCCATAACGGCCCCACTTTTGGGAAGGGCAGATATGCTTTTTTGCTTACTGACAGACAGGACAGACCAGGCTGAGACACAAATTGGCGGTAGAGAAGCAAGTCTGCTTCTTCCAAGGAAAGAAAAAAAAAAAAAGGTAAAGGACGTCTCTCCTTCTGTTTCTCTCTCTCCCTCTGCTAGCAATTAGAGTTGATACGAGGTTTATCAAACCAGAAAGACTTGGTGGTCTTTTTTGAAACGAGGCTGGAGTCAATTCATCAAAAAGAGCTGCGTTATCGTCCGTGTCCGTGTCCGTGTCCGCCCCGGAGCAAGCCTCGGATCCGGATCTTGTTGGAGTCTTGGCCCTGATGACTGGGCAAGCAGAGTACCTACGTACCTACCTAGCGTCCGTAGCTAGACATTTAGGGCGATACGAGACCTGAGTTTACCCGTCTTTTACCCCCAGGCTCTCTCTTCTTCGCCATTGTTTTCTTTCTATTCTCCAACACGGAAAAAAAAAAGAAGAGAATGAAGGAAAAGTACGAGGGCAACTCTCTACCTTGTATGCAGATTGCCTCTGGACAGGCCTTGTGTGTCTCTTGTGCTACATGAACTGTCATATCTCGACAGTTTACTTGTTCGCCTACCACGGTACTCCGTACCCCCCATCGTCACTCACTGGTGGAGCTCACTAACAATGCTATTATGAATAGCAAAAACAACCCCACCTGAGGGAGCTTATGATGGGGATCCTAGCTCTTGCGTCAACTCTGGTCTCCAAAGGGTCCCGCAATCATTTTTGCTTTGGGTATCCTTGTCCGCACCCGGCCTCCTGGGTTTCCTATGTATCCAAGTGCTTGGGCGTCCCCCAATGGCTTTGTTTGTTAGACTCGACCGATTCTCTGTAAACTACTAAGCAGCTCAGCTCCTCTAAGCTACTAAGTTTCATTTTTTTTTTTTTCCCTTACCGGACTGTCGGGACACGCTTCCTTCTCTCACCTGTCGACGTGTTCTTGAATTTTTTGAGAATATTCACCCTCCCCATCTTTTGTTCCCCCGGATACACGCGGTACACATCGTCTCGATCTAAGATCCCATCATGCAGGTCCCACAAACCCAGGTCATGACAGTGGGCAGCCAGTCATAGTTGTCAACAAAGAACAACCAGAAAAAAAAAAAAAAAACAAGAGAGGAGAGAGCGATTGGACAACGACACAGTCCCAAGTTGAGCCACCACCTGGGTCCCACCATCGAAACCTCAGCCATCGTCTATCTACTCCCTCACAACCATGAGCACAACCCGCGAAGACTCCCAAGGAGAGCCATCCTCCTCTCCCGCGCCACCCACAACCTCACATCCTACCACACTCCCACCCATCTCTGCCTTCTACAGCTTTACGCCCCCTTCCACTGCCAGCGGTGGCCCGGAACTCGTCCGTCCTCCTCCCCCTGCACCTGTGTCTTTTCCCTCCTCCGCCGAAGACAACGTCTCCTGGATTACCCCGGCCAATACAGCCGAGCTGGCCGAGGACGAAGACCTTGATAATGACTACTTTGACGACACCAACTTCGTCTTCGAAAATGGCCGTCGGTACCACGCCAATGCTGACGGTCGCGTCCTGTACCCTCTGCCCAACGACGAGTCAGAGCAGGAGCGCGACGATATGAAGCACAAGCTGGCGCTGTGGATGATGCATGAGAAACTCTTCTATGCGCCTTTGGAGGACAATCTCACGCAAGGGGGCATAGTATTTGATTTGGGTAAGTCGCTACGCTCTCTCGACCCTCTTTTTTTCTCCTGCGCAATTATTCACAAAATACTATGGCCTTCCCATATTGGTTTCTGCCCCCCCCCCGCCTCATTAGCATGGCATTCTCACTTTTGACCATGCTGGGTCGCCAATTTTCGGTCATCCTTTGACGGCTGCCCACCTACATGACCAAGTGTCTCTCCACAAGGGGTGTGAGACTGAGACAGACAGACGCCGCCGTGGCTCATTGAGCAGGGGTCTTGTTCCTCCTCCTTCGGTACCGAACCATTGTGGCGCTCGTCAGAGGAATGTTCTAGGCTTTTTTGTGGCTTGGAGATTATGTTCCAAGTCACTTTACTTTTTCTTTGCCTTGCCACTGTTCAACGATCAACGTGGATTGAGGAGGATTGATTCTTTTCAAACTGACAAGTCTTGTGCTACAACAGGTACCGGGACAGGGGAATGGGCCATGGAGAGTAAGTAATCACCACCAACCTGCCCGCCCCCCCCTTTTTCGCCATCACTGCACAGAAACAACATGTGGCGCCCTGCTGGTTTGTTGGTGATTGACAACTATTGTGTACTGTTTCGGGTTGAGGGAATTGATTGGGATCATTATCATCTCCCCATGTTTTTGGGTGATCGGCGCACATGAGGACAAGGGGGCGCGACACGTTGATCGTGTAGGTGCGGTGACGAAGTTGTGGGCTCATTCTCTTGCTTGGCGAACAGCTTTTCTTGAGATCCGAAGGCGCCTGCAGAAATGTTTGTTGCTCCGTGCAAACATGGGCTTGCGGCATGCGTGCAGGTGTGCAGCACACCATTGCGGGGGACGGGGACTGGTAGAAGTCCGCTTCGCGATGTGGTTTTCTGGTGCTCGGCCAAGTGGGCTTGGAGTGGCCAGCAACCCTGGTGATAGCAGGTCCCACAGCTCCACCTGCTGAGAGAGCCTTGAGGTTTTCCATTTCTCAAAGTGCTCAACTCGTATTGCCTGTCTTCATCCAAGACCATTTGACAAGAAGCTGGTAGGAAGATGACGGGCATAGATGGAAACGCTTGAAGAAATTCCAGATTTTGCAGATGGCTGACAGTGTACAGTGGCCCAAAGGTACGGCAAGTCACAAATATGCGGCTGCGATCTATCGCCCATTCAACCTGCCTATGTTTGGGACAATGTCTTTTTCTCCACCCAAGACTTTGAGGAAGACTGGGTGGATTACCCGGAGGACCATTTCGACTACATCCACATGCGCCATGCCGCCTTTTCCATCAAGGACCCGGTGGCGTTAATACAACGGGCCATGAAGTGAGCCAATTCTCCCCCTCTCTACTTTTCTATTACCTGCCAAAATTCCTACTATGTGCCAGACACTCATTACAGAAAACTCCGCTAGACACCTTAAACCAGGCGGCTACCTCGAATTCCAGGAAATCACCTACTGGCCACAAGCCGACGACGCCACCCTCACCCCCACTACCCCTTACGCCTTCCGCGACTTTTGCTACTACCAACAACTCGGGCTCGCTCAGCTCGGCCTCGATCTACACACTATCAACCGGCTCCCCGATCTCCTCCGCGCCAACGGCTTCGACGATGTCACCGAGGTGCGCCACAAACTGCCCATCGGCCGGTGGGCCAAGGGTCGTCGCCAGCGCGAGAAGGGAATCTGGTTCTTGCGCATGATCCTCATGGAAGGCTTGACCGCCATCTGCAAGCGCCCGTTCATGCACGGCCTGGGATGGAAGGAGGCCCAGGTTGAGATGTTTCTTGTGGATGTGCGGCGGAGCTTGAATGATGCGAGTGTGCATGCCTATTTCCCCTTTACAGTCGTGTACGGGAGGAAGCCACCGGTCGGCGGCGGAGGAGAGGCGGCCGTGACAACGGAGCCGGAGGGAACGTCGTGAAGAGGAATCCCGGGGGTGGTGGGGTGAGGAAGCATGCACTTGTTGTGATTTGCATGTTTGGGGCAACGTACATGGAGGATTTCTATGAGAGATACCCAACGGACAAATTCAATCGAAGGAGCGAGGGCGTATGTCTTTGTGCCATTTCAAGTCAAATTCTGGCGTTCCCCTCAAAAAGGGGATGGAGCACAACATCGGTATATACTTACGAGTCAATGAGGAACATGAGCCATGAAAAGATATATGTATATAAATATATATATATATATATATATATTCTTATCACATCCCAATCGCCAATGTACAGTACACTCTTGAGCTTCCAAGATCCAAAATCTTTGAAGCATGCATGCACCTTTTCTCATTTCAATAAATGCCCATCGGCTTTCGCCCCTTCAGGCCTCTTCCAATGCACCTTCACTCCGCCCCAACTATGCTCACTATACTCCTCCTGTACCTTTGCACACTTCCGCAGCCCCCATTCCGTCACGCCCACCATCAGACAACTCTCAAACATGAACGCACAGCTGCCCGCCCCCACTTTCGCCGGCTTGAGCTCCGCGTTCCGCGCCCCCTCGTAACTATCCGCATCCGGCCCATGCCCGCTCATCACATTATGCAGACTCGCGCCTCCCGGTACAAACCCGCCCGCTCCGCCCTTCTTGGCATCGTACCCGCCGGCAATCAGACCCATGAACTCGCTCATCGTGTTGCGATGGTACCATGGCGGGCGGAACGTGTCCTCGCCCACGAGCCATCTCGGCGGGAAGATGACAAAGTCCGCAATGGCCGTGCCCGGGTGGTCCGATAGCCCGCTGAGCACGGTGAAGATGGACGGGTCCGGGTGGTCGAAGCTGATGCTGCCGATCGTGTTGAAGCGGCCCAGGTCGTACTTGTATGGGTAGTACGTCCCATGCCAAGCGACGACATCGAACGGCGTGTGGCGCTGCTTGGTTGCGTACAAGGCATTTGCAAACTTGGCAGTGACTGTGTACTCGGTCGGTCCATCAAATGCCACCGCGCCAAAGTCCTCGTCAAAGGACGCTACGGGCGCCTGGAAGTCACGCGCATTGGCCAGCCCATTGCTCCCGATGGGGCCCAGCTCCGGGAGCGTAAAGTGGCCCTGGTAAAGCTCGAGGGCATAGCCGCGGATGGGCGTATTGTCGGGTAGGTAGACGGCAAACTTGGTGCCGCGGGGAATAACGGCAATCTCCATGGGGCGGACGAGAAGCCAGCCTAGCTCAGTGCGGATGTCGAGAACGCCTGATTGAGCGACGAGGAGCAGGTCACCGTCGGCGGAGTAGAAGGAGTGGGTGGGTGCCATGGAAGCTGTGGCGGCGAAGATGTACATGCCCAATCCGGACTTCATGGTGGGGTCGCCGGCGCCGGCGATGAGATGTAGGCCAGAGACAAAGTCCGTGTCGGGCGACGCATGATCAAATGGATCCCAGCGAAGCTGATTAGGGATGTAGTGCATCTTGGTGGCGGCAGACTCTTTAAAGTCGACAGCTTGGCCGGGTGCGCTATGGCCGTTGAGCGGCTGCTCGCTGGCAGGCGTGAAGGGCGGATGGGCGGATGAGGGCAAGATACGGTATAGCCATGATTGTTTATTTTCGTGGCGAGGTGCGGTGAAGGCGGTGCCGGAGAACTTCTCAGCGTAGAGCCCATGAGGGGGCTTTTGAGGCGAGTTGTGGCCTATGGGAAGGGCATTAGGCACGGCTTCGGTCCTGCAGTTGGCACAGAAGGGCGACAGGTCAGTCAATTGAACACCAGAATATCGAAGGAGGAGAATGGCAGGGCTGTTTACTCGAAATAGGAGTCGAAACCATTTTGGTACCGATATTTCTCCTTGAAGTCAAATTCGGTGACAGGCATGATGGCGACTGTTGTCTTAAGTCGTGATACCTAGCTTCGTCGAGGAGGAGGAGGAGGACGACACCGTTAGGGTAGTTGCTTAAATCTCGTGTATACTAGACTGACCCACTACTAGTTGTTCAGGAGAAAGTCTCCGGTAGAGGGTCATGTCGAATTTTTCTTCGGGCGAGCTACCATCTTGTAACAAGACCATGCAAAGACGATTCTCGTCCCTCGCCTCTTTCGGCCTTCCGGCGTGGCAGTTTGGTATGTGACGTCGGAACCGCGATGTTGGAGACGTAGCTTTTGGGGTCCCCATACTCCCCCTCATGAATTCCGCGGCGGTTAACATCGGGGAACGCGGGGTATCGATAGCGTTGCGGGCCGCACCCCATACCAAGGGATCTTCCTGGCCGACCTAAGCCGCTCCCTCCTGACCATCCTAGGTAAGTAGATACTTTTTCAGGTACCTAGGTAATTCAGCAGGTACCTTGGTCTGAAACTTCGAGGCGAGGCTCTGTCTGTAATAAGTACCTAGGGAAATTGCATCACATCTTCCATGTGCTCAACACTCGTGTACCTTATATGCTTCTTTACTTTCCCACCTGATTAATTGATTTGTGTATCTCTTGCCTAATGTAGTAATATGCCTTGATGGTAAATATCAAGTGCTAGTCTTCGTCAAAGCTAACAATAGCCTTGCAAATTGAGAAGAAGATGGGGGGGGTTGGGCTATGCTCGTCCTTGTTGCAGGACTTTATCGTCTATGAAACTTAGTGGACAAATCGGAAGTCCAGCCTCTTCGCACCTTCATCTTCGGTGTTGCGTGTGTATTCTACTCTCTCCTCCCCGTTGAGCTTTGCCCATTCTTTCTCTCTCCTTTGGTTTTTCTTCACGTAGTAATATTTGACAAACCACAGCTGAACAATGTTATAGCAGGTAAACGCCAGGAGAATTTTGTTTCCACGGATGTAGTTGGGTCGATCATCCTCGCGATAAATATTGGAACCGATAATGTTGCCCGCTTGGACAAACATGTTATAGAGCGCCGCCGAGACCGCTCTTGTCCGCACAGTGTTGGAATTGCGTGAGTTCCACGCGACGAGGATGGCGTGGCAGTATGGGTAAGAGAGTAGACCAGTCAGCAGGGCGTAGCGGACCCAAGCCGAAGCCTTTGCGCCAAGGGCGACCAGGGAGACGATGAAAGGGAGGATCCAAATGTTGGAAGTTGATGAAACGAAACCCCGCTCGTTGAGCTTTTCGCTGACCCACGAGATGATGAGAAGCTTTCGTTGGAAAATGTCAGTAAGGAGCGGCTTGATGCCTAAGTACAGTGTGGAGGGAACTACATACATTAACGCCGGACAAGAATTGAGAAGGTATGGTAAGCAAGTTCGCATTGAAAGTGCTGAAACCGAGACCGCGGAGAATGAGAGCCAGATAATTCTGCGGAGGCGAGGGTGGGATGTAGTTGGTCAGACCGACCATGTACAGCGGCCAGAGATCATAGTCCTTGAGACATTTCCAGAGGCGTGAAAAGTTCACGGCTTGTCTGTTGTGCATATCTCCCTTGGATGGGTCATCCCTCAGGAGTCGATTCACAAGAATCTTCTCTTCGCGTTCTGAGAACCAACCATCCTTGCCACGGAACCAGTTGGCCGTTTGACTGGGACTTGGGGGCATAAGTCCCCAGCTGAGAATGCCGACAATGGCAGTAATTGTGCCTTCTATCAGAAAGAGCCTATCTAGGAAATTAGATGCGGATCCCAAGTAAAGATAGCGAGAATCTGCGACTTACCATTGCCACCCAGACCATCCTTGTAGTCCACGCATCTGCAAAACACCGGCAGCCACTAAAGATCCAACGACGTTGCACACACTCAAGACTGTCCAGAACCATGAAAGGCGGATGGGTAGCTCTTTGCTCTTGTACCAGTAAGTGATATAAAGTACCTGCGCTTGTCAATTTGACTTTCTCCCTTTGGTATGTAATACAAGGTCCTATACTCACAGTATCAGGAATGAAACCGCCCATCAAAAGTCCAAGCAGGCACCGTATAGTATAATAGCCAGCCCTGTTGGTCAGTCCTGCCTGCGAAGCCGAGACAATAGACCAAGCAACAATGATGAAAGGGATCCAGATATCAGGACCAAGCTTTTTTGAAATGAGGCCAGATGGTAGCTCAGCAGCCAGGAACGAGACCAGAAAGATGGTTTGCCCATAATTGAAATCGTTTGTAGTCATCCCGAGCTCCGGAAGCATGTTATCTGTGATGGCACGGTTGATGTTGCGGCGGTTCAGATCGAGGGCGAGGAACATCATCCAGCACCAAGTCATGATTCTTAAGTCGATCTGAGCGGGGGCGTTTAGAAAAAGTTGGTCTTGACGAAAAGGTGAGGGAGACTCTCTTACCTTTCTCTTCAATTTCTTTTCTTCGGTTGCTGACCATGTCAAATCCGGATCAAATCTATGGCGTCCCTCGTATTGAGCTTTCTCGTAGACGTTCCTCCAGTACTCGGCAATTTGCGGATCCTTAAAGACGTGGTCGTGGTACGAACCATAGTCGCCGTCAATCTCTTCTTCGCCCGAGTAAATTGAGGACTCGGCAGGGTTGCTCTTGCTTGAATTTTCAACGTTGACGGCGACATTATTGGCAATGTGCTTCTCTTGGTTGGCGTGTGCCAGCCCGGCGGAATTCTGTTCAGCCATATCGCACACCTGCAGGATGCATTCTCGAGCTGAGACCTAAACGTGGGCGTCTTGCGAAGGGCTGTGCAGCACACTTTCAGCTTATATAGCTCAAGCAAAGATTGCGATGGCCCGTCATGACACACCAAAGCAATTTTTCGAATCTCGTGGGCGACCCAGATGAAGTGTAATGTCGTGATCTCCGCCAAGCCTAGCGTAAAGCTGGGCGTGGCCGATAGGCTTGAAACTTCTTCAAGCTCGAGGCTGGGCAAAGTGGACGGATAAGGGAAAAGACTAAAGGCGATGCAATGACAGAACTAAAGGGGAAGCAACCAATAGGGCATTTGAGTATTGTCGCTCGTTTTGCCTAGAGAAGTAACGCCGTGTGAACCTAGGTAAAGCACGTGGAGAGCGCAAGCTTCTTCTGGGGGCTCATGCTTGCCCTTGGAACAGAGGAATTAAGGCAGAAACTCTTCTTGGCTTCACGTTCAAACGGAATCAAGGATCGGATGAAATTCTTACCATGATGCCCCAACGAATATGTACTGGCTACCTTGAGCATGATTCTGGTATATTAGTTCCATGGTGGCCCCCAAATTCTGATCCTTCAGACTGGCTTTGTGCAAGGCTGCCCAGGTGCTCGCTTGGTTATCTAACTCTTCTGACACAGAACATCAATGGCAAAGCAAAGTCGTTCAGAGCATGGCATTGATAGAGGCAGCAGGATTATGATATGATCGGAGAGCAGATTGACGCCATATTTTGGCGACTCCACCAGGTCCAGCTGAGGCTGGGCTAAAAAGGCATCAAGTCTTACCTTTTCCCGCCTTAAGCTACCTTCGGATAGTTTCTGGGTGGACTTCAAGTCCTGAGATTTCGATATGTGCAATTACTACCGGGCGATCTTAAACAGATATGAGTGAGAAGACTATCTTCATCATCTGTTATCAAAGTTCCTAATTTCTTAAGGCTCTATTTCATGGTACAATTTGTCCCCATCCGCTACAACACCGTAAGTTACTCCAAGATAGAAAGTAAAAAGGGAGAGCTCAATGAGAAAGAAAGTGTTTAACTCTTGAATGGAACATATTGTCTTTTAGTCTGGGTACACTCCTGGTTATAGAAAGGCGAAGCCCTCCCCCCATGAAAAAGGAGACTGCAGTCAGTGATACTGTCTGATACGCGATCAATCACGCTGATATCCGGTGATCATTTCATTAGTAAGTCTGGACCACAGTAAGCCGCTACGTGGGCGCATCACGTTGCAGAGGATCCTGATGAGCGGCTACTGATGAGCGGCTACTTGATTCTGTTTGTCCAAGTTCTTACTCCGCGACGTTTTCAGCAAACTTGTATTGATGGTCTTTCTCGGAAGAAAAAAGAGTCTAGAAGAAGTGTCAATGATCGTATCGGGAGCGTTAACGACGGCGAACAGAGCGTGATTGCCCATTTTCATTGTTAGAAACCCGTTGATGACAGCCGTACATATATGCCAAAGCGGATAATAAGAAAGCTTATGGATTGAATATCTTTTCAGTGGCTTCGAGATTTGTGAGATGCGTCACGGGGCAGCGTCAGGTCCAAGAACGCAATTTCAAGGATCGAGGTGGTCCTCGTGCTGGAGCGAGGCTGCAGAGACTGGCGATCGAGCTCTCCTTTCATGACGAATCCAAAGACCGTTGTGATGCTCGCCCAGTCAGCGCCGAGGAAATCCAGCAAAGAACTATCCTGATTCATGTTAATATTTCTCATTGACCTAAGTACTACAGGGAGCGCAGCTGCGGCATGACAACATGTGCATAGCCTACTGGCCAGGAATCCACGCAAAACTACCTTTAGCATCACGCGGACCATCACGAAAATAGTCAATGTAGCATAACAAATGCGAAATCACTAGGAGCGCTTGGATTGCTAGGTTCTCACACGTCCTCGGACGACCAACGACACAGTCCATTGACCAAGACGCAAATGTATTATGCTTTGAGCACATATTATTGACCGCTATGAGGGCAATATGACCAATAAGCTCGATCAAGAGGCTCCTCAAAAGTGCACGAGGCTCTTACTCGTCCTTCTTTCCCTTCTTCTTCTTGGAGCCGCCAGTTTGTGCCACCTCTGGAGTTGAGGTCAAATGAACCAGCAGTCGTAGCTTGGACTCTTCCGTATCGGTATCGTACTCGAAGCCCCTCAAGTAAGGTTCTGGGAGCTCATCGTCTTGCTGCGAGCGGAGAGATGGTCAGTGCAAATGGTTCGAAGAGCAGAATGGCATCATTCCAAGAATACAAAGGGGGTCGGACAAACCTTCTTCTTGTACTGCTTGTGGATGGCATCCATGGCATCCTTGATAGTGACGCCTTTCATGCTCCGTGCGGTGACATGCAGACCAAGGGGGAAGTAGAGATCAACTTTCTTGATTGGGGGCTCCGTCAGATGCAGCTTAAGGATGTCCTTGTCTTCGATAGTATTTGGCGAGGAGTTGATCTTCCTAGATGGGGATGATGGTCATCAGTTCACGTGGCCCTGGGCATCACAACAAAACGGCAGAAGTGAGTGTGGGGTTGCGGGGAGATCGTACCATCCGGTCTTCTGGGTCTCCTTTGCGATTTGGATGATCTTGCCCTCTGCAACTGTATCCAGAAAGTCAGTCCATGAAACGGTTTATGGGTGATGTATACGCGTCGACGCATACCCAGGTCCTCGAGCTTGTAGACGCCCTCGGCAGCGATGGTAGACTGTCTAGGCTTCTTCTTCTCTTCGACTGGAGAGACGCCCTCGACGGCTGAGTCGACCTTGGAAAGTGGTTCTGTCATGTTGGCTTGATGTGTTGGGGTAAGTGGGTAGGTTGGTAGGGTAGCTGTATGTTGTGCTGAAGTGATAAAGGTGGTTTACTGTTGAGTCTGAAGAAGAGATTGAGGGGAACATCGTCCAGAGACAAAAGGAGGGGAAGGTCGGAAGGTCATTCATTGGGTTTACGGGTGCATTGGCACGGCATGGATGGTCCCTCATGTCAGGGCAGGCACGCATTGTCCATCGAGGAGGGGGCTGTCAGGCGAGGGAAAGACGTATGTCCATCATCAGTTGGGGTCCGGGTCCGGGTCCAACGGAAAGTACCTTGAGTACAAGTACATAGCAAGCCTACCTACTTGGTAAGTAGGTAGCGATGGCGTGAGCTGTTGCAAAGTACTGTGGTACACTTGCATTCCCCTGCGCCCCTCTCAGCTCCAGTCTCGGCGGCAGCGGGTTCCTGCCGCTCATCATTCATCAAGGTTGCTCGTGACCCTTTTTCGATGATTCGGAACGCACGACGGTTTCGTCAGCGATCATCAACGCGGGGTAGCTCACCGGTCGTTTCCTCATTCAGCTTCCTTAGATATCCAAGCTCTAATCAGTTAGTAGCGACTCACTTAAAGTTCCCTACCAAAATAACGAGTTAGGTGAAGCTCTACTGCTGCTACAAACACACCAATTCCATCCTGGGGTCCAAAATGAACTGCACATGAACACATCAGGCCATCGCGTGACCTCCCCTTGCGATGTTCAGTAGCTGTGCAGCCGAAGAGTGGGGTGCTGCCCAATCAGGCTTAGTGAGACGCAATTCCTGGGGAAAATCTGGGGAAGCAGGGCCCCACTCACCTGCACTCGGACAGATTCACGCTTGCCCGATTGAAGTTGACAGGAGAACCCTTGATTGGCCGCTATCTATATAATGTCACAAGTCCTCTGTTCCAATAAATCACCAGCTTTTCCAGATATCTTCAGTCTTCCCCCGTTGCATTCCACATCATCTCGCTCCTTTTTTTTGCGCGCGGCACTTTGGAGCTTCTGTTGATGTTTGGTGTTTTCGGCAGGTCACGCTATACGTCATCGGTCTCATGCATTGATCCACTCTCGCTGCGCCCTGTCTGGCATGATGTATCACACCACTTTCTACGGTTTGCGGCCCTTTCAAATGGTGGCACCCGCCGGCCACGGCGGCGGTCGGAGCACAGTCAACCATCGTAATGGATCCCAGCTGCTCAGCTGCAAGTCACGAGGATACATTAATGGGGAGACGATTCGGACCACACCTTGCCCTTGCATGCCCCTGAGACGATGTGCACACGCAGAGGCAAAGTAGCACCACGAACGAAGTGGTTATGAGCACTTGGCTGGTGAGGTAGACTTGATTTGCACGGACTGAACTCCTGTATGGATTCCAGTGTTCACTCTGAGTACCATCATCACTATTCGAACATCGCCATCATCATCACTTCCCCAGATTCTTCCATACACCACTTCATACAGCCTGCCACTCTGCCTTGTGCCTCTCAATGTACTCTTCAAATCTCATCGGATCCTTGCCTGCGTACTTCTTGGTGACAGCAACAGCAGGCTCGTATATCGATTTCGGGTACAAATCTTGGGCCCTTCTCTGTTTCTCAGCGGCATCCGCCAAATAGTGAACAAGGGGCGGCGGCAGGCCTCTGTCGACCAAATCTTGGATGTACTCGTCCTTCGGCATGGGTTTCGTTTCTAGGTCCTTCCGACCCGTGATTTTCTTGATCAACTCCAAGCCTTGCTCTAGCGTTAGTAGCTGTGGCCCACACTGAACGATCACCTCCTTGCCATCCTGAGGTCGCTCAACCAGCACTGCACCGCCGACTGCTCCGATGTCTTCAGGTGCGATCAAGTCGGCTACGGCATCCGCATAGATATAACTGATCTTCGGTGGCTTGACGCTCCTGTCCAGGTAATTCTTATAGAAGTTACTCGCGAAATATGCCGGTCTTAGCGCTGTCACATGTGGAAAGCCAATCTCTTCAAGTGCGATTTCCACTTGAGCGTGCACCCAAGGTATCCAGTTTTCTTTGGTGTGTTGTCGCAAGTTGCCTGTCACAGTGTAGCTTGACAGAAAGACGACGTATTCGATACCGCCATCACGTAGCGCCTGCAAGGAAGACCGCATGTCGGCGCTGTGAATCAGGTAGATGTAAGCGGCTTTGGCTCCGGACTCTTGCGCGACCTTGGTGACGGAGGCTGGGTCCGTGAGGTCTGCTTGCACCGGGTAAAGTCTCCAGACTTCTCGACATTGGGAGGAATTTCCTTGATGGGCTTGGATGGATCACGCATCGCGAGCCAGACTTTGGCGCCGCGCTTGCTGGCCTCGAGGGCCGTGATGCCGCCCACCGTCCCGGTCGGGCCAAAGACAATGACGTTGTCGTACTTGCGGGAAGACATGTTGATAAAAAAGATACCAACTTTATTTTAGTAAAAAGGCGTTTCAATTGACTTGATACTGAAGAGATCGTGGACCACCACAGCGAGAGATATGCGCTGCCGCAGCTCTATATATATGTATATATATGTGCATTCTCTGGGACTTCAAGTCGTCTTACGTATAGGCCAACGTGGTGCAATGCACGCATTGATCTCTCAACGTCAAACTAGAGGCCGGACGTCAAGTCTCACCGAGCTTCGTCTCGATGCGGCTTACAAATACATACAGGCCGACTTCAAGCGGAGGCCGTCTCACCTCTTGCAATCGTGCTGACGAATACAGACTTACGGATTATGGACCTCGCGCTTCAAATTTACCCGTCTTGAAGCGCTATAACGTCGAAGGCAGACTGGGACACAGACAGCATGGTAAGGTGCCTTGAGCTCAAGTCACGAACGGCCATTGTGGACTCTGGTCTATGAAATCCGGCGATTTGCTTTGTGCCGTCTCCGAGTCGCCTTGGATAATCGGTACCTGGATTCGGGGTACGACGCAGCACCGGCCCGATGCTTGAATGGTCTCACTGAGCTGGTCAAATGAGGTACTCTCGAACGAATTCGAGAAATGTTCATGATACAATCAGGGATGGCGCATCACAGTAAAGTGCCTACCCTTCCATGGCTTGGGCAGTTGGAACTACAACTGGGACCCTCGCACCCACCCTTCGATCTTGAGTATTGACCTGTACTCTGATGAGCTATCAATACATTGCGAAGTCTTGCATCACACGCAGATACACTTACCAAGACACAATTTCTACTCCATAAGTCGTTGTCTTACATATCCTTTCGCGAACCTATTGGTAGTAGCAAGAGGAACTCTACCGCCATTGTAAATTGATAGGGTACGACCATGTATCCAAGTGCCGTCCAGCTGTCTGGTGAGGATCGGACAGAGAGTATTTTATACATTCTCATCATTATTCAATAACGACTACGAGATTTCGTATGTTCAAATAAGCCAAAAATCGCAGCATTCGCTCCAAATTCAAGGTTGGGTATCTTCAAATGGCTTGAGGGCTCAGAAAAGCCAAGCCACGTCATTAAAACTTTTCGTACCGATGAGCCGGTAACTTTCATGCCACATCATGGTCGTATCTCGTCATCTTGATCGGACTATCGACGCCGCTCTCCAGATCGCTCCTTGCTATCACTAGCCCCTTTTGGCTACTCACATCCCACATATCCTGTTTGAATATCGACGCCGGCGACTGTAGCGGATCAATCACTTCCACTGTAGGTCGCCTCTGCCTCTCCAATTTGATCGGCCGTCCGCTCCCCAGGGACCGATTCGTACTGAGGTGGAACACCTTGAAGAACCTCTCCAGCAATATTCTTATTGACGGCATACATGATGCTATCATGCCCGCGGCGAGCTCGATTGTTGTCCAATACACCACCAGGATGTAGTCAAAGGTAGGATCACGAAGGCTGCCAAATACGGACAGTGTCCTCAGCCGGATGATGGTCGCGAGGAGCCCAATGCTCCCCACAGCGAACATCATTCCAATGAACACCTTCTTCTTGCGGCTCATGTTCAGGCCCCAGAGCATAAAGATGGGCAGCATTATGAGAAGCGCGTCCTGCGCGACAGCGAAACCCGAGTTGGCGTAGGCGAGTGCGGAAACGTCAAGGCACTTGCCGTTGGGAATGTCGCGGTCCCAGAAGTAGGCTATGGGCTGGCAGGAGAGGATCGTGAGGATGATGATGGCTGCGGAAGGAAGGAGGATGAAGAGGAGGGCGCCGTAGCAGACGTATTTGAAGGGGACGTAAGCCCAGAAAATGCGGAGATACATGGTTACGAGAGACGCTTTGATGAGAGCGAGGGAAGCAACGTATATGATTTCGGACACGTAGACTAGGTTTGGACTGTTAGTGGAGGTTGTTCGTGACATCTGATTTATGTGCAGGTAGGAGACGAGACTTCGGCGTGATAAATACTCACAAAATCTAAGGATCTGGGTCAACGCGCCATCTTGAAGATCCCATACGTGACTACCGAAGCCTAAACTGGTCACTTCAGAAAGTCCCCTCGGGTCAGCAAAATATTTCCATACATGGCTGGATAGGATACCGGTGAAGCTCACTATACAGGACGGTCGTCAACGGCACAATAGCCAGCACCGTAGCAATAATAAGAAGACAATCCTCGTTGCAAAACGTTCGGCAGATCAGCTTTGATATCACACGCAGTGTAACGAAAGCCACTGATATCCCAAACAGCGTAGAAACAATCACCATTACACGCACGCTCTGAGACTCGTGCGATAAGTTGCAAGTTTGAGCCGTGAACCGAGATGTATCTACACGATGTGGGTCAGCCTTGGGTCAGTCCCATGCATACATGTGTCCACAGTGACAGCGCGGGCCGAGGAAGATCATCCAGGGCCGGCGTGGGGGTCAGAAGCGATTGTCGTGCGCGGCTCACACCAAGTGGAGCTCGTGCTGTAATCATGCGAGTGTGTGGAGAGAGATCAAGGAGAAGATAAAAAACACTCACCTAGGCTATCTTGCATTGTGCAGTTGCCTAACAAGCAATTCATCACCGTGTCCTCCATCGCGGCGCTTGCGCATTGGCACGCAGTGTCCAGGGTTGCGCAGCCTGAGCGGCCAATGCCCTCAAGGAGGCAGGAGACCTAAAGTGGGTCAGCTGGAGTGGAGACATGGCCCTTTGCTGGGGATCCACAACGAGTGCAGCTGGAAGGGGGGGAAAAGTCACATCAGCCTACTTACCGAACATTGTGAGAGGCTGGAGAGGCCTGTGGAAGAACTCTGGGCCACTGCGGGCCGAGAACAGAAGAGTAGGCAGAGTAGGAGGATGGTGGTAAGTCGTGTGCAGAGTCGATTATTGAAGCTGGTTTTCCGTATCGCCATGGTGGGTTTTTGTGGGAGTGTGAGGTCCAAGGCAGGATCCTGCGAGAGGAGGCAGGATTCCTTGGAGTCCATATAACGTGTAAGTCCTGCGAATATTCTTGGCGACACACTATTTATTGAAGACGACACCATACAGTACAGGGCTTTGCCTGGTGCGAAGTCTGCTGTAGGTTCGTATACTCCGTCCACTTATAGTCTCTGTCCTATGGATTCCCCAAAGCTTATTGTCACAGATGCGACCATTTGCTAGTGAATCGAGAGCATCGGCCTGGGCTGGTGTAGAGTGTGTTTTAGTCTGATGGAATCCGTCTGACTGGGACAGGATCTGGCGAAGCAAACTTTAATACTTGTGGGGGGGGTCGGGTGAAACTCGAGAGGTATTGGCGCAGGAAGCTCCAGTTCTTAGCAGACCAAATGCGACATTTCGATGCTCATTGTCGATAGAATGTTTTTCGTGGTCCTGGCTGCTAGACAAGGTTATGAGAGACAAAACGGATTTGAGGTTGAAAGGGAGACTATATGCAGGCCGAAAACGTGATACAAGAAGAGGAAGACACTTGCGTGTCCAAGACAGCCGATAATGGAATTGAAAGGGAAAGATTTCGCTATGTCGTCAGACACGCTGCCCTGGCATACATGTGAAATCCGGACAAGTCTCGTCGAATCACATTCGGTGGAGGTTGAGAAAGCTTCTCAACCGGTGGGCCGGGCATTTATCCAACATATACACTATGCAACATACATGCGCAAGATCCCAGAGTGCATCAGATTGAACCAAAGGAAAAGGCTAGTACGGATTTGGATATTTAGCTAAGGGGTCCTAACTGTCAGCCTACCAGTGCAGGGTCTAGCCCGACGACTACAATTTGTATTCCTTACAAAGTAGATACCATGCACATGTGCTGATGGTGATGTAGACGTTTCGAGACGGGCAAATGTAGCTACAATATGTAACTGTCAGACTTTCCGAGGTGGATGGGTTAGCAGGCGGAGCTGGCTGATAGGCTAGTCCGCTCTAATTCCCAGGGAGGTGCATCGGTTACTGGGATCTCAACGTGTTGGCTGTGTTGATCGTTTGCGGCGAGCCGGAGAGCTAAACCGTATACGAATAACTCCTCCGGCTCGATCCCCCCCGATCCTAGTTTCCGATGTGTGGTGATGTGAAGCCGCTGCAACACACTAGCTATAGTACTGTGATCATTATGCTGGAAGTCCTTTAGCTCTAGGCCTTTCACAGATTGGCTTATGTCTAAATGTCGCGGAGATGGCTTCAAAGCCGGGCAAGGTCGACGAGCTAAATCATGTGCTCGCTTGTCCGTCCCGGTGCCTTGGCTCGCCACGCGGAGCCCCGATGATGATGCCAATGATTGTCCGGAGCATTTCTGGCATATTGACAGCGGGACCCACTCTTCGCGGAAAGATGCACAAGAGGATGGCCTTGATGAGAATGAGTGAATTGATGGGGAAGCACTCAAAATACCTTGACTGGCCTTTTTTCTTCAGCTGCCCCGTCGTTCCACGAAAGGGATACGGGGGAGATTTCCGAGGCTCCATCCGCTTGCCTGAAACGCTGTCACATCACTATTGCCGCATCCACTACCGTGGTTCAATCCGCTCTGGTAAGTCAAGGATGCGCGTGCGCTGTGGGATACCACGTCAAATAGCGCATCGACGGAAAAAAATTGCTGGAAAGTTAAATGTTCTTCAGCCCGAGTGGAGATAGAGTTAAGCACCTGTGCTGTATAGAATTGACAACAACGCCGGCCTACGGCTAATCCTGTGCTACTTCCCCGGTTTCGTGTACCGAGTACATCAGTGTCGAAAGGCGAGATGACTTCGCTACTTCGTTTGCCTCGCAAATCGCTGCCATTGCGACTTCGATTCATGGCCCCTATTTGGTACCAATAACATCTCAAGTGACAGATCATAGGGCTAGGCAGTGCCCCTTGCAACTCAGTGGATCTGGAGCGAAGCTTGGTTTAAACTCTGAGCTGGGCCAGATCTAGCAGACTGCCCGAGATTTCCGGGTTCGAGGTTTAGAGCCTGAGGAATGTATAGTCGTTGCAGTCTAGGTATCTACTACTATTGAATACATCACGTGGACCCAGCCGCCATCTGAATCCACGTTCCGTTCGCAAGCCACGTGCCGGCCCTGGTATAATCCCCAGTCTCTAGGCCATACGCGGCCGACAACGAAAAGAATCCGAATCGAAAGTACTCGGGGTCATCCGCCACCAGTCGCTGCCAGGTGAAAGATCGTTCCTCTTGGCTGGAGTTGTAGTCACGAAACCGTTCGACGTCATTAACGAGGATGCTGGTGCCGTTGTATCCTACAGGCACACCCGGCCATGTGAATGTAATGTTGGAGGCTGTTGCTGCGACTGCAGTTATGGCTGGGATGGCGGAGCCGACTAATGCGTCGCCTTGCAGCTCAGCAGCCGTTTGTAGTATTGGGTCGAAGCCCCATTTGGCGACGCCGTTGATAAACAGGCCCACGAGAATGCCTTGGTAGACCAGACTAGGTCGTGTCTGCAGTGATGTGCCTGGCAAGAGGAGCAAGCCGAGGATATAGTGGTGAATTCTCAAGCTTTCCTGTGGGATTGCCGCCAATAATCCAATGATGATACCGAGACAGACATAGAGGCTGAGGTAGCGCAACAGACGGCCTTCGCGTCTAAACGCCCACGCTTGTCCGATGAATACGCAGAGGAGGACCAACACAATCACGACGAGCGAGGCAATGCCGCCAGGCTCTTGGCGAAGGTCGTGCTCTGTAAGCCTTTGGAGAGGGATAAGTTCGAAAGTGTAGTCTGCCAGGGTCGCGACCCAGCAAGGACCTAGCCATAAGACGGTCTTCTCAAATGGGGCGTTCAGATCGTGCAGTGTCCGACGGATGTAGAGCTTGTACATGACCATGGAGATGAACAACGCTGGCAAAAGATTCCCCAATGCTGTTGACACCAGCGTCGCGATGTCAGAATCGGACGGCGTATCTGTGGCAAGACCAGCCTGCAGGAAACACCCAATTACGATCGAGTAGAAGAAAACAGAAGCTGATCTGGTGAACAGTGACAAGATCGTCGTGAACACCACAGAGACAGCCAAGACGTCCCACGAGAGATCCGTGCAAGTAGCGGTCGTCGACTGGAGAGTGAATGATGATGGAAAGTACGAGTCAAACCCGATGGACGAGATGCCATTTTGTGAGACGGAAGGGTAGTTACTCTGTTGACCAATCAGAGATACCACACCGCAGCCACCTTTGGTGTTTGAGATGATACCAGCGTGGATGGCTGACGAGCATATGAAGGAGTCACCCCGATAAGAGAACTCAGACGCTTCACCGGGTGTTGGACCGCCAACAACCAGAGGCTCATAAATAACATCTTGTGCACCAACAGCGCGAACGTTCAGGACCTCCTCACTGAGACAGCTCGCAGGGCAGCGAAAGGCAAAGGAGCTGTCAGAAAAAGGCAAGCAAGAAGTTCCATTGATGCCACATTCGTTGTTTTCGCTCCTATTCTCAAATTAGACCACAGCTGCGACTAGTCATGAGGAATTTCGGATAGGGCATACCAGAATACGCCTCCACATGACACGCGAATCGGCTGTCCATAGCCGTTCACATCATCGGCCACCGACGATTTATGCAAGACGGCAGCAAACGTCGCAACCCAACAGACGTAGAAAATGAAGAGGGCGACTGTGCGCTGCCATTGCCTTGGACAGACTTTGTCTGCCAGACGAAGAGGCAGTTGTTGCACGCGAGGAAGAATCGGTCGAATTTTCCATATCCTTGGTGGCTCCGGGCCTTTAAGATATGTCCGGACCCTTCTCGATGGCTTCTGCACCGTCGGTGGGATGCGCCCTTTCAACTTCTCCAGTAATCGGTAGTCAGTTGATCGATTGACTGTCGCATTACCGTGCAGCACCGAATCATCTGTCGACGACGGCACTGTAGACGTTGCTCGAGCATCGGTGCTTGCTCTTATCTTGGCTGACGCGGCGCGAGTGTCCCCGGTGGCGTCGAACCCAACGGCTTGTTGTGCCACGCCGCTCTCGAGATCGTGCGGATGGTCAATGGTGCTGGCCATGGGAAGTGCTTTGACAATCGACGTTTTGCCCGAGATGGAAGCATCACCAAGAACGAGGCCAGTTCATATTCAAAAGAGATCTACAGCATCGACACTGGCATGCGTAATCCGGGCAGGCTGAAACGGGGAACGACCTAGGCTGAATCACAGCCGGGCAGCCGGCCACTCCTCGCGTCACATCGGTGCCGCTTCGGGCCGTGCGGATCCAATCCCATGGCCATGGCGATATCGTTGTGGACGTATCGTGGCCTTTGGCCGGTTCAGTGGGAGTTCCATAGGTACTTAGTCGTAGTTGTGCGTTGTAGTCTGAAGTCGGATGAATCGTAATTTTCCTTTTTCCTGGAGCAACGTTCCTGTCCCATGGCTCGGGCCAATGCCAAGATGACCGTTCATCCATGAAGCTTTAAATTGCCAAGATTTGCTTGGTATCCTCAATTTAAGGGGGTTAGGGTTACTGACTTAAACGATTGGCATATTCTCAATCCATGTACTTCCAATTTCGTGAGTCTGTGTTTGTTAGCTTGTCCCTCTCTTTTCTTTTGCTTCTTCCATTTGAAAAGGAGTTGCCTGAAAAGGGATTTTCATTCCCTCTCTTGCCTTCGACGAGGTTGCAATGTGATTGGATCGCCCTACGTTGTCCAACCATGCCCGTGAGTGAATGGATCGTCGGGAAAATCAGATGGGCTATACAACCCAAACCTCTGCGTCCTTCGATGCAATAGGTATATAGAACTATTTCACAAGCAAAGAAGTCTTTGACGTTCTTGGGACTCTCAACACGAGCCTCCACCATGAAACTTTCTCATTGGTGGAGCAGCCGACTGCACCTCCTATTAGAGGCTTTCCGCTGCCTTTGTGAAGCCTGCTTTCGCCTTTTCGACAAAGGGGGGAAAACGTGTAGGCTCCCCCAAGTGAGACTTTGAAATTAGCGACAGAGTGAGAAAAAAAAAAAGGGATATGATTCTGGAAAACATGCTTTGCGAGCCGCTAAAATTTTGTGAAGATGGGTGTTCATTTCAAAGAAGAGGGGGGTGGCGGAAAGAGACGGGAGCTTTCCTCAGGTACCTACTGTAATCAGGTCACAGCTAAGAATTGCAAATGCTGATTCTGTTGTGAGCAAGGCCGCGCAACGGATCTCGGTTGAAGGCGCCAGAGAAGCCATTCTTGGAATGGAAAGCAGACGTGTGTCTAGATCTGAGACCATCTTTGGGAAAAGATGCTTTCAAGATTGCTTCAAGGCTAGACACACCAATAAAGACACGCTATGAAGTCTTATATTCCATCCCCCTCAAAATCGAAAGACTAGCCATGTGCGATACCACCTCACAGCAGGAGGTGTGTGGAAGTCGTCAGGAGGGGAGACCGAAACAGTCGTGGAGTACTTGGCTGTACAGGACGCGGATTACAAAAGACAGCTCGCACGCAATTGTGTGGTGAGTTTACTTGGCGAACGTCAGCACTCGCAAGTCGGCACTAATTAGTCTCACGAGTGTGCTACAGAGGAATTTTATGCGATGTGACAGCGTAGCTTTGAGTCTCAAAGCCGTCATTGATTCCAACGACACGGAGCGTGATCCTTCAACTAGCTCGCCAATGGTACATCGGGATTGAGAACATTGGCAGCAAATTAATCCTACCTCTGCTCATATATACATGCTCAAAGCCCTTGAATCCTGATCTCCGATGGAAAATTTGCGCGGCGCGATCGGCGCGGGTTCACTTTTACAGTAGAAAGGGCAGTCTAGAGTCGTGAGAATTGCTACCCAAACTCTCACATTGCTGCTTATCTGCACCTCGTGGGAGACAGCACTGGGTTTAAAAAGGTCTCTAGTTACAATATGCTTTTCAGTTCCTTATCTTTATATCTATAGCTAGCCAGGGAGCCAACCTGCGTACCTAGGTATTCCGCATGGGTTGGCCAAGTGCTGCCTTACCGTCGAGTATCCACCCGCGCGACGTCAATGACGGTCATTATGCCCAGTCTTCGCGATTCATAGCCCTGAAGAGACGGATGATGCGGTTGCTATTCCGCTTAGTTAGGATGCCGCGAGCCACCTGACAGAGTCGAATTGCAAGGTCTATTCACTCTGGGGGGGGGGGGGTGATGCTAATGGCTTAAAACGTGCCGCAGGCATTATACCAGATCGTGACTGATGCACAATGCAAGATCTGATTGCTGGACTACCTCCAATGCTCGCGTTAATTTACCGTTCTCCGTAGAAGCATAATTCTTCCATAGTAATATCCACTGCAGGTTACATCAAACAAGGCGTCTAATAGTGGAACTTCGCTGAACGAGCTTCCTGAAAGGTTTTGACCATTGGAAAACTTATTATAGAACCTCAAGAACAGGAAAGAGAAGTCCTCTTAATCCAAAAATCCAAGCGTCCGCAAGGCCTCTGAATTCACGCCCGCACGCAATGTAAGATTTTCTCCCCATGTCTACAATGGCAGTCATAACGTGTCTCCCGGAGAGGTAATGCCTACGTTTTACCCCGGACGCAAGGAAAGAGCCGCATTGCGTAGGTCGATCATCTGTACAAGTTCAGATGAACAGGTTGATGCAATTCTTCTACTATGGTATATGACGGCTTTCATGGATCCAAGATCAAAGTTCCCCGGGGCACCCATCCCTTTCTGTGGAAACAATGTTTGTGAAACATGGTCAAATTGACAGGGCTGCTGTGGAGTCCCCACATTGTCTGAACTTGAAATCCTTCGTATCGGATCCGACTAGCCGAAGTCTTTTTTGACCACGAAGACGAAGCATTGCCATTTGAGAATTTCACAAGAACATGATGAATCAAAGATGATTTTCTTTTCTCGGTGCCAAATCCATGCTTTCCCAGAAGTGGACGGACGCCTGGGTTTCAACAGACAAAGCCCTGCCAATATGAATGACTGTCAATGACCAGACAGCGGCGCCGGAGGCTCCGTATGCCCCTTTCGCGGCTACGCCCCGGTCCGTCAACCGAGACAGTCCCTGTTCATGGACTGCCGCCTCGGCTTCCTCATTGGTGGACTGAAGCTGTGTTTCAAAGGCCGCCTTTCCTCTCCCAAGCCAGAGTGCAGCTTTTTGCAGCGCGCGTTTGCCCTTACACGCAAAGGGAACGGAAGTCTGCAATTCACTGCAAGCGAGCTTCCTCATCACGAGTCACTAGTGGCCCCCGTGGCATCAAGATCTAAACGATGGCCCACAGCGGCGCCTGGAATCCATGGAATCTAGGGAACCTAGCCGAAATAAGGGGAAGAAATTAGGGGATGGCAAGGACTAAGTTGAAAACAAAGCAGACATGTGGGGAAAAAAGAAGTCGCCTAGCTAGGAGATCATATATAGCTTCCTGCTCCTCTAAGCTGGTACTCGGGTTGCGAAGCAGTTTTTGGATTTCAACGCAATTGTTTTTGGCGTTGTCCTTCCCTCCTCGTTCTCTTCTTGCCAAGTTTTCAATACCACGATGAAGGGTCTGGCATCCTCCCTTTCACTGCTCGTCGCCGGGGCCGCGGCCCAGCAGTCTGCTTACGGGCAATGCGGCGGATCCGGCTATACCGGCTTAACGAGCTGCACAGCTGGTTATACGTGCACAACACAAAACGCTTATTACGCTCAATGTGTGCCGGGTACTGCCTCGGCGGCGACGACGACGTCTTCGAGCGTGAAGACGACGTCGACGGGCGCATCGTCAGTAGATTCTCTTCATCCTCTAGAGTTGCGGGCTGGTCCCGATTCTTTGGGACGGGAACATAAAAAGAGGAGTTGTGGAAGTGAGAGTGGGAGTGCGAGTGTGAATGCGCAGGTTGCTTCTTCGCAGATACCAGTCGTAACATTGTCCACTTCTTCTAGGTCCACTGCAGCGACCACCAGCTCGACCAAAGTTTCGAGCTCCACTGCGTCCAAGACGTCCACCTCGGCCGCTTCGACTGGCACGAGCTCGGGCTCGTTTGCCACAACTGATGGAGTTCTGTTCAACATCGATGGAGAGTCGAAGTACTATGCTGGGACCAACTGCTACTGGTGCGGCTTCTTGACCAACGACAACGACACCGATACCGTCTTCTCTCACATGGCCACTGCTGGATTCAAGATCATTCGTGTATGGGGCTTCAACGATGTCACCACGATCCCCTCCTCAGGCACCGTGTACTACCAGTACCTGTCGGCCAGTGGCTCTACCATCAACACCGGAGCAGATGGTCTGGAGCGTCTGGATGTTGTGGTCGCCGCCGCCGAGAAATACGGCCTGAAGCTCATCATCAACTTTGTGAACAACTGGAGCGACTATGGTGGCATTGCTGCCTACGTGACCGCATTCGGCGGATCCGCGACCTCTTGGTTCACTGATACTACATCGCAGGCGCAGTATCAAACTTACATCAAGGCAGTGGTGAGCCGTTATGAGTCGTCAACGGCTATTTTTGCCTGGGAATTGGCGAATGAGCCTAGATGCTCTGGATGCGATACGTAAGTGCTGAGATGGATCTATCTCGAAGCCCTCCGGCAACTAACAGCTTGGCAGTTCTGTCATCTACAATTGGGCGAAGACGACGTCTGCGTACATCAAGTCCCTGGACTCCAACCACATGGTGACCCTTGGTGACGAGGGCTTTGGACCTCTGACTGGAGACGATGGATCGTACCCATTCACGACTTCTGCAGGTGGCTACACCTGGGTTGACAACCTGAACATTACGACTCTGGACTTCGGCACTCTCCACTTGTACCCCGACAGCTGTAGGTTTTCCAACAGTTTTATCTCCATTGTTCAAAACCACGTTGCTAATACGCCACTTTAGGGGGCCAGCCTTACTCTTGGGGTGACCTTTGGGTGTCTACCCACGGTGAGGCATGCGCGGCCGCAGGCAAGCCTTGTCTATTGGAGGAGTACGGCGGCGACAACAACTGCACCATTGAGAATCCCTGGCAGGAGACTGCTTTGAACACCACAGGCATCGCTGCTGATCTGTTCTGGCAATACGGTGACACTCTCCCAAGTACCGGCCAGGAAACCTCGCAGGATGGCAACACTGTGTACTACGAGGTCGGCAACTGGGACTGCATGGTCACTGACCACATTGAAGCCATCGACGCGAAGAATGCGTAAGTGGCTTAAGAGAAATGTGTTGAGGCATGAGATGCTACGGCTCAAACCTACTTCGGTGTATATATTCTACAAGCCTGTGTCTATACGAGACTATTGCGGGAATCGCAAATGCAAATAAGATCTCATTATTCACCAGTCCAGAAAATTTATCCTCGGCCATATTACGATGGCCATCAGACTCGTATCTCGCGTATGTTTTGACTAGAAAGCGGTCGCACTATGCAAGAATAAGGCTCCCAGGCTGCACTCCTCTGTCACGTCAGTCAAGCACGTCACCATGTCTGTCTGACCGCATGAAGTATTCCGCCCAAGCCAGACTCTGACACGGTTGCAAGTCCAATAGAATGGTGTCAAATTCAATATGTCGAACGTGTCTACAGCCGACTTGTTTTACCGTGGCGTGGAGAATGCCATTGCAGTACGGAATCTTGGCTGGCTTCAGTGGCACACTGCGTGGCTCCTGCGCCTAGAACGCCTCATTTCTGTGTTGAAGCCAATGATTACCAACATTCTTCTGCACCGATGACCACTTGCAGCATATTTTGTTCGTCAAGCGAAAGATATGTTTCTACACTCCCAGAGCCGCGAGCGGTATTTATGCACAATGGAAAGTGCGATTTGGCTATCAGTAAACCTCACCATTCATCTCTCAAAACCGTGTGAGTTTCGGGATCCGTTACGCATTGCTACTAGTAGCGAAAATGTGTGGTCAGGACTGTGCTTGCGTGAAGTGCGCAGTTATCTTTGGCCAGCAGCTGGCTAGTCTCATTCACGGTTGGACCGGACTTGCAAATCGGGTGGATAGGTCCTTTGGTCAGGTGATACATGACATTGAAGCCAGCACTTCGGCACTGAACCAACTCAATGTCTTTCTGAACTAGGACGAAACATCAACGACCCAGATCTTCACATCCGCTGGCCACCAGGAAATCGAGACCCTTGCCATCAAGTGCAATCTGATATTCAAGGCGGTGATTCTCCTCGGTCAAAAGGCTATGGAGCGGAGCGCGCCGGATTCGGCGGATCTGGATGACATTGATCGCCGAGTGTCAGTTTGGGCAAGGTTTCCTCATGCCTCGCCTTCACTGAAGAAATCCTCCATGGAACAGGTGAAAGACGAAGAAGATGAGAAAGATGAGGCTGAAGAGAAATCGGAGCTTCTCAGCGGACCTCTGCCTGATCTGACTTCACCACAGACTATGGGGTTCATAGGCAAAATTAGTGGGAGCTGGGACTGGCTCTCAAACTGTATGACCCATTGCCAGATACAGCTACGATGGATAAGAGAGCCTTCTGCTTTATGTGCAGATGGGACGGCTCACATGCCTCGCGAATCAGTAAGGCTTGTCAACCAACTTTCCCATGATCACCTAGAAGTTCCGTTTTGTCTGGTCAGCTGACTCATCATATAAACAGGAGCTCTGCCATCGTCAATGGGAGTTTTGAGTCTCAAGTTATTGTCAGGGCCTCTGTCATCTTGGTGAGAAAGTCTCAGCTGAAATATGTCAAGCACAGAGCTCAGAAACAACAACGCGCTGAGAAGAAATCCCAGCGTCGACTAAGAGCCGCGCAAGAGGCGGACGCAGAATCGGTCCGGAGGTCAGCTTCTCGCGGAACAAGCAGCACTGCTGTGGTCGAAGAAGCTCCAATGTTGAAGAAGTGTAACGAGGGGCCCATAATTTCGGCCCTTCCATACCCTGCGATATCAAGTGTGAGCGGATTGACCGGTGTCATTCCACTAACTGCAGATCTGGGATCGCATTCCCTCACTCAACCCAATCATGCTGACAACGGCAAAGACGAGGGCGCCAGCAAGCAGCCATCGCCCCTGCACGAAATTCGTACCATGGTTTCGGACGTCATGTCAGAGTGGACGCACAAAATATTTGGAAGAGAGGATGAATTCTCCAAAGATTGGGAAAGTAACGAGCTCGAGGCATGGGTATTCTGTACGAGCACTGCAGAGTCGGCACCAATAAAAGTGCCTTTTGGGCATCAGCGTCTTCAGTATGGGCTTAGGAAAACCAGGAGCAAGACAGCTAATTCTCTGGGCCGCACAACCTTCACTCGATATATCAAAGGAGGATCACGCATGCAAATGTAAGTTCTCCTGTCATCTCAAGCCAGGCAAAAATCTTGCACCATTGTTTCTATCACAGCCATTGGAGCTGCAGATCAAGCTGATGTATTTCAGGATTGTCGATGAAGTTGTCCAAGAAGCCAATAGGCTCCAGAAGCGGGAAAAGGTCTGTCTCGCCTTCAAGGAATATAATGTGGGCGATGGCAATAACACGTTCGTGGTTGTGTTCTTCTCTTTATGCGAGGAGAAGGCACCTCTTGCTTTCAAAGACTGTATCGGCCGTAAGATGACTCTGCCCTTTGAAACATGTCGAACCTGGGAGGTAAGTTTATTTCTTGGTTAATCTTGCCTACCTAACATGCTGCGCATCAAGTTCCTAACGAGTTGCTAGTGTATGAGTATGCACATTGTGGAAGCATTCCGTCTCATGCCTGAGATTGGGCTACACGTCATGGAGGGCCATTACAGCCTTGAGGACGCCAAGAGTGGGGAGCACATCATCCCTGGTCTCTGGAGTAATACCATCAAGCCTGGAGACTCCATCAATATGACAATGTGGCCACACTTCAACACGCACCCAATCCTTCGTCAGTACCAAACGCCTCCATTCCGTCGACTTCCAAGCGAGGAGGCGGAGGACTTGTCACGGCGACGACGATACCTTCGAATGCAGAATATGTTAATCAGTACAGCACGCCGTCCGATACGAGGAATGACACCGGCTTTTCACCCTGGTATACTGAGACTCCCAATGCCGATGGGTCGTCCTGCTCCACCTCCCCAAAGACCGATTCTTAGGCGACGGAGCCGACCAGCGTCGTCCGTTAGTACAAACAAAGAGGATGAGATGACAAGGGCGGAAGAAAAAGAATTGACATTTGTAAATTTTGTAGAGGAGCTGGAGAGGATGAGAGATATGACTGCTACTGACATCCTTGCTAAGTATACTCAACTACATGATGTTTCGAGTCAGGATCGCATGGGTGTATGGGGCATGGTGTATTCTAGCTCGAGCTCGGATTCTGATGATTGTTTGGCTTCTTCGAGCTCTGGAAGCCTAAGCGTCGCAAGTTGACCATACCTGCTAAGTTGTTTTTCTGTAACAGGGCAGGCACAGGCAAGCGATGAGGGTACGGTCGATCCTTTATAGGTTGATTCTGAAACATCTTTAGTGCGGGAATCTCTTTGATGTCCTCAACGAGACATTCGCACGAGAGGAGCAAAGCTGTCGTGCGACATGGCCTACTTTGATTCAGCCAAACGTGTCATCCTCTTCCATGTTCCGTCGACGCTCGACAGCTATTTTGTTGACAGGATAAATTATCTTCGGCACCCAGGCGCATGGCCCTATGAGAAGACTGAAAATAGTATGTTTGCGCAAGGCGGTTTAACTGAAGGCTTTCTCAATTGTCGCAATCTTAGAAAGTCCTGTGATTCGTTCACATGTGACGAAGTGGCTCAGAAGGAAGGTAATGTTCATGTAGTACCTACGTATCATACTTAGATTTCTAATATACCTGACAGGCAGCATTTTGAGATCCTCATATGATTAAAAACGGGTTTGTAGTCTGTCACGTTCTCTTGGTTGGCCTCTCGAATCACTAGGTACACTAGGGGCCTTGAGTAATTCAGCTTCCACATGACTTGGTCATTGCTATTTCAGCATGCGTCCTGGCTTTATTTCACGGGTGGGCTCAGCAAAGGGTCACAACCCAAATAAACATGCAATGACACTTATAATCTGGCAGGGTTCAAGGTATTCATTTCGTGAGAGCCGTGTAATTAGCTTGACCGATGATTTATCCCCCTTCTCATACTTCTCAACAATCTTGTGGTATTCAGATCCTTGCCTTCCGAGACTCCATGTCTTGAACTCCATCCGTCATCCCCTATGCCACTTTACGCAGGAGGAGCTGCCGCCGGGGCTGCCTCTGCAGCTGGAGCTTCAGCGGGGGCTGCAGCAGGGGCTGCAGCAGGAGGAGCGGCGGCAGGTTCAGCAGCAGGCGGTGCCTGAGCTGGCTGTGCCTGTTGCCCTTGGTTGTTGTTTTGTTGGCCATTGGTCTGACCGTTGTTGTTCTGACCGTTATTATTGTTGTTGTTGTTGTTGCCGTTATTGTTATTGTTGTTATTATTGTTGTTGTTATTATTATTCAAGCCTTGTAGTGAGAGTTGAACAATCTGGGACTGGACAGCAAGCAACTGTGCCGTCTGAAGTTGGGCTTGCTGGACGGCCAAAAGCTGGAGAGCCAGGTTCTGAGCACCCGCATTCTGAAGACCCAAAAGCTGACTAGCGACCACCTGGACCTGAAGATCTTGTTGCTGAGCGGCGATGAGCTGTGCCGCAGAAATTTGACCGAGTTGGCCGATGTTGACCTGTCCATTCTGCATTTGTTGCTGTGCTTGCTGAAGAGCTTGAGCCTCTGCCTGCTGTTGAGCGTTGTTTTGACCGTTGTTTTGGTTCTGATTATTATTGGCTGCATTTGGATCAACAGCTGGGGCACTTTGATTATTTGCAGCAGCAGCGCCAGCTTGCTGAGCAGGAGCGGCTTGCGAGATAGCAGCCAAAGCCGCGGCAACCTTTGTGAGGTTAATAGATTAGCAACAGGTTGTACTTGATGAATCATTTTGGTAGACAAGGTAACATACATCCTGAGAAGACGAAACGGCCGCCGGGGCACTGAGAGCCAGCTGGCCCATGGCAAGAGCCACAATAGCAGAGGTGAAACGCATTTTGAGTGAGTGAAGGCGTTTAGTTGTACAAGAAATTATTTAAAATTGAAATAATCTGGTTGCGCTGCAACACTAGATGAAGTGAATGAATGAAAGGAATGAATAGGATGAATGCTGTGACAAAACCATCAGGAAATAATCTGGAGGTGTACCAATAGATATAGTCGCCTAGCCCACCCCCGCCTCCAGAGTCAAATCGAGAAGCTCGCCTCATCTTGCACGAGCACACCATGAGGTTGTAGCATGATGCATACTACAAAGAAGTGACCGTGATGCTTACCTCGACACGAAGTTGTCTCCTGGTTGTAGGCGGCCCGAAAAATGGCTATACAGATCGTCTGGAGATCAGACGGCGGATCGCCCTGCACTAGTGACACATGCAAGGATCTGGCGAGAAAGTTTGCGAGGTACTGGCGGCCAAGCGCCCAGCCAGGTCCTGGGAAACGGAAACACAACCTAACCTTGAACCTGCCAAGGGTCGATCATACTCCCCATGTTCTCAAGATTTATGCCCGCGTCCAGGCGCATGACACCGCAGTTGAGCGTAACGTGCTACTTACAGAAATTTAGTCTCATCTTTGGATGTCACCTGAAAGCCTGCCCAAGTCGTAGTTCGGATAAGATTGACCCCGAGTTTTCATAGGCAGAGGTAAAACCATGTGCGCAAAGGTAGTCCGTTTTGTCTGCCCATGGGAGAAGGCGGTCTGGAACTTACGAAACAGGGCGCTGACTTTAACGATCGCCAATTGATTCCTGTCGGTTCAATTCGAAAGAGTCGTGTAGATCGACCATGTCTCAAAGTCTTGATCGGCAAAAAATGGGAAAGCGGCTGGGTGCTCAAGGTAATCATCGTCGATCCTATGTCGATGCACAGGAGGCGGATCATGGTTCGTAATTGTAGATTATTGTAGCGTTGGCAAGAGATCATCGAGGATCAAAGATCTTCAGATCCTGCAAATCCATAGAAACACAGTTATAAATTTGGTGCCGCATTTATTAGAGTAATTATATGGCGGGAAGCCATACTAAGAACCGCCGGATCAGGCTAAGTGATGCCTACACAGAACTTTCAGATACATGTAGATATACCCATTTGGGGGTAATGCAATCAATATGCCATGTCGGAATTAGCCAGGAGGTGCAAGAAAATATATTCAATTTGCTAAGTGATTCGTGCTTTCAAGTTCACTGCTCTGAGATAGGATTGTGTAGACAGAGGCATTTGAAACGTTAGGATGGTTACATCGGAAGCCCAAGAATTATCATCCAACCGAGATTGTGCAGTAGCAATTTATTGAGTCCCTGCGCATAAATCGGGCATCTTTCACTCTACTGTTGACTATCACAGCATACAAAGTACCCAATAGTCGGACCGTTTCAACTGACAATGCCCGTCCCGGCTTGACTCTTGACCAAGGCACACACGCAAGACGCGGGATCCAGCCTACATTCTAGGTGTCAGTCTGAAATGCACAAGCCAAGTAAAAGCGATCGAAGTGCTTACGTATAACTGTACGGCGGCGTGAGACTTCCAACCTGTGTGATCTCCTCCGTACTGTTCACGAAGACGTTGTTTCTGTCGACTGCGTAGCCAGCAGTGTCAGAGTCTAGATCAGTGACTATGGCAAGCTTGGTATTGAGGAAGTAGTTCTGCTCAACAAGAACTTGAGCTCCCATTCCTATCATAAGATCGTCAGCAAATTCGCATAGTGGTGCTTGGAACAAAAGGTCAGTCTGGGCCTTGATTGCAGGACAAACCTACTAGAGTTGATTCCTGAACTTGGATTGTTCTCGTGACAAGAACTGTAGAAGTGACCAGTGCCAAAGCGTATAGAGGGAAGGCGTGAGTTAACGTTGGAGAAATGGTTGTGATGGTATGTCACACGCAAGTGACCCGTGTCCTCATCAGCATTGCTGTCAGAGTGTCCGATCAGGGACCCTTTCCAATGATCGCGGAAAACATTCCAAGATACGGTTACATAGTCAGACGCCTATGGGAATTAGCATTGATCCAGGTTTTTTCCTAATATAGTTCTTGTTAGGGTCTTTGACTTCGTTTCCTACACTTACGTGGGTGATGTCAAGTAACCCGTCGTAGTAGTCCTTGTCCCCCGTTATGCCCTCGGATGAGAAATCATTATGATCAATCCAGACCTTGGTCGAATATTGGAGCTCAACCAGATCCTTGCCTTCCGGTGGATTGTGAAAGTACAGATTACGAATAATCACATTGTTCTTTGACTTCACTCTGAAACCACCGTTTGTTAATCCTGTACAGAGACAGTGTTAGAATTATGGACTCTTCCAAGAGAAAGGGATTGTATAGGTACTTCCCAGACGCAGTGCCTACACCAAGAACTGATGTGTCGCTCTGGAGGTCCGTGATACCGCACCCATCCAGGACACCAGAGATCTTAATCACGCCGCTCTTCGCAGCAGCGGCCGCAAGAGCAGAACATGAGGTGACCGTGGTCCCAGTACCAGTCCCACCTCCTGTCGTTCCTGCTGCATATCCCACCAGGCCGTTGATCGCCGCGGAGCCACATGTGTTTTGCGCCAGCACAACGGGCAGCAGAAAGAAGGCGAGGTAATGCATCTCGTTTCAGGGATTTTGACTCGACGATGATATTCAGGTTTCCAGGAGTTGAGGATACAAGAACCGGTTCACAACGATGCCTATTTGCACTTGGGACTTGAGTTCTTATAGTTGGAAGGCTTGTCTTATGGTCTCTAGTTCAAGCAGCCAAGTCAAAAAAATGGTGACCATGAGCAGCTCCGCCGCCATCCCTATGCTGAGAGCGGCACATTCCCATGAATCGGTGGCTCTGATATTCCACGAATGGTGTATTATTTTGTGTCCAAGTTGCCAAGAGTGGTACTGTAGAAAGTGTCAATTTCACAAGTACGACTCCAACATCATATGTCCAGCCGTTACATCCACGCTTAGAATACGGGATTCTCATGCAGACTCAGTCAGCACGATTGTAGCTTACTGCTCATTAGTCTGAGTTGTGATCTGCCCAAGTATGTTTGGAGGTTAGGAACACTCACTCACAAGGCTTCTTGGCTGTCAGAACTTCCGGAATACCTTCCGTCATTCGCAGTGATTGTCTAGAAGTCGCTTCGGCTTGGCTTTTTACCACCTATAGAAGAATTTGGATGTAGTGTAGACTTGGCAACTCAAATTAACTCTAAATGAACGTTACAAGAATGCCATAACAAGAATCGCCTCACGCCTGTCTAGCGCCTTGGCCGTTCGGGGTTTGAAGGAGGAGTCGACCTCTTGGGGTAAGAAGCATCCCGCGGATACTTTCGAAACACTGCTTGTAGACTCAGAAAATTCTTACGGTCATTGGCAAGTTGCTCTCTCGTTGCTTAGTGAGATACTGCCATGGAAGATTGATGCGCTCATCTTCAGCTCTGTCAAAGGTCTTACTTCCCCGTCGTCAGCGAACCCCCGCGTGATGTCAACCTTGAAGGTAGGTAGGTGACTTGGTATGTGTGCAAGCAACGCAAGATTGGCGACGGGAGAGAAGTTCTCATTATCGCCCTATACACTTCGGAAATCTGCATCTAGTGGCCCCGTTGCCTACCAAGAGCAATGTGGGACAAGAGAAAAGAGACGAACCTGCTTTTAGCCCGTGCGTAGTATGCCAAGCTTATAAAGCCGCATAAATGCTTGTGCGGAATGTCAGGCTGGCTTGAACCCCTTCGTGGAATTCGCGCTCTTGTTCGATTACCACCAATGACAAAGTCTAGTTTCAGAGTATGGCGCTACATACCTTTCGGGACTCGTCCAGCGAAAGGTTCAACGTCTGCCATTGTCTCACTGCTCTCGACTGGCACTTTGCGAATGGCTTGGAAGTAGCAAGTGGCCACATTGGTCACGGTGGTTCTAGCACCGTAGTGAGCCATGGTGGGATTTTAAAGCTTGCTACTCATGTAAGTCTGAAGACTCGATCGATATTTCATGATGGTAGAGTCTGATTTGAGCGACACTGCGTGGACTCGACTTGGAGTTGCTGGAGTTGCCGGCTCAACTAACTCGCTCTTCCAGAAAAAATCATTTGGAATGGACCAAATTAAAGAGACAAAGAACAAAACCATCATGGCTCAATCGTAGTTGGCTTGGACTTTTGGCTCAAAATGCAGGATATCGCGCTCCATTCGTGCCGCTGCATTTACTTGTTGTGAGACGTGTACCCTTCGAAGCGAGCAACATACGTATATCTGGATGTGTTCCACCCTGTGTGAAGAAGACTGTTGCTTCTATTTCTGAAAAAGGGGACTTGCAAAGAAAACAGCAGCATCTTGCATCGACTTCTTCGGTGATTTGGTGCACACCTCAAGAATGATTCCACAGGAACCTTGACTCTTTATCGGACAATCACTTGAAGACTTTGACCATGATCGATATCAAAAGCCTCGAGAAGCCACCCTCTTGAGCTTGAATGGTCCCCGATGGGGGAGTTGGGTTGGGTTGGGTTGGTGTAGTGTGCTTGTCCATGTCTACTTTCACTGACTAAGGGATGCATCATCATGTGGTGTCCTGACTATTTGGAGAGCAAGACGACAGGCTGGCTTTGGAACAGCTTGGGTCAGTCCAGGGCGTGTGGCACTTGAGACTATCGTCAAACCGATCGAATTTTGCGGATGGCATAAAATAATGGATGTTGCGCGTGGCCACCAGATCCTCGATCTCAGTTCGCAGCCTGTTTCCGCCGTGTCCGATACTTCGCTCTGTCTAAAAATCAGGGTGCATGCTTCCTTTCTATTTCGGCGTCAACCTTGGTATGCAGTCGCATATTGATTTTGATATAGCTGCAGTTACATCTATATGATGCTGGCAATGGTAGCACGGCCACGCACTGTACCAAAGAACAGAACTGCCGCCTTGAGCGCGCTATGTCGAGAAGTTTGCGACCAATTGAAAGAAGACCCAGGCGACGACAACGTGCTAGCACTCACATTAGGAGCACCTGGACTCGTGGGTTTACGACTCCTGCTATGGACTCATGACTGTATGTACAGGCCGCTCAACATGCCCTCATCTATCCTGGCCTTTAGCCGAGTCGAATTAGCCAGGATATGGATCTTCGGAACGGCACCAATGTTCCGCAAACCTATGACAACACTTTTGGTCTTCAAGAAAAGCATGACTCGTGATTTGACTTCCTCATGAATGAGTATGGGTTATCTCAAGCCAAACCAGGCACCTTTGCTAAATTTCGACCAAAACAAGTATAAATTACCGCGGATCTACATGCCACTAGGAACTTACCGACGCCAGTCGATGAGGTTGAAATGCATTGGGCACATAACAAGATGGGGCCTCAAAAGGTCGATTGTCCGATTCGATGCACGTTGTGGAATATTAGCAGCACGCAGTCCGGAAAACCCGCCAGCCCTGTATTACGCGTCATCTTCCGCGAGGTTCATTGACGAACCTTGAACTAACAGACTCGTATTTCAACAGCAAGCAATGGACAAGATTTCTGTTATCCATTAGCATTTTGCCTACCTAGATAATTACCAGTCGCTGACAATGATGGACGGAATGATGGAAATCGTAAACAGAATCAAGTTAGTATCAGCCTTCAAGTCGGTACTTCGATAGGAACGCATGAAAACGTACTCAGAACAAGCCTAGCTTCCAATCGTCATGCGGTTCTTGAGATTAGGAACCGAAGTGTACACCAACAGCAACGACGTTTTTGTTGCGGCATGTATCACCGTTCCTGGTGAGGCTCTGCTCGTCAACACGGCGCTACTTATGTCTTATACCGGGACATTCCCTTGGCGCAGTTCTCAAGATCTTTTGCTACCATGTATGATAATCAATTGCATGGGATTCCCAGTATTTCTTAGGTGTGGGGACTTATAAACGCAAGCACACACCAAGGACTGGCAGGTGACCTCGGGACTATGGTCTAGGTTTGCGGGCCAAGGCTTTGCTGTAGCCAAGGCTTCGGGAATTCCACGACAACCGTGGATCTTGATTTATACTGTGGCGCCCTCGAGGAATGACTCCTTTCCTTCGACTCATGGAAGCAGACTACAAATGGCACGCGGTTCTCTGGTTCCTGTTCGAACCGAATGAGGTAGGTCGCGGGCTCATGGCAATTCTGGATCTCATATAACGTTATGCTCTTTACAGTCCCTTTTTTCATTTTTTCTGTGTCCCTACCAAACATAGTGGATCCCTGAGCCGGCTACGATCTCTATGCATTGTGGACCCCTTGAGATTGCGAATCTGCATTGCTAGGCCATCGGAGTGGAATTTAGGAAAAGGCATGCGTGGCCATGTCTTTGTTTTCTATTTAGGACACACTCAAAGCTTCAAATTTGGGGATGCACCCATCTAGACGCTGCAGTGGCTCGATCACTCCGTTCTATTTTTGTGCAGCTTGGCCATGCAGCTCTCGAAAATGGCTGCCTCAAGAGCCTTGCATCTTCTTTCCCTTTCCTGGATAACCTTGGCTGTGAGAGTATCCTGCAATTCGGCAATTGACCACCATATTCGATCTTCAGGCTGTTCGTCCAATGCCAACAATTCCGCCAGTCCCACTGTTGATCTGGTATACGCTGTCCACGCTCCCCAGATCACAATCTCTCCGGATTCCAGAACGTATTACAACTTCTCAAACATTCGATATGCAGCTCCGCCTACCGGTTCCCTACGATTCCAACCCCCACAAGATCCAGTGAACAATCGATCCGCCGGCGTTCAGGATGGAGTCTATGGCAAGATATGTCCGCAGGCGTACACGCCTTGGCAGAGCGCGGCACTTGTAACAGCACCCCCTGGTGAAGCGGAAAGCGAAGATTGCTTATTTCTTGATGTCGTGGTTCCAGAACAGGTGTGGACCAATCGATGCAATACCTCACGCCCTATCGTCGTCTGGATTCATGGAGGCGGGTTCCAGCTAGGTGCCAAATGGGGCACACCAATGACGAATCCCCTTGGTTTGCTCGATCGCAGCTTTGACAATGACGCCGAGGGTGCAGTCTGGATTGGGTTACAGTATCGTGTAAGTTGAGTAATTCTCTACACCAGATGGGACACCTGCAGACTGACTCTACCGAAATACCCAGTTGGGTGCATTTGGTTTCCTACAGGGCGACTCGTTTGAATCGGCAGGGGGTGTATCCAATGTTGGCTTCTACGATCAGCGCAAGGCTTTAGAATGGGTCCAGCAATATGCTTCTCTTTTCGGCGGTGATCCTTCGCGAGTCACAGTAATGGGTGAATCCGCTGGTGGCGGCTCCATTCTGCATCATCTGACTGCCTATGGTGGAGAACAGGATGCACCTTTATTTCAGCAGGCCATCCTACAGTCGCCAGCATATGTACCGCGTCCTTACAAGTCCCAGGCCGAGGATTCATTCTCCGTTCTACTTGAGGCCGCCAACATCTCCACGTTGGCAGACCTTGTAGAGCTTGACACATACGATCTACAGGTTGCCAATAAGCTCTCGCAAAACTCGGATTTCTACGGAACTTTCCAGTTTGGACCAGCTCCAGATGGTTCATTCGTTCCAGAGCTTCCCGAGAAGCTTCTCACCAGCGGACAGTACCACAAGGGCGTCAAGGTTATGGTCGCCCACAATACGTTCGAAGCGCAAAAATATACCGACCCGGCCGCGAACAATTCATCCGCCTTCGATACATATATGAAGCTATATTTCCCCGAAGCCAATGTTTCCACTATGGTAGACCTTTCCACCAATATCTATCCCGCGGTATACAACGATACGTCCTTGCCGTGGTCAACGCCTTTCGAGCGGCTTATGACTGCCGTCGGAGAATTCACATTCGTGTGTCATGCGTACTTCATCGGTGAGGCTTTGGGTGCCCAGAACGATAACGATGCGTACTCGTACCTCTTTTCAGTGCCTCCAGGAACCCACACACTTGACGTCAATTATTCCTACTACTTGAACAGTACCTGGAGCACCTTGGTGGTTAATGTCACAACTGCGCAGTATATGCAAGGATACTTGATCAATTTTGCGGAAGCAGGACAACCTAATCGTCCAGGACAACCTGAATTCCCTGTATACGGTGACAGTCATTTAGATCTAAACTTGAACCAGACTTTCATAGATGTCCTTACGGATCCGGCGGCAAGTTCTCGATGTGACTGGTGGAGACAGGCACCATATGCTTGAACGAGGGTACTACGAAGTCAAGTATCGTAGATAATTGATGATTCGTGAAGGGTTCTCAGCAGGCTCAAGAATTTCTGGGGGATTTTCCAGACACCAGCAGTCAATATCATATCAATTCAAACAAAAAAATTCAAGAAGATGTGGAGCTCCGCAGGCATGTACCTCTGTTCTTGCGTTACGACGAAGCTCAGGGAAGGGGGAGTCCAACCTCAGGGTTCTCAGATCTTCTTGGCTTTGTAATTATAGCACAAATGCAGCGGCAATCCTCCGCGAAGTCTTCGCGTGCCTCTTCGTCGCAGGCCCGGGCCCGAGGCACACAGGTAGACACAAGACGGAACAAGGGCACGAAAGATAGGTCTTTGCATGCAATTGGAGAGTCAGGCTATGTGGAAAATTGGTGAAATAAGCAGTTGAGAAGAGAATGAATCGATATCCTAGAAAAAGTCTCCGTCTTAGGTCTCTGTTCCGCTCTCGAATTGGATTGGCCTCACAGGCACTACTTATCGGTCGGAGTGCTGCACGTGACTTTCAGAAGTTGACTGAGCTTGGAGTCATATTACTGTAAACATCGTGGCTTAGCCAAACAGGAAATTGACTATGGTCAGATAGTCTTCTTAGGTCCTCTCACAGGGATAAGAAGAACATGCATGATGCAGCTAGGGTGGTGTTCCACGTATCATCCGGACACCGGGGCTACTAGTGGCCGATATCTGGGTACTTGTGAGGAATCTCACGTTGAAGATAATCAAGATCTCGAGTCCTTGATAACCTCGAGTGAAGGGGGCGTTCTGACATCTTTCTAGAGTCTTGAGATATATTGTTCTGCACTCCAGGGTTGGTGCCGTCACCTTGAATTATCGAAGAGCCCAAGGACGATCCCCTAATCCAAGCAAGTGCCCTCATCTCTATCTCGAACAGCAAGCCGTTTCCCCGCGCGGGAGAGTGCGGATCTCGCAGGCTTCGCGCAGTACTTGCTGTGCGGTAGGCGAGTTTATTGTCCTGACAAAAGCGATCTACTTTACGACTCTGTTATCATCTTTGAAGAGACAACAACAACAACAACAACAACAAGGGCGGATACCGGGAAGCGCGCTTAGGCCGCCCTTCGACACGATGAACAGGGTCAAAACAAGTGATAACAGAGCCCCTTTCCTCCTGAAGGATGAGCCCATCGAAAATCAGAGGTCTCTGAAGGTCAGAGTCATCGGAGCAGGATTATCAGGCATTTACCTTGGCATCAGAATCCCCCAGCGCCTTCGCAACGTCGATCTCAAGATATACGAGAAGAATGATGGTGTCGGAGGAACCTGGTGGGAAAACAGATATCCTGGATGTGCCTGTGACATTCCAGGTAACCACAGCATCAGCATCGCAGACGCAAGTGTTGGTTTTACTACTAACGCGGCAATGAATGGCACAGCACATTCCTACCAGTTCACTTTTGAACCGAACAAGTACTGGAATGGATTTTATGCCAAGGCTGAGGAGATTCGACATTACATTGAGCGCGTCTCTAACAAATACGGGGCGAATAGGTTTATCCACTTGGGCCGTAAGGTCACGAGTTACGGCTGGGATGAAAGCAAGAAGCAGTGGTAGGTCCGCACACGTTTGGACGCTGGCATCGCCGATACTAGGACACTGGGTAGTGTGTTGACGCGACGACAGGCATATATGCATTGAATGCCTCGATACTGGTGCGAAGTTTGAGGAAGATGTTGACATTGTAGTCTCAGCTCGAGGGTTCCTGAATGATATGAAATGGCCTGATATTCCTGGATGGCAAGATTTCAAGGGCGAGAAGATGCATTCGGCGAAATGGAACGACAAGTACGCCTTCTCTATCCCATAAGGTACGGAAGAATATTCTGACTGGGTTCTAGTTATGACTTCCAGAACAAGAAAATTGCTGTGATAGGTGGGGGTTCGAGTTCTTTACAGCTCGTCCCAGAGCTACGCAAAATCAGTGGAGTGGAGGTCAATGTGTTTATGAGACAGAAGACGTGGATAACCAACCGTTTCGGCGACTTTATCATGGAACAGATGGGATGGGATCCCAGCCAGCTTGACAGTACGAACAAGAAGTTCCTGGCGAATGCATGAAGCAACATCTCGCTGACTATTCTCAGTTTCCAGTGACCGCATATCCGAATGGGAAACCGACGAGGCGGCCTATCTCAAATTCAGGAAACTATTGGATGACGACAGCAACTCTATTCATTTCTCTGTGAAAAAGGGGTCCGATATGCAGAGAACTTTAGTTGACTTATTTTCAAAAGTCACACGAGAGAAACTCTCAAGTAGGCCCGACCTACTTGAAGTGTTCTCGCCAACCTTTGGCGTTGGATGTCGAAGGATCACCCCTGGGGCAGGTTACCTGGAAGCACTATGTGAGGCTAATGTGAGGCTTTTTACCGGAGACATCGATTTCATCAGCAGTTCTGGACTTTCAGTCGCTGGAGAGCACGTTGACGCCGATGTACTAGTGTGTGCAACTGGCTTCAACACCTCTGCGATCCCTACTTTCCCAGTGGTGGGCAAGGAGGGCGTGACCCTGGCGAAAAAATTCTCTCCTTTTCCTCAGACCTACCTGTCTCTTGCAATTGCTGGATTCCCGAACTACTTCATGATGCTTGGACCAAATTCGGGAATCGCAGCTGGACCCCTCAATCCACTTATCGAGGCTCAAGGAGACTATATCATCAAATGTATCCGCAAATTGCAAAAAGAAGACTACAAATCAATGACGCCGAAGAAAGAGAGGGTGGATGACTTCATGGAGTATGTCGGAGACTATTTCAAGCAAACCGTTTTCATGGACCGTAAGTATCTCTTTTCTCCAAAGCGCGAGCCTCGACCCTTGTACCAAAGCATCTTCTCAAATCCGACGTCTCGGCTCAGCAACATGCTAACACGCGATTATAGCGTGTAAAAGCTGGTACAAAACGGATGGTGGCACGGGCAATCGTATTTCAGCATTGTGGCCGGGGAGCATCTTGCATCAGATGGAGGCTCTCAGGGCACCAAGATGGGAGGATTATGACTTCGACACACAAGAGCAGAACCGTTTACGCTGGTTTGGTAATGGCTTCAGTAAATGTTTAATCGGAGAAGGTGATCCCTCGTTCTACCTGAACCCCAATGTCGTGGATGTGCCTCTTGCGGGTACTCCGGAGCAGGATGTCGTACACGAGGCGAGGCCATACTCCCACTAATAATTGGCGCGCTGTCCACACCTATAGTATACTAGCATGCATCAACACGGTCTCAACAAGATAATCACTTTGTCTAACTTCGCTGTATTGTATTTGTTGGAGGCTATTGCAAGTATCTCCTCCCGCCGAATTTTTCAATGTGAAGTCATGAGTCTTAAGCAAGCTAAGTTTCCCCGTGGTTTTCATTGTCGACTTAATACATCACATGACATTTGTCGACGAGGACGATAGCCGCGACGAAGCAGCTAGCAGGCAATCGTCAGACTGATTTCCAACGCCGGACGTGGTTAGGGGATATCCGAGGGTTTGGGACGCGCTTCTGAATGGCACATGTGACACGGTGCAGGGGACTCCCGTGCCAGACCAGACTGGAATAATCACCCAGTATCGGGATGAAGCTTCGTCTCGAGTGGGTACGTAGGCTTCTCCTGTGCTCGAAACAAAGGATTCCGGAACAAATCAGCCGCGTGGCGGCTGGCAACGAGAGAAGGTACGGCGAGTCTAAATAAGCACACCCACGAAGCCTGAACAGGCTTGAAGCAGATCCGAGTGTCTGGGACTAGACCGGTCACGAATACCAGATCTAGCTAGAATGTACACATTGAGCTGGGGAAAGTGTTGAGGCTTGATTAGAGGCGGTTAGTCTGAGATGTAACGCTGCTTAGAAGTGACGCCGTCGACCGGAAAACCCGTGTTCAAGGGCTAGCGCTCTCACCTCACCACTAGGATTCCCCACGGGGTAGCATGCCATCTAAAATCCCTAACCATACTACTACGAATCTAGCATGCCCGGCAATTCCATGCGGTACCCCAAGTATGAGGGGTCAGTATAATGGGTCAAAGAGTATATGGTCTGCGATGCCTTCCCGCACGTCGTTGACACCGGCCCAGGCTCGACTCCAAGTCGATCGTTGAGAGCTGTCCCGTCTTATCGTCTTCCATCCACACGATTTGGCTACTTTGCTGTACTTGCAGCTCCTCAAAACAACATGGATGACGAGAAGTCCAGAACCGCTACCGCCCACTGCGAGGACCCATACGTGGACGCAGACGCCAGCGAATATGAGCCTCCTTCAGAGTACAAAGTCCACTGGAGGACCTTTGCAGCGATTGTCGCCCTCGCCATGGGCAATGTCTGCGCTGCTATGTCCAATACTGTTAGCCACCTCAAACCTCTTTTAGGACCCCTGAGTGGGCCCTCGATGAAGCAGTAAATTAACATAGTACAATAGTCAAACACAACAATCCGTTCACAAATTGCCAGCCTAGGCGACTCAGGTATCGAATCTTGGATTGCCAATTCCAATTTTTTGGTTACCCTAGCTTTTGGGCCCGTTTTCGTCAGTCTTTCTACTATCGGAAGGCGATCGGTCGTCCAGTCTGTTGACAATAACTAGGGCTTCCTGAGTGACAGGCTTGGCAAGAAATGGTTCATTGTCTTGCCAGCTACAATTGGTGTCATAGGGGCAGTGATCGCTGGATCCGCCAAACACACCACAACTATCATCGGCGGGCAGGTTTTGACTGGTCTGGCAAATGCCGGATGTGTAAGTAACCTCATGCAAAGACAAAGAGGGCCCATGCTGACGAAAACCTGGCGTAAATAGATAATTGGCGTTCCGACAGCTCTTGAAGTTACCCCTAATAAATATCGACCATGGACACAAGGATTTATCATGACGATGGCCAGCGTGGCTGTCGTTGCGGGAACACTTGCTGCCGGAGCTTTTGTCAAGTTCTACGATCAGGGTTGGCGCTGGTCTTACTACCTCAATGCCTGCATCTATGGAATCACCAGTCTGCTGGTACTGGTGTTTTACCACCCACCTCCTACTGGCCTTCGCCGGCAAGAGACGAGCGTGCGGAACCACTTCGGACAGGTCGATTTCATCGGCATTTTCGTGTTCACAGGGTCCTTAGCGTCGTTGATCATTGCCTTGACATGGGGAGGGACAACTTATGCCTGGAACTCCAAGCAAGTCCTGGCGTCCCTGATCGTTGGCTGCATTGGACTTGTTGCATTCGGCCTATACGAGGCCTTTGGCACGTCTGAAGGCATTTTCGACCACCGTCTTTTCGTCAATCGAAACTTCCCTATCCTCCTCTTTGTTTGCGCCGTCGACGGAATGCTGTTGCTTGGCGTCAACGTTCTCTTCGCCCAGCAAATAGCCATCGTCTTCACTCAAGATACCCTGAAAGTGGCTGCAGATTTGATGCCTTATCTTTGTCTATCTGCGTTCGGTTGTCTGCCCGCAGGCTACCTCATGGGAAAGACACAGCGATACAGACTCTTACTCGTCTTTGCCTTGGGCTGGTGTGCCTTGTTCACAGGTACGTACAAGCCCCCTGTACCTTTTTGGTGAAGTATGACACTTTCGTGTTCATGATACTAACATGCGCCCCAGGTCTCATGGCTCTACTCAACCCGTCCCGACTCAGCTTCTTGTACGCATTCTCTGCTTTGTTCGGAATTGGGACAGCTGTAACCACTGTAATTCCCAGTAAGCCGCCGACGTTCCCCACCCATTCTGAATGTATTACAATTACTGACCACACTGAAGTTGCCGCTCTATCATTATCTGTGCCTTCATTCCTGTTGGGGACCGCTGGTACACTGAGCATTTCCGCTCGCGCTTTTGGCGGAATTATCGGCATCACCATCTTCACAGTAATCTACGATAACAAAATGAGCCAAGCTCTGCCAGCGAAAGAGGCCGCTCTCCTCGGGCAGTCCGGATTGGATGTCTCACAGTTGCTACCCCAGGTCCTTGCGGCTTTCGACGCTGCTAGTCCCCCAGTAGCACTTGCTGAGATCCAGGGCCTGTCCCCTCAACTTATCCCAGAGATCTTGGGTGCATTCTCGGATGCCAACACGTATTCGTGGAAATATGTATGGATCGCGATCGCTGTAGTAGTTGCTGTCAACGCTCTTGTGGCGTGTTTCCTCAAGCCAGTGAAGGATAGGATGAATGGGCATGTCGAGTCGGCTCTGGAAGATTCCGATGTTAGGCAAAAGCAAATTATGGCTGCTAGTCATTAAAGTACCTACTGTACAAAATGGATCTTGGCGTTCAAACAACGTCGTTAAATATAGCTTCTTTACGTTTTGTATCTTGCAGATCTTAGCTTCACGACACGCGTGCGTCTCGAATTTAGAATATTCAAACACCGTGAGAAGGAAAACATGAGTTCTGTTGATAAGGCTTGAGCAACGAATTGTCAGACTGAACACAGTACCAAGGAGTAATGCTGACATGAATTCATTCTTCAAGGTTGGTTCGCGAAGCGATTGATTCGAAGACTTGATGCTTGTCCTCAGGCTTTGACATTGAACACGCCAATGCTCGCGGCTCTGGAGAAGAGCCACAATTGTAAGTAATCTTGAGAACGTGTACTGTGTTAGCACATGCACTCAGCAGGCCATCTGGTGAACTCAATTTTCCGAAACTGCAGGTACTTTACCCGCAGAGGAACCAAATCGTGCCGCATAGTAGCAGCCCTGCACATGTGCTTCACAGTAGATCGTAATATCTACTCCTCCATGATTTGTTGTGTGCCACCTCAATTGGGTTCCATTCCAAAGATTCCGCATATCATTGGAACCATTGAGCGAGAGATAGTGAGAGAAGCTGCTTAGGTGAGGAGCATGTAACAAAACACAGCCGATGGCTCTAGGTGTCACAAGGTTTGCCAGCTAAGCCTGAGTTGTTCCCACATACAGCATGATTCAGTCTAGGCCGCAGTTATTTCACGGATTATAGAAAGAGCGAATTATTTCAAAGGGTTGGGTTTCTTTGATTCACCGTCTTTGTGACGCTTACATCAGCTTATATCTACCTAGCTATTCAACTGCATGTCAGACGCTTTGGACACGACATTCGTGCATTGATCGCCCACCGGTTCTCCATAGTCTGACAGCCTTGTGAGGCAGTGCAAAACTTTGTCTTACTGAGTAATTCGAACCCACAAGTAAGACGATGACGATTTTGTTGGATGTTGATGTCGATTATTTCCATCAATGCAACAGGGAAAAGGAGTACTTAAGCCTCAGCCTGGCCTGGTGAGTCTTGATCGCTTTGAGTCTGTTTCCAAGCATAATCGACCTTTGAAAAATAGGGAGTCGTATCCTCCTGTCTTCTTCACCAATATTTCGGCGCATCACGCGTCCTCACTGAACAAGAGCCAAGTTTTTTATCCCTTTGGCTGCAGGGCAAAGTATTCTATCACCCGATTGCCACCAAATTGAGCGTTGCCTACAATACAGAGGAGACAATGCAGTCAATCATGTCGCAAACACTGTTAGATTATTCGCCTCGCCATTACACTACTGCTGTACCTCAGACGATACGGAGACTTCTCTTCCCTCGTTCTTCTGGACTTGCGCGCGGCAAAATGAGAAAGGCGGGCGTGTCCGAACACTCCATTAAAACAAATGTTGGGATCGCAAGTTCGTAGACAGTATGTGAACAATTGTCACAACTGTGGAAATAGAGAGAAAAACGAGGGAACAGTTGTGTACACTCCTTGGAATTATTGAGAGGATTGAGCAACAAAGATAAGCGATCATTGGATGACATAGAAAATGGAATTCATGGTATTGATTATGTGTATTTGGGAGCGGCTGGGACCCAAAGGAACAAGATATTTCGATCTGTTAGATGTTCTGGGTTTACTTGCATGGCAATTATCACGGGTGATCGGAATTTTGAGGGTCTCAAGAGAAAAGAAAATAGACTCGCTCATTAGAATAGCATGAGTGAATCTGCTTTTGACCTGTACCATAATACACGAGCAGATCGCGAACAAAATAGATCCTTCATGGGTGGGCGACGTTGACTTGGTCAACAAGAAATGTGCGTGCCCACAGTTCCAAGCATCTTGGACTCCGGCTGTCAAGCTTTTGTGTCATTGATATGTCCAGTCGGCTAAGACGAGCACCGAGTTTCCCTCTCGATGAAAGTGACTTTGAAACAACACATGGGATAGTAAAGCCAAGAAATCAAGCCCGTGAAACTTGGAGAAAGGCTCTTGTCACGAGGTTGCATACATCCCAAGGTCGCCACGTAGCCTCGTGCTCTGCAACAACGCTAGGGCCAATGTCATTGGGTGTGAAAATTGGTTACCTATTTGAGCGCATTAGATGAAATTGGATGATTTATCTAGGGGCCGATAGCAAAGTCATCCCCTTTTGATTGGGATCCAGATCAGACCCAGAAAGGATTGTTCTAAAGTGGCTGTTAATATATGCGGAGTCGATAGTAAGGCGATAGGCGGCCTCATCCTAAATGAATTGTACCAAGTAGCAGGAGGGGAACGAACTGAGCTGTGCCTTTACCTGTTATAAACAGTATACTGCTCTTGCCAACGCTTATTGAGCTAGTCACATATCTTCCAAGCCGTCTCGAGATCCAGGTATCCAAGCCCGAGATACCGAGCTCGCAAGCTGTCCGATTTACGTTGAATGGCCACAAGGGTGGATCAGAGGACAATACACTCGTTTCAAGTACTTACTTACAGCTTACCAGATCATCGGGCCCCTCAAGCTCCCCGAAAGGACATGGGTGTCCGCGAAGGTATCATGATCTATCGTGGAAGTGCCGAGGGTAGTCAACAGCGTAAAGTGAGAAAGACACGAGATAAGACAGCTGAAGCAATGAGCAGTGACCCCACAGCCTCCGTGATTTATGGAATCATAATCATAGTGAGACTGATCCCGCCTGATCCAAACCCTATCTTACACCGAGATGCATACTGGTGGTGGTATTACCAAGAGAGCTGGACACAGGGTTTCACTCACCTCAAACAGTCAATATGCATGTCCGCTCCAGGCCTCTGAGAGTGTGACCATCTCCAAATAGGCTAACTTAACATACATTCGCATGCATTGCTTGGCGAAATGTACAACTGATAGAAAGTGTGGGGGTACGGCGTCCGCCACCCGCTTTAATGGGACGCGAAGGACCGCAGTGGCAGTGGATTAGCAACGACTACAATTAGCCGAAATGTCGTTGGATGGCTCGCTGTATGCCGCAGGAAGTTGAACCGCACCATGTTTAACACGAGCAAGAGCTCCTGGAGGGTAACACCACCATTTTCAAGGGGGCATTCAATGGGGCATTTAAGCCGGCAGTACCGGATGAATAGCGTGATATTCCGATGTTGACAGGGGATTCGAATCTCGGCATGGCTTGCGGGTTTAGGGCAAGTTCAACTTCCTAAGGCAAGCCACATAATCTTGGTCAGTCCGGTTGGGCAAATGGAGACACGGAGGTACGAGAGTACCTACGCTTGTTGATATGCTGAATCCCGCGTTCAAATATTGTGGAACACCTCGGATTGCATACTGAGATGCATCAACAAAATGTTGTTTGCGAATAACTAATTCTGTAGTGCTTGACGCACGAATAATCATCCACGATCATGGACCTCTCCTTGGGTACTGGCTATATAGGAGCAAGAGATGAGTCAGTGGACTGCAATGTCAACATAGGTAAGGTTTTTTTCCCCAGCCCTCTTTCTCTTCCGTATAATGTTTTGTGACCGGATTTGCTGACTGAGCGAACAGGTGGGACGGGCCTGACCATAATCTGGATCATGGTTTTCTGTGCTCTGGTCATCGTTGTCGCTCGACTTTATACACAAGCGCGTATCACGAAACAATTCGGTCTCAGCGACTACCTTATGTTCTGCTCTATCACGATCATCGTCGGATTTGCGTCTTTGATATCGGTTCAATATCACTATGGATGGGGTCGTCACCAAAAATGCATTACCGACGTTCAGAAACTGGAAACACAAATCAAATTCAACGTGACAGGCCAGTCCTTTGGGATCATGGGCTCTACATTTGGTCGTCTCTCATTCATCATTTTCATGCTGGCTCTGTTCGGTTCCAAAAAGTGGGTGAGGTGGGCTCTTTGGACAATCTTTGTAGCACAGATCGTCACAAATGTGGGCACAGTGGTCGCCATTTACGCCCAATGCAAGGATCCGAGGGCCTTGTACGATTTCACCTTGCCGGAGGCGACGTGTTGGCCATCATATGTCCAGACGGTAAGTAGCTCGCCCCAAAACCCCCCAGCGCAGAGGCTTGAGTAAATTTTTCTCGATACTTTTGCTGATATAGCTCTGGCTACCAGTATCTTGGCTGGGCGCACACGTCTTTCAACGGTGCCTGCGATGCGTTCCTCGCTGTTCTACCTGCAACCATGATCTGGAATCTACACATGAAGACCAGAATGAAAGTTGGACTGGCAGTGTTGCTGGGCATGTCTGCGTTGTAAGTCTACCTTCCCTGCGGAGCCCTCAGTCTTAGCACTAATACTGCAGAATCCAGGGCACTTGTCGGCCTCATCATGAAGTGCGTATACTTAGATGCTCTCTCATATGAAGGGGACTATAGCTACAACACGGTGCCGATGTTCACCTGGATTGTCGTTGAAGGCACTCTAGTGGCCATGGCTGCGTCAATACCTCTCCTGCGACCTCTAATGAAGCAAATGGGCAAACAGCAGACCAAAACGTCAAACTCTTATGACCTGCCTCACTACGCCATACGATCAGGCCATACGGACTCGTCCGGAGTCAGCAAATTTGGTAGCAAAATTCGCACGTCGGTGAGGGTTAGCTCCAATATGGCCAGCCCTCGCACCCTGTACCCCCTCGACAGCGACAGCGATGATGGCCTCCTGGTGCTACAAACAACAAAAGACAACCCGGAATCTCCGGAAATTGCTGGATTGCGTAACGGAAGAATTCTCGTTCGGCAAGAGTACACCGTGACGAGCGAAGCGAAGGAGAAAGGAGACACACAAAATGAGAATGCGGAGGTGAGCATGGGTTCTGTGGTGCAGAGTGTACATACTCGGCGCCCGAGCTCGAGTGAGCAATATGTTACCAGCATTGGAGAGCCTAGACCGCCACCTTCGGCATGGTCGAGGGGGAGAGGATAATGTAGATAGAGTCGAGAAGGCCTGCAGGGTCCTGAATGTAACGAAGTCGTTTGTTTCGGTTGGGAGCCGGTCGGCGTATTCGGCCGACAAGGGCGAAGATCCAGGATGGGAACTCAATTGGGCTGTGGTTATGTACTGTTCCCCCGGGACATCCGGAGGATCTCTTAAAAATGGGGTTGGTACCGAGAAATTCATGGGTAGGGAGTTCGTGCAGTTGGCTGCAGGGGCGAATTTGATTTATTACCATTGGTGGGTTTTTCACGTCAAGACGTGACCACCACATCTCCTGGCCTTGGAGTAACACGCAGTGCAATTCAGTACTTTTGATACATGCCACCACAAATCTTAAGCTCAATATCTCGACCATTCTCGCAGTGCTTCAAGCATTGCAAATTCAACTGTGACCACGAAGACCACATGCGACATAGTGCGGGCTAGCATGTAGTCTTGGCTGCTACAGCTTCGGAAAATGATATATCAGGCAGGTCAAACAAGCTTTCTTTATTACGGAGCGGTCCGCGTTCAAGAACCCGGCGAATCGACCCGGTGGCCCAGGGAATGCTGCTCCTATTCTTACTTTAGCCTAGCGGGTGAGAACATCTCCAGCATCGCCACGAACTTGCATGGAAGGGCGGAAATTGGGAGTCTAACAGGCTAGTCCCAAGGACCAACTGCATAACTCACTCCCCACTCGTTACAAATCTAGATATCTAATCAGCGAGACACGCCACAACCTCCTGCTATCGGCTCTCGCCGCAGACACAAAAATCTATGAGGCTTTGCTTCTTATTGCTTGAAGACTGTCCACCGTCTCGGCTGTGGCGTTTACTCCCGAATGGGACACACTATTGAGCCTGGATACGTAAATGATACGAATCGTGTAGCCAACACTCAAACTCTACCAGGGTGACTTGCCGATTGCCCGGTCATGTGGTCATCATCTCCCTCCATATTTTTCTTAGCAGAGATCATCATATCGGTCCTTGCGATGACGCTTTCCAATAATTCAGTCTAATGAGAAGCTGATATGCATTCAATAGCAAAAGATAGTTGTCCAAAAATGACCTTGACATCCGCGAGCCAACATCAACAGGCCATGATAAAGTGGAGGAGCAAGTGGCTTCTTGACTTCAGGACCAACTCGGTCTAAATCAATCCAGGACCATTTGGCCCCCTCTGCATTCTACAAGTATCAGGGAGTGTTCCAATCTCCCATATTCTCGCAGCCAGGTCCACAATCTACCTAGTCTCACATGCCGACTCCCCATCAGTCCTGGCCCCTACTTTGTCGCCCTACACTCGGCAGCTTTGTTTGAATTTGTCTCAACTACCCCCTATCATCATTAACGTCAATTGGTAGCTTCTCAGGGGAGTTCAGGTTCTTTTCAGTTCTTTGGGGCCTTCTGCAACATCTCCAGTGCTCAACCCAGACTACCGGTGGTGCCCCTAGCTGCATGTCAATCCGCGACCGGAGTCCCTCACCTCGACCTAGTCTAGACCGCACTGTACCTATTCATACGAGATGGCTTCAAGTCTGCGTTTGCTCTTCTTCTCGCTGATCAGCCTCTCGACGACCATCACAGCCAAATGCTCGTCCTTCAACGTGACGGCGCTGCACACCTTCTCGTACCCATCATGGCTCGAAAACCTCGCGATTCGCTCCAACGGTGAGATTCTCACCACGCGACTTGACACGCCCATCCTTTATCAAGTCAACCACATCACTGGAGATGCCGTGGAGGTGGCCACCTGGAATGCTTCCGAGTACTCTGGCGCGCTAGGCATTTCAGAAGGAACCGAAGACGTCTTTTATGTCATTTTGTCTGCATTCTTTGATCAGGCGACGTTTGTCAAGACCAGTGGAGTCAATAGCATTTTCAAAGTCGACATGAGCACTTTCTCTTTGAGTGATGATGGCTCGGTGGAAACGAATGCGACAGTCACGCATTTGACGGATATCTACGAGGCGGACTACCTCAACGGCTTGGCAACTCTCGATGATGGGCACATTTATGCTGGCGACGTCTACAGTGGCGTTATTTACCTCATTGATGTTTCCGATGGCGACTACCAAGTTGCGGTCAACGATAGCCTTGCGAAGTTCTCCGTCGACGGCGAGGCCGCTTCTACCAATCTCGGATCGAATGGTCTGAAAGTCCGTGACGACTATCTGTACTGGACAAACACTGCGAGGGGCTTTCTGGCGAGGATTCCCGTCGGATCGGATGGTCTACCGACGGGTGACAGCGCCATTGTCGCGACGAACCTCGCCAAGGCCGATGACTTTCAATTCCGGGATAGCGGGGAAGTCTTTGTCGCACAAAATCAACAAGACACCTTGAGCGCGGCGTGGGGTGTTGAGAATGGTGGAGTGGTGTCCGCCACAGCCATTGCCGGAAGCAACATCTCGACGATCCTAGCGGGTGTGACGTCGCCGAAATTCGGACGGACAAGCACTGATAGCAACAGGCTCTACCTGTCCACAAGTGGTGGTAAGTTCATCCTTGCATCCTGCGCAAAACTGTCAGATACTAAGATTGGAATACCAGGCCTTGCCCTCGCCATCAACGGATCAGTGACTGTCGCCGGTACAATTTCATACATTGACCTGCCCTAATTCTTTCGTATCATCGTTCCACATGTTGTACATGCCATCTTCATGGCTGCAATTAGTCTAGCACGACGGAAATAGACGTGTTCCTGGAGGAACTTAATAATAGGAGAGGCACGAATCTTGCCCGATGGGTCAATTCTGCTCCGTATTGTGCAGCCGTAAGAGGTCAAATTAGACGCTAAATGTACGATTTTGCACTCTTACACATTCTACATTCATATAGCAGCCCGCAGCGCATACGAAGATCAAAAACATTCCACATCTTCTCTGAGACAGAATGGTTTTGGAGAGTGCCACAAACATATACGTTTATTAACACTTGAGCATAAGGTAGGTAGTACAAACACTTACTGCCGTTGGAAGCGGTTGGAAGTTTTCAAATTGGCTTGGTGTGGACTAATACGAAATGAACAACCACATTCTGATCCAAGGGAATCATCGTGAGGATTCATATAGAAATTTCTTAATAAAATTTGATACCTAGTTATTATTTGATTTTGAGTCTCGCTCTTGGAGCGCCGTATACAACAATGGTCTGCCGGTGAGGACTAGGTATTGTCAAAGAAGCAAGTCTCGTGTAGCAAATTGTAGCATGCCCATCTATCTACCTATTCAGGCATCTCAGTACTGAAATATATTTCTTAACGAAAGGATACTGTATCACTAGGGTTCTCACCTCACCGGAACGGTCATTGTGGAAACCTTTTGCGCCTCGCCAATGGATCTGGAAGCCAGATGTTGAGTTTCCTTGACAGCTTTCACCTTGGACAATCACTCCGCCCCCATCCCCCCCGGGGACTGGGATGTTTGACGTGTTTATTGTCGCCGGTCATCACATCAGACTCTTATAGCGAGCTTTCTCAAACCATAATGAAGACTCTTTATTGGTGAGAACCAGAGGTGAGGATCTTATCCATGAATTGCACTAGATCCGTGGTATGCAATGGCCGTATCATGGAAAGAAGGCCAATGCAACATAGCCAAAGGAGGTTAGAAGATTGTTCATTTTACCACAGCACTCCAGCATAAATTTGATTTGTTACTCAGCAGTCTGTGGACTGGTGACAAGCTGTGGTGATGATCACAAAGAATTGATGCAGTCAAATTTTTACTGGATCATTAGCCTTCGTCCAGTCTGGCAGAGTCGATATGGTATGCCGGATCGAACAATCGAAACGTGCTTACAATTCTACATACCCAGGAAGGTAGGTACTTTAGGTAAGTAGCGCAGTGAGGCCAGGTAGGGGTGACGTTGGAAATCGGCAAGGATGAGGGATCGGCGTTGCAAGGCTGAGGCATTGACAGCGGTGATCAGAGAAGAGCATCCTTGTCTACCATACAAGGCTGCAAATAATCAGATATCATCATCAATATGTTCGCATGCTCGCAAGTTTCCCATATGACATTTCTCTTACGCTCCGGGTCGGTCCTGCCGAGAACATTCGAAATGGTGGCCTCTCTATGGTATGATCGTGAGTGAGCTTCACGTGTTGATTTCTCTCGCAAACTGTTCCAGGACATGGAGACTTCAACCTCGGAGCAACTGCAACAACGTTGTACGTGAACCTTGGAAATGCGTGAGATGAATACCTCGGCTTTTTGAACAGACTCCCTGATCTCGAGTCAGGGTTTGAAAGCCTATGTATGAAATCGGTAGCCGCGGGAGGCTACCTTCTGCGTATGTAACGCCTTCTGCATGATTACTCGCCATAATAGCGACGACAGCTTCGGTGGAACTGCCCAAACGGTTTTTTATGGGTTTCTGCTGTGGCTTGGTAGGTACCAGAATATTGGTTCCACTATCACAAGCTTCGAATGTTGATAGAAGAAAGGTTGAAATGAAGCTCGGTTGAGCCGCAAGGAGACCCCACAAGCTCGTCTAGGTGGGCAGGGTGGGGGACCTTCCAGGGGTCTGTGCTTAACTACGACGCTGTAGCGCAGCATGCAAGGCATCCCTGACGCAATCGTTGGCGACCCTGAACTGGGCCTGGAAGCTTGCACGTCACGTCTGAAGCCCGCGATCTGATCTCCTATGCTGAACGACCTTAGACTCCGCCAAGAACCACAAATAGCTCGTTGCAAAGCCATCTGGATCAGGCAACCAACACAGCACCTTGGAATTCAGACACGGCCTCACCAATACTGATGCCCATTGGTTCTTCTTCTGTCTCTGTCTATGCCAGCATCCAGCCTGATTGTCTGATTGTCTGCTATTCCTGGCATCATTTGATACTTCACTTACTTTTCCGGTCCCGCTTCCCAGGCTGACAGCTGACGCCTCTGCTTCGCTCGAGTCAATCTGGTCCTTGGACCTTCGGACCGATCATTACCGCAAGGGGACCTGTCTAAAGCATAGCTACATCTTCAACCTGCGAATGCCATTGACCTCTCGACCTCGCCTGTCACTCTTTCAACTAGTAGTCGCCTCTCTGCTCCCAATCTTATCGCTCGTCGCCATCTACGTATTCGAATTCCCCTTCTCCTCCAATTTTGCCAACAATATGTCTACTCCCGAGAGCTGGCGCCACGGTATTGGCCCACTTTACACCATCAAGACACCCCCTTTCACAATCGACGCACCTGGCGCGCCCGAAATCGAGGGCGAGACCAAGCCACGCCGTCACCCCAAGGCGAAAGATGGCCTCATCACGCGACCCCACCCCGATGTTGATACCGTCTTCAGCCTCGTCAAGCGCTCCGCCGAGGTGTATGCCGCCGAGCGCTGTGTAGGCTCTCGCAAACTGATCACAATACACGAGGAGATCAAGAAAGTGCCAAAAATTGTGGAGGGAAAGACACAGATGGTGGATAAAAAATGGCAGTACTTCGAGCTGTCTGACTTCTCTTTCATGACCTATGCCGAGTACGAGACACACTTGCTGAACTTGGCTTCTGGACTGCGGAAGCTGGGGCTGGAAAGGGGCGACAAGGTGCACATGTTTGCGTCGACAAGCGCAAATTGGCTGGCTATCTCCCACGCTTGCTCGTCGCAAGCTTTTACCATAGTAACGGCCTATGATACGCTGGGCGCAAGCGGCGTTGAACACACGCTGGTTCAGAGCAAGCCGACGGCTATGTTCACCGACCCACACCTGCTCAAGACCGCCTCTGGCGCGCTGAAGAAGGCCGACTCTATCAAGGTCGTTATCTACAACGACAAAGCTATTGGTCCGCCGACTCCTCAGTCTGATATCGATGCTTTCAAATCCTCTCATCCGAATCTCACTATCTTGAGTGTATCTGAGCTCGCCTCCCTTGGAGAGGCACACCCCTACCAGCCGTCTCCGCCGTCTCCCCAAGACATCTACTGTATCATGTATACCTCCGGCTCTACCGGACCTCCCAAAGGCGTGTCTGTTACCCACGAGGGCTTCGTTTCCGGCGTTGCTGGCTTAGTAAAAGTCCTCGAAGACAGTGTTAGTACCAACGAAGTCGTCCTTGCATACCTGCCTCTCGCCCACATTTTCGAGATGGTCGTTGAGAACTTAGTCCTCTTCTTCGGCGCGACAATGGGCTACGGCAGCACCAGAACTCTCTCAGACACCAATGTCCGTAACTGTGTCGGTGATATGCGTGCTCTCGCACCCACTGTTCTTGTAGGTGTCCCGCAAATCTGGGAGACCATCAAAAAGGGCGTTATAGGCCGGGTCAACGGCTCCTCGCCACTCGTTCGCGCTCTGTTCTGGGGTGCTGTGCAGGCCAAGAGTCTCATGGTGGCCTACAATCTCCCTGGTCAGACAGTTTTCGATTCTCTGGTCTTTAGCCAAGTGCGCAAGTTGACGGGTGGAAATCTGCGCTTCATCATCAACGGCGCAAGCGGGATCTCGAAGGAAACTGCGCACTTTCTCTCTATGATCCTGGCACCTATGGTGGCCGGCTACGGCATGACCGAAACATGCGGCAACGGCGCCGTAATGTCCCCACAGGAATTCAACCTGTCAGGATCGTGTGGAACTATATCACCCGCCGTTGAAATTAAGCTTGTGAGCATTGCTGAGCTCAATTACTACGCAAACTCGACGCCACCGCAAGGCGAGATCTTGATCCGTGGCATGCCTGTGCTGAAGGAGTACTATCTCAATCCAGAGGAAACCGAAAAGGCCATCACGCCCGATGGCTGGTTCAAGACGGGTGACATTGGTGAATTTGACCATGTAGGTCACCTCAAGATCATCGATCGCGTCAAGAATCTCGTCAAGCTTCAGGGCGGTGAGTACATTGCGCTCGAGAAGCTCGAAAGCGTGTACCGCAGCTCGCCCGCCGTGCAGAATATCATGGTGCACGGAGATGGCGAGCACAGCCGTCCAATCGCCGTGGTGTATGTCAACGAGGCTGCTGTCAAAGAGATGGCCAGTGCCGCGGGTGTGGACCCGAATGAGCCAGGTCTGCTAAAAGACAAGACAGTCGTCGGCACTGTGTTGAAGGATTTATTGGCACAGGCCAAGGGTGCGGGACTGAGTGGATTGGAGACGGTGGCCGGTGTGGTTTTGACAGATGATGAGTGGACGCCGCAGAATGTGAGTCCCTTCCCCCCTCAAACTCCCTCACCTTGCATGCATGTTTTTTTCTCTGCGATCGTTTGCAAATTCAGTGCTGATATGGATTTGATACAGGGACTTGTGACTGCCACACAGAAAGTCAACCGCCGTGCGTGCAGAGAGAAGTACCAGAACGACATTGAGGCTGTTTACAAGTCTATTTGAGAAGGCTGAATTCACCTCGTGAACACCTTTTATTTCGCTTTTAGATTCCTCATTCTATGCATACTCACACTGATCGGGATAGCAGCATTATTGGGACTCTCACGAGCATAACACGGCTGGCTCAGGTCGATGGCGCTTGTTTGTTTTGTCGTTAATGTATTAGGGGCACTCATGCAGCAATCGGTAGCGGTGTTGGGACAATTACTCCGGAGCTGTGATTAATAGTGGTATCTCCTGGTGGCAGCAAGCTAAGGAGTATTGAGACCTTGTACCTTATAGAATTTGGTACTAAAATTAACGGGCGCTACGTCCAAGTACCTAAGTATACTCGTGCTCAAATTAGACCTTATCTTCTGCCCGCAGCCCAACGAGACCTTGAGCTGAAAATAATCGGCGGCCTGCATATACCTACCGACCGGAGACGCCAATTTAGCGCTATACCACTGCTCCTCACAACACCGGGGACGAAGATGAAAAGACTGCATTTCAGGGAAAAAACACCGAACTTTGTATCAGGAAGTACAGTGAGACTTCAGCTCAAGTTTCGGTCCACGCAATAAGAATCTCACAACTTGGTCCGGCTGTGTGGGACAATCCTCCACTGCAGGAACCCCCCCCCTGCAACAACTGAACGGTCCGGATCGCTCAGAATATCCAGTCAATCGATCTTCGCCCAGAACACGGCGAGAGACAACGGGCTTCCGGCCCTGCTCTGCACCGCTTATATACAGAATTGATGAAACGACACATATACACCGCCTTCGCTTCCAGCGCAGATGGACAACCGCGACGTCGGTGCTGTGGTTCAGGTTGCCGCTGGGCTACAGCGGCGACTCAATCAGCTCACTTCGACCTGGACTAATGCGCCAGTGGAACTTCATCGGCTTCAAGAGACCGTCTCCAGAGCGTACACAATTCTCCAGAGTATCCTTCAGTCAATATTGGAACCTAGCATGGAGTTGGACAGCAATCGTCGACCTGTCCATGAGAAGCTCTCCAGTCATTTAGCGATGGCGAAGCAGCTCCTTGACGACATTGTTGATATCCTGTAGGTTTGACTCCAGGTACGGTCTTTTCCTTCTCAATTTTTGGAGCATTGGAGACTCATTAGCAAAATTCTGAGCGTCTGGCGTGTGATGTTGGTGTGCAAGGGTTCACAAGCACGTCTACCAGAATCATATCGGCATTCCGGACGGCGCTTTCATCGCCTACAATTCGAAGATCACCACGTGACTAACTGGAATTACAAAGGGATTTCGTACAACCAAATTCACTTCAAGAGTCAGTCGAGATCAGTAAAAGATGGAGACAGCGACAAGAGAAGGCCGGGTACCTGAGGCTGAGGCTTGGTGATTGCGTTCGTCACATTCTAACACAGTTGTCATTTCTCAACGTGTAAGCTGAGCCTATATCAATCGCACATTTATATCATATCTGACTCCATATCAGCGCCGTTTCCACGCGCAGCTATCACATTCGAGACAACATAATGTCCTTGAAAGACAAATATGCCTATTCTGAGGACACCACTCCCGGCCGAGCTAGTACATCAGTCCCTGGAACAGGGCTCCTTGCCAGAGAAAATCCTGATTTAATGCGTACAGATGACCCCTCAGAAATGACTATGGCGGAAGACGTGATCGAGAAAGAATTTGATTCGAAGTTTCGTCATGTCAACTTCACGGAAATGCTTCGTCGCCCTGATGTTGCGCATGTGAACATGGCGCAGAGAGAAGCCCATGAGAAACATTTAGTCCCTGATGAGGGACCAGTGCGGCTTGACATCGAAGAGCACAAGTTCCTTCATACCTCATATCAAGAGCCCAAGTCTCCAGACAACCTGCGCAAGGCCCGAGTACATGCCGCTAGCGGGCAAACCACGCCGAGACACGCGCATAATGAGAAGCAGTTTCAACATCTTGAGGATGTATTTCAGATGATATCACCTTTCGGTTCTCAAGAGGAAGAACGGGTTGCACCAGGATATGGCCTTGAGATGATTCGCAGCACGTCTCCTGAAAGGCGACTTCGGTCCAAGAGGCATTTCAGATCGGGCGGCGAACGGTCAAGAGTTGAGCACCTCGCCCCGGCGCTCAGACCACTCCGTCTTCAAGATGGATGTCCTCCGTCATGCCCTTGTGTTTGCCACTCACAAGCCCGAACAGGCAGAGGAGCTCTCTCAGCGTTCAAGACTGCTTTCGGGGCTTTTACATTTATATTCAACACCCGGTCCTCATCCGTGTTTTGCAATGTCTCCACCTGTGTCAGTCGAAAAAGTCAGTACTTGCAGATCACATACTCGTTCCCGGCCTGGCTTTTCCACGCCGCCATGTCCGCGACCGTCAAGGACTGGACGATGGGTAGTCCGGAGCTGCTTTTGAGGGTCCACCGCCGCATCGACGCGAGCATGATGTCAACCTACACCAGTATATTCGGCTATGTCACACGCGGCGACGTGGACAACGTCAAGCGTATCCTTTCCCGCCGCGAGGCTTCTGTCTACGATGTCGCTGGTGTGGCCGGCGTCTCTTTGCTCTATCACGCCCTACGGCTGCGACAGATGGATGTTGTCGAATTGTTGCTATGTGAGGGCGCCGATGTATTCCAGCTCGACGACGCTGGCTTGGGCCCGTACCACGAGGCAATCCAGGTGATGTATACGTCAGCAAGCACTGCATTTCAGGAAAGGCTGCAAGCTGTGCTTCCCATGGATCAGATTTTGGAGGCGGCGCAGCTCACGAACCTCCACAAAATAGCAATGCGTATCCAGTGGAGCTCTGTTGCTGATCATGTTGCCTCGAACGGCTCAGACGATGTAAATGTGGGCGACAGCAATAACCAGACACCATTGTACTACGCCACCGCGCAGGGCAACGCCAGCGTCGTACAAGCTCTCTTGGAAGCCGGCGCCTCTCCCGACGGTGTGCCTCAGGGCTGGTCATCATCGCCCCCGGGTGCTGTCCTTTCCTGGACGCCACTTAGCGTGGCTGCGCGCAACAGCCATCTCGACGTAGTGCAGCTGCTGCTCAGGGCCGGGGCGCAGGCGAACCTCCGCAGCAAGCACAACAGGACGGCACTCCACGAGTGTTCGCCAGTCAGGGGCGATCCCTCCATGCAGAACGCGTTCCTAGAGATTGCAGCTTGTCTGTTGTCGCATGGGGCAGACCTGAACGTGTTAGACAGCTACGACAACACGGTCCTGGACACCACCTGCATCCGTGACCACGCGCGTGTAGCGGCTTTCTTTATCGAACAAGGCATCGACACCACCCACCGTGACTGGGAGGGTAGTAATGCGCTGGACAACTGCATCTGTTTCGACTCGCTGGAATGCGCTGCATTGCTGCTTGGCCTGGGTCGCACGAGGTCGGGTGTAGCGAACGTCGACGATAACGGTTCGAGCACACTTCACTACGTGGCGACAAATGGGTCGGCGGAAATGATGGACCTGCTCACCGAGTCTGGTATTCGTGGGCTGGACGCGACACTGAAGGATAACCAGGGGCGAACAGCACTGGACGTCTTTAATGGCCGATCTGGTGTCACTGATGATTTGCGCGAGGTATTCATGCGGTGTTTGCATAGCATGTCGACACCGGAAACTGTTAGCCCTGAGAGTCAGGACAGAGATAGTGAACCGGAATCTCTCGAGTTCTTTGATGCCGATGAATTCTGATATGAACCCTTTCAAGAGCTCGAGGCGTGGTTAGCCCACAGAACGATACGGGCGCAATAGCTAGGCTTTGGCTCGGTTTGCAGAGGATGATCACTCTTCTAGGAAAGTTAAGAAGAGGTCAATGTGCAAGTGAAATATGCTTAGGATAAAATAACACACAGAAGAATTCGATACATGTACTGGCAAGCTACTTGGGTGATTAAGCATGCGATCCCATTGAAAAAGGCATCAATAAGCCGAGGGCTCGAGTTCCACCAAGATCCGGTTTTCTTTCGGTCTGCAAATCGACAGAATCTATGTTTCGAAGCAGCCGAGCGTTGTCCTCGAAGTGGGGTGTGAAGGCGTTCATGGCCGAACTTGGGATTCCCACGGTGTTTTCACCCGAATTGATCTCTCAGCAGCCCTCCCGTTCTCCCTCTCCACTCCCCATTCCCACACCGAACATAGGAAACATACCACCACATGACCGCAACTTTGCCTTCTGCTCAACACCATGCTGCGCTGCCATTCTCCAAGATCCAATGCGACCGCACAAAACAATGAGATGCATATGCCCAGATTCGGGTGACCGTGACAACATCATCGTCCGGACAGTATGGCCTCGACTTTCAGCGACTGGCAGTGCTTTCAAATGCTGGGTTCAGCTAACAAATTTATCGAGCAGAGACACAGGCCTTTGTTCTGTACGGCTGACGCCGTCCAGGACCTTGACTTCAACCATATCTACCGATTGGAGGTTGGAGTGGAAGACAAGGACAGAGCCACAGCGAGTACCTCCCTACCGGTGCATCCGGTCTCGGTACCAACCTTTGCTCACTTAATTGTTGCTCGGTTCGAAAAGGTTGGCCACACAGGCTGTGACCGGGGTAATTTTTGAGTATTCACAGACAAAAGCACTTTGGAAGAAGAAGATTTGATCACAACACCATTTAGTATTGGGCACGTTGAGCAAGACTTGAGTATCTTTTTGAGGCGATTTCACGACCTTCCATTATCAACCCATCTTTGCATTTCATCGCGCTTACGGCGATGTACCTTCTCGCAGTCAGACCGGAAACAGTGTCGGATCCGACCCCGTTGACTACTTTGTCATCAGACAATCAAGTCCCGTATCGAAAAGACCCATGCTTCCCGTCCATTTCGCATAAAGTTTCCGATAGAGGGGGCATCACAGTTCAATCAAAGCCTCTTCCACAACAGGCTGTGGCAGCGCATGCTGTGGTGCTGATGGGAAAGTCTCCTGCTGGTAACCAGGGTAAGCTTGCTGGTATTGCTGGGGCGCTGGCTGCTGCCAAGGTGCCGCAGAGGGCGCAGGCACTTGTACATGTTGAGCGGCGGGGTGCTGCCAGTACGGCGCTTGCGCTTGCGGTGGCGCAGACGACTGTTGTGGTTGTTGAGCTGCTTGAGGAGGCGCAGAGCCTGGTGTCTCGGGAGTCCACTGTTGCGAGTATTGGGGCATCTGCTGCTGGAGATTTGGGTAAGGCGATGGTGCAAATTCAGACGGTGCACTGGGCGTGGCTTGAGGTGTGTTTTGGCCGGGCTGATTGAGGTAAAAAGACGCATTAGGGTCGCTTGTCGGCGTCGTACCAACAGATTCAGGCGCGTTGGGTTGTTGCTCGGGGAGAGCAAGGTGGCTCATTTGAGGTGTAGCAGCCTCACTGGGAGGATGATTCTGCTGGGCGGCGTACTGCGGAGCCTGTCCTGGGGGCGCTGAAGCTCTCCAACTATCCTGCCGTTGAGGTGGGGGGTACTGGTGTGGAGCTCCAGACATAGACGCAGGTCTGTCGTAGCCTGGATATTGAGGTTGCGCAGTAGGTTGCGGTTGATGAGGATAAGCAGACGGAGCAGCAGCTCGGCTGTAGTCTTGCTGAGCTTCGCCGGTGTAGAAGCTCTCGGCGGGTCCATTGATGTTCGTAGGAGCGCTTGTATGAAGTGTTGGATAAGGCCCCGAAGACTGACGCGGCGCGGGCATATTGTAACCTCCAAGACTGTGCTGGTTGAAGGCCTTCGAGAGTCGTTCTTCCAACATTCTGTCATAGTAACGTACGGCCGTTTGCAATTTTGCGTGCAAGTCAAGCAGTGTATCTGTTTACCTCTGGTCAGCTAAGGTGAGTTCAACACTCGGCAGCGCCACATACCGTGTTTGCTCATTGTCTCGCCATAGGTCCGCGCCAACTTTGGGCGTAGCGTCCCGATGCTATCGTATAGTTCCTGTATTTGCGGCTCACGCAGTATTGTGCCAGGCGCTTGAGTTTGCAGACGGTCGACAAGTGTGGAGAAAAGATTAATGTTCTCGGCCTCGACAGGAGTCAGTTCGTAATCGTTCTTGGGCAGGGCGAAGGTGCTCGAAGACGCTTGGTCGACATTGGAAGTTGACTCCTTGAGTGCTGCAGCATGTTTCTTCTTTTGTTCCTCCATATCAGCCAGAGAAGCAGCAATGGCTGCTTTCAAGTCATCATCCTCCTCCTCGGCCGCTTTGCTCGTCGAATGCCCATTAGTCTTGGCACTGGAACTTGGTTCATTCACTTTCGGTGCGACATATCCTCTCGAGTGGCTTTGAACTTCCTCTAAACTCATCGCCAATGCCTTCTTTAAATCCTCATCGAAACCATCGTCGACCCTAGCATTGCGAGGCTGCATCGAAGACGAATGGCGCTTGACCGAGGACGAAATCTTCGGGGGCCGCTCCGATTGACTGAAACTGCCACCTCTTCCCGACCTGTCTGTCAACTTTGCATAACACCCATCATCAACCCTAACCGGCTGCATTATACCCAAGTGAGGCAGCGGTATCGTTTTAGTCGAGCATTGTTGATCAAAGACATTTCCGCAATTGCGACAATGGTGTTTTCGATTGGTAAAGGTGAATGCAGTTCGACAACGCATGCAAACATCTGAGTCGACCCATTCGGGAGGCTGTACGCGAAAGGATGAGCGAGATACCCAGGAGAGGTCAGGGTGGTGTTTGCACATACCGCACTACTGTCTATCATGCTACTAGACACGGTAACTCTCGGTGGAAACTGAAAACCTTCCCTCTGCAAAGTTTTGTAAACCTCGCCAATGTAATTCAGCTCGTAACGTCCTTCGGTGGCCGCAGCCCAGGATTGTATGCATTCAAGAATCTTTGACCGAACGTCGTGGTTGACCGCGGCTGGACCGACGGCTTTCAGCAGCGAGGTCAAATTGTCCATAAATTCTCTCGACGCGATTTCGACCAGAAAGTGCTGCCCTCCATTTTTTACGCATGTATCTGTGAGCTGTACCAAGTGTCAACAATAAGAAGCCAGTGCTCGCGCTGGGCTTTCGAGGTGCGTGGCGAGGCATACATTCAGCGCGCTCAACTGTGTGTTTGGGTTCTTATCGCCTATGCGCTTCTTGAGTGAGCGCATGGCCTCCTTTGGAGGAACGGTCTTGGATCTGATGAGATCGGAAATGTCGAGATTGAGCGCTATGTCTTCACTGTGTCACGTCGCGTTGTGTCAGAGGCTGGCATTTACTGCGTCCTTCCGAGGGCTGGGGCAAAGCCGGGAGATGGTGTTGCTTACAGACTGCTGCTTGTGGCCTTGGAGATCTGCTCGTCGAGGGCAGACCCCGCCGAGGAAGACCACCATCCCATCATATTGTGAAACTGGGCCGGTCGAGTAAGTGTCGCGAGGCAGGGTGTAGGAGGAAGATGTAAGGAGCCGGCGCTGGAGCTCGTGATTGTCGAGTGCGTCGATAAGATGTGGGAACCGGGTCCGGATCAGCGAGCGACCGATGATTTGCTTGTTTTAACAGTGCGCCACGGAGGGAGGCAGATGGCGATGGTGTAAATGACAGGGCAATGTTTGTTGAAGGGACGACGCGTTGAGTCGCCACAGCAAAAGTGAATCTTGAAGGTACAGATCGTTGGCTTGGAGGTTGGAGGTTCGCCAGCGGACCGTGCCTGCCTGAAGGAGGCCCAAACAGCTTACGTCGGTGGCAGGGGTCCTCCCTCTCCACGCTAATGATCTCTCTGTTTACGTAACGACCTTCGACGACCTTATTGTCTCCTGTACTCTGTAGTGGGCTGCTCGAATATGTCGGGTAAATCATAGGTATCAGGCAGGTACTTAGACCAGTACAAGACTTTACATTGAGTTTTATATATTGAGTTTTATACTCCAAACTGTTCATTCATACGATCATGCAGTTTGAATACACATTCTTGGCCCGTTCATCGTTGCCATACATGTGGTCTCCTCAGTCCTTTTAACCTGATGACAGTGTGACCTTTTTGAGCAGTCAACACTTATAGCAACAAGACCCCTTCAACTCCGCGCGTATCCCATTTCAATAATTAATTTTTTTTATCATTCTTACCAGCCTTGGTTTCGTATCAATATCAGCCCCGGGGACAATCATGGACCATATACTACGTGTGTATAAATAGTGTCAAGATTCCATGGTAATTTGGCACACCTTGGAGGGCTAACATGCATGCCTTGTACCCTGGGGAACCCTGGCGGCTTGCTCGGCAGGCATTGGGGCCCGAATGACACGGGAGACGTCACTTGTTCACTCGTTTGGACTTCCGGCCTCTCGGGTGTCTCTCCAAGGCTCTCGACATTTGAACACTGCGACCAAACACACCATCGCATGGGACTTTTCTGGTACCCCATGGGAGGTTATCCCACAGGCGCTTCTTCTTCTAACTAGTATCTTGTCCCTCCCCAGCGATCCGATCGACAGTCACCCATCCTGCAACTGGTTGTGAGATCGCACGCCGACGCTGGATTCCCATCTCCCTACTACTACCCACTGGCGCAACTGACAAAGAACCATGCCGTCGCTCCTTTCGCACTTTCGCTCAACACACCATGACCGATGTCGACCTCTCCCGGCCTCTGGCCAGTCTCGTGGACGACCTACAAAAGGGCGCCAAACAGGCACAGTTTCTCGTCACCATGGGCCGGCCTGACGACGCTCTCGACTCCTACCTCAGGACCTCCACCCTGGCCATCAAGCTTATTCCCATGCACCGAGACTACCATTCCCTCAAATCCGATCGAAAACAACTGGGCGAGAGATACCGACATCTTTTGAAGGAAATCACTGATGATTACGAAACATATGAGGCGATCAAGAAACACAAAATGGCCAAGCAGCAAAAGGCAGGCGAGACAAAGGCCGCTGATGACTTGAGAAGCAGGATGGCCAAACTACGCAATGGGCCAGTCCAAGACCCTCGAATACGAACACAGCCCCCTATCGTACCCATTATCGACAACCATACCAACGAAGCAAATCAGAACGGGAAATCTGTAGGACGTCACTCATTAGAAGGGCTGTCGTTAGGCCAAAAGATACCACCGACACCTCCTCCTAAACCTCCGAGACTTACTACGAATGGTAATGTGATTATGCCGAAACTTCCAGATGCTATATACAGCCCAGCGAGGGGAGGAAACACATCCCATCATCAGGACTTACCCTCGAGCACCCCGCGAGGCTCCTACAGCCGAGCAACGTCGTACTTCCCTGTCGTCAAGTCAGGCCCAAAGTCCACACAAGATATCAAGAGCCCATCATCTGTGCCGGAATTTCGCGTGCACATCGACCTGCCAGAAGGGGACGTTATCACCGTGGAGGATCTGCTAAGGTATCAACGCATCGAGGGGTTTCGCATCTTGATTATCGATGTCAGGCCTCGAGCCGATTTTGAGGACGGACACATTCTCTCGTCATCTACAATATGCATCGAGCCCGATATCCTTGAGCGATCAGGAATAGAAGCGCGGGATGTGGAGGACTCCATGGTGCTTGGATCAGCCGAGGAGAAGGAGCATTTTGAGAAACGGCACGATTATGACATGGTCATCATCTACGACCAGAGTTCGGACGACTTGGAGGATCGGAAGAACAATACGTTCAAGCTGTTCTCCATTCTGTCAGATTTTGACTATCCGGAAGGCAATCCCGCCTCGAAACATCCAAAGCTGCTCAAGGGAGGTCTGGATGCGTGGAAAGATTCTATGGGCAGCCATGCCCTGCGAAATTCAGGTCATAGGCGGAAACGGTCTACATATGACAAGCCGTGGTTGAGGTCTCCTACAAAGCCAATACAGAACCCTGAAGAAGCAAAACGGTGGGAAGAACATCTGACCAAACCCGAGGAAGACGAGGCAAATGGTGCGGATCAGGAGACTTTTACGGCTGCACGGTCAATCAATGATTTCCTTACACGTTTCCCAGCAATCCAGGAGTCGATGACATCGCCCGTGGAAATGACATTGGAGAGGACAGATCTTCGACTACCTCCTGTCAAGCCACCAGTCTCTCCTCAGAAACCCCCAGAGTTACCCATGCCTCCACGTGAGCCTACCAGACCGCCACCTGCAGTACCACGCCGAAGCTACTCTGGTCTCCAGCCCCCAGATGATGACGAGGGAACGGCCTCGAAGACCGTTGCCAAACGGGACGTATCGAGTCGTGGGCGGGCTATTGGTCTTCAAAATCCTGGGAACTGGTGCTATGCAAATAGCACACTACAGGCCCTCTTTGCATCTGGAGGTTTTGGCGAAGAGCTTTATTCACAGGCGTGGCAACACTTGTATAAGCCGCCGAAGAAGGCCGACGAAAAGATCCTGCCTCCGCAGTTGCTGACCAAGATTATGGCTAACTTGTTTTTGTGGATGGGAACTGCCAAGTTCGAGATGAAGGCAGACACGCTAATGGTAAGTACTTCTTTTTCTTCTATTTCTGGAACAATCTTGTTTAGAACGGGCGACCAATTTACTTGGCTCAGTTGCCTTTCCTTACTGTTTCGAGCTTCTAAATACTGAACGATTTTGCCAGCAATACCTACGACATATTACCTCTAAAGGCTTCAAAGGGCCTCAACCTTTAGATCAGATTCTTGGTGGCAACCGACAGATGGATGCACATGAGCTTCTTCTCCGACTTTTCCTTGAATTGCACGATGAGACCAATCGACACCGCGACCGTCCAGACGTAGGCCTGCCTCCCCCACCCGCAAATAAATCCATCCTAGAAGGCGCCTTCGACATTTGGAACCTCTATAGCAAAGCAAACGACTCCATCATCGATAAATACTGGCAGACGCTCGAGTGCCTCATTACCCGCTGCGAGACTTGTGGCCACGTTACCTACCGTGTCGATCCACCCAAAAATCACATTGTTCTGTCCCTTCCTGAAACAAACCAACCGCAATCTATTGAGTCCCTTCTCACAAACTACTTCGCTGAAGAGCATCTAGAGGACTACAAGTGCGATGGTTGCGGACTCAAGGGTGCATGCAAACGGACGCCACGCTTTGCGCGCCTGCCTGACCTTTTGTGTGTCTTTTTCGGTCGATTCGAGAACAAGCTCCGCAAGAACAATGTCTATATCGACTTTCCGCACCACGATTTGGATCTCACACCATATTCCATACAGGGTCGAAACGATCAAGGACGGAGTGAAACCACTCAAGTGGCACCTCCCACCACGCCAGTGATCAACGACCATCACTTCACGAAACCATTCCGTTACGATGCTTACGCCGTCATTCAGCACGGCGGGCAGCTTGTTGGTGGTCATTATATTGCTGTAGTAAGGGAAGGGCCAGAAGGACCGGACGGCAAATCAAGGTGGCGGGTGGCCGATGACTCTAGGGTCACGACCCAGGAGGTTGGGCCGGGACGCAATGATCCGGGGACGAAGTTCTTGTTCAGGCAAGGAAGGCACTGGGCGACACCCATGGATGCGTATATGGTCTTTTATCAGCGTAAAGATCTCGGGCTTTCGAATTAGGGTGGTATACTATATTGGATAGTAGAGCGTCAATGACATACGGCATCATGCCACGTAATTCAAGAACGTGTGAGAGACAAATGCACCTCCTTCTAGCGCCCATACACGCACAATTGATTGTGAAATTGTTTCATCTGTCATATCGGGTTAAATATCTACTAATAGATGCAGGATTGTCATTCAAAAGACCAGTCATCAGAGAGCGGGATGGTTGGATATGGGATGCTTGGGACAGTTCGTTTGCAAATCACTCTTGGGTGCAACATTGTGTCGGGCACACCCCGCATGGGATAGTGTTGGCATTCCGGCCTTGTTAATTCAACCGTCTTCAACATTTATATCACTACAACACACCTGGAGTTGAGACACAAGTGCTCATTAAATCATAATGCTTTCGTTTCTGCGCGGAGTTGGACCCATTCGCACGCACAGTGCGGCCAACAACCCCATTTTCTACGATGGTGGGCGCTCCTCCGTTACCTTCCGAGAGCCCAATTCCGAATACATTATGACCCATACGCTCCCGCCTGAGACAGAGGAACACGGCCCGTCCGTTCTCACGCCGCCTTTTCACTACCATATGTATCAAGATGAGCACTTCAATGTCAAACGGGGCGTGGGCAACTTCTACTGCGGGCTCGGCTCCACACCTGCCGCTATACTGACCGGCGGAGGCGGCAAGCAGAGCACCACCACAATCAAGGCGGGTCGTTATCACCGGTTCGAAAACGCATCCAAAACAGAAGATCTCGTTGTTGATATTCGTCTGACACCGGAATCCTACGAGAGCGAGCAGCGTTTCTTCCGCAACTTCTTCGGCTATTTGGACGACTGTAACAAGGCCAAGGCGGCACCGAGCTTCTTTCAGCTGCTGGTGTTTTTGCACAGTGCAGACACGCCGCTCGCGGTGCCTCTGCCGTGGGAAAGCGTTGGTAGAATAGCCAGTCGTGTTCTGCTGACTGTCACGGCTTTGTGGGGGAAATGGATCCTGGGCTACCGAGATACGTATCCAGAGTATTATGAGGAGAGAAAGTCAACATAGTCAGTCGTTAAAAGGAATTGGTCACAACAAGATATTTGAAAATGAATATCACTGCGCCATGAACAGATCTCAGGGTCTCCAAGAATTTGGTGGAATGTCATTTTCAAGCAAACCTGGGCAGAAGAGGTGCAAGAATGTGTAGGCTATGGCAAAGCTGTTTCATAAGGTTCCGCGCAGGTATAGGATTCAAGTGTACTCTTAAATCCGCCTTGTACGAAAGCTCAAGCAGTGGAGCCCATTCAATCTTCTCAATCTTTGCATTCGCGGTGTGTTTCCTTAGGCTGAGGGGGCGGCATGTGGCCATTCGAGCTATGTTTGACCGCACAAGATCGCATCAACTGTCTAAATCATGGATGTCAGCTGGGTCAGACAGAGACAAGACCCACAGATTGATTACATGAACTGGGAATGAGTTGAGTGCTCGTCAGCTGTGGTGTCGTCGGAATAAGCCATGCTGAGTGGTCTGTGCTTCGCGGTTATTTGTGGGTCTCTTTCCCGTCTGTCGGGTATGGCTCATTCTGAATCTTTGACGATGACATCTGAATCCTGAGAATTGTCAGACTTCAACCGCCCGCTTCCTTTCTACAGGACACAGTACTCATAAAGAGCTGTCAGGCTTGTGATACAATTTATTAAAGTTGCTGCCGTTCCTCAGCCCAAAGGTTGCTAGACAAATCCTGCTGCGACATCATACGCAAACCTCTGTTATTCACCAAATTTCCCTGTAACTTCCAACAGTGCTTCTGTGCTCAGCCATCCCCAATTAAACGCATCGCATTTATCCATACTCAAAATGATCTCAACATTCAATCAGTCTGGCGCACCATCCAGTCATCAGCAGGCAGTGCCAGAGCCTCCGCCCTCACGCGTCGTTTCAAAGCCTGTGCCCGCAGCCCTTCAGCAAGATCCGCGCACGTACCAGATCAACCAATTACGCAAACGATTCTCCCCCAAGGAGTCTACCGTTGACAATGGAGCCGCCACATCTTTGATCTTCAAGCTCACACCTTCAGATCCGGATTTCCCCTTTGAATTAGACCATCTCAAATGCGAGTTGAAAGTGCCCAAGAACTACCCCAAGGAGGGTTCGCCGCCAAGGCTGACCGTCTTGAACGATGACATACCTCGCGGGTTTGCGATCAACGTCGAGAAGGGTTGGGGGAAGTTGGTGGAGGAGAAGAAAGGAGCCACACTATTGGCACTCACTAATGCTTTGGATAAACATCTTGAAGAGTTTCTCTCCGAGCAAAAAGCTGAGACAGTGAAGGTCACGATTTACAAAGACACAAGGCATGTCACTGCCAAACCCGCTCAACAAGACGCCAAAAATCCGGTCGAAACACCAGCAGCAGCTACACCATCTTCATCTAGTGTATCAGCGCCACCTCGGCCGTATGTGCCTGAAGAGACATTTACGAGGGAGCAGATTGCCGATGCCAAAGCGAGGCGAGCTCAAGAAACACGACAAATCGAGACGCGCATGGGACGACTTGGTCACTATCATAAGTCGAGTGACGGGATCGTCTACACGCTACCTCTTGAGCCAAAAGGCCGGTCGGAGCTTCCAGCTGGTTTACGCAACATAAACTCCCTCCAGCTCATCGTGCCTCTCTTGTATCCCTTGCAGTCACTTCGAATATTACTCAACGATGTTGAGTCCGAAGATGCTGAGGATGTGGAGGAGCTGTTCATGGAAAAGGCGAAGGAGAAGAAAGAGTTGACGCTCATGAGCCATATCAACTCGTTAACGCAAAGCATTCATCTGTTGGCAAAGCAAGCCCAAAGACAAAAGAAAACTGTCCAGCCTGTTGCTCAAGATGCCGAGGAGGCAACCGCTACGGTGTCTACCGAGTTCGACGCAGCCAAAATCTCAAAGACCATCGAGAACAAAGGCAATGTTCAGGTCATTCCACGACCGCCTGAGTGGTACACAGATGCAGAGGGCGACCACTCTGGGGAGGAGTCGTACGAGTCAACCGACTCGGAAGAGGAAAATGACGGCGCGGTCCTCCCGCTGAAAAACCCACCACCAACTTCGAGCTCTGCGTCTCAACCCGCTGAACGCGGCACAGCTATTTCTTTCCCCTCTGTTGAGCTCCACGGGATCGAGCTCCTCGAAATTTCCATCCTCGCCCTCAGCGTGAAATGCGAGCGGTGCAAGTTGGTCAATGAGATCGGCGGTTTGAAGCCTAACGTCGCCAAGACGTCCGAGTCCTGTCGCAAGTGCGCAACGCCACTGTCCATCACCTTCCGTCCCGAGCTCGTCCATGCGAATTCAACACGCGCAGGCTTCATAGACCTCAACGGCTGCACTGTGGCCGATATGCTCCCGTCGACGTTCGTTCCCACCTGCGGGAAGTGTTCAACGGTCACCCAGGGCCTCGTCGCCGTGCGGGCCGATACCACCACCAACGTGTGCAGGGAATGCCACGCACGCTTCACCTTCAAGATTCCAGAAGTCAAGTTCCTTGCATACTCTGCCGCATCAGTCTTGCCTCCTACCTCCGGCCCGCGTCGCCGTCAGGAAAAACTCGGCTTACACGCCGGCGAGCCGCTGCCCGAGAGAGGTGCGTGCAAGCACTATCGCAAGAGCTACCGTTGGTTCCGGTTCAGCTGTTGCAGCAAGGTCCACTCATGCGACAAGTGTCATGATGAGGCGGAGAATCACCTCAATGAGTGGGCGAATCGAATGATTTGCGGGTACTGCTCGCGGGAGCAGAATTTTGCGGTGGCGAACTGCAACTATTGCGGACGGAGCGTGGTCGGACGGAAGGGCAGGGGATTCTGGGAGGGCGGGAAGGGGACGCGGGATCAGAAGCTGATGAGTAGAAAGGACCCGAGAAAATTCAAGAGGATAGGCGGTGGAGAAACGAAGAAGGACTGAGAATAATGGTGGTGTTCCTTGTAAGCCAGAATTCTGAAATCGGCGCTACATATCCTTACAGGCTTCCCATAAATTACAAACACGACGAGGTATCTATCCTCACAATCTTGGCAGGCTCGTTCCCCGACCCTGTGGCGACATATAGCATCTGGTTTCCGGAAGTTCCACGCCCAAAGACACCAGCCACATCTCCGTCTATAGTTGTTGTATTCACTCCTCCCACTGCCATCACCGGAGCCCGAAACTGAGCTGCGACGCCAGATGCACCCGCAATGGTAGGCTCGATAACCAACAACGCGTTTGTAGGAGACTATACAACAACGTCAGTACAGTTTGTTCATGCCCAATGGTTGACTGTCACCATGCGCTTCAGGAACCCATACTCACATTCGTGGTAACCCACAAACTCCCATCGGCCTTCAAATCCAGGTCGTCCATCCACCCTGCATTTGGAACTGCGGCGATCGTCTGCACTGTCGCCCCAGGCATCGGGCCACTACCATCTGGTAATATTGCCACCCGATTAATCGTCCTCGCCGCTGCGTTGGTGAAGTACACGAAGCCATCATTCCCGACCTTGAGTCCATTCAAACCCAGCGCATCGTCAATACTACCTGCTCCTGATACAGGCTTCATCTGCGGGAAATCCAGCGCCGTCGTAATCTGACCGGTCACCGTGTCCAGCCGGAACGCCACACCAAGTTCCGAGTCGCCTACCAAGACCGCCGACGTTCCCGGAATGGCAGCCACGCCGTTCAGGCGCGGCGCCATTGGAAAATCGGCAATTTTGCGCGCCGATATTGTCGGCCGGACAGTGGCGCCAGATGCGCAGTTCACAAGCCCGCTGACGGAGGTATTGGTGCCGCCAGAGAGGTCGATCTCCCACACCGACCAGGTGCCGGGCACGCCGTTGGCGGGATTGCCGCTCAAGCTGAGGTTTCCCGCGATCACGGCAAAGACGTCCGGACGATTCGCGACCTCGGCGATGCCATCTGTTCCGTTGACGCCGGGGACGGAGAAGACCGGGGAGAAGGTGGGACATGCAGACGCGGGGTTCTGGAGCAAGAAGACGTTGGGCTCCGGGACAGCCATGGTGATGAGGAGGTCTCCATTAGAGCGTGAGACGATGTTCTCGAAGAATGTGAAATTGTTTCCGGGGGCCAATTGGAACACAGTTTGGAAAGGGAGGGGGAGGGTGGCGTTGTTGCGACATGCTTGGGCGAGGATGGTGGGGAGGAGAGTGAAGAGGGCTAGAGCCCGAAGGTGAAAGGATAGGAGACTCATGGCGACCAAGATGATAGAAACGAAAGACTGACTTGCAGTCGTTGCGAGATTAGAAATTATGTGTACCTTAATCAGGGGGTGTACGTTAAGAAATGGGCTGTAAGGTGTCTTGCTCAGTCACAGACCGTGGACGTAGGTTGAGAATTATGGTGCCAGACCTTGGCGCTGCCAGGAATTTATGTTCTCATCAACTATGAGAGCGCGAAGTGAATCTATCACGATGTCCACGCATGGTCGTTATCTTTGATGTTCGAAGAACGTTTCATGCTGAACCATGTGTTGATGGCAAACCTGGCATCGGTGTCATGGAACCCTAGTGTATGATCGACTCCCCCAGCTCCTGTTTCTCACATTAAGCTTTTGCCAAGACTGATGGTTAAAATCATTGGGGTTGTTGAAACATTTCATCGAGACGTTTCAAGAGGATTCTACTCCTTCTTCTTGCCTGATGGTGGCATAGATTTCATTGATATCCTCTGTCGGCATACCTTACAAACCTGTGATTGCATCCGAGTTGAGGAATAGTGTTTCACGGTGGGAATAGATTATTGGACAGACAAGCTGCAGGGATGCAGTTTTCTCAACACCTCAGGCGATCTTGGTAAAGCCGACCTTGTGCACTGTGAACAGCACAGAAGGGTCTGTTGAGATCATCAACAGTAATTCAGTTCAGCTATTATACTCCTTACCATTCAAGCGTGGAAATAGCTAACGTGAGACAAATCATACTAAGCCGATCTACCTAGCTAGATGCTCAGCCTGACGACAAAATCCTCTCCTGCTGCTCTTCCCAAAACCTCATCTCAGGACAGCGTTCAAGGTAGCGTTGAAGCCACCTTCGCAAGGACCCAGGAATGTGGACGTCAGAGAAGACGTGGAGTTCAAAGCCAGAGCTCCCAGCCCGCTTGTTCCGCACTTGAGTCCCAAAACAAAAGACTTGGCCATGACATCTGCCAAATATGGGGCAGTGTGGGTATGATCATTGGGGTAGTTGGCATCGACTGTTGAAGCGCCTAGGTTCTTCATGGCCTGCGCAGCATATCCCCCGTGCGGCACGAAATACGCTCCTTTAGCCGCGCCTCCCAGCTGAGAGGCCGCGAGCCTACATGACAACGCGTCAGCAATTGGTCCAATTTATCAAAGCGCATCTCGCATAGCTGCTCTTACCAGTCGTAATAGTAGAAGCGATCCGGTCCCCATGTCCAAGTCCCAGTCTCCCAGACGTTATTGGGAGTCGCGGCGGAGATAACCACCTTTGCTCCTTTGGCGAGCATCTTCGTGGCAGCATTCTTAATGTATGCCGGGAATGTGAGGACAGTTTCAGCGACACCACTGTGAATACGGTCAGTACGAACGTCCAATGTCAACGTGCCTAGGTTCGATTTCGAAGGCACGTGGAAGCGCACAACTCACTCATATGTCGTTTGGCAAGTTTGAGTACCATCCCCAAAGCAGTCTGTCCTGCCGTTATCAGTGGACAACGAGCCCCCGTCGTTGTGTCCGAATTCAATGACGACCCAGTCACCAGACTGTATAAGCGCGGTCACGGCGTCAAAACGACCTTCTCGAGTATACGACCTGGCGCTGCGCCCGGCTATGGCTTTGTTGCTGACAACGGCCGCAGAAGAGGCGAAGGAGTATTGAAGGTACTCGCCCCAACCTTGGGTGCCACTGCCACCACCTCCCGGTGCCATGGTGCTATCACCACATAGGTAGATTGTAGGAACCCTCGCCGCTGCATCAACCGTCCTACTTGCAGGGTCTTTTGGAATCAAGCTTGCTGCAGCTGCTTGACGCCAGAAAGCGGTGCTAGCCACAAGTAGCGACCAAGTGCTGTGGCTGAGCAACATGATTGTGAAACGGACGATTATTGTGTGCGAGAACTTGAGGATATCACGTCGATCGCCACCGACAGTTGGCAGGGAATTGCTACGGCATTTATGCTAGATTTCGACTAAATTGTCAACCATCGAAAACAAGAATACGCTGATTCACGATGCCAAATTGCAAGTGGCCAATACGAACCAACTAGGTACGGTTTAGTAGCCAAGACCTGGAAATGTTACCACTGGCAGAGTATCACGATCTCCCACCAATTGAGATTGGTTTTTGTCGGCGAGGCAAGCTCCGTGCCTCGCTTGCAAGTTGCGCCTAATGTCCAGCTATGAATTCATATAAGCCAAACGTGGATTTGGCCGGCACGTTCCTTGGCACAGGGTCACTATCCCTCTCGTGAACATACACCACGTGCATCTCATGGGGTAACGACTGTTTATAGTTTGGGGATCCCTGTAAATAAAGGCTGTTGAATAGGGTTTGGTGTCAAAATGGTCCATCATAACTCGGAACGCTCTGTCAAAAAATACTGGATCAGGAGTGCGTTGATAATGTGCCATCCACAAGCCAGGCCTTGTTCAACTCTCAAAGTGCATATTCTCCCACAAGTTGGCACGCAGCTACGACAATACCGAAAGAGCCCTAAGGAGATCCATCTACCGAGATCGCTCTTCCTAGCGAAACATCAATTTCCCGGCATCCATCGACGAACAAGTAGAGTTCAAGTAGGGCTTGCCAAGGCGGGCGCCTCGTTGTTGGAGATGCCGTCGGGCTAATGATCAGCGGATTGGAATGAGTAGCAACAAGACCGCACCACCCTCGCGCGAATCACGTATTAGCGAACTCTGCTTCGTACCTATGCTTGTAGGTCATGTGTAGCTATCGCTAATGCCGTGTCCCTCGGCCTTCGACATTTCATCCGCCGAAAAAGTAGAGCTCCAAGCTGGTGGCTTTCCAGATACCATCAGTAAATTTCGTACTATGGGACACGGGCTTCTTCACCGACACCCTGGATATCGATGTGGGTCCGAAAAGCCATATGAAAGTATGATTCTTAAGTTCCCTCTTCCTTTCGCTGCCAAATACCTTTAGCCGAGCAAACCGTACTGTCTGATTGTTTGCGGTTGCCGAATCGTAAAATCTTCCTATCGCGCTAATCATCATAGTGGAGTTGAACGAATGATTAATTTCGAAACGACTTCAAATTTATGGATGTTGCTTCCAGCCTCACCATGCTAAAGCGCACTGAGTGGTTCAGCGGGCGGTAATGTTCTGGTCTAAAGCTTTTCTTCTAGATATCAACCCCAAGGCGGTTCCTATGCCAGCCTCTTTAACGCCGGTCCCAAATCCTATAGAATAACACAATCGTAAAGAAGGAAGCCTGTCATCAATGGCTAGGGACATCAAGGTGCGTACATGGCATCAAAGACCGTCCTCATTCCCTAACTCTCAAAATTCTCTCGCTGAAATTGCAGCTCAGTCCAGAACGAGCCATGCTGAGCCACCCATCATTCCAGCCAACACTACCGCAGTGAGTATTCCGGCTCCGGCTTTATCACCTGTCGTGATTGCTGATAAAGAGTCGACCTTGAGCAGCAAGTTAGCTTCTGTCTCTTCACATTTGAAAAAAAAAGAAAAAAAGGGGGAGGGGGGCGTGGAATGGACCAAGCATGAGGTTCTACTCACCGACGAATCCGTTTTGTCCGATCCACCGGCCGCATCGCCCGTCGACGTGCCTCCCGTATCCTCACTCAGCGGCGCAGGTGCGGTCTGGATCAGCGTCGCCACCACAGCCTGCAATGCCGACATCTGCTGGCCCACACCCGACGTGCCATCATAAGTGCCGTCCGTCCACTTGAACCCGCATGCTGTCCCCTCTAACTCAAAGCCTTCACTTGCGGCCGCCGTACCGGTACATTGCGCGGCAGCGGCTTGGGCGGTTGCCAACAGATATGGGTAGAGTGTGTCGTATGTTGAGGCCATCATCTGCGTCGTCAGGGCCATCCACTTGAGCGCGTAGCCCTTGAAGGAGTAGTCATCAGTGGTGCAGCCGTTGGTGGGCTCACAGGGCGGCTCGAAAATAATCTTGTTGGTACTGTTGAAGAAATATTCGATCGAACGGTTCATGAGGCCGTTGACACGTGCCTCCCAGACTGACGAACCATTGGTGTGGTTGTACATGACGGCAGCGCCGTGCATGAAGATGGCGGCGTTGTACGTCCACTGAGCCTTGTCGATGTCGGAGCAATTGACGGTACCCGCGCAGCTGGACCCGTCGTAGACGTTCCAGGCATCGTCGATGAAGCCAACGTTACGCTCCCACTCAAAAATGGTCTCGGCCCAGTCGGCATAGGACTCATTGCCTGTGTAGCGGGCAAGGCGAGCGGCGACGTTGAAAAAGCAACCGTTGCTAATAGAGTTCTTGTAGGTGTAGCCGTTGTTGAAGGTGAAGATCTGCCACCGCAGACCGCCACCACATGTGTCGTTAGCGGCTTCCCAGCGCCAGACATACTCGTTGAAGACGGCTTGCACGGCGGCGAGCCATTGCGTGCTTCCTTCGGTGGCGGCGAGGGAGGTCGAGTTGGGATTCATAAAGTTCTGCTCGGCGGCAGTCATGGCGGCCATTGCCCAAAAGCCCTGATCGTCATTGCCCTCGGTAAGTGTCTGATTTGTTGGCATAAAATCGTTGTCGTCACCCATCTGATGCTGCATCGCTTGGTAGGTCTCGTTGTTATATGAGTCGTCGCCAGTAGATGCCCAGTAGTCGATAATGATGCCAAACATCGCGCCGGCCTCCCACCCTGTGCTGGGTGAGCTGCTGGACAGAAAGATAAAACTACTAGAGGAAAAAGAAAAGATATGGGGGTAGGAATCGACATACAGTAGTACGGATCAGGCAGATTACCCGGTACATCGCCTGTATGGTTACCTGTGTACCATCCCATCATACCGTACGCGATGGTTTCTGCGCCAGATATTATGGAGTCTGTGTGTTCTATTGTCAGAAGGCTATTCTCCAAATCGCATGTCACACCGTGTAATTGCGGATTCTGACGATGGCACGTTTTGCACGACGCCCGAGCAACCAAGTCTTTGTGTTACAGCCAGAGCCTATCCGTTGCATCGGGCATGTCCAAAAAATGTACTTCGTCATATCTCATTGCGAACGGCGCCAGCATGGTGCTGAGTGAGAAGACGAACCAGTTGATGTCCAGTCTATATCAACGGCCGATGCTGAGGGCAGCACGGCGCTCGCTGCGTACAGCGACCATAATGAAGATCGCATGTTGAAGTTGATGGGGGGGGGGTCAACTGCCGCTAAAATGGATCTCAACTCCACATCGGACCGGGCGACGAAGTATCGCGAAGTCTTGGCAAGGTGTTGCGGCTTTCGATACCAACTAACTAGTAGTAAATTGTGACTCGTAGCCAAGAAGGAAAAGGGCCAAGGAAGGAAAATCGAAAAACAAGCAAAAGCCAAGGGAAGGCCAAGTGAAATCAGCAAACGATCCCGTAGTAAATTTAAGGGAGGGCCTCTGATCGGCTGGTTACCAGAGTTGCACAGGGTGGGTACGCAATCCTTTTAATGTGGGCCCGTTCAAGTCCTCGTGTCCACTATGTCCTGATGGCCGTCCTATCCGCGAATAGACCCGGACATAATGCGCGAGTGGACAAAGGTACGGTGACGTGCGTCCTCGTTCCAGCTATGGAGCTATGGTAGATCCGTTTTCAGAGAACCTAAAATCAACATCCGCCATACCTAGGTAACAGACCGAACCTGGCGCATGTCGAATGCGCAGGAAGTGGGTTGTGTTTCTCTCTCTCTCTCCGGTGGCTATGGCACATATCGGCGTGTCTTGGTGCAGATTGGATTGCCTCGCCCACGGCGGCCAGGGCACCGCTGCTTGAGAAAAGCAGTCAGCCCGGGTGCTTCCAGTCCAATCTAATCTACGAGCACCTCTGCGCCACTCTAACCCCCTGAATGCTTTTTGTGGATCATGGCATTAACTGCTGCAAAGGGATGCGCTGCCGCGCGGGTATTATAAATAAGAAACCCCCCTTGACTGACTTGATGGATACTCCTTTTGCCCATCAGGATTTCCAAAGCCATGCCAAACCTGTATTCCAGCGAGGTCAAATTCATTCGCAACTTTCTTAGTGGAGCGTGGGGCGTAGAGTGGATGCTTCGGTGTCTTGGCGTCAAAAATATTTCCCTTATCGTAAAATTTGATGGCCTGTTCCTGCATCCTGTGCCACAGCCTTGTTCCCTGCCTGCACATCGTGAACATTATGAGAAATAACACCATAAGTAGCTCTCATCCAATGCTGCGTGTGGATTCCTGTGTCTGTGTGTATTCATACAAGCTCAAGAAGCGCACCTGAGGCAGTCAGGGATCGACGGTATTGACAGCTCATCGATCACCTCTAGCCTCTCCCAAACACAGAGGGACTCGTAATCTTCTCTCGGGAATATGCCGTGATTCCGGGAATTTGCACCAACCCCACAACCCGCCAGCGGCCGGCGGGATGCGACGGTGACGTACTCTGCAAATCGGGATCTACGCTGTGTCTTCTGTAAAAATAGCGCCGTCAAGGACATCCACAAGGCTGAAGGCGGGAGTTGAAACACGACGTACCTCTCAACCATAAAAGGGGAGCCTTCGAATCCCGAGTATTCTGCTCCATAATGACAATTCTATTGTTCCTCCCAGTTGTTCAGTCATTCTGAATGACTGAGCCGGCCGGGTACAGCTTACTACTCTGGTACACGGCATTGCTGCCGCCTCTTCGCCATCCCATACGAAAAGATCATCCGGGGTCCACTAAATCGCATGTCCCACATATCTGAATCGCTCATGAAATAAGCTGCGACTTTGACGGCTTATTTGTCGAGCGGCACATCTGGAATGTGCCGCGCATGATCAGCGTGTAAAGCACATAACTTGAGAGAAGCTGGCACGCCATTACGAATTGCGTCGGCCAGAATTAGTGTTACGCGGTACAATGCTACGGCTCTCCGGCCGGCGTGTGCATTTCCCGTTGTGCGTGGTCCTGAGCAACATTTGCTTTTCCCGCAATGGTGCTTCTTTCCAATTGAGCCGCTCGTTTTCGTTTCGTTGACTCAAAGGACTTTGAACTCGATTTACTAGAAGTGGTGCAATAGATGCGTAGGGACAGGACTTTGGCACTATGCGACTCCATTCCTAGACTACAGAATACAATTTGTTCTCACGATCCGGTGCTACTATTCGCCTCTTGCTATCAAGCCAAGTTCGTTGTGACATATGTCCGCCTGTTCTTCTTTTCCTGCTGAAGCGGCGTTATGTCAATCCCAGTACCACCCCACTGCTGATCCAAAGGGGTTTTGATCACATCATCGGTCACTCAAACACAACGTCAAAAGCTTACATGAAGCGTTCGACCAAGAGTCCCACTAAATAATGGTCCCTTTGGGAAATGGACCTGCATGTGCAACTGGTCGTAAGCAGGGTGAAAGAACGCCTTCTAAAAATGAGTAGTGTTGTATTGCTGGTTCGCGGGAGAGGCAAACGAAAAACGAGGCTCTCAGATCAGAATACACAGCCTCCAAAACTCACCTCGAACGCACCGGAAACTACCATTAAATCAGCGATAAATTGTCCGGAGGGAAGAGTTTTACGAGGGAGAGGAATGACAGGAAAGGAGGTGCCGCGCATGGAATGGGACTTGACGCAAAGATGTCGGCTCTAGCTAATCTGCTTTAACAATGCCCTAGGGTAGTCACAAATCATCATCCTTCTACACATTTGGAATTACGATGCTTATTACCGAACGTGCCTTTGATAATTTGTTTGGATTACTGTAGCTTGCCTTCGTTCTCCGCCACCCAGGCCCACCCTTTGGAAACGTCTGATACACGGGCGTTTCTACCCAAGTTTTAGCGCCTTCGACAGAAATCATCATACCCAAGCAGGAAAGTTCATTGAGAAGGTCTTTGATTACTACGAGCGTGTTTGGTCCAGAGCCAGATGAATAGACTCGTGTCCATATAGCTTTAGGCGTCAGGGTGTATTTCATGTTGCGTGGCTCTCTTGGTCCGAAAGGCCTTTCAGCCAGTCGAATCTGAACACAGAAATTTTGCGATACGACCACCAGGATTGATATCTTGAATACGCTCCATCGGGCTGGCCCAAGTGACCACCCAGCGTGTGAAGCAAGTTCTATGCCTGGTGCAAGGCTTCAACTAGATTAGACCGGCTCCTGGCTGATTTGACGAGGTTGAAAGCTGCAGAACCCCGATCAAAACAAATCACATCACCAACTATGACTTCTGAGCGACAAAGGCATCTGCAGCCCCAATCTTGACTGAATTTCCCAGCCCTTGACCTTCGATGTCAACAGCCTGCTTGTTTTGGTGTGCCGTCTCCAGAAGATCCGGCCGCTCGGCCTTGAGTTTCGCAAAAGTCTTTTCTGCGTCCCACACCCACGGTGTAGGTGCCGCAAATAGCAAGTCCATCTCCTCTAGCGTACGCTGGTTGCTCTCGGGATACAAGGCCCACACCATCGGGATGGCAATGAAGTTACACGCTCCGAATATATACAGCGTCTTCTCTCCGATGGCGTCGAACATGACAGGACACAACAGTGTGAGCCACCCGTTGCCAATACTCCAGCCGAACACTCCCCAAGCATTTTCCTTTGCCCTGACTTGCAAGGGAAAGATTTCAGCAGGGTAGAGCCAGGGCACTGTCAGCCAGGTCGCCCCAAAAACAGAAGTGAAGATGAAGACGAAGGAGGCGGCAGCTGCACCGTACGATGAGGCTTTGGCTGCTTCTCCAGCGTTCCTGGCGTCTTCTCCGAGGCGAGAAAATGCACCCGCGAGGAACATGGCCACGCCTTGGGCGATGGCACCCCAGTACAGTGTCCATCGTCTGCCGATACGGTCGAGGGTGAAGACGCATATCAGAGTAGCGAACATGTAAAATATGTTGTTTAACCCGCTGATCCAGTCGCTCTTTGTAGCGTCATAGCCAGCAATAGAAAATATGGTGGGTGCATCTGCCCTTGCTCGTCAGTATATCTCCAGCTTAGGGATAAGGTCAAGGAGCCATGACAGGCACGAAGGGTAAATTGAAGGGCAGGTCCCAAGAGCACGGTGTCACAGGATGAACATATGCAATCAGACTTACACACTGTAACTCCTGCAATACCCACCCATTCTTGAACAATTTGTAGCCAGATCACCAGCTGAACACGCCTGCCGGTGTGAAGTTCTCCAGATCCGATTCCGAAAAGCATATGGATATAGGAGTTCTGCTGCGACTGGTCTTTTTCCAAGGCGTTGATACTGTGAATATCATGGTATTCGGCCTCAGCCTGCGCCTGACCTGCGGCATCGCTACCTCGCAAGCGGTGCAAGATGAATCTTGCTTCCTCGTCTCGACCAACTTTCACTAACCATCGCGGTGACTCGGGAAAGAACCATACTGCACCAAACAGGACCAGTAGCGGGATGATCTGGAATGCAATAGGAAACCTCCATGAAATAGACGAGTTGCCATTATCGATGAACGACAGGCCAAACTCCAACCAATAGGCGACAACCACACCAAAGATATTCAGCGTGAATTCAATGGCAATGAACTGTCCACGCGAGGTATGTTCGGCCGTCTCTGTAGCCCAGACAGGAACAATGGCGTTCAGAATCCCCGTGCCAATGCCGTTCACGGCGCGTGCGCAAATCATCCAAGCGTGATTCTGGCTGGAGCACTGCAGGCTGGCTCCAACCATAGCCCAGAGAGCGCCGAGAGCGATGGTGCGTATGCGACCTACTTTGTCGCCCACCCAACCGCCAAGGAGACACCCAAAGAGAGTTCCAAGGTAGTAAACGGAGACGATGCCACCCTTGAGCAATGCATCGGTCGTGACTATGACTCCTGTGTCATCCACGTACCCGAAGCCCATCAGCGTCACATAATCCTTGGAAGTCTATGCATGGTCAACTTGCTGCGGAAATACGTAGTACGGACAGTCTTGGAGGGTACACAGAGGGTTGAGCGCTACGTGAAAAGAGAGTCCACTCACGTTGACACCACCCATCATGCCTTGGTCATATCCAAAGAAGAAGATGCTGAGTGCGGCGATGCTATTGATGGCGATGAGAAGGAAACGCTTCTCTAGATGATTCGCCACATTGAGACCCTTCAAGCGCTGAGTTCCATCCATGTTGAGCTTGCTTCCTCGGACCAGTCCGCTTCGAGAGTGTCCGGCGAGAGTTGGAAAAGTTTACGGTATAGTAGAAAACGAGAAAGCAACTGCAAATCTTGGGAACGAGGATAAGCACCCTCGTATAATGCAGAGCGCGAATCTGCACCGAAATCATCCCGGGAGAATCCATTCCCGCCGCATGCCCACCAAGATCCGGCTTTCCTGCTAAGGTCATTTCTTTTTTAGTGAACCAACTGACGCAGGGTGGCAGCACCGAAGAGCCCCGATCCCGTCAAATGCGCCGAGTAGTATTCGGCACTTCCTCGGTTATCCTACCGACTCAAACAGGCGCGAACATACCTCACCAAGCGGCCCTATCACCAGCAAGACATGCAGTTGCGCGGGGCCAGCATGCATCACGATATCACGAGCGCGGGGACGAAATGTCCCACTGCGGAGACCCCAGATTATGACGTTGCTTATTTCTATAGCCGGCTTCGGAGGATGGCAGGTGTCGTCTAGGCGCTTAAGATGTTACGCTACACACAACGCCAGGTATTTCCCAAACGATGTTACAACCTCATGAATTGGTGTTGAGGGCGTAAATGCTGACTTCTCTGCGCGTAACCGTCAGTATTAGATGGTCTACCGCCGGCATTGGAGCACCAATAAGAATACTGCTAGTCCGAGAAAGGAATGGGCCTCCTGGATTTCCGCGTGTCCAATTTACCTACACTTCAGTCGATGCTCGTAAAAGCAGCAGGCTGTGCAATGCAGGTGTGCGTCTGGACAGACGGCTGGCTTTTTGGCATCAGCTGGACCCGCAACATAGCGAGCAGTAGCTACTTGATTAATCACAAACCGACCAACATACCTAGGTAAATAGGTAGCTTTCTGAGCGAGTATGAATAGTACTTTGAGATGAATTGCCCTTCGTGCCATTCACCCCTTCGTCACCCACCAGCAAAACGATGGGCCCACTCCAAAGGCGAAGCAAAAACATACAACACTGGGTATTCGCTAATGGTCACCCACTTAACTACTAATCCAGCCCTTAGTGGCTTGTTTAGGGGAGAGCGGACGGGATCCCAAATTTTCCACTAGGTGTGGTTGTATGTGATGAACGAGTTGTCTGCGAATAATTATATCTCAGACCAGTGGATACGGTATATGCTTTGTCCCATCTCCAAAAGACCAGGACCCATTTCTCGTGCCTCGTTTTTGGTTCATAATCGTTCCAACAATTTCAGATCCGACCTTATCCTCCCCTCGGGAAATAATGCTCTGGTGAAGTGCCTAACAATCGGAAGTGAAATACAGATTGCACATCGACTGAGTCCAACCAAAACCAACAGAAAGTGGAATTCAGTCTATTTCGGCGTTGGTCGCATCCCTATTGAGAACAACGATGATATAGTGGCTATGATGAGTCTGGCGTGTTCACTACCTAGGTAGAGACTTGTCTGTTGTGGCAAGAATTCATTGGAAAAGGCTTCATGTGACAAACACCTGTGTTTTGGACAAGTGACGCGATGGCGGATGAGTGAGACATAGCTGTAACGAGTGCTTAGGTACTATGTGCTTGATGGAGGACTAGCCTGTTCTGGCAGCCTGTGAGCGCGTTTGCGTGATAGTTGCTCCACTGTCCGCACTGTTGAAGCTCCACGTCACTTGTTGTGAATCATGTCGGTCTCCTGGGAGGGAATCAGTGTCTTCGGAGAGCCCGTCCACGGACGGGCTTTTATCGATCTGGCTCCCACGGCAGGCCGTTCCTTGTATCTGGTCTTCCGTATATTCAATCTCGCGGCTTCGACGTTGCTCACGTTCACGTTTTTCGTCGCTCGCTACTTGCTTGGCATGCTTGATAGCTTTGTAGCGTTTGTTAGCCCGCTTGATGGCCTCGTCACGTTGCCTTTGTGCCCATTCTAGTCCGTTCAGGTACGCTGCAAATCCCTTCTTCAGCTCCTCATCATCAACCGTGTTGAACACCCAGGCGCCAATCAAACTCGTACAGTATTTAGGCAAAGCCGACGATGTGGACGTGGAGCACTCGGATTCGTCGTCCGCACCTTGGGGATCCTGGCGGTAGGTGGCATACATAGTGAAAGTACCGGCCAACCAGGTACATGTGATAGTGCGAGCAATTTTACTCGTGTCCCGTTCAGCGTCCACAGCCTCAGTACTGTTGCCATACGTCCACAGAGCATGCATCCCTCTTGCTGCAAGGGCTCCGACATGAACCGCTTGCACATCATTCACAGCCTGTGTTCCCCGGGGACCTTTGACAGCGACCATGAAGTTTGGACAGACAAATTCTCTCGAAGTTGTTGGAACAATCATTGCGCCCAATTCATCACGGATGGGCCGCCTGAGCTTAGTGAGCCTTGTTGCATAAGCTAGGTCTGGCTTGCCTACAGTGATGGTGGCGTCTGTCAATGGGTGTAATGCAGACCACGATTGGTCCCGCGAAATGATGCTGCTCCTCGTGATATTTGTCGTCTGTCCCGGTATGCATTCCAAGTTTAATAAATTAAGGATATCCCTTTCATTCTTGGCCCCGCGGAGCCCGGCTCGGAATGCTTGTGCTTTGATTTCGAAATCAGGGGTCCAAGTTCTCTCACGCTTCATCGCAAGCCTGATATCTTGCATGTTATCCGGTGGTTCTGGAGGCTCTACTTCGTCGTCATTCAAAGGGAGCACGTTGTGCTCTTTGAGATGTGTTCCAAAATCCGCCTTGTATGGGCCACTTTTTGAAGTAGTGGACGTCATCGACTGTGTCGAAATCTCGTTCTCGGTCGCTCTGCTCATCACTGCCGTGGCTCTCGGTTCTTCAGACACACTTTGTGTCCTACGAGTATGTCTACGTCCAGTCGATCGGCGTCCGCTCTCCCTATGGCCTTCCTGCTCCGCAAGCTCGTCGCTCCTGTCTCGTCCACGTTTGCCCAGTATCGGCTTAGATGTACCACCTGATACCCTTTGGGTCCTACGTCCTCTCATCCTGGTCTGAGGGTAGTTTTGGGATTGGTAATTTATGGGTGGAGGCGTAGGTGGAGGTTTGTGCTATGCAAGTCAGATATGAGGTTTCCAATCAGAAGAGTTTCGACCATTTAACATACCCCTCGAATATCACTCAAGTCAGGACCACCGTGTCGAGCAAATTGTTTCAGACTAGAGTAAGATAGCTGAGATTCTGAGTCCTCAACCAGAGGTTCAAGGGTGTCGTTCCGTCGATCTAGTTCTCTCAGCGCTTTCCTCACTAGAGGTATTCGGGAAAGCCTATCCCAATACTCTGGGGTATGAAGGTCCTGATTTTGAGGAGGGTGATGTTTTTTGGTATTCCTTCCGCTGCTATACTGTCCTGGCCGTTTATGGTTGGCTTGGGAACTCTTGTTTCTCGTTACCGGACCGGGCATGAGGGTGGGCATAATCTTATGATGTGATGGAAGAAGGAACATCGACAAGCCTGGCGGATGAGACTACAGGCCGCGGTGTCAATCTCGAAGTGCGTTTCTTGCAATCATTGTGATAGGTATAAATCCACATGGCATGTCAGGATTTTGCTATGGCTAGAGCGGGAGTGGCCGAATCTTCATTCATGGGTTGGCCTCACTTTCAGCATTACCTCCGTGTCGGTAGCGAATGAGAAACGGGGTATGAATCTTATTATTGAGACTCTACTGATAGGGTATGTTCCAGCACGCAATGCAATGATTCATTTGCGAACAGTTGCATATATTGCGCCCAGTGGTCTGATCGACGGAGATGGCAGCGGGGAGCCCTTCCGGTGGATGCATGGGATGGGGTTGGCCCACGTACGCGGCCCCAAACCAGGACCTCCGAGTCCTCCAGCCTGGGTAGTGATTTGTCTCTCGGCCATATGCCCCAGGAAACGCAAAGGAGCCAGGTGAGCATCCAAGCCTGCATCGTCCTCCCTTCTGCCACCATGTCTGCATGTCCACGTGAAGCTTATCGTATACCTTTGGCAGTATACGGCCCCATAATTTTCCCTCGGCTCGTTAAGGTGCGGGTGTAGCGACTCTAGAACTTCCGCATCCTCTCATAAACTGCGTTGGCTTTAAAAACAATCATCACCTCTCATAAATTGGTATGCATGAGTGTACGTACAGCCGTTTGCGCCCGCCCAGCTCTGTTGCTGCACGAAAACAGTTTGGTTCTCAATCCCGGGCCTCATGACATCAAAGTTCATCATGAATTCCGATGTTACCGCAGGGTTCGCCCTCTGCGGGGCACTGAGGCATGGGGCATAGCCACAAGGGATAAATTGTAAAAACCCTGGTTGAGTCAGTATGCCAACACCTCTGCTGCTTTGTAAGGACGGTGATGTTTTGGATGATGTACTGACGCGATCGGCCACTCGCATGCATGGCGAGGTACATGACACGGGCATGCATGAGATATTCCCGTAGAGAGCGCGTGATGCGCTTGAACGGCATCAAAAAGTGGTGGAACACGTATCGTGCCACCCAGAGGCCACCACGATCGTACTGGAACAGGTAGTCCACAACGTAAAGACACTCGTTCACGGGAGAAGTGAGGCTCCTCTCGCGACTGCAAGTCTATGTAGAACCAGGGTTCGCAAGGACGGGTAAAATCTGTGGGTTACCTCTCCAGCAGCTACTGTTGCAACCAGACAACTGCAGCAGACAACGACACAACCCTTGCGGTAAATGGAACAATGCCCTTCGAAACTTCCACGCTGGACTCTGCAGATTCCACCTCAAAATTCCGCCTAGCCCTTCCCACATGTTGTCGTGGTCATTCTCTTTGGTAGCACGCCGTTTTCATCAGACCTCAGGACTGCTATTGGAGAATAAGTAAATGAGACTTTTGGGTATTCTGTGGAGACCAGACTCCCAAACTTTGTGATTCATAAATTAAAAAAAGCAACCCCAAGAGAGAATCTAGGAGGCAGGATAGAAATACCCAATAATCAGGAAACAGACGTAGTAAAGAAGTGCAAGGATTGAGCTATGAGGGATTCATAACATCAAAGTACAAGCCAAATGAAGAAAAACGACACAAATCCCATTGTCGAAGTACCCAACGTCGCTTTTTAATAAGTGGAGAACGACAATATAAATGAAAAACATCAGAAAAGCGGGCTTGGAAAGGCATCCATGCTCAAGGAGAGTTTCATGGCCATATGTATAAAACTCATGTTTTTGCGCAACCCTTAAGATGTACAGACTACCTAGGTAACATGAGCATACTCTACGCACTTCGGCAGTTTGTATTGAACAAAACAAGTAACCGTCTGAGGGCCAGAGAAGTCGCAACTCACCCCCCCGGGGGTTTCCAATGTTCCGTTCGTGCCATCACACGATGGGGGCCCACGTGCTTGACACTCCAAATACTCTGCGACAAATGAGGCTATTCCAAAACTTTCAATGCCGCTCAATACCGACGCTCTGAGTACCTAAGTCTACCTAGGAAGCTTATAGGTAGGTAAGATCAAGGCAGGTGGTGGCAGGAAGGACTGACCATCCGCGCCAGGAGACTTTGCAAATATGGAAAAGATCAAATCGATCCAATTTATACCAATTTCAACTGAATCAATTCATGATCACATCATCCTCGTGCAACCTACCAGTGATACGGTTAAATTCTGTGACGCCCTCTGTCATGTACCACCGCAGCAGCTCCATGATGGAATCAGGCACATTGTCGCCAATGGTCACTCCAATGACAGCATACTGCCACTTTGACTCCTCGTCCTGAATCTTCACCCTGTCCGCGACGTTCTGAAAATTCCCAATAGAAGCCGCACCAAGAGATCAATTGGGCCTCGTGCAAGCGATAAGCAGTGCTTACTTAAAGGAGCTCGTCAACACGTGATGCCTGGGTGATTTTTGGGCATAGTTTCAGCGTCGGCTTCTTTGCTCTTGTTGAAGGCCAAATCTAATGACGTCGCTCCAGCCCAATCTCGCCCGTGTGGGCACTTGTCTCCAGTATTCGGGAGCAATTCAGTGAGGTCTGCGAGACAGAGGTTAAGATGGACGCTGGGGCCAATCGTATCGTGGCACCCGATCCGACGGACGATCAAATATTGAAAGAAACTTCTTTGCTTGAAACCTGTCCGCTTTGAGTTTACCAGCTATGATCAGCGTTAAGGGAAGATCCTCCGGCTTCCAGCCTGCGGCCCTTGCAATTCCATTCTCTTGAGTTTGGCTGCTTGTGCGCGCACATTTCTCCAATCCTGTGAGGAATTTTCGCACATTATCGCATTTCCCTTGATAACGGATTCCAGATACCCGGAACCTCCAGATCCCTTGAGGTGTGCGGATAGGTTTTACTACGAATTCGGCACTTCCAAATGCTGGCACCCCGGACCATTCTAATATGTAGTCGAAAAAGCACGTCAAAAGATGTTGTGAATTCATGTATCTGGCGTCGCATAGTGTAAAGTGCTCGAGGAGTACCAGATTGTGTCTGGATTCCGAAAGTATAGTGGCCCAATCGCCAGAGTCGAGCGTGACACAGTCTATGTGTAAATAGAGCAGCGTGTCTTTGAAGCGACGAAGGAATGGCGAAAGCTGCCTCTCTTGGATACGTAAACGCTTCAGGACTAAATGCGTGAGCGGTGATGCCTGAGGAGTCTCAATAAGGCAGCTGAGGATCGCAGAGGCATCGCAATCGTAAAGGTTCAGGTGCAGCCTTAGTAGCGCGTTGGCCCTGGTTATAATACTCGTTGCAATATGGACCATATCGCTTTGATCTGGAAAGATTTCCCAATCCAGTCGCAATTCGGTCAAGGCATCCGCCCACGCAGTCGTGATGACAGGATACTCGGTGATCCGGCGTGGGAGCTCTTGGTGTTGCAGCCCTACACCTGAGATGGACTCGAAGCGTAACGAGCTGATGGGCAATCCTGATGTGGCAAAGAGCAGAAGATAAACTGTGTCAGTCATTGAAAGGAGAGTGTCGCTGCCTCTCTCACCCGGGCGTTCGTGCATGCCCTGGCGCATACATAGAGCTCGGCAGTTGCTAAGGCGCTCTGTAAGTACACTGCGAAAGTTTGCGACCATTTCTGAGGCAGTAACGTCTATGCAGCTTGACGAATCGCGTATCCATCTATATCCTTGGCCCAGACGGTGGTCGGTTCTCAGAGCTCGGCAGCCGTCGTTTCTGCAAGACTCCTGATCACCTACACGAAGCTCCCGGACGAAGAGACGCAGGTCATCGTGCTGGGATATCTTTTGTAGGTTTGCAAAGGATCCAACACAGAAGTCGAAATAAATGATTTTGAAGAAGGCTGAGGCGAACACCCGCCATGTTTCTTGCCGCAGGCGCTGTGAGGTTAGGCGCAAGTTCAAGAGGTCGGGCTTGTTGACAAAGGCAGCGATATTCATGGTGATCTCGGTCGGAAAATTTCCCAACATGGTGGATGCAGGTCCGAGGTAGCTGAAGATTGATATTAGATATTCTCACACAGGTTGGAAGGTGTTAGTGGATGGTGAGATGGATCGATTGTCCAACCGGGGAGGGGGGCAAATGCCACTGTCTTGGAGCGTTTCCAACAAGAAGAGAGGGGACGACTGCGCCTCAGACTTGTCCTCAGCCGTGGATTAAGGAAGAATGTTACTGGTGCGGAAAGGCGGGGCTGACATTTGTGCGTAAGACGTCGAGAATGAGTTCTAAGTTATAGCCCAGGCAAATCCAACGTAAGGCGATCATTCTGGGCTCAATACCAGCTTCCTCAGGCGGTGTTGTAGAGCGACCCACGTCTCACTTGGATATCTATGATCTTTCTGGAAAATGGCCGTTCTTTCCTTTGAAAATTTCTTGAAATCAGAGTTTCCGAGATTATGAACACTACGTGCCATAGTAAGAGTTGCTCTGAAAAGACATGGCTAAGGCTTATTGTGAGGTAAGGACCTCAATGCAAGTTATCAGGTCAAAAGATTCTTGAGTACGTGACTTGGCCTCGAGAATCCATAGGATGGTAAGCGGATGTTACATGTGAATCAAATGGTTCCTTTCGACTATCATGCTTTTGCTGGCTAAGGTCCCAGGTCAGGCGGCGCCCTTCTCCTTCACGAATTCGACGATTTTGCGATTGAGCCCATTGTCCATAGGCATCTGATGACCCTCTTGCGAGCGAACGACCACCGGATTTTTGAAGCACCTTGCGACGATCTCACCCTGGTTATGCCACTCGTCCTTTTCTGCAATCAAGTGGAAGCTAGGGATCTTGATGCTTCCCTCAGCCGGCACACCAGGCTCTCCCGGCTGCCTTTTGCCCCGGAACGGTGACGTACAGCACACCAACACGATGTACTTGAGTCCATCGTCTGGCTCATTCTCCTGCAGCCATTTCACCAGATGCATGCCCACCTTTGCGCCCTGGGAAAATGCAATAATGCCCTCAAACGGCCCTTGCTTGTGGTATATGTCGACTAATTGGGGCAAGTCTGCCCATTCCTCGTGCTCGACCTCATGATTGTTGTTCCATTCTTCGTTGCCTTTGCCATCCCACAACCATTGAGCAAAGTCTGAGCCCTCGAAAAAGGGCAACATGCCTGGGCCAGCGCCGCAATCGATGATGCCCTTGGGGGTCACCAACTCGTACTGCCTGTCGATGAGGATGTTGAGCTTGCGTGATTGAAATTGATGGATATCGGGGTTGGTGCCGCCGCCATGAAGGCAGAGGATCTTGGGCTTTCCCATAGCAATGGTTGGGATGATTAAATGAATAGGTAAGCCTCGGTGAATTCGGAACTTTGGGGGAACGAGAACAGAAACTTGGTTGGTGAGAAGCTCAAAAGGATGAATCTGTAATTGCAGATAAAGTCGAGGCACACTGATTCTTTAGAGGGGTCTTCGGCATGACGACCATTCTTATGGGTGTCGCTGCATTCATCTGGGCATCTGCAATGTGCTCGGGTACCGAAATAAGGCCTACATTGGTGCAGCTGCGTGCATATGGATAGGATGTGGACTCGACTCTATTCCCGAAGCAATGTGACAGAAAAGCGTGGAAGCCTACTCAGAACATTTTGATTCAGACTTAGTTTTCAGGACCATTCGCAATTGATACATCATTAATTTGGTGCCAGGCATTCTTGCAATAATCGATTGATAATGGCAGTTTGTGTGTCGAACGTCTGGTTCATATTTTCCTGTTTATCACAGATACCTTTTCTCAGATCCCACGTACACCGTATTGTATTTGCAACCACCTACTATTCATGTAAACGCTCAGTTGAGTACCAGACGAAAGGTCCTCGGAAACCAAGAGTCGACTTTGAATCGCTTATCACCCTAATGAAACGGCTTGGTTGTCATCACGGAGCTGTCAAATAAGGCTGTTGAGAACTCCCACAAAGCACGCCGTGGAAGATCGGCTTCAACATGGATGTTTAGTTTGTCTTGATACGAATATAGCTGCTGCCCGACGAGGTGAGGTCTTTGCCTAATGACATACTATATGCCTTATTACCAACATATCTCTGCAAGCTGCAGGACAGACCTGATCAATACCTACGGACCGATCTTTAAAATGATCACACATCATCCGATGTGTACGAAGTTGATGTGAACAACTGGGATCGACATTCCGACGAACTGCGTAGGTGCCTTTCTCCCGAAATACCTAACTGGTGTGAACGCTTCTTGAAACGAGGTGTCGACTTCTCAGCATCACTAGGCGTTATGTGACACGATTTTCTTCTTTTTCTCTTTGTGTGTGCACCAACACTAAATTTCTTGGAAATGACAATAGACTGTCAATAGTAGACAAAATTGTATTCAAGCTTATTTACGACATCCAAGACATCCATGATCCGACATTTTCAAAGCGCTACTTAGGTAGGTGTCCTGGACAATTACATCGTTGACTTCGACTTAAACTAAGAAAACAATAACTTGGGTCTAGACAATTCAGGGATAGAGCCACCAATTGCAGCGAGTATTTGTCTGCAACCCGCTTCAGCGCAATGGAGGAATGCTAAATCATCGGAGGACTTGGGGTGAGAACAGACCCTTTCGGAACACAGGTTGCGGAACGCTACTTGGCACTAAAAGAGGCCTGAGTCGCATTTGCACCAAAATGGTGCTGGATGTTCTAGAGCGGCTGCTAAAGTGACATCATCACTGGATATTATTTATTATTTTTGCAACGTCTGATCAGCGAAGTGGATGACGACGGTTGTGCATTTATTCAGTGAGGCTCGTGATTTTCTTTTCACGTAGAGACCATTTGTCCGTTCATCACCACCAACATCCAACTGTTTTGATAGCAGGACTTAGAATAAATATTTCACTACAGCGAATCGTACCGCACCACCCGAGTCAAAAACCGGCGATAGAGCACGCTGGGCAAGATGGTAGACCACCAGCGCGATGCCAGGAATGACACTGAAGAGGCAGAACGTTTCGATGAAGAAAATGGCCAGGCAAAAGGCTTCCACGATGTCAAGGAGATGAAGCCCCACCAATCTGTGGGATTTTGGCATCATAGCATGAACAAAGTCCGAAGACATGTTATCCAACTTTGGTGCCGAACAGGTATGTCAAACGGCATTCCTTCGTGTGGGCGCCTTCAGCCCCGTCGTGCCATGTCGAAGTTGAGGCCAAAGTGTTGACACTGTTTCTCACAGTCTTAATCCTGTTAATTGCAATTCTGAGCATCATGTCACTATATTGGGGCGTTTTGTTCCGGGTCAATGCCAATTTGCGCGCCATCGTCATCCAGGTTGTCGACTTTGATGGCCAGGTTGCGCCTTATAACAATGTACAGCCAGTCGTTGGCCCAGCCGTCACCCAGGTCACCGAGCAACTGTTCAACTCGGCTGAGCCATCTTTGGGTTACGTTACCCTGCCCGCTTCACAATTCAACGACGACCCACTGCAGGTGCGGGAAGCTGTATATCGGTGGGATTCATGGGCCGCGATTGTCATCAATCCTAATGCCACGGCACTGCTGCAGGAAGCACTTGCCACAGGGAATGCCTCCTACAGTCCCACAGGATCAGTCCAGATTGTGATACAAACAGCTAGGGACAGCACGACCGTATCGAGTTACATTTTGCCTCAGCTCGACATGTTCATTGAGGAGTTCTCAGCCTCGTTTGGACCTATGTGGGCTTCGATGGTCATGTCTAACACCAGTCTCACGCGCGAGAACTTGGTGGCAGCCTCTGCAGCTGTGAACCCGGGCGTGACACCTCTTCTCTACGATCTGCGACCTTTCCAACCAGCTGTGGCCACGCCAACCGTCAGCATTGGTCTGATTTACTTGATTATCATGGCATTCTTTTCCTTTTCGTTCTTTCTACCTATTCACATGGTGAGTCCATACCCCTTCAGCAATTCGCTATAGCCCCAGTCTAGATGCTGACATACAGGCAGAAATATATTCAGCCGCAGGGGCACCCTCCTCTTCACTTCTGGCAGCTCATCATCTGGCGCTGGGTCGCCACTGTCGCAGCGTATTCTCTAATCAGCCTTATTTACTCTCTAATTTCTTTGGCTTTTCAAATCCCCTTTACACAGCCCCCTGCGAGTCACGTCTTCTCATCCCCTCCCGAGGGCGCTACTGCGTACGGCCATGCTACTTTCCTTGTATATTGGCTCATAAACTACCTTGGAATGTGTGCGCTAGGCCTGGCGTGCGAGAACGTAGCTATGATTGTGGGCCAGCCATGGGTGGCGCTCTGGCTCATTTTCTGGGTCATTACCAATGTCTCTACGTCCTTCTATAGTCTTGACCTCGCACCAGGGTTCTATGGCTGGGGCTATGCCTGGCCGCTTCATCAAATTGTCGAGGCGAGTCGACAGCTGCTTTTCGACCTTCACTCTCGAATTGGATTGAATGTAGGAATTCTGCTCGCTTGGTTCGCCATCAACACGGCGCTATTTCCATTATGCTGCTACTTCATGCGATGGAAGACGGAGAGGGAGAAGAGACAGGCTGAAAAGGACAAGGACAGATATGTCGTGACGACTGAGGACGGTGACAAGGAGTTTAGAAAAGACAAGGGTGAAAAGCCACCAATTCGGAAAAGAGGTTTCCTGAGGGGCGTCTGAGGGAATTCTTTCAAGATAAAAAGCTCTTTCTTCGTAACGGAGGCCTGTGACCATTCGACACCATGATCGAGAAGACGGCACCTGGGTCAGGGCATGAAGCATACTGTGGAGTTATTCAGACGAAGTATCATTTCAAGACCATCTGACAAGGTGATTGGGAATTTGGTGTGGGGAGCTGGTAAGCAGATAGACTTTTAATTTGATAATGTATCTATATGCTTCACTACGATCGCCTTTCAGAATAATACCTACGTGCGGCGTTGCCCCTGCGAGGCATGTACGAGTCGTAGCTGACATCCTCATCATACTCGCCATAGATACCTTTGGCAATCTCATGAAGGTCAATATGAGCCACCGCCTCATCCCCGTCAAAGATACGCGCGATCTCCTCGAGCGTAGGCCCCTTCGTCTCGGGATAAAAGCACCACACGAAAGCCAGCTCCAAGACGTCCCACGCAGTATAGAACAAAGTGAAGTACCAGTGTTTGGGAAAACTATCCCAGGCAATCTTGTTCGTTTGACTAGCAACTTTTTGTCAGCAGGCTGTCAATTGAAGTTAACAAAGAGCTTGGAAGAACTTACTTCCCCATGGCCAAGACTGCTTGGACGGTAATGTTCATGAGCATCATGCCCTTTGCACGAAGGTGGAACGGGAGGATCTCCAAGGCATATGCCACCAGCAGACCAGAGAAGCCAATATCGTAGAAAATCCCAAAGATCCAAATGAAGGCCAGCTGTGCATAGCCGCTCTGAACATTGGTCATGTTGGAGTTCTCATATATGGCACCGGTGGCAGTCCAGCAAGCAAAAGACACCACCATTCCGCTCGTGGAGATCAAGAACAGCGGGCGACGGCCAAAGCGGTCCACGCTGAGCGCGGCCCAGATGGTGACGATCAAGTCCAGGATCGTCTTGCCTGTAGAAAAGGCCAGCTTTTGGTTCTGCTGTGTGATACCGGCTCCGTCGTAGATGGTGTTCATGTAATTGGAAAACAGAGCGTTGCCGGAATACTGTGAAATGATGCCAAGGGAAATAATGATCGCAAGACGCCATCTGTTGCCTCTTGTGCGGAAGAAGTCGAGATACGATGTTGCCTTGTCAGTGTCTCGATCTAGCTGAATTGTCTGCTTGATTTCTTGGTATTCGAATTGGACCACCGCATCGTGGATGTTCCCACCCGCATGGTACCTGGAGAGAACAAGTAATGCCTCGTCATTTCTGTCTTTATTTACCAGGTACCGTGGCGACTCGGGCACGAAGCCAATAAAGGTCAGTTGAATCACCGATGGGACAATCTGGATGAGGGTGATGGAGCGCCAGGACCAGTCATTGGGTATGTACGCGGTACCCCATCCAATCGAAGAAACGACTATAGTGTGGTGAGCAAATAATTCAAAAATGTTGTCAAGCTCATCATCTATACTTACGTAAGGCTCCAAAATTCCACAGACAGTTGTAGATTGCAGTAACTGGGCCACGGTGCTGCGGATGACAGATCTCTGTGAGGAGCAGAGGCGATGCCATCTGTGCCAGCGAGTTTCCGAAGCCGAGAGAGAATCGACCGACGACATAGACTGTTGGCAATCAGCAAGAGACCGCCCCACTTGCTATAACCATGGAGATAGGGAAGGACATACTTATATATCCATCGCAGAAAGCAGTCAAACATCCGCCGCAGACCATGAAAATACATCCGGCAATGATTGCAATCCTGCGGCCATAGTGATCCGCAACATAGGGGGTAAAGAAGAATGATACAATGGAACCAATGTTGAACATATTCACCAATATTCCCAGTTTGTTGTTATCAGCGATTGCTTCGCCAAAGAAATCCCTCCACAGCTGGATTTGCTGGGATGTATTGATCAAGCTTCCGTCGTACCCGGTCGTGCTTGACGCTATCATGAGGACGAGCGACATGGCATAGAGCTTCCGTAGGTGAGGCTCTTTGTACCAAGTCACCTTCGCGAATTGCGGGGGCTCGTTTCGAGCCACCTCGGGCTCGCTCGACCTGATTCTTCGTGCGCCAGCCTTGGGCATTTTGTATTTGGGTTGACACAACACTTCCTTATGCTGCGGTCTTCACGTGCAAAGGAGAGAGATAGGATTCAAAACCGCTTGCATAGGCACTGAATAATCTTGAAAATCACGACTCAGATCTGGCATAACATTTCGCTCGTCAAGAGCACAAGGAGTCAAGCTGGTGTCGACCGCCGACGAGGTGCGATGTCTTCGCGACGGTTTATAGACCAGCGGAGTTGCCTCCCTCCTGCCGCTGCTCCGTCTGTCCTACCCCCCCCACTACACCACGAATTAATATATAGCATGCAACGCCATTGGTGACACAACATTGTGTCCGTGGAGTGTCACATCGTCACGTCAGTGGCCGTTGGCCATGCGGCACGCGAGTAGATTCCAGAATGGTTCCAAAGGGTCCAGGGGTCGTACTTTGGTACCTTGAGGTAGTAATGCGCATAAGCTCGGTGTGGGATTGATCGAGTTAGACCATGTCTATCCCAGGATGAATCCCCGGTTGAAAGGACTTGGCATGTACAGTACGGAGTAATGGGTCGGTTGCTGGCTTGTCGTCTTCCTCGAGATCGAGGCTATACGTTGCCCCCGCTGCAATCAGATTTGCAAATGGTATTACTGAACTATCGATCAATATTGTGCGCGAGTGGGTGCCATGGTTCAAAGTGCTGTCACGGATCAACTGCGAGGCTCCCGAGGTCGCTCTGCTTCTTCCTCACAATGATAAAAGAGTAGCTTTTTTTTTTTTTGGAGAAAAGCTGATAAAATGAAAGACCTCAAATACTTCCCGATCTTCCATGCGGGCAGATCATGGGGTCTTCCCCGGAAAATCCAGCTTCTCGGGTCGACCAATGCTGGGGTAGCCTACCTAGTCCCGGTAGGGATGACGGGCAGATAACTCCGTGGATATAAAGACACTCTCGTTTCACGTGGGCAGCGTGGACCGTATGGACAAATCGAGCTGGTTCCTATGACAGACCTTGTGAATACTTCCTACCACTAAAGATGGGGAGTGATGTGCAGGAGTGTCCCTCGGAGTCTCGGACGACAGGACAGTTTCAATTTGAAATCGGGGTGATGCGCTGTTAGCTTTTCCCATGACCTTGTTGGTGTTTGAGCTTCTCAAGGTGAATCGATGATTGGACCTTCAACATATTGCCTTTATATAGGATTCCGCCCGGCCAGCCACTGCAAAGATGCGCCGCAATCCTACCGGTTGACATCCAGCTGCATGTGTATCTTGTCGACTTTAGTCCCTCGCCCGATTCAGGGGCTATGTGGTAGCACAACCCCACAAATGAAAAGCAAATTCAAGATTGTCCTGCAGCCACAGACACCTGGGGAGGGGGTAATGTTAATTTCTCGGCTACGGATGATTGCTAGAATTCCTCGGTTGTCTCACATACGCCTGGACGTCTGTTGACCCGCGACAATGGGTGTTCCTCAGCAATTCATAGACATGTCTTCCGTTTCTCGCACTCTCCCAAATTCAGCCACAAAATTGTTCTCAGGCGCCTTTGAGAGTAGTACTCAGTGTGCATACACCCTTGATTGCAAAAGCGATTCGACCCAGCCGGGGTTCAAACCATGGCTCCTTCAAAGGTACAGAGGGCCATGCTGCCGTCTTTATGCTTGGCTTGCCAAAAGCCAAAACCATGACCCCTAGATTCGCCGCAGTTTCCCTTCTTGTGAATTTTCCAGAAGCTCTTTTGGCAATCTTTGTCGCAGAACCAGGCGGCCGAGATGGGGTTCTTACAACCACCGCACCTCATCAGCTTTTTGCCTTCGTTGACGATATCCATGTTCCACTTGCCACAAGCGTGGCAGCTTGGGGATGTGAAGTCTCGAGCGACTCCGGATTGGTAGTTCTCCAACGCTACCTGGACTTGTCGCTTTCCTAGGCCACGCAATCCGTCATCGTTGAGGCAAATTTGGATAGTTTCGTGGCATGCGATGGTCGAAAGGAGCTCACGGACACTATTGCACATTGTCAAGATCAGTTTCGTACCGCTTCTTCCTTCCACTCCAGCACGAGTGTGGTTGCATGGCCTTGATGGGGAACGGGGAAAGTAGGTACATACAATTTTATATTATCCGCCTTGATCTTGGCGCCATAGTGCATCATGATAGCAGTCAGTATGATCACGCGGACCTTGGCCCAATCAATCATGACAGGCTTGTCAATCATCATCTCGGATGCGAGTTTGGCGCGGTGGGCTTCAAACAACTCATCTCCAAGGCCGGCGTCAAGCTTCAATCGCAGGCACTCATTGTAGGCGAGCTTCATCTCATTTGCCGCGAGATTGGCATCGACATCGTACTCGTCCATGTAGAATTGAGCAATGGAAGGCGCAGCGTTGCAGACTGTCTGCACGACCAGGTGGGCCAGCTCACCCTTGAAATCCTTGGAGATCTCCTTGCACAGATCAATGGCAGTGATGAGAGCCTGATCGTGATCAAAGAGTCCTGTTTGTGAAAAGTGTCAGCTTCTTCAAGGCCTGTGAATCTGGTCTTGGTCCAACTCACGATGTCCAAATCGACCCATGTTGGTGGTTATCGGATGAGATGTGTTTGTTTTTTGGTTGAAGTACCAGTTTCAAAGGTGTTGAGAAGATGTTCTGCTCAAGTCTAAATGATTATGGAGTGTGGTCGATGTATTTGTAAAATAAGAATGAACAAAAACAAGCAAGCGCTCCTGCAACCAAATGTATCTGTGCTAGCTTCATGGCTCCTTCTCCCACATGAGGCTTACAAAAGTATAAAGGGCACTTTCGGTTTGGCCTCAGCTTCCTGTTTTGTTACTTTATCGTGACAGATCCCGCTATAAGATTGCACTTTCCGTCAGATGAATGGAAGTGTCTGAGTCTGGTTTGTGCTTTTGTGATGTGCTAGTCAACCATGCGCAGGCGTCCTGGGACCATTGCCTGTGATATTGTCTTCTGCAAGATAACATCTGGAGGAGAATTCACCTCCCGTTGTAGTAAGATACCTAGGTAGGTAGTCTTGGGTAACACTTTGTTGTGTCCAGCTTACAAGTTGGTAAGGGGGGGTTCATAGTTTTACCAATGCTGTCTTATTGGAGTGTCTTCTTACCTACGTACCTAGGTAACCTTCCTACCCACCTAGTTACCTACCTAGGTAGGTAGGTACCTGACTCCTTTTTATCAGTGAATTCAAGTTGGTGCCTATGTAGATATTCCAAGGCTTATTCACATTTGAATGTTCAAGGAATTTATCACTTCGGAGACAAACCCATCACTGCGTATTGCTGCATACCTAGAGTTCCAAAATAGCAACAGAAAAGCAAAGGGCTTAATTTGAACCCACACCAAGAGCAGCGCACCCATGGCCCCCCCCTTCCCTTTAGAAGCCCCTTGCTTGAGGCTTTGCAGCTTCGAACGGGGAATCCTCACCTGCGAACGACCATCTCGCGTATTACACGGATAATCATGCTGAACCAATGACTCAATATGAAAAGACCGAACGCAGTCAACACTAAGGATGGATCGAAGGCCCAAAGAACTCTTAGATACCAACATAAGCACTATCTTGTTTCATGAAAAGGATGCGTATCCAAAGCTAGGCCCCAAAAGCATTCGACACTGGTCTGAATGGAGCGCTTCGGTTTCATGTTAGGTAATTTCGAAGTTGAAGCCATCTTCGAAGGAGCAGATGGCTTCAGCGACATGATTGGCCTGTAAACTAGTGAGGTGCTGTCTACGACGCTCATTCGTCCGTATGCGCGTGCCTTTCGCGCCGTAGCTGAGACATCGTACGAGTGGCGCCTGTCCAGTTCTTTGTCAATCGCGGAGAAATTCCATTAACACTATCACGAGTATAATGGATCGCCAGCAGGCCATGAGGCTTCTTGCTCGACCTCCTCGTGAACTCTAGTCAGTCTGCGTTCGGATCTCAGCTCGTCGTTCTACGCGAGGAACTTTTGGTAGGGCCAAATGTCAAATCCGAATGCAGTCAGGGAGACTTAGGAAAGTCGATTGTGGCAGCAACAACACGTATCGCAGAGACGACTTCGGGTTAGATTCCAATATGAATGATAGAATCCATGAGATGCACATATATCAAATACTATATCATACAAGTATCTAAAGTCGGTGGACTGGCCTCTTTCAACCCAGCTCAGATCTTGTTCTCACTAACAAGACAATAATCTTACCTGCCCTGTCCAACTTGCTGAACAAACAGACCAGCTCAACTTCTCTAACAAAAATCCTAAATCATGTCTTTCGAGCTCACTTCCAAGACTGGTTCCATTGACGTGCAGGAGGGGCACATTTCGGTCGCCACAGTGCAAAATGCAGATGGCCACGGATACACTAACGCTCGACTGGACCTGAACACATGCATTGGGAATAATGAAGTTACACATATGCACCCCTTTTCACTATAAATACAGCCGGGCCTCAGATGCTAATCTCATGCAGGCCAATTTGTGTGGGGCAAGCAAGGTACGAAAAATGAATCGTTGACACGTTCTCACCACCATCAAGAATCCCAACCAGATCTTCTTTGCGGAAGCGAGTTCTAAGCTTGTTTAATCATTGTAGCGTTTTCGGAGACAGCAAAGAACGTCACGTTCACAATTGTTGGCAACAACCAGCCTATACTGTCGGCTGAGCTTCGTACTACTCCGGGATCATACAGCCACGCCATTATCAACTTGGCTGAACGCATCATGAATCAGAACGGGAAGTTGGTCTATGGTACGTTCTTGACCTTGGGCAAATCACTTTTCATGTTATATGCACATTTCCACATCAATGCTGACTCTATTGGGGTACTCAGTTGAACAGGAGACAATTGTGCCGCCATTTAGCTTGTCTCAGGCTCTCAATACCGTGACTGTGTAGGGAAGGCCCGGAGCCTGTTCATAAATTGTTTTATACTTCCCTGCCTTTTCCCTTACAGCGAATGCTAGCTCTTTTCGAGCCTCCACTCATTTAGATACCTAGGTAGTTTCTTCTTGAATATGATTGTGTTGTTGCAAATGGCTCATGCCACATAGCATTCCACTGCTTTATCACAATGCCTATTTCCAGACAAAATATAGAGTCACCGAACGAATACAGGAATTTCGCTTCCAGTTTACTCCGATCAAATTTTTCTCTGCGTTGGCGATTGCCTATACACGAAGACTTCAAAATCGGCATTGCTTGCACTATAGCATACTTCCAATAAACATTCTCAGTGAAGTGGGCAACAACGCTATCTTGGCCCATGGATGCCCTGGTGGTTTGATGCGCAGTGACTGGCAGGGAGTTATGGTCACAAATGGACATGATAAATCTTCTGATAGGAGACAAAATCTCCTATTCAACAAGAGTTTTAGGCTTGAGCCTCTGACATAACATTGTACGGACCACTAAACGCCAGCGCTATACACTGTGACGATGACCCGGGTGGCCAGGTTTCTCCCCTTGGAAATCCACGTGATATCGCCGGGATGCACATTATTGCCCCTGACAACGGCTACCAAATCCTCTTCGCTACCATCTCATACCTCGTCACCCCACTTAGGTCTCTATCCCCATCACCACCCTTATCCCGCTTTTCCTCCATCTTTCTCTCCCTATCCCTAGCCCTCTTGAGGCCATCAGGATCATCCGCATAGATATAGCCCCTCCTCTCATCACCTATCTCCACGGCGCCGAAACCTCCCACCCTTTTACCCTTCGCGTCAAAGCTCTCCTTCTCAGCCTTGCCTGATGCCACGGCCTGCTCCTTCAACTTCATGCGAGCGTATCGATCGCGGCTGTACCGAAGAAGGAACATGCCGAGAACGAGCTTGAGGATCAGAAGGACGATCCAAACGATGAAAATTACCAAAAGCAGTGTTGTGAGGGCGATAGCATCGTCGGTCGACCAGGATAGCCAGGAGAAGTTCCCCGTGCTGGTCGATGTAGCATTGGCCGCAGCCTCGCTTTCAAGCCCGTACACGGAACGACCGAGGGCGCTGCGGATCATATGGTCGAGTCGATCCAGGGCGGCTGTCATGGCTGGGGATGTCGGGGTGGATGACTCCACGGATAGAGATGTCTGTGTTGATGGAGGTAAAGGTGCGGGCATGTGAGTTGCGAGGAACATGCGGTATGTTTGGAACGAAGAGCGTATGAAGAGGGTTGAGAGTGGGAGCAATGGCAGACCGAGTCGACGGGTCAAAGATGGAGTAACAAATGCCTATGAAGTGTCAGTGTCAGTTTCACCCGGCGTGAGAGTTGTGGTGGCACAAACATTGGTGTAATAGTCCTTGCAGAGGATGTCGAGGACCCTACTATAAAAGTTTGGCTTGATGTTGTTGAACTTGCTAATGTAGGCATGCTTGATCGTATCAACAATCATCTCGCTGGCGATGACGACAAGGAAAGGCGAGAGGAGCTCGCCAGACCACAGCCACGACGGTAAGATGTTGAAGCTCGATGGCAATACGGGCAGTGGTGTGTCGCCAGTAGTAGTGCCCTCGTTACCGAGTTCTATACCAGCGCCTGGCATACTCAGGCCACCCACCTCTACCATGTTTCGCATACCAATAATGACTAATACAATCCAGATCTGGAACCGCTCCACGATATCAGCGCAAGTGAGCTGGAACAGGTTCTCCTTCTCAAACTTTTTGAAAACGCTCCCTTTGATCTCAACGAATTGGTTCGACATGAGCAGAGTTAGCAGAGCATTGGAATACGAGTTTACAGCCACATTGAGCGTGATGACTTGGTAAAACAACGTCATAGCATGGGCGCAGTTGTACACCAAAGCCAAGCAGAACATGCCGAACGGAAGCAGCACCTTGGACCGTCCGAGACTGTTACGAGACAGGGTCTCGGAGCTAAAAAGACATTCAAAAATATCTTGGCCTAGAGCTGAAAGCAGGCGGTCACCGACCTAAGTCGAGTATTAGCTTTATGCATCAGAGCTTCCCCGAAATGTAAAACATACCTCTATGAGGTTGTATATCACATAGAGCTTGACCGCCGACTGCGCTCGGATGAAGTGGTATACCCGACTGGAATCAAGCTGCGTGAGGATGACACAGCTCATGATGATAACGGCAAATTGCAAAAGATCGGCTTTGTGAAAGGAGCTCAGGTTGGATGGGATGGACTTTGTCCTCTTGTGGTGGTAAGGGCCCCTCAGCGAGCGAGACTTGGAAAGGTTTGCGAGATTCAGCCCCAAGTCGCCCATCTTTGCTCGCCCAGATTCTGTTCGTTTTAGTGCATCGCCTGAAGACCCATTCAAGCCTGTCGAAGAGCCGTTTGCACTGAGTTCCTTTAATGGTTCTCTCACCCGGCTGGGGCTGCGGGACGCCCCTGCCTCTGAGCTTCGGCGACTGTCCACGCTTGGCCTTCGAGAAGTATCACGACCTAATCGTGCTCGTCGCCACATTCGGCCTAGCCCTTCCCACACAAACCCTATGAGCCATCGAACCTCTTTGGCAAATACGTAGCCCCACCATCCCGCCAACACCTTTACTGCCCGGCAAAACCTCAAGGGTAGGATTGTAAGTGTCCATAACCAGGCATCCAAGCAGGCTAGGGCACCGAAAACCAGTGATCTCTCAAGCAAGGGTGACAGAAGAATGAAGTTCTTCAGTCGCTCGAATTTGACAGCGCTCGACTCATAAGGTATGTCGCTGGAAGACTGGTTAATGTATAGCGGGCTAGGCCGCTGGGCAGCGAGCTCGAGCTGGAGGAAAGTTGGTGCGGACATTGGTGGGATAGGAAACACAGGCGGCATGGGAGACGGGGCTCGAGATTCTCTTCTGTCTCGCGTTTCTCTGGTCTCATTGCGGGCCTGGGGCTCTGTCTCAGGGCCAACAGCTTTGGGTGCATCAGTCGACCTATAATTTGTGCTTCCCTCAAGGTTCAATGGCATAGGCCTTGGAGAGGGTTGGAATGAGTTACTCCTCGAGGGGCGAGACCCACTTCCCGGTTGACTGATCGACTTGCGATGCTTCGCGGGTGTGGTCAGTGCCCTCACCGAGGTTGGCCGGTCCGAGTGCAAGGTCTTGCCGAAAGACACGTCCGCAGGAGCCTCCGACCGGATATTATCAACCTTATCAAATACGTGCTGAGGTATGGAGAGATTGAGCTGGGCTGTCATGGAGGCCCCGTTGCCGGATTCTATCACGCCAGCCGACAAGGGAGGGTCCCGTACAGGGGCGATAGGAAGGGAGTCGGGAGATGTGGTCAGCTCTTGAATCTTGGAAGCAGACAGGCGCCTAACACCGCTATGATCACTAGACTTTGTGCCAGACCGGTCCCGTGTTCGCCTAATGGAAGTATTTCTGCTCGGCTCCTTCTTTGGCGTTTCTCGAATTTCGGGGTCGAGAGGGAGCGCATCAGTGGATGACTCGAGAGCGGAGTTGGGAGCGTCGGTCTCAGCTTCGGAAACGGCGCAAGAAGAGAGGTCGAAGCCCATGCCATCAATACTTGTGTTTATCAAACCCAGCCTGGGCGATGTATATGTGGCTCCATTGGGAGAGGAGGTCGAGCGCGAACCAAGGCTTTCGGGATCATCGAGAGTCGCATGGGCTGGAGAAGGGAGAGGAGACGGGAGGTGTGTCACTGTAGCAGTGCGGATCGGCGCAGGAATCTTGCTGTGCCCGTTCTCTGGTACCACCTCTGCCCTCTCAGTGGTTTTGGTTTCCTCCTCATCCTCAATTATCGTTGTGGTCTCATGCTTTGAGTCGACTGGCGTTGCCTCCTTGGTCTTCTTGTCCTGCTCGGCCCCTTGTGCTGTCATATCCACCTCCGCAGCTGACATGGTGACCCTCACATCTGTAGTGCAAGACAGAATCGTGTATCAACCATCTCTTTTCAGATGTGAGGTTGCGGCATGGGAAATTGGCTCGCACATTGAAGTGGTGTTGTCGTCAAGATTGAGCTCTTCTCCTGTCCGATAACAGCCTGTGTCGGGAAAGTCAGAGAACATTTGGCAGCGATAGCAAATGACGTCGGCGTTTAGGATCCACAGTGCAAGTACCTAGGTAATCTGCAGGGTCCTTGCACCCTAAAAGCAGGCCAGGCAACCGTTTATCCAGGGCATGCTGCCATTAAATTCATTCGTGCAAATACCAACACCCAGGTTGTCATAGCTTTTCAACCTCGATGTCCTTTGTGTACCTACATACCTCTCTCTTTAATGACAAACAAGCATTTTGTGCACACACACCCTCTCCCTCTATCTCTGCCAGGGGTCCAGTATTACAAGGGCTTGCAAAGAGTTGATAATAGCTCGACAATTCTTACCTGCCACTAACAGCAGGTAAGAAGTCCTCCAAAAACCTCCACATAGTCTCTTCCTTCCAGCCCTTTGCCTTCCAGTCATTTGCCTGCTCAGGAAACAAATCTACGCCCTCAAACAACGCCGTATCATGGGCCATTACGTACCAAACATTTGGATCCGCATCCGCCATCTGCGCCCGTTCAATTGTCTGATCTGACAATTTCTCATCCACAAACAGCACCGGGTCAACAAATGCCTGGTCTGCCTTTCTGCCCCTGCGCACGTTCAGGTCGCGGAACACCGCACCGGAGACACCTTTTTCACCCACGACCTCTGAGGGCAGCTCTTCTGGCAGAGGAAGATACTTTGATGGCCGAATCTCGCCGCCGTGATGCGTCAGATCCCCACCCATCAAGATGAATGTGTCCGCGTCTGAAGAACCTTGCCTGGCTTTGGACGTTCGCGCAAGTCCTGCTATGTGCCCAATACAATGACCCGGTGTGTCGAGGAGATAGAAGGACCCGTCGCCGAAGAAATCGTGCGCGGGAAATTCGCCTACTTTTGGGCCCTGAGATGGGAATGTGATCTCGCGCACATCCCTTGCGCTGAGGTCCTCCTGCGTGACGGGAGCGTCCTCTTTGGCAGGATATCCTGGCCCCGCCACGTCTTTAAAGCCGGGTCCAACTACCAGTTCCGTCGTCGGTGGGAAGGTGGTAATGTCGCCGAGATGGTCGAAATGCGAATGACTTAATTGTAGGTTAATATGAAAAGAGCATACATTCACGGCTGAGGAATGACCAGCTCACCTCCAGATTACACTATCGATTTCCTTGGGATCTACTCCATGCCGCCTGATGATATCCGCCACATGCTCCTTAGCTACGATATCCCAGCCGTTTTTCTTGATATTGTTCTGCGTCCGCGGAATATACTTTGTCAAATCCACATGTACTCCCAGATCAAACAACACTTTCTTCCCGGACGGGCTTTCAATTAGAAAGGACCAAGTGGGCATCGTCTTGAAAGTCTCGAAGCCCTCCACTGGGGGTTTACAAAGGTGCGAGGCTGCCAGGTTGCCCAGCCGTGCGCTCGAGTCGATGATGCTGACTTTGGCTACCTCCCCGGGTGGGACGTTGAAGAGGGATCGGTTGTGAGGCATGGTTGGCTAAGTTTGGTCAAGCACGTGTTCAAATTCACTGAGTATAGACACAGAGAACTCCACGATCATTGCTTTGCTGTTACACAAAAGGGGTAGATTTTCGGGTAGGAGATCACGCCGATTGTGATCCTATGTATTTAATTCTCACTGCAAAGTTGCCAGGTAGTTTCCGAGAACTCAAATAGCGTCCTTAGTGAAGTCTTAATGACGTGGATGGCAATCCCAAGTCTACGGCACGACTACTCTCAACTTGCTCTTGGTGTACCTGAGGTAGTTTGTACCATCCCGGATGAGGCAATTCTTCTGTCCAGGTGCGCGGGCCGATCCAAGTGGCTTTACAGTGCACGACAAGGAGCTATGTCACTCCATGTCATCACTACCCAACTTTTCAAGTACAGCTGTGGCTCGCAGCGGTTCCATGCTTTGTAATATCACCTTTACTTTCCGCCGCAGCGGTCCCGAACTTGACTCCACAGTGGGGTTCAGAGAGGGGCGGAATTGCTAGGAGCTGGCCGTGGACGGTGCCGAAAAGGGCGGGAAGATAACCATTCAAATGTCGGGTGGGGGGGGGGTAGCTATTCCCGGCGTTTGAGCTTTGTAACCCTGTATTACATCACCACAAAACCCGTGCGAAGAATTGGACACATCAGGCTCTGCAACCATTTGCGGAGGCGGTGGAGAGGAGTGGAGGTTCTGGTATTGTAGCGGAATAAGCGGAAGCGGAAAGGATCTGTATGTACCCAGGAGAGAAATATATGTAGCAAAGCTCGATCCCGATATAAGCTCGCCTGTCTTCCTCCTGTTGATCTCAACTGTCTTTCTCGATCCCCCATTCTTCACCCTCACCACCCGCTATATATATCCCAAAGCCTTTGTTAGCTTCAATAATTTATTAGTCTCGGCCACTTGATCCTCTGAACATCACATACTAGCCTATCCACACTACCAAAATGGCCTCCAATCCTCCCGCGCAGTGCTGCACCGTCGGTGTCAGGCATGAGTACGTACACAAACACACCCCTTCCCCCCACCATTATTCAACCGAGAAGCTCGATTTTGTGTTCTCCTCCCCGGCGCAAAGCTAACGGACCGCTTCCCCTTAGAGGCGAGCCCACCGGCAAGATCATCAAGGTCGGGCCCTATGATGCTTATGTGGCCGAGCCCAAAGGTAGCAAGAAGCACGACGGCGCCGCGCTGCTCTACATTCCCGATGTCATCGGCATCTGGCAAAACTCCAAGCTGATGGCTGACGACTTCGCCGCCAACGGCTACTACACACTCATCATCGATGTCTTCAACGGCGACCCACTCCCGCTGAACCGCCCCGAGAACTTCGATATTATGAAGTGGCTCGGCGAGGGTAGCGACGGAAAGAATCCCCACACCAAGGAGGCCGTTGACCCTATTGTCGAGGTGGCTCTCAAGTACATCAAGGAGCAGGGCTTCACAAAGATCGGTGCACTGGGCTACTGCTTTGGCGCTAAGGTTAGTTTCGCCCTCAGAAATCCTGCCCATGTCGAAAAGAGGAATTTGTCTGACTCTCTCGCAATCTTAGTACGTCGTCCGCCACTACAAGGACGGTATCAAGGTTGGCTACGTTGCCCACCCCTCCTTCGTTGAGGAGGACGAGCTGGCTGCTATCTCTGGGCCCCTGTCCATTGCAGCTGCCGAGACAGACTCTATCTTCCCTACCGAGAAGCGCCACAAGTCCGAGGAGATCCTCCAGAAGACTGGTCAGCCCTACCAGATCAACCTGTACAGTGGTGTCGTCCACGGCTTCTCCGTTCGCTGCGACCTGTCGAAGAAGGTCGAGAAGTTTGCCAAGGAGCAGGCCTTCTTCCAGGCTGTACAGTGGTTTGATGAGTACCTCCTTTAATGGGCTGTGAAAGAATAGGCGGGGGTTTTGACGCGGTAGAAATCATGTTCACAGGAGTTATAGAGGCAGGGATATGAGCACACGGCGGACAACTTTGCTCAGCCGCGGATACCATTTGAATGAATAAGATTAGAGAGCCTTGGATACTAGCTCTCGTGCAACACTTTTCCTTGGTCTCCTTTTCAGACCTAGTGTCTACGTAATCATTTCCAGGCGTGTGAGACTGGACCAGTCGCAGTGCTCTTGCATATGTGAATCTGGCGGTCTGGCGGTGCATAGACATGCGCAATCCTTGACTGTTTGAATGGTGGAGCTCTGAGGATGTTGATCGCCTAGACGGTAGCGTTGACGGTGGAAGTTAAAGGGGCGGTAAGCCTAGTCAAGTAGGTATGTGTGTCACTGAACTGAAGACATTGTTTCTCGCCTGCTCGCCTAAATAGCTAAATTCTTCAACCAGCCTGATTGGATATTGCAATCCGACACAGCTCAGACAATTGGAAACCCCAGTAGCACTTCCACTGGTCCACATATATGAGAAAAGGGTGGCAAAACGGCAGGCCTGTTCAGCAGAACAAGGAGAACACCATGTAGCTTTGTGCCCTCCGTGACAAGCTGCTCGCCATCAGCGCTGTTCTCAGGAGCATTGTATGGATCCTCAGCACCCGGTCATACCTGAGACGCTTCGAAACACTCTTCCACGGACTTGGTTGCGTTTCCTTCCTCGCATTCCTGAGATGGGATATCGCCGATACGGAAGTTTGTGGGTGTGAGAATAGCGAAGCGGTCAATAGGCCCCTACCCCGACAGCCCGCGTGCAATAAATCGTTACCAAGATCTGCCTTGAGCTGTCTACATTAGAAGCAGATGCAATTACCCTCACCTGCTATTTTACCTAGGTAAAGGACTCGCAATAGAGCTGATACACATTTTCAAGTAGGTGCCTACTCAGATCCAAAAAGCAGCACTCGGGAACTGCTCTCTCCCCATGACAAGCTTCGTGCTTCACGGCTCGTGCTGATTCCCTCGCGCTTCATACTCGGAGGTCGTCAACTGTCAAATCTTTCTTGAAGTTGGGCATGTTCAACAGGACTCATTCCGTCATTACACATTAACAAATTAAATCAGGACTATACTGGTTCGCCTCCCCCGGGTCATGATGCTGAGTTCTGCGGCGTCCATTCATACCATCCCATATCCACCTCGTCAATGAGCCCCCACTTGTAAACCAACTCATCAAGTTTATCTCCAAGATTCTCAGTTGCCAGGACTTCCACCACGTTCCTGTACGCGCTATTCACAGCTCCAATGATCCAGGCATGTCCCGAGCTTAGTGCCTCACCACCGAAATGCATATGACCCTTGGCCGCAGGCGTCATCAAATAGGGCATCATGCTGCTGAACTGACCTGGTGCAAAGATGGCAAATGCGCCCACAAAGTTCTCAGATTGGTACCAGTCGTATGCATGCGCCTCCTCGTACTGGTCCCACAGGAAGTCAAAGGTAACGTTGTTGAGAAGTGCCATGTCCGTCAGGGTCAGGTTGACAAGACGATCGAAAGAATCGGGTTCCGAAGGCTCCTGGCCTGGGGTGTTGTGAGGGTTGAGGTAAGCGCCCAAGCGGGACGCGTCCTGGCCCCAGGTATAAGAGGCTATCATGGTACCTGGTGCGCCTGGCACGTTCAGTCCGTACGATGGGTACACAGGCCGCCTAATTGGCCGATCGGTGAAAGACTGGCCGCCTTGGAACGAGCCGCTGGGAAGATTCTCCCACCTGTAGTGAAGTTCTCGGTGAGCCGTGTCCTTGAAAGAAGTCTGAATAGAAGAATGAGAGGCTTACCATCGCGACTTGAACTTCATGCCGATTTTCATGGCAGGATCATATCTAAAGGCTAGGGTCAGCATACACCAAGTTGGGTAAATCTTCAGACGTATTGGCAGCGCTGTCGTCTGGACGCGATACTTACTGAAGCTGCCTAATGGCGCTTTTCTCAAAATATTCAAGGTCAAGATCAATCATGTCGATCACTTGAAGAGCTCCGAGTGGCACTGTAGAAATTATGTGCGCGTACGTCTGTGTAGTCCCATTGACGACCAGGTTCATCGTACCGTCGGAATTAGTACCGATTTTTGTCACCCTGCTATTCATGAAAGGCTTTTTCTTGATGATCTCGCACATCCCATCAGTGATCTTCCCCATACCCCCATTGATGGCCGTCCATTGGTTGATGTCAGTGCTGGAGAAGACCCATTGTTCCAGCACAGCTTGGGACATCGAGTAAGTGTCGTAATGATCTGTCGCATCATTTACAGTCTCCATCCAGTTGATCTGACCATTCGTATAGCCTTGTGACAGTAAATAAGCGCGCACAGAGAGCGAGTCATAGGCCATGAGCTGCTCAAACCCGTTGTCGAAGTTAGCTGTCAGGTTAGATGCCATGGTGCTGACCTGGCTCAGCCAGAGTTTTCCGCTATCAAGGCCATCGAAGGTCGTATTCCCCAAGTCTACGTTGAATGTATCCGGGCTTGTACCCGCTTGATTGAAAGCCAGAACGCCGTTGTATAGGCGAAAAGTATTGTTGGCTGTGAAGGCGTAGTGTATTTTGTCAACAGAATGGCTCGCTGCGGGTTTATGACTGTTTATATAAGGAATCAGAGCGCAAGATTGCTGTCCAATTACACGATCCATGTAAGTCATGTTCGGGAATCTCATCGCTCCCACGTCCTGAATGTACTATACGTTAATTATCGTTGATACCAAGTGATCACTAAGAATCAAGAAAGACAACGACCTACATAGTAGTCGTAGTAAGCAGGATCCTCGGGGTCTGAGCTCTCCGAGAAACGATATGTGTATATTCTCCCGCCAATTCGATCAGAAGCTTCGTAGATGTCGTAGTCAATGCCCAAAGAATCGAGCAACACAGCAGCATACAGACCAGCTGCACCTGCTCCAACAATCCCAACCTTTAGAGGTATTCCCGCCGGCGTTGGGACTTTCTCATGATTGCAATAGTCAGAAGCATCGACGACGCCTCGGAAAAAAGTAGCGCGTGGGTCTGAAGCATAATTGTTTCCGATCGAGCAAATGCCGTCAGTTTGCCGGGTTTTGCTGCTCGAGACAGGAGATGCAATCGAGTGAGTGAGAAGCAAAGCAGCGACAAGTGTTGAGAAACGATTGAACGCCATCATGGCTCAACAGGAATGGAGGATTCAGTTACAAAAAGAGTGTAAGAATTGGGAACCTAACCAAAAGGACTTGCACAGGGCCAATCTCCATGCAGAAATGATTGCCTGCGCACATTTGGAACTATCTTTGAGCAATGATCACACAGAGCTCATTTATAAAAAAGTAGTCTTATCAATTTTCCTTAGCTGTGATGGGTTGTATGTCAATATTGACAGGTACTGTACTTCATTTGACACTGGAATGGGTCTCAGCCTTCATCCCCGCCACGTCTAAATAGACCGACCTAGATGCAGGGCATGCAAGCAACTTTGTCTCAGCTCGAGTCCCTACCAGTTATGAATCTGTACACTTGCCTTCTTTATGGCAAAATAAACACTCCAACTTTCAAGACCGCTTGTTCGAGGCATTGCCAAATATTGGCACTCATATGTGCACTCTGGATCACCATTTCCCAAAGGCTCCTCTTAGCCATTCCTTAGGCCAGCCACAAATACTGAATCATCAACTAGCTACCTGGTCAGGTAACGAGCAGGAATTTCAATTCCTCTGCTTTGAAGCAGATAGCCCCTGCAGGGTCTTACCAAGCAATTCCACTAATGGATAGCAGTCTCGTGTATTTGTTTCCTCTGACCTCAAGCCGTCTGGTCTTGTTTTCCAAGTCCAAATCGATGTTATCCACATAGGTCTCGAGAAAGTCTCCTGGCTCAGCCAATGTCCTCTGTGTGGCTATAACGACTGACATAGAACTTAGGCGGATTCCTAGGAAGTACCTCCCAGCGACTAATGTTTCGTATTCCACCACAGCCTTTTGATCAAATGGCAGAGACTCAACAACATCGAGTCCCTCTGGCCAGTCTGTCTCAAACACGGTCCACTTATCGAGCACAGCATAACCAAGAGGCTCCACCGCTTGGCGGAAGTACTGGATAGAATTCCTGTTGCCGCAGCTGACATAGACTGTCCTGACATCCCCGCTTTGCTCTTCGATTTGCTGGATTTCACTGGCATACAATGCTGTCTGCTCCTCAAGTGAACCCCATTCTTCAGGCCAGTCGTTCTCGCCTCTCAAATGGACGCCTATGTATGGTGTATCTTTCAGCCGCGGGCTGCTTACAACGCGTTCTCCCAACGCGCGGAGATCCTCATTGTATCCCACTGCCCGAAAGAGGTCTTTATAGACAGTGTATATCTCGTCACCATATGTAGAGTTCCCTGATGAGTTTCTTGTCGTTAGTGAAGGTGGTCATCTACTTACCGCAGGTCCGTGAGCATGCTATACACCGCTCAGAATAGAGCTAGATCGCTAACGGTCAAGCATTCAAGAGAGACCTACATGCAATGTACGGGTCACCGTAATCTACAAGAACCGAGTCTGCCTCACCATGGTTCTGTGTCAGGGCCTCATCGACAGCCTCACGAAACGTGCGGCCTGGGCGAATGTCGAACCTTTGCCCATCAAATGATCTCCACGGCATCTGGAGGATGCTAGGAGTGGGACCTTCCAGTAAATCAACGAGACCATTTTCTATCGGACAGACAGATTCCACCTTTAGCTTATTGCACGCGTTGCTGAGTGCCTGTTGTAGCCGTCCCAGTGAGAACCAGGCTTCAGGACACAACACGATAGGTTCCCCGACATCTTCCGCAACGGCAGAAGGGTCAACAGTCCACAAAGCTGACTCGGAACGCGCCGCTATCGAAGGAATGAGTACTGTAGTAGCTCCAGCATCAATGGCGAGACGGACGCATGTTTGTAAGCGGTCACGCGCGTTGTTGAGGCCGCCACAGAAGGAGGATTTGTCGGGACCACAGCGTGAGTGACAGTGAAGGGATAAATTTGGCCTCCAGGTGGTGCTCCCACAAAGATTATTCAGATGCGGGAAAACAGCTTCGTCTAGGTCTTCAATCCCCTGGGATATACTCGGGTCAAGCGTTGTCGTCGTGTCCTCGGCTGGTGTGGAAGAGATGGACCACGTTTTGGTCACATCCGAGCCCTGCCTCAGGATCTCTCCAAGTCTGATGATGTTGACGCTGCTCAGGGTCAACAAGGTTGACTCATCAATGTAGAGAGCCCTGAAAACGATGATCAGGCTGAGGCTTAGTGACAGAAGCAAGAAAGCCCGGAGAAAGGTTCCGCGAGGCGACACCAGGCTCATTCTGAAAATAACTTCAATGTTTAGATGGAGAGGAGAGTATGGAAGCCTTACATTGTCTCGGACAAGTGGAGACCGCAATAGAAAGCTGCCGTTCATGGCTTGAAGCTTTTTAATTACCAATGACTCGATAGCCATGCCCTTCCGGCTTCCAGAAGGACAGGGCCAGGAGTGCACGGGGACTAGCGTGAACCGGGGCGACCTTTCGCAAGTCATGGTACGAATCGATGAAACAATATCTACCTTTCTTTTTTCTTTTTTTCCTATCGCGAGTTCGGAAGCTTAAAGTGAGTGATTCATACACCAAGGGAGAAGGTACCAGCAATTGGACTTCATTATCTAGAGCCAGCGGAACTGTTGCACGCTCTGCCCGTATTCGCTATAAATGCGCACCTTGGGGTACCATGAATGCCTTCTCTCTCAGCACAGTGCTCATTGTGTCAGCTAGCTTCCAAACTGTGCGCTCAGCAGCAACTTTGTAAATCTGGGGTTGGTAAATTGAAGTCGGAGGCTGCCGAGCAGTGCAGCGCCAAGGTAATGAAAGCTCTGGCTCGGCATTGGTGCCCATTGGACCAACAGGGCCCGACTTACAAATTCGTGTCGTTGCCTTACGAGTGTAAGTAGTCTGCCTTGGTTGGCATGTAATGTATCATATCCCTCCCATACAATACAGATGCGAAGTGCAGATTCCCGAAGCCAGCAAGCCGCTATTGAACCGTGCCGGGACGTTGGCAGTGGCTCAGGGCGCTGGTCCCTTGGCGCCGAGCACTTGGCGATCCAGCGGAAAGGAGTTCCCTCTTAAGAGGATTAGTTTGTACCTTAGTCTGCTTCTTTTTTAGAGCGGACTTGTTTGTCTGAAGCAGCGATCTGTAAACATTATTAGAACAACCATCTTTCGTCCGTTCTTCTGGGTGAGGTACTCGAAGCGATCCGCGCGGTTGGGAAGCACCTTGGCGAGGTCCTAAAGGATGAGGAGCTCTGAGCGCCAACGCCGGAAAGCTTGGCTGAAGCCAGCCTCTACAAATCGAACACTCGATGAGGCACAGGACCACACAGGCCAAGAAAAGGCCAAGCCGGCCAAGCATCCACCTGCGCCGTCTATTGGCGTATTCAGCTGACGGACGCCCAATACGACCGCCCATCCAAATGAATAGGTACATAGTAAGAGAAGAGTGACATATGTACCAAGCCGGGAATGCATTGTTCTCATTTGACCGATGATGCAGTGCATTTTTTCCCCGTGGAATAAAGCCTAGGCAGAGTCCAGGGCTACAGTCCCATGCTTGTGTTCAGCTGTTCTATTGAAATGCTGCGCGTCTCTCGTTAACATTCAAGTTCATAATGCTCACACTGGTGCTGTAATACTCAAAAACAAGACACCATACAGATGCGGCCACGCGCGCTTCTACTCAGCACATTCTCGCTGGTGGGGATAGGATCAGCTGCGCTGACCCTGAACATAGACGATCCCCGTGTGTACCCTACCCTTTCAGATTTGCGGCCAGTGCGCCTCCGGAAAGGTTGCTAACAGCTCATTGCAGAATCCATTAAAGATAATGCAGCCCTTATAGCCTACGATCTTCTCAGCACATTCTACAAAGGCAACCAATCTGGCCAAACCCCGGGGATTATGCCCGGCCCGCCTCCAGATGGTGACTACTACTGGTGGCAGGGCGGGGCATTATGGGGAACGATGATAGATTACTGGCATTACACAGGGGACGAGTCTTATGTGAATACGACCAAGGAAGCACTGCTCTTCCAGACCGGCCCGGACAACAATTATATGGACAAGAATTGGACAGCATCACTGGGAAACGATGACCAGGCTTTCTGGGCTTTGAGCACAATGCTCGCGGCGGAGACTCGATTTTCAGACCCGGAGCCAACCGACCCTAAGCAATGGCTGGCGCTGACCCAGGCCGTCTTCAACACGCAAGCGGCGCCCGATCGACACGATGATACATGTGGTGGTGGGCTACGTTGGCAGATTCCCCCCTACAACAATGGTTACAATTATAAGAATAGTATGTCTACTCATGTGCTGTCACCTTATGCTATGGGGGACTGCAAAACTAATCGAGAACAGCCATCTCCAACGCGTGCTTCTTCAACATGGGCTCTCGCCTTGCACGATACACAGACAACGGGACCTATTACTCTTGGGCATGGGATACATACCACTGGATTAAGAGCGTAGGATACATTGACGCAAATTACGATGTTCATGACGGCGGCCACGTGGAAGCCAACTGTACCGATATCAATCGAGCACAATTCAGCTATAACTCAGGTATGCTCCTCCAGGGAGCTGCCTTCATGTACAACTACACCGCGGAGCATACCGACAACGAGACTATGAGTACGACAGAAGCAGCATACTGGGAGGCCGAGGTCAGAGCTCTGCTGAATGCGACCATACGAAATTTCTACCCCGACAGTATAGCCAAAGAGCCAGCATGCGAGGACGTTGGAACATGCACATCAGATATGTACAGCTTTAAGGGGTATGTGGCCAGGTGGATGGCTGTCACGGCGCAGCTTGCTCCGTTTTCACGAGACACAGTTATGTCTACCCTAAGGACGAGCGCGCAGGCTGCGATACAGACCTGCAGTGGTAGTCCTACCATCAACCCAAATGGCCGCATGTGTGGATTCAAGTGGCACGAGACCACATGGGATGGGACGACAGGGGCGGGGCAACAGATGAATGTTCTCGCAACGCTGGTCAGCCTGTTGGCAACAAGCGACGTTGTGGCCACCACCGGAGGAGATGGCGGTACCCCTGTGACGAACACAACGGGCGGGACGAGCGGCGGGGACTCGGCGGCTGGTTACGGTGGAAAGCCATGGGAAGATTATGTGCGGCCAGTCACAACAGGAGACAAGGCTGGAGCGGGTATCATAACGGTTGCGCTTGTGGGCTCATTTGTGGCGGGTGCCCTCTGGATTAGTCTGGATGAGAGTCCAGGGTCGTTTGGGAGTTTCTTTAGTTAACAGGACAGGTGGTACAGGAAGGTTGGGACACGGCGTTTGTGGGAGGTTTATGACATATTTTAAGGAACATTTGGCGGCGGCGCTAATCTGGGTATTGCTCAACGCGAAAAAAAATTCAATGCGAATAGACCAATTCACCACATGAATAATTTACTCTTGCTGACCCAACGAGGTGCTTACGGAAGATGTATTTAACAATGGAGGACGGAGCTAGAGAAGTGGTGATGTGACCCTCCTCTTAAACAAGACCTCGATGACACGAGCGTCCCTTTGTACACAGTTCTGCCCATGAATCATTTATGAAGCCATTAGCGCGATATGTTTCAATTCACTGTGTGTTATATTGTCAGTCTTGCCCTGTGCAGTCCGGCCCACCCAACGGCGAAACTTACTTCTGAACCTGCTGCCCAACTTTCATTGGAGGATACTCGGCCTCTTCGCCTTCGTCTTGACCCAGGTTCAACTGCTCCAGCCTAAGTTGTCTCGCCCTGTGAGCCAACTCAGGAATTGGATTCAGGTCGAAATCACTAGACAGGTGCCAGAAGAAAGTGCTCGAGATGCGAATGAGTGGTCGATCTGGAAAGTCTGTCTTCCTTCGCTCAATGGTGTCAACCGTCTTGTCGTTCACAATGACCTCGTGGTAGCCCGCCTTGACAAGACCGCCAGTGAGGTGCTCGAGTTGCTTGCCCGCCTGGACCAGAAGATAATTGCCTGGGGGTATCTTAACGGCTATGCGCTTGCCGGTGTTGCGTGCCCAGATGTGCAATCCAGGATATCGTGAACGACCATGGATGGTGAGGAAATTAAGATCGGTATGAAATCCAGCAAGAATGGTGTTTTTCTCGCCATACTTCCGGAGGTCTGATGCGGTTGGCGCCAGGATATGAGGACCGTAGCGGCCTGCGTCACTGAACGTCTTCTCAGAGAGTCCCAGCCCAGTCGCTGCCATCTCGGCCAAAGAAGACACACTAACGCTCTACAGTCAGTCCTTTCACTAATTCTGAGGACCCTCTATTCTCTACTCACGCTTTCTTCATTGAGGTCCCCCAGAGATTCATCGTCGGTTCCCAACGTTCCCTGATATGGGGCGCTTCCGGTACGATATTCTTTGCATTGAGTCCTGGAAACTCTGTCTCGTAAGGTGGGTGCTCGACCATCTTCCAAAAGAATCTGCACTTGGGATCGGGCTGGTGGCCCATAATATCTAAGGGGCGTTGATCCGGCGCAAGTCTCTTGATGACGTTCACGCATGGCTCGTCAACAGCGCATTTGGGCGTCTCCGTGTTCTCCAGCGTGGCACCAATCTGATAACTCAGCTCCGGTCGCTCATCCTTCTTGAGGGCATCTTCGGGTTGGGCAAAGTAGTCCTCCAGCAGATCCAAAAATGTTTCGTTGTCGCTTTCAGACACCCGGCTGTCGTGCAAGACCAGTGCCCCGTAGGTGATTAGAGCCTCCGCCGCTTTCCTGCACTCTGCGAGGGCCTCGGGGGAGTCATGGGGTTTAGTTAAGAAAACGTCCAAGTCGATGATTGGAAGATCCATCGATAGCTCGTGAGTGGCGGTCATGACTGTCGAGTTGTGATTGTGTTTGGACCACACAAAATATGAGACACCCTTGACGCAGATCTGTACTATAGGTCTCGTACAACGTCCCTCAAAAATGAATGAGCCTGAAATCGTCGAGTGGCGGGTTCAAGTCACTGTTGTGTAATGTAAATAAGCAGACTGTAGTGAAGTGCTGTAGTTAGTACTTTTATTGCTGACAGTCTTGGTATCCCCAGGCTATATCGAGTCAAAAGCTACGCTGTGAGAGCGGTGCGTGGGGTGGGGAAGCATGACCGTTGTCCCATGATCGGATGATCTAACGCGTTTAGGTCAGTCCGCGGCCTTGGCTTATTTTAAAAGTCTAATAAGCAGGTACACAAATATCAGATGTATTCCGGCGACTTCATTCTACGGCACCAACGCGCCCTTCTTTACCTGCTATATCTAGTTAGTAAATTATGTTCACATCTGATCGAATGCCATTATTTCCAGACCTGAGTCAAGACCCTCTACAAGCTTTCTTTTGAGTCAGGTTGATTCATTGAGAAAATAGGTAGTCGACATTATGAAGCATCTAGAGCAACTAGACAATTTCTTCAGCTGACCATAGTAGGATATATTGCCCATCTCTAGCACATCACTGGACAATGCTGCTTGGTCACTCCCTTGTCTTCAACTACCAGAATACTTGGTGCAGTTTTCTGTAACGGTCTCTCCAGCTTTTCGTCAACCTTGTACGCTAGCAACAAAAGGCGCCCATAGTGGTGGTAAGAAATGCGCGTATTTGCCCCAGAATCATCTTTGGTATGGCTAAAGACGTTTAAACCAGGCGCTACGGCTGTGGCGCTTATTTGGAGTCCAATTGCGCCCTTTCTTCTTCTTCTTCTACTAAACCCTTGCTGCCACTATCCTCCGGTTCTTGACCCTGCTTTTCTGCTTCATCATTCTGGAATGGCTCTGGCGTCCCATTATCCTGCGATTCTTGTGCCGTGTCTGGATTGGCAGTTTTGAGTGTTGGGGACTCCATGCTCTCTTCAGCGTCTGATTGAACTCGCCAGTCCTCATTTGTTGGATCGGTGAACGGATTCTGTGCAAGTGGTGAGCGGCGAAGGCTGTATGTCTTTTGAACCTTGTTTGCCGGGCTGCTCTCCTCAGCTTCCGGCTGCTCTGATACAAGTCCAATGGGTACCTCGCGTGACGCGGCCGAAGTCGTGGATTCAGCATCAGACGCGGCTTTCCTGCGCGTGGCCAAAGAATTCAATTTTGCGAGGACCTTGGCAGACTCCCTCACTTGGTTCAACTTAGGTTTGGATTGTAGGGCCGGCGATGCTGAGCGCTCGCGGGCACGACCGGGCGCGGGCCTTTTCACAACCACTTGCCGGACACTGTAGGTGTTCGATGTGTCCGACGAGTCGCCAGAGTTGCTCTGTCGACCGCCACTCTTGAAAATACTAGCATCCACAGGACGTGGCATGCTCACCCTTTGAAGCGTCTGCTGCACGACTGGCCTTGGGCTGAGGGGCTCGGGGAAAACGCTTTCTGTATCCTCAAACGATGTTCTGTTGTCTGTCAAGGTGAAGATCGACGGAGGTCTAGGCTGCCACGACTCGGGCCTGCTGATTCTCCTTTCCTGAACCTCACGCATGCTCGTATCATCGTACGCCACATTCGGTTGCCTTGCGCCATCCGTGCTGTCTGTTTTGTTGGTGCTGCGAGAGACATGGTTGGGGCGGTATATTTCCACGACCGACGCTTCCTCGCCACTATAGTCTGGCATGGGCCGATTCCTGGACCTTCTCCTGAGGCAGAAATACCAAAGCGCAATTCCACTTCCCACAAGTACCACCAGGGTTACACTGAGCCCTGCTACCAGACCCGTTGGAAAAGACTGCGCTTGTGCAACGATGGGTGCTGCAGCCTCGGCACCGGCTGATGCTGTTGTCGTAGGTGGCTGGGACGTGCTGGACAAAGTCGAAGTCGGCAGGGTATTGGGAATGCTTGTAGGTGCTGTGGGAAGATTCGTAATAAAAGGCTGCGTAGCTGATATTCCAGCCTCAACCACGGAAGTCGATGTGCTGATCTCGGTTATGGTGCTGGGTAATGTGCTTTGAAAAGCTGGTGGAGGCGAAGGCGATGAAGAGACATCTTCGCTTATTGTCGATACACTAGACGCGACAGAGAGAGTAATGAAACTTGTTGTTGGCATTGTAGGCGTTGCGGGACCAGCGCCAGGTAAGAAAGGTGTGACAAGGCTCTTCAGACCGTTCAGCCCTTCACATACGATGTTGTCCGGATCTGTGCATTTATCGGCCATAGTGAGTTGCTGTCGCCGTCGTCCAGTCGCTCAGGGTATCAGCCCTCAATTACGATGTTGAAATGTAATTAAGATATAAAGGAAATATGCAATGAGGCTGCGCAACCTGCGCTACAGCATCAACGTGCAGTCTGGGATGATAACACCAGTTGAGCAAAGGGTATCAAAGCAGTGTAACTAAAGTTGAACTACCATGGGGTTAGTATCATGGATAAAGGACGGTGCTCGATACTACGACTAGGTGGCCATCACGAGCTTCCAGCTCGGAATGCCTGTGGCCTGGGAGGGAAGTCAAACAACAAACATGCGTCCCAATATTGTGATCCCTGTCTGTTTGAGGCTCCTGATCGCAGTGGAAGTTTTGGGTCCCGGCGTCGATCTGGCGGGCTTACTCGCTTGGCGGTCCCAAACAGGCAAATTTTGCTGTTGTGCAAATACTATAGCAAATAGTCCTCTCCCTGTATGTATCTCTTGAATATGAACCAGAGAAAATATGGCTTCATGAGGGAAGAGCCCCTACAGTTACTCGTTGGACACAATCTTCTTATTTTATAATATGAAAAGGTACTCCATTGCGATACTTTGCAATTAGACTCTTTTTTCATGACCATGGCGCTGTAGTGACGAAGTATCTACTGTACGTCAAGACTCCTGTCACGCTTGTCATCGTTACAGACTGCCACCGACGGGAACTTTGACTGCAAAGCCTACCCCGACACCATCCGATACAATCTACAGCAGATCCCGCGCGTGGTGACCAATTGCAGGCTCAGGAACGTGTTTGAAAGTATAAGACCCTGAGTTGTGCAAGTGCACTTTGGGCAGTGTCTGGACCATCCCATACGCCTGTTGTAGATCACTAGTGGATCGATTTGATCGGATCATCGGAAAAGAAGAGAGAACAAAAGTATTTGTGTAAATCTGCTGGGCTGCCTTGTCTCGCATCTTGTGCCGCCGTGCCGCGTGCCAAGCAATCTGAACACATGCCATCTGGACGTCAGATGTCAAGTCAGTCGTACTCGAACGCTCTGATAAGAAAGGCACGCGAGCATGGACTTATCAAAACCACATTATACCTGCTAGACCAAGTCTTGACGTTTGACACCCGAAGAACCAAGGCAAATTCTGCTGTAGCTGAATCGGCCCCAAGGGTCAAGGTCAGAGACAGGCGGGCTCTTTATAGGCCCCGAGTTGAGGTTGGAATCTTTGCGCATGGCTACTTTTCGTTACTCGGAAGTCTGAGTGGCTAGGGTTTTTCTCATGTATCTTCTTAGAAGAACACTCCAAGCTTACGAGGAATGGGCTATTGCAGCAGTTTTCAAATTCCGTGTCTGCCATGCGACCTTCTTCCGATTGGTTGTACTCATTTTAACGAGATTCATGCAGTTCGCATGTCTATCTGATTTATCACTTTCGCGTATCGTCCCATCGCATTTGGAGGCAATCATGCAAATCATACTCCGCGCGCAATAATGTCTTTTCTGCAAGATCCGGCAGGTTCGCGCGAGACTACCTACTGGGCTAGGTACCGTCCAAAAGATCCCTCAGGTTTAACAAGATCATCTGGGATCCTCGCGAGAGCCGCTCTTTCTCTACCAAGGTCGTGGAGGACCAATGCTTACTGTGCCGTGAGAACAATCCTTGTCACTGAACACATCAGAGCGCGGGCGATGTTGGAAGACCTCGGTCTGCTTGGGGCTAAGTGTGATCTGATGATAGTGCGCCCGGGACGGTTTCAAATAATTCACAAATGTCGCCGGCGCCAACATTTTCGACTCATCCGGAATTAGTTCTATGCTCTGGTTGTCGTCAGACCCTTTGCGGCTTTTCTTTTGCCAAAAAGAGCCTGAGTATCTTGAGCCTTACGTGCCAGGTATGAGTCTGGCGTCTGGATGACCAACTATCTGAGTACCACGAACGATTCCTCCAATTCTCTGTGCTCATTTCATCACAACAAGCTAGCCATTAGTGTTTCAGAGTGCACTCGTGCCGATCCATCTCAAAATCAAGGATGTTCAATTGCGACGTAATCCCAAGGAATTCCAAGTATACCAAGAGGAGACGATGGCATTACAACTACTTCCCTGGAATGAACATCATGCATTGTGAATAAAACCAAATGGAACGCCTATCCCAATTCAGTAATGCAGATCCACCACATCAGCAAGTGGCGCTCAATATGATAATTGTGCTCTTGATTGTGAGACTTCGATTCTTGTATGATAAGTCGCCTATATACTGGGCAGCAAACTTGAGGCTGTACGTACGTAGGTACCTACGCACATTGGCCAGCTTTACACAGCCTACCGAATATTGGATTTTTCGAAGCCGTGAGAGCTGTCACAGAGTCAAAATGATTACCCTGAGTCCATCTAGAGATCTTGTTTAATTACTTGCTGATTTTGGTGACTTCCACGGTGGCCACGAGTTACCCTGGTCTTAGTGGTCAGCCGTGGCATAAGCACCTTACTAGTATTCATGACCACCATCTGGACACTCACCGTACTCTACCAGTTACGTTGGTCCAGCTGGAGCCATTGACTTGGCGGTCGACTTGCTCCCCGAATTCGCCTATCACGTTACCACGCGGCCAATACTCACACACAAGGTACCACGCCTTGATGCCGCACAGACGAGAACCGCATCCGACCGTCGTGGTGTCTTTCCAGACAAGCTGTGTGAAATGTCCCGTTTCTTCACTGAAGCTGGGATTCGAGTAATTATACTGCCTCGCTTCTGCAGCCCCTGCAATCCTCACTGTTAGCCCTGGCTGAGGTCCCCCAACACTTATGTGAGCAGACACAGAAATGATGCGAGCTTCAGTTGAGAGAAGAGCACTAGGTAAATCTCGTGTTTCAAAGTCTGCGGGAAACAAGACATGAGATGTGCTTTACTTACACATATCCACACACCCTGACACCTCTGTGCAGCCAAGCGCCAAATTCTCGCCATATGGTCCGCCGGAGTGGGAGAAATTGCACTCGGTGCCATTGGTAGAGTTACCAGGCCCCATCGACGTTAGAAAAGACGAGGAGAATTCGGCCAATGTGTGATTCCAGTTTAGGGCGCTGGCGTTGAATTCTTGGCGAGCAAGGTTGGTGGCGTTGAGCACAGCTGCAATGAAGGTTGTGTTGTCCCTAAATTGCGCTGCATCTGATGGTATAGATGGAGATTCTGTGACACTGATAGTGACAGTAGTAGCAGGAGTGGTAGGAAACGTTGTCACGGTCGACATCTGGTGTTGCGGAAACGCAGAAACGATGAAGAAGAGACCGATGAGGCCAATAAGGCTCGAAAGGCACCACATTCCCATCTGTTTTGAATTCTTCGCAGTAAATGAAGTAGTAGACTAGTCCACCTGACTATTGTATATAGCGAAGTAGATAGTCAACATTGCCAGATGGCCAGCTTGGGCCATCAGCTTTAGTCACGCCGGAGTGTAATTGATGAATGCATAGTACCTTCCTCCAAACGCCATGGAAGCTCTTATGGTCACTCCACATAGCGGCTCAGAATCGTCGAAGGAAGGAAGGGGAGATTCAGCACAATGGAAGGTTATAGGCTTTTGGTGCAAATGGTAGGCAATTGCGATAGGGAGCATGAGCCGCATAGAATCCAGACAGTATCTTGGGCAGCAGTGTGTGCTTTTTTAAGATGCAGACTTCCAAAAAGAGAGCACGCTGCGATCAATCAATAGAGGATTTCTTTCAAAGAGTTCCCACAAGCTTTCGAGAACCTGAGGTCACCAAACAACGAGCAGCAGAATCTTGCCGTCTCAAGTAATCACCAGTCGGGCAATGCTTCAAAGTCCTCCAAGCAGTGGATTTGTCTCACCACTTCGACTCGAAGGCGCCTCTGTTCTCGTATATGCCAGCCAAAAGAGCAGCGCCTGAGTCGCTGCGAAAATAGCATTGTTGACGGCCGCCCATCCCACAAGCCTGTACCACCCGAATGTCTCCTGGACAGGCACAGCAGAAGGCTCTGGCCACTTTACTCGGTATACCCAGGAGACTGCCACCGCAGCAAATACCAATGCCTGTACTGCAAGACCAGCCAGACTAAGACTGCCCATGTCGTTGGGCGGCCGTGATAGGATTGCTCGGGCTTCGGGATAGAAGGCGACCACGGCGAGGAAAGTAACAATCGGGACGAGGAACCGGATAAGCCCAAACAAAAACATCTCTTGGGCAGAAAATCCCGAGCTATTGTCCGCGTCTCTGCGTCGGGCATAATCTACTAGAATTATGACTAGCGGCACAAGCGTTATCATAAGGACCGAAAGGTATATCAAAATAGCAAAACATTTTGCCACTGGCGCATTCGGAGTAGTCGATAAACACGCAATAAAACTGGTTTGATAAAGCGATTAGTGTATAGAAGGCGACTTATATACGAGAGGCCAAAACCGCGTACAGGACAAACATGCCCACCCAAACGATTAGCAGCTGGGCGAGGTTAACCCAATCTGTCATTGATAATGGCCATAGCCATGCGAAAAGAGCCGATTTCTTAGCGAACGCGGTATAGATGCCGCCAAGTGTAAGCTGCTGCGTGGCGCTGATAAGACAGAGGAGGACGTAAGTGAGGGAGATGCCCGAATTGTCTCCGCGTGAGGTAAGGCGCAGCAGTTGAGGTACGAACGACAGAGTACTGAGCAAGGCCAGGAAACTAAAATTGGATCTATCAGTCTCACATCAATGGGGATGCGCGATTCCGGAGACAATACGCACATCAAGAAGGCACTGCTAGGGACCATGGTGGTGTATGCCATACTGCTGCTGAAGCCAATGAAGGCTGGCAAGTCTAAATGGGCTGCGAGTTGTGTGCCCGCGACCCATCAACACTGCGGAGCAAAGGGAGTTAGTTGTGGCGGGTCAAGTCTCATGGCTTCCAGGGAAAAGCGGACTATGTGCTTTGCGTAGTATATATACCAAAATCGAGCATCAAGCTCCTTAGACCATGAAGCCTGGGAACTTAGGCCATCATTGGCTGAACAGGCTGTTATTCACCTGGCGTGTTGTTTTTTTGTGTGGGTAGGAATACCGACTATTGGGAGCCATTGGCTTTAGACTCTGACCTGAAAGCTTGGCGCTTGACAAAGCTTGGGGAAAGCCTGGTCGGTACCACCTTTGGTAGCACTCGAATGGAACAACCTCTCTACCGTGCCGCACAAATTCCAAGTGGCTCGCCATCTGTAACCCATGTTCGGTATGAAGACCGCATTGGTGTGTCCGCCGTCTCCAGGCTGTAGTAAGATCACTGGTTGTGAAGGGACGAGAGGGGTTTGTAACGATTATAATTACTCTCCTGTCTCTTCAAGACCGCCTTGACCTTTTTCCAAAGGGCCAGGTGATCTTAATTCCATTCAAGGTATGAAGTATGGAGAGATGGGGGCGCTAGAATTGATTAGATCTTGGCATTTTATTTTCAAATTCAATCGATATATTTGACTTTCGTTTCCGTAGCTAGAAACTTATGATGACCGGCCAATAACCCAAAGCCCCGCTGACTTGACAAGCTACTTGTGGGAAGCCAGCTAACGATGCAATTGGAGAAGAAAAGTGCCAAACGGACGGCCCTCGTTGCACAGGATTTATCGCACCTTAGACTGAAGCGATAATCGAATGGTTTGACAAGGCATATGACTCACTATACATTTCGCAAGTGTAGAGTTTTGCAAGAGATACTAGGTGTTGTACCCCCCTAAGGCTCTATAGTGTGCTTCGAGGGGGCCCAATAAACCTCCCGAGGTCGCCGCCGAGCGACTGCGTGCTTGTTAGGTAGGTAGGTAGATGTTATCACATCAAGAGTCGGAGCCCAAACCACGGACAGTACTCGGAAAAGATCCTGAGCACGATGAATTTGTAGAATTACCGTTTGCACAACACCGTCAATCAATACAATACAAAACGTCCTAGGACCCTGCAAGCCGTGCCCGAAGCTGAAAAGCACAGCAGCCAATTTGGCGCCACGAAAAATCACCTCGTATTGCATATTAGAAATGCCAACGCCAATGCGCCTCACAATTTTCCTTGGCTGTTCACAATTCTTGTTTAAAGTACCGTGCCAGCTGCTGCTATTGCTCGCTTGCCCTGCTGGAAAAAAAGTCATCAAGCTTTTTCTTCTGGATTGCTCCACGAAAATTATCAAAACATGCGAGGTCCTCTCACAATCATCCTGGCTCTGCTAGGGGCTGTAAATTGCCAAGATGGTAGTGCTTCTTCATCCAAAAGCACCGATGATCCTTTGCCATCTAATGGCCTCGCGCTAACACCCCCCATGGGTACGTACTTGTCTGTCGACCAGAGTCCACTGCTCTGGTACGGCTTGTTCATAGTCATCCCAGACACCGGGGGATCGCAAGATACTGATGTTGACTCAATGAAGGATGGTCGAGCTGGAACTTCTTCGGCCCCAATATCAACGAGAGCCTGATACTCGCCACTATCGACTTCTTCAACTCGAGCGGACTCCAAGCAGCGGGCTACGAGTTCATAAATGTTGACGATGGCTGGCAGAAATACCCAGGCAATCGCTCCGACAATCCAGGTCCGCTGCAGGCTGACTCCGTCAAATTTCCCAGAGGAATCCCCTACCTAGCAGACTATGCCCACTCCAAAGGCCTCAAGCTCGGGATCTACAGCGGGCCAGGTGAGACGACGTGCGCCGGCTACACAGGCACTCTGGAGGGGGACGAGGATGAAGACGCAGCAACGTTCGCCTCGTGGGGCATCGACCATCTGAAGTACGACATGTGCTGTTGGCGCGGAATTGATGCCGCAGTGGATCTCGTCAAAGGCGACGTCCGACGTATGGCTCTCGGCCTGCGTGCCACAGGCCGCGACATTGTGCTTCACGCCTGTGACTGCGGGTGGGCGGACATTTGGACGTGGGCACGGGATGAAGGTGCAAATCAGTGGCGTATTGGGCAAGACATCTCGGACGATTTCAACTACCCTGGCTTTCGGGAAGACTACTACTTTGACGTTCTTGACATGCTGGACGTCGGCACGAATCAGAGTATGGCGCCGTATGCGGGTCCAGGTGGATGGAATGACTATGATATGCTGGTAGTCGGCCTCGATGGGAAGAGTCTCGAGCTTGTTGGAGCCGGCGCGAGCAATGTCGAATACCGGGCGCATTTTAGCATGTGGTGTATGGTGTCGAGTCCGTTGTTGATCGGCACGGACGTGACGGCGCTCTCAGCGTATGATCTAGAGACGCTGACGAACGCAGAGGTTATCGCAATCAATCAGGATCCTGCGGGTAGCGCTGCGACGGTAGTGTACGAGGAAGAAAATAACACACTGCAGTACTGGGCCCGTACGCTGAATGATACGAGTGTGGCTGTTGCTTTCTTAAATCGCGGTTCGGAGACGCGATTGATGAGTCTCGACATTCAGGAGTACTTGGAAGTGGAGTGGCGGTCATACATTGTGCGAGACTTGTGGGCTCATGATGAGCAGGGACCATTGAACCTACCAGCCATCTCTGCTGAGGTCCTCCCTCATGAGGCGAAAATTTTTAAGCTCACTCCAGTCACTGAGTATGGGTAATCTTACATGTGGATCATCCCATGGTAATAGTGCCTGGTAGTATGTACGTTTGACTCACAAGGTAGCATAGACGGCGAATAACCATGCGGCCACATGTCCACAATCATTGTAGGGGTTGGCGTCACATATTTAGAGACACGAATGGAATAATAGCAAGATTTCAAGGTTGTTGAAAATTCACATTTCTTACTACATTCAGTCGGATGGCCACGGGGCAATGTCCCCAAAGCCTCGTGCCTCAAAGCGACTAGTCCGAAAAGTTGACCATCAAGATGTCCTTAAGCACACAACCCTCTTCTGCGCTACCAATGCTCGAAGATCATTTATTCCCTCTCCATGTAGTCGAACAATACAGATCCCTTCTTGTGAGGAGGGCCAGGGAAACTGGAATTTCCTCTGTACTTCAAATTGAACGGAATGACAGCCAAATGGTTGTAATCATTTGGTTGGTCTGGGTTGCCGAAAATCTTGAGCACCCTCACCAGCAGCTCGTAATATCCTTCTGGTACTACAGAACCATCCGCGACCATGCCGTTGAAGCCCACCCCGACCTCACCCCGGTCCAAGTACGTCTGCGGGAATCCATAGACGCTGCCTGCGGTCTGGTTTCCAAGAACAGTTGCCGTGGGGCCGGTATAGTTAGTAGCCAATGCAATCACGTCGGCGCGGACGAGGGCACTGCCCAGTGAAAGCACAAGATCCGCTGTCGGGTAGTCTTCGCCGTAGTAATACTCCCAATCTTCGAGGGGACCACTAGGGTATGGCAGAGTAAAGCTGACATTACTGTATTCGCAGGACCCCGCAAACCCAAGTTCACCACCACAGCTTAGCATGCTACTCTTGCTGTTGATGTTCTGAGCATCGTACATGCTTCCAGCAACACCTAGGTAGGGAATCGTCAAGTTTGATCCATCGCTGCCGTTGATCAAAAGGTATCCACTGTATACCGGCAAAAGGTCTTCAGTGATGCCTCCGATGCCGTCAGCAGTCGGCGGCAGTGGTGTCACACTAACGATGGCGCGCTGTTTGGGACGGAGGTTTATCGTGGTCTCGGAAAAGTTCATGTCTGCGTGCGCGGCGAAGATGGGATTTGGGAATCCAACAGGTGACGCTCCCCCAGTTTCCGGTTCATATTGCAACATGTACATGCCGAGAGCCGGGTTATGTCCTAACTCATAAGTGATCGTGTCTGCTCCTTCATTCGAAATGACAAACTCGACGGCGCCTGGGGAGTGACTCGAATCGTTGAACGGAATGCTCGACCGGCTAAGGAGTGTGGTTGCGTATGCCGCGTCGTACGCCTGGATTATGCCAGGGCCTTGCTGCGCTACGGGTGCGAGGTCGCGTAACGATCCACCACCATCATTCCAAAAGTTGGCCTTTGCCGTACTGAAGATGAGATTCTTCAGTTCTTGTGAATTGCCTGATAAATTCCGGGCCTGCGAAACAAGAGCGTAGATAGCGGCAGCTAAAGGTGTTGCCATGGATGTTCCAGAAAGAATTGCGTATCCTCCCATTTTGCGTGGGTAGGTGGACAGAATGTTGCCTCCGGGTGCTGCTATGGAGGGATAAACGTCCAGGTCCCATGTTGGACCCCAGCTAGTATAATAACTCGCAAATCCGCCGGTGACGTTGTTCTGTATTTGCAAGAAAGCATTATCGGCTTCCTCCGGATCAACAAATGTAAGCTCAATGTTCGATCCACGGTTGAGCGCCGCCAACCAAGACGCTCCAACTGCAGCTGTCACAAGGCCAGAACCATTGAGTGAGGGCTTCTCCACATAAGGGTCACCGAGATCGAGCTGAGGTAGACTGCCAATGATCAGAGCCTACTCAGTTTTGGTATATAGGCTGCTACTTACCCCGAGGTATCATCGGCATAGAAGACAATGTAGTCTGCATTGAATGCCATGGCGTTCTCCGCCTTCACTTTGGCAGCGCAGCCACCAAGTCGAATCAAAACGGCATGTCCAGAGAGATTACCGGTTCCTTCCGGTAGAGTCGTACAAGCATCAGCGACAACGCCGGAATCATTGCCGAGAGCTTTGAGTTGGAGTGAAATGTTCCTGAAATACGGATATGAGGGCATCCATCCAAAGGCGCTCGGCGTCCCTGCACGAATCCTCTCGGTGTCGGACTCGGGGAGACTTTCTTTGTAGAATGCTTTGGGCAAAAGGAGAGGCGTGACGACATTGTCGAACGAAGCCACAGCCGTGACGCCCTGTCCATCCGCTGCGTTGCTCGCGCCAAAGAGGCCTATAGACCCTTCGTTTCCGGCTGCAACTGTACATGGAACTCCAGCCTATAGTTTTTGGGTTAGCCGGTATGAACAGAAAAATGAGCGGAAGACTAGTGCATCTAAGACTATCTCCTGCTCGACCTCAGCTCTCACAACCGAGCAGTTCTTTCAAGGCTTTTGAGACGGTCAGCACGGGACATACGTCGACGATGCGGCTCACAGCCACACTCCAGGCAGCCTCACTCCATCCTATTTGCCCGCCAATAGATGACGTTATGATATCGCTGCCGTCTTCGTACGCAGCATTGCTAAATCAGCTGTCAGTCACATACGCAGAAGTTTTACAAGGCCACTTGAAATTATTCCGTAAAAACTTACAATGCTGCGATCAGAACATCATCCGTGGTGCCCCATGAGTCACAGCTGAAAACTTTGTACATGCCTAGAGTCGTATTCGGTGCTGCGCCGGTGAAGTTCATCTTGTTCGGTTGTGCTGCAATGATTCCACTAACATGTGTTCCATGGCCGATACAGTCATCGTAAGGATCAGCAGACGGCTCTGGCGACCCAAATCCATCCCATGACTGGCCGACGAGGTCGTATCCATACGAGACGAGGCAAGTCTTGCCAAAGCATCCTCCGAGGGCCGGGTGCATGTAGTCGACTCCTGTATCCACGATTCCTATCCGCAGGCCATGACCAGTGACTATTCAGCTCTTGATCAGTAGACGTCTGTGTCATGAAATAGTATTCTTAAGGTAGTCACCTGACACTCAAAGCAGACATACACAGATGAGAGCGCACGGTTTGGGGAAAGGGACGATGAACGTACTGCCCTCAGCGCGGAGCTTATCAACTTGGGTCATGGCATGCGTCGAGAAGGTGTCTCTCCTAGAAACAGTGTCTGCGTCTGGTATGGCATTGTCTCCAATACTATCGATCGTTCCGTTGGGGTTGAACACGAGATTTTTGCGCTGGATCTCGGGGATGGTATAGTTACGCAGCGGCCACATCTGCTTGACAGTTGACATCGTAGCAATCTTGGACGCATGGGTGCGCTCGAGAGAGATGTCGTTGATTCGAAATGAAGCGCCCTGAAACAGAGTGTAGTTGAGCACCATCCGCGAAGTCGTCATGACACCGCCAGCATGCAAGCTGGTATAGAAGCTAGTATTGTCCTTGATCAATGTTAGCGTGGCTACCAACAGACTGTGGTGAGGGGAACCAACATAACCATCGGCAAATTCGACGAGATACACTCCTGGAATGATGTTTACATCACGAGATACATTCATGGCTTCAGAAAAATTTTGTAAGGCCGCTTCTGGTCCATCAAGAAACATATGGTGCTCGTCATGCATCGCGTCCTTCCTGGCCTGAGCCGAGGCCATTCCCAGCAAGGCCACGATTGCGAGAGTCGAACGCATCTTGAGACCAGGGAATTGCAGCTAAAGATGCTGCGTACAGAGAATTGAGTGGGCAACATAGGCAGGCCCCTTTGACAGCGGAGGACCATCGGATTTATATGACGAAGTATCCCCAGACCGCTCATCCCATTCTCAGGTCGCCTTTGTGACCGGAACAAACATGAACGGCCCGCCCAACGATATCTGGTATTTTCGCTGGCACAGTATGAGCCTCTCACCTTGCATTAGTTTTCCTAAGGTGCCATGCGGGCAAGCGAAAGTCGCGGTGGAGCCGTGTGTGATCCGGAAAGTCAAGCCAAACTCGCTCATCACGCCTCAAAGTGCAACCTGACCGGGTATCGGGTGTGTACAGTATCCATTGCTCCCAGACTCACAAAGGCTCTATATCACGGCTCATGCATACGTTCAGGGTCTGCTCCGGTCTGGCGGCGGTGGAGCAAGAATTATACAGCAGTACGATACGGATGATGGGCGTACAATCCACGAAACTCTCGTGAGACCACGAAGGGTGCGTAAGTACATAATGTGACATATCCAGGCTATGGAATACATGTCTGGGTCGTGTTGAAGCTATGCTGGGCGTCCAGACGTTGTGCAGCAGTGAAGATGATGAGCAACGGACACAGCAAGCTCGACGCGAAAGAAAAAGCCCCCCCCCCCCCCCCCCCCCAGATTATGCGCAATGTTGTAGACCTCATGATTGCGTCTTTCAGCGGATGGGTTGCTTCATGAATTGAATTGTACAGAGCATTGCGTGAGAATCGGTGCTGTAAGATACCAGGTGTTCAATTTCTTCTGAGGTCATTGTGGTCGTTCGTGACAAGGGAGAAGGGCATCGATGCAGGACGTCGTGCGGGTTAGGGTATGCGATGTAAGCAACAACCCCATATGCCTCCAAACATCAAGTCTTCGTTTAGAGTCAAACGCGACTCTTCCTCTCAACCAACGTCCGTAAGTCTGCTTTGCCAGCTGCTTTATGGCAGATGTCAGGTTGACAGTCCGATAATGCACCGGGAACTTCGTCTACTCCGATTTCCATTCGTTCCATATGGCCGCATCGTCGGCTGCCGGGTGAGTCTTGCGGTGGCTAAGCTTGTTATTCGCTGCGTCGCCGCGTCGGTGAATACAACACATGTTGTGGTGGGCTACAAACACGGCAACGGCACTGCATTCTCAGCCGACGACGTGGAAGAACGCTTTTTGAGCTACGGAAACACGTTTTGTGACAGGTTGTCAATCTTGCAGGATGTCACGCTTCGAACCTCAAGCAAACCACATGTGTTACCTCGTGTGTACAGCGCGCTCCCATCGGCATCATAGTTCCGGCTGACAGTCTTGACAGAGACATAACAACGCGGGACCTCGTCCATTTTCCCCTTCCATTACCTCGCGATTGTTTATGAAGTCCTTTCAACTCTCTTCTCGTCACCAAGTGGTGGTCGCCTGGAGGTCTCACGGATGTGAGCAAGAGCTGCCTCGACTTTGACACGGCTTAGTCAGCGCTGCTTAGTCATTTCGACATCATGCTTTTATATAAAGGGACATCGAGGTGACAAACTCACGCTGGACATCCATCTTCTCACGGCCCAATTGGCCGCTCCTTTCTCTGGCTCTATAACACATGCAAAATTGGTGTTTTCCATTGAGAGGCTCAAGTTCGGGAGTCTTGAGCCTACAAAGTTGTGGCGTCATTGGAGGCGATGGCAGAGCTTTGTTGCTGTCATCGAAATCGGCCCAGCTCACATTATGTTGGCCGCCTCCGGTATGCGCTGAAAGTTGCAGCTGATTCTCTGAGGAGGCTAAGTGCCCTTGGCTCCATCTTCTCACTGCTTTCTGGTGACGAGGGGCAGCTGGGACTTCAGGAGACGGGCAAGTGGCCAGTGATCCAGCGTAGTCTTTAGGCGAAGTGAAGTCAGTGACGTCTTCCGGGGAACTTCCAGCACCACCAGGATGTATTGGAAAGCGTCTCGAATATGGTGTCGCTGCGTAAACCCTCGAAGATCGTTTCATCGATCGTTGCCGGTAGGACAGTTGTGGCGATTCGAGAACAGGTTGAGATGCATTGATTGGGGAAACCAGGGCGAAATGGCCTGGATTGTACGATTGAAGGGACATGACGATTTGGGTTATGTTCTGGTGGTCAAGTGCACCAGGACGTGGTGTGTGTGGAAAGGTCCAGGACTTAGACGAAGAGCGTGATCAAACTGTTAAGTGACTTTGTGTGCTCTGCTAAACAGCTCGTGGTGGCGGTTGATTCTTCAAGGTGGTCTCAGGATAACTTTGGATGGATTACAAAATCGTTTGATGAAAAGGCGAGGAGAGTAGGAAAGGAGTGTGAGGGGGTCTGTCAGCTTTTATACCAGGTCAAGAAGACGGAGGGCCTAGAGTCACTTCAACCAATCAGGAACACCATGGGCCTCGATCACCCCTGTCAACCCTTCACCTTCTTTTTAGCACCTCTGGCGCACACTCTGCATATACATGACCATTCTCAAAATGATGTAGTCCTGAAGTCGGCCTCTCACCTGTCCCGGGGGTAGAGTCCTGCATACCACAACCTGTCGCTTGCGGATGAGCATGCAGGGAGTTATGCAACGACAAGAGGGGTCTTCTTTGAAATTCTTCACAGAAAGCCACATATGCGGAACTAACATATTGCAAGGAACGTCAGGCTTGAGATCCAAGGGATGGACTGTCCAGAATTGAAGGCCTCGAAATACCCGCCTCAAATTAAGTACTTAGTAAGAAGGTCGTGGTGACTATCAAGATGGCGTGCGGTTCACATGAAAAGAATTTATAGGTTCAATTGTGGAATCAGCAGCAAGCTGTAAATGGTCCGCAAGCCGCCTTCGCCTGTTCTACTGACCTGAGTCTGACAGTGTCTACTATCCTCATTGACGAATCGATAGTACTAGCAGTCTATCAGTTGATATCTGTGAACGGGTCTCCTGCTCAGCTCCGAACACACCCTCAGGTGTTGATAGTATGTTGCACCTGGTCAGGGTTGACGGATCAGGCGCTGATTTGTTGAATCTGGGCCACATTTACTGTATCCGGCATTCTCAGGGCCCGAAAGTTGCCAAAGCCAGACGCAGGCATCAGCAATATTCATCGCCTCGACAATTGCTGTCTTCTGGCTTATGCCAACATTCCATCCTACTTTCTCGGAGGGGTTCTAGTCTGGAGATGTTGTTGGCGGGTGACATCACAAGTTACCTAGGTATGTTTCCAGATATTCCTGACTCTGCCTAGCTAAGCCAAGGAATCTCGGGCGTTGAAGTTTGCCGTGATTTCCTCCACGGAAAGCGCATAGGACACAAAATTTATCAACTACACCGTGCGACCAAAACAGGATACCCCATTACCGTTGAAGCTGAAAGCAATCCATTCTCATTTCCTCATTCTAATGTGATTCTCCTTCAAGGACAACCTTGCGGAAACAGTATATCGAGAGTGGTCCAGCTGACATAGGATTCCAGCGTTTGGGAACATTCTTCCAGCGAGCATTGCAGTCTTTACCTAGTGAGCACCATGGAATTGGACTGATGGCACTCGCACAGTGACTACCTGCCCAGGTGGGCATATGAAACTTTGAAGGTTGTTCATTTTCAGCAGGCTTCAATAGCTGTGAATTCTTCGTGCCATTATTCCTCGACTGGTGCATTGCAGTCAGTCAACACTAGGGTACCTAATAACCTATCTGAATACTGCGGAGCAACCCTGACTCCTGTTTTTAGTGTATTTTAAAACAGTGTGGCGAAGGCGCATTCACTTATGAAGCCTGCTCCTGACTCTCGCGCGCAGAATATTACAACGGGAAATATTGACTGTTAAGGTCCGAGCAATTGGATTGTGTGTGACATGCCCGTTGAAGGTGGAACTCGGGGTTTTCGGGACCGGACCGCCCCCTATATCCAATCCGGCGACCATGGTCCAGAGTCTCCAACTTTCCACCAAGCCGCTCCAGTTTAGTTGGAGAACTGTGCACCCGTAGAAGCTATTCCCCGAGGCAACTATTCAAGTATAAGTGTACCCCGCTTAGATATAACGCGGGGAATTAGGGACCGCGTTTGGGAAGAGGTCACCTGGGCTCGAGTATGGTATGGGTAGTACGCAACACTCTTTTGAGATGTTGGAAACCGCCGCATTCTCGGCTTACATGTCTTTGGACCCTCTTCTTTCTTGTTCACGAATACCCTTCCAGTTTTCTCCTCCTCCCTCCCTCCCTCCCTACTACACTGTTTCACATATCACAAAGCCCCGTCAGAAGAAAGTCTGCATTATGGCAGACCTCCCTCAAAAGTACTCAGCAGCCGTCTACGACGAGCCAGGTAAAATTGCGGTCAAATTAGTGGAGAAGGACCTGCCAGAGCCTGCTGCAGGTGATGTCTTGATCAAGCTGTGTGTACGACGTCGTCCTAGTAAAAGCTGAGCATGCAAAATTGACTCAATCGGCAGCACTCACTCGGGGGTATGCCACAGCGATTTGGGCATCATGACGAATTCCTGGCGTCACCTACCGTTCCCAACCGAAAAGGGCCAGGTATGAAGGACCCAACTAAGTCGACGCAAGGTCGCGTATACTGAAAGCGCGTTTTTCCAACAGATTGGTGGTCATGAAGGCATTGGCGTCATTGTCAAGATGGGTCCGGGCACGTCAAACTCCGCAGTCAAGGTCGGAGATAGAGTAGGCATCAAATGGCTTGCGGCCATATGTGGTAGCTGCCGTATGCTCAGGCATCCCTTTTTGTGCTGGACTATTCCCAAGCTGACGCTATTTATAGCTGCCTGTTTGACAGGGCACGATGCTGTCTGCTTCAATCAAAAGATATCTGGGTATTACGTCAGTATCTATCGGTCTCAAGTTGTTGAAGAACGCGGCTGATAATCTTGTAGTGGCCAGGTACTTTTCAACAATACGTGACTAGTCAAGCATCATATGTTACCCCCATTCCGGAAGCTTTGCCATCGGACTTGGCTGCACCCCTGTAAGTTATCCCGACCTTGCCCTTTTTTTATTTTAAGAAAAAAAGAAAAAAGGAAACATCACCAACTCACGCATCACTATAGGCTTTGTGCTGGTGTTACATGCTATAGTGCTTTGCGCAAGTCAAATACCAAGAGCGGGGACTGGGTCGTTCTCCTCGGCGCTGGCGGTGGTGAGTTTCAATCTCCCCTTTAAAATTGGCAGCCTATGTTGACACTGCTCCAAGGTTTGGGTCATCTCGCCACGCAGATCGCATCCCGCGGCATTGGCCTCAGGGTCATTGGCATAGATTCTGGAAGCAAGAAGGATCTCGTTCTAGAGTCCGGAGCAGAGCACTTTATCGACTTCACGCAAACCAAAGACGTCACAAAAGCAGTCACAGACCTGACTGGTGGCTTAGGGGCGCACGCTATTGTTGTGCTGACCGCTGCCAACGGCGCCTACGCTATGTAAGTCGATATTTCAACCAAGTGTTCCCCGATTGCAATTATTGACACGACAACAGGGCGACGGACCTTGTCCGTTTTGGAGGTACCGTAGTCTGTGTGGGTATTCCAGAGGGAGAAATGAAGCCAATCGCCACAGCTTTCCCTGGTATTCTCATTGCGAAGGCACTTAAAATTGTCGGTGTCGCTGTTGGGAATCGTCAGGAGGCAATCGAGACGCTGGACCTTGCAGCTAGAGGGCTGATCAAGACCCATTTCCGCACCAAGAGACTGGAGAATTTGACCGAAGTCTTCGAGCAAATGCACAAGGGCGAGCTTCAGGGGCGTGTGGTCATCGATCTACAGTGATTTTGATGCGTTGGGATAGAATGTGGGTATACAGGCTAAAGAACCCTCGCTGCCTTCAGCATGGTTGACAAGCTTCCGGTCGAGGGATTCTGATATACAATTTCGTTGCAAATCCTATGTACTCGTGCATTAGAGACAATATTCGTCATTCAAGGCACACAAGCATTTGAACTTCTAGTCGGGCGTGCAGTGAAGGCCAATCAAGCTCAACAGTAACCCGCGATGCTAACCTGTCCCCTCTTACAAACTGGGAATAAGAAAGCACCCTTGAGGTACGAAGCCACGCGGCACACCTACCTACTCAATTGGGTCGCGCTTATGCGGATTCTTTGGGGTATTTCGATTCTTAGGGCTTACTTTGTGACTCACTCACCGAACCTTGAAAAGCGAGAGTTCAAGTAGAATGGGAGTGGAGTGGATAGGAGATTCCCAATCAAGCTTGCCGACATCCATAACAAACGCGCAGTGAGGTACAAGACCATAGATGTCCGCGTACTCATGAACGAATTTTATAAAAAGGCAATAAAGGTCATCGCACTTGTCTGCTTCTTGTCCTCGCAGGGAGTTTGACAAAGAACTTAGCAGGACGACTCTACGCCAATATAGTCACAATATGCCTCTTGAATTACGACCCGCTGTCGAGGCTGACATGTACCGGGCGGCCGTTATTGAGCGGGAAGCTTATAGTCCACTCGAGACAAATACAATTCTCTTTCCAGGACCATTCCCATCAGATGTCCTGAATTACCGCGCAGAGGGGTGGAAAAAGCAAGCCCGGGACCCAAACACTTCATGTTTCAAGGTCATTGATACAGAGCTGGCAGAAGAGGAACAGTTGATCGCGTTCTCACTCTGGTATAACTACACGTTCCGCAATACGCCTGATAGATCACCTTTCTGATAGGCAAATGCAGGACTCATCATGATACCAACAACCCGATTCCGCCAGTGGTCCCAAGACAGTTTCCACCGGGAGCAAATGCGGATGCTTGTGAACTACTTTTCGGTCGGCTGGACGAGTTGAGGCCCAAACATATGGCTGATAGGGCTCATGTGTGTAAGTCCTACCACGGCAGTGCTCTACCTGGGTAGAGTTGAGATTCAGATTCCCTTTGTGGTTTTGCTCATGACGCTATGTTAGTCTTTTCTACTTTACATACCGACCCGAAGCACCAGGGCCGAGGCGCAGCGACAATGCTCCTTCGACGCTGCATGGAGAATGCAGCTCAGCGTGGGCTTCCTATCTATCTCAACGCATCACCTTTGGGACATGGAATGTATTTGAGGCATCAGTTCCGTGACATTGAGACATTGGTGACAGATTTCAGTCAATGGGGTGCAAAGAACCTACATAATGTATTTGCCATGATCAAGGAGCCCTGAGGTCGGATCTGACCTTCAAGTTGGCCTTGGGAGGACTCGAGGCGTGGCGTCCGACACCGCTTCCCCATTAAGCGATCAGCTAATCCAAGGGCCAGCACAGTACTTGGGAGACAACGGTCACTAATCCTTGGATTGCCTCATATTTCTCGTTGCATGATATTAAATATAAAAACATTAAATCTATCTCATTGAACAATCAAGGTATATCGTTCTCTCATTCTTTACCCCCAAGCAGTTTCAAGCATCCCTCCCCCTTTCTTGTTTACCTCCCGAGTCAGAATATACTAAGCTAGATCCTCGCAGGTCTTAGGGTACTGTAGAGAATTCTTAATAGTGCTCTTGAGCTTGTCACCATCGACTTCATACACGAAGTCGACCAAGCGAAGGGACTGGGCTCTTGGTTTAAGGGCCTCTTGGTAGCCAATGATGTTACCGTAGTAAGGGCTCGAATAAGCAGTGTCGACGTCCAGATAGACTAAAACAATATATATGATCAATTTCTGTGTTTCGTTACCAATAGCGTCAAGCTGTAGAGAACTTACATGTGGTCGAATTCAGCACATTGCTAGGGTTCAAGACTGAAAACAGGGCTGTCTCGTCCCAGAATGGAAACTAAGAAGCGATGTTAGCATGATAAAGTAGAAGAAAGTATTTGAACGTGTGGGACCTACTTCGGTTCCATAATGATCATAGAATAGCTGTGTATATCCGTTCTTCACCTCGTAAACCTCATCAAGGTACGCCTGATCTGGAAAGACCTGGTTGGCAGCATTTCCCACAATCGTGATTTTCTTGAAGTCAGCGGTCAATGCCACTTTAGCTCCCTCTGGGTCAATTTTCAAGTTGATCTGTTTACCTTTTTCATTAGCAGTGTTCCTCACGAAGGGCATTGAAGACGTACATCCGAGTTCAGGTCAGCCTGCAACGTGCTTCCTGATGTTGTCAACAGCGTCACGTCCAGATACCCGCCCATTATAACGAGTTCCTTTGCTAGACTAGCGAAGTCCGGGTCAAGCCGTACGGCTAACGCAATATTGGTCAACGCTCCGCCGCTGTATATGACGATTTCACCCGGATATTTTCGCACTTGCTCAACCATCCATTCCGCAGAGTGGTTGCCAGCCAAGGTGCCGTTCGGGTATCCTTCGTAGAATGCGCTCTTAACGACTCTCTCGGGATCACCCGAGGTCGGGTCATTGCCCAGAGCCTCCAAAGTGGCATTCTCGGGTGCGAAGGCGCCTTGCTACGAAATGTGTCAGATTCTGCGTCTCCCCAAGGATTGCGGCATCGAGGTTCGTCCTTACCCAGGCTAGATCACCGTGCAAGTCCTCCCAGGTCTGGAAAAGCTCCGGGGTGTTCACCAGGGGGTAATCGGAGCCCTTGTATACCGGAATACAGGACGAAAGCCCCCCAACTTCAAGCGTAGCCAGGCCGTGGAGACTAGTCTGCAGGGCCCACGAATCACCAGTATCGCCAACGATACCAAGGACATCCCATCCCTCGTTCAAAGCCATGAGGTACGTCAAGAAACCTGCAGTACTCCAGTCGTTGTCCAGGATGATTTTCGTACCGGCGGTTGACGAATTTCCACGGGCGGCCAGGTGTCCTGGCTTTCCTCGATACTGTACGCCGCTTGGAGCAGCCAAAGCCACAGAGGCCAAAGTGGCCGCGTTGTACAACACGTCAGTTCTCATCTTGCCCTATTGTTGAAGTGGGTTGGATTAAGGAAAGAATCCGCCGCAAGATGAGGTACGATTTTGCAACTTGAGACAGTGCAACACGGACCGTTAATACACGGGGGGGGGGGGGGGGCCAGTCTCAAATGTGGCAGATTGACTGTCTCGGAGCTTGTTGTATATTTTTTTGGGCAGCCAGAATCATCTTTATACTATGACTGCTCTTTTTCAGAATTTTCAAGCTGGTGGGAAGGGTCCCACAGATAAGGAGCCGGCTCGGGTGTTTTTTGAAGATTATGATTGACGATAATGATTAAAAGTAGCTCATTTTTGTGTCATTGATCGCGTTATTATCTAAATGATACATGGATCACAAAGACCATCGATGCTATGCAGTTAAGGCGTCGAACCCCATCGACTACTGCACCAATCAGGCAGGTAACACAAAGCCATGCAAAGTAAGATCAGATGCTGGCTTTACCATCCAAGTAAGGCCAAACATGCTGATGCCATCAAAAGCACGGATCCTGACTATTGAATGCAGCTTATTGTCTGAAAGAGCATTGCATCAGTTGATCCATGACTTAGGTATGGCTATCAAGTAGGCATGGCAGAGACATTTTGTACTGCTAAAACACATTTCTCAGCTTTGTTCAGAAGTTCAAGGGATGGATATTCATGGATTACTCATTGCAAAAAAGGCCACAAAAAAGAGTGGATTATGATGGACAATGGAAGAAACAGAGCATGTTTGATTTGATCATGTTTCTATAAGTATTCAGCATGTCTTGCTTATTCATGCAATGCAATAGGTAACCTTCCCTACAATCCCAGGTTTCGTGAGGGTCTCGTTTATTTTTTTGGTGGATGCTTGGGGGGGGGTGAGTGATGACTCATCCGCTCAGCCGCGAGCCGTGAATAACCTTGAGAAAATCAACCACCTCATCTCGCCATCTCGCCATCTCGCACGGCGAATGGAAGACATCGTATTGTATTGCTCGCCTCCCCCCACATACACAGCCTGATTGCGAATGTACAGGTGGGATTTCCCATCACGAAGGCGAAAGTGTGGCCACAGCGTCCGCATATCTTGGTTGGTCATACGTTGTGGCTGTGCTGAGCCCCTCGTGGAGCATAGAACAGTCAACTCCTCCCATACGAGTATATGAGGCCTTTCAGCTCCTCAGGGATTCAAGTTCTCATTGACTTTTGGCGCATCATTCAAAATTTCCGCTAAGCTTCAAAGTCTGCGTACAACCTCGTACGACGAACCGGCCTGTCATTGGCGACCCCGTCTCGAGGCCCATCTATGCGGCATACCATCGTGGCGATGCATGTACTTGTGAAAATGCGCGTATGCAGGTGCGCGTCGACCCATGGGACCGCAGTAAAGCTGGTGAAATGTCAATGGACATGATACGGTAGCTGCCGCAGTCCCGAACGGGGTTTTTCTCTCTTATGACCTGACGAACTTCATTGCAAGACATCCGGTTGCGCACCTGACAGCAGACACACGTCCAATCCCAAGTACATAGACCCCCTTTCCCTTTGCTATGAACGAGGCGCTGTCACAGGTATCCCAGAAGTCATAGCAGCAACCATCGAGTGGCTGGTGCTGTTGAGCTCGTGAGCAACGCTTCCCCGGGCCTCCCGGATGACGGCCGGTGCCATCGACTGCCTGTTGGCCCAACAACCTATGGCCCGCAAGTGTCCTCACTCGTTCAGTGTATTTCTCATACGACCTCTTATGACGTCCATGAGGCCTGCCATTCAACCTGTCTCTGCGATATGGTGCGGGCGTGTGCCGTAGCCTTGCGTTGCGCGTGGAAATTCGCAGGCCCCAATCCTCTAGATTGATAACGGTGGTTAGTTCAAGAATTTGGGAAATGACCATTGAAGAACATAGCGGCCAGCTCGTAAATCGACGCATGGGATACGCATAATAGTCAGGTAGGTCAAGCCACTGCCTTGTCAAAAGACCAGCTGAAGTTGATCGTTGGTCGCGAAATACTGGCCCACGTCGACCGCACATGAGCAGCGGAGCTGTCAGCCTCGTCCAATATTTCCCCCCGGAATGAAGGAACGCTGCTATCCCAAGCTTAGCCTTTCGCGCCTTCGCAAGCGTTGGTTCCGGCGCCAATTTCCGATCTCCAACCAGTGGCCCCAACCACATTCCTTCCAGGCCCTTCCCGCCAGTCTGGGACGCTAACCCGCCGCTCCCAGTCCGTTTGCAACGGTCTCTACCGGAAACCCCGCGTACTTGTGATGCTGGAAAGCATCGTACGACTTCCGTGGGCGCCTTGTCTGTGTGGTGAACAGGTGCCAACTTCCTCAGCTAAGTCAGCCCTTTAGCTGTTGACGTTCAGGGCGAGAGCCGGCGCGAAGGGATCAATACCTAGGCCAAGGGGGGGAGGGGTCAGATTCTGGGGACCACTTTTATTAGGCGATCTGGTGATGGCGGGACGAATATATCGACCGATAGCACCTTTACCTAACCGGGCTCAGTGGACTATCCAGATGCAGGGACGGCGATCTAGTTTGGCAAAGGATAATCCATGCAGCCTATTGTCCATCATTCACGATCCTGGCCCTACGAGCCCCTGACTCACCATCTGAATAACGAGGCTGGTTGGCTTTGAGGCTGGGCATTGGAACAACCTAACGGCTTGACCGACAATCCTCTTCATCAAATGCCAGTAATTGACCGGAGTTGTTGCGGGTCTGATTGTGTCCGTACGGCCGACCAACTCCGCATCGCCATCTAACCTTGCAGGAGAGCACCTATTATACCTATGTGGGTATCGACAAACTAGGGGCTTGCAATGCCACTGTGATAAGGTAGAATTTGTCAAGTCGCTGCATGCCTGCTTCCAGTGCAATGTTCTCGAACCAAGAAAGAACAAATCAGCGTCATAATGGGAAGAGTGAAGAAAAAGCCCCTGTCCCCGGGCGAGGAACAACAACCAAGCATGACCCTGATGGCGGTTGACGCGGTAGCCGTTGGAATTCACCCCAAGAGCCTAATGACACGTCAATATGCAGCCGATTTCTGAGAGCACACACAAACACACACACAAGTAAGGTACAGGCAACGTTAGGTCCTGATATCGCGACCGCTAACTTAAGGTTGATTCTTTGAATGCGGGGATCGTGCTTGTTTTCAACAGAGCGGTGTAAAAGCGTTGCTGGTGATCAAAGTTGAAATACGGAGGCTGATGATGAGGCGAGGTGATTCATCGTCATCGTCCAGTCGTGGTTGAACCCCAGTGCCAAGTTATCGGTACCTAGATAGGGTCATTCTCTGCATGGTCAATCTTGGCCACCAAGTCACGATTCTGCCAGGCAATGTTTGGAAAGTGTATGCGAGGTGTAGCTCACCAGACCAGAAGAACTAGTCCAGTAAGATGTAGTATTGACTATCTGTCCATCAACTCCTCCTCCAGTACGCAAGCAGACCTGGTATCATTGACCCTTTGCCTTCGTCCTCATGCCTTTCCTTTCATCATGCAGATGCGTGCACGGTCTTGTAGTTCCTGATCCGACTTTTCCCCATTGGTCTCCTTAGCAGTGACATGCCATGCCAGAGGATTAGAAAAGCAGTTGCGTGTTGCGGGAAAGCGTGCCGCAGAATCCAAAACCTCCTCCATGTATCCATGATTCCAAAAACGCCGTGCATAAAGCAAAGAAGAAAACGTAGCCATCTCGATGTGTGTATCCCATGCTTTCGTCATGCACCCATTCTATGAAGCAAATCTCTATGCGCGCACGGATTGACCCTGGTTGAAGATCCGGCCGAACATGCCACGGACCCGACTGCGCTTGGCCCCCGTCTCCATCTCGCGCAGCTCCTCGGGGCTAATCTCATATGGCAGAAGCGACTTCTGCTTGATCATGTGTGGAACCTGAGGCAGCTCGGCGTAGTGCTGTGGTTGCTTGCCCTGGTGTTGCGAGATGATGACCTCTACTGGCGGGTCATACAATCCGCTATCGACGTAGCCATTGTACACATACGGCTCCGACATTTCTGAGGGCGGCGTGGTCGCGCCAGTGCTGCCGCTGCCACGTGATGAGTTGGACGCCAAGGACGGCGCATACGAGTGCGAGCTGCTGAGCCGGGGCACCGAGTCAGCACGTGTGCTGCGCGACGCCGAGCTTGATCGCGAAGCATTCCTGCTGTGGCGACCAGGGCTGTGTGGCGGCGTGGTGTAGGCGTTGTACGTGCTGGCGTACAGCTCCTCGAGCTGGCGCTCCTGTTCGCGGCGGGCAGCATCTTCGGCCTCGATGCGGGCGAGACGCTCGACGCGGCGCATGGAGCGCTCATGCTCGGCAATGATCTTCTCACGGAGCGGCGCCAAGAAAACGTCCAGCTCACGGTAGAGGTCCTCCTTGGTGACGCGCAGCTCCCACTCCAAGAGCATCAGAAGCTGCTTCTCCATAAGGTTGACCTCGGTCTTTGAGAACTCAAAGTCTGGGGAGCGCAGGTGGCTTTCCCGCGTGCATCGTGAACCTTGAGAGCAGCCTGGGGCAATGCAGCGGGGTCCATTGGCGTCGTCCCAGATTTGTGTGTACTTGGCCCAGTGCTTGTTCTTGGGCGAGGAGTCATTGAGGTACTTGGCGGTAAGGATGAGGGCAGCCAGAAAGATGCGATGCGCTGTGCATCGCAGGCCCTTGGCCTCAGGCTGGAGGCGTGACTTCAGGCGGTTCAGGTATACCAGGGTTGACATGAGAGTCGGTACCTGGACGTTGGAGGACCATACCAGGTTGCGAATGAATTGCTCCAAAGAAGGGAGGAACTTCTCGCCGGCGGCAACTGGAGGAGGTGTCCTGGGAGGTGAGATCGGTAATTGTTTTGAGGAGTAAGGTTGATATGATGGTGTTGCCATTGCTGGTGCAGGTGGTGGAGGCATCATTTTCTCGTCGCAGCGGATGACTTCCCTGGCGGCGCAAGCCAAGTAAGAAATCATGTCATCGCGAACGGGTGTGTATATGAAGTCCTCGAGTGCTGTAGCGTTGAGCTGTGCCATGCTCAATGGCGTCAAGTAATTTGATGATGCCATAGTGGGCTGTGGTGTGTGAAGCGAGAGTGAGACTCTCGAAACTTTCCCTTCCAGGAACGTGCTTGCAACCTTTTTTCCCACTCGACCTGCAAGCAAGGAAAATAAAAAAGGCGAGATGGCTCGGAGAATTACCTCTCAAGACAACCTAGCGGATATCCGATGGGAACAAGGAGAGTTGAGAGCGTGGGAGAGAACACCGTAAGCGAATCGAAGGATTGCGCTCGTTATTATGCTGGTGATGAGCTGGGTGGTTTCTCCAATGTCAAATGATCTTAATTGTTGAGTGAGAGTGGATCAGCCTAGTCGAGGCAGGCCAGGTAAAGGCTTTGTTGTGAGTTGGCGGTGAGGTGTGAGTGTTGGAGCGTGAGGTCCGTAGCTGTGGGGATGTACCAGCTGATGCACGGGGTCACAGTCAGTCAATGTTGCCTCGAGATATGGCTCGGCTGTGTTGAAGAGTGACTGATGAGCCTTGATGACTATTTCAAGGTCAAATCGAAGGATGGTTGGTAATGATAAGGGAGGCTGTGGGGTGTGGAATAAAAGAGTGACGAGGCACACAAAGACAAGGCGAGGTGTGGCAGTCGACAAGTATATGAAATATGTGAGGGTGGTTGGGGTTTGGGCTGGGCATGAAAGGGGACTTGAGATACCGTAACCCAAAAGAGGCGAACACTATGTATATATGAAATACTTTGTCGGACAACTTACTATAGTACAGGTAACAGTGTCTTAGTTTTTGACCCGGTGGGACACCTTGGTATGGTGTTAATGGGCCTCCTGGGCTGGACCTCCTGAGCGAATCGCTAGGGGCTTGTAGGGCTTCTTCGTCACCCTCTGACGCGCGACTTGGTGGTCCACGAGGCTGAGTATAGGCGGGGGGGTAAGGATCCCTGTGTACAGGGAACTCCTGGTATCAAAGACCGACGACAGGGAAGCCTGAACCCGAGTAGAGGACTGCAATGCGACAGACAGGGGGGTTGGGTGACAGCTCGTTCAAACGGATCCGGCCTAGTCAGCGACGGATCGTTCTGGCTTGGCCTGTAGATCTGCCGTGTTATCTGGCTGTGGTGCGCCAGACCCTGAGGCGTGAGCCTGAAAATGTGTGTGTGTGTGTGTGTATGTAGGTAAGTACCTAAGGGGGGTGCAGGTGCAGGAGGCGAGACCCGGGTCGATCTTTTCGGGACCAGAGATGACTCCCGGTCTTTGACTGGCTGAGCGTGCTAGATGATTCTAGTGGGAGGGGAGGCCACGAGCAACAGAAGCCTGACTCGAGGGGACGATCTTGGATGGTCAAACAAGTCTTGCGTCTTGTCTCAGTACAGCGAGATTCAAATCCACTGAAAAGAGGCGAATATGGATCCTGTCGGACACGAACCGGGGGGGGGAGGGGGGATTAAGTGAAATCTGAGTGGCCGCAGTCGCGGTCTGTCACTCGTGTTGTAGGAGAGACGTAAGTCTGTGATATAAGCCACCAAGTCCAGCCTGGACGAGTGAAAAGTGGCAACGGGTTTCCGGTTCTTTTAACAATGTCCTGTGTCCACGGCAGCGCGGGAACAGACGATGTCCTTGGCAGGTTGACAACGCGGTTGTGGCTGAGAGCGTCTTCCGAAAGCGGGTCCCCGTGAAGCAAATGCTGAAAGCGATGAACTGCCACACACAAAAAAGGGATCTAGATGGCTGAATCCACCAAGAAACCGATTCAGGTCGGAAACTTGTTTCTAAGTTTGAATTAAGGCTGGAGTCCAACAGGTCTATGGCTTTACCAAGCTTGCTTGATTAAAGCAGTTTTTTTGGTAGCCGAATTCAGTGGAGTAAGACTTGAAGCGAAGCCTCATCCGCGTATTTTGGTAGTTTGGAACCGTCGAGAGATCGTTCCCGCACTCGTGCTGGGCAACACCAGCGCTTTCAGTAGTGTCGGTATGTGGTGGGTTTTCCGTCGGAAGAACGAGTCAAGGCGACTCTAATAATGAATCGAAGCGGCGAAGCGTTTCTTCTGCGCCCGTTTTGTGTCCTCTTTACTGGCTTGCTTGATGCAATGAATGCCTTGGGGAAATGTCAAAGAGGAAAGGTGATGATGTATTATTAATTGGTCGCGTCGGCAGAATCCGGTCCAGCGGATATATGGTCAAACAAGAACGAATAAAACAAAAATAAAATAACAAGACGAGTACGGTAAAGACTACAGCCTCAAGCCGTCACAGATAGATGCTCCCAAGTTCAAACTAGAAACTTTCTCGAGGTAGCTCAGGGCTTGGGCAGCCTCTAATAGCTGAGATGGTGACAGGGGCACGATTTAAGCTTGCCTCAAGATGGGCATACTTAGATGCAGCACAGCGGGTCGAAAGGAAGGATTCCTCTCCTCGGGCCCACCGCCGCACAAAGTCTGAAGATAGATGTTGCTGGCGCTGCAGCTGCAGCATGCAGTTGCCCTTGATGGATGGCGTCTAGAGATTGGGTGGGTGAGACGACTGTGTTCGATCAGACGCTGGGCTTTTCGAATTTGCCTGGGGTGCGATGGGGTGCGAGAGCCGGTGGGACTGGAATGATTCGCCGAGAGGGCTCTGTGGGCGCATGCAGCTAGATGGGCGGAGTTTTTGTAAGAGCCAGATGCGGACTTTGGTTGGATTTGAGGGACCGAGAGTGGCTCGCAGGGGTTTGTCTCTGAACAAAACCTTGCCTTGGCCTTTGCTCGAGGTATCTCCTTATGCAGAACAAACCAAATTGATTGCTTTGCGATGCGCCCGAGTTAAATATGGAAACCAAGGGCCCTTTTTCCCGGTAAGGTGGAAAAGAATTGGTTGTCGTCCCTAAATCTGGAAACTTTTCAATAGATTATTCTGCTTGGCATGTGGATACCAAACACGTAGTGTGCTACACAAATGACTATGTACATCTGGGCTTACATAGTAAAGGCCGGGGCGTGCTTGATGCAGACAAGTGTACCAAGATTCTCTCCACTGCTGACGCTGGAGTATAGACAGAGTACATTTTCCACCTTGGGGATACAGATGCGGCAAGGCTGAAAGTCAACGGCATAACTGGAATGGAAATAACCTGATAGTGTGCCCGGCCGAGGGAAAAGGGATGGTGTCGCGCCTACAATATATTGCCCTGGCCTAGGGAGAAACGCCACAAAACGTTTCTTTTGGACGAGGCTTACACCAGCGCGCGCATTCCTTCAATGCCAAGGGAAGAAGATTATCAGATGCTTCAGGGCGCCCGACCTTTTTCATAAACCCGTGAAGCCATTCTGGTGCTGGCCAAGTGTGCAAATGATGAGATGCCCAGAGCATAAGTGTCATTGTTGCCGACGTTGAGACGAACCTCTCTGTACAGTGTTCTGTGCGTCCCTTCCCAGCTCCCAGCTCCTCGCTCCCTGGCTTGAAGCTTGATGCTTGATGCTTGATGCTTGAAGCCTGGCAGCTATCCATTTTGTCTAGTCTCCTAAGCACGAACCCTGACGACGACATGATCCACGCGCCACACGCTGGCCCCAGGCGGGGTGCTGTACTGTAGTCGGTATGGTTGGACATCCAGGGCGTGGAAAGCGCATGATCTCCCGAATGAGCGGCGCAAATGGTTGGTGGTGACAAGGCCAAGACCCTCTGCGTAGGCGGACAACCTGGAGACATTTGAAACAGTCGTCGATGCACTGGGCAGGGGGGAGCCGTTGGGGCTAACCATTTCCGGCGGTTCAAGTCCCACAGTACTACTAAGTACCATAGCCAGTATGCAGTTGCACTGCAATATACTCGTCCCCATTGATGCCTCCCGTCAGAAAAGGGCCTCTGACCGATATCAAGGCCCAACAGCTCTCCATTGTGCAACACTCGCTCACTTCGAGCCCCGCTGACTAAAGGCCCTTAGGCAAACATCAGCATGAATACTGTCATTTTATCCAATCGATCCTCGGCTCAAAGACCCAGTCTTGCAAGGCGCGTCTCATCTGTGCGGATACTTTTTTGTGGGCATCACACTGAAGTAAAACCACCCTATCCACGAGACTGACTACACTGGCCGAGGCGATCGAACCACCTTCTCACTGAGATGTGCACACGTCTCATTCCCGCGTTTTGCATTTCGCAACCAGTGACTGACTGTCTATGTTCGTGTTCGGCTTCATATTTTTGGCCACCAGAGCAACGTCTGTCTCCGGCTGACCAAACACACGGACGGCAGAAGCACCACTGTGGCATCATGCCCAGACGTTAGCCATCGCAGCCCAAATTGAGCATGCAGAGCGGCAATGACGCCGCAACCAAAGGCGGCTAGCCAAGCAGAGAGGCTCTGCACCTCATTCAACCAAGCCTCCCGGCCCTCCCGCTCCCCCATTATCCGCTTTGGGACTCGAGCATAGAGGCTAATGGAACCCCTGCGTCCGCCTCCAGGAAAGTGAGCGGATCCGCGCAGGCCAGGCCCATGAACCAAGGATCCACTGATGCGCCGACAAGATCCACTGGTGCCCCGACACTGTTTGTTGGGCGATCAGCCATCGATGAAACGAAACAAACCTTCCAGAACACTGTCACCACATGGCATGGGTTTCGTTATGATTTACCCATACACGACACGGATGCAATAAGGCAACACTGATCACGAAACATGAACCATCAACTTGGGAATTTCAGAAGTTCGGTCACGTATGGCGACAGTCCAGGCAACTGCCGAAGGGCTGTGCGCTGTCTGCCGCAAGGCTGGCCTTATGGCTTGGCCCGTCGACGACTGTGCGGTAGGCTACTGTAGGCTGCTCGCTACTCGCTCTATTATGACGGCGACTCAACTTGTACACCTAGGCCCGTGAGCTGAAAGGACGGCATGTATAGTGTTGCTCTCCGAAAGACACCGCCAGCCGCGACCATTGCCTAAACTATGGCCATATGGTTCGATCCCAGCAGTCCGGGAGAGCGTTGGGATACTAGTTGGGATTGTTGGCTAGCGGCCCGGATGCGCTGTTATGAATTTAGCTTGGTTAACTAGGTACCTCTTGTGATCGATGTTCCCCTTCTGGATCTGCCGTGTGACTAGGTTAGAGTCCGGAAGCATTAACTGCCAATTATGCGATCGAGGCTATCTCAGCACAGAATCAAGATCAATATCGACTCGAGTTTATACTTGCGCAATGCTATGCATGCAACTCGTTTGGCAATCATTGCTCTACACGGCAAATTGTACAAACGCCGCATGAAACTTGGGATCTGGAGAAATTATTGGTGCGTCCATGTTCGTCATCGCGATTGCGACGATGTTTCATGCCCATCACTCTTCCCCCGGCCCATCATCCCATCATGGACTTTCCCGCCCGCTAGAAATAGATTTCTTCGGGAGCTGCCATAACCTCGGATCAAGCCAGGATTGGTGGACAAGGGAGAAAGATGCACCCTCTTCATCAAGTAGACCGAGATCAACGCAGGAATTCGATCATTCGATCCAGGCAAGGGCTGCCGCAATTCACCCTCTCTTGGTGATCAGAAGTCACTTCCATCGACGAAAGCTTTTCGTGTAATCAGGCCCCAAGCATTGCCGGCGCCAACACATCGCTCCTTTCACCGAGGAAAAAGTAGGTAGCACAGCGGCATCAGCCTCCATTGTGAATTCCACTCTCTTGAGGACCCATGCACGCTTCGCAATGCTTCCCAATGCTTCCCATTCACTTTTGATCAGAGCAAGTTTATCGTCAAGCGATGCCGATCACAGAAACATCGACTGGGTTCGCACATTGCCCACCGACTGTGCTCGGCGCCGACAGGAACCTGCCAGCCAGTCGTGCTCTATTTACGGGGGATTCGGGGGCACTGCTAAACTTTACTCCATACTGATCGGCAGGGTCTTAATTCCAACCTTCATGCTTGTTTATCTGCCAGAGGGAAGATCCACTTCCTTGTTCTGTAAGTTTACCCATCTGCCGATTCAAAGTGCACATACTGCTATGGTAAGCAGTGTCTAGATGAGAACTTTTCGAGCATTAGGTGCATCCCATGTACACACCGGCGCTCACTAATGCTAGAGCGAGAGTTTACATCTGATATTCACCCCGTCGTGCCTGAGTTAACCCACATGATAAGTCTCCAGTGGTCGGTCTCCGATCCGTGCACCTTAAAGTTAGCGCACGACCGATCTGGCAAGGTGTCATTGGGAGACGTCTGCAAAGGCCAGACTGTGGCATCTGCAGGTGTCAATCTGGTCAACTTCCCCTGCTCCCTTGCCCCCTGTCGGAGTGTTGGGAGGTTGCACCCCGTTGGAGGGTATCTCGAAAATGCCAAATTATGTCTTTTATGAATGGCTCGTAGGGGGCCGTCTCTGAAACAGTGAGGGTATACTGCATTTCATCACTCATTTAATTCCTCGGGAGGTGGTTCACGAGATGAACAAGGGACTTGTCATGTGAGCATTGCGTGCTAGCAGAATCTCACTTCCTGCGGATGATGCTCGCTGCGTGCTGGGAAATGTAGGGATGGAGGATGAGACCTCGGATCTCAATTCACCGCTTGCGGATGGCAGCTTGACTGCAACGCCGTGATATAGCTTCACGGCATGGCAGGTAAAGTGTGCTCTGGATCGTGGAAAATACTAGAAGAAAAAGAGGCCGGCAATCGCCAAGGCCAGCGTGTCAACTTGGCCATCTTGAACTTCTAGATGCCATACACAAAACTCCAACAAACTCCTGCAGCGACAATCCGCCTGTCGACGTCCCTCCCGAAAACAACCGAATCCGTCGCCGATTGCGTGTCTTAGAATATCTGCTGACGGCGCGGGTAGCACTGTTCCCGAAGCTTGTCTGTTCTATAACTTCTGACGACTGAAATGGGAGCACAATGTCTGATTCTGCCAGACCAGCTCATTATCACGACCCGGCGTCGAGCAGCATACCCAAAACGGCAGCTCCTGACAAATAGGGCAGGTTTGCAATATGTCTGCATCGCCCTTCCGAATGAGCCCGCAGACTGAAGCTGCCACGACGAGGACGGCGATGGCTTAGTGGCCAGCCGGTCACCGGCGCGGCACACACACACACACAAAGACACACACGCGCCACCTGGTGGTGAAGCCGACAGGCTTGGCGGATGACCTGCAGCAAAGGAGGGAGAGCGGATGCCACCCACACGTGGCGACAGGGCAGCAGCCGATGACCATCGGTCGACAGATGTGTGTGCAGCTTGTAGGTATGTCTCACACAAGCCACTCTCTACCAGTCTAAAAGTATGCTACTCTCGCTCAAAGCCACGCGCGCACGCCGTGAACAAAGGCCAAGAAAGTCTCGAACGTTAGCTACATCCCCAATGGGAGAGTGAGCAAACACACGATGCGACGACAAATCATTTGTTTGTAGTCACAACAACGCATGATCAACAGAAGCCTGATGGCGGTCTGCGTCTCGGTCGCAGGGCCGGGATGTGAGGCGTTCGGAAGCTGACCGCCAAACCGCCTCCCCTTACGAAGGTGAAGCGCGTTTTGCGTGACAGCAGCAGCAGCAGCAGCGATAGCCCCAGCTAGGCCTCGCTTGCATATTTTTCTTGGTTTTTCCTCGATCCTGAAATGCAGGCACGCGAGTCGAGAAATGTGCCTCGCTATGGAAAAGTTGCATCGCTGCGACAGTGGCTGAGGCGCAACTTCAAACGCAGCTTTTGGAATTCCACGCGACTATGTGCACTGTACGTGCTGTTGTCCCTTTGGCGCCGTCATCAAACCCGGCGCCAAAATCAACACGGGGAGAAATTGGGTCTGAGAAATAAGCGCGCGCTCGATCAATGAGCAGTGTAGAACTCATTTCGCTATACATAGTTACTGCTCAGGGCACTGTGTTTTTTGTTTTTTTTGGAGTGTTCCATACTACCCAGCCGCGAAGGTGACACTGGCGGGCGCAGTCCCACGCGGAACACTGTTGAGTAAGGAATAAATATACTGTGCATGCGTATATGCGCTTCAACACGACCTTCCTCATGACCGCTCACGAAACCTGGACATTGCAACGAACCTACCATTTGCCTAGCTGTTGCGTCCTTCTGATTTCCCAATATGTACGACCAAGCAGCAGACGCTGCTGCAACCAGTGATCCTCGCTTATGCGCGGCGCCGCTGACAGCAGATGTCAATATCGCCTTCGCGCAAAGATTGATTGGCGCAGCTAGCCGCGAACGACTATATTTACCAATCCTATATGCGACCCGCGGCCGTCAGGTGTCTGTTACCGCTGCTACTGGTTTTGGCTGATGGATGCGAATTCTGTGGGTTGGTTGGGACCAGCGCTTCGATGCGCTTATGTATTTGTGCTCGGGTGAGCCTCCCGCCGGCAAGCGTCTGCTGTGGTGCGTATCTAGCGCTGAGGCCCGCCAGGGAACGCTGGGGTAGCAAAAGCGAGAAAGAGAAGCAGGTTGATGTTGAGGGCTTTCAAATCTGCAAGTGCCCCCCCCGTTGGGCCAACTGGGCAGAGGCCGCCAACTCATGCCCCACAGTCTTGCCTTGAGCGACAGTCATTGTGCCACGCACCATCTTGGCTCGACAGCTTCCCCCGGTTATATCTAAGCCGTGCCAGGTGGGTCATTGCAATGTTTGGTGGCACCTTGAACGTTCCGGGAACCTGTGCTCCTCTCAAGGACGAAGCATACGCGAGACACGGCGCTGATGGGTCTCGAAATTTCGGCTCTGCTCGCGCATGGCGTTGACGCTCGGGTGAACGGGTGTAGGTGGCTTTTTTTTGGCAGGGCGTCTTTGCTGAGGAACGAGTCTCGGAGGTAATCACTCGAGTACTGCGGGGCTTGTGTATGTCCATCTCGTCAAAGCCCATACCTAGACAAGCTGGCGATAGTGCCATGATCAGAATCGAGAAGACAATGCCCAAAGCCAGTCCAAGATGCCTTCTTCGCCCTCTATGAAGTACTCACAGACACAACGCACTTGAGATGCCATGAGCAATCTGAAATTCACGCGCAACAAGCGTGCTGCATTCTCCTTACCCCCCAATGAGTGGCCTTGCACGTAGTGGCTGCGTGTATCTATTATAATGACGCGAGGCTCCTAGAATCTGCAGCTGTTCCGCTCCTAGGAACAGCAATCCTTCTGCCCCCAATCGTCCTAAGCCACACGAGCGCTACTGAGCTTCGGGAGGTTTGCTGCGACTCGCGGTTTGCGAACGGCCCTTTGCTTGAGCAACGTCTCAGCTGCTCGAAGACGGGGCGCAAGATGGGTAGGCAGGATGCTAGGATAGCCATGCCGTCTTGTAGACCTTCCAAGAGGGTTGTCATGGACCTTTGCCATTCTATAGGCTCCATGTACATACTCATCTAAGGTCAGTGGTTCGAATCAGCTGGATGGGTTGGTGATGTTTACCAAAGAACAGCAGCTGCATATCGCAAGTCGAGAGGTAAGAAACATATACTCACAGTTGAAGCGAATCTAACGATTCCAAGAATTACAACTATCGACCCCATTAGGAAGATACCTGTGATCTGCATTCTACGAGACAAGCTCATTGAGGAGCGCCAGATAAGCGGCATCGGCAACAGCACCGTGACGGCATCGCTAAGAGTGAGAAAGCTGCTGAGGATGCAGAACGCCAAGCGCAGGTTCAAACAGTGGGAGCAAGGAATGGCCATCCAGTCTGATGCAATTGGCCAAAGGCCAATAAGAAAGGTCACGACCCAGGAGACATGTAGGGCTGTGACCAATGCGCCCGTGATGATACAGATGCGCGTGAAGTTCGGACTGGCGCCACTGAAAATCCGATTGTATAAGAAGAGTACCGATATCTATGCGGTAATCCGGGTCAGTTGCTTTGTGGCTGTCTTCGCTAAGGATGGTCTAAAGTGTATTGCCGACCTTTGCAAAGTACAGTGGAATTGTGGCTAGTGTCGACGAAGCCAGGAAAACTTTGGAGTTTAGTTGCTGATAGTCCACGTACTCCTGCGAAGTCATCGTCTCGATAGGTGCAGCGCCCCAAACAAGAGCCAGCACCACGACAGTGTAGAAGGGCACATAGATGCCCATGGCAATAAGAATCGTGTAATCATCCCATGCTAAAGTTTGGCCTTTCAATCTCCGTGCGTACAGTCTCAGGAAGATGGCAGTACAGGCCACACAGAAGGCGACTGAGGACGTTCCCCATAGAGCCAACTGTAGGTTTAAAGGGATATAAGTATTTTGAACCAGGAGCTCGTCTGACCGCGGAAAACTTCCGCCCGTGAGGGATTTACCGGGGTTGGGTATGAACATGACCTCGAAATTCGAAATGATCCTTCAAGCAGTCGAGCAAAGAAAATAAAACATGTTCGATATCGCGAAGAGAGCATCACTGCAGCTCTCCATCTATGAAAAAATTGTTGCAGTCCATTAAGCTGGTATATACTCTTCTTTGCATTAATGACCGTGTCATCGACGAAGAACTGATTGAAGGGTTGCTATTCTGGCCTCGGTTGTCTCATCTGGGTTGCTTATCCTCCCTTGCAGGAGTCCGCAGCCAATTGTCGACGCCTCCCTGTTACCAAACCCTACGGATTTGATGCAGCTTCTTGCTTGTGCTCAGAGGGGCGGTAAGTAGCGAATTTACTCTCTCATTTGTCGGACATTCAAGTTAATCCTCTTGGACTGCATCCAACCACGCCAATCTTCATACTCGCCATCGGCTGCAGGCCAATCTGCCAGATAATCTGGACAGGTACCCTTGAGGACTTTCGGAACGCCATGCCACGCGTACCGAGCATCTTCCGACATATAGATCGCATCGCCGGAGCGTAGTCGCAGCAGGAGGTATTGTTTCTCGCCATCAGCAGGTCTGTCTGCTGGAGCCATCTTACCAACATCATTCGGTGCAATCACTGCATTCGGGAGTCAGCCAAGAGACTATCCCTAAGAAAGGGGGCATGAGCCAAAGAACTTACTGAAGAGTGCATCACAGCCTATGCTGAGGCTGATGAGTCCCTTGTCCGTTTCCTCGGATACGTCACGATGCATCATCATGGTGTCTCCTGGCGTGTAGAAATTGACAATCGCTGCTTGTGCCAATGTCTCGGGCCACAGCGTTTCCAAGAATCCGGAGATGTCCTCCGGGAATTCAGGTGCTTTTTCACCTGGATACACGCGATTGGTCCAGTCATATTGGCCACCGAGGGTGACCCAGTGCAGCTTCCGGTCCATGACCTGCTTCATTGACAGAGGCTTATGCACCGAGGGGTCCTTGGGCATGAACCTGGTTGCCGAATCCGGGCTCACGGTGAAGAACGAAGCCGGTTGATTGGATATCGCGGAGCTTTCTGGGTAGGGCACTTCGTAGTTGAGGTGCATATTGGTTTGATGATGAGGCTGACTCAAATCTCGATGGACAAGACGAGAGAGAAGAGCCTTCTGTATGCTTGGCGGCATCAAGTTTGGAACGATCAGCAATCCCGGTATCAGAGGGTGCCGGTATATGACGGCGTCTTGATCTGGTTGTGAAATGGGCGATGCATCGTCAGTTAGATGGCGGAATGCTGTTCGTAGCTTCTCGGCCGTGATACTTCCAGCTCGTTCAAACTCTGCCAGTTTCTCTGGAATAGTGAGATCGTCAATGTCGCCGCCTTGAAGGAGATGATCATTTTCTGCTTTCGAGTAGCCCTTCCATATCGCCCTCATGTGATCCGAGGGCTGCTCATGGGCGTCGAGCGTTGTAAGGTCGACCGTCATCTCGTCGTCATTCCCATAAGACCGGGAAAATGATCATGCAATTAATTCCTTGCACTTCTCCTTCCGTGTGCCTATCTGCCTCTGCCAAGAGCTCACAAGCCGCTGTCTCACACTCGCACGTCAGAATGGTTGCTGTCAGATCCGAGAAAAGTATTAGTACACAAGTATTTCCGCTATAGAGTAGTTGAGTATACAAATCTGTGGAAAAAGATCCAGGCGTCTCTAGCTCCTTGGGCTCTCTTGGGGGATTCTTGTGAGGGTTTGGTGAAATAGGAAGTTCCAGTAACAGGGGATATGGTCTCAAAAAGTTTAATGGTCTGACTGATGCTAAGTAGGCCTCGAGGGGAGCCTGGGGGGCCCCACAGGGCTCCGGTGGTTTTAGGGTATCTAATCCCTGTCCCTGAAAGTCTCGGAGCTGCAAGTGGAGGCCCTAACAGTATCGATAAGCCCTACCGCAACAGCGTACCTATCGCCCCGGAGACAGCAACAGGGGTCTGACCCGGCTTGATCCAACGACGCGTCGAAAAGTAAACCAATCCGACCTGACCGCGTTGCTGTCTAAACATCCAAACATCCACACGTCCAAACAATCAGCTTCATACAAAACAACAGGGCACCCAATTCGTATCTGCCCTTCAACGAAAAGACCTGCGAAGACAACCATCCCTTGACCCATCCGAACGTTACGACTACAGAAATCGGCCGCAGAGGCGCGGTGCAGGCAGCCTCGTGCAGGATATTGTCGTCTATTTAGAGGAAGGACGACAGCCTCTTGAAAAGACAGGAGCAGAAACACACACACAGAAAGGTACACATACACAGCCCTCGTCCTCCAGCCTTGTAATTCGTGCCCAGCTTTCTGCGAGGCAATCTTGCTTTTTGATCCCCTCAAGCAAACTCGAGAGACGGATCCTTCGATTCGAGCCTGCCCGGCTCCAATTCCCCCTAAAGCAAGGTTCACAACCCCCCCCACCGCTCCCCACCTCGCGTGGTCCGCCCAGCAACTATCACCGATCTAAGACTGTGAGTCTGGAAATGTGAGACTCTAGGTTGCTGCGGCGCAAAGCAGACAATCGTGCATTATACCAACTGTTCAAGAACAATGACAACCTCGCCATCATAACCACCCACTAGCAGCAAGCAGTGCGCACACCTTAAACTGACCCTCGCCCAACGCCACACCCAGGAGCATCGATTCTCTCGAGTCATCATGTATACATTCTTGGAAGACTTGGCCAGGCTGGATGCTAATGTGTCTTGACAGGGTTCGCGCCAAGATGGAGAATTACCAGAAGTTAGAGAAGATCGGAGAGGGTGAGTTGTGACATGCCTTGCGCTGTAATCTAGTGTGATGAGGGTGTATATGGCTGACCGTAATCGCTTCCCAGGAACGTATGGTGTTGTCTACAAGGCACTAGACCGCCTTCATGACAATCGGATCGTCGCACTCAAGAAGATCCGCCTCGAGGCCGAAGATGAGGGTGTTCCGTCCACTGCCATCCGAGAAATCTCGCTGCTCAAGGAGATGAGGGATCCCAACATCGTCCGCCTGCTCAACATTGTCCACGCCGACTCCCACAAGCTCTACCTTGTCTTTGAATTCCTCGACCTCGACCTCAAAAAGTACATGGAGGCCCTGCCAGTGTCGGACGGTGGCCGGGGACGCCCCTTACCCGAGGGCACAAGTGGGGAGCTGGCCACCCTTGGTCTAGGCTCCGATATCATCAAGAAGTTCATGAGCCAGCTATGCCATGGCGTCAGATTCTGCCACTCCCACCGAGTCTTGCACCGCGATCTGAAGCCCCAGAACCTGCTGATCGACAAGGAAGGAAACTTGAAGTTGGCCGACTTCGGTCTCGCCCGCGCCTTTGGGGTGCCCCTTCGCACCTACACCCACGAGGTTGTCACGCTGTGGTATCGGTCTCCGGAGATCTTGCTGGGCGGCAGGCAGTACTCTACTGGTGTCGATATGTGGTCCGTGGGCTGTATCTTCGCCGAGATGTGCACCCGCAAAGCGCTGTTCCCTGGTGACTCGGAAATCGACGAGATTTTCAAAATTTTCAGGTAAGGCTTGGCCCTCTTTTCATAAAAGTATCCCGTATTGACGAGGTCGACGCAGAGTTCTGGGCACACCGACAGAAGAGGTGTGGCCTGGCGTGACTAGCTACCCAGACTTCAAGTCCTCTTTTCCCAAGTGGTCTCGTGATATGAGCGTACCACTTTGCTCGAGTCTCGATCACCACGGTCTCGACCTTCTGGAGGCCATGTTAGTCTACGATCCGGCCGGCCGCATCTCTGCCAAGCAGTCTTGCAATCACCCTTACTTTGAGGACTACGTCCCTGGGTCTGACTACCGACCATACTGAGCGAGGGTCTCTCTGCCAACAAGTCTTGAACGAAGCCACGGTAGTAGCTACTTGACAGGCCAATCTGTCGACCATATTTTCCCTTTGTACAGGATACACTGACGAGCAAACGAAAGGGCGGAAAACAATCATGATACTGAGGCCCTCCACTTATAGTGATTCCTTACCGGAGCTTTCTTGCGCCATTTGAGGATCATCTCCGCATGGACGCATCAGGTGGGTTGGCGGGGGCACCTCATTGGGGCGGGCTGAATTGCATTTCAGGATCGGGGAAAGGGTACGGATGGTGGGGATGATAAACTCTTGTACGACTATGCATGCATTTACCTTGGCCTCCTGCGTCTCTTAGCCACAGCTGCTTGCATTCTCGTGCATGCCTGATAATCTATTTTCGCTGGGCTCGTCACCATCTTTCAGGGTCAGGAAGTCTTTGGGAGAGTCCCTGACCTGGAGGAGGAAAGTTCTCATCTAGAGTAAGCAAACAAATGAATCAGCTACCGGCATGTCTTGTCCACCGCTGAGGGTTTGTCAATCATATGTGTAATTGTCAACTGGAGGACTGCCTCTTGCTTGACTTTGTGGTGATTCTCCAGCTTCGCGCCCCTTGAACCCCTTCTCATTAATTACCTCTGCGCCTGACTTTGTCTGTGAGACATATCCCAGTTTTGCGTCCCTATGCCCTATCCGCATATTTGACAGATGTGCACTGCTGTCGCCGGATATATGCGACTTTTATTTGCCAGCAACATTGAAGCTCTAGCAGCAATACGTAAGTACCTAGGTAACCTTGGGAATTGTGCATGGTAGGGAAGATTCCCGAAAGCTGTGCCGTCGGCTCGGGCCGGGCTGCGTCTGATTGTGTAACTTTTCTGAACGTCCTCTCGATTCTACTATGGTACGTTGATCTGTATTCATAAGGCCATTTTCGCATTTCTGCGTTATTCGGCTCGATTCCAAAACACGCAGGCATTGCTTGCAATGCCTTGGGTGCTCCTACGGTACCTGTAACTCCTTTGTCAATGCCACAAGCGGACTAGCATCGTACCTCGTAGATACAGTCTAGTCTCGTAAGTACGCGAGGTTCCAACACCTTTACGGTCAAATTAGTGGCGTGTGTTAGTTGTGGTTCCTCGCGCTGGGAGAGGCGAAGAGGGGGTGGGGGGAGGGGGAAGTGGGTTGCTTTCTTCCTATATCTGAAGCATGGTGAAGCATCAAACAACAGCCAGGGAATTGGTGTTAGCCATCGGGGGCAATGGATGGGGTTGCAAACATTTGCCGAGACAGTCCCTCCAAATCGCCGGCACGGGCGGCGATCTAGTGCGCGGGCCTTACCTCCCTCCCTAGCAAACATGTCCATTAGCATCAGCATCAGCATCATCATCATCGTCAGGGTCTCTCCCAAAACCTTGGCAGGCTGAGAGTCCGTGTTTTGCACATTACTAATGTTTCATCAGCATTATGTGAGCCGACCATAGTACTTCAGGTTTCTCGAAGAAACCATCCCTTGGAAAATAAGCATTATGTTAGGTAGCCAGCGGATTACCTAAACGTCTCGCTTTTCCTGCTAAGTCACAAAACAAGGTTTGGTGCCCCTGGATGATTCGCACGAACAGGTCTCGGGATTGGGGGGTCATTGACTCCTAGCTTAATGCGTAAACACACATTGGAGCAGGATTACATACTATGGTAGCAAGTTAGCTCTTGAAGCTTCTACCGTTAGAGCTTGTCCGTGCTTGAATTTTAGCTTAAGGGTGTGAATCCCAATCACCTATATAAGATGGAGGTGGGACCCCTTGAGCTACTTGAACTATCTTTGAGTGGTTCTAATGTAGTCCTCTGCAAATCAAGCAACTCTTGACTCTATCTACACTGTGATTTCAAACTTAAATAAGCAAAAAAGACAACATGTCGAAGCCCATTGTTGTGTACAGTACGATCCATGCTCTTCCACAGGCTCACCAACAACATGGCTAACGAAGGTGCTCCCAGCCCATGGCGGACCAAACCCGTGGAAGGTTATCATGGTCCTCGAGGAGCTTGGTGTCCCATATGAGAACGTGAGCTATCTTGATCTCCCTATCCACTCTACCCCTCCCTTCCACTTCAAAACTTTGAAAAAGTACTCCCTCACTAATAAATATCTCGTACCCCTACTAGCGTGTTGTAGCCCACGACGCCGTCAAGAAGCCGCCCTTTATCAACATCAACCCCAACGGTCGCACGCCCGCAATTGAAGATCCCAACACGGGCATCACGCTGTGGGAGTCGGGCGCCATCCTCGAGTACCTCGTCGACACGTACGACAAGGAGAACAAGCTGAATATTACGAGCTTTCCGGAAAAGTACCACATCAAGCAGTACCTGCACTTCCAAATGTCCGGGCAGGGTCCGTATTATGGACAGACAACGTGGTTCCGCAAGTTTCACCCCGAGGATGTTCCAAGTGCCAAGAAGCGATATGATGAGCAGCTTGTGCGAGTGGTGGAGGTTCTTGATGGGATCTTGAAGGGAAAAACATACTTGGTGGGCGAGAAGTGGTAAGTTTCCTCTCTTCCCCCGGGGAGATCCACACTACTCGCTCCGAGCCGACCAATTCTCGCAAGATCTCGGAGCAAGAAAGACAATATCGTAATTTTATTTTTTTTAGCTGACAACCCGGTGAAAATATAGCACCTACGCCGACATCGCTTTCATTCCCTGGAACAACATGATGTCGTTCATTTTTGGCGACGAAGCCAAGACCATTGTCCCCGAAGACAAATATCCCAACTTCTGGGCCTGGCACAACCGTCTCGTTGCAAGACCTGCTGTCCAAGCTGCCCTTGCTCTTCAGGCAAAGGCTCAGGGACGCTAAGTTGAAACTTTTAGCCCTAGTTGGTTGAGAAAAAAAAAGCGAAATGCAAGCATTTGGTGCCCTGCATTCTACTTTCAGGTCACCCAAATTACCTAGCAGGTAGACAATGTACATTCACAGGAACCAGAGATGCTACCACCACTTGACGCATTGTTCGAATGTACGTCCTCAAAAATTGTTCCAAATGAAAACTCGGAGCGCCTAAAATAGTACATGTTGACGAAGTAGTTGTCTTGCACCTGATTCATCGAGACTTTATGCACCAGTTCGCCCTCAAGGTCCGGCTGTAAGTAGAAATATGTGTATAATTTCAGTCTATAACAGGGACTTACAGTCACGACGTCCGTAAAACAAGAAAGAACAAACAACTGAACATGCGCCCCCCCCCTCCTTCATGGAGGAAGACAGAGCTGATCGTGCGGTGAGGCTGGAGCTGTTTTCAAGTCGGTTGCTATTATCCCGTCGGAAAACAAGCTTCTGCAGAATCAAAATACGTAACTAATATTATCTCCACCAACGACACTCAACGACCCATCTTGGAGATAATCACCAAGAAGTATGTATGAATAGCTGGTCGCACTTTTCCTCACGGGACAGTTGCATCCTCATAAGAGCCAATACCAAAAGAGCCGCATGCACCAAAATTGTCACTTGTCTCTAAGTCACGAACATTACCTAGGTACTTTTGTTGAAGGTATCGATGATGGGCTTGTTGGTTTGGTAGGAACCTAGGTACCTATCTATTATGCCTAGATACTTGCAAAGGCTTGTTTCGACCACCACTGTTTTTCACGTTTCCATCCACCAACAACGCCTGAAAAGGATTACACCTCCGTCTCCACCCCCGTATCCTTCTCAGAATGTTTGAACATTCCGCTAATATTTCCCTTCAACCCACTCAACTTCCCCGCCACATGATCCGCCTCCCTTGCCACGCGCCACTGCATAATTCCGCGATGTTTACGATGCAGCTGCTTATGATGGTCCTTGTAATCTCTCAAACTGTTCCCCAAGCCCCGCGAGCCGTCATCTGCGTCGTTGTGTCCGGGCGCAAGCATATCGATCGCCGTCGACGCCGTGCCATCCAAGGGGTTCTGGAGAATCTTCTTGGGCGCCTTGCCCAACTTCTTGAGGTTGGTCAATGAAATAGTCGAGTGGGACGAATCTTTTTCTTTGCCGTCACCGTTGCCATCTCGCTCGTCGTCCGAGGAGTCAGATGAGCTGTCGTTTGTATGTACCTTGAGTTTCTTTCTCGCCTCTTTGTCACCGCTTCCCCTCCGCACCGGGCTGTCCTCGTCGAGGTCCGTTGAGTCGTCCTCGTCCGTATATACACCGTCTTCCTCCTCATCGTCGTCTTTAGCAAGGTTCTCGTCTGTGATCGTGTCGAGACACTCCATGACCTCCCGCATGTTACCCGTCTTGCTGCCACTCGCGAAGCGCTTGTGGTAGCCTGATAGGCCGCGCCAGAACTTGAGCTCCAACTCAACCTCCCCAATGGGCTGTTCGCCTTCTTCGTAGCCAGCGTAATCTACGTTGTGTTGCGCTCTCGCAAGGCGGTCTTTGCCGCCCTTCCAGACTTTCAGAGTCCGTGTCTGAGCTTCTTCATCGACCAGCTCTTTCAGCCACAGCACAGCAAATGCGGGACTCTTGTCCGGCCCAAGAGTGCTTTCCCGGAACTCGAGCATCAGTGGGCAGGCGTAGCGTTTTCTCACCGCCAAAAAGGCACTCTCGCCCTCGCGATTGGCCCGTTTGCCAAGGCTCCACGTCCCATCGCCGTTCGAGTACACCTTTGCTTTGCCCAAATCTGTGACGAGCTTGAGACGGTTACTGAGGAGCTTATTACTCAAATTTCCTCCCTGCTTCGCGCGAATGGCTCCGCGGACTTCCAGCGTGCCATAGTCCCAGCCTTGCAAATTCCGGGGCAGCTTGAGCTCCACACTGCGCCATACCATGCTGATGCGAGCACGACCAAATCCAATTCCACCTACGAGTGGGTACACATCAACGACCTGGCTCCGCGTAGCAAAAATTTTGGCCAAAGGCAAGTAGACCATCCCGATGAGCGGGTCATCCTCGCGCTCGCGCTGGTCGCGCACCGCGATTATAATATCGGTGCTACGCCAGTCGCGGATGAAGCGTTCGGTGCCGGCGTTGAAGAAAGGTTTGCAGTTCTTAGGCTTCGTACGTGTGCGATAGATCTTCTTGTGGTCAAGGAATATGTTACAGTACGAGTCGGGCATATCTTCGCTCGATTCATCCTCGGCGTCTCCTTGGGACTCATCGTCGCCTTTGTCTTGCTTTTGCATTTTCTGAATCTCGAGTCCGGTGATGTTGTGAATCTGCATCGAGAGTATACCAGAGACGAAGTCCTGGCTAGGTGGCGCGGACATGATCATGTTGTCTTCCATCTCGGCATAATCCTGAACACGCTGTTGATGCAGCTCGTCGTCGTCAGATCCCTTGCCTGCCTCCCGAAGCTTGTCCGCAGCCTGGTCAGCGACGTAGTCCCGAAGCTGCTCTTGGGTTCGGATGTCCTCGTCGACGGTCTGCAGCTCGAGCTGCTTATCAGTAATTCTGACCTTCCGGAAGTAGCCAACCGACCAGTCAAGCGTGCCTGCCATCTTTTCCTCGAAGTCCTGTCCTGTGAAACGATCCTCGCGATCCTGCATCTTGTTGTGCGACTCCGGGTTGTGCATAAGTTCCTTCAAGTCGACCTCGACACGACCCAGATCATCATCCGCGGTCCACTTGTCAGAATCCCAGAGCTGTAGACGCAACCTTTCCTCCGCATTCAGCTCCTCAGTCGTCACTAAAATCGTGGCATATTCATACCAGTCCGGCTCCTGAGATTCTGGAATGATCCGCGTGGAGGCCACGGTCTTGCCGAATTTGCCCCAGCTGACTGTGACATACGCGTCACTTGCGCCCTGTCGAATGCCACCGTCACCTTGCTTGAAGCCACGAGCTCTCTTGATGAGGATATAAACGACACCACGAGCCGTCGTATCCGTCTTGAAGTCCGCGCCCATGAGCATGTCCTTAAGGTTGAGCGTTAAGCTCTTCGGCGCGACGTATTCTGCTAGGGCTGCATCGATAGCGCTCTGCACAAATCCCGAGATCATGGGAATGTCCATGAGGTTTAGACCATGTTTCGATAAGGGTACACACGCTAAGGAGGCTTTCGGTTGTCCAAGGAAAGTAAGGGTACAAAGGCTGACAAAAGGAGGATCAGGCTAGATCAATGTCAGTACTTTTATCACTGTAAGGTTTTTTGTGGCTGGAGAGGACTCACTGTCAACTGCAACCGCAACCGTAACGTGGCTATGAATCCACGGACTTCGACCCAAACCGGTAAAGCAATACCGCCGATAGAGTAGAACTTTAAGAAGAGATGAGCGTTCTTCGCCTTTGCTCTTATACCCTTGCCGCTTGTACGCCCACGATACGCAAGAGCCAGCTCCAGATTGACGAAATCGCCCTCCTCCGCCTCCATGCCCTCGCGGATGGCCTGTTGCTCGCTCTGCTGCTGCTTATCATGTCCGTCCGTATCCTTGTTGTCTTTGCTCTGATCGCCGCCATTCTCCAAGTCCTTCTCCCGGGTCTCCTCGGTACCCTCTGCTTGAGCATTTTCAGGATCGGTTCGGTCGGTGGAGCCCTTGCTCTTGTCCGGGCTCTCAAGGCCGCCTCCGGGTCCGACAGATCGACTCGCCGCGCCTGTGGGCAGCCATCGCACACCCAAGACCCGCAGACTCTGATTTCCTTGTCCCATATCATCAACACTGACCATCTTGACGACCTTGGGCAATGAAGCCTGCATGATATCTTCGACCATATCAATCAGACTCGAAAATAATTCCGGGTTGATCAGCGGCCATATCGATGCCAGCAGAGAATTGAGCCATTGAACACTCTCGGGCAGCTCCGTGTCGGAATCAAGTACGGCCTTCTCCCCTCGCCGTGCAGTGTCCCAAGTCTCGTCATCCACGATCTCTTCGACCTTCTTGCTCATCCACCTCCCCATGCCGTAAGCCGTACCAAGCGTCATTGCCAGAAACAACACCAGTCCCATAATAGTCGACCACCCAGGAATGAATCGACCCTGTAAAGCCGACAACAAGAAGGGACTCGCCGCCACGACCCCAATGACCGCTAGTCCCGCCCGCATTGTCGTCTCATACGCAACAGCCAATTCGCTCTTCAACCTCCCAAATTCAGGCGGCGGAAATAGCCTTTGTACACCATTAAAGCCACGCTGTATAGTAGCTGCCTCAGTGTCCAGTTCTTCATCGGACTTGGAGGCGCCTTGGGGTCCCGTGGCGGTGGTGTGGTGCTCGCCAGGCTCTGGCTCGTTCTCCGGAGCTGATTTCAGGTCCTTTTCTGTTTGGTCGTGAATGACGATGGGGAGATGGGTCACGGGATCGGTGACCTCACGGCCGCCGGTTTGGCGTTTAGCTTTCTTCATCACTTTGCGCTTTTCCTTGGGGTCTGTTGTCGAGGCTACGTGTTCGGTGGCAGACTTCTCTGTTGGTTGCTGGCCTTGCTTGGACTGTTGGCCAGCTTGCTGCTGTTGTTTCATGGGGTGTTCTTGGCCAGCTTGCTGCTGTCCTTGCTGACCCTGCCCGTCATCGTGAGTCCCTCCATCAAATTGGCGAGCACTGACGCCCTGCCCATCGACCGGCACTGACCCTCGACCACTCTGATCTGGTGGAGGCTCAACATAGTTGCGGTTTGTGGCAGGGTAAGGCTCGTGGGGATTGTGTGGATTGTCCTCGTCCTTGAAAATCTGCTTCACCGAGTTAAATGCCCTCTTCGGTTTGGATTCATCCTCGGGTCCTTCCTGAGCCTGCTCAGCTTGCTGGGTCTGATCCTTGAGCTCCCGTTTGTGCTCTCTGTACCCCTGGATGGTTGGGATGGGATGATTGCCCGAGTGAGGCTTGGTGTATGTCCGCCGTTGTGATTCCTCGTCGAAGTTGTCTTTGTTGTCTGACATATTGGCGATTTGCTTACTGAAGTAACGCTATGTCAGGCCAGACCGTAAGATTGCTTGGTCGTGAAGCTTTGCAAGGTATGAGGCACCGCAAACGAAGCTTAGTATAGTCACGAGACAGCTTGCCAAAATTGAACACTTAATTCATACATGAGTTGGGAGAAGGCGAAGAATAGAGGAGGAAGCTAACGAATGCAGTGAATAGTTTAGGTTAGGTCGACAGCTGAGCCAACAGACACGCGTTTATTATTTACCACCTGCAGAGCCAAGCTGTTACTTGTGCTACGTTTTTCTTACGGTTATGACGAGATGTCCCCTCTTGACAAGCATTGGGAAGGACGGGTTCAAGGCCAAAGGCGTTGACAGGATGAGGTCATACCCGTGTTTGAGGCGGGAAGTAAGTGGGCCTGCAGATGAATGTCCCGTTGGCCCTGCCCCTGCAGCAGCCAGCCGCCCCTGTCAACAAGTCAACCACACATTGCCCCGGCACATATCCGGATTTTGACGGGCTCCAACAAGTTTTGTGAACATTTTCTTACTCAAAAACTGACAAGGCTATGTTCACGAAAGAAGAAAACCCAAAAGAAATAAAAAATAGAACAAAATATAAAGATTAGAAAATACACTGGCAGGAAGTCATGTAACCAGAACGACGACTAGTAAATACACAAGAGGGCGTTTCCCATAAAAGTAAGTCTACTTGCCTTGCATGGTCTCAAAACCAATAGAGCAACGAATATTCACGGTGCACGATCATAAGTACTCATGTTCCTCATTCATATGGAACTGTGCGTCTTGACCACTTGGGTAAGCTATCAAAAACCATCGAGTCCTGACCCGGGCTCGTCAGCATCAGGGCGGTCGCTACTGCAAAACCCCATTCACGCCCTGTCCACCAAAACATATAGGTCTTTGCTATGGACACACCTTGCCCTTTCCGTTCATTCACCCTCCGAGTCCCAAATCACGTCCTCCATATCCGGCGGCATCCTGATCTTCGAGTCATCCATCAAGCTATCCTGCTCGCCCCCAATCCCAGCCAACCCAAATCCTTGCGACGAAGCCAGTAGCGCGCTTAAGCCCAGCGATGAAGACTGTGTATGACCCCCATTCCCATGCCTTGTAGCCGTCCGCATCTGAATCGGACTGTCGTCCACAACCATCGGCAAGCTGCTTGACTTATCAGCAGCAGATAGCCGCGCCGGGGACGGCGACTCCGAGATCGTGAGGAAATCCACCGTCCGCACGCCCTGCTGTGACTGGCTCAGCGCGCTCATGGTAGTCGCCTGCGAGGGGCGAACCGTTGATTTGATGATGCGCTGTGAGTGTTGAGAGGAGTGTCTAACGCCGGGCAGGACGTCGTCCATCTCGACCATGCTGAGTTGCGAGCGAGAAGGGGACGCACTGGGCTTAGCAAAAACGACCTGCTTCTTCGAGTTGAACTTCGTTCGCATTGGAGTGTCTCTGATATGATCCTCCATCACATTCTGGCTTGAAGGGACAGCCATGGGCTCATTTCCAAGTGGCTCCTCGGCATGTAGAGGTTGGGGCCGCTGTTCCGCTGGAGAGGACAGCAGCCTACCGCGTCTCAATTGTGTAGAGTGTTCGATATCACTCTTCAATTGCTCCTCAACCTCCTGGGAAATGGTCACAGGCCCGGTATGATGACTTTGACTCTCATCGCCGTTTTCCCCGAAAAGCGCCCATTTCAAGTTCGCCATCAGAGCGCCCAGCGGCCCCGGTGGTACATACGTGATGCCTGTAGCCAAGGGTGCCTGCTCGACCCATCCATCCGCTTTCATCCTCTCCAGCGACACTGGGTTGTTGAGTTCGTACACTTGCAGCAGCTCATAAGCATACTTCGTGCTCTTGTTTGCATTAAACTCGGCTGTTCCAACCCCTTGATCCTCGGGGCCAATGTCTCCTGGCATTTTCCAATCACTGATAGCTGCCATGAACCTCAAATGGCAGACTGGAGCAGTGGTATAGATCCAGATGCGTACAACTTGCCTTGGAATTCGAAAATCGCGGAAGATGTGCGTGGAGGCACCTTCGATGATGTGCTTCACCTCGTCGAAATTGGCCGATATTATCACGTCCGAACGATCAGTTTGTGGAGCCATCTGTTGAATTACCTCAAACGGCACACGCTGCGACTCGAAAGCTTGGGATTTGTAACCAAGCTGAGATATAGACGGCATGGCTGGGGAAGTCTTTTGAGGCGACGAATACGGTGTCTCCTTCTCGACAGCACTAGAGCTACTAGGCTGCCGACGCGGGAGATGTGGTGTCTCTGGCTCGGTTTCGTCCTCGTCAACGGCTGCTTCGGTCATACGGCTGCGATCTGTGGCGGGATTAGAGGACAGTTTTTGTGTCGCAGTCTTTCGCTTCGTTTGCGTGGGTGTAGCCATTGTTTCTCTGGTGGGCGGCTCAGGCGTGGAGCTGCGGAATGTGGATAAAGACTGGGAGGGCGACTGTTGTAGTGCAGGCTTGCGGCCCGATGGAGTGGGCTGAACACTCTCCTCGGCTTCAATTTCCTTGATCTCGACTTTTTTCTCTCGATACAAAGTGTCTGTTCGCAGTCTCATCAAATCGGGCTCCACAGGAGCAATGATTTGTTCGGCCGAAGATGGCATTGTCTCGTGAGGACCCGTACTTGCGGTCTTTGCAGCGTTCTCTTGAGTCTCGATCATTTTCGTGGAAGCACATAGTGGTGATCGACTTGTTGCGAGGCTCTCGTCTGATGGCATGGATTCGTCAATGCTTCCCACGGCAGTTGACCTAACAACGGTCTGTTCCCTGGAACTTGGCTTGACAGTGGAGTCTCCTGATTGTTGATTCCGTGGCGAGGGTGTACCAGGCGCCTCAATTCCACCATCAGGAAAGCCCTCAAATTCGTCGTCCGAGTCCATGATGACATCGCCTAATGTCCTTTGCGACATCTTTCCGCCGTTGGCTTCTTCCGCAATTGCAACATCTTCTCTTCGATCGTTCTCCCCAAGCTCAACACTCACATCCGCCCAACGTATCTCCTTCAATGGCTCCCTATTGGCGCTCGACTTCTCATTTGACGACGGTAACCCCCCATTGACCGTACTCCACGAGTCCGGAATCTCACCCCTGCTCCTTTTGCGCACATTTGGTGTCGGTGCATCCACATTCGTGGACCTCTCCTTGAGCGGCGTGCGGTCCACGCCTAGACTGCCCAGAGGCGACCAGAACCGGCTTCCCACGTCCAGATTTGGTGTAAAGGGCGAAGGCTGTGAAGATGGAATCTCGGTGCGTGTGGCCCGTTGACGGCTTGGGGTCTCAGGAATCGCGGATGAGGTGGTGGTGCTTTCGGGTGGCTGGGAATGGGCGTAGTGCGGCACGGTGGGTTCTTGCTCGAGACTAGGTAATGATATCTTCCTCTTCTTAATCGGCGGTGTCGCCTCATCGAGATATGCTGCTGCTGGAAGGTCGGCACCGAATTCGAATCCAAGCTCCTCGTCCAAGCTTCCCGGAACCATCTGCGCAAGGCTCTTCCACGAGGGCATCTGCGTCAGCGTTTGTGTATAATACTTTGAACTTGACAACTCCTCATTCTCGTCATCTTCATGCTCAGTCTCAGGCTCAAGCTCAAGCTCCAAGTCTCCTGTGGTCTTCCGCCTCTTGCGGCCTCTGTTGGTCCTGTTCTTCGTCTCCGTGGGCTGCTTGCCTTGCACCTTTTTCTTCTTCTTTGCGGTTGATTTACTTGCAGATCTGTCCATCACAGATGCATTTCTAAAAGCGCTCTCACCGCTATCTTCGGCCGTGAGATCAACCACCAACTGCTCCCCTTCGCTTCCCATGTCGTCCATATCCTCCTCATCTGATCGAAAGGTACTCGGCACCACGGAGTCAGTCCAGCGCATTTGTGTCAAAGTCTTCTGCTTCAGGTCCTCATCCTCCTCGTCGGTCTTCTTTCCCTTCTTGGCTGAGGAAGAACTCGGTTTTGGCAGGCTGCGTCTCATCTGCTTTGCTTTAACGGTTTTCCTCTTTGCTGGGAATTGTACTTGTTGCAGCTCAGCCTTGGGTGGAGCTTTGCGGTAGACCTTGTTAAGTGTTGACTTTGGCTTTTTTGTCGCACTCGTAGACGCTATCTCGTTGAACCTTGGTTCATCGTCAATCGAGTTTGTTGAAGCATTCGCACCTCTCGAGCGCGTCGTGGACACCATCTTGGGCGTCCACTGCTTCAATGTATTCCTCTTTTCGTCTTGAAAGAAAAGTGTCGCTATGAAACACTTCAAAGTGATTTTTAGGCAGACAAATCTGACTTGCTGTTGATCGTAGGGGGTCCGGTCATAGCGCCTCTAATTACAGCTGTTGTGGGTCTATGTGGCGGTTGGCCCCCGGGGGGGACGCGATTCCACTAAAGTGAGACGCGTTTTGGTCTAAGTGAGCATTTCGGACCCCCCCCCCTTCTCTTTCCCTTTCGAGTCATGGTAATATGACATCACCGCTTACATAATCCACAAACCTTCATGCATACTGGATCGGTGGGGAGCTCGTCGCCCTAGGCCTGCTGCGGCGTGCCAGCACCAACGCACATCTGGGACAGAAAATAGCATGTACAGTCGCAACATTCAATACCGTATGAAAGCGTGACCTTGATTGACCAATCTATCTACGATGTACGTCACCACGCACTTAGTTGCTGGGAGGATAGGTGTACTCGCTCGCCGATCGATCGGTCGGTAATGGACAAGAATTAATCACAACGACCTTGCCTTGTGCCCCGGCCCCATTTTTCATGCAATCCGTTTCCCTTCCCATTGCCCAAGTGCCCAGTTGCGATGGTGCTGTTGTTCCACCAAAAGTACTCCCTTCCTGATTCCCTAGCAAATGATGATCAAGACCCGTGCGAAATGTGCCTTCGAATTCACTGGTCCTTAGAGCGCTACTGTGGGGAAGATGAGAGCTCTGTGCGTACGTCGTTGCTCCTACTCATATTGCTGTCTATGAGAGGTGGAAGGCGCCTTGACCTTCCCGCATGGCGGTAGATAATTGCTTTTTAAGCACGGTGATGTCCGAATAGTTGGGCATCTTGAGGTAATTAACGCACGTCATGACGCTTGGGAGGTAGTCGTCTGGCGTGTAAGGAGCCTCGCTGGGCCGGCAGACGACCGTGAACATGGGTGTAAGATTCTTGAATCCTGTGGCGAAGTCAGCTTCTCTCATTTTCATCGTCTGAGTTGGGATAGGTACTGACCTCCAATAGGTAGCTTTGGGCTACCGGTGGTGAATTGCAGGAAGTCTCGTCGCTCAGCTGCGGTGAATTCGCTCATGTATTGTAGTAGGTTTCGGACGCTAGGGTGGTCCATGGTGAAGCCGTGATCAGCCTTGACTGAGTCCATGAGGGCTAGATTCTTTCGTTAGAACATTTGTAGTGATAATTTGGGCACACAAGGGCACTTACTGGCCAAGGACCAATCCTCTTCCACGCGACCAAACAGACCGCACAGCTCATCAGGGGTGAAGGCACTGAGCGCTGAGTAGGGGAACACCTGGGAGAAGCCGGTGTGGAAAGCTTCCACTTGTCGGCGAACACCACTACCCAACGTCATATCGGCAACTCGGTCCAGGTACTGGTCAACGTTATCGATGGTCAACATGACCTGAGAGCCTTGGGGTACCAGTTCGATCTCGGGATAGCCCGGAAGAGTGAAGTCGAGCGATAGATCTTCGAGGCGGGTGCCGTTGTCGACAGTGATGTTTTGAATGTCGTTGACCTTCTGAGTTGCGGTACGCTCCGGATCCTCGGCAATTTCCTTCTTGGCCAGTGCAAATTTCTTGACCAGCACCAGAGATCGAGCAAGGACGGGATCAACAAGTTTCATAGCGCCGAGCGACGGCTTGATGCTCAGGGACTCGTCACCGATGCGGAAGAAGATGGGGTTGAGGTTGATGTCGATAATGCGTGAATCGATCATGGATCGCGCCACGAACTTACCCATGGCCCTGAATAATTGCAAAATGCGCTCTCCGCTTGGCAGAGAGAATTCCTCGTCACTGTAAGGCCGGGGGAAGAGACCGTTGGGCGCGGATACATAGTAGTCTGAGTCGTTGTGATCTGCATCCCGCCACATCTTGGTCTTCTTTGTCGCGAACTCCCTAGACACGGTAGAGTAAAATTCCAGGGTAGGGCCAAGACCCGTGCCAACTTCCTCGAAGTACTCGACCTCCAGAATACTCTGGGCGCTACCGTACAGATCCATCACCTTGAGAGCAGACTCAAGGATCTTGTCACGCGAGATGCGCACCTTTTGGCGCTGCAGCCGTCCAAGGAATGGACGATCATCGTGGCGACGTCGGTGGTCATCTTGTGGCTGCGCATTCTGCCATCGGTTCATGGAACGTGCATATCCGAAGGAGGTCGACTGGAGGAAGAGATGCCGCGTCTCGAATGGGAACAAGAAGGGATAGAGGCGCGCCAAGTCCTCACTCCAGCTGGGCAGGCAGCTGCTGGCGACGATCAAGGGTTCTTCCAATTGTCTGTTGAGCTTGGCAGTGAGCTTCGTGTTCACGAATTGCGTCAAGGGCTCGATGTTGAGCTTCAAGGTGGCCTTATTCTCCACAATAACATCGTCGATGTTAGCATTGAGGTTGTGCAGCATCTTCAAGAGGCGGAGTATTGAGACTGTAGTCGGATACTTGGCAAGCGAAGCAGGAGCGTTGCCATCACCAGAGTCGCTCTCATCACTTGAATTAGAACCAAACGAAAGCGTCTCAGCTGGCGGAGGGCCGGAGACGCGGCGGATCTTGATTTCATGGGTCTGTGCCCATACATTTCTACCGGTAAAGTCGTCCGATGCCATCTTTTGCACCGCACGGTAGACTGTGGTGTCGTTGCTCACAACTTTGCCGTTGTGAGTGAACTCCAAGTGCCAGTCTTGTGGCGTGGACTGAATGGCAGCCGCATAAGACATAGGACGAGAGGAGGATGGGGAGTTCATCAGCGCATTGGCGAGTAAGTTTGCACGTAGAGCCATACTATTGCTGGTTGTATTGCCGCTCGCACCGACGCTGGCACCAGGACCGGCACTGACACTGGCGCCTTGAGAACTAGAAGGCGTGGGTACGCGAGTGCCATCTTCTTTTCTGGCGGTGATCTTACCACCGTCCGCGACCTCGAGATTGACAGCTGAGGGGTCTGGAGTCGGAGCATCATCCATTTCTTCATCGAGATCGCCGACGATAGCGTCGAGTGCGCTCTGCTCGAGCGAGTCCTCGTCTTCGTCGAGATCATCCATTCGCTTTTCATCAGCACATTCAAGAGCATCCTCAAGATCATCCTCACCGTCAGGCGGGGGCCGACTTGGCTCTGAAGTATCTGCTGCTGCTGCGTTACGTCGACTGGACCTACGCAGTACGACCTTAGCAGCCGACGCAGAGGAAGCAGCTTCCGGCGTACTAGGTGCATCCGCAGTCGCGTTCGACCGAGACTTGGCCTTGCGCGCAGATCGGGAGCTCGAGGCCGCTGGCGGAGCTGGTGGCGGAGGTGCAGTGCTGCCCGCGGACGGTGTCATTCGTGAAGGCAGGCGGGCAGCACCTCCAGCGCCAGGAAAGGACCCAGAACCTCCAACAAGGGATCCAGGTCCAAATGGTGAAAATGCCCCACCAGCCACCGCTGCTAAAGCCCTCGTAAGGCTGTCACGATTTCTAGGAGGTCGAGGGCTGATACGTGGCCGCAGATAGTCCTCCAGAGACTTGAACGTTGCAATGGCATGAATCGAGACCATTATGCTACGATACATTCTCGGTATGTCAGAGTCCTCATCTGCAGACAGTTTGAGACGAATCTGCCTTGCCAGCATTGACGCTGGGCTGTTGCTGCGGTGGTGGCTGTCAGGGTGATTGCTTGCCACGGTGAAGACCTCGAAATGCTCGGAACGGCTGAGCAGATCCTGCAGCTTGTGCACCATCATGCTGAAAGGCGTGGAAGGAGAATCCTTCTTTGACTTGGCCTTGGTGTTGTACCCCATGAATACTTCGATAAACGCAGCCTGAGCAGCCATGGCAAGATCTTCGTCAGGGTTGCTAAAAACCTGCTCCAAGACTCGGACAAGGCCCGAGTGCAGGAGCTCGTAGCTTGTGACATTTTCAAACAAGTCGGTGTCGAAGTATCCAGCAGCCAGCCGGGTGAACAATTTCTTGCCGTTTTCGCCGGCGATGGGAGACGAAGTGGGACGCAAGTAAAAGGCTTCGATGTCGTTGGCCAAGCTTGAGAGATCGTCGAGAATCTTTGCAGCCTTCTTCTTCATTGTTTTCGCACTCTTCTCCGTCTCGTGCTTTTCCAGGAACGCCTTTGCTGCCTTGTTGATCCTCGACCGTAGTATTTGTGTCTCGGTAATGGGTGGAGGAGGTGGGGCATCGATAGACATTGTTGAGCCACCAGAACTTCCGGTACCAGGAGTTCCCGATATCGCACGAGGACGAAGATCCAATTCATTTTCATCCTCGTCATCGTCATCATCCTCGTCGTGATCCTCATCCGAGAAGTGGTGAGAACCCTCATCATCATCGTCTTCGTCCTCTATCTCGGCCGCATCACCGCCTTCACCGTCTGAAGACTCTTCGTCGGAATCAGCTGTGCCAGTGGACGGCCGACGGGATAACTGTTGCATCCCACTGCGGAGGGAAACCGCCTGGGCATCGGATTCAGTGTCTTCGGCCAACTTGACAATTTGTGCAATGACGCCTTCTCTGTATAGCTGGTACTGATAGACGCTGCTGAGCCTCGTCATTAAAACTTCTGTTGCCTGGAGCGCCGACAAGACGAGGGTGAGATCATCTTTGAGGGATAGTATAGAGGCAAGGAAGGATGCATAAGGGACAGGTGCCAGAGCTTCCTTGAGCATATCTACATCCAGATTGTACAGCATCTTCAATTGGGCCAGAAGAACCTTTTGTCGAACGGTCAGGTTGACCGTGCTGGAGAATGCGTCGGTAAGGGTGGGGAATAGGATCAGGGCAAACCGCCGAACCTGGTCCTTGCAACCCCCGAGAAGTTGGATACGCTTCTCGTCTGAGGTCTTCTTCCGAGACGACGACGAGGATGCGTCGACATTCTCTAGAAGAGCGTCATCTGCGAATCCACCTCTGGTGGGATCGCCCGCTCCAGGAGGAAGCTTGGGCAACAATTCACAAACAACGTTGAGAGCCTCAATGATCTGATCTCGTGGTCGATGGATGAGTGCCTGCATGATAAGCACGCTGTCGAGTTTCGCGGCTACGTCGTCCGTGCCATTAGGAGGAGAAACGCCTGTCAAAACCTGGTACAACGTCTCCACCACGTTCATCTTCATCAATTCCACAGAAAGGCGAGGGCTTGCCTTTGCGGTAGATGCCAAGACCTTGAGGAACTGAGTGTGGATGTTCGGCCCGATGAGATTCGTACTGCCAGGAAGCAGGAGTCGCAGTATGGAGGAAAGCAGATCATCACTGACCAGAGATTCTAGCTTGCTGGGTGTCTGTTTCCATGTGTCCACGATGCGTGATACGCAAATTGAAGCCTGCTCCACGACTTTTTGATCGCTATTCTTGAGAACATCGCGAAGGATCCGCATGGCATCCTTGACCACGTCGAAATAGTCGTGAGGAAGGTTGCGACAGCAATTCGCAGCGGTTGTTACAGCGGTTCGTTGAGTGCTCATGGCGAAAAAGTCAAGATATTCCAGGCATGCCGCTAAGCCGCCCTCCTTCACTATGGCCGCCGGGTACTCGACTGAGATTTTTTCGAGTGTGCTCAGTGCTTGCTCGGCCAAATCTATGAATTGAATGTCCCTTAGTTTCTCGCAAAGGACTGGAACAACTCCTGCATAGACAACATTCGTGACGCTGGATGGCAGAGCCTCCATGAGGCTGGCTAGACAGCGGCATGCCAAAAGCATAATCTCTGGGTTGGGTTCCATGAAATCGTCAGGTTTCATAAGTGAGACAAGCTCACGAACAAACGTGTCCGCTGCAAAGTGACCCTGAAGATTATCTTCATTGCTGATCAGAAGGAGCCCTGAAAGCTCGTTCAAAGCCACCAACTGTGCCGACTGATCGTCTTTCTGCCGCAGAGCGACCAAAATTTCTCGCAGACGGGCGCTGGTGCCGGACATGAGGGCTCCGTATCCGCCTAAGCTCGCGAGGAGACCTGGAGGCGGCCCACCGAAACCACCAAAGATTTCGTCGTCATCAACGGGGTCATCGGAGTGGGGCTCATGCTCTTCGCCATCATATCCGTCGCTGTCTTCGCCGTTGTAGCGAGCATCGTTCGGTGGCGGAGGGGGCCGAGAGTTGGCGTCAGAATTCTTTTCGTTGTCTTCAGTGCCGGTCATGGGCGTATCCTCGTCGGGGTGGCTGGACTTGTGGCGTGGTCGTCGAGATGAGGAGGAGGATGTAGCTGTTTTGTGTGACGATTGTATCAGACCCCGCCACGTTGGCACTGACTTTTTTCAATGATTTAACTCACCTGTTGCATTCTTCTTGTTGCGACTGGATTTCCGACTGGACGAAGCAGAAGGAGCATTGTCTGATGGCGGTATGGATGGGCCAGCAGCAGACCTAAAGAGTATTAGTTGTGACAGCTCGGTAATAGAATCCTTTGGGTCACCATACTCTGGACTTGACATAGTCGTAGTTTGTTTGCCCTGCCTCTTTCTAAGAGAATATGTCGACTGCGGTTGGGATGCAGGTGGTGCAGGTGGCGTGTGTTCTGGGGCCTTCGCTCGCTTAGACCGGCGTCCAGATGTGTTCTGCTCGGGGCTGTCGACTTCGGCAACGTTTCGTTTGGGTCGTCGAGAGGTAGATGACGAGACAGCGGCGACTGGAGCAGCAGGAGGATCGGTCGGGGGACCAGTAGGTTCACCAGCAGCGCGAGAGGACCTAGCTGCCTGGCGAGTGGAGGAACGGGTAGCCCTATTATTAGAAGACATGAGTAAATGCTGAGCCCAGAACCATCGTTATTTGAGATAGATGCAAATAAGCGTCAAAGAAAGCCTGGCATGTGTCAAGACGTGTTGTGTCGACTGAAAGAGATCCCAGAAGTATTCTCTGTTGACGCGCGACGTAGGAAAAGGGCATGCAAGGTGGAGTGGATGGAAAGGTTGACGTCGAAAAGTGGCGGCAGTTGACAGTGAGTTTGTCCTGAGGTGATGAATGCTGCGTTTATTGGTCCAGACAGACAGGGAAAGAGTGGATATCTTCCATGCAGATCGGCGTCAAAACGGCAGATGCCTAGGCCTGAGAAGAAGAAAAGGGCCTAAGGGTGGATGTATCTGCGTTGCGTCTGTGTTGTAGTGGAAAGATTGTAAATGTGCTCTGATGTTGTTTGTCTTGCAGTGTTGGGCTCGCTGGATTTGTTTGGTGGAGGTCCCCAATTTGGCAATCCCAGTCAGCGCATCCAGTTGGGGTGGTGGACAGCAGTGGCGAGGCACCTGCTGTATGTATATACACTCCCACAGCCACAAAGCAATTTTGATCCACAGACAATCAACTCGAGTTTCGATCCAGGAAGCAGGGAGAATCCTCTAGGCTCCTCAAGGGCTGTGTTTGCGGTCTTGCATGGGCCTAAACTGCAACAAATAAAAGATCCAGAGGTGTTATCGAGGAGACCACAGGACCTAAGCTGGAAGACTAGGCAGTTGCAAAGGGGGGGTTGGATCTGGTGGGATATTGCAATCTGCACCTGCTTTGCTTGAATGGCCCAGTAGGGAGGACTGCCGATGCAGGAGGTGGACTGGGCAAGCGACCTGATGGCGATGGAAGGTGCAGTGATTGGGATGGGTGTTCAACGTATAGCGTTCCTGCCGAGCATGTTGCGGGGGTGCACGACACAGGATCAAGACAACGGCAACAGGTCCTCGGCAACTAATGATCTCTCTCTCTCTCTCTCTCTCTCTCTCTCTCTTCGCTAAAACACGGGGAAAAGAAAATGGAATGTACCTTGGTGGCTTATTGGGGCGGTCACTGACTGCGGAGGAGGAGGGAGCTTGGTGACGGCCGGTGCTTGCGCCTAGCGATTGCCGGCGTGTATATGCGCCCGATACGGCTCTGGAAGTCGGATTGTGCGGGGGAATCGACGAGGAGTGGTTGGAAACAAACGAGGTCGCGTTCGAGATGAGCGGGATGGAGTTCGAGGGCGTTGTAGACGACGAGGAGGAGGGCGCGGTGTGGTCACTGACAGCCTGGGCGTGAGCTGATCGGGACGAGCGCGGATTCCACGGGGACCTTCGGTCTGCCATGAGTTATGCCGCCATGGGGAATGGCGACAAGGTGCAATCTAATCTTTGGAAAGAATTTGGGGTGGTTTGAAACTGAGTTTATGAGGCTATCAGGATGCGGAGGTTATGGAGGGAGGGGGTGGATCACTCGTCGCGGCGCATATAATAATCTTGGTGTTTGATCAGATCCCGATTGAGGAGGATGTTGTGAGAGCGGTCGTTGTGTCAGAGTACCCTAGTGTGGAGGTTAGGCATGCTAAGGTAATGGGAATGGGGCCATTAGGCCCATTCCAGGGTCGTGAGGAGAGTGGCCTGTGCCCCACCCTCTTTAATCTTGTGCCCCCCAGTGTCAGTCAAGACTTGAAAGTCAAACCAAGACTTGCCAGACCACCCCAACCTGGCCTGGCCCTCTGTCCCGCCTGGGCCCTGACGGACACACAGGGCTGCAGAGAGCCTTTTCCTTTTTTGATCCTTACTTAAGCCGATCAGACACCAGATCTGCCCTTATTCACCTTTTTTGATACTAGGACAGTGATGGACGATAAGGCACACACAGACATCCACCCTGTCTTGTTCAAATATTTGTTTTCAGTCTTTTGAGCAGTTACTCACCCACACTTTTCCAGTCACTTTCACATGATCCACGTTAGGCACTGCATCCAAGCCCTACTGCCTTCTTATAGCATGCCACGTACCAAGTATGTTGAATGACGCCATCCAGGGTGTACCCGATTGCCCGACAATTCAAGGGGCCTATCATGGCTTGGTGGAGACTCTGGACAGTGCATCCTTAGGACCCTGCATGACAGGGCTCTTAAGTTGGTTAGGTCTTGTGGAAGCGTGTTTTCGGTTGTCACATTTCCCAGTAGCACGTCTCTTCTACTTCCTGTCCTACTATTTCAAACTGCAGTGGGAGACTTAATAAGGCTGTACAACCACAGTAAACCAAGTTCAAACACTTTTGCGTCTATATATCATCAAGCACGGAACGATTCTGCCGAGCGTCCGCAGTTCGGTCCGAGCCGGGCATTCCGAGGGCCCTTATCCACTCTCGCAGAGAGCTGAGTCGCTCGCTGTATGCCTACGATCTTGTCTACTGTACACTTCGCACTATCAATACTACCACTATCTCGACATGTTCCAAGAGCCTATAAAATACTCGAAAACGTATTTCTTGACAAGAATGGACAAGCCCAGTTACAGACTTCATGTCCACTTAGCATCAAGTGCCTTCCGCCCAGGCTGAGGCACCGCGGCTTGTGTCGGCCTTAGAATGACGTCGGCCCGTTCGCGGCTTAAGAGGGACAACCTCCTGCCTACCACCACGATAACCATGTTCCCGAGTATTGAAAGCCGCCGTCCTTCGCTCGATGATGAATGTAGCATAACACCGTGAAGCTCTTACTCGGGATACCTCGCACGACATCCACTCGTCCAATCATCCAATTGACACCAACATGAAGCTCCGTCTGCCAAACAACACGCCCTCCCTCCGGAGCCCGCGTCCAATCCTCCCGGCTTACACGTCCCTGTCCCCTCCAGCAACACGTCGCATGGCCAGCTCGTTGTCCCAACGCCCTGACTCAAAATATGTGCAGTTCCCTGGCGCCGTGAAATCTGCCTTCACCACCACTCTTTCCTTCGAGCAGCCCTCCGCCCTCCCTTCCATGCCCACCTACCGCGCCATTGATCCCAATGGCGCTGTTGTCGACCCGTCCTTCACCCCCGACCTATCCGACGAAGAGATCACCAAGTTGTACAAAGACATGTTATTTGTCTCCATAATGGATCTAGTCATGTTTGACTCACAGCGGCAGGGGCGGATAAGCTTCTACATGGTGTCGTCAGGCGAGGAGGCCGCGTGCGTGGGCAGCGCAAGTGCATTGACCAAGGACGATGTGATATTTTGCCAGTATCGGGAGCAGGGTGTATTTAAACAGAGAGGTTTCGGTGTTAGAGACTTCATGGATCAGTTGTTTGCTAATAAGAGGGATCCTGGGAGGGGGAGAAATATGCCAGTACATTATGGGAGTAAGGAGTTGAATATTGTCAGTTATATATGGCAGCATGCTTTCGAGACCACTATACGGGGAGTTTGCTGACCACGTACATACACACAGCACACTATTTCTTCTCCGCTGGGCACCCAAATTCCCCATGCCTCCGGCGCTGCTTACGCCCTCAAGATGCAGCGCATCTCCGACCCAACCATTCCGCCCAGGGTAGTCGCCGTTTACTTTGGTGAAGGCGCGGCCAGTGAAGGCGACTTCCACGCGGCCCTGAATATTGCTGCCACGCGGTCCTGCCCCGTGATTTTCATCTGCCGCAACAACGGCTACAGCATCAGCACGCCCGTGCTGGAGCAATACCGGGGCGACGGCATCGCATCACGCGGCGTAGGGTACGGCATTGAGACAATCCGCGTGGATGGCAACGACCTGTGGGCGGTCCGTGAAGCGACGAAGCGCGCGCGCGAGATGGCGTTGCAGGATGGCGGGCGGCCGGTGCTGATTGAGGCGTTGACGTACAGGGTGGGACATCACAGCACCAGTGATGATAGCTTTGCCTATCGGGCAAGGGTGGAGGTGGAGGAGTGGAAGAGGAGGGACAATCCGATTTCGAGGCTGCGGAAATGGATGGAGGCTAAGGGGATCTGGGATGAGGCGCGAGAGAAAGAAGCGCGGGAGGGAATGCGGAGAGAGGTGCTGAAGGCGTTTGCCGAGGCTGAGAAGGAAAGTAAACCGCCGATTCGGTCAATGTTTGAGGATGTGTACGAGGAGATGACGCCGGACATTAGGAAACAGATGGAGGAGTTGAGGGAGCATGTGGCTAAGTATCCGGATGAGTACGATGCTACTGAGTTCGAGGGCGGTATGGACAGTTTGAAATAGTTACCTTTAACTGGAAAGGCATAGTATATATCCTCGCTTCTGTGCTGTGTGCAGATTCTCAATTTGTCTCTGATCAAGTAATTTTGGGCTAAAGGGCCAGTTCGACCCATTTGAACCTTAAATCCTCGAACTTTCAGCGGAAATGCAATGTAGTGTACCCCGGGGGGTTCTGGGAATATACTGGTTCGTTTAGGTCGTTTCTTTTCTTCAGGATTAGGTAGGCTACGTAGTGTACGGGGACACAAGACTCGCCAGTAGAAAAAGGCATCTGTCGAAACTCCGAGACGGTTACCCAAGTGCATAGCCCCTGCGCCTATAGAAGCCGCAAGGCATCGGGTTGCCGCCCAAGGCAGTGCAGCAAGTTGGATTGCTAGCGCGCACACACCCGAGCAGCCAGTAAGGGCAACTTGTATTTCAACAGACCTCGTGTCGCGGAATTAGTGTGTCCTGTTGTTGATGATAAGGCGAATCAACGAGGCAAAGGGGATGTTGTGAATATGGTTATGTGGACGAGATTGGAGCCGGAAATCCATTCTCACATCTAAGAGCCAAAAACAGAAAAATAAGAAGAGCGAAGATACTTCATCCTTCTACGGGTTCGCCTACCAACCAAACAGAAGGCTAAATCATGATTCCGTGAAGTAACAGTGGCTAAACGAATGATTTGCTGTCGACTGCTGGTATAGCCTTCTTATGTACTATTGCCCAGAACATGGAAATTGCGTTGAATTTAGTATTTCAGATTCCTCATATACTTCCCGGCATCTTCTCGCCTTTGCTCTTGTCCTTGTATTGTATTGTGCCCTCAAATGGCTTCTCCCATTTTTGTGCATCCTTCACAAAACTCTCCCATTCGGGTTCACTGTGGATTGTCCGTCATTCGTTAGTAAAACTCATCGCAGAATTTTGGTGCTTGCGGGATCTGCAAATATGAAAGACTAGGTATAAAGATAGCACCCATGAACAGATTGATAACTTACGGCAGGTCTGGGTAAAGCCCAAGCTTAAGTATGAGCTTGCCTTCGTACAAGGGTGTCTGACTGAAGATGGGGCTTGAAATGACGGTCAGCGAGCCTCACCGAGGGCTGTTTACTCTATCGTTAGAACCTTGGCAATCGACACTGACCATCCGCAAGTCCCACAGAAATTTCTATTCACCGGGGTGCCGCTCAAGGTATCCGGATCCTATGTGACAAGTTGAAAGTTAACAGTGACGGAATCAGGCTTGACTTCAGCCCAAGTCGTTCACAAAGCGGTATCGCATACCTCGTATACTTTCAGGCCACCCTTGCCGTTGGGAAATTCGACTTTGTCCTTTTCAATGAGAAGGTTGACACCAACTGAAGCCCAAGTAGAGAATGTCAGCCTATGTCGGTAAGCACGACATCGAGGGCCTTTCTGGTCGAATGTCTTACATATACCGCCAGCGACCTTTCTGCAATTTGAGCAATGGCAAAGGTGTCCGCGCCGACGCGAGAAGAGCTCGTTGTCATTGACACGTACTTTCACAGCTGCAACGTGCCGTTAGTTGGCGATTTAAATGCAAGCTCTTGGGGAAGAAGACAAACCTTTGCATAGACATTCTCCTTCCATGGTGGATTCCTGGGTATGGATTAGAACTACGTTTTTGAGTGTACCTTGGCAGTTTCGAAAACTATTGTCCAAGTACTCGGGATCTTGTACCATGTATGGATAGGTGAGTAGATTGTTCCACCCAGGCTATTTTGCAAGCAGCCGAACCGAGTCGTCCCCATAAATAATCACGACTGGGTCACTTCGGATACATATTCGGTTATATATATCTGAGAGGGGAGGCGTCGGGGAATACGAAAGCCTGGTTCTGCTAGCAGATATCGATCGGGTGTGGACTTGTGACAGACGATTGCGGGGATGATTTTAGTACATATTCCAGATACGCTCTAAAAGCATGCCCCCTATGGCTGTAAAGTCCGACCTGGCACCTGGTAAAAGCTTCAGACAGCAATAGATCGACAGAACTTGAACTGCGGGGAAACGGCCTGGGGTCATCTGAGATCATCTCGGGGATAGCTTGTACAACAACAAACACCAGGGGCCGAATCAATGTGCCACAAGCGCGGTGCTGGTCTGGCTCTGAGGGAAAGAGCCCCAGAAATACAAGGAAGGGCATTGGTTGAGGCCGCGGAATCGGTCGCCTGAGGCCTCACGACTCATCATGCACACTTCTATATCAAAGCTATTTACTGTCATCACAAGATATAGGCTGACCAACTCACATTTAGCCACTACGAAAAGGATTACGAATTCATAATGATTGAGAGCGGCTTGTAAGTATTTCCCACGCACGCTGAGGAAGTGTCACTTCGAATGCGATCTCCATGAATAGACTCAACTTTCTGAAAGAACGCAAGAGACTCGATAGGAAGGTCACAACAGCGCTCACGGCAATGACGGTGAAAGATGCGGTGCTTCATAATCATGGTGGACCTTGAGATATCTCCGCTTGGACAAGGACAACCGCTTCGATGACAAGTGGAAAGATGAAATGAGATTCGTCAGCAAAGGCCTGGTTGGCCAAGCCTATTTCGAGAACATGAATCCGGGAGCAGGTATAGATCACGGCTCAGTATCCCTTGAATCACCGGGTTAAAGTTGAACCAATACGATGAGAGAAACGTGCGACTCGAGTCCTACAAAAGCCAACACAAACCAACACTTCTTCTCCCCAGAAGTGGAAGCGATGGCCACGCGATCATCGATGCTCTCTTGATTAACATCAAGAGCTTTGATAAAGGGGGGACACAATGGCTGAGACGCTGTTTCCCACAGACGAACTTGAAGATGCGCTATAAGGGTTCGTAAGTCGGACGGCAAGTGAAAACAGTAAGAAAAAAGACAGTGATGCTTTGGACGCGGTGGCTTCGAGGACAACGAAGAATTTTCAACATCATTTTAATCTGTTGAAGCAGGACGGGCAAGCCATTTAGGAATGACAGTCCAATCAGACCAGTACCTACGTGAGGCCAGCATTGTGACACCTTCCATTTTCTTCTAGAACTTCTTATTATTCATTGCCAGTTGGATTATCACAACGCGAGAGCATAGTTCGACTCCCGTATGGTGGAGATTTGATTCCAATTACGCAGAGTCGATACCGACAGGACTTTGAAAGACTGGGCCGATCTTATTGCAATGGCTCCCATGCATGATTACCAGGTCGAAGCCCAGCTCACCTTGACTTACGAAAAGCATCAAGTGTACCTGGAGTCAAGAGCTTTGTCAACGAACAGAGCACAAATTCCGGGGTTGCATTACCCGGGAGATGTTTTGGGTCTCTGTCAGTTCACTCTCCTGTAATGAACTTACTGAAGGTTACTTTACAATGCCTTTTAAAGGCTGATTTCGAGACAATATCTAGTCTGCGATGAGTCCCCGCCAGCAACCCGAGTATAGTCATCTCTCATGTTTGATCATAGAACCAACTTGAAGCTTCCCGAGCATTAGTATCTGCAGCTTGAAGGTAAGTTAAAAAAGAGCACACGATCATGCTGTGGTAGCTTGTGGCCGCATGTGACAATGACAGCAGCCAATTTTCTTAATGGTTCAGGATACTGTTTAACAGCCACTCAACACACAAATTAGGCAAATTCAATGAGGAGTTTCTGGGACAAGTTTCAAGATAGCCCATTTCAGTTACAAGATCTCCTCCTAAGGTTGACATGGCGTTGGCCCGATTACATGGCAATAACGTGCTGGGGGAGGTCCGAGGAACAACTCTGGAATTTGCTCTTCGTTGAAAGACAAAGAATAGCACAGGATTCGGAAGAGAAACAAATTCTCTTGTTGAAGGGCACGCAGACATTTCTACCTGGTTATCAACCTCTTGAAATACAATTGATGGTGTTGCTCTCTGGCAACAACACTTCCATCTGCACATCTCAATTTGAAGCCCACACAATACGCAACACCTAGGAATAACTCTCCAACCATCATGTTCGACAACAACCTTGTCATTCTCCTAATCCTCATTCTTCTAACCCTCGCCATTAGTTTTGCGGCCTATCAAGCATGCAAATGGATCCAGACCGTCACACGCGCCATGATACAATCCAAGATCGCGGATCAACAGGACGTCTAAATAAAGTTTCTTCGGCACCGCGATCGGCAGCAAGGGTGTCCCCCCCTGTACTTGCCTATGGAAATCTCGGCTGACTACCTAGGTACCTACTCAACGACATCACCAACTTCTCGCGCGACAGCCAAAAGGGAAAAAGACGTGTCGCGACCCACTTCCGTCTCACAATGGCTGCTCCGCGACACATCCTGAGGACCGGGGGACGGTGTATACGGTCAGCGCCACATTTGAGGTGTGCGAGGGAAGCAATACGCCCTTTTACGACGACCAATGCAGCGCGAGAAGCCACGACGACGGGCGGTGGGAATGCGACTACGAATGATGGGCACCAACGAAGGGCGGACCGCGAGACGCACTTTGGCTTCCAGACAGTGACTGAGGCGGAGAAGACGCAGCGCGTGGCCGGCGTCTTTAGCAGTGTCGCAGAAACCTATGACCGCATGAATGACCTGATGTCCTTTGGCTGGCATCGGGTGTGGAAGTAAGTCCGGGGCTGCCTCTCTACTTTCTCCTCCACCTGTGTGTATATATATATATATATGTACATATATGTATTTTGTGGTGTCGCGAAGCTAATCAATTACTTTGCCCACAGAGATCACTACGTCTCAACTCTCAACCCAGGCTTCCACGCCCCCTCGTCCACTTCCCCCCCACCCGCACAACACATCCTCGACATAGCCGGCGGCACAGGCGACATTGCCTTCCGCCACCTCTCGCACGCACACAACCTCAACGGCAACCCCAATGTCCGCGTCACCATATCCGACATCAACCCAGACATGCTCGCCGTTGGCAAGCAGCGCTCTCTTGCCCTCCCTGCCTCTCAACAAGCCGCCCTCTCTTTCCTCGAGGCCAACGCCGAGGACCTGCGCACCGCGGGCGTGCCGGATAACTCGGTAGACTTGTACACGGTCGCATTTGGCATCCGAAACTTCAGCAATATCCCGCTTGCGCTGCGCGAGGCTCACAGGGTATTGAAGCCTGGTGGTGTCATTGCCGTGTTGGAGTTTGCAAAGGTGGATCGCTTCCCGTTGTTCAATGCCGTATACAAGCGGTGGAGCTTCGGGGCTATACCGCTCATTGGGCAATTGGTGGCGGGAGACAGGGACAGTTACCAGTACTTGGTGGAGAGCATCGAGCGGTTCCCGACCCAGGAGGAGTTCAGGGATATGATCGTCGATGCGGGCTTTGTGGTTGGTGGGCAGGGGTATGAGGATCTGACGGGTGGTGTGGCGGCTATATGGAAAGGAATGAAGCCCGTGGCAAAGTAATAATAACTCTCATAAGCAGAGAGAAAAAAAAGACAAATTTGGAATCACTCCCTCCTCCCTGCCCTTGATGTCTGAGCCACCTACTGACCATATGTTGGGTAGTGATGCAGCTTGTTCCTGCATCATTGTCACCTAGACCTCCAACTTGTATCAAAGGAGGGAAAAAAAAAGCAAAAGAAGTGGGGGGGGGGCTGCCTAATGAGACAGACACAACACAGCAATGGCTTATGGTGATTGCTGAAAATTACATGACTTTATATCCAACAAGAGCTTCCATAGCATACGATGAGTCATGTTTGTTTTATGTCTGGTACCTGTTGATGACAGATACCAGAGTGAAGATGAACTTAAATAAGCACAGCAACAGGAAATTTCAAACGACATTCTATACATCGATGATCAAGATGACAGGCCAATTTACTGTACACAAAACAAAGAATGATTTGTAACGGGAGAATCAATACATCGTCTTTTTCGACATCCCACTGAGAGTTTGAGTATGTCTTGGGTATGTCTAGAAATGAATTCATCAGCTTCGATACTCATGCCTTATTGCGTGCGCCTTTGAAGAAGGGGATTCGAAGAGCTGCATGTTCTACAAGAATAATCTCAATTCTCCCAGAATCAACCCAAATGATACTTGTATTACTACATGGAGGTTGAAATTCTGACACATCGTCGGAACTCATAAATCTCCTGTGATCTCATTACATCTTGACAAGCTCCGAATCTTGGTCGTATGGTCGGACTTCAGAAGCCCCCTGATACATATGATACACAAGTTCTTTTATAACCCGAACTTTGATCATGTCAATCAGGTGAGAGGGAAATAGCATGCATGTCCTCAGACACGAAGGGCATTTTGCTGCAAAGCTACTATGTAGAGTTAAAAAGGACCCGCAAGTCAACGCAGAACCCCCGCGCCGCCCCCCTTGTAAAAAGTCTCGCAACCCTATCCTCCGTTCCCCTTTGCGTTCCATACCAAGGACAAACTACGCAGCGCAGCCCCGGAAACAAGAATCTTGACCAATACAGAAGCCTACGTCGGGCTTGGGCGCAAAAATCTTCGGAATGTTTATCCGTCCTTTTGTCTGCGTCAGAAAAGCAAGCCATTGCTGTGCAAGTGATGTGCCAGATGAAAGCAGGATAAGATAGGCCATATGCGGTCCTCTCTTTCACTTTGATTCCTCCAAGGAACCACAAAATTATGTCCTTTGCCGCTTCTTTCGTTCGGGTCGTGAAAAGCATCAAGCTCGCAGTACGTTCAGGTCAAGGCGGTCAACAAGATTACGACTCGCCAGCCGGAGCAGGCGAGGCAGATGCGGGCGCAGGACTGCCGCCGTTTCCACCGCTAGCATCACCCTTGAGTCCACCAGCTCCACGACCTCGCCCACGACCACCACGCTCACCACCGCGAGCACGACCGCCACGTCCACCCCGACGACCAGCTCCCTCACTGTCACTCGCGGTGCCGCCGGCACCGCTGCTCTGGTAGCCACTTCCGCGACCGGTATTAGACGAGGCGCCTCGGCTGCTACCCCAGGTACCGGCGTTGCCTGTTCGCGGGGTAAAGTCCCTGGTGGGACCACCACGAGGTGTAAACAGTTTGATAAGAGGCTTGGATCGGTCGCCATTACTGTTCTTGTACTCCTCTGGCAGGCGCTCCAATGCACCATCACGATCCTCGGTCGTCGTAAATTGCACAACCTTGTTAGCTGCGCCCCACTTGTGAACCTCCTGGATCTTGGACTGATCCGCCTCCGTGAAGAGCTTCCTCAACTCCTCGTCTGTGGTTGAGGCCGCGTTCATGACGAATAGTCCGATGATGTCACTAGCCTTTGGCGGTGCTGGAGAAGCGGCAGAGGAGTCAGGACCATGAGCATTTCCGTTAGCAGGCTTCTCATTCTCTTTTTCCTTGGTATCTGGAGCCGGCGTGAGAGGCTTCGTTTGAGTGGGCGCAGGGGAGGGCTTAGGTTGCGCTTGAGAGGCTTGGCGCTGAGATGGTTGAGATTGAGCAGGACCTGCGGGGGGACCGGTAGTGACAGGCGCAGCAGGTGCGCCGCCAATAGGCTGTTGCTTTGCGCCGCGATGAGAGAAGTTGAAGCCCTGGGCCTTCATCTCTGTGCCAATGCGACCATCCTGGATTTCAAGTACTAGCCAACCAAACGCAGCATCTGCCAAGTTGAAGTTCCACATGTTCTTGAACGCACTCTCATCGACTTGACCCAGAGTAGGAGGCCCACCAGCGGTGCTACCAAAGGGGTTGCCACCCGCTGCCTGGGAAGGCATCTTCTCCACCACAGCCAGGGCATTCTTCAGCAGGCTCTGCTGTGAATCATTGGCTTGAATAGCTGGCTCCACCTCTGCCTTGACCGTCTCCCATACATCATTGAAGGAAGCCTTGCTTGCAGCCAGCTTTCCTCGGTAGTGGTCCAAGGTAGGGTTTACGCTGAATTCGTTGTACGAGCTGCCATAGCGGAAGTGCAGACCGGCAGATATGGAGAAATCCGCCTTAAGATTCACCGAAAGCTGATTCAGGATGCCTTCGCGGGCAGGAGAGGCGTGGGTGACGAAGATCCGTGTCTCGGTCGGATCGTAAACCCTGTTGGCGGTGTCGACTAATTCACCCATCTGCAGCAATGTGGTCCACATAGTACCTTGTCCACCAGCGATGGTCGTCCGGCCCTCTCCATTATCAAACAGTTTGTGCATGACAACCGCGCCGCCCAAGCCAAGGAGTCGCAGCTTCACGCCAGCGACCTCTAGGAGCATAGACTGGGCCTCGTCGATGATGTGCAGGTTCTTGATCCGATATTCTCTCGAACGGAATTTCTCCAATACGCGGACATCCTCGCATGCGCCCCAAACCGTGTAGACGGGAATTTCGAGCTCGTAGGTAGCGTTGCCCTGGTTGGGAGTGACAAACAGGGGCAGCTCGGAAAGGGGGAGTTGCTCCGGTCGATATCGCTGTTTGACGGAGCCGGGGCCACCGGTAGCAATGCCCTTCTTGACATCTTCAGTTATAAGAGGAGAATATTGTGCCACGTGCTTGAGGGTCCTGTCAGAAACATGCAAGGTCAGCCACTTGCTTCGAGCCGAAGATTTCCCAGCTCTGGCTCAAACACCACACTCACTTCTCGGCAATGCGTTCGAGGGAGGACTCGTCGTAGAAACCGAAGTCGCCCGTGTGAATGATGTAATTGGCCTGCGCCTTCTTCGCGAGCTCGTTCAAAGACCGCAGGTGGCCTGTTGCGGAAAGGAACAATTAGCATATTTGCGAGGACTGTACCGGTGAGAATTTCTCGAGGCCAAGCTTACCGCGAACATCAGCGACGCAGAGAATACGGATAGAGCCAGTATCAATGACACGGCCCTGATTAGGCAAGAGGGGAACAGCTCCAGGAGCTGGCATGGGCTGGTGGGGAGGGCCACCGGCGCCATTTGCCATGTAGCCACCCTGGGCATAGTGGCGAGGCGGTTGCTGCGCAGTATGAAAGTGTAAGCCGTCAATGTTCCGAGGAAGAGGAGTGCGCCAGGCGCCCATGTTTCTGGCGTCACCAGACATGTTCAAGATTTGGGACTGGAAGTGTTGCGCAAAGTATGAAAGACGCTCGACAGGGTATGTGTGATTGATGGAGAGCTGAGTGAACAAGATCCAACAGGTGTTGACTCTGCAGTTGGGATGGAGAGTGGAGGTGGGGCAGGAGGTTGGTTGTGATAGGTGTCGCGAAGCGCAAAGAGAGGCATGTTAGGAAACGTGAAAGCAACTCACGTTGGCCATTTCGAGGCGAGTGGGGAAGAGACAGTCGAGAAGAGTCGAGAGCTGAGACGGGGTAGGTACGAGTGGATGACTTTGCTCGCGTCAATGGGAGGGCTGTGGTGACCAAGGTTGCAGCCGCGGGTGTGAAGCTGCTGAGCTCGACGACGTGCTGCGGGATTCCGATCCTGGAAGCTTGGGCCTTTCGTGAAGTCTCTCGTCTCGTTTTTGGGCACTAGATCTGCAGCCGGTTCAGTGATTGCAGTCGCTACACTTTCGCTGGGTCCGGTCGGGTCGTGGGTCAATGGTCAGTGATCAGTAATCTAGGCCCGGATCCTGTCTCTTGTTGCGAAGAGGCTCTATTCTCTCAGTCTCGCTGCCAAAGACTGTGGATCGTTGACACGGCGACCTGCAGTCAAAAGTTGGGTTGTCGAAATGCAAGACTGCGTTTGCCTGGCGTCGATTGGAGAAGTAGGTGATGGTCGGTGGGGGTATCGCAAGGAATTAAGTAGAGAAAAGGAGTTATTCCTTTTTTTTTGTTTTTTTTGAAAAAGGTTGAAAACGGAGACGGCGACGATGATGATAGGGGAGCGGGCGTTGTTCTTTCCTTTTCGCGTTACTGCCTGCAAATGCAAATCTATACTTGTACCGTACCAGCCAGCACTTGAGCTCCTCGCGCCTGAACTTTGCCAGCTTAGGTCGTCCGGCACGCACTACTCCTCTTTTGGAATAGCGCGTTTTTCAACAACAACGCTTCATTCTGCCCGTGGTCAGCAAATTAATAATATCCAACGCGGTGAGCAACGAATGGTCGTTTGGCTGTCTAAAAGCCATATTAGGAAAAACCCAAGTTGGTACGCAGTAGGTATTTTGAAACTAAAGTAAACTCGAAATATTGTTTCTTTAGGCATTAATACTGCGAAGTGGCCCATCATGATCTCTGCTCGTGTGCTTCATCACGATAACAGCCCCTCACCAACATCTTGCAAATTTCGTGAGGAAATGTTGGCACCAGGCCGATGGATAATTGGACATGCATAGTATCTATGAGCTACTAATCGTTAATGCTTCAACGGCGATCAAGAGCATGATGAAATAGCTTGGACTTGGTGAGTAGGCAGTGTATCCTCCTAATTGCCTACTTAGCCGTTGCATTGTTTCCAAGAATAATACAAAGGGAGTACATGCCCGCGGAATGCTCTCCTTCCATGCCCGTTTCTCCCGAGAAGAAACATTTGGATGATCGTCTCGAGCGGAATGGGAGTTAGAGCTCTTGTAATCTCGAGCTCACTGCCGTTCCACCAGTTCGCAACCAACTACGAAACATCCCCAAGAACTCCATGCTTATGCAAGTATTACGATGTATGCAGCAGAAGTTCTCTTCCCCTCGCACCCCAATGCTAAGTCTATGCTCCTTCACCACATATCATCGTCATCCTGCTGTCGTTGAGGATCATGGCCATCGTAATACCCTTGCTGGTGATGCCCATACGCATCATGTTGTCCATAGCCGTAGCCTCCGCCATTCTGCCCGTGTGCTTGTCCGTGCCCATCATATCCGCTTTGTCCTCCATGCGCATGGCCTTGATCGTAGTCGTACGGCTCCCCATTTTCATCGACATATTCCCCCTCTGAGTCACCGTATTGGCTGGCAGACTAGAATGACTGTCAGAAATCAAAGGGTCTCGAGTTATAGAACGCAACTCTTGAGCACGTGATAAAAATCAAAAAGACTGGATGAATGGCAGTGCAGGATCAGGATGACATAGAAAATTGGTCGTTGCCCACCCGATGGTACTCAAAATTGTACTGGTCGATGCTGTTCTGGGCTTGATGCTGCTGCATCTGCTGCTCCATGTACGCCTGCTGCTGTTCCTCCTGCTGACGGCGCCTCTCCTCTTCCAGCCGCTTTTGCTGCGGCGAAACAGGAACTTGGATCTGCGGGTTCATCGCCTGGATCTTGCCTAGGTACGAATACATGAAGTTGCTAAGTAGCACCTGCGAAAGGAGGTTGCGCTTCGGGTTGGCGAGCTTGATGTGCGCCATGCGGTAAATTGCCCGCTCCTCGAGAATCGGAAATCGCGTGTATGGATAATCAACATCAGGCTTGAGCTGTCTCATTGGCGGCGGTTCCGGCGAGAGAGGTCGGTGCTGCTTTTTGCTCGATGTCTCCTTCTCGACCTTCTTCTTGCTCCCAAAGATAGACCCGAAGAAACCATCCTTATCTTTCTTGCTCTCACTTGATTTTCGGCTGCTCTCTTTCTTGCGTTCCTCTTGCAATTTGTTGTCGACCGAGTCTCGGTCAAGAAGCAAGCTTTCCCTGCCTTTCGCGGCCACGTTACCGGCTGCACTTGAGAGTACATCGAGTCTGGCGTTTTCGTGCGGCTTCTCGGCAGCTTTTGTTAGCTTAGACCTCTTGGTCTGTTCATCCTTTTCTCGATCCTTATCCTTATCCTTTTTCTTCTTATCCTCACTCTTGAACCATTTCCAACCGCTACTTGACTTCGTTGACTCGCTATCGCTGTCTCTGCCCTTCTTTTTCTCAGACTCTGTGAATGTTGGTATTAACGTGAGATTATCGGTACGCGAGAAACCTGTGCCTGGAATAGATGCAGCCTGAGTAATGTCGCGCATAGTCTGGGTCGCGTTCCCGGGTACGTTATCGAGCGGCGCAGGTGTTATACCTTGCCGACCGGGTGGGGGCTCCTTGTTGCTCCGGACAGAGGTTCGCTGCTCTAACCTCTGTTGTTGCGGAACTCCTGGACTCTGGAGGTCCTGATCTCTGGACTTCTGCTGTGACGACGACCGTTCTGGGTATTGTCTTGTGGGATCGGCCCGATCGACTCGAGGAAGAGCGGCCTCGGCTGGCTGTACTGATTCGTCTGGATCTGAGGTGCCCCTTGCATGGGCTTGTGGCTCTATTTGCTGCGACGCGACATCGGAGGGCTGCTCAGTGGGCGGTTCGATGGGCGAGGGCGCCTCTTTTGTAAATCCTTGTTGTCTCCTGACAGACTTGGTGGGTCTTGAGAAGTTCTCGGTGGAAACTGGCTCAGTCTGTACACGAGACAGGCCTTGTCCAGCAGGTGCTTCAACTTTTGGCATTGCTGGGATGGATTCTTCTTGGGTCTCGGCTAGCCTGCCCACGCGTTTGGAGATAGAAGGCCGTTCGCCGCGAATACTCCCGCTCTTACGATACTGTGTGCGTGTTGACCGCCGCAGGCCCATGCCCGGAGCAACTGGAAGGATAACATCATTGGCACCCCCTCCCTCCGAAGCCTCTTGTGTTAATGTTTGTATGGCCTTGGTCGGATCCTTGACCAGTTCATCCAGACTAAGCTCTGGCGTTGCATAGCCGTTGATCGACCTTTGTCGTTCAAGTCGTTCTGCCCCGTCCACGTAGTCATCGCCTTGACGTGTGTTGATCTGACGAGATAACTTGGACTTTGTCCGCCTAAGGCTGCCGAGCCCACCGAAGGAATCGCTTCGCTGGAGGCCGTCGCTAGAGAGCATGGAGTCACCTGACATCCTCTTCATGGAGTTCACTCTCCTCTCCAGGAAACTCTTGAACTGCTCTGGCGCAAGCTCGGGATGCACGTTGGCCGGAACCCAAAGCAGCCTGGACGGGTCAGCCTCGTCATCGTCGCCAGTAGGTGCTATCGAGGGAATTGGGACGATGCCCTGGAAAGGCATGAGATCAGGGTCATTATGATTCCCAATTCCAACGTCCATGGACATGCGTCGCAGAGCCTGCAGATTGCTCATTTCCTGGGCAATGTCACTGGCGTTGACGATGTCAGTCATGGGCATGGCATCCTCTGCGGCCTGGACATCTCGAAGGGAAAGTGCCGGCGACAAAGGTCCATTGTCATGGGAGTTGGCCCTCTGTGATGGCGACATTTTCGAAGAATGAACGGTATTGGCCTTTTTCACGGTGGAGGACGAGTCGGTGTCAAGCGGTGACAGGTAGGTATTGTCCGTGTGCGAGCGTTGGAGCGGCTGTCGTGGGTTGTGACCATGCGTCTCGTCCGTCCGCCCGTGTCGAGCCGGTAACTCCTCGTTCTCGTAACCCAGGAAGCTCAAGGGTCGACTCTTCCTATTTTCGCGAGACTCCGAGTCGGAATCATTGTCGTCGGAGCCGTAGAGGGTGCCTATAGCCTCGGTGACGTGATGGCTTGGGTCAGAGATGGAAAGAGTGTTGGCATGACCACGACGGCTGGCAAAACTGCCGCCAGCATCACGAGGCCTAGATGTGGTCTTGCAAAAGTTGGCAGCATGTGTCAGTAGAACTGGGTCTCCCATGAAGATCTCTATCCGAGGTAGGTAGGGGTGGCTCGCGTGGCATATGTTCAATTTCAGAGGCAAGGTAGGACGGCGCGCGTGAGTTTTGGGAAACGACAGATTCGGCCCCCCGCATTTCTAAAAGCAAAGCATGGTTGGAAGGATACACACCATCATCTGGAGTCGAGGAGAGGCCTCGATCGCCTCTGTTGCGAAGCCAGCAAAGCCCCCCTTTTAAACTCGCCCTGCTCGTACCGGGTGTTGGACTCGATCGCAGGAGAAGGCTTGTCGCGTGGTTATCATGGACTGGGTGGCGACTCGGTGTCCGATGAGGGTGGTCGTTACAGGTGAAGAGGACTTGTTGGAGCAGCAGCGAGAGCGGGCAGCGACTAGCAGGTGAGGAAAGATTCAAGAATAGCGTCAGGTCCGGGGGGATGAAGTGAAGCAATGCGAATCGAGTCAATTCAGGAGAAGAGCGACAGAGTGGGCCTTGCCGTATGTACGGAATACGGTAGGCCTGGGTATGGTCTGGTCGGCGTGGCTCCGTCGCATCGGGGTCGGGCTGCTCGCGCTCAGGGGGGGGTGTCAGACCGGGGTCGTTGAGGTCAATGTCGTCTTCGAGTCCAACCTGTGAAAATACTTGGTGGCCTGAGAATTTTGTGAATGCAGAGAGAAAAAGAGAGAGAGAGAGAGAGCGGCTTAGGTTGAAGTCACAAGCATCGCGGAGTAGCGACTGCAGGTGGCCGTATAGCAAGGCAAAAGACAAGTTAATGCAATCGCTGGGGTAGGAAATGCTGGAAGGCCAAAAAGAACGAGGGTTGTCGTTGTAAGGAGTTGGAATGATTCCAAGGCTGATAGTTCCACCCACTGTGCCACAGACCAGCCCTGCCCGCCCTGCAGTCAACATTCATATCCATGCCGGACTCGACTCAGGCTGTCCTTCCGGGCTCTCTCCCCTCTCTTGATACATTATTGTTAGGGAGCCCGGCAGGCCTGTCAGCCTGTTCAGGCGTCAGTTCTGACTACCTCTTTAGCGTGTTTCCCCCCCTTCGCTTGTGCGTTCCAGGTCCACGGGTCGCGCGCCCATGAGGCTTGAATTTCCCCTCACTAGCATCTCACCTCCAAACACACTCGTCCGCTAGTCTAGCAGGCCGTCCTACTTTGTTCATGCACTGCTATGATTCGACCATGTCGCGAACCGCAACTTCACCATAAGGCTGACCGGCGTTTAGAGCGTCCACGTGAGCTCCAAACTGCTGCCCGTGCCGTTATCTGGCTGGTGGATCCTTTGGGCAGCCAAGATGGGTCTCCTAACTAGGTACCTAACTAATGTCTAGGCGGGCTCGGGCAAAAAAGAATGACAGGCGTGTGGCATCGAATTCTCATAACGTACCTGACGTACAGTGCCTAAGGTAGTCAAGTGGCGACTGTATTATTCGGAGTCCTCAAACGGATCCGTGCTCTGGCGCTAGAGTGCGAGCAATTCGATGCTTTCAATTCGAGCGTCCACGAGGGGAATGGAATTTCAAGGACCCTCATCAGTGGATGCGACAGGCCGTATGGATAGGTCGGCAAGCCTCGGTCTCACACAAAAATCATAACCTATCTTCTTTTTCTAATTTCCCTTCCCTATATTCTTTTTCTTTTTCTTTTTGGTCAACCGTGAGACACTCTGGCGAGAAAAGTCATGGACAAAGCATGCCAGTAAACCCCACACCTCGTTGCTCGCCTTCTCCCCTATGCCAAGGCGGATATGTTCTCAGTAAGCGTTCGCCTGGGTGCAGCGAGTTGCCATTCACCGCCTCCGCCGCCGAGGATTTTCACCCTATTCTGTTCAAGCCCCGAGGTTGGCAAGTAACCGTCTCCCCCCAAACACCCCCCAATACGTAGGCTCTTCGTTGTACACTGCGAGAAAGGAGCGCGTTCCTATACCCACCCCGGCAGAGGACCTTTGAGAATCTTTCCAGACACTGATTGAAGAAACAGACGTACATCCACGAGAGCATGCCAAACCCACCGAAAGCTCTGCACGGCCGTAATGATTGTACTCTGTGGTAACGTAGATGTCAGTCTTGAGATGGGGCCACGCAACAATGGGCCAGGGATAGCTTTGCCTTCAGAAGCAAGCAAGGGGGAAAAAAGCATGAAAAAAATGATCAAAAAAAAAAAACCGCTGCATGGTGAGGTTTGAGTTCACTCCAGTTTTCCACGAGACAAGGAATAGCCTTTACTCCACACGCATGAGCCCATCAGCGTTCGGTTAAGGCCAGAGCTGAAAGCATCGAGAGGCCTCTCAGTATCTGGTGTTCATTGCCGCGACTTCATTGATCAAACTGCAGGGCAGGCTTGCAAGTATCAAGGTCCTCACCGTTGTTCATGAGGTTGAACATTTCCATTACCAGCGGGTTTGAAGTAGACTACCCTCCATTGCACGTAGCATTACCTAGGTGGGTGTTATGCTTCACTGAATAGCACTTCCACAAAGTCTCCTCCCGATCCCGCGTGCGATGCGGCCACGCATACGTGTTCCACGAGCGGATTGTCACATAGCATCTCACAGACGTACATCCTCATTCCAACTTGAACAGAACGAGTCGCACAGGTTCGGCAGAGTGGGCAGCGTAGGAAGCTGTCCTGATGGAAAACCAGATGGCACAGAATTTATCAAGTTGCGGTCGCTGCACACTATACGACCGTATGAGGTACCTTGGTTCAGAAGGAGGGCAGAAGTCTTGGTGCTAAACCAAAGGGGCTTTTGCATTCATATAGTCGTCAACATCAATCGACCCGGAGATGAAAATGACGCCCGGTCTGTGTTGATGTATAGAAAGAAATTCCACACTTCTTGTCGTGAACCTATGGTCAATTGAGGTGGCAGTATCAATCTTGTCCTGGTGTCCTGCGTGCGGTACAAGATGAGACTAGAGGTGAGATTGTCGTGAGATATTCGTCCCCGGGACAAGGATATGAGCTCGGTGCTTTGAATTTAGAGCAACGTACCTTCAAAATATCTCCGAATTTCCATTTTCTAAATTCGGTGTGGTGTTGTTTGAAAAGGTTACCTGGGAAGTGGCTTGAAGGACACAGAGATGGGCCCAGAGCGGGAGGAATTGTTCCGACTTCCCAAGTTCAACAGTATCTAAACCCCAAAGCTGCATGTGGTCATCAGAAGAGAGTTGAAATTCTGTGTCTCTCGAAATCAATCAGAGGTTTACCTGACAATGAGCATCTGACTCCGCAATTTCCATAGGCTAGTCATTCGTCCATTCGTGGCATTACGTACTTCTTCTCCCACGTCAAGCTCTTCCGTATGCACGGGACGCGGTGTCTGGTTTTCTTTCGTGTCCTATTTCATATCTGGTGGAATGAAGACTTCGTTCAAGCCTGTTAACTTGGTTGCATAGAAGCCAAATCGGTTCCAAGACTGTCCAATTTCTCTATTCTGAAGGCTCAAATACAGGAAGCCTGTTGGTCTCTAGCACCTCTCTCTCCACCCTAAAATCAACAGACACTGTAACATGAAGGGTAAGCCGCTTTTCTTTAGGTATTTACCATAAAGCTTGGGTCCTAGTGTCAATTTGTCTTTCCTTAGACCCCTGCCAACGGTCCCGACAGTATGGAAAGACGACACAATTTGTCCCACTCCACTGCGCACCCTGGGCTGTAAACAAGGTTTCCAGTTGTCTCGGTTCAAAGTCAGCGCCCACAAGAATTGCGGGCCCCCCGGATTCTCACATGGCTGGTGGATCTTCCCCGCATTCTAGAACTGGGGGGGTTGGCTTACTTTACCCAACCGGTGCAAAGGTCTACGGAGCAAACTATCTCCACTTTTTCTTTTTCAATTGACAGCCCTCCTACCGGAGATTACCTAGGTACTGTACCCTACCTAGCTACTAGTCATTACGGACGATATTGTACACATAAGGGCCCGCCTTCGACAGGCCGTGCAGACTACGGCCATGTTCATCCCGGATAAATTGAGAGAGTCTCGCCTCGCAATGCCCCGAGCAATTCAGCAAACGTCCCATGGCTGGAAGCCGACCGTGCCGCCATGCAATGAATGGCGAACCGCAGAGGGACGACTCACGCATGCAAATCCGCAAAGGGTTGTTGCGTTGGAAATATATATCGTGTGATGGACGCCCCCTTTCATAATGCCAAGGCCTGCACGGTGCCACCACCACCCCCACCTTCACCACTACGGCTTTCAGAATGGTGTCAATGGGGTTGATATCTAGCTTTTGTTTTGCAGCCTTGCTCGGCTCCCTAGCTGGGGCACCCGGCCTCGTTCTTGCGGATTCATGTTGGCGCAATACCACCTGCAGTACTATCACCGAGGCTGCATTCCCGGGAGTGTGGGACGACAACATCTTCGCACCCAACTCTCGTTATGTGGCGCCCAAGTCCGTCCTTTCTGCCAGTAATGGCGAGACACTCTATTCTTGGAACGGCTCTGCCACTCTGGCTAGCAACGGCTCCCAGTTTGTCTTCGACTTCGGAAAGGAAGTGGGTGGAATTGTCCATCTTAACTACACAGCCTCTGGGACGGGCTCCGGCGCAGTGGGACTCGCTTTCACTGAAGCCAAGAATTGGATAGGAGAATGGTCCGACTCCTCAAACGGCGACTTCCAAGGCCCTGATGGTGCCATTTACTCGAATTTCACCGGGCCTGGCTTCGTCAACTATACCATGCCAGATGCGAAGCTCCGTGGGGGCTTCCGCTACTTGACACTGTTCCTCATCTCCGACTCTGCGTCTGTGGACCTGTCATCCATTGAGCTGGAGATTGGGTTCCAGCCCACCTGGTCGAACCTCCGCGCGTATCAGGGCTACTTTCACAGCTCGGACAGTCTCCTCAACAGCATATGGTACTCGGGCGCGTATACACTCCAGACCAACGCTGTGCCCGTGGACTTTGGCCGCAAAGTGCCCTTCGACACAATTGGCTGGGACAATACCGGCGTCCTTGGGCCCGGTGATACAATCATTGTCGATGGCGCGAAGCGTGACCGTGCCGTCTGGCCAGGTGACATGGGCGTCGCCGTGCCCTCGACCTTTGTGAGTATCGGCGAACTGGACTCGGTCAAGAATGCCCTTCAGACTATGTACAACAACCAGAACGCCGACGGCTCGTTTCCCGAGGCTGGCCCACCACTGCTCCAGCAAGGCAGTGATACATACCACATGTGGACCATGATCGGGACGTACAACTACCTCCTGTACACAAATGACACCGACTTCCTCGCACAAAACTACGCCGGTTATCTCCACGCCATGGACTACATCTACGGCAAAGTCCTCCCACCGGGCCTACTCAACGTTTCGGGCGTGCGTGACTGGGCGCGGCTGACAGTCAGCTTCAACATGACCGAGGCGCAGATGATCCTCTACCGCACGCTCAACACCGGCGCCGACCTCGCAGCCTGGTCTGGCGACGATGCCAACAGCTCTCTCTGGACAGAGCGCGCCGTGGCGCTACAGAACGCCACTCTGAACTACTGCTATGACGCCGCCTACGGCGCCTTCCGGGACAACGCTACCGCCACGACGCTGCATCCTCAGGACGCCAACTCCATGTCTATTCTCTTTGGGCTGGTCGATGCGCAGAGCACCGTGGCGCAAAGCATCTCCGAGCGCCTCACGGACAACTGGACGCCCATTGGGGCCGAAACGCCCGAGCTGCCTGGGAACATCTCGCCGTTCATCAGCTCGTTCGAGATTCAAGCGCATCTCTTAGCAGGGCAGACGGATCGTGCACTGGAGCTCATCCGGCTGAGCTGGGGTTGGTATCTCAACAACGCCAATGGTTCCCAGAGTACCGTTATCGAGGGCTACCTGACGGACGGGACATTCGGGTATCGTGAGGCACGCGGATACGACTATGACTTTAGCTACGTGAGCCATTCGCACGGGTGGTCATCAGGCCCGACCTCGGCCCTTACGGAATATATTCTCGGGTTGTCTGTGACGGGGCGGGTGGGAAGCACGTGGAGTTTTGCGCCGCAGTATGGGAACCTCACTTCCGCCGAGGGCGGGTTCACGACGAGCTTGGGGAAGTACCAAGCAAGCTGGAAGGTGGCCGAGGGCTACCATTCGGCCAATGTGAACACACCGCTCGGGACAACAGGCACGTTGACGCTCCCGGTGTTGGTGAATGGGGTGAAGCCGCAGGTGTTGGTAGACGGGCAGACGGTTGAGACAACATGGGCGAGGAAGACGGGTGTGGTGTTTGACACGGTCTTGGTAAGTGATGTCGCTGGAGGGAATCATACAATCATAGTGCAGTAAAAACGGGCATGAATTTGTCTAAAATATTCTACGAAAGCACCAATTTAAAAGCGCATATCCAAATCGTTCTTTTCTATTTTTTTTTCGTGAACAGTCTTGGTGGGCAGAAGGACAACTGTTTGAAGGGCAAGTTCTTCTAATTTCTTCCAAAAATTCCTCACAACAGTAACAAAATCAGCTAGCTATGTTCCTTTTGTCCAATTGCCGTCCGTCTAGGGGTATGTCCATGTGCCTATTTATGCACGCAAAGATCCTGTCCTCATTACCATCGTGCCAGCATTTGGCATGTAGCGTAGTCCTGTTTCCCAGCATGTCCGTTGACTTGTGCCAGGCGCAAACGCAATGATTTCACAGTGTAAGCAGTACAACACCCAACGTTCTCTTGTCTTTCCCCATACTCCGGAACATGACCGCACTGAAAGTCTATTCCAACATTCTCCCCCCCCAAAAAAAAACGGAACGATAGCTTATGCGCCCCTCTTCGACTCCTTCCTGGCCAAATCCACCACATCCACCCACGACGGGGGCCTTTCCCTCCCCTCGCGCCCTATCGCCTCAGCATCGCATCCAAATTGCACCAACGCCGCTTCGCCAGCCCACTCGCCCGTCGCCATTAGTCCCACCGGCACCTTGCCCACAGTGCCCTTGTCTGCGACCGCAAGACCCTGACCCTTGGCGTTGGGCGCTACGTAGCCCGCGGGCACGGAGATACTGGGTAGGCCGAGGAAGTTGGCCATCCACACGTAGCGCATGCTCTCGATCGTTTTGTCACCGTCCGACACGCCAGTCTTGAGCTCCGTGCCCTTCATGATGCGCCACCCGGCGCAGGCCGTGGTTGGTGTTATGAGAAGCATCCCTGGGTGTTCAGTCCAGAGGTGTGCAAGGTGCATTACGAGGCAGCGGCGGAGCTTTTGTGCCAGGAGATAGTCAGTCGCTGGGGTGGTTCGTCCCAACGCGAGGAGAATGCTGGTTTCGATAATTAGACATGACTGTTCAAATTTCTTAAGAAGGGAAGGGAAGGGAAGGGGTGGCAAATACGCACCGATTCGCAGACGTCAGATTGTCATACTTGGGCAACAAAGTACTCGCGTCAGTCAGCACTGTCATAGCATGCGCTGCCTGCCCTTCTTTCAAGAATGGTATCTCGACATCCACCACTTTGTACCCCTCCTTCGCCACCAGCGCGTCTACCATGCTCTGGCACAGTTCGCGCACGGCCGGCGCGCAGTCGTCGAACCAACCTTTGCAGACGCCCAGCACCTTTGGCCGGTCTGCCTTACGCTCCAGCATTGTCTTGGCACTCGGCAGCCGCGGCACACTCGGAAAAGCAAACGGCGAGGCCGGGTGTGGCTCGGCGACGACTTCGAACAGCGTCGCGAGAGACTCCATATCGGCAGCCATAGGCCCATTCACCGCGCATGTGTTGCTGTGGTTCTCACTTGGCCAGAAAGAGACACGTGCGTGAGTGGGCTTGAGCCCGAAAATGTTGCAGTAACTTGCCGGGATGCGAATGCTACCGCCGCCGTCAGAACCCAGACCAATAGGAATCAAGCCGATGCCAATGGCGCCACCTGTGCCAGAAGACGATCCGCCTGTATAGTAGTCTTCGTTGAAGGGATTGCGCGGCGTGCCGTAGTTTGGGTTGTTGCCAGTGGTGTCGAGGCCGAACTCGTGCATGCTCGTCTTGCCCACAATGACAACGCCGGCAGCCTGGAGCTTCTTGACGCACCACGACGTGATGCTGTCGTTGGGATGACGAACCTGGGACGTATAGTCGTTGACAGAGCCGAGACAGGATTTATAGCCGTCCAAGTCGTACTCATCTTTGATGGCACAGGGGACACCATCTAGTGGTCCTAGAGATCGATTCTCACGGTACCTTTGAGTGGACTCTTCTGCTGCTTTCAGGACAAGCTCAGACTTGCTATCAAAGAAGTAGAGGTATTGTGGGCCCTTGGATTCAATATCGCGCCGGATGAGAGGCAGGATAGCTTTTGCCACATCTGTGGGAGTGAGCTCGCCTGTGAGGTAGAGGTTGCGATACGTAGAGGCAGAGTAGTAGCTAGTCAACGAGAGCGGCTTGGACGGCGTGGCAGACGAAGGAGTGGACGAGTCTTCTGTTGTCGGAGACGGCGCATGTGCTGCCGCGCCGTTTCCGTTCCCGTTCGCATGCCCATTCGCATGACCGTTCACTTCACCGTTGGCGATAGGGAACAGCAGCCTGTGATCGAGTGGAACAACCGTTGGGTCGTGCAGTGGCTCATAATCCTCAATCTCGTCGCGCAGCTTGCGAAGAGAAGCGAACCCAGCGTTCGCCCAAACTGTCTCCCGGATCGGACGGACCTGCTCCATCAAGTACGCAGCCGGCTGCAGAAACCATCCTCGAATAGCAGGATTGGACTTGTGCTCTGCCTTGTAAGGATTGTCTGGTCTGGGCTATTTTGTCAGCTTGGCAAATTATTACATGTAGTAGATGGTCCACCTTTGCGGAAGGCCTAAAGTGTCAGATGCCAGGTGCATCCTATATCAACAACGAACTCACCCTTTCAACGGCTGCGGGTAACCCCAAAATGGGTGCTTGTTGTCGGTAGCCATCGGTCCCATTCTGTCTGGTTTGTCGCCAGATGGCCAAACTATGCGACGATCCTCCCTTCTTCCCCACGTGGGAATAATCGGGAAGAGCGAGAAAAGATTATGCTTGCCGCGGTGGCCGTGAACGATAGTGACGAGAGGGTTAAGGAAATAGACAGGTGGAAGGGAGCCAGGTATTAAAAGGCAACTGGCATTCCAGGCTAAGCAAGACGATCTTTATGCCCGCCACCGGGTCTGGGCAGCGAAGCTATGAACAGAGACCAAGGAAGATCCCCCGACAATGCGAGGCGTTGGGCAGCTGGGGGCTCTGACACTCGAGCAAAAAAATAATGGTAGAATGGGGAATAGCGTTAGACCGCGGCCGTGGTTATGAAAGTTCGGACGTCACTGATCAGGAAATGATCCAGATTGTGGAGGGAAGATAGAACGCATAAAACAAGCCGACTAAGCCTCTGCGGTGCTAGCTAAGCATGCAGAGACATTTCGGGGCTTCCCTTGTTCGCCAGGGCCGTGAGAAGATGAGTTGTCGTGGAGTTTGTAGAAGTTTAAAGGCGATATATGCAGGGACTTGGACGGTACCTATCTGTCTATGAACGGGTATAGCAGCCCGTATCGAAGGCGCATGGAGCCATTCCCGTAATACTTGGTAACAAGGCTATTCAGCTCTCTCTAATACGAAAAGAGAGTTTGCCATTTGTGGACGGGATGCTACCCTGCCAGGTAACTCGGCTTCCACGGAACAAATAGGAATGAATCATGTCAGCAAGAAGAAGCTTGCCATAACGACAACACACCAAGCATCTCCTCCACTGTTTTACTGCACAACTCAAGATCCGATTCGAGGCGGCTCGCAAGTGACGTCGTGGGTGATCGGTCAGTGAGGAAGTCTGCCGCCGGGCAGATGCCTGCATTGCCTAGTGTCCGCCTTGGACACTTTGAGGCGCCCGGTATTTCAACAACACCCGTACGGATCCACTGTCCAGGTCACGCCTGGAATTTGAAGAGTATCAGATAGAGGCCACAGCACGTAGGCCTCGCTGACGGACGATGAGGAGTGGCGTCGGCGTTCCTGGTGCACTCACTTGACTATTTGACAATTGATACGGTCTCGGCTCCCGCGGAGTGACATAAGGCCCCGGACTGGAGGGCAATGGTGGGCTATGCATGTGACAGTGCGTTTGGCGCCACAGAGTGAGACCTGGCGCCCCGGATGAAATGTCGTGAAGGTGACTGACTCCCCTTGCCCGGTGCCTAACCTCCGGCCGGCTACTTGGAACTATGGTATTATTTCCCGACAGGTTGTCGCCACTATACGAAGTGCTAAGGCACGTTTAAGATCCCTTCAATAATCTTCTTAGCATCGAACAGTCTGGAGCTTGTTTCAGGACCATGGTAATGAAATGGTCTACAGAGAATGTGGTTCCTCAGCCCCGGTGCCGTTGGTAATGGAACCAACATTCCGGGATGCAGCAGGACTTGGAACCCTCGCCATGGTGATGTTAACAACTGACAAACAATACTACGCTGGTGCTTTCGAAAGCCACACAAGTTATTCCCGTTAAAGACAATGTGACACGAGTCTCGCTCCCACACGACTCTAGTTCTCATGGTTCAATAAGGATTTCCACTGACTGGAAACAATTACTGGAAATATTCGCAGCAATGGTTGGAAAAAAAAAATGGACAGACAAAAACGCTACACGCATTGGGGAACCTGTGCCCCGACCCCTGACGAGCTGTAGCGACTTGTACTTGAGACCCACTAAAGTTGACCAAGGGGTTCTATAGCCATGCTGATTCATCAATTCTTTTGACTGCACCACAATGCCAGATACATTAGCCAACATCACCAGACGGTCGGAACAATACTCTTAAAAGACTTCATGAAACCAGCGATGTATTTGTACTCGAATGTTCTGGTAGAACCCAACACGAGCCTCTGTATTTTCGATCCTAACTGCCCGACTTGACGTGCAGTCAAACATGGTGATGGGGGACGATGTGTCACCAGGAAGTGGTGACGTTGATGTCCTCACAACCACTCTCATTGTAAGCAGCCTTTAGCAGAACCTAGCAAAACATTATCCGAATATCGAAATTTCTCGATCTGGACAAGCCCTTTCTATCTTGTTAGTTGTCGCTGAGAATAATCTAGGAGGAATTTCGAACAAGGCTTGACGACACGCTTGTCATTGCCATCCTGTCAGACTTCGATCTCACTCAGCAGTATGATGAGGCTCATGCAATCCTTGAAGGCCTCGCCCAGAATGTAACAGCAGAGGAGGCTTCTGTCTTCCATGAAGCCGGTCTCGAGCCCACTGATGAGACCACCAGCTCACGCAATGCCGCTGGTCTGTCTGGCGTAGAGTGGCATGACACCACAGGAGCCTCTCATGCTACTACAGACTCTGCCTGGCTTCACTCCGAAACCTCCTCCAATATTGATTGGTCTCACTGTCTCTCAGAACAGTTTGAGAGTCTGGATCTCCCAAAGGATGTGGATGTTGCCGCCTTGGACGAAGATGGGAAGGTTGCCGAGTTGAAGCTCATGTTTGCCGAGTTGAACGAAGTCGATCTGAAGTTGACCCTCAAGAAAGTCAAGGGCGACTTCACTAAAGCTTGCGAAGAGCTTTTAAACCTTCAATTTCTGGAGGAGAACGGTTTACGACCAAAGGGCATCGAAGGCGCTTTTCGCGATGATCAGGTGACCAATTATCAGAGCAAGTCGAAAAGCCTTTTTTTTTCTTCCTTTTTTTCTTCTAATTTTTGTGTCCAACTTGTTCCCTCTTGTTCATCTAGTTCTGTTCTCCACTAATTCAATCATAGACCGCCAAGCCAAGGAGAAGGACAAGGGCAAAAATCGTCTCGATGTTGACTACCGCCTCGCCCCCATCGACCTGTCGGAGAGAGAGGATGCTTCGAACGTAGGACCGACAAAATCTTCGCGATTAGTGCGACGAAATTCGTTACCCCGCATAATAACATCACAAAACGTCGGCGAGAAGAATCCCATCTCAGCCCCTATCTCTCCGGTCATCAAACCTACTGACTGGCAAACCGTGCGTCCGAAGAAGAAGACGTACAACGAGCTTGCTACTGAGGCTGCAGCTTCACGAGCGTTCGCTAATCAAACCATGGAAGCCGCGTATTCCGCTTATCGCCGAGGCAAATCTGATGCGCTTTACCGACCCGTGGCGGGCGTGTTGGCAGAGCAGGCCAAAGAGCGACGGGCTCGGGCCAGACTCTTAGAGCAAGAGCAGCACGAGGCCTTTGTAGACAGAACCGCCTCTGCAGACTCGATTGACCTGCATGGAGTGCCTGTCGCGGACGGGGTGCAAATCGCCTTGGACAGAACCCAAAGCTGGTGGGTAGCCCTTGGAGAGAATCGGGTAAAGAAGGCAAGAGAGCAAGGCTTCGTCGTCGTTACAGGCCTTGGCATCCACAGTTCTAGTGGAGTGTCTAGATTGCGACAAGAAGTCGGGGCAGCTCTCAAGCGCGAAGGCTGGCGTGTCCGAGTTGAGACGGGCCAGTTCGTGGTCACTGGGAAAACATGAGTACTTCCTAGCCTGCAGTTTTCAGACGGACCATCTCCGACAGTCTGTTGATCATTTTGTATTCTCTGGGTGCGTTGTTTACGGCGCCAGCATCTGAGGGCACATTTGCTTTACTATGTTGTCACGCTTTGCCCGGACACCTCTGGAGTTACCATGGCTATTCTATCATGTCTCGCGACTCGAGAGACATGGATACATTTTTGCACATAGGCAGGGGGCATAGACTCTTGGATATCACAGATATTAGGGTGCTCTTGGATTGATCATCGGTGGATGGGAGTTAGGATGACAGATGAAGCGATTCGACTGCTACTTGGGCAATTGTGGATTCGAAGAGCGCTGAATTCCGGCACCAGCATAATACAATTCGATCGCCAGACTCTTGTACATATTCTTTTGACAGTACCAGATCAATGGGATAGCTGTAAAGCGGTCCAATTTTACGAGGTAACATTAGCATTCATGGTATCGAACATGAAATACCTACATACTTAGTAGGTGTGTGTGCCTGTATGACATGACCCAAAGACGGTAAGCGGTTGGCTTTGCCTCAGACTTCCAGACTTGATTAGCGCTAAGAGCTGCCGAATACGGGCTGTTTTGAGGTCTAAGTTCCCGAGATAATGTAGCTTTGCATGAATGACGCAAAAGTCCCGGCGCACTACATTGCCCAGGTACAGCTCACATGCGCACTCCTTGTTCCGTCATCATGGTCAGGGACACAGCTCCTTTGCTACCCGACCCCGGATGATCACCAGACCATATTCCCGTCCTCGCGACACCTCTGCGAGACATTTAGTATTGTAACGCCATACGATCACCATTCAGTACGACGCTCTCTATGCTTGTTGCTCTGGTTTCTTACCCCGATCAACTACTGGCGACGGCTACATTTGTAAACATCTTATCGCCTTCTGCCAAAGCCGCTGACGACAGCTCCGTGATCGCCACTCGTTACGAATTCATATCCGAACTGCCGCTGAGCGGCAATACACAGCTGCGATGACCAAAATCAGCGCCCTGGCTGCAGCTGGGGCATTATTATTAGCTGGTCTGTCATCAGCAGCTGAAGAACTCTATACACCCATACACGAGGCAGGCCGGTGCGCCATTCGGGACCACTGCGGCTCTAAAAGCTTCTTTGGCAAGCAGCTGCCGTGCGTCGATAACGGCAAGGCGAAGGATCCTGATGATGATTTGAGGGCACAGCTTGTGGATCTGTGTGGTCCCAAATGGAACGATGGACCGGTGTGCTGCACAAGCGACCAGGTATGTGTATTGCGCTCCCCTGACGGCGTTTGGCAGACGGCTGACAAAAACATCAACATTACTACAGGTCAAATCCCTCAAAGACGAGCTTTCCACTGCGAATACCATCGTATCATCATGTCCGGCCTGCAAGGAGAATTTCTACAACCTTTTCTGCACCTTCACATGCTCCCCGGACCAATCGCTCTTTCTCAACGTTACCAAGACTTTGGTGAAGAACGACAAGGTCCTCACCACGGAACTCGACCAGCTTATCTCTGAAGAATATGGTACTGGCTTCTACGACAGCTGCAAGGATGTCAAGTTCGGTCCGAGCAACAGCGAAGCTATGAAGTTGATCGGTGGTGGCGCAAAGAACTATTCACAGCTCCTCAAGTACCTGGGGGACGAGAAGCTGGTCGGCTCGCCGTTCCAAATCAACTTCCCTACCTCTTACAAGGAGAAGAACATGCATGCGCTGCCAATGACGCCAAAGAAATGCAACGATGACGATCCGAACTTCCGATGTGCATGTGTTGATTGTCCCAAGGTCTGTCCCGAACTGCCGGCGGTCGAGGAGAGTGGATCATGCAAGGTTGGCGTGCTGCCGTGTTTGTCATTCGCCTCCATCTTTGTATACAGCGTGTTGCTGGCGACTCTATTTGCGTCAATCGGCGGGCACGTCTGGTACAGGAAGCGAGCCAAGCGCCTCGAAGAAGAGAGAACGCTGCTTCAGGGTGGCATTGACGCTAGCGATGACGAGGACGATGAAGGCCATCTGGTAAGTAACGGAGCCATGCTCGATCGGCCGACGAGGCCCTACAAACTGAACACATGGTGTGACGCTGCATTCTACAAACTTGGTCACGCTGCGGCGCGTTTCCCGGCCATCACGATCTTCAGCTCACTGGTCGTCATAATTGTCCTCAGCGCTGGCTGGGTGCGCTTTGAGCTCGAAAAGAATCCGGCCAGGCTTTGGGTTGCGCCTACCTCCGCTGCGGCTCAAGAGAAGGAGTTCTTTGACTCTCACTTCGGACCATTCTACCGGGCCGAGAAAGCCTTCCTTGTCAATGATACACTGCCATCGGGACCTGGCCCGGTTCTGAGCTACGACACCCTGCTCTGGTGGATGGATGTCGAGAAGAGCATTGCCCAGCTGGAGGGCCCCACGTTTAGGACGCGACTGGATGAGGTATGTCTGAAACCGACTGGATCCGCCTGTGTGGTTCAATCAGTGGCAGCATACTACGAAAATGAGCCGACTCTCGTCACAGAGAAAGGCTGGGCAAATAAGTTGCGCACCTGCGCCCAGGCGCCTGCTGAGTGCCGCCCAGCATATGGCCAGCCTCTCGAACCCGAGATGATTTTAGGTGGCTACGATGGAATCGATAATATTGCAAGCGCTCCAGCCATGACCGTGACCTGGGTGGTCAACAACTTTGCCGATGAGGATTCGCGCGAGGTGGCCCGGGCCATGGACTTTGAGCAAGCTTTAAAGAATCGCCTACTGGACGTGCAGAAGGAGGCAAAGGACCGGGGATTGCGGCTCTCATTCTCAACTGAGATCAGTCTTGAGGAAGAACTGAACAAGTCCACAAACACTGACGCAAAGATTATTGTCGTCAGTTACGTGATCATGTTTCTGTACGCCTCTATCGCTCTTGGTTCAACAACACTTTCGCTCCGAGACATGCTCAGGAACCCCACTGTGTCGTTTGTCGAGTCCAAGTTCTCGCTTGGTGTCGCGGGAATTGTTATCGTACTCATGTCCATCACTGCATCTATCGGTCTGTTCTCATGGGCGAATCTGAAGGCCACACTGATCATTGTCGACGTCATTCCATTTATTGTCCTCGCTGTAGGTGTGGACAACATCTTCCTGATTGTTCATGAATTTGAACGTGTCAACATTCGAAATCCGGACGATGATGTTGAGCGGCGAGTCGCGAAGGCGCTCGGTCGCATGGGTCCTTCCATCCTTCTTTCTGCGATCACCGAGACAGTATCATTCGCATTGGGCGCCTTTGTTGGTATGCCTGCAGTTCGCAACTTTGCCATTTATGCAGCCGGTGCTGTATTCATCAACGCCGTGCTGCAGGTCACACTGTTCATCTCGCTCCTGTCATTCAATCAACGGCGAGTTGAAGATTCCCGGATGGACTGCATGCCATGCATCCAGATTAAGGCCGCCCGGATACATCTAAATGGCAGCAATGGAAACTTGGGTGCTAGACTATACGAGGCTCCAGAAGAGGGCATCCTTCAGCGATTCATTCTTCGGCATTACGCACCAACGTTGCTGGGCAAAAAGGTAAAGGTAGCGGTTGTGGCTGTGTTCCTTGGCCTGTTTGCTGCAGGTGTTGCACTCATTCCCGAAGTGAAGCTGGGACTTGACCAGCGAGTTGCCATTCCCGATGGATCGTACCTCATTCCTTACTTCAATGACCTTTATGCGTACTTCGATTCCGGTCCACCAGTCTACTTTGTCACCAAGAACATCGATGCGACCAAAAGAAACCACCAACAAGAGATTTGCGCCAGGTTTACTACATGCGACTCCCTGTCGCTCACCAACATCCTCGAGCAAGAGCGGAAGCGAACCGAGGTCTCCTATATTAATTCTCCTGCAGCAAGCTGGATTGACGACTTCTTCTTGTGGCTGAACCCTCAGTTTGAGGAATGCTGCGTTGAGAAAGGCGGTGCCTGCTTTGCGGACAGACAGCCTGGTTGGAACATCACATTGTCTGGGATGCCGGAGGGAGATGAGTTTTTGCACTATCTCGAAAAGTTCCTAAGTGCACCAACAACTGAAGACTGCCCACTGGGCGGCCAGGCGTCGTATGGAACAGCTGTTGTTGTTGATGAGGATAAGGGCAATATCCCAGCCAGTCATTTCCGAACTATGCATTCCCCGCTTCGCAGTCAGGACGACTTCATCAACGCATATCAATCCGCTCGCCGCATCGCCACGGAGTTCAGTGAACAGACGGGCGAAGAGGTCTTCCCGTACAGCGTCTTCTACATATTCTTTGATCAGTACCTTTCTATCGTCGGTCTCACCGTTGGCCTCTTGGCTGCTGCCATCGCCTTCATCTTCATCATCTCCTCGTTGCTACTCGGTTCCGTTCTTACCGGCGCCACAGTCGCTATTACAGTCACTATGACGATTGTGGATATCATCGGTGCCATGGCCGTCTTCAACGTCAGCCTGAATGCCGTGTCGCTGGTCAACTTGATTATTTGCGTCGGAATCGCAGTCGAGTTCTGCGCACATATCGCACGGGCGTTCATGTTTCCGTCTCGCACATTCATGGAGCGCGCCAAGAACCGCTTCCGTAGGCGAGACGCCCGGGCATGGACGGCCCTTGTGAATGTGGGAGGCTCGGTATTCTCAGGGATCACCGTCACGAAGCTACTAGGCGTATTTGTGCTTGCCTTTACGAGCAGCAAAATCTTTGAGATCTACTATTTCCGCATCTGGGTGGCTCTCGTGGTCTTCGCTGCGACGCACGCTCTGGTCTTTCTGCCGGTGTTGCTGAGTCTGATGGGAGGCGCCGGCTACCTGGATCCCGAGTCCGAGGGGGGACTGGAAGAGGACCTGGCTAGTCGTCGCTTTAGGGCCATTAGGGACCACGAAGATGACTACACTGACGACGAGGACTAGCGTAACACTCGTCGAGAGGGGGAGGCCCGCATCGACGTCGACGTATCAAACTCGCGGCTTCACGGGCAAGGTGAAAGTGCTCGTGGCAATGGAGGTACGGTAGAGGTGCACAACCAGAGTCTCTTCTTTCCAATCAGCCTCAAATGTTTTATGCGGAAAAGAGGGCGGATTCTGGGGTTTAGGTCTTGTGATCAAGACGCGGGACAGAATGACGAGAACCTAGAAAACCAAGAAGAGAACTATTCCGCATCTTCCAACCACTCAGTCTCCCCGTCAACAAGTGACAATGAAGAGGAGGGTTTGCTATCTTCCAGTGACCAAGCTGGAAAGGCTTCGTCGAGAAGCTACATCAGAGTACAGCAGACGCTAATATCGAGTCCTATAGCGGCTCTCAGCAGACCCGCTCTCCATGAAACTGAGGGCGTAGGTCAGGACGACGAACAATACAAGCACATATCAAACGATAATGCAAGCGAGCAGGACGCGCCTTGTCCATCAGAAGGCTTCTCTGGATACACGCCTAGCTATGAGTCCAGAGGTTTCGAGCTAGAAACTGGAGACTTGGCTGATCACGTTTCCCCCTGGATTGGGCACGCCCGGCGAGCCATCGACCAAAGTTTCGAAAACAAGCAAATTGAAGAGTGTGCGGTGGGCCGAGGGAACGAAAAGCGGCGATGGCGAGTCGACAATACGCACTGTCCGTGGCAAAAGAAAAAGAAATAACAGACAAGGAAGAGGCTGAGGAAGATTGTCCAAAAGAAAGCCAAACACAGCCGACGAGTACTAAGCTGGAGTGCAAAGCCCAGGGGGAGATGAATGCCAAGTTGCTTCGGGCATTATTGTTTGTGTGTATTTGGATTTACAACACAGCGTACCTGTATTTCCACGATTGTTTGACGAGTACAAGATCAGAAAAGTGAGACAATTGATCGTTTACTTTGTTCAGTGTGGCAGAACATGGTCAATGTAGACTCTGGTCACTGTCATGGTTAACGTCATGGCTCACTAAATCGGACCGTTACAGATCATGCTCTCGTTTCGTCTGGCTGTCATGCTTTTCATTCTCTCCGAAGACGGATACTTGACCTATATCTCGTGCACATTGTTGCACACTCAACATGCTCACCGAGACTTGGACGTCGCTGTCCCCCCCGCTTTCCGATCTTAAGGAGGCGGGCGCACCCGGTTCGGCCCCACCTCCCGGTCTTCGATTCAGGACGAATTCCTCAAAGTGAGGGTGATGCACTTGGACCAATTGAGCCTGTGACACGGCTTCAATTATATAAATGTGTACAATCTGCTCCCTATTCCAAGGCTCTACACCCGTTTCGGTGATTTGAAGACCTCATCACCGACCTTCTTGACCCACCGAGCAAGGCCGGCGGACGATTCATGAGCCCTTCCAATACCTGAAACTTAGCGACAACTACACGTTATCACTCATCCCACTCCATTGAGACTTACGAAGCCGGTCATGGCATCTACAGTCTCCAGCACCGAGCCAAATGGCACCTACACTCCTCCCGCTGATCTTCCCATTATCTACCGGGAGTCCACACCCAAGGAAGAGTTCCTTGCCTCCGCCTGGTCCCACAACCACAACCACCGCCGTGCTACCAACACCCGCATTCCTCGCGCCGTAGTCCATGCCACGCACCCCTCCCACGTCTCAGCCGCCGTCAAGCTTGCGGCGTCCCTTGGCGTCCGAGTCAGCGTCCGCTCGGGCGGTCACTCGTGGGCCGGGTGGAGCGTGCGTGACGACGCGGTGCTCGTGGATCTTGGTGCGCTACCGGGTGGCAAGCACGCCGCTGGTGGTGCGGATGCGGGCATTGAGTATGATGAGCGCACGAGAATTGTGTCGGCACCGCCAAGTGCCACGGGCCGAATGGTCAATGGGTTCTTGCAGCCGCGAGGCAGGATGTTTGCCGGTGGGCACTGTCCTGACGTAGGGCTGGGCGGGTTCTTGCTGCAGGGTGGCATGGGCTGGAATTGCAAGAACTGGGGATGGGCGTGCGAGAGTATTGTGGGCTTGGACGCGGTCACTGCGGACGGCGAAGAGATCTATGCGAGCACGACGGAGAATGCCGACTTGTTTTGGGCAGCGAGGGGTAGCGGGCCTGGGTTCCCGGCAATTGTCACACGGTTCTACCTACAGACGCGACCGCTGCCGAAGATGTGGCAGAGCATCTATATCTGGCCTATTACGGAGTACAAGAAGGTGCTGCAGTGGGTGATAGATGTTTGCCCTGGGGCGGACGAAGACACGGAGATGGTATGCCTGGGACAGTACATTCCAGACCATGACGAGCCAGTTGTGATGGCGAACTTCCTGACGTTCAAAAACACTCAAGCCGAAGGTGAGGCAGCGCTCAGGCCGCTGCACGATCACCCGGGCCGTCCGCCAAAGCCCATGATTGAGAGCTTCGCCCATGCGACCTCGCTGCCGGGCCAGTACGAGCCACAGGAAGCGGCCAACCCAGCTGGCCATCGGTACTGCTCCGAAAATGCGTACGTGCGCAACGAGGAGGACGTGCCCGCCGTCTTGGAGAAGGCCTTTACGACGCTACCCAGTCGCAAGAGCTTTTCACTGTACTTTAGTATGAATCCGACCTCGCGGAGGGGACATTACACGGCAGGTGTGGGGGATGTGGGCAGTATGGCATTGAGCATGCACAGCGATCACTACTTTGCAATGTACACGATCTGGGAGGATGAGAAGGATGATGACAAGATGGTGGGATGGGTGCAAGATGTCATGAAAGGGGTGGAAAGGCATGCAGACGGGAGTTATCTTGGAGATTCTGATTTCCAGCTGAGAAGAACAAAGTTCTGGCGAGACGAGAATGCCGAAAGGTTGATGCAGATTAGGAGGAAGTGGGATCCGAAAGGGCGAATTTGTGGGTACCTTGATCAGGGAGACGGTAGTGGTGTTGATGGTTTGAAGAATGAATTTGAGTGGAAGTAGGTTTTTACGACCGACCGACCGACGATGACGGACGGAGGGAAGGTTCTGGACATCTGGCTGAGCTTCAAGGGAGAAAAGATAGACTATCATGTCCAAGATCGAGCATTACGACAAATCATGTCTGCTCTAAGGCAGAGCAAGCAGGAGGATCTTTTCATCCTCTGATGGATTGTTTCGCCAGCCTAGTGATCGTACGAGTTATCGGATGTGATGAGCTCAACTTCTTCCCAAAGTGGAAAATAAAGAAAAAGACACAGTCAAGAATGGACAGTTTGCCAGACCACAAGCTAGCCCAAGGGTCTCCCATTGGGTATCAATCTCATACTCAGTACACCTATTTAGGAGTTTCTGATGACCGAAGCTACCTACGTAAGCAAGTGAAGCAGCATCTACATCTACTAGGAGTTGAACTATCTCAAGACAATACTGTGTGCGTGCATTTGCGCATCGCAGATGTAGACACCTAATATCAGCTTTGAATGGCTAGTTGTTGCTGGTGACGGGCGGGATTTCCGAAATCCGCCAGCCCCTTGCGGCGGGAGAAACTTGGATCAACTATTCCCCGGCTTCTCGTACCCAAGGAATACACCCGAACGTATGCCTCGAACGACTCAGCCTCGCTATCAAGGACGAGGTTCTTCTGCTGCCTGTCGGCTTATTCGGCGTTGACTTTCGTCGCGAAATTGATGGGCCTGGAAGATTCTGTATCTTGTTCAGAGTGAACTGTACATGTCAGTCACCCCTACCTGTGAGATATTCGTACCAGGCCAGGTTACTGCAAACGTGTAAGGCAGTCCATACTAGACAGACTGTTGTGGCGTTAAAGGGGGTTTACCATTAACTCGATTTAATCTAGAAATAACGAATCGCCTATATGTGCGATGGCTTCGACCGGCCACATTGGTTTGTCGTTGTTGATCTCCAGATCTCCTTAAATGGATGCCGGAATATCTGGGGTACTCAGGGGTCCTCCGCCTTGATAAGTGGCGCTACCCCCCCCACCACAACATGACGTGGATCAGGTCTGGTCTGGTAGGGCTTGGAACTTGTACCAGAGAGACAGAATAAGAGGCGGGACCGTAAGAAAGTTCCAACGGCCCAGACCCCAGGCTATCCCCCAATTGCCGTTCTAGTACCACCGGTCATGGGGTGCATCGTTGTACCGCCGCCTCCTGGGTGTGAGGCTCATGCAGCCGCGGGGAAACTACTCAGTGGTACGGTAAAGATATCTTCCACAGAAATTCCACTACCTTGGCGCACTTATCTGGAAAGTATCGACCGCCCCGTCTTCATGATTCTTGTAAATAAAGTACATAGTCCCAACAAGATAACTAAAACCTTCTTGGACGCCACAAGTATCATCTGGCTCTCGTTCATTTTTATAATCAGAGATACACGCACTTCTCGAGTCGTGGTCCGCGCACTGGCGATCAAGCACTTGCTATCTTCGCGCATCATTGACTAAATAAAGCAAAGCGAAAAGAAGGAAACGATCTCCCAATCAGCGTGTTTCTTACCTTGGTGATCTTACTATTCAGTCTACTCGCGTCTCATCCTCCTGCCACAAGGCAAATAATCTACACCTTTCAACCTTTGCCCTTGCGCCGGCTTTCCTTCTCAACAAGGTCACAATGCGCGGAATTACAGAAGAAATCTTTCATTTGGTAGCGCAACACTGGCTCACAGCAGTTGGCGTCTTACTCGCTTCCTGGCTGGTGCGGAATCGCTACCGTCATGGACTGAACAAGTACCCGGGTCCTTTCTTGGCGTCGTTGACGGATTGGTGGCGCTTCGTCGACGTCTGGAACAAGCGGCCGGAACTTACACACATCAAGTTGCACGAAAAACACGGAGACGTGGTCCGCCTTGGACCCAATACGTTATCGTTCTCGAATCCAGCGGCTCTGAAGGCAATCTATGGCTTGAACAAGGGCTTTGTAAAGGTGAGTTGCTGTAAATTGTCTGGCGCAAGGAAGCGGTAATTGACATTGATTGCATAGTCCGACTTCTACGTGGTCCAACAGTCCGTTGTTAAGGGGCACTCTCTTCAAAGCTTGTTCAGCACGACTGACAATGACTTCCATTCGCAATTCCGGCGCTGCGTAAATTCAGCCTTTGCCATGTCAGCGCTGGTGCAGTATGAGCCTTTCGTGGACAATACTACCAAGCTATTCTTGGAGAAGACCAAGCAGCTTTTTGTGGACAACCCGCAAGGCTGTGACTTTACCCGATGGCTCCAGTTCTACGCTTTCGATGTCATTGGCGAGATCACTTACAGCAAGCGTCATGGTTTCGTCGAGAAGAACGAGGATATTGACGGGATTGTCGCATATCTCACGAAGTTGTTCAACTATGTAGCTCCGGTAAGTTTGGCCTGTTCTGAACCTGCCCTGTTCCACAGCTTAGGTTACTGACAAACGTCCAGATCGGTCAAATTCCCATCCTCGACAAGCTCCTCCTTAAGAACCCCATCTATCTCAAGCTCTCTGAATTGGGAGTCTTGGATGCAACTTTCCCCGTTGCCAAGTTTGCTCGTGCGCGTATGGCCGAGCGAATTCCCGACCTCGAGAAGGAGGGTAGCATCTTGCCAACCTCTGCTCCCAAGGAAAAGAAGCCTACGCTAGACTTGCTCTCCAAGTTCCTTGCCGCCCAGGAAAACCGCCCCGACTTCATGAACGACACGCTCGTGCAGACGATGGCGGTATCCATGGCATTCGCTGGCTCCGAAACAACAGCCATCAGTCTTGGTGCTGTGTTCTACTACCTGCTTCGCAACCCGAGGACGTTACAGAAGCTGAAGGAAGAGATTGACGAAGCGGGACGCAACGGGGTCTTTGAGGATCAGGAGACAGGTCTGGTCACTTGGCACGAGAGCCAGAAGCTTGAGTACCTCGACGCGTGCATCAAGGAGGCCTTCCGTCTCCACCCGGCCCCCGGCCTGCCGCTGGAGCGTATCACCCCTCCACAGGGCGTTGAGATTGCTGGCCACTTCATTCCTGGCGGCACCATCGTGGGCTGCTCGGCATGGGTGATCCACCGGAATAAGGATATCTTCGGCGACGACGTAGAGGTCTTCCGTCCTGAAAGGTGGCTTGTCGATGAGAACAAACCGAGGGAGAAGGAGGACAGCCGGATCAAGGAGATGACTGGTACCATGCTCCAGTTTGGCATGGGAAGCCGGACATGTATTGGCAAAAACATCAGCTTGTTGGAAATCTACAAGCTTGTGCCAAGTTTGCTGAGGAGGTTTGATGTAAGTTTTTATCTCCTCTCGTCGGCCCCACGGCCTGGTATGCTCCAAATACTAACGCCAAATTCTTGCAGATCAACTTTCAGGATCCCTCACAAGACTGGGAAATTTGCAATTCGTGGTTTGTCAAGCAGACCAACTTTTGGACGAAATTCTCTGTGAGGGAAATAGCACAGCCCGAGGGCGCTGTGGAGAAGAAATGAACGTGATGATTTGTCTGCATTAAAGAACGGCCACATAATGTCACCAAAATGTTATACCCTGCTGCAATATAGAGGAACACTTTAGGAAACGCTTTCTAAGGGAACGTCCGGAAACAATTTAATTGTCTGTTAACACCACCAAGAGCTACCTCTGGCCATCTTTTTCGCGTGCAACGGTTACATATGATTCAGTAATGTGCAACAACAGTCATGTTTGAGTGAACATCTCGATGAATAATCTAACACACTGGATCTTCAGCCCGCAGCAAAGCCTGGCGGAGTTACTGAGTGCGCAATTACTAAGGTTTCTGTCCCTCTCATATACCGCTTTCTAACCTCCGACTTATCACTAGCATACCTACCATCTTCAACACATTTTGTGCGCAAGCCTCAATGTCCGACGTAACTTGTTGGCCATGGTTTCGACCACAGACAGCGTTCAATTGTTCTCAGTTGTAAGGCCAAACCTAGGACAATCTGCGGGAGCTGTTGCTAGCCGCCATCGATTCTGTATACAAATTTCCTCAATCTGGTCAATCATACAAGAGACCCCCCTCTCCTCCTCCCAAAAAGTTGACAAAAAAGAGTTGAAGGCTCTCGTTAGGTTGCCAGCGCATTTTGCATAGCCGCTAGTCTGTACAACCCGGATACTACCTGGAATTCGGAATCAGGCGCATGGTGCGACGACCTAGTAAGGCTCCCGTTCACCAGACCAGGCAATCTCTCCAAGTGGTTTCGTTTCAGTATACCGACCCTGAGTTCCATCTGCCTCAGGACAACACCGATTTGTATCTCTCATGACAAGCCATTGTTGGGATGTTCTCCAGCTGCTTACGAGAGTGTTGTCGCACATTATCAATATCACCTTGCATACGTAATCTTGGCTTCAAAATCATGAGCGTCCGATCTTTGCTTAGGCCGGGGCGTATGAAGCACAGGCTCGTCGCAATCGGTACCTCGTTGATGCTTACCCTGATCTACTTTTCAGTGGACACCAGGCGACTCATAAAAGACCTGGCAATAGGATCTTCACGTAAGGAATGAAACGCTATGGTTATACGTCTGCCAGTTGAGTTCAACGACTGATTGCTCTGCAAAAGAAGATGTGTATACCAAACCATCCAGCCTACTAGAAGACACCGGCAACCGTACATTGGGGGTGAGAACACGAGAACGTTATGATATTTAATAGGTTTTAAATACTGATGAGCAGTTCCGTGGACTAGTTTGAGAAAATCTTCGTCATATCCCTACCAAGCCGAAGCGATCGAAGAGATGCCATGGTTCTTGCAGCAGCTGTGAGCGGCCTCGACATTGAATTTGTCGATGGAGTTGTTGGCGAGGATATAGACCCCAAAACAATAAGTCTTGTTGGCGATGGTCGTAATTTGAGAACGTCCGAACTCGGGATCTGGCGAGCCCATCTCAATGTATACCGCGAGATTGTGCGGCGGAATATCACGTCGGCCCTGATTATGGAGGTCAGTGCTCCCATCATCTAGATTCTGGGAGCTCGAACGCCTGAGATAATTATCTGAAGTCTTGTCTGAACAGGCATCGTATCCTTGGAATACTTCCCTGCTTTGCACCTCCAGGAATTATTCCTCGCGTACCTACTCAGACCATCTTTTCCATGAAGACTGACCACGATTTCCACAGGATGACGTGGACTGGGACATCAATATTCGAGCCCAACATCGCCAGCTTGCGATGGCCACCCGCGCCCTCACGCAGCCGTTGGTCGCTCGACCCAACAGATTTGCAGATCCAACATTCCCACCAGGGCGAGGGCCCACTACTCAGACTGCACTGCCCGACCTACACCTTGACCACCTACCAGATACGATGGAGCCTAAGTCCTCGCCGTACGGCGATAATTGGGATATCTTATGGACGGGATGGTCTGGGTAAGTCCCACCTAAAAGTTTGCCCTCAATGAAAGGCAGCCGAGAGATGCTGTGAGATTCGGGCTTGTCCTTTATCCAGACATACCCTCGTAATTCTCTTTCCAGGTTACTTTCTAACCCCAGAGTCTGTAGGATGGCCTTCCCGCCTCCAGATTTGAAAATCCCCCATGGCAGGGTTATATGGCAAGATCATACAGTGCCTAGAAAGAAAGCATTGTACAACATGTACTGGGAGCCTGATGTGGTCAATCAGCAGCCTCTTAGGCCACAGAGTTACATTGACAGATATGTAGACCACACACGAGTGGTCCATCACCAGAGTAAGTAGCTTTTGACACCCCGGAACTCGCTAGTTGGATGATCTCACTTTGGCGAGACGCAAGCCTTCATAAGTGATGATGATCGACAGGTGCATTCAACAAAACATCCCATGGCTGTCTCATTGACTGTACTATATATTGATTAACGCATGTCTGACGTAGTGGATGGCGTTGGGGCGCTTTCATATGCAGTAACACAGTCGGCAGCAAGGGGCCTTCTGTGGGATCTAGGATTGAATCCTATAGATGACGCTCTTGACATCCTGCTGCGCGAGTACTGCCAAGGATTCACTGGCCTGGCTTGGAAGCCCAGAGGACCCCGTAGATGCCTTGCAGTCTCTCCGTCTTTAGTCGCGGTTCACTGGAGGGCAGGCTCTATGACCTTGGACAGTGATAATCTTGCACCAGACGCCCAAAGTCAGAGGGAAAAGGCCTATACGAGTAATGTTAAGTGGAGTGTGAAGCTGAATATGGAAGAGCTGGTCAACGGGGGAACAAATATGGAAGATCAATATCCTGATTCTTCATGATTACTGGAAGTGTTGAAGGCGCGTTTATAACCTACCGTTTTGGGGATGTAGCACAGTTTGGACCCCTACCGGGTTTTATCCTATTCCAGCAGAATTGCCAATCAGGGCTCGCGCCACAACGGCAGAGTGGACACCGGAGCCGGAGGAACATCGCCTCCTCAGCGACTAACGAATGGTTTGGAATTCCATACGCGATGCTTGGCTCCGATAACGTCGTTTGCTTGACTGCTTCTGCGCATCACTTGAGACCATCTTGATTTAAGGCATCTATGATATTGCTCTAAATAGCTCCTGTCTCAAACATGGAGGCGAATTCTCCTGTACCATCCTTTGGGTCCAAAATATCCGCGGGCTCATCCGCAACAAGCTCTAATCGCGTACCCACGTATGAACCCCTGCGAAATTTTCTCTTCCTGAATCCCTATGTGTGTTGCTTCTGATGACTGATCTCTAGAAAAGTGGAGAGACGATCCCAGACGCTTTGTCTGTTGAAGAGTATGGCAGGCTATACAACGCGTATCGCGAAGGCAGTGAGTGCTCGCAGGTGGCACCATTACTTGCACGTCTTACACCGACCTTCAGAAGGCTAATATGTCATCTATTCAACGTACAATAGAATACCTTTTGCCTAATGATGGGGTAAGGAAGACTGCCACAATAGTTTTGTGTATCTAGCAAGCTCTGTGCAAAAAATGAGCTGACCAGCGCACCCAGGATGAACAAGACCGCCTTGGTATGTTGCATTCCAACTCGACTGCACACTCCCATCAAGTTATGAGTTCGTGCCATTTGTGCTAACGGTGATCCTAGATCTTCAGCACCGCTGGTGGAAGCTTCTACTCAGTGAAAAGCTGTACATCGCGCCTATCGGAGAGCCCACTGATGTTCTGGATATTGGCACGGGCACGGGCATCTGGGCCATGCAATTCGCCAGAGAACATCCCAAATCCAATGTAATTGGTACAGATCTGAGCTTGATCCAACCAAGCCATGCTTGCCCGCCAAACTGCACTTTCGAGCGAGAGGACAGCACTGAGGAATGGGTGTTCGACAAGCAGTTTGACTATATACACTGGCGGCTGATGCTCACATGTTTCGATGATTTCAAAGCTATGTTCCAAAAGATCTTTGATCACCTTAAACCAGGCGGCTGTAAGCTTGAAACTTCATCTCACTGTTCTCACGCTTCTGTCGATTACTCAGACAGATTGCAAGTCAGACGCAGTTGTGCTAATTTGGATTGCAGGGGCGGAGTTCCATGAAAGTGTCTTCGACCTGATTCCTGTAGACGAAGAGGCGGCAGAGAATCTCCATGGTTCAGCCTTTGAACAATCTTTTCGCTACTGTATGGAAGCCGGGCGTAAAATAGGCAGGAACTTCAATGCCGCGAAAGAATTCAAGAGATGGTTGACCGAGACCGGATTCGTTGAGGTTGTCGAGAAACAATACTTCTCGCCTGTCAATGGGTGGCCTGTGGACCGTCAGGATCAGCTAATTGGACACTGGTGTAAGCACTAGGATCGATCTCCTTCCAGAGCGCTGAGGGCAAATCCTCGGTCCCAACTAAGGTTGCTGTGCAGCATTCAGGTATGCACAGGCGGCTTATATGTTATCAACAGATTGTTTGAATCTCCTCCGATTTGCGGGTAGCATCACCAAGATGCTCGAGAGTGGTGGCATGCCCTTGGAAGACATACCAGGTTTCCAAGAGCAGATGCGACACGATATCACATCGCCTGCTATGCGCGTTTATCATCCTCGTGAGTTTACAGAATTTTCTAAATAGACCAAGAGTCCCGGATCAATGATCGCACCAGCACTCGAGGTCATACACTCGTTCCACAGCTCATCTCACTGACTATCAAATAGTCTACGTTATTACAGCGAGGAAACCTTTCTAGAGTAGCCAGTCAATCGTCCCTGAGTCCACTGCTACGTTCTGTCAACGAAATGACTGGGTTACGATGCATTGGCTCCAAAAACTTTGGTCTGATCGATACGGTAGCTTCTCCTGGTCATTCTTGTGGCGTTGCACTTTTCGGTTTGCCCTCGAAGACAGCTGAGACTTGGGACCCGCGTTATGGATGAAAATCAAATAATAGAACGAAAGCAGAGATCGAAACTAGTTCTCAGAAGCCTTCACACAAAAGGATTGAGAAAACAATTCAGTCAAGTACGAATTTTGTGCAACGAACGGCCGCTTTTGCATTGTGGATGGTGAATGGCTTTTTACAAAAGGCGTCACTTCCCATCCGACATGCGCAAGGTACCTTGCCTTGGTACACTCAGGCATTCGCGTATTGAAACTCTCCGTATCTAGGTAATCCGGTCTGAGAAGAGCTCCTGAAGGAGTAATTCATTACCACTTCCAAGTTTCAGTGAGGAATTTGTGACGTCGTATGCCCCAGTGTCGCGATTCAGTCGCGCCACATTCAAGATGATGAGCCACAGTACTATCATACGGTAGTACTGGGCACTTTGAACGGAAAGCAGATCTCATATCAATTTTGATACATCTCGCGCTGGACTGTAAGAAGGTAGAGTCAATTTTCCGAAGAGGAAGAATAAACACAATGGATACCATCTCACAACGATCAGTTCAAAATACCAGCAGCAGAGAAGAGCTCGGCACACTCTTCGTAAGTCTTGGACAGGGTTGATTCCCGACAATATCACTTATCACCATCTTGGTCGCACTGTCTCTGCAGATCGTTGCAGGTTAAGCTGACACTGGTTGTCTACCTCCAGGGCTATGGGCTTCCCCCAGATCGAAGGTTGGAAAGAGACGACGACGATTACATTATCAAAGTCACGGAAGAGTCTCTGATGGCGAGTCCCAGGTCGCCAATCAGATGTTCGGATCATAAAGGTAGTACGTCATGTTCAGCAAGGCCAGAGGCTCTTAGAAAATTGGTAAGTTGTTGCTAGCCATGTCCGACCTGATTAAACATCGAGGGAGGATCAGACATGTCCTCCTTTGTCCTGTAGAATTCAAGTCTAATGCAAACAGAAGTACCACCCAATTCACTGCATCTGGGATCGAGTGATACTTCCCAAGAGCGACTATCGTCGAGTATGACACAATATCACGGTACGGAGGATTCCCAGGGGCGGAGGATCGACTCGCGGGCTGGAGCACCCGAAGACGACGGACGGCTAACTTACGTTCGAATGAATAACATCCGGTCCTCAATGATATCCAACCACCGCCTGGTGAACTTACAAGTTATGAATTTTCCAGAAGGAATCCTCACGTCGATTTGCGTAGAGCGCCTGTCGAAGCCGGGGTTAAGATAAAAAACAAAAAGCTATCTAAGCAGTCACCAAGTTTTCTCCCCCCTTTTTGCTTAAGCGAGGTTTATCGATAGCAGGCTGAAGGCAAAGTAGAACAACGTGATGGAGCAAAGCAAACCATTCAAGGTGTACTTCAGCTGAATGCAGAATGCACTGTCTCACTCACGTCTGCACCTGTGCTTGACAACATGCTTCCTACTCAGCATGTTGTTTCTCGCGTGTTGGGCATTCAAGAACCTGTATGATATGCCCTATGTGATCATGTCTATATGCCTGAGAACTCTTCCTATCGACAAGGGTCAGAGGCCATAGAGACAGTAGAATGCAAGGCTAGCCTCATTGGTCTTTATTATTTGCAAGTGGCAGTGAGGTGCAACAATCAGACTTATCGCCAAAGCTGTCTTCGACTATCCGCATCAAAGCAAGCGTGCTCTTGATACTTACTGATTTTATCAAAATGGTTTCCCACACCGTTCACGTGCTCCGATATCGACCAGAGCCCGCCCGAGGTATGCTTCTTCGCGTGGCGTGGTACATAAGGAAAAGAGTGCCAGTGGAAGTTCGATTGGTGTCCTCCTCCACGTATTTTCCCCCGAACTTTGCAATATCGCCATTCAACTGGTGGCATCTGTAGCAACTGATGTGCGGGCTCTACTCCACGAGTGTCTACAGCTGGGGGTGTCAAAGATTGCTGTCGTGGTGACGGTAGTTACTCTGGAAGAGACATACCAAGCCGGTCTCTCGTCTCAGAGTACCGCACAAATGCCCTTCCGGAGGCTGAGTAAAGTGGAATTTTAGTGAGCAGTGTCTAGAATTTACGCCTTGTAAAGCGTTTCCTGATGGATATAGTGCCAGATCTGGGAGACGAGCTCAATGATCCCAAAATTTCTGGGCTGCGGGTCGAGCGACTTTATTGATTTCTGATGGGCATGCTTTGCTCTTTTCTAAAGGCATAGTATTTCATGCACACTCAGCAGAGGAGTCTGGGTACAGCATCTCGTTAGTCCTCTTTGGTGATGCGATTCATTGTGCTTTGGTTTTGGAAGATCCCGAGAAGTATCGGGTTGCCAATACGTGGTAATTGGGCAAAAGCGAATCATCTTCCCTTCTTTGACAAGTTAATCATAAGTTGTGAGTCATTTTGCCTTGGGTACACCCGATCAGATTCGGCTTCTCATTTGAAAGTATACAACGCTATGGAATTGTGTGACAAAATTCAACAAGGACTCGGGAGGCGAAGCAGAATCACATATGGTGGTATGTGTATAATTGGAAACACAATGGGGAGGGTCGGGCTAGAGAATATCGCAAGTGTTTCAAGATCTAGAGTGCGGAACAGCAGTCGATATCTGCGGGATGCTACTCTGGCTCTACCACTGAAGGACGTATCGATTGCACTACTACTATATTGAGGCGCAACGTCGGTCGTTGCCCCCATTTGTCCATACCAGGAGTACTGAAACCGGAGACGGCAACATCGCCGGGCCTTGCTTCATCAGGACTGACTGGAGATCGTGAGCTCGCTTGCTTGGGTTGCGTTCGTGAACTTTACAGACAGATCAGGTGAACATGGAGCAATATCGGTCATTCCAGTTATGAAAGAAGTACATCCTCATACAGCAGGGCACTTGTCATAAATCTCATTTAAAAGTGTGCTACTTTTACCGGAGTTACCGCATTCCACAAGACTTAGGGTAGCCTTGGGTTTCTTTGACTAGTAAAAGACCCTGGAGCTATATTATCCATGAATTACTCGTATCGTCTGGAAAGGTAGCAAAGGCGGATTCCAGCAGTCTGCAATGCCGGACGCTGTAAATTGATACCCTTCGAATGTAGACTGATCCGGCTTGAACGAGTAACAGCTCATGCAAGAATATGCAAAAGAGGTCAGTAAACACTCACTCTACCTAGGATAGAGGCTTTTTGTGGGATGCTTCCCGGATTTCTTGAAAGAAGCACTTGCCCTTGACATCGCCAATACCGTTCATGGTGTTCTATGACTTGGTGCCTGCATCGGAATTTATTCAAGCAAGTAAGGCTGATTAAATGAAGGCCTACTCAGTTGAAACGTTCCCCATCACGGACAGCTGTGAGCTGTCGACTGCCCAGCGCAAATGCCAAGGACGTCACACCGCGCGCGTGGTGTTCGTCCGGGCTAGGCGCACGAGTCATATATAGTTGACCAAAATAACCATGGCGGCGGCTGTACACTTATCAGAAACAGCTTAAGAGGCCAAGGAACATGGTGGCTAGTCCACGACAACTGCACAAACAAGGGGGCAACGATCAACTTGAACCACGATGCCCCAGTTATTCCATATCAAGCATTGCCAAACAATCTACCATGTGACCATTCTTAATGATGCTCAATAATTCTAGAAAGATCGTACCAAAGCAGGTCAAATAATAAGCTTATCTAACTACGGTGGTGGACTTTGTGAAGGCTTGGCAGCCTTGGGAACTTAATTTATTTATGTTTCAAAACACGACCACACAGCAAGTTTCTATTTTGAGCTTTGGCATGTTTTGTGTTCCAAGACTGGTAAACAGGCGACGAGATGGCAGCATACCCAGGACGTGATATCGCATTCGGAAAATACCCCAGGTCTGTTAAACAATGGACCACGGTGGGATATGCCGTGGTAGATGTATATAAGGTCGTTGGGAAACCTCCTCACCAGAATCAGTCACCGAGTACATCCAACCAGTAACATCTTGTACCATTCTTCACTCTTTTGTGTGCAGCACTCTCAAGTCCAGTCTTTCACGACGATCTTTACATTCATTCATTTAGGATTGATTCTTTTTTTTTTTTTCTCTCTCTCCCCTCCTTACAACATGGCTGCTAAGCTTCTTTTCACTTGTGCAGTCGCGCTCTTGCAAGTCCAATCCGGTCTGGCCGTTCCGGTTGCCAATGAGGATTCCTCGGTGAGGGTCCGGCGTGGGAACATCACGGTTGACCCACCTGCCGACCCAACTCCCATCATCAGCGAGCTCACGATGACGGACGAAGAGCTTCAGCAATACATCGAAGAGCTCAAGAACGGTCTCGACAAACGCGCCGACCCGCTTACTTCCAGACAGACCGGCACGGACGGAGCGCTGTTGACCTTCCTTGATGGCTCGGTACTGCCTGGCAGTGGACAGTCAGGATGCCAGGATTTCTCCATCAACGGGCCCTTTACAAGCGTCCACTTCCTCATGGGAAGCAGCAGCATCCGTCACGTATCGGCCACGAGCTTCGGTGGAAACAGCACGGACATCGGAAACACAGATGCTGTTGTGGACGCTGGAGAATTCAAGTTCTCGAACAACGAGCGGATCACCAAGTTTTCCGTCGGCCGCATGAACAACACCGCTGATGTCTCTGCTTTCACTTTCGAGACCGACGCAAGCAACAGCTACACCGCTGAGGCTGGTCTCGTCAAAGACGGCACGAACGCAGCGACTTATGAGGACCTGGCATTGGGATCGGGCATTTTGGCTCGTATCCACGGTGTGTACTGCGACATCGGCATTATGGGCAGCTTCGGCTTTGACTTCCTTGATGAGCTTGACAGCATCTCTATCAGTGACATCGACTACTCCGGGTTCACCGACAACATCATGCCAACGGGCGCAGGCACTCAGATGTCGGTTGGCTCGCAGATCCTAGACAACAGGAACAGCTCCGAGAAGCAGACTATCACCCTCACGACTACCGATGCCATCACAAGACAAACTACTGTGACCACTCAAGTTCGCGCTCAAGTTGGTGGCAGTGTCTCCGTCGAGGCTGGTGCAGGAATTCCTTTCCTCACTGAAGGCAAGGTGACCACCGAGGCCAACTGGCAGGTTGAGGCTCTTACTGTAGGTCCAGCCCCAGCAACAATCTCCATTTTCACCATTCAACTTCATAAGCTTACATGTTACTAACTCACTCACAGTCGACTCAAGAAATGAGCAACGCCGTTACAACACGTGCTGGCACATTCGCCCTCGTATGCCCAGCGGGTAAATTCTGCACTGCACGCGCCTTTTTCACACAATTCAAGATGGATGTGGACGTCAACGCAACATTCACGGCCACTGCGAAGTCTGGGGCAACTTTCAACTGGCAGCAAAGCGGTACTTACAATGGCGCTGATAGCTTGGCTATGCAGTTCAACGTGACTGAGGTGGACAACGCGAGCTAGATGGTCATGTTCTTTGGTCTTGATACCCCCGGCATCTCGTTCAGTGTCGACGCCGGACCTTTTTGCATCTGTGAGGAGTTTTGCTGGGCTACTTTCGCAGGAACCTTGATGGTATTGGATGCGCGAGAAGCATCGGATGATGTGATGAGTAGTGCGAGATGAACCGAGATGGTGCTCCGCATGTTGTGCAGTACATGTTAGCATTGATTTGTATATTTATGAATTCCATAGTTTGTTTTTCTTTGATTTTAACACGAATGCTTATTTATCACGCGCAACATTTCATTTGACTCGTGTGCTGGTCTTCAGAAGGTTATGTTGAAATGACTCTCATACCTACCCTACCTAGGCACATTCATAACCAGTGGCTGATAAAGGCAGGACCTAGCATACAATATATGTCATTTCATTGCAGTACAAGCAACTGACTTGCGTTCACAAGGACCTCAGGAAGAGTCTAGATATAAGAGCAAGCCAGAATACATCTGCACAGCGAAGCCTTGGTCAAGTTGCAATTGGTCTTGAAAATACCAGGCTCTATGTTTGCAGGTAACCCATGCATTTTATGTATAACATTTCTTGCTCTTGACCGGATCTTGTCATAGTCCAGGCATCTAGGGCGAAAATCAAGGCCATCCTCGCTGGGTTCCTATTTCTGGTCCGTGTCAACTTTGTTTCTACCTTTCTCCATCGTTTCTTGGGGCTGTTCTTGAGGAAGAAGACACGAATGGGGTCTGACTGGGCTTCCAACACCTATTCTTTTCGTTCTAGTGGTGAAGCTCAAAGTGACCTCGCACCTAGCTTTTGATTACCACCGAAAACAGCTTCAGCATCCTCAATAAGCCCGTGGACTCTTGATTGTGAGGGGGGGGGGGAGGCTTCATATGGCACCAAACACTTGTGCGAAATTGTGCCAATGTTGGCATTTGGTCAATTCAATGTAAATATATACTTGAGAAAATTATCCTGATGGGTACTAGGCCAAAAAGGCTAGCGAGAATAAGAAGGGTATCATGCTTTGTGTGGCAAGCACAATATTTCGAATGCCCTCGTCTATCATCGTTCAATGGGATCTCACAACGACCCAACACCCCTATCCTCCAAACTCTCATCCCACCCTCCTGTCTCGAGCAGCCACTCGCCCACGCGCTCCTTGACGTGGCCCACTCTCTCACCAAGACCACTCCTCCACTGCTCCTGTACCACACGGACCTTTTCTTTCAATTCGTCCGTCAAGCGTTGGCCCTCGGCTTGTCTGAAGCCCTCGACGGCATCCTTTTCCGTTCCGCCTTCCTCCTCCATCAGTCGAGCGCGAGCCACAAGCACTGCCTCATTCACCTCGTGCAGCAGACAGAATAAGTTCGTCTGGTTCTCTATGAATTGATAGGTGCTTTTTTCAGCATGGAGCAGTAGGCTGAAAAGGTACTGCAAGGGATGATCCACATAGGAAGGGTTCTCGACGATTTCAGCCTGAGGGATCTGAATGCGAAAATCGGCGAGAGATCTCCCATGGCCACCAGCAATACTGCTCTCCCCTTCTTCGTTAACAGAGCTCATTTCCAGTGGGACACGGTCGAGTAGCCTGCATAGCGGCGGGGCAATGTCCCAGAACGCGGACAATTGGACCTCCACCCCGCGCACGACATTTTGCTCAACAACGTCGCGGAAATCGCTGGTTCGCTTGTAAATGTCGTTTGCAAAAGCCAGAGCGCGTCTTGAAGCGTCTTCGGCGAAGAACGCCGAAGCGTGCGCCATCTTCTCCTCGTTGCCCGCTAGGCGGTAAGGAGTGATGACCATCTCGCGGTAGCGGTCATTGCGATCAGAGAGGAGGTCATAGACAGCACGATGGAGGACTTCTCGCGTCTCAAATATCCACTTGAGAAGGGTGAGCTTTTCGAGAAGCTCAGGGTGCTCATCGCCCTCCTCCTGGGGCATGTTAGGGTTGGGCTCCCGGGTCTCAACGAAGAGTCGGGAGCGTAGCTCATCAAAGAGCATGGTTGCTTTTGTGATGCGACTAGTCAAGAGCTCGTTCAGAGGCACCACCACATCAGTCTGAAAGCGGTCAAAGTCTTTCTTCTCCAAGTCCTTCGACGCTTGCTTCTCGCTCTCACTGGAGTCGGCCTCAATGGCGGCTGCCTCCGCATATGTCATCCGTCCCAGTCCAACTTCCTCCTGGAGATTCTTCCGAAGCGCTTGTCGGCGTTTGTTGGCCGCCTCGACGGCCTCATCGTGCATGACGCGGCTGTCGTGATTGAAGCGACTCTTGGTGGCGTCAACCTCAGATAGATCGCTCAGGGTTCGAGTGGAAGCCCTGATCTCGGCCAATTCGGGATGATTGTTGTTTACAGCTGGGTGGTGGCGAGGATAGGGTGGAGGCAAAGTGACAAGTCGCGAGACATCGAGATGATTTGGATTGGGAGTGTTTGGCAACGAAATGGGGTGTTTCAGCGCACTCAGCACAGGATTGTTGCTGTAGGTTTGCTGGAAGGCCTGGTCCGCTGGTGAGTCGTGCCAGCCTTGCTTTTCCGGTGGATATTCATTTGAGAGGTCCCTTTCGCCAGAGTCTCCGACGGGACTCTCCAGCCACTGAAGGGCTTCCCGAGCTTCCTTGGGCACACTCATGTATTTCGACTCACGCTTCGATCTCTCCCACTTTGTTGATTCTCCAGATGAAATTGATTCCCACCATCTGCTGGCTGGTCGCCCACGAGAATCGTCATCCCGCCTATCACTGACACTCATACTCAAGATGGGCGACAAAGACGGTTGGAAATTGGAGTTGTAGTTCGCAGAGCCCGCAGGAGGGCCACCAGGAGAAAGTGGTACAGCGCTTGCTGATGGAGGTCCCGAGGTGGGCTCCCCAGGCTTCGAGAGCTCGCCACGATGGATAGAGCCTATTGATCCACGATGTGATCTATTCGGCTCTGACGACTGAGGCGTCCACTCGCTTCCTTGTGAAGCGGTGGACTCGCGCCGACTCGTCATTGGACGAAATAGGTCTCTTGTCAGATCAAAGATCTCGGACCCCATAGCGCTGATGGCTGTTGCATACCGTTCCCTTCGAATTCTGGATTCACCAACGATGAATTCGGCGAAAAGTCGTACCCTTTCTGCATCATCTGCCGCTTTGGCTTCCTTCTGGGCAAAGGCACCGAACCTTTCGATCGTATCATGGGAGAACTGCTCCGAATTCTGCCTGGTCGCCAATTCTCGAGCTAGAACCACAGACTTTGAAGTGAGGGGAGTAGGGATCACCCCATCAGGTCCCATCGGTGTTATTGATCTCGACGCAGATCCGCTTCGGGGAGGCGGAGTCGGTAAAGCCTTTGGTACAAGAGAGGACGGGCCCCCATGAGTATGTGCTTTCAAAGGCTGAGGCGAGAATGGGGGCGTGGATACCTCCATTCCGGGCGACCTCCTGCTTGAATCACTGGCTCTGGGGGTCGACCCACTGTTTTCATCGTCCTTATCACTGCCTGTCAACTCCCCGCTTCCTGGAGTTCTCTGTGGCTGTCCTGCACTGCGCGGGGTGGTCTTGCCAAATGTTGTCCTTCTTGTCAATCCGCCAGCCAATGATGGTATCACAATGTCATCAAGATTTGAAACCGGAGCATCAATGGATAGGCGTGAACTACGTGTGCGGCTTTCGTTCCTTCTTTCCTTCAGGGGCTTATCGCTTCGCTGAGCATTTGTTCTATTCAAGAGGGCATTGTGGCTTGGCGACGACGTGGTAGGCTCTTGGACAGAGGCATTCCTATCGAGAGGGAGGCCGGTATTCAGCGGAGGTGACGCTTGACGGAGATGTTCCTGTGCTTGAGGCTGGGTACTCGTACGGTCCTCATCCACCCAATTGGCTGGAGTCGGTGGTACTGGGCCCAACGCGGTGACACCGGTCGGGGGCGGCCGTCGTGTGGGCGGGGAGACCATGGGTTGAGTCTCACTGGTGTATTCTCTGCTAGTGCTTTGAGAGCGTGACTGTCGCGGTGGAGGACCTGGAGGAGGCGGTGGGAAAGGCACGGCCGGATCCCATCTCGATTGCGAGGCTGATCTTGATCGAGCAGAAGTCGGTGTATCAATGGATCCAGTAGACGCAGCTCGCCGGGCGGCCGGTGGCAAGCCTGAAGGTGACGGGTTGTCTTCATTCCTTCGCAATCCGACTGCGGGAATCTGGATGCTGAGGGGGTTTGGCCGAGTTGATGAGGAGCCTACGGCCTGACGTTGTCCCGAACCAAAGGCATCTGGTGAGATGGTCTGATCTGGCTCCCTCCTCCTGCTCAAGGACGGAAACCCAAATCTCCGTTCACGAGATGAGCCTCTGCCATTGGGGGGTGGGGGGAAAGACGGGTTGTTTGGTGTCTCCGGTGAGGGCCTATGTATAGTAGGTAGAGGGGTCCTGGACAAGGTCATATTGGTGTTCTGTGAGCCGTCAAGGTACATGCTAACTGGTCTCTGGCTCCTTGGAGGAGAGTAAGGTGGAGGAGGAAGAGGCGAGCCTTTATTTATATCAGCCACCAAGTACAAATTAGATCACCATGTGCTGACATAATGAAAGGGAAACAGAGGAGAAGAAACATTAATGAAGAAGAAAAAAGCATGGTACCGTTTGAGTCTGGGGTCCTCAATTGATGTCCCCTTTCCGGACCCGGGCCAGGTATTGGTGAGGGCAGCCATTGCTGTGGATTGTACGGTTGAATAGCACTCGCTGGAGTCGAGGCGTTGTAAGAATTGGAGCTGTACGACAGTGCTGATACAGGCGTATTGGCATTCTGTGAGAAGTTGCCCAGCGACGTCAATAATGGATTCAGCCTCTGGCGCAGTCGCGATCCATCACGATTGTCGCTCATCGTAACTGCGAAAGAGGCGCAAGGTGGCCACTAAGCACCCAATCCGACCGCAATGAGTCCCAACAACCTAAGACTGGCACAGCTGTGGTTGTTGTTGGTGGACAATCCCCAACGGAGAGTTCTGTGAGGAACAGGAGTGAACCAGTCCTTCATGAGCGCACGATCGACGTTGTTCACCTTGCGTGCGTGCCCCGCGTTACAGTCCGCCGAGCGAGGAGCCGGGGTTTAATTCCTGCTGCAACGGACCGGGCCCGCGCAGGCAGTAAGAATACGGTTGGATAGGCGAGGATGTGACCCAGCCCTGGAGCGAAACCAGCTCGCAGCAACGAAGTTCGTGACAGCTGATGCGATGAAGGGAAAGCTCAGAGAAAAATGAGATCGCCGACGTGAGGAAGGGCTGCTCAAGCATGTGTGGCTGATGATCCCGGTCCTCAGAGGACCTGCGTGAGTATAGCGTGGAGTCGGCAGAACTGATGTACTCAACGGCCGCAAGGTCGACCTGCAGGCTGCATGAGAAGCCTTATCCGGCTGCAACCTCGACCCGGGGAAGTCAAGCAACGACTCCTGGGCTTCAGCTTTGTGTCGCTCGCGACCTGGTGCCGTTGAGAGGGCAAGCTGAGCAGGCGCGAATAACCAGCTAGCCAGCTACTGTGAGGGAATGGTCTGGAGTATTGGTAAGAGGAGGATAGCCAGTCTGCTCGATCCACTCAGGCATTGATCACAACATCAAGGCAAGGAAGCTAATGCAGGGTACAAATATCCGACTGCTCGAAAGGTCGGACTACTGTATAGCTTGATAGGAACGTAGCATTCTGTGGGAGGAGTTCAAGGTAGCGGGGAATGCACTCGTCCTGATCGTCGACCGCTCTTCTCGATGAACGGCTCCTGGTCTCTCGAGTCAGAAAAGGCTCACGGAACGACCTTGTGTGGGCCGGTATTGTCCAGGCCATGGTGAGGCTCTTTGGCTTGTCAACCTTTCTGACCTTCTAACAAGGCCAATGGGAGACATGCTAGGCATGACGCGTGAAGACTTTGAAGGGTGGGTTGCGCCCTTGCACGGCGATACAATTGGAGGCTCCTAAGTGCCAAGCATTACTCCGATCCAAAAATAGACATTCTCGAAAATGGACCAAGTGATTTCATTTGCTGCCGAGCCTGGGATTGTGTGATGGAAAAGGTTGTCGGCGCTTAGAGAAGACCACCAGATTTGATCAGTCGACGGACCTTTCCAAGTCTAACTTCGATAAGCTTAGGGGATCTACCTAGAGTACATGGATCAGGGATTATAAATCCCTGTCTTATGGGACGTTCGTGGTGGAGTCCACCCAGCCTTCTTGACTTCATGTTTGGCTTCGCTACCGAGATCATCTTCACCGAGGGACTATGATAACGCATGCTGGACGATGCTCATATGGCAGTGTTGACAGGAACCCAAGAACCTACTTGTACATTCGCATGCAATAAACGGCTTGCTACTATCACCAAGCTGCAAGAGCGGCACGCACCGTCTCAATATCTCCCCTGACAGTAGTTCGTCAAGGGGCTGGACCTGCCTGCAGTACGACACCGCTGGCATATCTGTGCATCTTCAGAACCGGTCAAAAACGAATACAGTCCATAGTATGTCAGATGTTTATTGCCTAGCTTCCACGCTCTTCGTCTGAGGTACATTCGGATGAGGCCTTTCGGTTGGTACCGATGCGTTTCCTGCTGCTAGTAGATATGCGAGCAGCCAACTTGCTTCCTATAACAAATATAGCTACGGAACCCGCCAAACCCGCTGCAAGATTGCGAAGTTTGTGCTCTCCAACTAAACAGGATCCAGTATTAGCATTCCGAATGACACTGAGCAAGTAAAGTGCTCGTGGGTCTTTGTCTCCTTGTCTTGACCCTGGCATACTGCTATTCTCCTTGAAGGGTTGCATCCATTCGGTGGGCCAAACGCTCAGGCCTCGCGGTGGGTAAGGGTCATTCGCACGACATGCGAGCTTGCAAACCATACTCTGCATCCATGAGGATGTCTTCTTTAGAATACCTTGACCACCTTATACTCTCTCGGATACCGCTTTTTCCGGAAGGACCGTGCATGTAGGTATGGAGTGACTGGTCATCTCGCTTGAACATGATATTGGTATGTTGGGGCTGCAGCTGCAAAACCCACAATCTATTCATAGAAAATTCAAACATTCATGTTAGCCGATTCAGGTCATGTCCTATGCTTAACCGCTTTGCAGTATTGTGCTGGACCAAGACCATTAGGAGGGTATGCGTTAAACTTCTCTCATCAGCTGCGCTTCTGATCCATTTTCATCGTGGCATGAGCCGAAATATTCAATGAAAGAATTTGTCAAGACATTTGACCCATTTAAGTTACAAATGTAACGACGATACATATGATTCAATGCTTCTACCAAAATCCTTCATTGATACTGCAATAACATTCAAGCTATGGTATGCTTTACCTGCGTAGAATCAAGGGCACAGACGAGAACACAGACTATCCAAAGTCATTGAAGTGCTGGCGCTGAGGCAAGCAACACCATCCAGAAAATCTTTGGCCTGCGTAATTCCAGATAGTCAATTTTGGAGGTCTCGCCTGCGTATTTTCGCTGTAGAGCTTGGATAACTGACACCTTAGGGTTGACAAGCATTCAGCCCAACAAGGTGGCAGGCTACCCTGACCAAGGCCAACAAGCACAAGTACTTTTCTCACAGCTGCGATCAATATGCTCGTGAGAAGACTGACTAGGTTGAGGATGGAGGTGACAAGCTTGCCGTCGAGCAGAGCCGGGGAAATCTCAGGAACGTTGCTCATTGAAGCCATCCACTGATTAGTTCGGCAATTGTCCTGTGGCACAAAGCTTCTGAGTGGCTGAGATAGGAACTTAGTACAAATGGTGAGATTGTGGATGTTATACCTAGGTAAGCTTCCGACAGACTGAGGTGGATATACTTCTGAGCATAGAGCTGCGACTTGTCAGCGGAGGGGGCGCCCAGAAGTGCGGTGAATCAGTTGCGTTGGATCGTCTCGTCCTGTGAACAATTTGATGATTTTGCCCGCCGAGTCGGTGACAGCAGGCAACAGCCCGCTGATGGAGGCGTTGCTGTCGTCTTCGCGGCCATCGTACATGTTATTACGGGCTCCGAGATAGAGGGTGAACGAGAGTGGCAACGTTGGCACCCATCTGGACCAAGTCAGGCTTTGGTAATGAATGTAAGAGCTTCACGATATGAGAAGAGAGCGAATGGCGAAAAGGAAGCACAGAATGTGCTCTGCTGCTTTATGGTGCAATGAAGACCTGACAGGCCTATTTGAGCTCGTTCCCCGTGTACTAATCATGTTCTCTTCCACTGGCATCGATGCTCAATTGCACAAACCCATGTTCAAGTGGCTCTACACGCCGGTATCTTGGTCCTTCTGATGGTCCTTCATGCCCCTAGTGGATTGACACTTCTTCCTCTCACATTCATCTTCTCTTTTTTTTCTCTCTCGAAACACTTCGCCTATTTAGCCCGGCCAGACCTGGTTCCGGATTTAGAATTCTGGGAGGACAGAAGTCCTTGCTTGTCGCTATTCCATTATGCGTGCACAAGGACGAGATTGAAGAGAACTTAGGAGACTTCAAGGACCTGAAATGCTGGGCGGTGATTGTGAACAAGGCAGCTCATCACACGATTGAGGCTGCGGTCTGACCTCCTCAGGATGGGTGATCTTGGCAGCAACTATCGAGTACCGACTACTTATACGTGTGATGAGCTCAGAGCTGTGGTCTCATCAAGGCTTGTAGCGTGAGCGACAAAAACGAATAGATGTAGGGCGCATCCCAGTAAGCCAATTGGCAGTCGGCTCATCGTTGAGCATGTTGAATATCTCTTTTTTCTCCCTCTCTGTGATATGTCATAGGTCAAGATGAGGAACTCATACAAGCCGGCAAGTCATCGTGTTCAAAATACCGATGCCTAGGTAGCTGCTGGCGGAACACTTCGTGAGAATCTCTTGATTGTCAAAGCCACACATTGAGCTTCACGGGCGATATTCATCCACTATTTCAGGTTGAAAGGAATTATTAACTTGATTCCTTGATTCCTTTGCGCGTGACTGTCGTACGCCAAACCTGGGGAACCTTCACTGAAGTATGGTGCTAAGCACCGTCTCACTCTGCTCCGTGACAACTCAAGTAACAATGTGTAGCAACGGAAGCTTTAGCTTTACAGGAGTCTACAGTACATGTCTATTGATTACGGCTTGCGGTGCAGTATCAGTCGCACTGCAATCTAGAAAAGGCAGGCAATTCAAAAAAAAGAAAGAAAAAAAAGAAAAACAAAGAAAAAGAAAAGGGAAAAACACGATTAATTTGTACTGTATTTCAAGCCATAGAACGAATGTTTGTGGTATTGCCCCCCCCCCACCCCCCCAAAAAAGGTGTTATTAGTGAATGGTGAGGCAGGCGTGGACTACGGAGGGCGGGATGAAGGCCCCGGGGGATGAGGAGCAAGGGGGGACCCGCGGACCCGCTATTCGTGTCGCTTAAAAATTCTGAGAGAGCTTGCAACGCACAAATTTCTCTTCCTTCACCTCTCACCACAACGACAAATTAACACTCCCAAGACACAATCTGGGTTGTTGATGGCCTCAAGATGACCCAACACCATTGAACAAGGCTGCAAGGCCATCCAAGATGTTGCAATGTCAAGCGCAAGTCTGGTTGGGATTGGCTGACAGTACCTAAGGGTACGGTGGGGCAGGGGTTCGATGGTTTGCACTGGAAGAGTATGGAATCATATAGATTTTCTCTCCTTGTCAAACCTCCAGCTTTCTCAACCTCGACCTAAACCCGCGTTTGTCCGTCATTCTCATTGTTCCACACCACCACCACATCACTACGTTCCCAATCTCAGCAACACACGAATTCTTGACCCAGACGAGAATAGAGAGGTATGTCCGAATTCTCTCCAACCTTGTCAATCCCCCAGAGGTGTTTTCTACGTGATGAACCAAGCTGGCACCAGTCTGTGGTGGGGATGAATAACAATTGTTTTTGTCCTCGCCGTTGATGAAAAGTGTCTTGTACATAATTTCTGAACACACCAAACACCTCTGCTGGTTGCGATTGACGATTGCTGTCTCTCGACTGCAGACAGTCGCTGACTGACTCTCATCAGACTGCAGGCCCTACCTGAAGACGGCCCCGCCCCACCTTGCGATCTACAAAAGCCCGTATACTTGTCGTCAAGCTACCCCGCCAGCCTCTCGACCCTCGAGACAATCTACCTCACTCGCATTCCAAAATGGTCCTGCACAACCCAAACAACTGGCACTGGGTGAACAAGGATGTCTCTGCCTGGGCCAGGCAATGGTTTGACGACAACCTGACAAAGATTGAGGCCCGCGACGGCGAGACCAGCGCCAAGATCAGCAAGGTCGTTAGTTCCGATGGCGACGTAGACGTCTCTCAGCGCAAGGGCAAGGTCATCACCATCTTCGACGTCAAGCTCGTGCTCGAGTACTCAGGTTCCACCACTGATGCAGACGATGTCTCGGGTACCATCACCGTCCCCGAGCTGGCACACGACACTGAAGAGGACGAGTTCGTGGTATGTCTTCTGCCGCCTGCACACTACCATTGCCCTTCGGTGCCAGACTGGTGCTAAGATGCCTCGCAATCCTACAGTTCGACATCGACATCTACTCGGAATCAAAAGAGAAACAGCCTGTCAAGGACCTCGTGCGCGCAAAGCTTGTTCCCCAGCTGCGCCAGGCGTTCCGCAAGCTCGCCCCCGCCTTGATCGCTGAGCACGGCAAGGACATCCAGCACGCTCCCGGCTCCAACCCTTCCAGCGGATTTTCCACTCCCAAATATGTTCCCAACAAGTCCGAGTCCTCCAAGCCATCCACAACCACCACTACGCAGACCACAGCGGGCGCCAAGAAAGTCAACACAACCACCGTGACCGACAGTGAGGAGTTTCGCACCACCGCTGAGGAGCTGTACAAGACATTTACGGACCCACAGCGGTTGGCTGCCTTCACGCGTGCCCCGCCCAAGGTGTTTGAGGGGGCGCACAAGGGCGGCAAGTTCGAGCTCTTTGGCGGAAATGTCGTGGGCGAGTACAAGGAACTGGATGAGTTCAAGAAAATCGTGCAGAGTTGGCGCCTGCAGCAGTGGCCTGCTGGTCACTACAGCACACTTGAGATTGAGTTCGACCAGAATGACGTCGATAGTGTGACGGTCATGCGTGTCAACTGGACAGGTGTGCCCGTGGGCCAGGAGGAGGTTACCAAGGAAAACTGGCAGACATACTATGTGCACAGCATCAAGAGGACATTCGGGTAAGTTGACACTATGGAAGACAGCAACGACAGTCTGCTAACAATATCACAGCTTCGGCACCGTCCTCTGATCTTTCAACTCAACCAACCCCCACTTGCATGTCGCCCATCTCTTTCATTTGAGAAGTGAGGAATCTCTGCGCATGCCTTTACTTGGCATATGCTGCCCGTTGTAGGTTGGGAAGATGGAAGAAAAGTGTACCTAGACGAGACGATCTGATTCAATAGAGTAAAGAAAAGGCGTCTTAATACCCATCCATATATCAAACCATGCGAATTTGAGTGCCGTGCTGTTTTCTCAGGCTGTCATACCCTCCACGAAGGACATGGATCACTGCAACGCAATCGCTTCTAAGCACTTTGATGTCAAATTCAAACCCTAGAGCAGTCATCAATTTCAATCATGGCAAGGCCATTGTAGCGCAGCTCCGGGCTGAGGTACTCGGCAGGAGTTGATTGTAGGCGAAATTTTGCCGGTCTCCGCACCCTTTTCCAAGCGGCCGTTCGGCTCCGAATCCGGCTCACCTCGAGCGCACCACCCATTCTCCGTCATCACACATACAATATACATCTCTTGCCGCAGGTGAACAAGTTGCAAGCACGCATGACTACATGAAATCTCCCCCCTCAGATTTACTAGCAATCGTTTTTATTTGCAGCATTTGTCACAATGGCGCCCACTTATAAGTTCGCGCTCATACAGATGCAGCCCAAGGTTAGTAGTAACCGTCCTTTTGTCGTCGTTCACATCGACATGCGCCGTGAGCAACAAGTGGCTCTAGATAGGATCGGGTGATGCATCGCGATATGAAAGAACAGTCGCTTGTGAACTGCCGCAAGTACTCATTACCAAACATGTCAAGGCATCGCGCCGATTTGCTAGGCAGTGATCTCACTTTTATCACCACCCGTCACACAAACAACATCAACCACCACCGCTGACTCCTCCTTTCTTTTCTCTCCCCCTTCTTTCTAGCCCATCGATCCAGCCGCAAACTTTGCCCAAGCAGAAGCCTATATCCGCAAAGCCGCCGCCGCGGGCTGTCATCTCGCCATCCTCCCGGAATACCACCTCACGTCCTGGGTGCCCCAGCACCCAGACTTTGTCCTGTCTTGCGCCGAATCCGAAAAGTACCTGTCCCGCTACCAGGCCCTCGCGCGTGAGCTCAACATCTCGATCGTGCCGGGTACGATTTGTGAGAGCCATGCGGCAACAGAGCATGCGCCCGAGCCCGAGGATGAGCGCGTGCGTGAGATCTTGCACGGCAAGGAGTTGCGTAACATGGCGCATGTAAGTTTCTTTCTTTCACTCTCCTAAGGGAACCCACTATCGTTGTCTTTATATATGTATTGCTCTTTGGACTTTCGAAATCAGTGTTGACAAAGTGGTTTTTTCTTGTTCCCCAGTTCATCGCCGCAGGCACAGGTGACCTAGCGGGCAGCTATCAAAAGAAGAATCTCTGGCACCCAGAGCGACCACATCTATCTCCAGGCCGCCATGAGCCCCATACAGCCTTCGATACGCCCCTTCGAAACGCAGACGGCTCGCCCGTACGCGCAGGCCTGCTCGTGTGCTGGGACCTGGCCTTCCCCGAGGCCTTCCGCGCGCTGATTGCAGACGGGGCGCAGCTGATTGTGATCCCGTCCTACTGGCTCATCACCGACATGGACGAGGTGGGGCTGGCGCTGAATCCGGACTCGGAGAAGGTGTTTCTGGACTCGGCGGTGGTATCGCGGGCGTTTGAGAACACGGCGTGTGTGGCGTTTTGTAACAAGGGTGGGTGTAGTCAGGTTGCGATGCCGATACAGGGCAAATTGAAGGTGCTGGAGCAAGAGGGAAGTCGAGAGCTGGGGTTGGATGAGGATGGGGTCAGCTACGTGGAGGTTGATCTGGATGTATTGAAGATTGCGGAGGAGAATTACAAGGTGAGGAGCGATATGAAGGGAAAGGGGTGGCATTATGGTTATGAATTGGTCAAGGATGAGGAGGGTGAGAAGTGACTAGGCACAACGTTGAGATGATTCCTGTGACTTTGGCAAAAATTTGATCACCAAATACCCAAATCTGATGATGGCGCGATAATCTCCTTGGGGGGGGGGAAGAAGAGATGGAAGGGCTGCCCATTGACCGATATGAATTCTTGAACATCTCATGCAGTAGCCCAACTCGGGACAGCCTGCTACACAACAAGGCAGGCGTTCCGCGGTTCGAAAGCAAACAGAATAGCGCAAGCCACACCACCGACGCATCGGTATGCTTGGGTCCACAGTCGTAGCAAAGACAGCTTCCTTTACGTGAATTCTGTCGCTCTTCTCCATCACAAATACCTCATACAGCTAAATATCAATCAGATGCCTTCCGTCTTGCCTGAGACTCGCATGAACTCCCACCTCTCCATCACACCTTTCTTGCCATGCTTCTTCTCCAGATTCCATGCCATCACCTTCATCTTGCTGTCCGCAAGACCAGCAATGCCCTTGCCCTTTCCAACCTGGCGCTCGTATTTCTTCACCATCAATAGACTGCTGCAATCCTGCTTAGTCCACACACCTGGCTCATCCTCAGGGAGACCTCTACCGTTGTGCAGACTTTGAAGTGCGACGATCATTGGGCCCCTGGACATTGTACCTGCCTCCATGGCTTGGTAGATATGGGCAGTCTTGTACCCCAACGCTTCGAAATGGCGGAATTGGGCCTCAACGTGGTCCTCTTCCCATCGTTCGGGGTCCTGGGAGCCAGAAGCTTCCACACTGGTTATAAGCTGCGGTGCTGCCGCAGGCGAGAAGGCAAGAGAACGAATTGCTGGGGATTGCACAGCAGGTTTAGGAGTGTATGCGTTAACCTGTCTCGGCCGCGTGGAGTTGCTGCCGGAAGCACGGGCAGGGGTTGTACTGGAAGGACGAGGTATGTCCTTGGATTGCGCCAGCGACTGAAGCACAGGTTGTCCACTGGATGCAGTAGCTGCTGAGGTCACTATAGCTGTTGAGTCTGACTTTTGTTGATATGAGGCAGGTAGTGTCCGCTTCTTCACCTTAGCATTTACAGGAGCGCGCGAATTGCTGGCGAGAGTTGCAGGAGTCGCTGCTCGTCCGGCGTCCGACCTGAGTAGCCTAGTAGTCGGACCTCGTGTCCCTCCAAAAGTCTCTGCGGCAGGCGAAGATACGTGGTCCTCCTTTGCAATTGCACTCCGACTGCTTGGCACGACTTGCTGCGGGCTTTGGACAGCATCGGACTCCAAAAGCAGCTGTTGCGAAGGGCTCACATCCTCCTCGCCGTCGAAGGGGTTGGGACCCTGTGGGAGATGCCAATCCTGCGTCTCTGGTTCGACAAATCTCTTCTTCGGTGTGTTAGACTGGACTGGCAGCTCGTCTTGTTCTTCGACGCTACTGGTACCTTCGTGCATTGACTCGTCTGAAACGTCTCCAGAGCTGATCTCGACTACGTCGCTATGGGTGAGACCTCTCGGCTTATAAGGGGACGAATAATCTTCCGTAGAAGGGTCATGGGGTGAATTGTTGGAAAAGCCAAGCTTCTCATCCGGAGTTGGCGGTATGACGCTGTTCCTATTTACTCGACGACGTTTCCTAGGCCCACTTGATGGATAGCCCGAGTCTGACCTGAGCAGATCCGTCTGCTCGAGGGATCGTTTGGACCGTGTGACAGGCGGCGACGACTGGTAGGCGGCCGATGACGGACCATCAACAGGTTGCTTAGGCGCTGTCGCAAAATCCGAAGTTCGTTGTAGGCTTTCTCCTGCTGCCTCATGGTCTATCTCAGCTTCTTCTTCATCCGTGGACCCCTCGTTCATAACGTCCTTGCTTTCAAAGGTCTTGATGTGCTGCTCGAACTCGGCCAAGTTTTGCAGGTAACACGCCTGTACCTTGTATACAAGGCCTTTGACAGGTTCAAAGCCCAGTCCCTCTGTAACCAATTCCCAATCCCGTGCTTCAAGCTCGCAGTCCTGTTGTCTCGCAAGCCTGTAGAGATCCCATAAATCGATTTTTTGGCCATTGATGGTCGGTTCACTGTCGATCTCTGCACCAATGACTTCAAGAACAACTTCAAGATCGTCGTAGAACTGTTCCCGTGGATCGCGTTCCTCATGTGGCATTCCGTGTGGGCTCAAGCCTGCCCCCTGAAGCTCCTCCGCAGCGTCTTCGTACTGCTCATCATCCTGGCTCAAGTCGGCTTCATCAGATTCGTGATTTGCTTTATGAGCCTCAGCCAGGCTAGCCGTCCTCATGCGTGCCACAAAACCTCGCATTGCTGATTGAAGAGGAACGACAGCAGCCTCGAGTCTGGCCATATCCCGCCTCACTGCATGGCCTCTCCAGGTCTTCTCAATTAATACCGCGGCACGGGCTTCTTTTCTCTGACGTAGCTTTTTTTGGAGTCTCGCTTCGTCGGATCTTGGATTAGGCTGCTGTTGGATCGGGTTGGTCCCTGGGCTTGGACTGATTATTTGTTCCATAGCTAGTTGCTCAGCATCGTCATTCACGCGGAGCTGCTGTACTCGTCGCTTGTTCGGATGCCGTGCCTCATGAGGATCAGGATCCGCATTGCTGGTTTCATCTGGACCTGCGTCGTCCACGGCTTCCATGAGACCAAGATGTCTGACCCAGCGATCGCGCCACGAGTGCCAGGAGTGGGTGGGATGCTGCTCTTCTACGTCAGCGAGATGCGTTCAATATTCGAGGTCAGGACAGAATGGCATACTCTTGTGGCAAAGTCTTGATAGATGACATTTCCGCTAAGGTTCTGATTCTCTTCCCTCAAACTTTCTCTGTTGTTACGCCGCACCTCCTCGATAAAGTCCAAGAGCAACTGATCCTCCTCTTTGGTGAAAGGTATTCTCTGCTTTCGCCCCGTGTGGCCGCTGCTAGTCGGAGTTGCAGGTATTGGCGCACGAGCAGGTGGAGTTGCTGGTCCATGCTGGCTGTTTGGTGGTTGAGGCTGGAGTGGTGCTGTTTGTCTAATTTGGAATCTCCGAGATGCGCTGGCATCGGCTGGAGCAGGTTCTGGCGACTGGTTACGGTGTCGGTCGATCTCAGCCTGGATCTCTTCATCCGAAAAGGTGACACGAGTTCTGCTTCTCAATGTCTTGACCCATCGATCGCGCCATGATTGCCACGTATGGTGCGGATGCTTCCTTTCCAGTGCTTTATAGATGACGTTTCCGGAGAGAACATTTCCCATCCTCTCCTCGGCCACGACCCACCTGGTAAGGATCAAATCATCTTTGCTTGTGAAAGGGGTCCGGCCAACTTTGATCGGCTGTGAAGTGCCGGGCTCGCGCGCGCTCCCTTCTCGGCGTCCGATCAGATAGTCATCCTTGTCTTGAAGGAAGCCATTTTTGACCGAGTCGTCGATCCATCTCCACATATAGCTTCCGAGAGGAGGACTGACACCGGCGACTTTGATATTGTCTGCAATCAGCATATCGGCGTTCTTCTCGAGCTTTACAACATCCCCTCCATTTCCCTACGTGCTGTCAGTCCATACATTCATCCAGCACATCCCAATCGCTGCAAGCCGCGGCTCCTTTCGTATCTCGTACCTTGACAAGGTCAACCCATCGACTCCGCTGTGGCACACGTTGGGCAATCCATAGCTTCAAGCCTTGGAACAGATCGCCTTCGCCAGTGCCTGGCACGCCGTTGTAGACCACGGGCATGTCGTAATGGCGCTCCTCGTTGTCGTCCGCCGGTCTTGTAAAGTACACCCTAACCCTAACTTGTGAACGCAGCACGAACGTGCGCGCAATCGTAGACTTGTGGCAAGCCCAAGGTAATTGCTGATGAAAGAGTTTGTATGATCGCAGATTTGAAGGGAGAACAGATGTTGGCTCAAATTTGCTGTGTAAAAAAAAGTAATGTGGAAAAAGCAGGGGGAGCTGCAGGCAGGTAAGTGAGTGAGTGGTTGTGCCTTCTCTTTATAGGTGTGCACAATGGCCAAATAAGTTATAAAGACAAACCCTCGAAGTTGCAAAACAACACAAATAATCAAGAGATTGGTGAGAGACTTATGGCAGATGCCTGAATAAATACCAGAGTGATCTCATCGCGATCCTGGGTGCGCAACCCCAAAGTCACAGGCGAGATTGTACCTGCGTGATAGTGACGCGTGATAGAGTCTGGAGGTGGTTTTGGGGTGTCGCGCTCTCACGCGAGTTTGCTAGACCCCACTTTTAACCGCTGTTGCTAAGCACTTTGCCAGCAGGGGGCAAGACTCCACCCTGCCCCTGTCACGCCTGTTGTCGGTAACCCCCAAATGTGCCCGTTACAGCAGATGCCACATGCTGTAAACTACATGCATGACTTGCAGGCAGGCTAACATCAGCCTTACCCAGGTACGAGCTGTGAGATCTCAGAAGAGAGCACATGGTTGAATTCTCTGTCCTTAATTGTTTCTTCATCTTCATCTTCGGGTTGGACAGGTGATCATAGGCAAGCCCTCAGCAGGAGGAATCATCACCAGCACAGCACCTAGGCTCTGAACAAGGCTGAGCTGACACATCAGCCACAATTGTCCCGAAGACAAACTTGATCTTTTCATGTCATCTTACCAACCTGCTTGGTGACCTGGAATCCCTTTGGCCATCTTGATTGCTCATTGATTCCGATCATGATATAGGTGAAAGCCTTTCCTGCAATCATGGACTCCTTCACAACATTAGCACTCATTGTGCTCTTCATTTCTTTCATGACGTTTGTCGCCTTTTTTGGAAGAATACCAATCCTCAGGTATCCAACCACCCACCCAATCTCAAACCTACATCAAGTGAATACAATCTTTACTTACACGTTTCCAGAAACACCCCCATAGCCTGGCTACACAACTTCATCTGGAATACTGTTCCCGCCAGCATTCTTGCGCTTGATGGCATCGTCACCGGTGGCCGTCTGACCAGCAACCTCAAGCGCTTTGGCAACTACATGCTCTACGACCGCCACCCGACCGTAGTCATATTCTTCCTCGGCCTTCTTGCTGGTGGCGAATACATGTTCCTCCCTGGTGCCTGGCCACTGCTCTCCCCTCTTCATCGCACCCTCACCACCATCGCCGTCATCTGCCCCTACCTCTTCCTCTACCTCTCCTGTAGCGCCGATCCGGGCTACATCACTCGCGAGAATCACGCCTTTCAAATGGCCCAGTACCCCTTCGACTTCGCCATGTTTCACCCAGGCGCCCACTGCCGCACCTGCCAACTACTTAAGCCCGCGCGCTCGAAACACTGCAGCGTGTGCAAGCACTGCGTCGCCAAGGCGGATCATCATTGTATTTTTATCAACAGCTGCGTCGGCGCGGGAAATTTGCATTGGTTCATCTTGCTGTTGTTCAGCACGGCGGTGCTTACTGCGTATGGCTCGTGGATGGGATTGGGCATAATAAGAGACGTGATCCGCGCGCGATGGGCCGACTTTTTCATATGGCCTCCTGCCGCAAAGGGATATAGCTGGAGCCAGTACTTGCTTATGTGGTCATATGGGCTACAGGCTGACGTGGGCGTGGGCGCCGTTTCTCTGTTGATGCTATTGACGAGTCCATTGATTTGGGGTTTATGGGCGTATAACATGTACAGTGAGTGACCTTCCTTCCCTCCGTCTTCATCGTTAAATGCATTGCTAAGAAACCCTGAAGTGATCTGGGCCGGAACAACAACCAATGAGTCCCTGAAGTGGTCTGATTGGCGCGAGGACATTGCCGACGGCTTCGCCTACCGACGTCGTATGTCGCCCTCGCGCCAAAAAGATTTACGATTTGAGCCCGCCTGGACAAAGTGGCCTATCGAGGCCGAGACGATCATGATTCACTACGAGAACGGCCCGCCTCCCGCTGAGAGCTCCAATTTTCCTGGTGTCGGCGAGTGGACACAGGTGCAGCGTTTGAGGGAGGTGGACAATCTATATGATCTGGGCTTCTGGGACAATTTGCGAGACATATTCTGGCCGCGATATCGCTTTGCCAAGGGCGCAGCTGCCGTGCCTGTTGTGGAGCGAGGAAGGAGAAGGCAAGGTCGAGATTCGGGGCGAGAGGATTGACCATGACAATAATTGTACCAGCGTAGCGAATTTTGGGTGAGGCTAAGCAAAACTTGGTATTTATCGGGTAATATTGTTGGCCTTGATCTACAACGTTGCTGCCTGCTGGAGGTTTTGCTTTCAAATGTGACGCTTGAGGCAACAGACAATTCCAATGGCACACTCAGTTGCCAGGCTAGAAAGAAGCCTTGCCTAGCTGCCTCCCTTTTTGCGGCCGATGTATCGCCGCCTGCATCGCCTGCATCGGATCTACGGGCTTCACCACACTGCGCAACTTCGTTCGGCCCCTACCCACATGGACTTTCCTCTTCACCGCCTCCTCCGGTACATCCTTGACTTCATACTTCGGCATCGAACTTGGCACCGAAAACACAATTTGATCATATGGCACGACCTCAGGCGGCGCCTCGACCATCCGCGCTGGCTCAGCCACCAATCCCGCTAGTCGCGCAATCGCAAGACGCGCGCCGTCTACGCCCATGCCACCCATTTTGGGGTCGCCCGCGCCTGTCACGAAGATCTCAGGCGTCCAGCCCTCGTTCTCCCACCATGAAGAAAGCTCGCCTGCCTTCTCTACTTGGCGGATCTCCTCCCAGACGTGCTCGCAGGCTTGTCGTATGCGTGAGGAGCTTTGCCAGGCCGCAAGGTCGGTCTCGGTCACCAGCTTGTCCGCCTTAGTCAGTATTACACTCGTCTTCAGCCCAGCATCGCGGAGGACCTCCAGGACTCCGCGATCGCCATCTTTGACGCCCGCTACTGCATCAATGAGCAGCACTGCGCCATTCAAGATCTCCCGTCGGTTCAGGTACTTCAAGATTTCCTCACCCCAGTCCGCTCGTGAGTTCTGCCCATATCCTGGCATATCCATCAACACCAAACTGTGCTTTGGCAGTGCCTCGGGCTGAATCGTTGTCTTGCCCGTCTTGCCCTTCCTCCTCTCGCCCCTCGCCCGCCCGCCGTCTTTCCTCGCCTGTTGCTCCTTCCTACTTAGCGGCTTGACGCTGGCTGGCGGGCCGAAGCCGTACGCGTTCATTGTTTTGGTACAACCGGCATTGGCGCTGGTAATAGCGAGCTTCGCGTGGCTTGTTTCATGCAGCGTGCCAGCCTTCTTGCCCCCGAAGCCAGCTAGCGCGTTGATGAGAGTGGATTTGCCGACGTTGGAGCGGCCGAGAAGGCAGATCTCGGGCATACGAGTATTTATGGGGAGATTGAGAAACCGTGGGGCGGAATATAGAAATTTCGGGAAGCGAAAGAGCGAGTCGGTGCGGAGGAGGTCGAGTTTGGTCGGAAGAGGGGGGGGCGTTGCGCTCACCGGTTGGGATGGCGGTGGCGGGAGGAAAGAGAGAGCGCTGGGGGAACGAGACGACTCAGGAGAATTGTCCTTTGTGGTGGTTTGGATGGGTGGCGTGGCTTTCTTCGCAATCGGAGGTGGCGGCGCCTGCTGAGAAGAAAGTAGTGGTGCTGCTCTTGTGGGCGTCGATTTGAGATGGGCAGCGGGCATCTTGGGCCTTCCAGTAGCAGGAGCTTCTCTAGATTCTCGAGCTCTAGGAGGATATCCATTGGGATTCTTTCCTTTGGAACCAACAGGTGTCACTGCTCTTGCAGCTTTCGCACGAGTAGGGTACCCATTCGGATTCTTGCCTTTTGGAGGGGCTCTAGCATTGTTCGTCTTCTTAGAGGATGTGGATCGAGGGCCCTTTTGCTTGGCGACGCTGGAAGACGCGGGCTTCTTCTTCTTCAAGAGGGCCCGGGCGGTAGTTGTTTTCCAACGGCACTGCGCCGGCGCATAAGCCACAGGTGGGAGTAGTGCAGAGGGTGGTGTCGCTGTCAGGGCCAGTGCCTGCAGCAGGACCGGTCGTAGGGCTGACGGGATGGCAAGCAGGCTGGGTAGACCGCGTGAGGACATCTTCGCATGTGCGAAGTACAGCTCTGTCCCACGTGGGCGAGGGGAAGGATCGTGACCTGTGAAGTACAGGTGGTGTTGGTGACTTGGATCTGGTAGGATTTCGATATGGGAATTTTAACCAAATGACGACACCCCAGCCAAGGCTAACTAGGTCTATCCCTGCAGATTTGGTGGATACTTTAGGTACCTTACCAAGCACTGGGGACGCGCTCGGAAAGTTTGTAGCACATCACTGCGACTCCGACGTCGACTTTCGACTCTCCAGCTCAAACAAAAGCTTCACGATCCAGATTTCCCGCCCATCACGATGTCTTCCACAGCACCCAGGCTACGATCACTCTACCGCTCATTTCTGCGTGAGTTGCCACCACACCCGATTCTCACAAAGCGATCACCCCTTCACGACCGACTGCGTGAACACTTCCACCCCGAGACATCGCCGCTCGCCAACACAGACGGCGTTGCACAAGCAGAGCAATACCTCGCGTATGTACGCGCACAGAGGACGTACGTGACATTGTTAGAGAGATACAACCCAGGCATGGGCATGGACGAAGCCGAGAGAGTGCGACTGTCAGCGAGAAGGATTGGTGTGGAGCTGCCTGCTGAATATGGCAAGAAGGAATGAGCTCAAAGTCATCATTGGGGGAAAAAAATTGCAAGCTCGGATTCTGCCTGGTCAGTGGATATGCGACAGGTACGTTATCTGCGATGGATTTATCCGAGGACAGATTCGAAGTAGCCTTCTCCGAAGCAGCCAAACTGAGACCACCAGCAGGGCACACCCGACTCCATGCTGAAAATGAGAAGGCAAGCTGCAAAGCATACAGACTCCGGCAAGCCATCTGAACTTAGTGGAGGTCGACCATCCATCGCCGGCATGATCTTGGCCGCTGCACATTGGCAGAGCAAACCCTTACCATTTTTTTTTTGGTTCGGCCCTATTGCGTCGTCCTTGGGCCTGTTAGGCAAAGCTCCAGGCTGCGATGTTATTTACGATACCCAAATAATACAGGCTACATGGATATGGATATATTCAAATCCATCCGATTGAACGGAGTGTGTAACATGTTTCACTCGTGCGAATTGACTAAGAACCTACTCTCAATGGTGACCACGATTTTCGGACTCGCCACAGAGGCCGTCCCATGGTCGGACTTCAATACCCTACTCAGTCCCCCCCCCTCCGAAGAGTCAGCCTTACGGTGGAAAGGTTTTGTGCGAAGGATCTACTCGCTGTTCACTGCAGAGTAGAATTTACGAGGGCAGTTGTTCAGAGAGTTCGACAAAATTAATCTGCGCCGAATTCTAGCGCAAATACCAGAATGTCGCAATCAGACGTGCTCCTGGGTTTCGCTCAGATCATAGATCTGGCAAAAATGTGCGATGCCGGTGTTCATTTGAAAGCATCAAAGAAGACCAGCACCTAAAAAGCTCTAAAAAGCCCGGAAAAGCCCAGGTTTTGCACCCACGGACTCTGTCGTCCTCAGTATTGATGGCGATCGCAGGTGAAACCTCATGGTGGTTCCATCATACCACTGCATCAGACAGTAAAGTTGAACCCTTGAATATTACTGTTAATACGCATTTATATCTTCGAGCCTGTTGAGCTTATTCAGGATATGCCCAGCCAAGCTGAGGGCCCCCCCTCCACCCCATCATTCTTTGACCCTGAATCCTCTCGCAAGCGCCGCAGTCGCAGCATGGTTCAGCACATGCTGCACGAGCCATGATTTGTGCCTTTGCTACTTTTTCATTGCTGCTACGTTCCTCAATTCCACTACTTCTACACAGCTCTGTCCGCACCGCGAAGCTGGACAAGACACATTCCCGACAACATCTGCGACACCACGCGGTCTGCGTCAAATCCCCTCCACAAGGGAGACTGTAACAACCGTTGGGCTTGACCGTACCTGCCACCTACATGCTGCTTTCATGGTGATGTCTTCCAAAAGGCAGTTAGGGTTATCCCAAAGATCATGTTGTCATCAATGCCGGTGGCTCTGAAGAGCATTCGAGCGAAACCTTCGACCAGTCTCTGCGAAGCCACTTGAATTTCTGACGGGATACTCGTTTCTGTGATCAAATTGCAGAGGTCCGAGGCCGCTCTCCTCGGCGATTGCTTCGCTAAATTCAACTCGTCACCGTCGGTATGGTTCGAGGCAGTCTTAGGCCTGTGGACCCTGCTCATTCCGGGGTATATACGAAGTTCACTGACCCAGACTACTGACAAAGTCGCTGCTCTGAGCGCGCTGGCCAGGCGCTTACAAGTTCGTATTGGAATTCTTGGGTCTTTGCTGGGTAGCGGAGCATCACGACGATCCTAGACGTCGCTTGACAGGGACCGTTTGTAATAGCGAGCATGTATCCTTGCCTTGGTAGCATTTACCACCCCATGTTGAAATATGTTTCCTTGTCAGATTGCTGCACAAATATCGTAAAAGCCAAAGCATGATACTTGAATCTCTTGTTGCAAGAAAGGCATGGTTCAGCTTCTCTGGGCATCAAATAGATCTTGAATAGGTTCGGTGCGGAAGGAGTATGGGTAGGTCTAGGCAGTGGAGACCTTGCCATGGTTTGAAGACTTAGCGAGCCAAACAATCCCGGAACTGAGCATCTAGTCGCCTACATTCGTAGTCCTGTGAAGAAGATCTGGATAGATACATCTAGAAATGTCTTCAGGCTCTATGACAACGATGATAATCTTTCCCCCGTGTGGGGGGGGGGAGGCGGCGACGATGTCAAGATCTCCAGGAGCGGATTGATACCTAGGTAGGCAGCAAAACGATGGCAAGACTTCAAGGCACCAGCCATCTGTCTCATTGCTTTCTTGGCACATGCAAAATCCTTGGGAACAGTGAAGCGTTTGAAAGAAATACGGTATCCATTCGAGGAGAAGTGGCTAAGACTCCGAGCGGCTGGCATGGCTGAAAAAAAAAATACATTCTACCTGCACTTGTCAAATTCGCGGGATCACAAAGACGAGATGAAACCTTCTCGAGTGTGGGGATCAGACCTTTCAAGGCTTGAGGATTATTCCCCAGCTTCGGTGTCAACGTCAATCTACTCCCTGTTCTCGATGTCGTGTGTGCCGAGGATGCTCAGGTGTCTATACTTCAGGTGTCGATACTGTCGTCTAGTGGGTACATTGGACACACCACCAATATTGAGCGTTGCTGACCAGCTTTCGTTGGTACCTAGTCTCTCCTGGTTATCTTATCCACCTACTGGAACATGCTGTGTTACCAGATACCTTATTCATCGGATGGGCACAAAAGTTGCAAAGAACACAATCTTCAATGCACACAGCACAAGCGAGTCAACCTATTCGCACGCGAAAATCTGTTGGGCATGACTAGGGCTTTCATAGGGCTGCACCGGTATCTTGACCGGCCCACAGGGGGGCATGGGGCCTAGGAGTCAGGCGTAGGTCCTCGGCGACCCCGGACCGAGCTGCATCTTGAAGAATGCGGCTATCGCGGCCTTATTAAGTTCCATCTGAGCCCTGCGCTTGGAGGCTGCGAGTTTCATTTCGTATCTTTGCAGCAAACCAAGCGTATGTGGCATCGTCAGAAGACCGCAACACTGACAAGGACCCTGTGCAAGATTGGCTGACACCCGTAAGGCGGTCAGCTTCAAGCCTCAAATTTCGCCTATCAGCGGCCAATAATACGAAAATAGTCAGCATGTAGTGTAATTAGGAAGAGACCATTGTGCAACGCAAGTCGTGTTTTATTGAGCATGCGCCTATCTTGTAAGCACTTCATGCTCACCCACGGATATCTAGCAACGCGGTGAGGCCTCACCATGAATGCTTGTCATGATGGACAGATTAGTACAATACAACCGAAACTTTGTACCGCAGTGTTGATAGATTTAAAGTCAATTCACCTTGCAATCCCGCTCCCGCTCCCGCTCTCGTGGTCTGAGACCCACAAGGCTCTTCCGGGGGTCAAGGTCCCCAACACCGAGCGTCACCGGTGTGGATTTAGCTCGAACAGGTGTAAGGGACACCCAAAAGTCCCACGAGCAAATTATTCTTTAAAGCAACTTCACTCCCAATACATAAGTACATTGGGCTTCTGCAGCCATCTATGTCCTGACCTGGTGGTCTCGTCTTGAGAACGCTGAATATTGCAAAAATTGCCTCCATTCGATTCGCCTGGCGCACAAATTTGCAGTTAAATCCGCCAACATATAAAAACTTATTCAAAAAGCTCACAAGATGTCTTTCTTCGACTCACCAGAGTATGACTACTCCTATGATAAATCTGTCAGCTCCCCGTTGGGGAGCCTTCTAAATTCAGAGGGCGAGGTGCGAAGGATCAAAGAAAATGTACGACCGCTACATGGTTTTGCTCCCGTCAACAAGGCCCTCAATAGAACAAACAATACACGCAAGTTTATCTACACAATGCGCCATGGCAAAGCACTGCATAACGCCATGTCCAAAGAATACACCAAACCTATTTCATGGCGTTTCTTCCCAAAACTTGTCGACAATTTCGATCCAAGCCTTACTCCTGAAGGTTTCCGAGACGCTCAACATGCTGGCCAACTTCTGCGAGAGCTCATACAAGAAGAAGACGCCCCTATACCGGTGATTGTGTACACCTCACCGCTGAGACGCTGTATCCAGACGGCAATGTATGCCATCAGTGCACTACGGCTGGACCAGAAGATCACCCTGTGCGTAAAGGAGGGCCTGCGCGAGTGGAAGGGATACGATCATGATCACCAATCTGACCGACGAAATACCACCCCTCACATTCTAAGTCTTTTCAACGATCTCAAGCGCAAGCTGAGAGTGAATGTCGAGATCGAGCTAGATGGAAAACAGGATGCCGAGGATGATTTGATTATGCGAGAGACTTATGTCGATGTGGACCGACGCACACGCGAAGTATTGGATGACATCTTCAACGACGATGACTCGACTTGCTCCATGCTGGTATTGCACAATCGCTCCAACAAGTCAGTAATGCGAGTGATGGGACACATTCAAGATGAGGTTCATAAATTGGACAAAGAGAATTGCGCTATGCTTGGGTATCTTATGGAAAGAACTTTACTGCATCCGGCAGCTGCGCAAAGAAGATTCGAAATTGAGGAAGAAAACTGGCACAGTGACAAGATGATGGCTCTCGAGGAGAAACAGGATCGCTATGAGCAGGCAGCAGAAGATATTGATGACTATCGTCGGAATAATGTACCCAAACTGCTAAATCTGAGGGATTATCTGGGCCTAAGGACATTGCAAGGGGACGAAGAGGCACTCAAGGCTTTGGTGGACTTATACCAATTAGCTCCAGAACTGAAGCTGATGGCAAGGCAAGCAGTAAAGCTAGGTGACCAGGCCACTTGAAATGATTTGCCAGAATGACAGTGTCCAAGATATTTTCAAGCTTGAATGTGAATTAATTAAATATTTAGCCCCAGATAACTATTATCATTCGTCCAGAAGTACGTAGTCTCACAATACAATAAGGAGAGCAAAATTGAATTCCCTGGTGCACATTCACAACCAATCAAAGTCTTTGATAAAGCTTAGATCGCTATGTCGACGTCAAGCGAGAGCAGGGCAGCCGACGCAGTGGTGGGTGCAACTGTGGGCTGGCTTGTCGTAGTACCGTCAACAATACCTGGCTGGATCACTGAAGCGGTCACGGTACCAGTAGAGACTGCAGTCGAAGTTGTAGCACCTCCAGCTAGACAATCATGATTAGTCAGATTCTTGTATTTTGTTATGCTTGTACACATCAACCACAGGAACTTACCGGTCTGCGTAACGTAGACGGTTGACGTGGGGGCGTAGCAGGAGGCTGAAGTCGTCGGGTCCGTGCAGGAATCACCCGTGACATTGAACTTGTCTGTCTGCGCGTAGAGCACATAGACGTTCGTGTCGTTGATCGCAGTCAATTGCCACCCTTCGCCATTGCTAATGTGGCAAGGGATCCGGACGGTAACCTCCCCGGCCGTGGTATCCACTCCATAGGCGAGAGCCTCGTAGTATGGGGGCCAGGCGACAAAGTTCCAGACGTACAAGCTGAAAATGCTGGGATCGGTATCGACGCTCGTCCATGTGGCAGTAATGTCACTGCCCTTGGTAATCACATCGGAGGTTGTTGGCGAGGTGAAGTCAATACCCTGGACGAGCGAGGGCAGGAGACCGGCGAGGGCCGCGAGGGACAAGGTTTGGAATGCGAACATTTTCGGGATTACTGGCGGGGAAAATTGAATGCACTTGAAATCTAGACAAAAAATCGGGGCCAAATGAGTGCAATGCTGAATACAACAGCTAGTAGAGACAGACTGGGGTGAGTGGTTAAAAGATTATAATATGAAGGAGTGCAGCATATGTCAAGAGAATGCTTCGTCCGGGCGACATGCCCCTTTTATCAAGATCTCGCTCGACTGTCGAATGCGATGCGAGTCGGCTGTTCGGCCAAGCTGCTTATATCAATCTCGCATCGACCCGATTGAGATTGCGTGTGCAGACCGCATGGGAAATTTCGAGGTGGGTCCCAGAAGCGTGTAAGTGCTAATTATAGCCTGTCAACACCTACTTGTTACCTAAACATCACCAGACCGAGGGATTGGGATGTTTTCCACGAAGTACTATTATAGTAAACTCTCCACAAGCTTGTCTGCATACTCACGGCCCCTCAATATACGTGTTGCTGTACTACTCGACAATAATATTTGCTTCACCTTCGGTAGGTCAACCCAGGCTGTGCCTTGCGCTGCTTGAGGACGGTGCAGACGAATGACAAGAAATTCACTGTTCCTTCCCCTCATCAGCGTTTTCATATGACTCCAAATTTTGAATACCATAACCAAGGAACTCGGCCAACGCTGATCGACACGGTGTGTTCCGGTTTGATACCATCCTTATCTCCAACGTCGTCTGTGTCTTCGCGCAGTGCCCCCATCTCTAATACTATTGAACAACTTTATTCATGTTTTTACTCAACCGCGGACGAATGTCACTGATGAAGGTTCACTCGAGGATGATAGTGAATTTTAGGGGAGTTCGGTTGCTAAACTGTAGCGCTCGAATATAAGATGTTAGACGACAGTGATATCGGCACAATATTCATAGTGAATTAGCAAATATTGTTGTTTGCACATCATGGGCTCAATAAATGCAGGCGTCAACAACGGAAACCAAGCTATACATTTCCTATGTACGTCCAATATAGAGCGAACGTAGAGCGAACGTTTTATGCTATCATCCAACAATTTTCCATTTTCTGGTAGGTAAGGGACATATAGATCACTAACTCACAATTCGTGAAATGAAATATGTATAATTGCTAAGCAGAGACTGGTGCTCCGACACGTCTAATACTTCTCGAACCAGACACTTATGGTGCTCGCCCCCAACTTGATGCAGCCATTGGAAGGGCGAATTTTTCTTGCATATAATGTCATGACGCTCGCTGCAAACGCAAAAATGCCCCCCAAAAAAAATAAAAAATAAAGGATGCTCTCTGTACATGCTCGTCGGCTCATCACCCGTCTCGAAGCCTCGTAAAAATTTGCCTCTCTAGAAAGGTCGCTTGGTCTTATGCGCATATAAGAAGAACCCCAACCAACGCTCCCATAGCTATAGATGCCAGCGGCGCCACTTCCATACTGCCCATGCGACTCGCGCCGGAATCCTTCTTGGTGGTTCCCCCGAGGCTCGTGCCTGTCGCAGAAGCAACGATATCCGTTGCTGTAGCCGACACGCCGGGAATGCTGCTACCACTTGTGATAGCAGTCACACTGGTGGAAGTAGAGTTGAAGTCAGTCTGCGCCAAAGCAACTTCCTTGGCGTCAAGGTCGTAGACAACGTACGCGCTCCGCAAGAACGTATCGCCGAGGAGATAGGTGCTAGTGGACATGGACACGCCAAATGCGCATGTGGATTCTCCACTGCTCTCCATACTCGACCCACCGCCCCGGCTTGTACCATCGTCGATTACGAGCTCACTCAATGCTACCTTGATTGCTGGCCCACTCGATCCACCGAATTGGTACTCGAGCAAAATGCTGCTGTTGTCCGCCTGAGAGCAGTCAATGGTGGCATAGCCAAGTGACTCATCGTACGTGGCACCAAAGGTGGTGAAAATTGATTCGGCCACGGTCTCTGGGAGGTAGGTCAAGGTTGTGCCCGAGTCTAATACAACCACTTGTGCTGACATGGTGTAGTTGTCTGAGACCGTGCCATCGCTGGCAACTGCAGCCACCGAGGACAGCGTGACGCTAAAAGATGTGTAATTGTTCACGGTCGAGTCTTTAATAATGGGCACGGCAATCAGGTCGCCAGTGTACTTATCCGAGTCGACGCCACCGAAGAGGATGGTTCCCGAGGAGGAATCAAGGTCGTCCAAATAAAGACTGTAAGCGCGTGCGCCAATCAGTCCTGATGAGTAGAACTTGTCGATGATGTTTGGGTACAGCGTCGCAGCTGATTCGTCCGCCTCAAAACCGACTCCCATGATGCCATATTCGATATCGGACTCGTCGGCAAGGCCCATCTGGACCGTGTCGATTGTAGCGCCGGCGAGCTCGACCGTATCGGTAAAATAGTAGCCCTCTACACCGCTGCCGTCCACATATTCAATATCAAATGCCAAGGACAAATTTGTGAAAGTCGAAGAACTTGATGTGTCGACTACATCCATGTCAGTAAGACTTCATCCGAACTCATTGTATTTCCTGCCCCCCCCCTCCCCGGGATTTTTTTTGTCAGCTCATTAATACTTACATGTTGATATACAGGCCGAAGTAGAGGTTTGACGGCGCCGGTTGCCCGGCCCATTACCCCCGTTACCCCCACTACTTGTGGACTCGGAGCAAGTAGAAGAATCGGATCCAAGAACCCATAAATCACTGCTTCCCGTATCTAGAACCACATCCTGCGCTTGCCCCGGTGTACCGACGGATATTGAAGCAAAGTAGCCACCATATGTAATATTGTTTGTCAATGTTTCTGTGTATGTGTCGGCGCGTTTTGTGACTGGTAGCGCTCTTCGGCCTGTATGTGATATACTGATGGGAATTACGCCCGTAGCTGTTATACCCGTCGCACACACGGCCGCCAAGGCCAAAAATTGTGCGACCTTCATGATTTGGAAAAGGCCCTTGTTCTATGCCCAAATATCAAGGGACCGAGGGGGGATTTTCGTCAGGAACCTGGGGCAGAATAAATATGGAAAGGGATATGTAATCGCGAATGCAAAATTGCAAAATGCGATTGTAGACGTCTACTTAATCGGTGATACAAGAATTGGAAAAAAAAAAAAACTTGGAAAAAGAGACGAGGCCCCATCAAGTGTTAGAGAAGCTTAATTACGAGTGGCGCGAGCTTTCATTATGTAGGTCCATCCACTCGAAATCCAGACAAGCCCACAAATAATGACACTGCGCCTCGTGCATATGCGACCCGAGCACGGGGAAAGGGGGCGACTTTGAAGCGGTTTGAACCGATGAGTAAAACCTATTCCCTGCCAACCTGCGCCAACAAAGGCCTTGCTATACTGTAGTAGCAAGCTATGTGAGCTTCTTGGGATGTGGCGCGGGCTGTCCGCCTTTGCCTTGCGTGGATCAGCCCCCAGCCGCGCGGCCCACACGTCAACTGCACATTTGCCGTAGGGGCGGCCGCGGTGGCAGTGAAACTTGGGATGGTTGGATTGGTCAAGTGGGCCATACCGGAGCAGGAATAGTAAAGGTCAGTTTCTTTCACAAAAGGCTTACTGGATCAGAGGCGTAATGAGTTGCACGGTTGTTCAATGCCCCTCACCATCCTTTCCATGCTTTGATCTACACAAAGCCTTTCATTTTGAATTGTTGGCTCCATGAATTTGATGATCATCCGCCGACAGAATAGTTAGGACCCAAGGTTTTGTAACGGTTCATCGGCAGCTGCCGGTCAACACATTGTGCATATCGATGGCACACTTACGCGTCCCTCCAACAAGGGACAAGGGTCACTCTTCGGAGCCTCAAACCGTCCGGGAACTGGGTTTCCCCCACTTAACGACGGACCTAAATAAAGATCCAAGGCGCATTATGTCACACAACTGCTCCGTAAAAGCCGCCTGCAGTTCATTTTTTTTACCAAGTATCACCGAATACGTCTTTTAGCAGCATTTGCCCTATCCGGCCTTGACAAATATTCTGCCTGCCACCCTACGTAACGAACTAGTCAACATCAAGCTGGTACCTACCTAGGTAGGTAAGTAGAGTAGCTAGAGGTACCTATCTCTGGCTTACAGCCGAGCCGGCCGAGAAGCCTGGTTTTCCGATGGAACTCGCCTCGCCTCATCTCAGCTCGGGACGTGATGAACTAGAAACTCTGCATCGGCTGTTGATGTAATAGGTAAAATGTTTAGTTGAGCAGTCATGCCTACCACAGCCGTCATTTCAATGCGTTAACGGTGGTGGCTTCTCAAATACTAAATCATTTTCCACGGAGCTGGATTTGACATCACCAACCTCTAATTTAGTGTGCTTCCTTAACAAGCTTGATATTCGACTTGCAGGTATCCAAATAAAAATCAAGCGCCAACGAGACCTTCCTGGGAAGTGGGTTCTCTACTAGATGTCTGGAAATGTACCTCGCAAAGTGAAGAAGGTCATGAATCAAATTGCAATTTGAAAATTTCCACTTGAGGTCTACTGATTGAACCGTTTCGATGAAAAGCTGGACAAGTTTTGAACTCTGCAATTTTGAATGACTCAAAATAACAGTCCTTCAGCCTCGGAAGATGAATTGACAAGGAAAACCTATATCAGATTCAATATTCCAAGTAGGTAGGTACTTGGCCATCACTTTACCGGTATACCTAGGTAACCTTAGGCAGGGCTGCTAAATACCTCCTTACACGTACCATCCAGATTTGTTGTACAGATTGCACATTTCACTGGACTCTCTCTCTCTCTTCTAATTCAGGTTCTGAAGAGCAGCGAAAAGTATGACGAAATAGTTGAATATCAAGATTTCAGTGAAGGGATCTCGGAAGTAAGCACCCACTTCCTTCTCATTCATCTACGGCACACCTGGACAGTCTTTACGACATTCACACTACCACCCGGACGAATGTTGAAGCAGGGAGGCCCTGGTGACTGAAATCGTATAAGAGAGCACGCTCACAATACCAGCTTTCATATGAACACGAATTATGAACAGACGCGGTGTGAATGCTTTCACATTGTGTATGGGGGAAAAAGAAAACGAAAATTGAGTGACTGCCAATATCACCTTTCCGAACGTGCTACCAGGCCCGCAAAATCGATGTTCTCAGTGGTCCTATGTGAGGAACTTCGTGGATTCGAAGTCCTCAATATCACTTGTTATTGCCACCGGCACCGCTGCCACTTGAACTACCGCCATTTCCATACCCAGCTGCGTTGTGTCCCGAAGCACCAGGAGCCGTATAGTATGCGCCTCCTAAACCGTTGTTGTAGTAGGTCTTGCGTCCTGAGTCAGCCTGAACACGCTGAAAACTCACCTTGACCTTATGGACAAACTTACAGAGCCATCAGGGTTGGAGTAATAGTACGAGCCATTGCTTTGATTGAATATGTCAGCCTTCCGGCGGAGGACGCGTCATAAAGCGACCTTCTCAGGTCAAAGGAAGAAAGAATACTTCTTACCTGTTCGAATAGTGGTATGCATTGGATCCATTGCCGTAGTCACGCGCACAATAGTGGTTACCCTAGACAGTCCAGGTCAGTCAGCCATGTTGTTTACAGCCCAGTAGTCAGAGCACCGCTTGGCTTGCCTGGCTGTTGGTGCCTGAGCTTTTGTACGTGAAGTCTCTGTCCGACATTGTGGGTTTCAATTTATCGATCAAAAGGCGCTGAGAGCTTTGCAAATATTATCTGATGGGGAGAAGCATTGGTCCAAATAGAGGCGGGTGTTTGTGAGGGGACGCCGAAGCTTATATAAAGTGCACGAGGACCGTATCGAGCCGGCAGGAGCTTTCCACTCCTTGTATCAAAGAAGCTCTGATCCTGATACCAACAGGGTTCGTTCTTGAGTTCCCAGCCCAAGCTGAAGATTTCGGCAATTTTCTTTCGACCGTTGCTAAGTCGCATCCAAGGGCTTGCTTGTGATAAGCAGCCGTCCTAAGTCTAATTTCGTCGCAGGTGGAGTTTCTCCCGTGTGATAAAGGTTGCAACGAAGGCACTATGCTCACGGCTCGTACGCAAAGACCAGACACGTCATTGAAGTCTAAATGAAGAGAACTTTGGAAGCCTCGGTAGTTGCTCCAGGTGATGTTGGATAATTGATAGTCTAGGTATTTTCTATACATACAGCTGCGCCGTCTCGTCTAGATAAACAATTATGGGGTTGCAAATACTGGGCAATGAATCCCACAACTGGAGCCATTGAGATTGGGTAGCTCCGTCGATTTTACAGCTTCTTCTCTCCCCAGTTCGCCTCTGGATTGGCGGCTACGTCGACATCCTCGTGCTCGGACAAGAACTTCTCCGCCTCGAGCGCTGCCATGCAGCCAGAGCCTAGAGTCAAGTTAGCGACAAGTCAACAATACTATACTTGGGGAAGGGGTCACATACCTGCGCTCGTAATGGCCTGCCTGTACTTCTTGTCCTGAACGTCTCCAGCAGCGTAGACACCCTCAATGTTGGTGACGGGTGTGCCATTCTTGGTGACAATGTAACCGTCGTCGTCAGTGCCGATCTGGCCCTTGACAAGGCTGGAGGCAGGATCGTGGCCAATGGCATAAAAGAGGCCGTTCGCCTCGAGAGTCTCTTCCTCGCCTGTCTTGACGTTCTTGACAACCAGCTGGTTCATGAGGCCCTTGTCGTCGCCCTTGATCTCCACACCAGTCGTGTTCCACTTGATGGTGACGTCCTTGTGCTTCTTGAGCCTGTCAGCCATGACCTTGCTGGCACGGAGCTCGTCCCTGCGGACGAGCACGGTGACATGGCTAGCATATTTGGTGAGGAACATGGCCTCCTCAGCGGCAGAGTCACCACCACCGATGACGACCAGAGGCTTCTTCCGGAAAATAGGCGCGGCACCATCGCACACGGCGCAAGCCGAGACACCATTGTTCCAGTACTTCTCCTCGCCGGCGAGACCCAGACGACGGGCAACGGCACCAGTGGCAATGATGACGGTGTCCGCGGTGTGGGTGGTGTCAGGATCCCACTCGGTGGAGTACTTGAAGGGGCGGTTCTGAAGGTCCAGCTTGGCAACAGTCTCGCTGATGATCTTGGTGCCGAAGCGCTCGGACTGCTTGCGCATGTTGTCCATGAGCTCTCCACCCATTATTCCCTCGGGGAAACCGGGGAAGTTCTCGACATCGGTGGTGGTGGTCAGCTGGCCACCGGCAGCTGTGCCGTTCGCCATGAAGCCCTCGTAAAGGGTGGGCTCGAGATTTGCGCGGGCCAGGTAGATGGCAGCCGTGTGGGCGGCGGGCCCAGAGCCGACGACTGAGAAGAGGAGGAGAATCATCAGTTAGGGAACTTCAACTTTGCGTTGAAGCGAGGGGGGCCAAGGTAAGATGGAGGGACATACCGAGTACCTTGGTGTGAGTGGACATCTTTGCGGCGCCGAAGCTGTGGAGGTCAGAGGAGAAGCGCGATTGGGATTTGAAACCAGCGGTAGCAAGTGCGGCTACAGAGAGGCTGGCTGCGCTGGACCGGAGGGGACGCGTAAAATACTTGAAAGACAGCTTGACGTTGGATCTGGAGACGATGATGAAGGAAGTAGGAGGCAAAGGCAAGTTCGAGAAGACTGGAGGGGCCGGAAGATGTCGAAACCGGAGCGGGAGCAAGGCCAAGGCGTAAATTTATGGGGCTATTTTGATATGGGTCTGGATTGGATTTGTCATGGACATGAACCAAAGATTTCGGCGTGACAGCGGACAATTTTCAAATACAGAGTCGTGCAATAGGCGTGAGGATTGGAGCGTGGGGCGTATTGACTGAGGCGTGCGGCGATATTCAATTCACATGTTGCTGAGAAACACACTCGTTGCACTACTTGTTCTCCAAAAATTGTCAGCGATATAATTCCATTGCGCCCGCGCGGCCTCGGCCCCGATCGCGCAACTTTGAGGACCCCGCCATGCACAACTTAGTCAGCAGCAAGGCTGACAGGGATAGGTGTGCTGTCGAGGATTATAACGATAAGAGATAAGAGGTATTCGAGCCCATACCTAGGGTACCTTACCTGGTAGCACGTACGGAGGCATTCTGAACGTTTCCTCATCAACTCCATACACTAACGACTTCTCTCCGCAACCACCTCTCCATACTTGCAACGGATAGCCAGTGATTTCTCGAATATTTTGATAAGACTTGCCGTATTGCAGATCGCAGTCTCACTAAGATGGTGAGGTCCGCCACCGTCACGGCGGCAGCCCAGCTATCCGAGCAGCTTCTCTCGAAAACAACGCCCCAACAGCCTCCCACCTTCGCCTTTACCCCTTTCCTCCAGAAAACATATCTACACAGCCTCCCCGCCGACCGCCCCATATGCCGAGCGTACACGAATGGACATTGTCCCCTTGGCACCCGCTGTTCTGAGCGACATGTCTCTAGCACCACGAAGCAAGAAGGTGGCAGTGGTGGTGGACATCCCTTCAACTCCCTGGTCTGCAAGCACTGGCTGAGAGGCCTCTGCAAGAAGGGCGAGACCTGCGAGTTTCTTCACGAGTTCAATCTACGCAAGATGCCCGAGTGCAACTTTTTCCTGAGGAACGGATTCTGCAGTAACGGCGATGAATGCCTGTACCTCCACATCGACCCCCAGAGCAAGCTGCCGCCCTGTCCACACTACGACCGAGGCTTCTGTCCGTTGGGCCCCCGCTGCGCCAAAAAGCATGTTCGCAAGAAGATGTGCCCATATTTCCTGGCAGGTTTCTGCCCTGATGGTAGGGACTGCAAGGAGGGCGCACATCCAAAGTGGAGAAAGGACAAGGACCTGGAGAAACCTCAGGTCAAGGTCGAGAAGAAGGAAGAAGACATTAGTGCCGTGGGAATGGGCAGGCATCATTTCGACGACGATGAGGAAGGCTCCATGTCATTCAAGGACCGGGGAGATAGAAACCGGGATCGGGACAGAGAAAGGGACCGCGGTCATGACCGTGCAGAACGAGGTGACAGAGGACAGGGCAGATTTGGAGGGCGCGGTGGGCGGTGGAGAGGCAGAGGAAGCCATAGGGCTCGTGGGGGCAGGCACTAGGCTAGGGTCTGTGGTGGAGGATCATGCACGTTGCATTGAATCAGAGTCTTGATACCCTTTCGAAGGCGAGAAGTAGTTACTATCGACGTTGAATACAATATGGTGCTGCATCCAGGACACAGTCTGGTGCAAGCAGGTTGGTCTAAAAATAATAATGACATGTCGTCGGAGGCTTAACAGGGGTCCAAGGGGTAAGGCTGGAAATACGCGCGGCGGTGTGCACTGAGCACCACCCACCGGGTCAGGCAGGGAATCTCAATTTCAGGTGTATAATTTCACGGCATATTCATAACCACAAAATTCATCATCCATGCACATCATTTCACCCTTCAGTACCACAACGCGCCCGAACGCGCTCGTGAACTCAATCTGCTGATATCGGAATCCTTTTGCCACCATCCGTTGCTAAGGATTCTGACGTTGGGTCAGCATTTTCTCTAGCAACGCCTGCCAATAGATTGAACACCATGTCGTCTCTGAAACATCATTTTGCAATCAGCCTCAAACAGCTGGCATGATATAAAGTGCCCAGCAGCTTACTACAGTCGACTATCTCCCGACCGACTGAACCTCACTCAGCCGGTGATGCTCCTCGCTGGGTTTCGTATGCCGGATCTGACGCCTCGCGACCCTTGCTCCTCTTCCTCATCCTGCGCTCTGGTTGTCCTTGGGCACCATGGCGCGCTCCAGAGGCTGGAGGCTACGTTGGTGGACGAACCTCACTATTGAGCATCCCCGGGCCACTCAGATACTCCGCGAGCTGCGTGGCTTCCTGCCGCCGCTGAACTTCATTACTCTTCATTACGCCTACTTCATCGTAGTTGTTCTGCTTACTTCGGTTATCTTCTGGGGCTCATCAAATCCGGCTCATAGCATCAGCTATACTGACAGCCTGTTTCTTACTGTTTCGGCGATGACAGAGGCTGGCTTGAACACCGTTAATCTAAGCCAGATGACAACTTGGCAACAAGTGCTTCTGTTTCTACTTATCTTGTTTGGCGGGGCCATCTGGGTCTCCATCTGGACCGTTGCCTTCCGCTTGCATGTTTTTGAGTCTCGTTTCGAGGACATAGTCAAGGCTGAAAAGGCTCGCAGAACCGGGAGCACCCTTAGTCTCTCCTTTTTTCGGACGGCCACGACAAACAAGGCCACTACCGCGACACAGGATGATCGCATTCTCGTAGGCATGGGATCAAAGTTGGAGACTAACGGTAGCAGCCAAGATGCTGATACCGGGCCTACCGAGGTGCCTGATCGCCGGAGCACAGCTTCCCTCCCAACCCAGGGAGGCACAGATGAGCAAAACATAGAGGGCCCAGTCGGTGGGCACGAGTCGCATGATAGAGTGCCTTCTCCCCGTTCCCGGATTACCTTTGCGGATGACCCACCACACATTGGAACTAGGGATGCCAGGACCACGGCTAGCGTCTATGCAAATGACAATCGAACGAGGAGAAGAAACGTCGAGAACACTGAGTCCAAAGAACCAGAGCCTGGCACTGCAAATGCGGATATGCACCGCATTCTCACCGACAAGGCGGGTCGAAATGCACAGTTCCACAATCTCACTACACAGGAACGCGAGCAGTTGGGAGGCTATGAATATCGGGCGCTTAAACTCCTGTCTATTGTTGTGCCTCTCTACTTTGCCCTGTGGCAGTTTCTAGGCTGTATCTCCTTGGGTGCCTGGATTGCATACAACAAATCCGAGGTAACCATCGCCAATGGCCTCAATCCGTGGTGGACAGGTATCTTTTTTGGCGTGTCTGCCTTCAACAACTCGGGTATGGGTCTTCTCGACGCCAATGTGATCCCTTTCCAGGACAGTTACTTCGTTCTGATTGTCATGGGGGCCATGATACTCGCGGGTAACACCGCGTACCCAATTTTCCTGAGATTCATTTTCTGGTCCATGGCGAAAGTACTGTCCTTGACAACGGCAGAGGACAGTTTCAAAGACTTCAAAGGCACCTTGCAGTTGATTTTGAAGTACCCTCGGCGTGTTTACACCAACATGTTTCCCGCCCGCCAAACCTGGTGGCTATTGTTCATGGTCTGTCTGCTCAACTTTATGGACTGGGTTAGCTTTGAGATTCTCAACCTGGGCAACCCTATCATCGAGGCTATTCCCGTGGGTGCCCGCGTCATTGACGGACTGTTCCAGGCCATAGGTATGTTACTGCCACGCTCTCATCAAATGTGTTATACAGCTGCTAAAAAAAAACTGTAGCTGTGAGGTCAGGGGGCTTTTATGTCGTCCCTATATCATCGGTCTACATTGGGTTACAGATCCTCTACGTGATCATGATGTATATCTCGGTGTACCCTGTGGTGATTACTATGCGTCACTCGAATGTGTATGAGGAACGGAGTCTGGGCATCTATGCGGATGACCCGGATCTAGTGACGGACCCAGAGCATGGCAAGCAGCCCTCTAATGGCCTTCAAAGGCATGGCACAAACAACAGCGCCACGAGCGCCCAACGACGTGGTCAGACGAAAGCTGCCCAGATTTCAAGCGCCTTCAAACGCCATTTTGCTCTGCATGGCGTGGGTGTCGCCGCGCAAGAAGACAATGCAGACGGACGTCTCAGCTTCATCCGCCAACAGATTCAAGGCCAGGTTGCGCACGACATCTGGTTTCTCGTCCTCGCCGTGCTCGCAATCAGCATCATCGAGACACGACACTTCCTGGATGATCCCGTCACCTTCAGTGTATTCAACGTCATCTTTGAAGTCGTATCCGCGTACGGAACGGTCGGAATAAGTACCGGTCTGCCGAATGCCGCATACAGTTTTTCGGGCGCTTGGTACACCGGGAGTAAGTTGGTCTTGTGTCTTGTCATGCTTAGGGGCCGTCATCGGGGTTTGCCTGTGGCGCTAGACAGAGCGGTGAGGTTACCAGGCGAGCACCTTCACCGCGACGAGGAGGATGATTATAGGATTCGGAGGAGTATGACTAGTCGGCGAATGAGCGTCGAGTGAATTGTTCAAGTAGTTGGCTCTCATGCGGAGAGGCCTGCCCTCGATGCTGCGCACTCAGGGAGCAAGTGGCAGGACGGTGACGGCTCAAGGCTTCGCTCCTGCTTGGGAGACATCAGCAAGGTAGGGAGCCTTCACGATCCGCTGAAGGCTGAAACGATAGTGACAGTTCTTTGCAGTCGTACAGAGCAAATGAATACAAATTATTGAGAGACGTTCGAGATTGGCTGAGATCGACTTGGGCTCTTATAATATTACTGTTATTACTTCTGTCCACATTGCTCCGATCCTTCAGATCAAGGCTTAACGATGCATTGCATGATGCATGTTCAGTCATTCCATCACGATATATTATTTGAAATCAGCGAACGACACGGCGCCCGATCGTCAGGCCCGCAAAGAAATGTGGACTCAACTGACATCATGTTGTGCACGAACACCACAAAGCGCGGTATTTGTTTGACTCTGAAGGACTATCAATGCGACATTGAATTCTTTGCATTTATACGTCATTTGTGGGTTTCTTTTGCAAAGAACGTCATTTTCACTGAGCAGATGGACAACATGCAAAAGAGAGAAAAAAGATCAAAAAGCTCACGAGCACCCAAAGCCTCGCGTGCAGATTTATCAACTCTCTTCACAATTTGACTCCAGCCTCTGGTGAATTTTGCAAGCGGCCTTGACCCGCTGCGTGTATCATGGACTCCTCTGACAGTAACAGTCGCGACAGAGAAAAGTCATCAGACCTGCTTGCAGAAGACCCTGAGCTACTGAACCAGCCACCGTTCAATATTCCACCAGGTACAGGCCATCAGTCCAGTGGGAATTTGAAACCACCACAGAACGGTCTTCACGATAGCAATGTCCGGTCGCGAAGCAGCTTGGCAGGCCTCCCCAGCCGCTGGAGATCCACTCCCAGAGCGGATGGAAAGCGCGAGCTTACTGAAGATGAGTGCTATGATATCCTAGCATACAGCTGGCCAAAATGGAAGAAATGGGGATTTCTGAGTGTACGTGTGTCTGCATACATCCCTTCTCTTCCCTCAGTCTAGCCTGGGCATATGAGAGACCGAGGCTTTACTTCCGTCGAAAAAACGCATCCTTCACGCCTAGCAAACTTTCCGAGATGATTTTGACTGACTCCTATTGTGCTAGGTGATCGCTGCGATCCAAATCTCCATGAACTTCAACACATCGGTTTTCCCAAACGCCGTGACGCCCATCGCCGACCATTTTGGTGTCAGCGAACAGGCTGCCCGAGTGGGTCAATGTGTTTACCTTGTAATGTACTCATTCGGCTGTGAGCTTTGGGCGCCATGGAGTGAAGAGTTTGGCAGGTGGCCCATTTTGCAGCTGTCGATGTTTCTCATAAACATCTGGCAACTTCCCGCGGCATTTGCACCAAATTTTGGTAGTATTGTCGTTGCTAGAGCGCTGGTAAGATGAAACTGCCATGAGATACCTGGAGAACCCTCCGCGACTGTAATTGACAACTCTTAGGGTGGTCTGTCAACAGCTGGTGGCAGTGTGACTCTCGGTCTCATCGCTGATTTGTACGAGCCGGAAGACCAACAGTGGCCTCTAGCATTCATCGTCTTGTCATCCTGCATAGGTACCAGTATTGGTGGTGTCATCGGTGGTCCCATCCAATATTGTGAGTAGCCATGATTTGCACAACCGAAGCTGCACTGCGCCCTAGCTGACATGAATTCTGTTCAAAAGACATTTCCTGGCATTGGAACTTCTATATACAGCTCATATTTGGCGCGTCCGTCCAACTGGTGCACTTTTTCATGCCTGAGTGCCGATCGACCATCATCATGGACCGCGAAGCCAAGCGCCGCCGCAAAGAAGGCATAGAGGATGTCTACGGTCCCAACGAGCTGAAGAAGCCTCGCATCTCGCTCAAAGAGGCTGGTAGAATCTGGCTCCGCCCCTTTGAAATGTTTGTCCGGGAACCTATCGTTCTCTGCTTGTCGGTGCTATCTGGATTCTCAGACGCCATCATCTTCATCTTCCTGGAGGGCTTCAGTCCTGTATACGACCAGTGGAATTTCAGCATTCTCGCCAAGGCATGGGCTTTCATCCCAATCAACCTAGCCTATTTTCTCACTTATTTCTCCTATCTTCCTTGGATATGGAAAGATGAGCGGACGCGAAAGGTAAAGGGTGCGAATTGTCATCAGCCGGAGAGGCGGCTGAAATGGCTCCTCTGGGTCGCACCGCTCGAACCGATCGGCCTTATGGGCTTCGCATGGACTTCGCTGGGTCCCGGCCGCGGCGTGCATTGGATCGCGCCCATGATATTCTCGTGTCTGATTGGCATAGCCAATTACGCTATCTACTTCTCCTCCGTTGATTATATGATCGCAGCTTATGGGGTTTATTCGGCCTCGGCCTGTGGAGGCAGTAAGTATCACTCCCTCGTGTTTCAAGGTCTCCTGCTATGTCCCAAGGAAAATCTCAATCACCCTGACTTTGGCTCCATTCGATACTGATACGTTATGCTGTACTAGATGCGTTCGCTCGGGACTTCCTCGCGGGAATTTCAGCCATGTTCGCTATCCCCATGTATTCCAACATTGGAAGCACGTACCCAACAGAGTACGCAAGTACCATTCTATCGTGTCTTTCTTGCCTGTGAGTAAATTTCGTCATGAAAACGAAGCTCTATATCAGCCAGGCTAACGCACAAATTAGGGTGGTCATTCCCATATATGTGTTCTACTGGAAAGGGACTGTAATCCGTGAGAGGAGCAAATTTGCGCAGACACTGGCTGCGGATCGTGAAGCGGTTGGTGGCAGGCGTGTGAGCAAGGCGGACAATTTGCCCTACCCGGAAGTATGAGATATATAATGTAGCCTCCAATGGATACTAATTTGGTCATGCAATTGTCGCAAACGTTGCAAAAGTTGGCAAAGCACAAAAGGGTCACAACATCGCAAAACAACAATTCATTCACGAAGTGTGTTTCTCCCGGAGCTGTAGGCAGGAGGAAAGAACGACTGACGATGTCTGACGGACCTCGTCAGGGGCCGTCAGCTCCTGTCGGTAGTTCGATAACTTAGCAGAAATAATAATAACATGCCCTCGAAATTAATATCATAACTTTTGTAACCTATACGATCTTATTATCTTTTATAGTAGAGACGCTAAGCTTTATAATAACTCGGGACCTTTTTTATTATTATAACTACTAGACAAACGTTTTCCCTTAATACTTTATTACTCCTATATACTTATACTCTCTCTATCCCTCTTAATTAAAAGCCTGTTATATAAGTTAAACCGTAATTATAACCGTTATTAGTTACCTTTATTTTAATCGATTTGGTCTGGCAGTTAATTAAACGCTGGTTTGGGTAGAGATCTCTAATACGCTAATTGTTATTTACTAAATTACTAACTTTTACTAACCCTTATTACTTATATTACTTATCTCTCTCCCTTATACCTCTTTACTACTCTTTATATACCCTTTATTAAGCACTTTATTAAGCTGGATCTATTTAAAGCAAAACAGATAGCTGCTATTAAGGAACAATTATATATATAGGTATATGCAGTATAAATAGTATATTAGAAACTAAAATCAAGTTCCTTTTTGTCTTTGTTAAAACTTATAAAGTTATTAATAAACTTAGCATTATTTATCTAAGATTAGTTAAGTTAAATATATTGTTTAATAGCCTTTAATAAACTTTGATAAAGGCTAGCAATTATAAATTTCGCAGGGACATTCTTAGGCTTGCCCTAGGAGAATCCAGCTAATTATTTAAAAGATATAGCTTATATAGTATTAGCTACTATTAATAAAAAGGATAATTAAAAACAATTTAAGAAATCGTACTTTTAGGCAGGACTTTATAATAAGGCTAAGAAGTAGTATAATAAGTTAACTACTAAAAATAAGAAGTAAAATAAAATGGTGCTATTATTTTAGGAATAATTTAAGGTTAGGCGTTTAGCTATTAATTATAAGCTTAAAGCTTAAATTAATGCATTTAGTTAGTAATTAAAGGAAACAGTTATTAAGTATATAAAAAGGGCAAAGGCCCTTGCTAATTAAGTTAATAGTTTGCTAAAAGCAAAATTAAGGAACAGATTCTTAGCTTACTTAATAAATAATAGTAATAAAAAGAATATAGTACTTTAAGTTTAAGTTACTAATTGTTTATTCTTTAAGAATATATTAAATAAGGATAGGTTATATAAAAAGAATATTATATTTAATTAAGTTTATAATATGCTAATATAGGCAATTATAGTGCTAAGATATAATAATAACTTATTTTTTATAAATATAAAGGCAAAGGTAATTATACTAGTTACTTAAGAGAAAGCTATAGCAGAGATTATAGTAATAATAAAAAGTATATAAAAGTAGATAAAGAGGTTATTACCCTTTAGGAATTTCTTATTAGTATATACTGCTAACAGCTATTAGCTATTATTAATAGGAAGCAGTAGCTAGCCTAGTAAATAAAACGTATAGTTTAAAGGTATTAATAAAAGAATATTTAGCTTTTAGCAGCCTGGTTTAGCTAGCGATTAATATAACTAGTATTAAAGATTAATTAAATATTAAAGCTAGCAAAGAAATAAATATAGATTTATATAAAAAATAAGGTAATTTTAATATAATAAAGATAACCTGCTATAACTGCAGTTATAAAAGTTATAGTATTAATTAGTATAAATATAAAATATAGCTATATAATCGAAAAGAGAATATATAAATATTAGTATATAATAAAAAAACTAATTTTAAAGCATTTAAAGTTATATTCTTAGAATACTTATAGTAATATTTATAGTTTTATAAGAAATTAGCAAATTCTAATAAATAGTTAAGGTAATATAAAAGGTTTTGCTTAAAACTTATATATAATTAATATAAGTAGGCTTAATTCTTAAAATAATTAAAATAATATTCTAGGTTAAATAATAAAAACTAAGGATAATTATTAACTTTTTATAGCTGCTAATTAAATAAAGAAGAAAAATATGCCTAAGGCTATATATATAAGAAAAGGCTTAGCAGGAGCAAAAGTAAAATAATAAAGAGGATTTGTTATTTTTTTAGCAAATGCTATTAAAGGGAATTAGTTAGTTATATGCTAGAAATACTTAAAAAAGTAGCGTTTTTCTATTTATATAAGCAGGAGGCAAAAAAGATAAATAAGGCTTAAGAGGACCTTTATTATTTATAGAATTTCTTATAAAATTAGATTATTATAAAAGAAAAGAAAAAAAAGAGAATACTATTTTAATTTAAGCTATAATAAAGCATCTTAATAATTAGTTTATAATTAAAAACCTTTTTATAATTAAATAGTAATTATAACCTAGGCCTAGCTTTTTTAACTAAAGTTCTTAGTTAAGATAATAAATAAGGAAAATACTAGAATTAATCCTAACTAGTTAAGAAAGGAAAGGTATAATAAAGAAATTTAAGGTAGTAAAAAGGATAAAGTCCTTATTTATTTAGCCAGTAATTTATAATTAGGCGCTGCTAAATACTAAACGTATTTATTTAAAGTTTATTAAAGTAAATACTAATATTAAATTAATTTAAAACTATTTGGTTAATAATAGCTTGCTAATAAACTTAGTTAGCCCTGGTATAATATTAGCATTAAGCCTGCACCTGGTTTAAGCAAATCTGCCCTTAATGCTTAAAATAGCAAATAATAATATAATTATTATAAACTGCTATATTATTTTCCTGCTAATAGTTAGTAAAATTATATTAATAATAAGGGCTTAGATTACTAGTAAAAAATAAGGCCTATAATTTATTAGTAAGCAGATGCTAATTATAATGCTATAAGGCAGTTATTAATTACTTTAAAAAATACCCTTTGTATTAAAGGCATTTAAGGTTACTTTATAATAATTAAAATAAAGGGCATTAATCGGAAGGGCATCCTGCCCTTTATTTTATTAGTATATAGCAATTTTATAAACAGTAAACTAATTATTAACGAAAGTTCTATTAATATTAATAGCAATTAAAGCTTGCTAATAAATTTTAATAAGAATAGTTAATTTAATTTAAATTATAATTTATTAACTAATTTATTAACTAGGGTAAAGTTAATTAAAAGTATTTTAACCTTAAATAAGCTAGCAAATATAGCTAAATATGTAATATAGAAAAAGTCGCCTTTAAATAAGTAAAGACCTTTTGCTTAAAAGAAATCTTTATAGCAAATAATAACCTAGGTACTTATAATATAATTAAATATATTAGGTTTAGTAATATAACTTTTATTAACTAAGAGAAAGAAGAGCTTATTAATAAGGAAATGCCTGCTATAATATATTTAAAAATATTTGTTAACTTAGAATAAATTAAAGCATCCTTGGCTTTATAGTATTTATAAATTATAAATTAACTTTTATTACTATTAAGAAATGCTAAATTATTAAATAAATTTAGTTTATATATATATTATAATACTAATTATAGCTGCAGGTTAGTTATAGGAAATATAACCCCTGGCATTAGAATTCTCCTACTTTGCTTATAATATTATATTTCCTTATATTTAATAAACGGTTATATTAGCAAACCTAGGGTTTAGATTACAACCAGATTACCAGTGCTTACTAAGCCTTAGTAAGCACTAGTAAGCCTATAATAAGCAGCATTAAGCTATTAACTAAAGGAACTAAATATAAGAATATAATTATTACTATAGTAAATAGCTTTATTAAATAGTTCTTTAGTTATTAATTTAAGTATTTACCTTTAAATAGCTTTATAGCTTTTAATTATTACTTTTAAAATATTATTAATATTATATTTATATATCTTTGCAACTAATTTGCTAATATAAATTCTTTAACTACTATTAATATTTATAGGTATTTAGTATAATTATTATATTTTAATAATTTTTATTTAAACCAGTTTATATATATATTACCTAAATAATATTAATAATATTATAGCTCTTTAAACCTTTACTAAATTTAATATAAAATATTAGCCTGCTAGGCCTATGCTAGCCTAATTATATAAATAAATTTAATAGCTAGAATAAATAATCTAGGAAGTATAGCAAACTTAGCTAGCTAATTTAGTTGCTGCTTTAATTATTATAGAAGTTTATAAGATAAACAAACTAATAACTTATAAAGGCAATAAAGAAATGCTATAGGCCTTCTTTATTTAATATAAGGCATACTTTGCTTATTATTATGCTTAGTTTATTAATAAAGCTAATAAGGTTGCTTTTGCTAGGTATAAATTAAAGGAAAATGCTTTTGCCTGGTATAAATCTATTTTATAAAACCTTTTAAATAATAATAAGGCTATTTAAGATAAAAGAACTAAGGAAGTCTTCTTAAACTTTATAATTTTTAAGAAAGCCTTAAAGGATGCTTTTAGCAATTTAAATAAAGATAAAACTTTTAAATAATAACTTATACAGCTTAAGCAAATATGCTTTGCCTTTAAATATACTGCTAAATTTTAATAAATTTTTACTTACTTAAAATAAGAAAATAGCTTTCTAATATTTTAATTTTATAAAGAACTTAAAGATAATATTAAGGGATAAATTAGCTAAATAAGATTAACTAAAGGAACTTAGCAAGTATATTATTATAGCTGTTTATATTAATAATTGCTTATTTAAATATAAATAAGAAAAAGAACTGTAAAGAGCCCTAGGGTATTTGGCAACCTAAGTTTTAAGTTAATATAGGCAAAAAGTTTAAATGCCTATATTACTAAAGTATTATAATAAAAGGAACTACCTATCTAGGCCTTATAAAACTTAATGCTATATAGTATAAAGGCCTTTATAAGAATAATAAAGAATGCTATAATTATAGCAAAAAGGAATACTTTGCTAAAGATTATTATTAACTAAAATAATAAAACTAGAAACCTGTTTTAAAAGGATAATGATAAGTTAATATAATAAATTAAATATGCTTTACTAAAGATATTAATTTCTATATTAAATAAAAAGGAATAAAAAAAGCAGCAGCCTATATTTATTTAAATAAGAACCTATAGTAAAATTTTTTATTATATAAATCTAAAGATTACTATTACAATTTTATTTCCTTTATAAAATGCCTTAAATACTTTTAAAATAATAAGGAAAATATTTAAGAAATTACTTTAAGCTATTAATTATTTTTAGTATAAATAATAAACCTTAATAAATATAAGCTTTTTAGCTAAACTACTTGCTATAATAACAGTTATATATTATATTATTTTAAGAAAAAAAGGCTTAGAATAGTTTTTTAAGAAATTAAAGGGATATTAATAGTTAGCTATAGGCAGATATAAGCTATTATATAATATAGTAATAAAAGATAGCAATTTTAATTGCTTTAGTATTAAATTCTTCTATTTTAATTAAACTTTAGAAGCAAAATTTTATATAGTATAATAAAATAATATTTCTTAAGAAACCTTTAATAATAAAGATAAAAGACTAATTATTCTGGTATTTTAATAATTTAAGTAATAGTTAGGACAAACTTATATAATTGCCCTAGATACTAGTATTATAGAAATTATAATAGCAGGATAGCCTTTATAAGTAGTTGTATTAAGACTTTAGCAAGGCTATATATTTAAAACTCTTAGCAATGCCCTAAAACTTAAACCAAACTATTTAAAAATACTATTAAATCTTTTAAGTATTATATATTTAAAATAACTATAACATTTACTTATATAATAAAGTAGGTAATAATTTATTTTTATAATAATTTGGCTAAGGGCTAATTAAATACTTATACTATTATTATAAACTTAAGAATTAAAAAAGTTATAAATTATAATATTAGTTTAAGTTATATAATCCTAAGATTTAGAAAAGATATATTTATTTAATGCTTATAATAACCTTATTAGCTTAATAAGTGTTATATTAACTAGTATAAGGTATATAGGTAAGCTAAAGTAAACGAATAGCACTATTTATATAAGGAAAATTAGGCAGCTATATTTAAAAAATATAGAGTTAATAATAATATATATTAGACTTAATATAAATCTGCTATTTGTAAAAAGTATATAGGTGTAAAGGCATAAGCCTAGTAATATAATTAAAAAGAATAGAAAAAAAGGCTAAAGATGCTTATAAAGGAATAATAAATAATCTAAGACTATAGGTTCTTATATATAATAATAAATAACCTATATATATATATTATATTCTAAGTTAAGATCTATAATTAAATATATAGTATATTATTAAATAGTAGCGCTTAAGGAAATTATGCCTTATTAAATATTATTAATAGAAATAAGATCCCTTAGTATTAAAAGGAATACTTTTATAAACTTAGCATTATAAAAGGAATAAAAGTCAGTTATAAATAAAAAGTAATTAATATAAAAACTAATTATTTATTTATTTTAATTTAAGGACTTATAATACTTATTTCTTTTAATATTATAAATATAGCATATTATAAGTTAATCTTAGGAATTTTATAATTATAAGCTATAAACTTATAAATAAATTAAACTATTAGCTAAATTTCTTAGGATAATACTATACTTTAAAAAATTAGTTGCAATTATAAAGCAGGGAAGCAGTTTAATTACTAAGAATAGCTTAAGAAAGCGCTTAAATAAACTTATATATACTTTTTAAAAAAAATAGAAAAGAATTATACCTTTATAAACCTTTAATAATAAGGCATAAGTAAATTACTAGATAAACCCTTATATTAATAATAATACCTTTTATATTTTAAAATAAATATAAAAGCAAATATACTTAATAATAAACTAAAAAAATATTCTTAAAAAAATATTATTAATATACGAAAGTATTTTTAAAAAATATATAATATTAAACTTTTTAAAATATATATAGTATAATTACAAAATACCCTTAAAAAAAAGAAATAATACCGAAATTTTATAAGATTTATAAACTTAATAAAGTATAGCTTAAGGCACTTTAGAAGTATTTTAATAAAAACCTTAATAAAGGCTATATTAAACCTTTATAATTTTTAGCAGAATATTTAATCCTGTTTATTTTAAAGAAAAACAGCAAACTTAGACTTTATATAAATTACTAATAGCTTAATAATATTATAATTAAGAATTGGTACCCCTTACCCTTAATTAAAGAGCTTTAAGATAGACTTTAAGAAGCAAAATAGTTTATAGCAATAGACCTTAAAGGCGCCTATAACCTAATTAAAATTAAGAAAGGCAAAGAATAGAAAATAGCTTTTAAAACTTGCTATAAATATTATAAATATATAGTAATGCCCTTTGGTTTAACTAATATACTTGTATTATTTTAAGAAATAATTAACTAAGTCCTTTGCAAATACCTTAATATCTTTATTATTGCTTACCTTAATAATATTCTTATCTTTTCTTTTATGCTTAAACTATATAAAGAATATGTTTATAAAGTTCTATAAAAGCTTTAGGAAGCAAAACTTCTAGTTAAATTAATAAAAAGCTTTTAATATATATAAAAAGTTAACTACTTTAGATATACTATTGCTTTAGAACAAATTAAAATATAAAAAAGGCAAAGTTTAAGCTATTTTTTAACTGGCTTATACCTAAGAATATTAAAAATGTTAAAGCATTTTTTAAACTATATTAACTTTTATAAATAATATATATAAAGCTATAGTAGCATTACTATTATATTTATAGAACTTATTAAAAAGAATAAAATCTTTAAATAAAGCAAAGCAGTAAATAAAGCCTTTAAAGACTTAAAGAAGAAGTTTATAAAAGAACCTATTTTATAAAAAAGCAAACCCTGTAAAACCTTTTAAGATAGAAACTAATGCCTTAGACTTTACACTAGGCAAATAGCTAAGCTAATAAAACAAATAAAAATGCCTATAATTTATTAGCAACTTCTTATAAAAACTAAATAAACCAGAATTTAACTACCCTGTTTATAATAAAGAACTTATAGCAATTATTAAAGCTTATAAAGAATAGAAATACTACCTTATCGGATTACTATACTTAATTATAATATATATTAACTATAAAAACTTAGTATAGTTTATTATAACTAAGGTTTTTAATTAACAACAGGTTAAATAGGCAGAATTTCTTTTATAATTTAATTTTAAAATTATTTACTAAAAAGGATTAAAGAATAATAAAGCAAATGCTTTTAGCAAAAGGCTTAATTATAAAATCAGCATGCTATTATAAAGGCAAACAATTTTTATATAAAATAAAGAAAAAAAACCTTATTTATAAAAAACGAGAACTTAATACTACTAAACGCATTAAGCTAATTAAGAAAAACCCGTTTATAATAATAAAAGATAAATAAAATAACTTTATTATAGAAATTTATAATATATTAGCATATAGATATTAAGGAAATATAGTAATATACTATTATATTATAAAAAATATAGAACTTGCTAAATTTTAAGAAACGTATTAAAGCATTTATTAAAAACTATAATAAATGCAGATATAATAAAACAGAATAATATAAGCTTTATAAATTGCTAAAACCTTTATTAATACCTAGCGCTGCTTAGGAATTAATTAGCCTAAACTTTATTATTAAGCTATTACTATTATAAGAACTTTTAATTAAGGCAGTTTTTAATAATATCTTAGTAGTAGTTTATAAACTAATAAAGTATATATACTTTATCTTTTATAAAAAGGCTAGTATAGCAAAAAGAACTTGCCTATATTTTTTTTATAATAAATCCTAAGCAATTATAAAATGCTAAAAGAAATTATTAATAATAAAAATAAGCTTTTTATTTTTAAATTTTAAATATTACTTATTTGCTAATTAAGCTTAAAATAAAGAATAAGCACCTTATACTACCTTTAAACAAATAGATAAATAGAAAGAATTAACTAAATTATTAAATAATATTTTTTAATTTTATTTTAACTACTAGCAAAATAACTAGGTTAAACTTCTACTATTAATATAGTTTGTATATAATAGTATATATATATTTATAATAGAAAAATTACCTTTTTTTATAAATTATAAATATAAGCTATAAGCTTATTATAAGGAAATTATAGGGTTTAAAGCCTTAATAGCAACTAAGAAAACGCAGCAAATTAAGGAAATCTAAAAAGAAATTTAGTAATATCTTTTTTTTATAGTAATAAATAGCTAAATATGCAAATTAGTAAAAGAATTAAGGAACTAATCCTTAAAAAGGGAGATAAAGTTTATCTTTTTTAATAAAATATTAAAATTAAGTAATTTAGTAATAAGCTTAATTATAAGAAAATTAAACTATTTAAAATTTTATAAAAACTCTTAGAAATTAATTATAAATTATTATTACCTTTAATAATAAGAATATACTTTATCTTTTATATTTTACTTTTTAAATTAGCACTAGTAAATACTAAATTAAATATTAATATAATATTAAAAGATTATAAACCAGAATATAAAGTTAAATAAATTATCGACTTATATAATAATAATACGAAATATCTTATTAAATAAAAAAGGGTATAAATATAGCAAAAAATACCTAGGAATTAATTAATAATTTAAAAAACTGCTAATAGTTACTTAACTAGTTTTATTAGGCTACCTAAGGCCTGGAAACAAATTTAGTTTAAAAGAACCTATTAGTTATAAACCTCTGGCAATCTAGAAGGCTTATAAAGTAATTAAATAATACTTAATTAGTTATAAACTAAAACTAGTTATAAAATATAACTAATATAACTAACTAAGACTAGTTATATTATAACTAGTTTTAGGAAATAAAGAACTAGTAAAAAGAACTTAGCTATACTTATATTTTATTATAATCTTAGGAACTATTAGTATTACTAGCCCTAGAATTTAATTTACTTGCAGAAACCTCTTTATTTAAAAAAATCTAAACTAATTAACTATTATATTCCCTATATTTATAGAATTTTAATTAAAACCCTTAAAACTAGGATTTGCAGCTACTGCTTTAAACTTCTTAGAAATTATTTCTTAAACTACTTTAGTAATATAATAATGCTCTTTTTTAGCAAAACCCTTATTTACTAGCTTTACCCCCTTTTTTTAAAGAAATCGTTTTTGCTTTTTAAAATAAAATAAGCAGGATAAGAACTTATTTAAATAAGCCTAAATTTCTATTAATTGCTTCTTCTTTTTAAGCTTATAACTATTAAAACAAAATAGCTTATTAGTTATTTGCGATATTACAAAACAGAAGTTAGTAAAAATACTAAGGAAAAAAAAATAGGTAAAATAAATAAAAAGATATTAGCAAATGTAAAGCATTGCAAGTGCGTTTATGCTTAATGCATTATATATAACTTTTTATAGAATTTACTATTTTATAAGTAACCCTCTTCTTTAAATAAAATAAGCATAATATAACTTTATAATCTTACCTTTTAATAAAAGAGAAATGCTTTAAATAAGTAAAATGCTTTTTAAATAGTTTAGATAAAATAAAAAGTACTTTTATAATATAAGAATTTTAAACTTTGCTTAATATAATGAATTAGGAAATTATAATCTTATATAAGAATAATAAATAGGAAACTTATAAAAGATCTTTTGGAATAAAAGAACTAAAAAGGAAAATAATATTATAATACTAATTATAGCTGTAGATTAATTATAGGAAATATAACCCCTGGCATTAGGATTTCCCTACTTTGCTTATAATATTATATTCTTTTATATTTAATAAACAGTTATATTAGCAAACTTAGAATTTAGGTTATAACTAAATTACTAGTGCTTACTAAGCCTTAGTAAGTATTAGTAAGCCTTAATAAGCAGCATTAAGCTATTAATTAAAGAAACTAAATATAAAAAATATAATTATTATTATAGTAAATAGCTTTATTAAATAGTTCTTTAGTTATTAATCTAAGTATTTACCTTTAAATAGCTTTATAGCTTTTGATTATTACTTTTAAAATATTATTAATATTATATTTATATACCTTTGCAATTAATTTGCTAATATAAATCTTTTAACTACTATTAATACTTATAGGTATTTAGTATAATCATTATAATATACTAAATAGCATGTTTTATTTAATGCTACTACCGTTTCTAACTTATTTATTTATTTATAACCAAGATTATTAAATAAATGCTAGCCTAGATAACTAAAATAATAGTATGCTAGTACTAAAGGCTTTGGCTTTTAAGAAGGATTAGCAAGCATTTATAGCTAAAGTTATAATAATTGGAACCGGAGGTTAACAGGCATTAATAAAGGGTGTTAAATATAATTAAAAGGCAGTGCCTGCTCTTTTATTAATAGGCAAGCTAATAAAATAAAGTTTAAAAATAAATTAAAATATAAACCAGCGTTTATAGTAATAACTATTAAGCAATGCCTTATAGGCATAGGTAAATATATAGTTTAAAGACTTTAGAATTAATATTAATAAGAAAAATAAAATATAAAAGCAGCAGAAACTTATATAGCGTTTAGTATATACTTAAAGGCATTTGTTTATATTTAGCTTAAAGAATATAAAGCTAATGGATTTAGTAATCTATTTTATAAAGATCCGCCTAAGATTTAAGCCCTTTTGATTATTATAACTAAGGTATATATTAAATAAGGTAATATTTATATAAAGATTATATTTAATAATAAAGGCTATTAGTTTCCTAGTTCCTAAAATATTAAAATAGGGTGTATATTTAAAATACCCTGTAAAAAAGAATAGTAACTATTGCTTTATTACTAATTTTATACCTATTAATTTATATACTATTAAGCCTTAATAGCTAATATATTCTTAGGATAAAGTATTTAATATATTGCTATAGGTAAAATATAATGTTTTCTTTTAAAGGAATACTATTAATAAATATTAGGCAGTACCTGTTATAAAAGAATATAAGTACTATATAGCCTTAATTATACTAAATATATAGTATTTAATGCTTTAAATGCCTTAGAGGATAATAGGCAGCAGTTATATATATTATGCTTTAGGGAATATTATCTTATAATAATTATACTAAATACCCGTGAGTATTAGTAATAGTTAAAGGATTTATATTAGCAGATTAGTTATAAAAGTATATAAATATAATATTAACGATATTTTTAAAAGTAATAATTAAAAGCTATAAAGCTATTTAAAGGTAAATACTTAGATTAATAACTAAAGAACTATTTAATAAAGCTATTTACTATAATAATAATTATATTCTTATATTTAGTTCCTTTAATTAATAGCTTAATGCTACTTATTAAGGCTTACTAGTGCTTACTAAGGCTTAGTAAGCATTGGTAATCTGGTTATAACCCGAACCCTGGGTTTGCTAATATAACCGTTTATTAAATATAAGAAAATGTAATATTATAAGCAAAGTAGGGGAATCCTAATACTAGGGGTTATATTTCCTATAACTAACCTGCAGCTGTGGTTAGTATTATAATATATTTTTAGTAAGTGGCCTATATATAGAAATTTAAATTTAATAAATAATAATAGCAACTAATAGTATACTATTTTTTAGTAAATTGGTTTAGCCCTGCTAAGTTTAATAGGCTATTATAAAGGAAAAGAAGTAGCATTTAATTAATATATTAATAATTATATAGTATTAAGCAAGGGTTTTTAAAATATATTTAATTTCTTATATTTAAATTACTTTTTTATATATAAAGTTTAGTTAGTATATATTATCTTTGGCAAAAATAGTATTATTTAAAGCGCAAATCTATTTATTAAGATTTAAGCTGCTAAGTAGCTATATTTGCCCTGCTAAAAAGCATTAAAAGCAATTCTTTATTTAAGCGCTAAAAGAGAATTATTTATTAATAACTAAGGAATTAAAGAAGTTTTTATATTTACTTTTATTTTTTAAAGCAATTTATTCCTAATTAAATATTTTAAGTTATAATTTTAAAAATAGCATTTATAAAAAGGGTATTAAAGATAATGTTAATAGATATAGTATTAAAGTAAAAGAAATAGGTGCTAAAGCTATTTAAATAGTTATTTTACTATACTTAAGTATTTATAGAAATTTATAAAAAGGTGTAATGTTAAATATATATAATGCCTAACAAATACTAATAATATTACCTTAGTACTAATATATTAAATAACTTTATAAAAGGAGTTTTATTTTAAATAGCAGATTATAAGGCTAAAATGCAAATAACTAACTAGTTAATAATAAAAATAAAAATGCTATATTTTTTTATTATTTAAGCTTAAGAATGCAAAAATATAATATAGTATTAGGGAAAGGGAAATATTAGCTATTATATATTATTTATATAATATATATTTTTAAATAATTAAATTGCTTATATTAATTCTGATTTATACTAATTATCTTAACTTAATTTCTATTTTAATTATGCCTGTAATGCTAAAGAGGAAAGTAGTAATATAGATTAATAAACTATATATATTTGATTTTTTAAATTATTAATAGGTTAAATAAAATATAAATAATTAAAATAGCTAATAAACTATTATATTTAATTGGCCTAATAGCAAATTAAGGTAAAGATTATACTAATAAATTGCTATTATTTTTAATAAGCATTAACAAAGGCTATTAGCTATTAATAATTTTTATCTGTTTAGGATAACTAATAATTCGAGAACCAAGGATAGGTATATTATTATTATTTAAATTGCTAAATATATATTAGTTCCTAAGGCTAGGAATATTAATAGCTAAGCTATATATTAATAAATTGGGATAATATAATAGTATTATTAAGTTTTTTATTAAAAAAAAGCTAAAATAATTATAAATAAAACTAATATATAAAGAAAAAAGTATTAAGATTAATGCTATATATTATTAGCTAGTTAATAGTATACTTCTTTATTTTAAAACTAATAATAACTATATTATATATATTATTAACTTAAAAGTGCTGGCAGCTTTAAGGTAGGCTTATAATACTTATAAATACTTTATAATAGCCTTAATAATATATAAATTAAGGGGAGTTTTATAATAGCCAAGATAGTATAAGAATATAAAGAAGTATATAAAGATATATAATTTATATTAATTTATTAATATTTACCAGCTAATATTAGCAAACTATATTTTAGTTATTTTATTAAAATTATAAAACTTAATTAAAACTAACTTTATTAAAAAATATTAATTTAATAAATATAAAAAGGTAAGACTTATATATATATTATTATTAATTACTTTTTAAAGTTTGTTTTTATAAAAGTAATAAATAAACTTAGTTTAGCTAAAGTTATTTATTTATAAAAAGCAAGTAATAGCTATATTAGGATATTTAAAAGAATTATATAGTAATAATATATAGTACTTTTATAGTAAACAAACTTGCAAATATTTTTTAAAAAAAAGGGATATATACTAAATTTATACTTATATATAACCTAACTAGCATTAAATTAATAAAAAAAAGTTGTTTATTTAGTAAAAAAAGCATTAAAAAAAATAGGCTTATATAAAAGATTATTATAATCTTTATAAATAGCTATTAATATTGCAGGTAATTGCAGTAAATTTAAATAATCGGTTAGTTAAGGGAATATTATTTATATTAGCATTGCTAATATTAAATTAGCTAGTATATAGTTCTGCTAAAATAGGCTAAGGGCTACTATTAGTATTTATTAAAGAACTAATAGTGCTATTTCTTAACTGCCTAATAATTAACTTAGCTGCTATTATAAAGGAAATTAGTAAAGAATCTTTATATACTACTTTTAATAATTAGCATTAAGGTTATTATTAGGCAGCCTAAAAGCATTAGTTAAATTATTATATTAATACTATATTAAATATAATAAAGCCTTTTTATATTAATAACCTGGTTTAAGAATATATTTCTTATATTAAGAATATAAAGCTTAAATGCTTTAAGGCAGATAAAGTTAATAATAATATAGTAAAAAAGAGGGCAAATGCTTTTAAACTATGCTAAATAGGTTTTTTAAAAGATTTCGGCTATTTATTTATTAATAATAATATTTATTTAAAATTTAGTAATTAAATAAAGATAAAGAAAAGTTTATATTAACAATTTAAAAATATACTAATAATGCTATAATAGAATAAAATATAAATAAAAGAAGAAGGAGATTAAAAAGGAAATTATAATAAAAGAAGAATATAAAAATAATATAAAGAATAAAGAAGTTACCCTTAATCTTACCAGTTAATAATTACCTTTTTAGTTATAAATAGGAACAGTAATATTAATATAGCATTATTTAAAAATACCGTATAAAAGTTATTATATAAAAAGAGTTTAATAAAAACTAATAGTTGCTATTAAGTAAGGGTTAACTAAGGTATACCGATTTATATATATTTAGGCTTTTATAAACTTCGTTTTTTCCCTTTATTCTTATAACCGTTCTTATAACTATTCCCTCTTTTTACCTTATTTCTCTTAATTACTAATCTTATTAGCTTTAACTTTTACTTATTACTTTTTATTATTAACTTAAAATAAAATACTATATATATATCTCTTTACTAGTTATAGTTAATATTTATTATAGTTAATAGCGCTATTCCTAGTCCTTTAGGCGCTATAGAATAGAACTAGCTAAAGAAGTTGCTTTAGTAATATAAGGCTAATTATGCTTATTATAAAAAATAACTATGCTAAGATTAATAAGTTATTTTATTGCTATAAAGTAACCTCCTTAGTATTTAGCAAGTATTAAGGTAATATAAAAGCTATAATAAACTAAGGCAATTTATTTCTAGGATTTATTACTAATACTATTACTATTGCTAAGGTACTTAAAAGATATAGGGTGCTTATTAATGCTATATTATAGTTAAAGTTAAAGAAGATATATAACTTGCCTGCTAAAGAATAAGTATAGTTATTAAGGAAATATATTAAACGCCTTTATAAAAAATATTGCTAAATATATTAAAGTTACTAAATATAGCATTTATATTTACTTTTATTATATATAAAATATATTGCTAAAGGGCAATAAGTATATTAGACCTGTTTAAATAGTTTAATAAAGACTATTAAATGCTAATAAATAGGGCCTAAATAACTTAAATAACCCCCCTTTATAAATAATTATAATTTAGCTATTTTTTTTATAATATTAAAACTATTAAATACCCCCTTTTTAAAACCTAAAGGCATATACCTATTATATATAGTTTTTAATAAGAATATATATAAGGTATAAGTATTATATTTTAATAATAAGTATATAATAATGCTGGTATAAATATTTAAAATAAGTAAAAAATTAATAGTTTAACCTTAATTTTATAGGTTATATCTTCTTATATAAATTAGCTATTAGTTAAATTAAAAAGCATTTAATTTTTTTTTAAATTATATATACTATTACTGCTAAACTTTATTAGTATAATTAGCATTTTATATTTTTTTTTAGTATAGTATTAAGAATTTAAGATTATTTGCTAAAACTTATAATTAAAAAATTTTTAATAAAAAATATTAAGGTATTACTAGGCTTTGCCTTTTTTAGTATTAAAGAATATATTAAGGCTAGTTGCATTTTTAATTACCTATATTATAAAAAAGTATTAAGAGGTTTATACCTATTATTATATTTATAACATTTGTTATTATAAATAAATAGGAGAGGATAAGGTAATTTTATATAATAGTAGTAGTTGCGTTTTGCTAATTAATATTAGCAAATTATATAAAGGATCTTTTAGGCCTATTAACGTTTTTAAGGCTAAGACAGCTAAAATAAAAAGGCAAATCTTATAAATGTATGCTAGTATAGCCCTAAATAGTATATTTATTTATAAATATTAGTTTACTAAGTTCTTTAGTATTTATAAGGAGCTAAAGAGGCTAAAAAGGCAGGAGTTTAATATTATTACTAAGATTAATATAGGAGCTAAGGCTGGTATTACTGCTGCTAACTACCCCTTAATCTTTAATCTTAGCCCTTATAATAATAATATAGGTTAGCTAGTAATATAAGAGATGCTATTATTATTAGCAGTTATTTATTTTCTTCTTTCCCCTTTCTTTCTTTTGCGCTAACGTTACCTATTGATAATTAACGGCTACTGTTAGTTACCTATATATAAGCTTTATCTTATTCCCTTATAACCCATTTACTGCTTTTACCAAAACCGATCCTTTATCTTTAAACTTCTTTCGTAACAGACAGTCTCTTTTTAATATCTTCCTATCTATATCTTCGAATATATAAGAGGTTATTATTAAGCATAAAAGCATAAATAAGAAGAGGTTGCTAGTTAAAGCTTATAAAGCACTTAATAGCGTTATAAGCTTTATTATTTATTACCAGTTATTTATTGCTAGAAAATTTACTAAGAGGCTTATTTTTATTATTTTTTTTAGTATAGGCACTACTAGCATAATCATTACTTGCTTTATATTATACTATGCGCCTTATTTCCCCTGCTTATTAGTTACATTACATTATACTTTTTGTTTTTTTTAGATAGCCTCGTGGTCTCGGCCACGAAAGAAAAGGGGTTATGGTATAGGCAGGAGGAAAGAACGACTGATAATGTCTGACGGACCTCGTCAGGGGCCGTTAGCTTCTGTCGGTAGTTCGATAACTTAGCAGAAACAATAATAACATGCCCTCGAAATCAACATCGTGACTTTCGTGACCCGTACGATCTCATTGTCTTTCAGAGCCTTGCCTGAGCACATACATTGCTCAGGCTTGATGCATCTAGATCGATCGCTTTCGTAATGGTCACACATGTACGTGTGTCCTACTTCCCGTCCTTTGCACGACTTTCTTCCGCTTCAAACTTTGTGTAGATATCCTCAATTTCCTCCTTATACTCTTCCTCTGTCTCCCGTCTCAGAACTAGTGCCTTCAAGTTGATCTTGAACGGCTTCCCCGCCGTTGCAAGGAACACCGTCTGCCGTGGAATCCTGATCTCGCCAATGTCTTCTTGGTTTGCTTGCGCCACTATCTCGTTGTAAATAGTGTCTAGCAACTCCTCTGCAGGCTTGTGGCCCAACACTTCATCTTTGGGCTCAATGATCACGTAAGGTGCTGGTCGCCCTTCACCACCAACGAGGACATGCTTGACCCAAGGATGGCGAAGGATCCTCGCCTCGATGTGAGCGGCATTGAATTTGGCCAAAAAGCTCAATTTGGTCAGATCGTCCGTTCGGGCCCGGAATACCCACCGCGTCGTTCCGTCGAGATCGGTCACTGGGGAGTAAAGTTCTCTCGTTTCCACAGTGTTGGCGTCCTTGTACCACCTCAAGTTCCAAAATGTGCCAAGAAACCAGCCTCTTGATCCATCGGCCGGCCTGTCCACAACCAGCTCATAGAGGTCGTCTGAGCCGTCTTCAGCATCACCGTAGCCTTTGCGCTTGACCATGCGGTGGGGACCCTCGGCGATGTACGCGAAAGTGTTCCATAGCTTTCTATCCTTCGCAATGGGGTAGAATCGCAATCCACCCTCGGTCGATCCAATGAGCGGCATTATTCTCGTATGCAAGCTGATCTCGTCGCCTATAGTCTGATCCATTGCTGCGCCAGCGTAAATAATGAACTGTAGCTCTTTGAGAAGCGGCTGTGTTGTAGAATCTTTCCAGAGCCCCGCGATGGTTTGTGGGGGGCCATGGAGGCCTTCCACATCCGGGTTCCAGCGCAAGACCTTCTTGAAGAGATCTGGAGGCAGACCTATGGTATCTTCAGGTAGGACAACAGTAAGGTGGTCAGAGAATACGGGATATGCCACCATGTACCCCAATCCCGCTCCCCATTTAGGCGGGTACGCACTGATCCCAACTCGTCTGGCTTGGACATCTGAGAAGAATAATTGCGGCCAATATTTCTTGGACACGATCTTGGCCATTTGTTGACTCGACAGGAATCCATTCGTACACCATATGGCCTTTGGAAACCCTAATCATAGCTTCTTGTCAGCAGTAGAACAGGAATAGGTGATACACGTATCCTACCTGTAGTTCCTGATGTATGGATGATGAGAATTTCCTCGTCTTTCGCCTCTTCCCACGTTTTATTGTAAGGGTAATGTGGAGCCTCGTCCGCATCCAGACACCACTTCAGAGACGGGAAGGCTTTTTGGTCTGTCTTGAAGTCGTGAACGCTTGCTGCCTCTAGCGTCCAACGATCATCAGCAAAAAGCCAGGCTTTTGCCTGCGTAGCAGTCAACAGGTTCTTGAGACCCTCTCCAGTAATCCGACCGTCACAGACCAACAACTAGAGGAGAGGTCAGTCAGCATAATCAAGGACAACAATATTTGATGCACTCGCCTTTCGGCCTGTCTTGATCACGGCCAACCAAACCAGGGCATAGCGGATATCATTGGGACCAGAATATGCAACAGCGTCATTGTCGGTCGACTTGCCCAAAGTCTCATCCAGCCAATGGGCCACTTTGTTAATGCCATTCAGGTATTGCCTCCAAGTCACCGTGGTATAGCCGTTGTTCTCCCAGTCCTCGCCAGGAAATCGGAGCCATGTATGTGACGGGATCAAGGCCGCTTTCTCCTCGATCAATGTAACGAGTAACTTCAACCCATACGGGTTGTCTTCTACCACGGAGCCCATTGCTGCAAGATTGTTAAACACAGCTAAATGCAGGTGCACAATAGCGGGATTTCGGTGCAAATTTGATGACAAAAATGGACGAAGACAAGCAAACGGTGAGTTCGACAGAGCCGGTTGGTCCAATATCTAGTCACTGAATATGCCAGAGACTTGAGATAGGATGCAATGCAGGTGCATGCAAGATAATAGGGGATGAAGCAAGCTAGACGACTTTAAGTGGGTCATGATGCTACCGACATATATGATCGAGAGGCTGACACGGGTCTGGCAACTTGATACCATCTTTGCATTCTGTTGCGACCTTCCGTTCGTCTTCCGGGGTAACATTCGCGAGATGGTTGGGTCTGGCAGTGGAGCCTATGCGGGATAACAGTAAAGTCCGTCGATCGGTCCAAATTGCGGCGTTTTGTAGACAGCCCCGGAGGAGAACGTCAGGAGATTATCAACGTCGCTTATATAATAATAATAATCATCATCATAATCATTGATTGGTCACGCTTGTCGTCTAACGATTTTGGGTAAGGTTGTAGTCTAATTTGTGTGTTTTTCTATACTGATGCTACGAGGCCTTGTATCCCTAAGGCCCTTGAAGGACGTGGAGTACTTGGTCCTTTGAAATGTGTAATGCGCTCCGATTTGTTTCTGCGGTGGCACTTGAATGAATGTCAGTTAAATCTGGTGTTTGATGCTGTCTGAATGGATCATGCAGCGACTGTCGCATTACGTAGCAAGCCAAACTCGCTGTATGTTTACTGATATCTTGATTTATAGTGAGTGGTAGGGCACTTCAGAATCAATTGTGGGCGCTCCAGCACGGTGATGGATGTGTCTCTTCGGTAGTGCCTGGATTGACTGCTGACTGGCGACGGCCGCGGCAACCAGGTCACTGTCGCTTTCAAAGATCTTGTGAGCGGCTTCCTGTCCCTGGCCATCTCTCCTTGCGGCAGTAGCAGCACGACTGTCAGACTGTGCCGCTTCAGCGGCGTTTGTAAATCGCTTCAGATGCTCAGGAACCTCAACGATCTTCCTGAGGAACGGCGATCGATGGCCACTGCCGAAGCATTTGGCGGACATAATCACACTGAAGGATTTAGGCTATAGCGTTGCTTAGACTAGCAGCCGCAGCTGTTGGTGGCACAGCAAAGATATCCAATGGCTTGAGATATTGCGGCAGGTTGGACTACACGCGCTGCAGGCCAAGAGGGGCCTAACTGAGGGCCTCGCAATTAGCATACCCTTCGAGTAATCAAGGTCTAAGTGAATAGTTGGTTGGCTTGTGGCTATACAGTCAATTTCTCGCGAACTATAACGCCGCTTGATGCGCAAGAATTACCATTCGCCTTTGGAAATAACATTAGGTATTCAACTATCTCCTTATTGAACTTGACTCTTGCTCGTCATGTCAATAATCATCAGTCTTTAAGAAACGGCATCATCTCCACCGACTGGAAGGAAACCTGAAGGTTCAAAATCCCCAGTCACAATGTCGCGTTTTGACATGTTCTACACCGGGCTCTCGACACTGCCAGGCAAAAAGGACGTACCGGCCGACAAGAACATTAGCGCATGTTACTTTTCCCGAAACTGGGGTTTTACTGTCTACCGCACCACCTACGGTGGGCCTGCCTCCGACCAGCATTGGGCGACTGTAGTCATTGCAGCCGCGCAGAGGCGACACATTCTGAGCCACAGGCATTGTCCGGGCGCTCCTGAAGGGCAAGATGGTAATAGAACCCCACCGCTACACGGCTTCGCTCGGCAGTAAACCAGCGGCGACTTTCTATCAAGAGGATTATTAGACTATTTCCTGATGAATTTGCCTCATTACTCCGCCTCTCAGAAGATCGAAGGTTCCCAGACACCCCTGGGTGTCAGGCACAAGTGTAGCTAGGTGGCACGCCCAGAAGGGAAGATATTTCACAAGAAGGGAAATGATTGCAGTCGTGATCTTCGTACGCCTAGATATCTTCAATGTGAAAGGCATCTATAGCATTGCTGATTCTTGAAAGAGAAAGTTCTTTAGATCGAAAGCATTCAAGGTCGATCGCTATAGGTGACTCGGGCGGCGTAGCTTACTCGCTACCCACAAGCCCATCCGCTAGTTCAAGAGTATCACAAGAAGTATATGGAATTAAGGAGACATTCTTGGCCTGTTATGTTTCAGAATTGGCCATAAAGTATCCAGGTCTCCCAACTTTCGAATCCAATGAGACAATGAGCAATGCACCTGAGTCAAAAGTCTCATCTTGGAAGTTGTGCTAGAGTTGGATTATAACCAATTTTCATTTCACTACAATTAGCTATTGAAATCTCAACTGCCTGCCCTAGTAGTTCATAGCTTGATTTCAATGGAGCAAATTGACACGTGATATTGAATCTAAGTAAAGTTAGTGCACCTACATGTTGGTGGTTAGTAGCTGAAGTTGTTCGTCGATAAGGCCGACGAGGTCCCAACAACGGCGGCATGTATCGTAACAGGAGCAATTTGACGGGAGTCATGGCGAGGGGACAATATCGATCAACTAACTATGGCCTCCAGTGTTGTGAGCCTGTCACAACCCAAGCCAGCTAAGTTTACCATGTTTGAGCAGAGGCCTCTACAAGCTCTAAGTCTCTCCAACGCATGTTTGGAACAGGTCTACAAAGCTACAAGCTATTTACCATACATGAATACCTCTCAACCACACTACATGAAGCTCTGGTGTCGATCTGCCATCACTACAGGTAGCTACCTAGGTAACTTTGGTGAAGAACCATTGGAACACTGATTCAGATCGTCCCAGCACCAATACTCTGCTAACAAGCACTAAGAGGACTTTGGTATTCAAGCGCATGTAGTATGACACATTAAGAATTAAATAGCGTGAATCGCACCTCTTGGGTTCAATCCTCCATAATTCTTTGTTTTTTATTAAGAAAGAGTAAAATTCACCACTCGCCATCAACTTCGTTCCAAGCGCCTCAACTTCAACTCGCCTAACTCCAGTCATAATTATGGATTCTCAAACAAATATTGTTGATCCAAAGTGTGAAAGACCACACCGACAAGTCGCGGTGGACTCCGGTCATGCCAAAGCGCATGGAAACTTTTCAGGAATGGCGAATGACTACCGGTGGATATCGCAAAGAAGCCGCTACAGCAAGGGTTCAATGGGAAACGGAGACCTTGAGGATACTCAGTCGCAATATCAAAAAGCAAACATGTCCTCGAAATTTACAGACGATCAACTCAGGGAACCTCAAAGCCCAAGATCAGCCCCGACACTACAAGATATAGCACAGGCATTGCCCGACAGATCCATCAGCGGCTCTACAATAGTACCCTCATCACCTGTGCAGGACGAGCCCACAATTCTATCCAGCCAGATTCGGGTCGGCTCGCGCCAAGAAATGGCTGACCGTCGACGAAAAGCTATCATTAGAGAGTACCAGGAGACCAGGGCAACCTTCAATGATGAGTACTGGCCGAAAAAGAGGGCAGAGGTGCTCTCTGACTTTGATCGGAAAAGAACATGGAAACTTCGAGAAGCATTTCGGCAGGCAATCAATGAACCCGTGCCAGCTCGTGAAGAGGTCACGCAGAAGCACCGTGCAGCCACAAAAGAACTGCGGTCGCGGCTAATTCAACGCCTGGAACAACATCGCAATACGGAATGGTGTTCGGAAAGACAGGTGTTTGGGGAGAAACTTCGGGTGCACTATATCGAATACAGCGATCTTTACGAGATGAATGTGAATACAGCGCTGGCTATGTGGATCGTCGAGGCTGGTCTTGATTGAATGACCTTCATTGAGCTTTACTTGAATCTCAACAAGCGACTTGGCGCTGTGTATCTGGGAGGGGAAGTGTTCGAAGCGAAGGCTTGAGTTGAAAATACAGACGCATCAAGGTCAAATTTTAGACTACGAAAACAGCCATGGACAACTTCAGTAGGGCAAATACAGGGAGGGCAGGTATGTCTAGGGCCCGGTCATACATGGCTGTCTGTACCGAGAGACTGTCATGGGAGATGGGAGACTTTTCGTCGGTGACACGTCGTCATCTAAGCAAGCTGCAATAGGCATGTCTTGGGTTGGGGGTACTGTGAATGAAGACCTCCCGACAGGCAAAAGGTGCGGTAGGCGACAGACTGGGATTCGCACAATTGTTCTCTTAAATGCTGTACACGTCTAACATATGGATTGAGAGGTCCTCTCAGTGCAAGCAATCCGCCCATCAGGTGCACAGCACATTTACCATCAGTACTTCACTTTCTGTGATCTACACAGGAAATTTTCCAGCATCACAGTGCCACATGTGGCTTCATAAGTTGTCATGGCCTGGAACAAGACAATCTTCCATACCCGGAGTGCAAGACCATGATTGTAAATAGTGTGGATTCTCTGTAAAGCGAAAGCGAAATCAGAAAGTATAGCAAGGTGCCAGAGTCTGTGGAAGATTGGTCGCACCATCTGAGTGCCCTGCATATCCACGACATCAAGCAGTCTGCCACTTGTTTGCAAATGAGTCGGAGTGTGCGTGCCTTAAGTTTCATAAATTTGCCGATCAACCTTGCCCATGTGTAAAGTCTTTCAACATAACAAGATCTCTTGACTTGATATAGTTGACTGTGCACACCGAACCCTCCGCGCCATTTTTTGTAGTTTTGAGTTGTGGCTTACGGGTGAACTTTGCGATTGGCTACCAAAAAAACTTCAAACTTTCGTTCATTAAGTTGCGCCTTCGTAAGAAGTCCGGGCACAAGGATGCAATATGTCTTGTCTGCCTGCACGACAGCACTCGCGAACTCAATCTTGCATGCTGCTTCCGCCTGCCAAAGTACTGCAAGATCTGATCAAAAGTAATGGCAGCAGACTCTAGCAAATGACTCTTGCTGCAAGGACTACCCTTTCAAAGAGCAAGGCATGATGTTGATGATAGTTTTCATGTCCTGAATCGATCTCATATATAGCGTGTGGAAATCCAGTGAGGTTGGCTACCTAGACAATGGAAATACAGCTCGGAAAATACTCGGCACGAATCTAGCTTCAATAGAAAGCAGCGAAAAGCTTGTTCCCACCATCTTCTTTATACCAAGGACAGAGTGGATCAACTCCGTTGCTCGTGGTATCCAATAATAAAGCCCGGGCCGAGCCCGTCCCGTCCCGAAAGACGTGTTCCAGGCCCACAATAAACCTTCATAATCTGTCCGCGTCATATTGCAGATATGGACGGAGATATGTAACATGCAAGTGGCACGATCGTCCTTCAGCTCGCATGCCGGCAAGGGGGCTTTGTCCTACGATGCCACACCTGTTCGTGACCGACATCCAAAAGGAGTCTAAATAGCATAATGCCTACCGGGATATCTTGTCCTTCAGTAAAAGCCAAGGAAAACCCTTTACCCCAAGACTGACAATACTATTGCTGTGCAATACTACCTACCCACCCTAGGCAGGTACTTAGTAGGTTGATAGGTAGGTAGGTAGTGGGTAGATATTGTCCCTGATAATCGCTGGGCCCCCACCCCCTGCCCCTCCCCCCTCCCCACAGAGACTAGATAGTCTGCCGAAAAGCATTTTGGCTCAAGATAACGATCCGGACATAGTACTACATCATGCACAATCGGTCAGCATCTTCAGCCCCCTTTGTTGACAGCCTACCATGGGGTCGGGTCTGAGCAGGTTCCTCGCGTATGATTTGATACATTGGTGCCGGTGTGCTCCGAATCTGTATCTTTTTTGTAAAAGCCCAGTGTCAGGTTGCGACCTTATCCATGCCCCTGGGGGAAGGATTGTACTCTGCGAGAATCGCATTTTTCCTACCTACCCAGGATGCTAGGTAGCCAAGCCGGCGGCGGGCTGGCTGGCTGGCTGTGGCGTCGGAGCCAATCCCGGTGAAGTATGTGAATATGAATCTCATATCTTGGTACGTAAGGAGGATAGAGTAACATTAATAGCCCTGTAGTATGGGTGCCAGGGCAATGTTTATCGGTGGCCTTTGGACGAAGATCTCCCATCTCACCAACCTTATTAGGATTCTTATTCTGCCCTTTTTAGACTCTCATCTTTTACTTCTGATTTTCTGTACCAAACTGCTGGGACTGATTAATCCTACCCTGAAAACCAAACAAACGGGGACCTCGGCCATTCCTTCCGCGCCAAACCCAAAAATCCTATCTCGAGTGGGCAACGCGAGGATGAATCCAGCCGGTGATAATGAGCAGAAGCTTGGACGAACCTCTCCAGAGTCTGCTGGACTGACAGAGGATGAAACCGTGGCCGCTATCAAGAACGGAACGGTGGTCAATGCTTCGGGCTACAAAGATCAATTGAAGAGACAATATAGCTTATTAGGCTTGTCAGGAATCGCCATCACCGTTGATAACGCTTGGATTGCCTTGGGGTCCTCAATATCAGTTTCGATCGGTATGTTCAACGCTCACCACAACCCCTTAAGAAACACAATTTCTCCCAATCGTAGTGTTCAAAGACTCCGCTGCGATGACATCGTCGACATTTGCTGATTCTAGTGCTTATCAACAGCGAATGGCGGTCCTACAGGGCTTATCTTCGGACTTATCGTCGCGGCCTCCTATTATTCCATTATCGGCCTCGGTTTGGCGGAGGTACGTCTAAAGCCCTTGCATGCTCTGACCCCGAGAGCACAAATCTCTTGCACTCAAATCCATGAATTCTAGAACCACAATCTTGGCTCATTTGATTGTCATAGTAGAGGAGGGGAATCACGAATTAAAAAAAAAAAAAAGGATGAAGACGAGAACTTTTGAAATTTGCAACTAACAATACGGTGTAGTTTTCCTCCTCCGTCCCCACAGCAGGCGGCGTTTACCACTGGGCCACCATCGCCGCTGGTCCGCGATGGGGTCGCATGCTCGGCTTCTTTACCGGCTGGATCAACTTTTACGGGTGGATGTTCGACCTGGCCTCGCTGCTTCAAATCACTGCCAACGTCTCGGTCAACCTGTACGTCGTGTACCACCAATCGACCTATGTTTACAACGCCTGGCAAGTATATGTTGCCTACGTGCTCATCACGTGGCTATGCGTGGTGATCGTCGTGTTTGCGAACCGTCTGGTACCGTATACGCAGAAGCTCGGCATGTTTTTCGTCATTGTGGGTGGACTCGTCACGATCATTGTCGTGGCGGCCATGCCGGCGCGCCATGCAAGCAACACCTTTGTGTGGAACAGTTTCCAGGAGAACAACATTACGGGCTGGTCTAGCGGCGTGGCGTTCTTGTGCGGCGTACTCAATGGCGCATTTACCATTGGTACGCCTGATGCCATCACGCACATGGCCGAGGAGCTGCCGCATCCCAAGAAGGACCTGCCCAAGGCGATTGCCTTACAAATTGGCCTGGGCTTCCTGTATGCATTTGCCTTTGCGATCACCATCTTCTATGCGGTGACGGATCTGGATGTGCTGCAAGAGGGGATTAATACGTACCCGCTGGCAAACATCTATGCGCAGGCCACGACCGATGCGAACGGAAACCAGAACCTGGGCGCGCAGTTTGGTCTGCTGTTCATCGTCTGGTTCTCCTCTATGCTTTGCTGCATAGGAACTTTCGTGACAGTGAGTTCACCCATCTCCAGGCTAAAGAAATGGAAGAGTGTAGCGTGAGGGTTTCCAAGACATGAGTTGGCTGACCGATGCGGTGCAAAACAGAACTCTCGTATCTACTGGGCCCTTGCCCGCGACAACGCCGTGCCCCTCTCTGGCTTTTTCGCCAAGGTCTCGGAGCGTCTTTCGTGCCCTGTGCCCGCCACGCTCTTCGTGGCCGTCATCGCAACGGGGCTCGGCGCCATTCCTCTCGGCAGCTCGGTGGCATTCCTAAATTTGACGGGATCCTTCATCATCCTAACGACGGTCTCGTATGCGATTCCGTTCGCTGCCAACGTCATTACCAAACGCCGGCATTTCCCCAGTGGCCCCTTCTATCTTGGAAAATGGGGCAACGCCGTCAACATCGCCGCCGTGGTGCTGATCACCTTCTTCAACATATTCTATTGCTTCCGTAAGTCCCAAGTTCCTCGTTGTGTAACAGCAAGCCACAGCTTGACTGACCAAAGTCCCCTCGAAAACAACAGCGTTCAGCGTCCCCACGACAGCGGAGGCCATGAATTACAACTCTGTGATTCTCGTGGGCGTCATTGCCGTCACGGCAGCGTGGTGGTTCATCCACGCGCGGAGGAACTACCCCGGCCCGAAGGTGATGACCATGTATATCAGCGAAGGACAAGTGGTGCAGACCCCGCTCGAGGCGGGCGGACTGAATACAGAAAAGCAGAATGACTACAAAGACAAATGAGAAAGAGATAAAGAGAGAGAGGAAGGGGAAGCTTGAGGTCTGCTATGGAGAGAAAGGTGTCAGGACAAAAATGACGGGAGGCCTAGACAAAAAGAACACATGATACCCCCTTTGCGGAGTTTGGCCAGTGGTAACACTTTTGTTTCCGCAGCGTTGGAATTTTATCGGGGATGTGTATATCAAGGGGGGAAGCCTCGGTAGTATTGCTACCCCCCCCCCGACGGGGAGAGTTGAAGAAAATAAAACAACGAAATTGTTATTGTTCTCGCGTGCCGCCATGGATGGCATAGACCTTACTAAATCTCCGATTCTGGTCAGTTGTCACCGCCCAATGCTCCATTCCGAGCCTTCGGTACCGTCCACAACCCCGGGACAAGTCAGTGCTTGTTACTGTGGAGGGGGGGGGGGAAAAGCATTGACCACGCTCATCTCCCCTTCGCACTCGACAAATCCCCATCGGCCTTGTGGACCCCAATGATCTCTCTCTCTCTCTCTAGCCTAAAATTAGCATCAGATACCTATGAGGGAGCGGAGCTTGCACCTGGAAAAGGTACGTGGGATCTTTCACAGACCCGTGTCACGTCCCATCAAGGCTCCCAAAGTGTGCCTCGTTTCCCGCAGGCGAAGGAGGCTAGTTCCTCACATCATTACACTTATATGCAAAGTAATATGCATAGAAATAAAGGCACAGCAAACGGGATGTGGGTGGCTGCACAACCATGAACTTGCAGGCCGTCTTGTGTGGTCTGAAATTGCACGTCGGTCAAGAGAGAGGCCTGTTGTTGTTGTCCCCATTGCGCAACCTCCCCGTCCAATCGGTAATACATAGGACTCCTCCTCATTTGACTTGAAGTGCTGTAATTGACTGCAGACTGCAGGCTTCGTGATTCCTCGGCGCCATGCATGCTCGGGATGTGGGAACCCACTTCTTTTCCTTTCCTTCCTGACGACATTGACAAAGGAATCCGACTATCGACAGGCCAGAATAGCCTCATCTACCGAGTCCCATGTACGCAGCCGTCGATAGATGTCCCCCTCTCTTTCCTCGGCAGCAGACCTGCTTCTTGCGAGCCTTCTCTTCTGCAACGATCTCTCACACAAGAAGCACGCAGGCCTGTAGAGATTTTGAGCGAGATGCGCCACAACGAGCAGCTAAGCCTTAAACTGCACACTGCAGACTTGCATCGTTCGAACAAAAAAAAAACCCCCCGGACAAGATGCATCAATGAAAGCATGCACAGACTCAATATTTCGAATCACGGAGCCCAGGGTTGCCAGCACAGGTCTTGGCGTTTTCACCATCTGTAGGTGGACGGATGATCCCACAAGTCGTATACTCATTCCCAAAGACGGATGCGAGGAGGACAAAGTGGAAGTATTGATTACTTGCGTGCCCGAGGCTCGGTAGCCACCAGCGCTGGGAGAAAGAAAGGATAGTTTGTAGGCTACAGGTATACCAAAGTGCCTGTGGCGAACGTCCTAGGAGCTTCACAATCTTGCGGCAGTCGAGTAAATTTCAAATTCCCACAATGGGGTTCCATTCATGTAGTAAAATTTGAATGTGGTATCAGAGTATGTTCCCCCTCGAGCTTTCGCCATCCAACCCCTTTGTCCTAGCCTTCCAGATTTCGTCCGGGTATCCCAACGGATTCGTCGTGAAATGACGTGTATGATTTTATACATGCATGCTCTTGTTTACCCTATGGCAGAAGTCAAGACTCCTCCAACAATGCTTTTTGCAATGGCCTGTCCACGAGGCGAGCGATGAAAAATTCAAGACGTCCAAAAGTCTTTGCCCACACTCCCAAAAACGCCTTGGCGCGATGGGTTAGCATCCAGCGCCATTAAAATCCCCCCGCCCCAAGCCCCCCCAAAAAAATCAGTGCTGTAAATCCGTGCGCCACCAGTAATGATTGGTACAAATGAAAGTCGACTATGTCGGTGGTCGATGGAAAATGGTAGATAGTAGTTACAGATGGAAGATCCACAAAGAAAAAGAAGTTTGGCGGAAGATGGTTGAATGAATCGATTGTGCTGTCGGTAATGTCGCAATCGAAGTAGTCGAAGGTTAGAATTAAACGACTAGGGTATTATGGATTGTTGATTCGGGTGGATGGTCGATCCATTCCCGTGCTGGGTGTGTTGAACTAGACTCCCCATCGAAGCCGCGCATGTCTCTGAACCTTAGAGTAAGCGACTGGGAATGTGGAATCGTAGGTCGGATCTCCGGGCTGAAGCTCGTTGGCACCGTTTGTCAGCATAAACGGGAATGCTGGTCGATGAGGTGAACTTTGTCTTTGGTCTCGCACAACTTCCTCAAGTCTTTCAAGGGAAAGGAGGTCGACCAGAGGGGTCGTGTGGTGACTGCCGCCGTCCATTCTCGCGTGCGGCGACCCATTCGGCATTGCCACTCTGTCGTGCGGGCATTTCAGCTGGAACCTTGTTGTCGGAAGAGGATGAAGCGACAGTGTGACGCTGCGGCTGAGAAGCAACAACGGGTGCGGTCTGGATGGATCCAGGTACAAGCTCCGTGACAGCTTGGGTGATGGATGAGATAACATAGCTGCGAAGCTCGCGGTCCTCTCGAGCATCCTCCTTCTCAAGTCGGAATCGGTCGTCCTTGTTCATGTTGGATCGGCGGATATTTCGAACCTCTTGCATGATGTACAGCATGACCTCCTCAGGACACCGGTTGCGCTCGAGGGCAAATTCACTCTTGCGCACGTATCGCCGGGTCACATCGGTGGCACCGTCAATAGAGAATGCCACGACGTATGACATCTTCTTGCCCCAGCCTTCCGAGTACAGACGGGGGTTGTCCCAAGCCTCCTCGCAGGCATCCACATGCACCCAGCGCTTTTGGTGGTCCGAGTAAACTTCCGTCCAGACGTGGTCCTCGGCGTTCCAAACCCAACGCACACGGCCGCCGACAGCGCGGCAGAGCATGCTGAAGGTGTTTGCCCATTCGCCCACTCGGCCTCTTCGGGTCTGCAGTAATTGCCAGACGTCGCTGTAGCGAGGGAACCTTTCGTAGGCTCCACATGCAGAGCATCGGTACAGTTCGACGATAAGGGCGCCTCGTGCATTCTCATCGGGGGTGGGTGCTGTCTTGCCCTGTGCTATTGTCGGCGACAAGCAGGCGGGGCATGCCGGGTTATTCACCCATGTAAAGAAGGATCGCTTAAACCATCTAATGACGGGAGTTAGGCGCTAATTTCAACTTAAACAGGACAGACGGATTAAAAGACGTACCTGAGCAATGCACGGATGACACAGTCTTGGTAGCCCCATTCGGGTTTGCGGCCATCACCCATACTTTCAGCCTGTGCTTGCAAAACCTGGCATTCCTCCTCGGCCTCACCATAGATACGGTCCAAGGGAATGACCTGGAGGGCCTCGTCGAGGAGACCAGGGTTTTCGTATTTTGTAGGAGTTTGGGAGAGGGTGACCATCAAGTTTCTAAACTTTTGTGACTCCCTGTCGTTTTGAGCGGGTGGTGTTGGTACTTTTGGTTGATTGCGCAGCGATGCATACGAAGGCGGGGTGTTGCTGGCGTACGAGGTCGAGGGCCGCAACGCAGGAGACTCGGCAGCAGCGCGCAAGTTGGCGGATGAAGCAGTTTCGCGCGGTTGAGGAGTGCCTTGTCGTGACCTTGATTGAAGCTCGTTCAGTCTCTTGTCCCTTAGTAGTTGCTCGAATTGTACGCGGAGATCGTGTGCCCAGGCCTCATCGTACTGGCCTTCCTGGGGCGGGTTGCCACCATTTGAAGCCATGTTGTGGAGATGTCGAGTTGAGGTTGGAGTGGGAGCCGACTACTCAGGTCGAGATCGAGGGCAGTGTGTGATGGAAGATATAATCAATCAGTGGACGAAGGCGAGGGATATAGGCGACCCGAATAGGCGTCGTAAGCGTCAACGTCTGCGGGCGAGTCAAGGTGAGTGCGTCGCCACCTTGGGGGGAATTCGTAGGCGGAGACTAGCGAGTCAACTTGTAGTTGTTCGTCGTCGTCTCGGATGAGGGTCTGATTATCTCGGTTCCCAGATTGTCGCGGGATCAATTCGACAACGGCCAAGACCGGTGGGGGAGGATTCAGTAGTCGTATTGTGCTATATCTCGTCGTACCAGGCGTCGTTGTTGAGGGGCCTCTCTTTCTTTCTAAGCCACACTCATCGGATGCCGATTATCGAAAGCAGAGTCACGGCACCACGCACCACACAGTCGCAGCCTTCACAAAAAAAAAAGAGTGTATAGGTTGAGTGGATTGCGGCGAGAGAGAAGAGAGAATGCACACACGCATGGGAGACCGGGGATCTTGAGAGTAGATAGATGTCAATGCATGGGAAGCGGAAGGGAGTAGTAGTAGAGAGTACTGGGCGAAAAAGGGCCAAGGCGAAAAAGGCAGTAGATGGTGCGAGACAAGAGACAGAGAGACAAGCGACCCTGGGGTTTGTGAGAGGAGAGCGCCCGAATGTGGAGAGTGGAGACTAAGAACGAGCCAGGGCCGACTTTGCGCAGCACTGTACGCAGTATTGCGTGTCCTAGGAGGTACCCAAGTATTCGCAGTACACGTGGAAAGAGGGACTGCGAGTGAGAACGCGCGTCGCAGTCTGAGGGCCACCCAATCACCTCGGACCATTTCCTGCTTTGCCTTGCTCGCCCGGTACGTACCTCTCTCCAAGTTGGGAGGGCGGGGTGGGTCTTACAGGGGTCATGGTTCTCGAGCGATCGTCCCGATTGTCATCCACTACCAACCGAGCCACACAAGGAGCTCAAGAGAGAGAGAGAGAGAGAGAGAGGGCCCTCTTCTTTCCCTACCTACCTATGCACATCTCTACGCACTACATTTTCTAGGCAAATTGAGAATTTGACAGTTGCCAAGTGATGGGACGCGTTGTCGGCCTAGGGGGGCCAAGTCGACTCTTTTTTTCTCCGTCAGTCTGTCAGTATGTAATTAGGTGGAGAGCGTTCAATTCCTAGTATCGAAAGGGGCAGTAAGATGACCACCACCAGCACTGCATGCGCCGACCCAATTTCCGACTTGCTCGCTGACGAGGCTCAGTCTTGGCGCTACGTCCCCCATCCTGGTAGATCTCATTGTGGCTTTGCTCCTCGACTTTTCCCACACCATACTTTACCTAGAGCCGCTAGGGTATCGGCAAGAGAGAGAGAGAGGGACAGAGAGGGATGTGGCTAAGAGTGTGTCAGCACATGCAAAAAGATTCACCTTCCAGATGAAGACCAGGCCGCTTGAAACGTGACCTTTTTTGGCTGTGAGGTTGTTGGAAGCCCATCGATGAACGCCTTGACACTGCGTAAGATATTCCGTATGCTCGAAACAACCCTCACAGTAGCACAGCCCACGACCCCCATGTTGAGATGTTTCTGAAAGGCCCCACAGTGCTGCTTGAAACGGGCGGTCCACTGTGCCATGACGAACGCTTTGCCTTGCAGTCCTACAAACTGTACCTTGCAAGTATGGTCGTTTTCGGCTCAGGGTGGACCCGAGCCGTCCTCTGCTTCAGATTCCAACCTTTCTGCATTGGAATACAAAACCTAAACCTCACAGTGCGTGAATGTATCATACGCAATGGCGGCCCTCCCCGGATGATCACTGATGGTCAACATTAGTAACAAACCACCACCAACTTGGATGCAAAATGATCCATCAAGATTGAAGAAGAGATGTCAAGTTTCGCCCGACGTTTACGTGGAAATCTCTCGGTTCGGTCTAACCGACGCAAGGCAGACGCACGTACGTCTGTCGAACGCAACATGGCCATAGACCGACATCGCTCATCGCTCAAACACAGCCTCTAGGCAGGACAGATGACGCCTCCAGAGCGCGTCTGCGTTTGCATTCTGGGTTGTTTGTACACAGCAGACAGCGGGTACCTCTTTGCGGCTCTTTTTTTTTATGGATTTGTTTTCCTTTTTTTTTTTTTCTTCCCCTACACTCAACTTAATTCGGGCGTCATACCATCGGAACCGTGCAACAAACCCTTTCCTAGGTACTTATACTTTTGTATACAGGTTACTCATGTGCTGGTGTACTCATGGACACCATACTTCTGTTCTCTGTACCTACCTAGGTAGGTAAGCAGGCATGTGAAAGTTTTCTTTTCCTTCTGGTGATAAGTCGAGCACGACACGGCACGTATTGCCGATGTCCAATACTCGCGATATCACGACTAGTACTCAACTTATGGGGCGGCAGACATCGACTCAACGCCAGAACCACCATCCTTCCCATAGAACGTACTGTGCGAGCTGACCTGTCACTGCATTGCGATTCATGAGCTGGATACTATTTGTGGGAAACTGGATATTGCCCGAAGAAAGACTACACTGGCTGCCCCCGGAGTATTCGATTCAGCCTCGTGGCTTGGTAAGTACCTATGGAAAGAAAAGAACTCGAGAAAATGTCACAGTGCCCCGTGTCAAAAGGAATTTCTGTGACCACGCAATCCAAGCTTGGCTGTCCCGGGGGCCCCGCCGAACGGTCCGCTAAAAAAGCACCTGCCCATGACTGATCCGTGCGTCATTGCCCGTCGAGGATTAGCCTTTTCCTGATTTCGACATCTAAAGATGCCTTGAGGGGGGACAGACATACAATTAAACATAGTCCGAACATAGCAATATCGACGACGATGACCATCTCTCTATGCTCCAGGCCGACCCTGCTGATCAAGGGAGAAGTCATACCTAGTAGAAAGCCCAATATAGCCTGACTCATGTCCACCTCTTGACGGACAAACCGCTAACTGGTCCACAGTCGACGTCGACATCACCACCACATCCACCCTTTTTTGCCTAGCAGAAGTCAATGGGCCTCATTGTGGTACGTGTGAGAGCCGCAGCCCGGCAACGCATTCCGAAGAAACGAACGGGTTCCTTCCACCCGGCTGCTGTTTTGCGAAGCGCAGCTGTTCTGATAAGTGCCCATGTCGCCCTGCCCTGGACCCTCCCTCTCCCCGCGCCCACCAACCGCCTTCGACATAGGGGAGCTCGATTTGGCGACTGATACCACGCGTTCTACGCCTGCGTGGCCCCTTGCGAATTCCTCCATAGGTAGTTTGGGATGGACGATGACACTGTTGCAGTGCTATTTGTTCCTTATTACTGTCATCGTCGCCTCGTCCCATCCCTACTAGGCTGGCGAGGGCAGCCTGCCACCTGGTCGCCGAGATCTCCGACGGGGATAGGAAGTCTTCAGTGTACGATGGCTCTAGACCACCTTTTCCATGGGAGAGACCAACTGCTTCAAGAAATAGCACCTGCCTTGCATCTTTATGTTTACGGGTAATCCGGCTCATGTCGCTGCCGCATGCGTGAAATTGCTCCATCCTCCTAGTCCTGAAATACTCTATTCTCGATTTATGCACGTGCTGTTGCCGGCTACCGAACCACCAACCCCGGCCGAGTCCAGCACATCGGGGCGCTCGGCCCCGGGGCTGTGGGCCAAGGGGTTCCATTTCGAAGTCTCTGTGCTTGGCCTGCCCTATCAAAAAAAGACTTCAAAGGTCCATATACGTTCTTCCCCTTCCTCTTCCAGTCATGACGCCCGTTTGCTCGAGCCTCAACCTAAATTGTACTTCCGAGCGGCATGCTCCGGCTGTGCGGCCATCTTGATGAGGCATGTACAACCTTGAATTTATGGTTCGAGTGGCTTGACTATTGAAATCATTTGCTCACCAAGCCCGACTCGAACAACGGAGGCGGATAGCCACAGACAGCTTGCTTCCTACCTCGATATCCTCTCTGCTTTGTTGAGCATCAAGGGTCTCATAGAGTCAAGTCTTCATCAGCTCCCGCAGATGCATGGTCATGCTATCCCGGGTCCATCTACGTATAGATCAAGCCACGTGTTTACATACTCACGATGGAGTCTTTTCACAAAGTATTTTATATATACGCTACGCGGCCCGACGACGAGTGTCGTCGTGCCCCCCTGTACCGAGAGGAAGCCGGACATCATCAGCACCGAAATTGACTACCCGGCTAATCCACTACACGATCTCCACTATTGTACAAGGCGACATCGACAAGGGTCTTTAGGTAAATCTCCTTGACGCGCGTCTTTTGCGCTCGTCTGTCTCTCTGCTTTTGGCCAAGAATGAATAGTCCCCCCACAGCACCCGAAAACAGCCTGGGCACTCGTTATTTCTGACGAAGCCTTTGCTGGGTCAAGGCTCCCTTTGTTAGCAAAGATTTACGGCTCGGGTCCGTCCGCCCATTGATTTGATCCACGGGCTAGGAGAATAAATAAATCAATAAAAAAAAAAGACGATGCCACGAGGCTGCCGTGTACCTGGACACATCAGATGAACGGCTCGGGATTTCCACCACCGAAAGCGACACAAGGCTGTAGCGTCCGAGCCGAGCTATCCAGCCCCTCCACCTTCAATGCGAGCATGGTACGATGGCCCGGAGTTTTTCCGTGCAGATTCTGCATGGCACTCTCAGTGGGGGAAAAAAGATGATGACCCCATCGTAGTTTGCGATATTATGGTCCCTATGATCATTATATTGTGGGCAAAATTGTGAGCAAAAATAAAAAAACAGAGAAAATGTCAGGCAAGCTCTTTGTGGGACCCGTGACGACTTCTCCTTTGCCTGGTACGGAACCGAGCTAACGCCGTCGCCTGTTCCTCTCCATTCCTAGCATTCGCCCTCCCACTTGTCCGAGAAATATGAAAAGATAGGGCGTCGTCACTTAAGTTCTCCTCGTCACCTGCTTGGCGTTTGGTTCACATATCATTTTCAAGTATAGTCGAGCAAGCATGTGAAGCTAAGATTACTCCTAGGACTTTGATCCTTCAATATAATTGCTTGACATGTATGAACTCAACTCAAAATTTGGTGCACAGTCATCATATAACCTTAATCGCATTCCTCCAACGTCAGAAAAGTATGAGACGGTAGATCATCATAGAGTAGCATTATCCCAAAGTGGACCTTGCGGCGACCGAAAGAATTGCAATTCATGTCTCTCAGCTTTTTTGCCTTTCTGATCGCAGTAGAAGTCGTAGATTACAATACAACACGGACCCCAGAGGCTTAATACATTGCCAATAGCGGCGGGGTTGAACCAATCCCGCAGAGCGGCAGCCGCGCGGCTCTCGCAATTAGGGTATGCAAGGCTACCACGCCGCGAAACAAGCCGCTACCATACTTTTCTTGTCTAAATAGTCCAAACGGACAAACGACGACGACGACGACGACACTTGAGTATCAAGCCTTTCTCTCACACACTCTCTCTCTGTTTCCGAGACGACTTGAGCAGAAAGATGCCCCGCTTCGTACGTGGCCCCGGCGCGACTCCGAGGGAGGACGACAACCGGCCTTGTCGGCTCTCCCTGACCCCGGCGATGTGGCCGGAGGACCATGAGCCGAACCAAGCCCACATCCCTGTGTTCTATTTCCTTTAGCCTGTCGATAGATGGATAGATAGATAGATGGATGGATGGATAGTATTAATCTACGGATGATGGTGAGCGAGACGACGTATCCCCATCTCATTATCCCGCAACGCCAGACGACGCGCCGCTCCTTGCTATTACAATACACAAAACTGCGTAAGCTCCCGGCTGTACGAGTATCGCGGTATGTGGCGGTACGGGACAAGGCGTGGGGGTGGGAATGGATTCCTGGGTTATTAGCTCTTCGCTGCCAACTCTTTGCTCCACTCCCAATTCCTCTTCACACACAATAAATCCGCTCTCGTCTAACGTCATCAGCCTCCATCCCCACCAAGAGGGAACTCAAAACCGTCTCGCTTTCGGGACATGAAATAACTGGCGTGGTTGATTTTCCTCGGATCGTCAGTACCGAGAAAGAAGAGAAACAGCATCAGCCTTCCCTGAGTGGAGTGGAGGGGGACGAGAGGCTTGTTCTCGTAACGGGCAGCTGTTGGGGGGAGAGAGCAATGACTCGTGAGAACTGGGCACGGCTGAAACCACATCTGTTGCCCTTGTTGTCTGCGATTTGGTGCATACATTGTGTATGTGGTAAAGTAAACTATCCAATTTGTTATATGAAGATGAAAGCATCGTCTTAATTGATGGCTGGGTAGGACCATGGGTCACAGTATGTCTGGAAACAGATGAGCCACTCACTCACTGTACCCTAGGCAAAGCGCGTATGGACATGGAATTCCATGATGGTTATCGAGTTTATGCGCACATCTGCTGCATGCACAAATAGCTATTTTAAGACGGGTGAGGTATGCGTTTCCAGGAACGAAAGAAGACAAGTGCGTTGCGCCTGAATCATACATGAATGTTTGACAAGTAGTTTCTATGATATGGCATTCATCCACGTCGCCCCTGGAGAAGCTGTGAAGATTTGGCCGACAGCATCCCCAAAGAGACATGCATCGATCGCGAGTCTAAGTAGACATCAGAAGTAGTTCATCACGGTCTAGCTGCTTTGGAACCCAAAGCCTTCGATTCACATGGTCCTATATCCCAGCGAAACATCGAGTTCGCCGTGCGTTACAAACGGTCTAGTCGTCTGCTAGTCCTCCACGTACCTCGCAGGCATATCCACATCCCACTTCGGTCTCTCCACAAGCGCAACCTCTAGTGCTGTCGTCTTCCTACTGCTCATGCCTTTGCCCTTCCCATTCACCACTCCATTTGCCTGCTGCACACCCTCACTAGCAGTCGACAGGGGTACCATCCCCAATATAGGCCGATACTTGTACGTATGCCACCAATTTCTGCGCGTCGTGCTGCTGCCTTCGTCCCCGGCCGTCTCTGAACCACCATTTTTTTGCGCGGTTGCCGCAGACTGCTCCCGGTCGCGCAGCTTCTGAAGCTCGCCGCCCTCATCCCCACTGTCATCCTCGTCGTCATCATCCAATTGTGATTCCGCTTGGTCCGCGTCCGCCATCTGCACATCTACCCACTCGCCAACTTTACCATCTTGCGCAAGAGCCACGCGCACGTGCTGCGGCGCAAGCGCTTCACCCTTGTCCATCTTACTGCCCGCGCCCGTGTCCAGACCGCGCTTGCGCTTCCTGCTGCGCTTGTGCTTGGTCGACTCGTCTGCCGCCGCCGCTTCTCCTTCGGCATAGTCTTGTGAAATATCCAGCATGAAGAGAAAGCTCGCACCGTACATCCAAATGCGCGAACCTTGCCACACCGCGCCCTTGATAAGGTCACGCGTGGCGCGGATCTCGTCGGGCAGCTTCCACACGCCGTTGCGCCGTGACCATCGCGTGAGCGCGCCTTCGAGCGGGTGGAACGTGTAAATGCGACTGGCAGCCGTCACGGCCAGGAGAATAGGCTCGTCCGTTGCACCGCCTTCGCCGCGAAGTGACGGACCGAGGGCATCCTCTGAGAAGGACAAGACAACGGGTGCATGTGACAGCTTCGGGAAGAGGGCCGCCTTGGGATTACGAAGCCAGCGTGGGCCAGCTTGTGTGTCGTTCTCATCATCAGAGTCAGCATCTGAAGATGCCGAGGACGACGCGTCATCGTTCTCACTGGAGCTGGTGCCATTCTGCAAGCTGCCGTCCCGGAGCACCCATGTATCCACGTAGCCTGCCAAGTCCGCGGTGGCAAGAATGTCGCTGCCCGGCGAGAACACAATGTGTGTGATACGCCTGTCGTAGCTGCCCAGCCCGCCTAGACGCACATGCTTAGGTATGTCCCGTCTGAGTCGGGTAAGCTTTGAAGGTCGAGGATGTATGATGATTTGGGGATCGGACGAAGAGTCGTTCCGTATTATGCGGGTCGTCAGTACTTTAATGCCATCTTGAATCCAGGAAAGCCATTGGCCGTTGGGTGAAATCTGGACCAGCGTAGACCCATCCTTGCCAACGGAAGTCGGGACCTCAATCTGGCCGATCTTCAGCTCTTCTTTCGAATTTTCGATTGGTGTCAGGTGGAATGCCTTGATGGCTGAGGCCGTTGCAACCACTATAACGGAACCGTCCTTGCTGATGGCGGCTGAAGTGATGTTCGACTCTCCCTTGATGAGAATTCTGGCGAGCAGCTTGCGGTTACCCTCAATGCCCTGTTCGACGTCTTCGCTATCGAGGAGATCCTTCATAGGGTGGCGCAATTTCCAAACGTGTACTTCTCTCTCCCACCAGCCGATAATGTATCGGGCCTGGGGGGCGCTCTGTATCGGGATGGAATGCGGCAGGTGGGAAAGAGTGCGGTGATTTTCAACTCCAGCTTGCCGCAAAGGAGTAACGACAGGTGTAGCATCAGGACCTGGACGGTAAGAAGTCAGTAAGAATCTCGCAGTGCCAGGATGTGGGGAGTCTGACCTCCAGTGACAACGACACTCATTCCCTGCCCCTCAAAGGACGCAATGGCCTTGACATCGTGGTCATGGTATTTCCTGTGCCAGACTCTTTGCCACCGAGAAGAATCACGAGCCATGGGGCGATAAAGCGATGTTCGACGGTCCATGCCTCCGCTGATGATAGAACCCCCGTCTGCGCTTGTGGCGAGACTCAACACATCCTGCTTATGTCCCTGTATTCTTTGCGCCTGGGTGTAGGTCTTGCCATCCCATATGACAATTTGACCGGTTGAGTCGCCAGAAACGATGTCGCCGTTCTTGAGACATTTGACAGACCAAACAATAATATCCTTGGAGCCACCGATGAGATCCTTTCCTAGGGTCATCTTGCGCAAAAGTTCTCCTCTCCTCAGGTCGTAGACGCGAATGGAGCTGTCGGAGCACCCCACAACGGCGACTTGGCGAGACTGGAAGGCGATACTGACCATCTTGATGTTTTGCTTTGCAGTCTTGACGAGGACTCTCTGGAACTGCAGATCGTCATCGTCGATGGAGTAGAGCACGATGCTACCGTCTATAGTTCCGGCAACAAGCCTCTGAGGTTGGGCTGCTGTTGCGACACCGTTGGCCGGTCCCTTGGAAGGCGCAGGCTGGGCGCCGAGACACCAGATATCGCCATGTTGCCCACTCGCATGTTTCCTTGCTCTTCCTTTCTCAAGGTCCCATTCTGTTACTGTGGTGGTATAGCCGATGCTGAAGAGTCTTGACCTTCCCAACATGACAGAGCCATCTGGTAGGGTCTCGTCGTCGCCAGTGACCCACACGAGAGAATCGACGCTCCTGTCTCGTCCGCCGTGTATTATGGTCTCCTGAAACCAATTGCCATTCAGGGGGTTCCAGACTTCAATGTCGCCGTTTGCCCTTCCGATGGCGAGGCGGGCGGGTCGCTTGGTGTCGAGGAGGGGGTGGGAAAAGGCGATGGTGTTGATTGGTGAGGCCGGGAAGGGAACAAAGCGGCAGCGGTGGATGTCCATGGTGAAATCTTGATTGTGACTTGTGAACAAACACTTCGACTCTGCTGCTCTCCCCTTTTGAATGTTGTGGCCAGAAGAAGAGACCAAACGGGAAGGGGATGCTGATCGAGGACACAGGCGACAAGAGAGAATACTGCAAGTGCCAGTACGCGGCAAGGCTCGATGTCAATCGAAAATCCAAAAACTTTTTGAAGGCGATTGCAGGGGTCGAAGCGTTGGGAAGGCGGCAGGCAAGCACTTGATCGGACGGGGTTTAGTGTCTTTGCGATTTGCATGGGTCCCCACTAACCCCACGCGAGTTACAGCTTGTTCCTTGACTTATCTCACTCACTCTAGGGCTGACGACAGGAGGGGCAAGTCTGCTGCCGCCGAAGGCAGGTAGGTAAGGTACCTAGGTAAATACCTGGAGAGAAAAGCACCTGGACACAGTCAACACGGATGACTCTAACTTTCCTATTAACTCTTCACCTCTCAGAAAGATAAAAGGAACCATCATGCAGCAGCAGCCTTGTTTCTCCCTCATCCAACCACCATATACACATGTTCTGACACATTCCGAATCCGGCTTATTTCCCCCCAGACGCGTAGATACTGAGTACTAGTCGTCCGCGTCACCCTGCCCCGCCGCGTCTTCCGGATCACTTTAAAGCTCTCCTCAGCCTCCCGTTCGACCTGACCTACGTGAAGAGCCTCTCGATTCGCGCACGCTTCTTGGATCAGCCCTTTGGGTCCCCTCTCTGCCATGGACTTCAACAGCTCTTCACCCTACCCCGAGGGGGTCATCTCCTTCCTCGATACCGATCTTTACAAGCTGACTATGCAATGCGCCGTCTTTCAATACTTCCGAGACGTCCCTGTCACCTACGCATTCACCAATCGCACTCCCGATAAGAAATTGTCGCGAGCCGCCTACAAGTGGCTGGACGAGCAGATTACCAGTACGTCAAGAAAGCCGGATTCTGTTGTGGGCGGAACCTCAAAGAACTGATCTTCGTCTTCTGCAGAGCTCGGAAACATCTCGCTCCTCCCTGAGGAAAAAAGATTCCTTCAAGAGCACTGCAAATACCTTAACCCGGAGTACATCAAGTTCCTCGAGGAGTTTCGACTCCACCCGCGTGAACAGGTCGCCATACACTTCACACCAGTTGGGGAGGACACTGGCGCAGCCACAGACCTTGGCGACATACATATGGATATCAGGGGCAAATGGGTCGACACAATCCTATACGAAATTCCCATTTTGGCCCTGACGTCTGAAGCCTACTTCAAGTTCATGGACACCGACTGGAGCTATGATGGACAGCAGGAGAAGGCAAAGGCAAAGGGCTTGGCTCTGCTCGAGGCTGGATGTATCTTCTCCGAGTTCGGCACTCGACGCCGGAGGGACTACCACACCCAAGCCCTTGTCTTCAGGGGTCTGGTTCAAGCAAGCGAGCAGGGCCAGAAGACTGGACTCCCAGGGAAGCTCTCGGGCACTTCCAATGTGCACCTTGCTATGCGCTTCGGCATTCCGCCCGTCGGCACTGTGGCACACGAATGGTTCATGGGCATTGCCGCCATCAAGGACGACTATGCTCGCGCTACAGAAGAGGCCCTCCGCCACTGGACGAGCTCCTTTGGCGAAGGTGTGTTAGCTATTGCGCTTACCGATACCTTTGGGACACCAGAGTTCTTGAAGGCCTTCAACAAGCCTGTTGAGTTGCTACCGGGGGCCGCGCTTGCCAACGTCTCCAAGGAAGCCGCGGAATCGAAGCCGAAGACGTACGCGGAAGTTTTCACGGGTGTAAGACAGGATTCGGGTGATCCTGAGGAGTTTGTCAAGACCATGCGCAACTTCTACGATGGAGTCGGCATCAAGGACAAGAAGACCATTGTATTTTCTGACTCACTCAACATCGAGCTCTGTCTGAAGTACAAGAAGGTCGCAGAGGAGGCTGGCTTCCAACCCACTTTTGGTGTCGGTACATTCCTGACAAATGACTTCACCCGGCTCTCGGACGGTAGCAAGTCTACGCCAATGAACATTGTCATTAAGCTCAGCTCGGCTGCGAACAACCAAGCTGTCAAGATCAGGTATGTGTACATTCTTGTTCGGCCATCTGACCAGCAACACAAGCATCTAACAAATATATGCAGTGACAACGCCGGCAAGAACACTGGCGACAAGGCTACCGTCGAGAAGGTAAAGCAAGCGCTGGGTTATGTCGAGAAGGACTGGACAGATGGTGACGAGAGCAAGCGATGGGGTGTTGATGGCAACGCGAAGCCAAATTGAGAAAACGTTTTCGTTGAGAGTGGGGAGGCCGGAGATAGGGATGTGTATGTTTTGCATGCTTTAGGAGCGCATTTGGTGGGCTGCTTTCTCAGGATACCACTTCATAGATCGGATTAGACGGCGAGCCTGGGCATGGACATTGGTCGGGCGGAGGCTTGGTTTAACGGTTGTGCTTGTCAGATACGCGCTGCTAGCAACCTACTTGATGCCGAATACATACACGAGAAACAATCATTGCTCTTGTCCTGCTCTCCTGTTCGGCGATAAAGTCGTTCTACGACGGATAATGTCATTCCTCAAACATGCCACAGTGCCGCCATTATTTTCTATACACTTCTGTAGCGGACCTTTAGACGCCTGATGCTTGTTGCTGCTTCTCGACTGACCGGAGCAGGTATGTGGGATAACGAGGGCGGCCTACGAAAGTACGTTCTGTACAAGCCTGCTCAGGTGTCATGACAGATTCGAAGCGTCCACGAGACAGAAGCCGAGCCTCGATGTGATTCGATATCTGGTGTATATTTATACAGGTGGTAACTTCAACCGCCAGGCGCCTTCTCTCTACGACGAAACGCAGAACCGATCACGTCCACAACGCTACGAGCCCCCCCCCCCCAGCCAGAGGGCCTTTTTCCCCCTGTAAAAGCTCGCGGATCCAGCTGTGTATAGTATCCTCTGCCCGTCAGGATATATTATACTTCACTGTGAGGCGCTATTTGCATATTTCCCACGTTCAGTATCTAAACTAAGGGCAACGACCGTTTCGACGACCATTTGAGTTTCGGCAAAATGAAAAAGCTGCGATCACAGTATTTTCCTAGGCACTCCCCCTGAAAATGACTTGATCCTCATCAAAGGCTGTGTTTAAGCGCACACGGACAAATACGTAGGTATGAACCGGTATTGAGTGTTTGCAGAACAGAGACATGTATTGTCTGGGTAACAGGTGCATCTTTGACATCGCCAATATTGACAGGTGTGATGACCAGTCGTCATGGAAGCTGTGAGCTTCAGTAGTAGATAGAGAACAACTACAACAGATACCTCGCCATGGTCCGGGGCCTATACCGCCATACTGCCTGCGTCAGATACCCTTAAACCGGCGCACGCATGACCGATGATCCCATTCATTTTGGAAGTGTTCAGGATTTTCCATCTCCTGATTCAACACGGTGGAAGCTGCTCCTCAGAAAGCTCCAATGTATGGCAAAGCAGCTGGGTCAGCATCGTTGAGCAAAACATTGACGGACTGTGCTACGCACCACTCCATCCTGCATACGGGAGTATTTCTTCGCACTGGGAAGTATGGTTTGTAATGAAGAGATACGAAGGCTATCAGTCTGATATTCGTTCCACCATTACGATACTCAGATACTATCAAAGGCTTTCCCGTCAAGCAAACTCTTTGCTCGATGTGTCTCTGTTCCTACGATTGACCTTCTCGACATTTTTTGGGTAGATACACTCGCTCTGACATTATACCACCCGGAAGGACTGTAGAAGCGCCGTGCAACCAACGCTGCGCAGAAAGCGATGGCACTTGTAACTAACCTCATCAATAGTGCGACCCTCTTCTTCTCTCGAACTGGAAAGCATAGGGTGCGGAGGCTAGGCGAGGTCTATATCCAGCGACGCAGTGAGAACGTTATATCAAACGTGATGGCCTCGCAATGCATTCGGTTGACCATGCCAAAATTTGAGTAGTGTAGAGTATGGTAGACCGATTTAGATGTACAATTTGCTCGGGAGATCCATCAGTGTCTTTCCGTCTAGCAAAACCGAAAGCTGGACGGCAGACTATTCACCGGAGTGATGAAAAGAAAAGTGCTATACATGGAATACATAGAGCACCACGATATCAAACAACTTTCTCTTGGTGTACTAAATAGCTTCCATATGGACTTTTGTTTCCTATTCCCCCCAGAAGACATTGAGGTAGGTTTTTGGAGAGCTTGGGGCCGAGGAATTGCCCTGAGATCGATGTTGCGCCAAGGGTCAAGATTGTCTTCCAGAATAGAAGGCGGAAGCAATCCTTTCGGCTTCTCTCCTGTTAAGCCTTGGGGCCATACGCCCCGTTAACTTGCTTTGGGACGACCAAATGGCCGTGGAGGTGGCTCACTTCCTGGATAGATTGATAATCTCTGTCTGTCGGCAACCCGAGTTCATTTCAAGCTTCAAATTCACGAAGCCACAAAGGCATGTCCTAGTTCTCAATCAAAATCTCGCGCACCTGCTTCAGGATTGAGACGCATGGCGCGGCCTCGTATAGAGTGCCAGTACATGTACTTTGAGCAACACTCCCTAAGAAGCAAGACAGTCTTCAGGTAATCTAGGCTTGCGTGCGAGGAATGGGCCCTATACTATAGCTACCTACCTTGACCTCGTTGCTTCGTCAGGGAAGTGTCATCTGCATCGAGTATTTGTACAAAACATCCGAGCTAACAGTAAAGACCGAAAGCAAAATGCCCTAGACAAAGGTCATGCCAGCACCCATTTCTTTCGAGCATTTCGTCTCGCGTGGTTCACGTGTGGGTTTGTCTCAACCAAAGTGCCCTGCATCACATGATATGTCACTGTCTCGGAAACATCAGCTCGATTGAGGGGCTGTGTGCGGTGCTACATAATTGCCTTGAATGATTGATCACAAGGCAGGCAAATACTGGGGCGAGTATTTGTTTGCAAAGGGTTTTTTTCAATCACAGCTCGCTTGAAATGCTTGGTGAGCGTGCGTGCGTGTGTGCGGTCCGGGTGTTGGCGGGAAAGCCTCGGGACGGTGCTTGAATAAACAGGCGTGGCGCCCGGGTTCCAATTAGGATATTCAGTGCATCGAGAAGGGCAAGGTTGACTTCCATTACTTGAGTGGGTGCTGTCGCCAGCTTTGCGAACGAATCGTAGAGGACTAACACCGCAGGTGGACGAACAGCTTCCTCCCGTCCCGCATCCTTCAGCCAACGAGAGGCACGTGGACTCGCCATTCTCGTGATGGACAACCCGCCTTACAGACGACAACTATCACATATGAAATCGTCCAGGATGCACCAATTCGTCGTTCGTCAGGCTGCGTTGCGACCTCTGGCTCACTTTGCGCCTCCCGTCATTGCCTCTCACAGGCACCGCAGCCATCTCGCCTCACATTGAGACACACTTAGACGAATGGCAACAGGCTTCACGGGTTCCGGGGCTCAACCACATAGAATGGGTGGGCACATTTCTGGAACACGGACGCGTGCCATAGTCGCACGGCAGAGTTCCAGGCGCAACGGGAAGCTGCTTCGCGTCACTTGAACCGAGCTGTCGGAGCACCCTGCGCAGCCGCTAATTTTACGCATCACTATGAAGATGGTGACAGAGAAGGACGTAACCAGGTCAAGCAATCCACGGCATGCTGATGAGACTGGTACTGATGATCAGACACTTGCTCGATCTTCACCGCCGAATGAAGAGCTTTCCAGACTAGACGTACCAAATAGATGGCCTCGCTCATGTCCTGCACGCGGGACTCTGCATGGCCAAACGACAACTTGGGACCACGTGGGGATGGCGCGATGCATGTGGATTGAGGGCGTCTTTGGGTACCGGGGATGGGAATCGGCAAAGAAGATGGGAAGTGCGTACGCTGTCATCGTTCAAAAGCCTTGAGCCTGTCTAGACCGCACGCATGAACATGATGGAGGTGCCTCATCTCCCAACAGGTTCCGCATTCTCTGCCTTCCAGATCGGTCCGAGCCTATTCACCGGTGCGATTGCGACGTGGTGAGATACTGGCCGAGTTCTCGACGGCGCTTAACTGGCTTCAATGGCGTCAAGCACGATGTGACTCTTATCAGAGGCCTTTAAGAAAGTATTGTCCTTTGTGCAGCCACCGTACTTGTTCCTAGGCGTGGCGTTGTCGCTGGCAAGGGCTGCCGATGCATGGGGAAATTTGACCGTCCTGCGCACAAAACCCAACACTCTGGAACCAAGAAATTGCCTTGATAGAAGTTGGCCGTTGGCATTTGCATGGCGCTGCCTCGTCCATGTTCAATTTCGGGGCCATCTAGGGTGGGTTCATGCGCGATCCCCTAACCCACGAGACGCCTATTAAGCTTAGACGCTTACTGCTAAGCGGCATAAACCAACGATTAGGAAACCCGGTCAAGTTCTCGCCACGCCTGCCACGCCTGCTGGCAAATTAGCACTTTAAGTTCTTGATGCCTTTGCTGCTGAGCTGTCATTGCTATGCGGCCCGGAAATTGACACCTGAGGAAGCTAACCCGACAAGCCAAAGTGCGCGAGTTCCTGGTCCGTACCTTGGCCTTTGAGCAAGCTAGGTTAAACGTGGCCAGCTAGAACTCAAGTCTCGGCGTCGAGCACAAGGCTCGACCCTCCAGAAAGTGGCTGGGGCTCAGTGATGTTGATGGGGGGGGGGCGCGAAAGGGTCTCAAAAACATGGTGTGTTCACCATGCGCGAAACCGAGAATCGACGCGTAAAGTGGTTGTTGGTGCGTCCAGATATAGTGCCTTATCTGTGTACCGCACGGCAGAATCACCAAAACAGTAGCCGTGGCTGACAAGGTCTGGCTGACGCCTCGGGTGCGACTGGCTCGGGACAGCCAAGGTCGATCCTCAGCTGTATGCAAGCGTGTTGCAATGATCAATCATAACTTTGAACAGTATCTCAAACGCAATCTTCGGAGCAGCGGCTAACCTTCGAACCTTACAAGGTTGACGCACACACACGCACCAATGGGAGCTTGGTAACAGCATGTCGGAAGGGAAGCTTGGGGGGGGCATCTGTTGATGAGATTGGGGAAAAAGCTGGCTTTTAGCAAAACCTGTTCATGATGGAACCTTTTTTGGCAGCCACTATCATTGACAGCCAATACTGCCACGGAGAAGAAATCAGTTCTGCCCTGGCTGCATTGCTTGTCCCTGCTGTGGCTGCAGATGCATTCTGCAAGTGCATGCTGCTTACCTGCGCCATGACAGACGCCGTCGGGGTCGATTGGGCCGCCTCTTGAGATAGATCGGCCGCGAGCCCGCGTCGCGAAATTGGTGTTTTTGATCCCCCAAAATCGTCCGAGCCAGTGACGAGGCAGAGTTTCGCACTTGCAACACTACCGGGTTCCAAGATTCGTGCGTTCGTCCCAAGAAAGCGGGAGTAATCTTTCGTTTTCTTCCTACTTTCGTAGCGGCTTGCCTGCAAGCTCGTCCAACGGACAACCGACTAGTACAGCCGTTTAGCCAGGGCTCTAACCAATAACCTCGCAGAAATGCACAGCAAGGACTCACTCGCAGGGCTGGCCGACTTTGCATACAGCACGATGTCGTCACGTACAGCCAGCTGTATACCATAAAAAATTGCGATCTGGCATCATACTACAAGATTATCTCTGGCTTGTTGGTGTAGGGACACAAGCAGGATGGTCTGGTGCCGAGTCTTAATTTTCGCGACTGAGGAGACCGGAAGAATACCTACCTAGCTAGTTTATTCCCGGCCTTTCGCAAGCCAGATGAATGCTCGGCTCGGCTCAGACTTGAGGTTGACTAGTCGAGATGCCCTCCTCCTGAGGCTATCAAAAACCGGCGTCAAATGCCCCATGATATTCATCCGGAGGGAGCTTGATGATTCACGATCCCACCTCGTGTTGCTTCGCGCGAATCCTTTGTAGTATGCCATCTTTACTTGAGAAAGGCTAATCAAGGCCGTAGTCTTGAGGAGAGGGGTTTCCAGACCTTGCTGTTGCGAATACTCGGTAGCGCGAGGTCATCATGACCAACGACCCTTGACAAGCCAACTGCAAGTCATCTCCAACAGGTTGTCGATCCATAAACACTCGTCAACACGTAAGAAAGTGCCCTCGTACCATTATATGTTGTCGTAGCCAAGCGTGCAACACATCGGGAGCGCTTATTCCTTGATGACCGACTATCCTGCAACCCACCAGTCCATTGGCCTCGTTCCATCTTGTTCTGGGACAGCGATTGACGAATTGTCAGTGAGAGCCTTGCTCGAGAAATGTCACATGGCCTTTCGGATAGACGACAAGACCTTGAAGACTCAATGTCCTTATCCATGCTTAGCCGCAACACTGCGCTGTGGAAGGGGTCTTCCCGCTCAGGGTCAAGGTGTGAGAACCTGGAGGTCTGGTAAGTGACGGGATGGCTATTTTGAGGGGCACATTGGTAAACCCAGAGAGGGGTCTCTCAGTCCCAAGACCAACACGAGGCTGCGGGGCTACCTTTTAACCTCGTCTGTATCCTGCTTATCAGGCCGAGAAATGTTGTCATCAACTAGTAGGGGTCAGGATAGACATGGAGTTGACATTGATCAAAAGTGCGTCAAGGCTGATGCCAGTTCGTGGGAGGAGAGCGCGCCATCAAAGTACGAAGCCGGGACACATGGCCGTGTCGTTGGTTGCCAGGATTCCCTCTGCATTTTGGTGCGGGCTCAGCAGCGTGTCACAATCCCATCCTCGCTTCTGACAGGTTCGGCCATCTTGGCAGTGGCGCTAAAGAGCGTGCATCGAAAGCTTGGAGAACTACTCGCGGGAGCGACGCGTCTGGTGTACTTAGTAAAAGGCTCTTTGGCGCGGTCTGTAGCGCGTCATCCCGGCTTGCTCGCACGACTCGACGGCTAATAATACGCCAGAGCTCTTTGGCTTACTGCAACGTCCTTAATCGTTTTTTTCGGGTGCGCGGCAAGGTTGGCAAAACTCCACACAACCACCATCCAAAGAGGCCCCCTGAAACGAATGGAGTGTAGGATGGTGGCGACGAATCCTCTCAAAGTGATGGCGCACTGACGATCACGGCGAAATGGCTGCCGAACTAAAAAGGATCAAGCTCTGTCGCGTCAGGCGTCGTCGCCATTGTCGCCCAACAGGCGGCTCTTGTGCCCGAGATGACGGCATCTACCTCCCGTGTACCATCGGGAAGGCCCGAGCATTTGGAACCGGGAGGCTAATTCGAGATCGCGAGGGGTTTGTGCATGCGCCGTATTCCCCGACCACTCTCTGCCGCTTTGCCACCTGTAGTGTGAATAGATTTTGCCTCGGAGGACAATATGAACATGATGACGTCTCGGGCAAAGGCTGGCGGGCAGAATGAGCATCACCGGCGTTGATCCCTTCGCACGGCCCACTTGACGCAAGACTGTGCAAGAATGTACAGTAGCATTTTGATCCCTCCAAAGGAAAGCAGTAAGTAAGACGTGGAATCGCGCATGCCTCGCGACAGTCAGCTGCAATGCAACGCCGCCGGCGCGTCACGGACCAAGCAAGGCTTGACGTGCGTCGGATCATGCCACACAATTTTGTTGAAACGAAATATTAAACGGACAACGATCAGATGCCAGTACTAGGACGGGGGCTCCGATCCGATGTTAGTCATGACGAACAGGGACGACAGCTGGTACCGACAAAGCCGCCGCAAGCGTGCGCCATTCGACATTCAAAAAGCGAAAGAAATTCTTGCTTTGCGGAGCGCCGGCGGAGTCGTTCTTGTCTCCAACGCGGGGAACGGACAGTGCCGCGACCTCAACAGTGTGCCGTCGTCGTGCAGGAGGCTTGGCATGCAGTTCACTCAAGATTTAGATTTCAGCGAAGCCTCCTGAGATGACGAGGCTGAGATGGACGCTGATGCGATTTGACGAATTGTTTGCTGACCGGCTAGTGTGAAGGCCAATACTACTACTGCCTTACGAGTCGGCCACAGTTTCGAATGTAAGATGTCACGGTCACACGGAACCAGCTGGCCGTGAAGGCGAATGTCTGTTTTCGCTATCATGTTTCGATCACTTGGTGAAAAGAGGCGGTACTTTTGCATCTGCAGTTGCACCACAAGGTAACATCAATCGAGGAGTTAGTGGTTGGGAGTTGATGTTCTTTTCCTTGCTAGCCACTCTCCCGTGCTTCAAAAACCATTGCTGACCCCATCCTCGATGATACCAATGATTCAATCGATGGCTGGCAAGTTGTAACGAAAAACTCAATTGAGCTTGGATTGATTCGCTTGTTTCGAGAAATCTTCTAACGCAACCCACCCTTTCTGCAAAGGCTGCAGGTTAACAGGCCAGTGTGGCCCCAATTCGTGGTTGAGAATGCCGGTCTGCAGCAACAGGGGCCAAGGGGGGGGGGGCACACGATACGGTAGGGGGAATCTGCGTCAAGTCGAGAGAAGCACACTGTACGCCACAACGCGTACCGGGTGGGTCTCGTTCGAAAGTAAGGGCGAGGCTGCCAAAAACTCTCACTGTGGATTGAGGTACAGATGTACTGTTATCTCCAGCACGGTCAAGCTTCTGTTGGCAAAGGCCGTCGTGTGAGCGGTGAAAGCGATGTGCTATATCCACAGTTCACCCAGCACAAGTTCGGCTTGTACTGGTGTGAACGAATGGCGAGGCTCCACAAAAGTCAGTTCAGTGGTTCTGAGTCGACCAAAACTGAAAATCGTACGCCTCGCCAGTGGGAAGCTGCTCCGGAGCGGCTGACATGGTCAATCGAGGTTGGGCGAGACAGTCTGTGCTGATACTTTGTATTGTGAACAATAATTGAGGCGACGGCCAAGCTTCAGAATTCAAGGGCCTGCTGGCAGGAGCAGAAATTCGAGACTACAAGAGCCGCCCGCCCCCCCATCACCACGATGTTTTACAGTTTCAGCCTGTGAGGAACACCAAGGGCCGAACCTGACAACGTGTCGCACGCGTGGACGCCAGCCATGTCCTCTGCTCGAGTCGTGCTGGCCTCAGCTCACAGCTCGATGGCGCAGGCGGTGATCGACAGGAACCTGTGTGCGCGCCAAGCGTATTCCTCCGATACTAGCCTCTTACTTTGTGAGAACAACCTGTTTGGGCGAGTGCGAATGTCTTGCAGCTACCAGCGGAGCATGGCTACGAGCACTGCCAGGATTATTTTTGGATATTGTTGACGTGTACGAAGGACCGAAATCTGGGGAGAAAAGCTCACAGCATCGCGAAGCCTGCTTGCTGTGTTGAAAGCCTGTGCCATCGGGCGAGTCAAGGTTGAACACCTTGAACCCTTACCCTGGTCAGCGTCCCACGCAGCACTATTTTTTTTCTGCCGCAGGCGCGAGAACCGTCGAACGAGAAAACGTTGCAGGGGAGAGGGGACCTTGCCGCCACGTGAGGCTGAAAACGGAACTAAGACTTGGAAGTACCAAAGTTACTTTCCCATGCTTGAAAAAGATGGGGAAAATGCCGACGCAGCTTTTATTACTCTCACAAGGAATATAATTGTATTATTTCCCATCCAATTACAGCAATGTTGCTAATAAGTAGAGGCTGGAATATCATCTGGGTAGGCATGATTTTCCATTTCATAACGTTGGACGGTGAGGTGACGAGCGTCATCTTTCGTCTTCAATTACTTCCGCAGGGTCCCGCTAGACCCACGGCGAAAAGTGGCTTGACAGTGAACTGAGATTTGCCCTGGTCCAAGACCAGAGCACACATGGCAATGGCTCATGGCAACCGATCAAGAGCACCCAAAGCGCAATTGATAATTTGTATGATGGCCTCAAAAAGCAGTACTCATCGATTCTTTGATAACAAATCCGGTATCGCTCGCCATTTATTGAAATATGCCGCGAGAGAAAGGCTCAGCACAGTGGCCAAATGTCGTCCATTGGAGTTCGCCATGGGATTGGCCATTGTTCATCCATAGACAGAGGCAATTATTGACTTTACTCTAGTGCATCTTACTCAAATCAGATACATTTCTTACTTCACCCCACGCAACATGTATGCGAAAGGCACAGCGGATCTTGTTGATGAGTGAGGCTGGTGCCAGATATTAGGGACGCTGCTGAGTTCGCGCTTTACCGCCCTCACCGCCAGCGGGACCTGGCCGAGTCCTCAGTCATCACGTCCCTCCACTCGCGGCTATCGTGAACTCCGCCGCCCACGGCTTCGCAAGACATCCACGCGTCTGAAGGATTACTTGGTTTAAAAGCCCCATATACCGCTCGTTGCCCAGCCTCCCAGTTTCCACCTTTTCTCTCTCTCTGTGCATGAACAAATTTCCCGAACTTGTCCAAAAAGGCCGTAGAACATTCGAAGAACGCCTGCAGGTCCGAGTTACCGGGTCTCGTTCTCTTTGCTCCCCCACGGTGAGCGCCGGGCAGGGCAGGGGAGGGGTGTGCGACTAACACATGTACCCCACATTCTCGCCGGATCTCGGGCAAGATGCGCTGGCATTTTGGTGTCAACGAACTGTGTTCCTCCTATGGGGAAGTTTCCTACGGAACAGTATTGGCCAGTGGAATTCCTGCAGCTGCACGATGTCGCGACGAACAGCATGTCAACTGACGGGAGGATCTTGCTTTCCTTCCCAAAAATAGTCTTACCTAGGTATAGCTCCAGGTCAGATCACGATGTGGTGGACACCGCTCGCCAACAGATCGTCACCGCTTGTTGCGGATGCTAGCTGGTATGAGCTGCTTGGGCCGCTCAGAATCTCGAGAGATCTCAGGGGACAAGACCGCAAAGTCGCAAGGTGAGCCAATGGCGCCATGAGCACCCCATGGCTCCTGTCACTAAACAGGTTGGGGGCAGGCAGGTTCTAATGGTCGGATGTTACAACGCCGGCGCGAGAGTTTGCTTTCTAACGGTGGTGACTTGGCATCTCGAGATGGAGGGTGTGACTACCTTATCCAAAGTTGTGTGGGAGTTTCAGAACCGTCGCTCTGCACCGTCTAATTGGCAAATTTGGGTTGGAGATCAACTTATGATCAACCCAAATAGTGAGATATTCCTTTTCTGCGCCACCTGGCGACTTCTTATCATGTTAGATACAGGCTTTACAATGGCCCAGCCCCTATGTGCAAGCTGGCAGCATTTGGTGAAAATATTCTTGTCAGGAACCTATCCCTGGCTCAGCACATGGGCTCTGAAGAAGCACGGGGTAGTACGGCTAATGAAAGGATGAGAAAGGTCGAGTCCTAGGTAATCCGAACGGCCGTCAGAGACAAATTAGGCGGCACGACGGTGGAATCCGTCAGGGCCGATGAAACGGCGTTCAGAGACACCAGGTCAGGGGCAGCAACGGTAACATTGAGAACAGATAATTGCAAGCCTGATAACAAGGCAAAAGCCTGTAGGTACAACGATAGCATCCTTGGGCCCTTGCACAACGCCTGAAGTGAGCACCTGAAGGGGTCTTGTTGGGTGTACCCGACAATTTAACGGTAGCAAGATTGGCAACAACTCGACAGGAAAGACATCTGGTGGGACAAAAATCACTGGAAGGTTCTGATACGGGGATGTTGACGCTATTATTGAGGAACAGGATATACCCCGTTTGATGTGGCATCTTCTTACAAAGCATCACCAAATTCCAATTTCGGCGTCGCAATAGTTGCAAATTTGTAAGGAGGGGGAACCGTACGAACCTCCGGACACTGTACGGACCATGGGTGCGCTGGGATCGTCGACACATGCTCGCTTGATTGCTTGCATCAGGCTTGTCGGACACACCGCACAATGCGCTTTGTGAAGCGGACGAGCGGACTGGACACTGTAGCAAAAGCTTTTGTCGGGATCTCATCACCTGCAGGCGAGCTTGCTTTTTGCAGGTCTGATATGTCTTGTCTCCTGTCAATCGTTGCTGCAAAAGGCTGTGAAACCTGGCGTCAAATTTTGATCGGGACAGAAGGAAAAGGAGATGGGATATTTGTGGGTCGCCTCGTTTTGCACACGCCTCATCCGTCACTTCCAAGAGGTGCACGAGCAAACCCTCTTTTCTTGCTTGCTTGTGCAAGCCGCGGCGGCGCGACATTTTGTGAAGATAGTCCCACAACATGATGGTAGCAATCAAGCATCCATGGTCTAACGAAATGTTGACCAACCGCCCCCTGGTTCGTCGAGCCTGACCGTGACACGCCATTCGACATTGGCCAGCGTTTCCTTGGGAAAGATTCGACCACATTTCAACGTCAGATCAGTACGTACCGTACCGTACTGCATATCAAAATTGGCCAAGACAGCAGAGGAGCTAAATAACAAGGACTAGCACCGGAAGACCCGCGCCGCGGGTGTGGCTTGGGATCATAGAGACATACAGTGAACACGGCGGCCGAGCGCCACGGTTTGAATTGGGTAGTTCCCGTAATGTGTATGCAATTGCCCCCCCAAATCCCCTAATTTTAGTGACATTGGGCAATGCACAACCCAGCGTGGGATGGATCGTATCTGGCATTGCTTTCGCCTTCACCCTGGTGAAGCGGTGATCAAGTGGATGCTCTGATCTTCAAGAAAAGCTGAAGTTGAAAAATGGGCCTGCGCCAGTCGTGCACGCACATCTTGCATCGCGAAGAATATACCCTCGGTTGCCTTGAAGACATCCGTGGGGGAAAGACCATTTGCTTCTCGTGGTATTTTCGCGTCTTGAGACGCTGATTGGATTCTTGACTCCGGATGACTGCGTCTTATCGTTTTTTCCACTACTAATGATGATGCAGGCAGATGGTGTCAATATGTACAAACATGCTGGGATTTCGAAAAAGCCAGTTTGAGCCTTCAAGTCGGTAGAGGGTGCAATTGGCCACGGTGATTGATTCTGCAATGTAAACAGGGCCCCTGACCCAAAAAGCCACTTTACGCGTCGCGGTGATACAAAAGTGTCGTTTTCCAAGACACGAACGTCACCAACGGCGCTTGCACGACCCATAAATCTAAAAGAGTTTCCGGTGACATGCAACCTCTTTGACCTCCCTCCGCTTATCTGGGCTGAAGGGCGAATACATTTATTACTTATTTCTTCTTCGTTATCCCGTATGTCCCTTACAGTACATGGCGCATCGTTGACAGGCGTGACGAGGCGTTCATTAGTGATATGAAAGTTGACCGTACCATCAGAAGCTCGGTTGGGGAAACGACTCAGACAATTTGAGGGGGGACGATGTACACGTGTAGAAAGTCTCATTTTGGAAGCTCACTTTGGGGGGAAATTTAGCTAGGTAGCCTCTCGCCGCCGCCAGGTGCAAGCTAAGGAGGAGGCTAACGCGCGGAAGCCATTCCCGAGGTGGTCGTGCGCGGAGTCACGACAAGATGAACCCGAAAAGAGAGCACAGTCTTGCATAGTATTGGTTCCAAAAGTTTTGACAAGTGTACCGTACGTACAGCATTCAAAACAAAGAAAACAATATGCGCTGTACTTGTGTGCATAGATGTCAAAAATACGAAGTCCGTATGCCTGCATGTCTGATTGTAATGAGAATTCTATTATAGGCGGTTCCATAATGGAGAGCCTTGACAAGTCATTGTCCAATTTCCAAGAGATTGATACACCGTTGCTGGGAAGATGCTTGACTACAGTAGTCTACAAGCACCACGGTGAGTTCCTCCTGCCCTGGCAAACGCCGGGGGTCCGGGTGCACAAGAGAAGGAAACGGCCACAAACGGTCCAGCTCGACCCCAAATCACTTCATTAGAACAGGGGATTTGAGGATGAAGCTGGGCCTCCGCATCGTAATCTGAGCATTGGGGTTATTTTTCGTTCTGTTGGCCTAGTCCAAGTCGTTGATCAGCTAGACCTTGAATAGAAACGAACAATTAATAGCAATCTGCAGCCGGCAGGGCGGCGAGGTTGCCTCTTTCACCCCTGACCGGTCGCCGGATCGTTTCCTCATCTAACAAATCATCACCGCTTCCCAAGCTCTCGCCTCGCAATCCTGTTTGCTCCACCCACCACGCGCATCCCACGTCTCCTTCGGAAAAATCCGTGCAGCACATTCCCGCGTGTAAGTACAATGTCAATGGCTGATAATGATCATAATGATGATGTATGTGTGTATGTGTGAGTGTATGTGTTGTGTGCGGGTAGGCTCTGTAGGTGTCCAGCTGCTGAAGGCATAAAGCCGTACACGGGAACTGGTACAGCTGAAAATCCCGAGGACAATCTCTTGGACTCATACTGCCTCTGCGGCTCAAGCCGAGCGAAAGGTCGAATGATAAGACACTACAAGTATTGGGATTCATTGATCGTCCGTATGCTATCAATACATATTGCCACTGCCAACGTAGCCCTATATGTACCACGTCCGAAACATAGCATTCGGAGCCGGTCTACCAGTCAGGAAGAGGACGCCGCAATTCTGTCGCCGAGGATCTTCATTCAGCTCGGGCACCCGTGGGCCTGGCCATACCGAAACTCCTGGATACGTAATTCGTTGGATATAGCAGAGGAAGTTTCAAACGTAAGGCACTGTCAACCCTGCTTGAGCCGAGGGAGAGCGGACCCTTCACAACGACCCTTCAGTTGATCTTCTCGGAGACGAGGGTCTCATGATGTGGCACAAGGACTTTCTTCTCTCTCCTCGCCACTTGTTACACGAGCTGCAATCACTTTGTGCCTGCTGGCTCAAGTGGATGCGACCGGATTGATAGGGGCTCCAAAGGAACCCCTTGTCATCACGGTGAATTTCGGATGCAACACCTCAGCAGGGCGTGGAAACCGACCCTTTTTGTGATACTGCTGTGATATGCCTGATTGTCTGGGCACTCAACCAGAAGGTTGGCGCTATTTCGCTACGCTTCCCCAACTTGTAACACAATTTGCAGCAACACTGGACATGTGCCTCTGATGATCAAGGTTGGGTGCTGTAATCAATGTGCTTGGTACCAAACCTTGACGGGGTCTCTCCTGTACGGAGATCATGTTTCTTGGATCTTCCGAGGCTCCTTGCTCAGGTGATAACGACACGTCTGGCATACCTTAATGGGAATTTCAAAAAAGAACGCCATAATTTCCAATTTCGATCATTCACTGTGCTGCATATCTCATGATCATCCTAGTTTGTCGTAGATTTGTTCTATGGCCGCGGACAGGCTAGTAGATAGATGTACAATACCTACACCGTTTGCTTGCAGGCTACGGGGGTCTACTAGCGGGCCGGGATTCAGTTGGATGTAAGCCACGCGTGAAAGTCTAGGCAGTGTAGCTTTAGACCCTTCCGTTTCACCAGACCAGCAACAGCAGTGAACGTGAATGCTGACTCCAATCAGCAATTGGAAAGAAGGCAAAAATGAATTGTTGGCGTCCGGGAGCTGTACTGACCTCTCACACCGTATCCACGAAAAGAGAAGAAAGACTAGATGCCAGGACAGGGCGCAGACGACGTTGTACTACTTGCCTACCTACCTAAGTACAACCTACGCAGTAATTCCCAACATGAGCCACCTGAAGCTCCCCCAGCTCCAGCACCCAGGTGCTAGTTAACCTCTTCTGTACACGGTGGCAGATGGCCCCACAGCCCGATCGAAGATGCAGCGCAGCCTTGTTCCGCGAAATGGATTCCCACTGCAAATATGCAAGCGCACGGGTTTACCGCCGTGTCTTGACCGCAAGGTACCTGTATACCGTGGTAGGTGGTAAGCTGTGCGCGTCGTATGTGCGTATGTGGTAGCCAAGGCACGGGGTGGAGCAGAGGTACGTCCGTACACGATGCGGTCAGTCTACAACGAACCGACTGCACTGTTGCATCTCCTGACGCTGACACTGAACTGACACTGGACGACTGCCTGCTAAACTTTTCTTCTCGCTTGGGGGCTTTGGGCCGACGAGCTCTGTAACACTTGCCCGCCTGCATCCGGCTGGGGCACGAGACAGGCAAGACAGGATGAGGACGAGGAACAAGCCGGGTATTGTGTGCACTGAAGCTTTGATGCTTTTTGTCTTTAATGAATCTGACAAAGTATTGGAACACCATAACGCGTCCCTGCCGCGAAGGAAAAAAAAAAAAAACTGTGCAGCGCTGTGGCTTCGCTCTTGTTGGAGGAGAAAGAGCTCCTCGGCAAGGAACCTTGGACGAAAATGCAAGGATGGAGTGATCCTGGTCCTGGCCTTATTGGTCCCTGCCCGCTCTCCTGGACCTACCTACCCCTGCCTTGTCCTGCAGCCCATGTCCTGGCAAGGTACGCCTAAAACTGTGTCCCAGGTGTCCAAGTGAGCTTACCTGCACCGTGTCTGTTTGCGGGCCCTGCAAGCACCTGCAATTGCAGTGGACAGGTCCTGTGCAGTGACGAGACTTGAGAATTGGAGCACTGTTCCATGGGGGATTCCCTGCAACGGAAAATGCAGCTTGGGACGAGATGGACAGTGCTGGCCAATCCCTCAGCTCCCAAGCGTCCCACCTCCTACAGACCTGCACCTCAACTGGGACTCTCTACGCCTACACCTGCAAATATCTGCTTCTCCTCTCCTCTTCTTTTTTTTCCCTTGCCCTCTTATTATCCGCCATTCATTCTATCCCCTCCACTCCTCTCTCCCGTCATCCAATCCTTCCAAACCGCCATCTTCTTTTCTTGACACGAGAAAAGAAGGGAAGGACTACCATCACCCACTCCCACCCAACTCCTTACTGGGCACCGTCGACATTTCCCCCGACGCCAATTCCCAGGACCCAGCAATCTGCTGCAGCCGTGCAGTTCCAATCGGACAGCCACAGCAACAGAACAGGACAGGATCAGGTGCAGAGACCCCTCAAGAGACTTTGGGATTTGAGAGTTGTAGACGAGACCAACTTGGGTTGCATAGGCATAAAAGAGGAATTGAAACCCCTCCTTTATACCTTTCTTTCCCACAGGGCCAAGACTCCTTTTCCACATTCCAACCAAATCTGTACCTCGAGCACCAACCCCCTCACACGACTGGAATTCTTCGAAGCGACGAGGAGAAATCTTCCAATTTCAACCCACTCCGATCCCTTCGCACCGCCAAGACGACTGTGAAGTGCCTTTCATTCCGGCCTCTCTCCCTATCTACTCAAACCCTCAATTCACTTTGAGGTTTGTCTGGTGCCACGGAAGCAAAGGTGTAACAAACATTTTGGATCTGGGACCCAAGTGTGCGTGTGACATTTAGTAGTGTCACCAAACAAGAAAGAGAAGGTCATTAGCAACATTTAATGACAGCCTGGTGCATTGCTCTCTCTACATGATCTTCATCTCGGTGAAGCATTGGAGCTACTAGGTGTTGTTGAGGTATGTTGTCTGCCGGTCATGCACCCTTACCGTCTTGACACTTTCTCCCCTACACAACCCGGGCGAGGCCCTCTGAGACCAAAGTTGGTGAAAGAACAAATGGAGAAGTCCCGATGCTCCCGCCTCGACGAGACCATCTACGTCAGTTGGATTTCACATGGACTGTTCTGCAATTTCCTCTTCAATCCTGGTGGACCAATGTGTCGAAGCTCGTCTCTAACATCTGCCGCTCTCCCTTCACAGACACACGCCATTATCGACCTCATCAACCAATTGAGGAATCGCGCCTTGTGGGAAACGTTAATTCGTCGCTCCCACCCGACCCTCAGGAATTGTGTCGTCTCTACTTCGGGAGGCCATTTCACCCCTTTGGTAAGGGATCCGCCCCTCCTAGTCTTGAACACAATCTGCCCTAAGTTGTATTTTGTGCATTGTTCGCTGCCCGGAGGCTTGAGAGGTTCGAAGAGAACCAAGGGAAGCGCCAAGAATGTGCCCATTCAGGCATCTTTGCAGTGACTCTCTCGGCAGTATCCCTATCAAACCCAGCAGTTTGTTTGCAGACCGCTCTGCCGTCAGCACGGCGAGGGCGTGAGGAGGGATCGAGTGAACCACAAAAAACACGCCCGAGCATTTGTCAATTTGGAATTGCAAATTCACTTCCCTTTTGGGAAAAATTCCTCATTGCGAGATCTTGTCTTGACCCCCTGAAGACGAAGAACTTGTGAGAACTCGAGGCTGATCAAGATCCATGTCGGTCATTTAGAGAGCCCTGTGCAGTTGCAGCTTGCAGCACAGTCCCACAGTCCCAGTCCACCTTCCATTTCCCATTGGAAGCTGGCAGGGTGTGAATCCACTTTTTCCAGACGGCCTGTGCTCCCGGCCACCTTCTCAATCCCCCCATTCATCATCTCAGCCTGTCCCGACCGTGGCTCTCGACACTTCTCTCAAGTCTTCCAACTCTATCTCAACTTTTTTTTTATATCTCTGTTTGGCATCGGCCACTGTTCACTCATTTTTTCAAACTACCTACTCAGGCATCCACTCATTTACTTGATCTTGATGCAAACCACATCATCACCACTCTCTTTTTTTTTAATAATACTAATACCAGCTCCAGTCGACTCTCGTCTAGACTAGACCGACTGCCTGACTTAATTCTGCGCTGTACTCTCGTACATCGAAACGACACATTCATTATCTCGGTATCTCGACTTCAGTCAACCGATCCGATTAATTTTCAACAACACGCCGTCCTTTACGGTACTCGAAGCTTCCTGGAGAACTTGCACCCCGTCAATCCGGAGTGCCGCCTATCCTCGAAAGCCCTCAAAAACGGCAGTCCAACACATTCATCATACCCACGGTGAAGATGACAGTCCACACCATGCAAGTGGAGGAGGTCTTTGAGTGCGAATATCAAAGAATAAACCCCTTCTCCGCCGAGAGTGCCAAAAATGCTGTGGCAAGGAAATGGGACGCAAAGGCCGAAAGGCAGATAAAAATCGCCAACGAATTGTCACGACTCGCTAGCGATGAATACCTTGAAGATATCATGCAGCACGCTCGGGCTATGGAGGTGGGTCTTGAACTCCCCTGAATGCCCCTATTATCCCGAGTCAGGGGAAAGTAGACATTGCTGACTAGGATAATTCTACAGGACGAGACTCTTCCTGATGCCAACCTCATTGACATGCAGCGCGAAATCCAGTGGTTTATGCGGCCTTACTTGATCGACTTCCTCATTGAGGCCCACGCAGCATTCTCCCTCCTGCGGGAGACGCTGTTCCTGACCATCAACCTGCTCGACAGATACTGTTCCAAGCGTGTTGTTTACAAGCAACACTACCAGCTGGTCGGCTGTGCAGCGCTGTTGATTGCTGCCAAGTATGGCGACAAGAAGGACCGTGTTCCTCAGATCAACGAGTTGAACAACATGTGCTGCGGCCTCTACGATGCAGGCATGTTCACGCAGATGGAAATGCACGTTCTCAACACTCTTGAGTGGAACATTGGTCACCCGACCGTCGATTTCTTCCAGTCCATCATCTGGGCTGACGAGCAGGATGACCGTGAGGTCCGAGACATGACCGCCTATATCTGCGAGATTGCCCTCTACCACCGTGATTTTGTGTCGACCAAGCCATCAACCATGGCTCGCGCCTCGCACGCTCTCGCTCGAGCTATTCTTTCCCGACCCGAGGTCAATGACGGCGAATGGGACCGTGATGCCAGGGATACACTACTCACACTGTCCCAACACCTTCACCAACCGTCGGTGACGTTGTCCCGCAAATACTCGTCGAACCACTTTTCCCGCGTCTCGACCAAGCTCGCCGACTTCCTCGCACAGCAAGCCGCCATTGCCAAGCCTCAAGTCAACGGCCCAGCCACCCCTCCGGCCGAGTACGGCTCCGCCCACACAGCAGATATCTACAGCACTCCTTCCAAGGGCTTCGGTGCCGTACAAGGAGTTGCCGATGGCTATATGACACCGCCCATTACTCCCGATGGCGCATCATTTGGTGTGAACGGGCAAAGTGATTCGTACTCAAGATGTCCTGTGACACCTACACCTCAAGCTGGGCTACCAAGGCCTCCCCAAGCAACTTCGCAGCTTGTATCGTACTTCGAGGCCCAACACCACGCAGTGGCCGGACATTAAACCTCGGGGGCAGTGTCCTAAGACAGCCCCGATAGCCTCGACGATTTCATTTCAACTGTATTGTTGCCTGGTCTACTTAATATCGTGGCCAAGGTCCTTGCATATTCCCATCGGCATATTGAAGTGTATCATTCCATCGGAGACGGACCCAAAAAAAGACTGCATCTGGATACAGCGATAAGGGCATTTAGCGAGTTTTGGTTTGGTCCATGTGCACATTTCTTCATACCTTGTTTTCAAGACTTCGATTCGATTCGGCATGTTCAGAATTTCTTATTACACAGCCCGCCTTACATTGGGGTTCTTGTCAGGCAGGCAGTTTATACCCACATTCCCCCAAAAATGATTCAAAAAGATCAATCGTCACCAAAAAGGTTCTTCACTTGATTCTCAACCAAGGACGAGGCTTGATTCCCGCCGAGGAGGTTGGAACGCGTTGGATGGGGCCGGCAGGGAGGCATTGGAGGAACGATGGGGTTGGGGCTCAAAACCAGGGACTCACACATCGACCTACGATGGAGGAAGTAATACGGGTGCGGAAATCAATGGACCAACGGGGCTGGGTCGGCCGGGTGTGCCCTCAACCTAATCGGGTCCCCTGCTGATGTCGATCCAGCCTACGCCGTCTGCGAGCAATACCGTGGCCACGAGTGACCCAAGTCCTCAGGCCCGTGTTGTACAGGATCAAGGAGAACAGAACAAATTGCTACCAGCTACTCCGTCAAGGGGACTCATTTTATTTTTATTTTCTTGTGTCAAAAAGGGGCGAGATGGTATGGACAGGAACGGTACACGTTTTGGAAGGAACCGAAACAGCAACACGCAAAGTTCTTGGTTCATTTGGGCAATACGAGGGCTGTTCCACGGCGATGATATTCACCCAGGCGAAACTTCGCTATGGCTCAGCGGCGGTGACGCACTTTGGGAGCAGTAGAAGACTGTGATGGTTCTATAGATCCATCATGCAAAAAAATATTAGACGCACAAGTCTATTGCCAAAAAAAGAAACCACTAGACATTCCTACGCCTCGGCCCTCTATCTAATGTGCGACAGACTCCCACTGTGGCTACCTTGCTGATCATTTTGTGATATCCTTTAGCCTTTCTTTCATGGGCGCTCTGCGTACCTAGTATCCAGCATCTCCCGTTCCCGCGACATATGCACCTCGAAGTCAAACTCGATTCATCTCGTAATTATGTAAACACCGAGATTAGGCGGACACAACCAACAGTCCCCAGCTTGTGTTGTATCTAGTGTACAAAAATAAGTGACCATGCTGTCTCGCTTGTAAATTGATTGCCTCCCACCCCGGCCTCCCCATCCCCAGAGCGAAGATCCCGAGCGCTCGGACACCTTCCTGTTTAGGAAATATCTGCCCCTAATTTCGAGGTATGATTGGCTAGAGACTAAGAGACAAGGATTACCTAGTGCATGAATTGGACTTTGCAACATTCCGATGGGCTCTTTCTAAATTCTTTCGATGTGTTTTCTATTTGAAGCTTGGTTGGGGAGAAGGGGACCTTGGTATTTGGTGATGAGGGAGCGTCAAATGTCTCTGGCGCGCAGAGCTTCGGAGAATTTAGTGCCTGGAAACGAAGGGAAATTGGGAGGGCGAAAGAAAGCCCCCTTGGCATCTCCGGACTCCACACATTCGTGTTGCGGCAAAACAAGTCGCCTGCGCCATGTTCAGGAGAACGGGTGTGTGCTTTTTTTCCGTTGGGTGGGACGGAGGAATCCCAGTCTGGGGGATTCCGGGCTTCCGTAGGGGATGAACCAGTAGGGGATGAACCAGCAAACGATCAGGGCATTTTTTCCGATGATTGTATCTGTGCTTGATACAGAGCGTTGTCAGTCACAATGTTGGAGGAGGCAAATGAAGTGTCGGTGGAGGAAAAAGGGAGCCGTTCCTTTGGTGCACTTTTGACGTTTACCGATCTCCCATGGTGGAATGGAATGACGCCACGACGGCTCCACGCAACGGCTTCAAGAAACGGGGAATTGTGCCGGGCTGGGGCCGGGTGGGTTTTATGCATGTCAGCAAATGGATTGATGGCAAAGATGCTACTGTCCGGGGGACGATTTAGCGAATCAATATGGCCGGGTTGGATATTGAATTTCGGCTGGTTTATTTCTGGGTGCTCATACCAAAGCCGAGCAAGGTGACTTAGTCAGATACGGGCCAGAGAGTCAGACGAAAGTTCGTTGCTTGCCTTGATCGAGTACCAAGGGCCGCGTTGTGTTGCGTGAAGGGGGCCTATTCCAAGTTCTGAAGTGGGTGTCATCTTCTTAACTGTTTGTCCCGCTCAATGACCCTAGGTACGTTCCGCGAATGTATGCGAGTGGCATAGCGTGACGATGGCCGATACGTTTCTGCTTGCTGGAAATGAGTGTGTTCACTAATTTACCACCTCGATACTTCTGCATGAAATATCCTTGATCTAGGTTTCTGATTCTGCTCTATTTTGGCATGCTGTCACGAGTTTATCCGCACGCTTTCCTCCATATGACTCCGTATGACTCCATTACTGATCTGCAAGGCATTCTACCCTTCATCTGGTAAGGATAACTACTTGAGGAATGAAAGTTGGAGCATCTAAGGAGACGCTCCAATTTTAGATCCAGGTATCTAATGAGGGGGTACGCTTCCGCTGCTCACATCGCGCCTTCGACTCATCATAGGCGACCTGGTCATGACTAGAGATTAGATCACCGTGGACGTCTATGATGACCATGCCCGAACTGATCTCGCGACTCCCTTCATGAATGTCCAAGGCTGTCTCAAACCTCACCTCTTGTAGCTCCTGCGCCTCGCCGCCTGATTTTCGAATTTGAGCTATTTGCTGCTGCATGTCGAACCAAATTCGCACTCGCTAGACCATTGTGAGGATCACACGTGAACCACGTCGGAAGGATCCTCTGTGCAAAGCCTCTCCACCCTCCTTCTCCCCCAAGCACAGCCTGCCGTTCCCCGGCACAGTAACCCATGTAGTATACCAGGAATGGCAGCATGCCTGACAGTCTATCAGCGGCGAAGGTTCCGTGTATCGGGTGTCTCCACTGTCGGGGGGGGGGGCAATTTGATGAGACGGCACGGGAAGAAGCGAGCCTCGGATTACGCCACCCGGTCGATTCAGGATACAGATGGCGAGCTCTGGAGCTCAAGGCTTACGCGGTGCTGGTCTGCCCCGCCGCGGCGTTGAGCTCGACGACGGGGGCGGCGTTCATGTCTTGTTTTGAGTAAACCAAGATTTCAGAAACATCTGAGGGGAATTGGAAGCTCGGCGCCGCTGTCGAGGGACATGTTGAAGAAGATTGTTGGAGACTGATCTCGATCTCCCTGGCTGCGGCAGAATCTTGTTGAAGACAGTAAAGCAAGCTGCGCGATTCTTCTGCGATGTGTTGACGTCCCGAGTTACTCGCCACTGACGGTCGGTCTCTCACGCTTGCTCTTCCCTGGCTCTTGATAGTCCTTTTCGCTCTTTTCCTCTTCCTGGAAATAACACTCCTCTAGCCAATCATACGATGCCTTGTGCTATCATATCTTGTGAAGCCCCATAACACCATATATCGCAAGCGTCGTCTTGGAAGCGGCGCGCTTTGTGATGGATCATTTAGAAATCCTCACCCTACCTGTCAAGATCCACTACAGTGCTCTTCTTTGCGAGCAACCGTTCCCATCCGTTGGGAGCGGTATTTTCCCAACGATACACGGGGACACACTGTCAGAAGAAGAAAAAAGGTTCAGCCTCTCTCGCCTATCAACTATGAATTCTGAGTAGGTTTCGAAGGTCATGTCTACGATGTGAACTGCATATATCAGGGTGTAATTCCCGGAGAACTCAATAGTCCACATGTTGTACCCAATTCAAGCTTTCGGTGATATTGGCTTTCATTGATTCGCATCCCTATAAAGTCAGAACGTTTTGGGGAGTATTATCTTCGCCACGTTCGCCAGCAAGTAATTACTCATAGACTCGCCTCACTTCTTCTGAGCTGAGCTTGGACGCTATCCCTACCGAGCCTGGATTCTGGATCTCGCTAAAGTCATATGTTCTGTTCATTGCAATATATGTCTGCTGGCGGCTTCTCCCGAGGTCTTGTGCCAATACAGGTGGTCAACATTTGTGAGGGCTCATTGCTGGCCTGATGTTCTTTGGCCAATTCAATCCCATTCTGAGGCGCAATAAAGGCGGTTCTCAATCTTCCAAGCTTTTCTACGAGGATTAGTGGCAATAAGCTCTGAGCTGGCTGAGAAGGCCGCCTCTGCTTCTTGCAATCTATGAGCACGACCTTTACCAAGGTGCTAATCGGGTGCCTGGATATTTTGATTCCATTGCACTCTAATACGCAAGATTCTTGTTTTTCATCTTGGTCTTGACAAGAAGGGAGCTTTGATTACAACGCTATGGAGTCGAGCGATCTGTTCTGAGTGTTGGCTTGCTGGCGCTGATTCCTCCAGGCTTATATCACAGCATTGTTGCCTGGGCTCCGTTCGGCACCCTTAGAGTTATTGTTATGGTATTAAATATCTGCCTATAATAGTTCTATATGTAGTGAGTAATTATCAAGATGATGGGTGTGGCATTGGGAACCCTGACGCGAGCGGCAGTGACAGCTTGCACAACGAGCGGGAGCCTCCTACCGGTTTCTTCCCAAAACCTCATTCACGCATTGTCGCAATTACGATGCCAAAATGTAAGACAAAGCCAGAGTATTTTCATCTTCCCGAGATGATGTTTTTCTTTGACACGCTTGTAATCGGTGTCACCGCATTGGAATTGTGAAGTCCTTTGTTTTCGAGAATTTCCGCAAGCGGCCGGGAAAAATATGCTACTTTGTCTTTCTTCATTGTACTCGATCATCGCTCAACTTTCCTGCAAGTCGGTAAAGGGAAGTACTTCATAGCAAAGGACCAGTATTCATAGTAGACTCTAATGTAGCTCCGGTCGCTCAGTGAGAATGAGTCGCAGTTTCGAATCCAATTTGAGTCCAAATCCTACACAACTTAGCACCAAAACACATGATCATTGTCCTGGCATTTTTGGATTGATAACGTCTTCCTCTTCGCCTTGAGATCTGCTCGTAATTCAGTTCTGATCTTTGGTAACTTTTCAGGCCTGCTTCCCCTTTGCACTTCCAGAAATCTTTCCCCGTTGCTGTCAGGCTTTGGCGCAATTCAAGAGGGAAACAGCTGATAGTCTCTTGTCTGGTTGATCCAGCCCAAGCCAGTGAATTAAACTTTCCGGATCGCTCCATAAGAGACCAGTCACCATGGAGAACAACAATCAAATTGACGAGGTTCCGAATCCTAATGGGCGGCCACCTGTTCGTGCACATGAGGTACGATGAACATCACTTACTCTCTGTGCATTCTATGAAACCGGCATAAAGACTGACACGTCAAAGGATCCTGATGCAGGTACTGAGACCCAGCTGTCTATGGATGATGTCGCAGGCATTGGCGCTGAGGCTGAAGGCGGACAAACAACGACAAACCTCCCTGACCGACCTGGCCCTATATCGACGCAGAGGTTGACGCCCGAGCCTGAGGTCGATGTACGGACTCCAGGCAGCCAAACAATTCCAGGTCCTGCGGGGACGCCCATTGAGCAGGTCCCTGCACCTGATGGACCACCCGACGATATATATCCTACTCCCTTCACTGGACCCTTCACTGGACCAAGATTCACCGGGTCGAGTCGGTCCGGGAGTCCTAGATCTCCTACCAGAACGCGTAGGCAAGGGACACAGAATCGGGCGCCGTCAAACAATCTCCCACCACCCAGAGTGCCGCAGCAGTTCACGGGCCGCTCTACACAACCTCTCCAACCAAACTTGTCAGATATGCAGCGCCCACACACGTGGAGGGATCAAAGGCAGCCGCCTGTAGGCGCACGTCTGCTGCAGATCCTCAACTGGGTCAATGACGAGGACATTGACCGACGACGGGACTGGGCTAGAGAATTAGACGAGGCTGAGGCTTGGGTACAAGAGCAGTTGGACAAGCGAGATGAGAACGGTCTAGGAGACGACACCATCACATTGCTCCGACAAGCCGAGGCCGCGATGAATACGCACCGTCGGTACGAGCGCTACCACTACCGCACCTTCATGAACCTGAGAATTCCCGACCCGGACCAATTGCCCAAGTACGCCCCACGGCTACCATACATCTCTGGAAACCCCATCGAATTGGGCATTGTGGGCCCAAAGTCCAAGACGGCCAGAGTCCTGCCACAGCTCCCAGACGTCCCCAGGCCCTGGCGGGCAGTCAACGACATGTGGCTTACTGAACGTGAAGCAGCTGTCAACTTGGAGCCTCCGCTGCCGGAAGCACGTGAAGCGGGACTATTGGGCCTGGCTCTGCATGAAGAAAGATTGTGGGCACCGCAAAATGGCCAGCCACCACAGACAGTGGACAATAACTTGCTCTTAGCCGAAAATAATTCGTTTGAATCAGTTGTCGACAACACCGACGAAAATGCTTTTACAAGGGGCTGGATTGATTGGAGCGAAAACTCCGTCGAACCGGAGGAGGCTAGAGTTCTCATGGATGGAACTCAGCTTCTCAGCACTACTAGGGACTTTGCGCTGGAGCGAGGGGCCCGTCGTGCGGGCTTGCAAATTGCCTTGAGGCAGTTTCACAGCTCAGAGAATCACTTGATTGCAAACAATGGCCGCATGCTCGTGCTGCCTGGCGGGACCAAGGCAGACGCCGTTATAGATCTCGAAGAAGTGATGAGGAAGGCCGGCATTGGCAACGGTCGCCCCATTGCGCTGACTGAGCTGCCCGCAAACCAGATGCAAAGGATCGACGGCAAGACCGATCCCCAGGGTTTCAACGCCAATATGGCGCAGTACTGGAGTAAATCACACGAGGCAATGCCGGCTGCGCGAAGGCTTGCCATAGACAGGGCATTCCGCCGCAGTCCAGATGGTGCATTCTATGCGCATCCACGCGATGAGACCAGGCCACTTCCACCAAAGTCTGTTTTTGGCCCATTTGTGTGGCGAGGCGTCACAGCCAAGGTTCAACTCCGGCAGGACTGCTTGAGACAGATGAGGGGGCTGAAGAAGCTCTTCGATCGCGAAAAGCGCATAGCTCCACGACAGCTACTGACTGATATGGAGGTTGCATATAGACGTGGTCTCAATCTTGAAGAAGCTCCGCGTGAGCTCCTGCAGCTAGTGGATGGCAGAGACAGCGTGCCAGGCCCGCTTCTGGATAATGATTCGGACTTCGACCAGAAACCGCGCTATTTGGACCAGGTTGAGTTGGAATGGCTTCGTTTCCTTCTCAATCACTCCATGACCGAAGGAATGACCAGCGCTGCCCTACCTCGGACCGCCGTTTTCTTGAACTTTGCTCAGCGGCTCGAACGCATTTTCAACGACCCTGGTGATGATCTGTTCCCAGACACCGAGACATCTGTCTCTATCGAAAATCTGATCGCACACATGGCCAAAATGAAGGGCCCCGTTGCAAAGACCACTTTCTATGTGTACGACGTCAAGATGTTCCTAGAGAGGTTGGCGTTCCAGGGACGCTGCCGCTATGCCGAGGATTGGCGAACGTATGGCCGTGTACAACGGCCTGTGCTGAAGTATTTCCCCGAGAACCTGATCGTTTGGAAGCCCCGCGACGATGCATCTGCCGATGCAGACAATTTCCCGGAAGACATGCGCCCGGAAACGCCACGATTCGAAGACTTACAGACTTGGCACGACGTAGTTCATCAGAGTCCGCCTGAGACCTTGCACGCAAGTGTCCGCAATTTCCTTCTCTGCCTCGCCTATAGATGGGGTCACGGTACGCGACGCCTAGAAGCACAAGAAACACAATGGAAGACAGCGCCACCGCTGCCGCTCCCAAGGGTCAATACCACATTGGGCAGGCTCTCAAATAGATTCGAACTTCACATGGGTAATGGTCAGGATCGAGCAGAAGCGCGGCCGGTCGTTGACGACATGGTCATACTCTGGAGGAGAACCCTTAACAAGGGGGAAGAGCATCCGCCTGAGGGTACCACAGCAATCAAGGAGATCCGCAAAGGCGTCATCCACGAAATAGTGCGCGCAGATAACCTGCTGTACCCGGGGCGGTCGACCAACTACTTACAATCGGATGCGCCTAAAACGCGGGAATCGATTTGGGACTGGGCCAAACCAGAGGTGCGCGGCATTTCGAAAAAGTTCTTCAGCCTCAATCGATGGCCCGTCCAGCTCCAGACCGTCGAGACGCAGCAACGCATCAAAGATGATGTCGACGTTGACCCGGATTTGCTCTGGAACCCAATCATCGAGGACCCCACACCGTGGACATACTACCGTCCCAAGGCCAGGACATATGGAGAAGATAGGAGCAGGTTCAGGACTGGTGACAGGTTTTTCCCGATCGGTGATTCGGCACGCCAGAGGGAGGTGGTCAAGAATCAGGTGATGGCCATGGTAGGCTCAGGTAAGATATTCCCATCCATCGGGCCAACTCCCAACAAACTAGCCTCCATTTGCTGATCATCGAAACTTCCTTCAGCAATGGGCATTCTTCCAGAAGATAGCGCTCCCGAAGATGGCATATTCTCAAAGCTGAAGAGTATGCTTGGCTTCGGAAAGAAGAGACCAAGAGCGCTGCCCGACAACCCTGACGATGATGATGACGACGACGATGTTATGCACAGGCACAAGTTGCCGCGAGTGGACTTATCGCTCGCTCCGTCAAGTATCGACCTGGTAGCTGAGCCTGACACAGCGACGAGTACCCACGAGGATGCGACGGAGTTCGCTGGGATGCCCTCAGACGAAGTACCGACAGAGTATTAGGACGTGGGATTCATCAATCGATCAGCTCCGAGCAATCATGACCCCTTGGTAGCACAGAACCTGCCACTGTAGGAAGCGGATAAATGAACGGTACATCGAGCTGGAGACGGAGAGAGTTAGAGGGTAGGTTGCAAACCCACACTGGCATGGCTGCACATTTCTTCCTTAATCTTGGGTTTCGTTTCGTGGTGCATCGGGTACGGAGGTGTAATTCCACGTATATCTTACAGCTATCAAGTCTGCGACATTGTGTGGGCCGTTGCGTGTTGTTGACAAGAGAAGACCATGACAAAGCGAAAACAGGGCAGTAAACTGGCCTGTCAACGTTGATACTCTTAACGTTAACAGCTGTGCACCAGAATTAAATGTGACCGCGATAGTAAGTGCGCATGTGGGGGCTTGACCTACCGTTTACACATTCCCTTGACTCAACAACGCACGACATCGTAGTAGCATATCGATATTCTCGAATGTTTTCATGTTCCTTTCGCTACCATTCAAAGTGTGCTGCCCCATGTTGCCGAGAACCGATCCATCAAGCCACACACCACATAGTATTTACCATACCGCTTTGGACTCCAAACAGTGGCGATTTCCGGGTATTCAAGTGGTGGTAGTGTGGAATATCTACCCCGCAACATGGCATGAACAGCAGTATCATGGCCATGTTTGTCTAGGAGCACGATGAAATGAAATTCACATTTATCTTCGTTCTAACTTCGTTTACAAGAAGCTCTCAGTCAAGCATTGATGCAAGTGTATAAAATAGGAACAATACTCCACGACCGTGGACCGTGAGCCTTCCGCGGATGATAGATAACAGTTCTTGCCGGAGACCGGATCGGCCAGTCTGCCGAATATCTGTAAGATATCGGATGAGTATGTTTCCCACTCTAAACCTTGTCCAGTGACTCCCCAGGTTGGTCAGGATTGGGGCTTGATCTACATGCTGATAAGATACCCGCTGATGGCTATAACGTCGTCTACAAATCAGCCCCCTCAACAGCTGGATACTTTTGACTTCTTCATATGACAACATGAGACTACACCCCATCGTTTCCGCTCGCCCTTTGATCAAGTGAAGATTTTCAATAGATTCTTCTTGGGCCAGGGCATCCTTTGCGGCAGACTGGAATTCTGGACAGTGTCATCGGCCGGATACACCAAACCATGTCTGATATCGAAAAGTCGGTCGAGACTGCGTCTCCTCTTCCCCCGAATGACCCCGAGAAAGCTAGCACTACCGCAGACGTCACTCAAGAGAAGGTTGGAAACGTCGTGCTCAAACATGCGGACCGCAACGATGCAGATGAGGCCTTGAAGGTCCTCGAGGGCGAGAATGGCGAAGTCATCGAGCTCACCCCAGAGGACGAACGAAAATTGCTGCGCAAAATTGACTGGAACATTATGCCCATGCTTTGTATTGTTTATGGGTAAGTCAGGAAACAATGTCCCCTGTGGTTGCGTAAGGGAACACCTACGCGAAGTCAATTCAGGAGTATTGCTAACCGACAGGAAAGCTTGAATTACCTGGATAAAACGACAGTTTCTTATGCCTCCATCATGGGCCTGAAGACCGATCTGCGTCTCGTCGGTCAGCAATACTCTTGGATCGGCTCCATGTAAGTGTTTCTACCCAAGATCCTGACGCATCTCTCTTCTGACTTATTTTGCAGGTTTTACTTTGGCTATCTCTTCTGGGAGTATCCGACCAATCGCCTTCTTCAACGGCTGCCGCTGGGTAAATGGTCTGCCTTCAACGTGATCATGTGGGGCCTCGTTCTCTGTTGCATGGCCGCTACCAAGAACTTCGCAGGAGCCATGACGGTGAGATTCTTTCTCGGCGTGTTTGAATCAGCAGTCACCCCTGGTTTCGCCCTCTTTACCTCGCAGTGGTACACCATCAAAGAACAGGGCGCCAGGACAGGTATATGGTTCAGCTTCAATGGCTTTGGCCAGATCCTCGGCGGATTTGTGGCGTATGGCATTGCAGTGGGTACGACGAAACACCCTGTTGCCATTGAGTCCTGGCAGCTACTGTTCCTCGTTATTGGACTGTTCACAGCTTTCATCGGATGCATTTTTCTCTGGGCTATGCCAGACAACCAATTGAACGCGCGCTTCTTGACAGAGAAGGAGAAGATTTTGGCTATTGAGCGCATCAGGATCAACCAGCAGGGCGTTGGTAATAAACACTTCAAGATGTACCAGCTCAAGGAGGCCCTGACGGACCCAATGGTCTGGGCTTTTGTGTTCTATGCTCTGGTAGCCGACATACCAAACGGGGGAATTAGTAATTTCTTCAGCCAGCTGATTGTGTCATTTGGCTTCTCGAGCGAACAATCGTTATTGCTTGGAGCACCTGGTGGTGCTATTGAGGTAAGCTTTTTCGATATTGTTCACTTTTCTGTCCGAGCCAAGCTTTGGCCAAGCTTTCCAGTTGTAGTCAAGCTTTCTTTAGGCTGATCGTTAACGTCTTTCGCCAGGTTATCGCTCTGATTGCCTCAGGGATAATAGGCGACAGGCTTGGCAACCGCCTACTCGTTTCGACGGTAGGCATGCTCTGCGCGATCCTTGGCATGCTCTTGATTACCTGTCTAAGCGACGATCAGAGTGTGGGAAAGCTCATCGGCTATTACCTCACTCAGGGGTCACCGACGCCCTTCGTCGCCATTCTCTCCCTCATCTCTACGAACGTGGCAGGATGGACCAAAAAGACCACTGTTGCGGCCATGTACCTCATTGGTTACTGCGTGGGCAACATCATCGGACCACAGGTCTTCCAGGAAAAGGACGCCCCCAAGTACACATCGGCAGAGATCACGATTGTGGTATGCTACTTCGTCAGCTTGCTAGATGTACTCTTCATATATTGGTGGTGCAGAAGTCAGAACAAGAAGAAGGCAGAGATGCGCGCACAGCCGGGATATGTCAAGATTGAAGGCCAGGAATTCTATGATCTGACAGACAGGGAAAATCCGGAGTTCGTCTACAGTCTGTAGACATAAGTCGTGTTTCGGTTTAGCCGCATTAGCAAAAGTAATACCAAATGAATGGACGTGGACCCTGGAGACCCTGAAGAAGGCACAGAGAAGCAGCAAGTAACGATCCAGGGGCGTGGAGATCTTACTCTACGAACAATATACCTACTACTGTCCTTCTGGTGTGAGCCCCCGGGAGGTCCTTGAGCGTTGTGAGATAAGCTGTATATTTCCCAATGCTCAGGATCGTATGCCGACTGGAAGAGGGAAGTCCATACTACCAGAGTGTCTATCAGCCATTGATTTGTGGGCTGAGGTACTGGGTGCAGGCAACGACGTTCCACATTCACGGAGGATGACTTTTGCTCGCCAATCCTAGCTCCCCGCGGTAGCCTACAGACAACAGCGTGACCGATGTCTGCGACGCGAATTAAGATGATGGTCGCCTTCGAATCCGATCATGTAGTTTTATGTTTCAGTCGCACTGCGCATATTTTTGAAGTGCGTCGTGCAGCTGTCCAAAGAGTCCGTCGTGCCAGCCTCGCAACTGCTCCCATTCCGGCAACACCACGCTCATCATTGCCAACCACCCACCCACGATCAGATCTGCGTACATTGGTACCGAACCTTCGAGGAACGGACCCTTATCCCTGTTTACGTACAGCTTCGCCAATTCCCCAAGTGCAGCCTCGTAGTCCTTCATCAGAGCCTTTCGGGCATCACCGTCAACAGCGAATTCGTCCCAGCTTTTCCTGCCAGCCCGTCGACAAAACTCTGCCTTTGAAATCTCCGCGGACTCTGGGTTGAATGGAATGCCGGGAATCCCCAGCACCACGAAGGTGGTGAAGATTTTGTCCACGTGCAAATTGAAGTTTCGGTGGAGGGCCACGGTCGAAGGAGGAAGAAGGACTGGTTCACCTTCTCTGCTGGGATACATCTGGTCCAGGTACAACGCGATATCAAATGAGTCTCCCACCGTCTGTCCCTTCGAGCGATCCACAATCACTGGGAGGGTATGGAAGTCACCGCCGTCGATGTCATGTTTCCGAACTGCTGCAGCGCCTAGACTTTTCCGCACTTCGGTGACCTTGGGGAGCTCAGTCCACGATGTCTCATAGTGGAGGCCGTTATGAAGACGTTTGAAATTGAGAGCGTATCTCGTCTTCCACGGATTCGGTGCAAAGCATCGCACTGGCGGCCCGGAGGCAATGTCGTAAAATATGATTGTGGCGTCTGACATGATTCGTGTAGCGGCCCCGACTCGGAGAATTGAAAATCGTGAAAATGAATAAATGGAGAATCAACTTGTTTTCCCAGCTACCAGATTTTCACGACTGTAGTGCATTTCATTAATTGGGGATGGCCCTCCCCTTTTCAAGAAGACCGCATTATCCATTGCTATATTGATGCGGCGGCACTACGGATGTGTTGTGTCTCATGATGACTCATTTGGGGACTGGCTTCATATGGAGATGACTGAGAAGCTCAACTCACATTGAGGCCTGTTAAATGTTAGGTACCTCACCCTTGGCGTGGATCATCGCTCGCTCGTGTTAGATTGGTTTGGCTCGCCAAATCTACCGTTCCTTACGGCCCAAGCTGTATTGCAGCGAGGACATGATGATGAGGAACACAACATATCAACCTGAAGCAACCCTCCGCAGTAGAAACCTTCATGGAAAGCATCCGACACGGCCTGTACCATTTCCCACCACCATCTTGGCCTGTTAGAGTTCGAGGTCGGTCGACAGTTACCCTGAGGGCCCGGGCCCTGCTGTACCGAGCCGCCGCGCCGACCGAGAAGGCCGTAGGTAGACATGAGCCATTCCGGGCCGGTGGGGCGACGCCCAACGTCCATGCGGTGACGGCCTTGTGGAAACTTGACTGCCGAAGACGGAGTCAGTGGAGAAGTGGAAGGTTCTTTTTCCCGGAAACAAAACTATCCAAGAGCCCTGAAAAAGTCATGATGTGAAATCGCTGAATTTTGACTCGTTTCACTTTTCATGTTGCTCAGTGTCTACCGGCCTGTTCTTTGATGTATCCAGTCGTTTTGTTTTTCTTTTTCGAATTGTAAAATCCAATCAATGTGATCATGAGTTCGAATCAAGAAGCTCATCCTTCGTTTCAGAATGGAGAAATAGAAAAAGATCAATACCATGAGAGTTCTGGACTAGATCACGATGATCATGAAACCTCTGACGTTCACTCTGACCATGATGGTTCATCGATTGAAGACCACGACGATGTGGAGGAGGCAGGGCCGAGTCGTTTGACTCAACCTATAACCCGAGAAAAATCAAGAATGTCTAGGAAATCCAATGACCTGAGAAGGTCGGCAAGCAATGTCCTGTCCGCTGTTGTCTCCCGCGTTACCACCCGGGGCTGGCCTGAGCCTCCACCACCTCCTGATGGTGGCCCTCGTGCTTGGCTTCAAGTAGCTTGTGTATGTCTATTATGCTCATCCAAACAGTGTCAAACAGCAACGAACTGAAACTAATATTGCAATAGGGATGGTGAGTGTCCAGCGAGTCTTTTTTGTCGAGCAATTCGTTTCGCCCGCTCAAAATCACGGTGTCTGTTCAGTCCGCACATGAGCACCCTGATCACCATCGTTTTGAAGACCATCAACTGACACTATATATATATTTGTTCAGGATTGCCATCTTTGTCACTTGGGGTTACCTCAATTCCTTTGGCAGTTTTCAGGCCTATTACGAGCAGACGATGCCTGATACAGAACCTTCAGTCATCTCCTGGATCGGCTCACTGCAGATCTGGATGACCATGATTGGAGGCGTGTTCACAGGTCGTCTTCTTGATGCTGGATATTTCGTCCCGACTTTCTTCACTGGTGCAGTGTTGCAGGTGCTGGGAATTTTTCTAATGAGCATCTGCACTAAATACTGGCAGCTCATGCTCACACAGGGTTTTCTCACTGGACTAGGTGGAGGAATCTTTTTCACGCCGGCCCTGGCCTTGGTGGCGACTGTGAGTAAAGCCATACATATCCTGAAAAGATTTGAGGTCGAAATCAACGAGACTAATGGCTCTCCAGTATTTTGACAAACAGCGAGGATTCGCTATGGGGGTCCTCACGACGGGCAACTCGGTAGGCGGTATGATATATCCTGTCGTCGTTAGGCAATTGATGCCAAAGGTCAGTCATGCTGTCTAACAAGTATGAATGTCGCTCTGAATGCTGACCCGTTGTTGTGCACAGCTCGGGTTCGCCTGGACTGCTAGAGTGCTCGGGTTCATTAACCTCGGTGCTCTTTCTGTTTGCGTGGCTCTCATGCGCCCTCGTTTACCGCCCAGAAAATCAGGACCTCTCATAGACTGGAGTGCTTTCCGGGAGCCTGTTTGGAATGTCTTCATTGTGGGTTGGTGGTTGGTAATGTGGTCCAATTACTATACCTTTTACTACGTAAGCCCCCCGGACCATCATGACTAGGCACTGTGGAGGTGAGGGGAAGGTAGAAGAAGGTGGAACAAGTTTATGCTAACCTCGAGAATAGATTGCTTCGTATGGAACCCAGGTCCTAGGATTGTCCTATTCAGCCGCTTCAGTACTGGTCATCATCCTTAACGGCGTGGGCTTGCCTTTCCGACTGGTTGTGCCGCTGTTCTCTGACCGCTTTGGGCCTCTGAATGTGATCATACCAGTCCTGGCCATCTGGTCCGTCATTTCCTTTTGCTGGCTGGGCGTCTCCAACGTGCCGGGATACTACGCCTGGACTGCGTTCTACGGTGCCCTCTCCGCCTCGTTTCAGTGTCTGATACCTACTGCCGTGGCGAGCATCACGCCTCGTTTGGACAAGGTCGGCACGAGGATGGGCATGGCCTTTGGCCTCATAAGCTTTGCGTCCATGACCGGCCCGCCGGTCGGAGGAGCATTGCAGACCGCAGACCACAACAGCTTTACCGGGCCACAAATCTGGGCGGCTTGTGCATTGTTCATTGGATTCCTGTTGTGTTCGACTGCCAGGTTCATCAAGGCTGGCAGGTCAAACTTGAAGGCAAGATGCTAGAGCTTGGGAGCGACATATACTTTGAGGACTCAGGTGCCTGTGAATGGTTCCCCCAAGTATGTTTGTGCCGTGGGGTGGCAAGGCGTTTGGGTAACTCTTATACGAACTATATAGACTATCTAAAGTAATGGTAATTGTTGTCTTTTGTTGTTGTGCGAGGCTGTTCGACTTTCATTTCCGTGGTAGTCAAGGTGTGGCAGTGGCTCAACCAATGCAAAGCACATTTTGAGTCTAGGTCAAGACTATCGTTGTGTGGACTAGCCTCAGAAAGGAAAGGTGAACAAGTCTGTTGGACCTATGTGATAATGCTGGAAGAGCCCAAGACGGGGCTTCCCTCCACCCTTTCCGCATAGGAAGGGGGCAGTTGTGTAAAGGAGACTTTGTGCTCTTGCGAGAAGTGTGTCCTCTCCTGTCTTTTTGAGCGCCCGGATTTGTTGTGTTGAGGGGGGGTGGGTGGGTTTGGATTCTATACAATACGTAGCACGTAGGGTTAGGGCTGTCCGGTGAATTCAGGGGCTTCCTGGACCCGCTGAGATTGACAGCTCCCAGCACTGTTATGGAGCCTGCAGGACGTCACCGACCCAGTTCAAGTTCAGAGCTCGCCAACGATGAGGACACTTTTCATGTTCGTTCTAGTGATTCTTAGCCGAGCGAAATCTAACACCAAGCTGTGCGACTCTTTGAAGATAGTTCAGCCCCGCGCGATGAAATATGGCTGTTCTATCAAGACGCGGGCTGTCTGAGCTTATGCCCATCTTCCTGCTTGTCATTGTACTCCTGTCGGGTGCAGTTCGAAGCGAAGAAGATGGCACTCAGAAGCCCATAAGCATTACTTCTGAGAATGCTCGCCGGTACCCGGACCTCCCGGTCCTGGGCTATGTGACACCGTGGCACTCTCGGGGGAAGCAGCTTGTCGAGGACAACCGCCAGAAATTCGACATTGTCAGTCCCGTCTGGTACACCGTCCATGCAAAAGGAGATGGCTACGAGGTACAGGGCGGACCACCCTCTGAGGAGGATGACGAGTGGTACAAACGGTTGCAGCAAGCCACTACTTCGGCCAACGGCATTGAATTGAAGCCCCTGCAGGTGGTCCCGCGGTTCATGCTGGACGGGTGGAACGAGGACGATTACAGGCAATTCATCTTCAACTCCACAAGATGGCAATCCCTCTCGGACGTTGTAATGGAAGTTGTAAAGGAGAAACACTTCGATGGGGTGGTTTTCGAGGCTGGCGCCACCCATCTCCTATCACAGTCACTGGTCAGGCTGTCAGAGGCATTGCATAGTGACGACAAGCTGTTGGTCGTTGTGATGCAGCCAATCCGACCGCTGGGAAGCGATTTCGACGCCCTTGCCGGCAATCAAGCAGCCATGATCGAGGCCACCAACAATCTGATCCTGAGGGCATTGCCTCAGCTCTCTTTGGTCGCTGATTATTTCAGCATCATGACCTACGACATGTCGGGACCTGGCGGTCGGGCCGTCAGTCAGAAAGATATCCAGAATGACAAGATGTCCGAGGCCGCTGCAACGCACGACATACGGGAGCCTGGACCGAACACTAACGCTGCTTGGGTTCGAGAAAATCTCATCACCTTCATCGAAGCCACGGACCCGGCCACAGCCAACCAGCTACAATTTCAGGCCAGCCTAGAGGCTCTACAAGCATCCCGAAAGTTTCTGATGGGCATCCCACTCTATGGCTACAAGTATCCCGTCGTGTTCGCAGACAAAGTCACAGGAAAATTCATTAAACCAACACCCACCATCAAGCCCCACGAGCATGCCATGATGACAGGGGCGGCTGCTTTAAAAAGTCGACCCAAAATCCCGGAGAATGCAAAGCCAATCATGAGAGATGCCGGAGAGCCGATGACCGCTACCCAGATTGCGGACGTATTAAAGGAGCACCAGCCCGAAATATTCAAGCTAGAGCCGGAGGGAGAATACTACTTTGATTACCAGCCGGACAAGAATGATATCTGGACGCGGGTGTTCTTGCCGACAGTCGAGGGCATAACCCATGTGATGAACACCATCAAGGACGTGGTCGACGATGATCTTGCTTACAACTTTGGAGGCGCAGGAGTTGCTCTCTGGGAGGTTGGACAGAGCACAGAAGAATTGTTAGCCTCGCTGTGATGCGAAATGGTGCATCGAACCATCACACCGTGGGGTTCGCGGACATTTTATTTGCACGGGGTGACGATTGTGCCGTGCGAAAGTGTAGGCAAAAGTCGAGTAACCGGTCTCTTCAGAAATCTCTGTGATGCTCAAGATCTGAGCAGCTCTGCCTGTCAAAGCAGCGACGGGTCTTCCTTGCAAGACAGTCTACTCTGTATACTTTATACAAATACAGAAAGCAAGTATCCACACACGATATGTCGAGCGGCGCAAGCAATTCAGTGGCTTGAAGATGCTCCACTTGCCATTTTCTTTCTAGCTGCATTTTTGGGCCTTGGACCACTGAGAGAGAGAGGCGGCTTTAGGTCTACCCCTGCCGCTTCTACAGCGCCCCTACACGATTGGGGGACAAATTGGCCCGAGATGGAGCCACCAAACCCTGGTGGATAACCTAATGCGTCTGGTCAATGTTTCTGAGAGACCTATGAATGCGCTTTCAAGGCACTTCCTCCAATTGAAAACGCCCTGCTTGCTCTCCCTCACTATACTATAGGTGCTTGATTTCGAGATGGCCGACCTCGACCCTTCCAATCCATTGGTGTTCCGTAACCCCATTATTCCCGGCTTCAATCCAGATCCTACAATATGTGTTGTCCCTGCCAGGGGAGACTCGCCGACGACCTACTTCCTCAGCACTTCGACATTCGAGTATTTTCCCGGTTGTGCTATTTACACATCCACAGATCTATTCAGTTGGAGACTGCTCGGCCACGCACTGACCCGTAGAAGCCAACTTGAACTGCGTACAGTTGAACCTGGTGCAGGAAGTTGGGCGAGTACCTTGCGCTATCGCGTAGATGAGAAGCGATGGTACTTGGCAAACTGTCTGTTTCAAAGATATCGGCCTTCTAGCGATGTATGTCGTACACGATGTGAATTCCGTGGCCTCGTCGCTGGAACACTATCGTAAAATCTTCAGGGTAGTTAGGCTCACATATGGTGTCACTCCAGGAGCGCATTTTCCCTCGTGGATTTTACGTCTACACGGACAATATTTATGATGATGATGCCTGGTCAGACCCTGTGTATTTCGACAACCCAGGTTTCGATCAAGATGTAGGTGCCAGAAAGCTTCAATCATGCCCGGTGTTCAACTTTCCTGATCCTGACCACTGACAGCCTAATCAACACGTAGCTGTTCTGGGACGATGATGGCAAAACATATCTACACACCACGATGCGCCTCGCTAAACGTCCACTGAACTCCACACAAAAGGACTTTGCTATTCACGTCTCCGAAATTGACCTTCCCACAGGGCGGACTCTAACTCCGCCGATACCAATTCGTGCGTCCCCTCATGGTATCGCAGAAGGCTCGCATACCATCAAGCGTGGAGAATGGTACTACCTCTTCACCGCCGAGGGCGGCACCGAAGCGGGCCATCAAGAATGGGTGTCTAGAAGCCGAGATGGTGTATATGGACCTTGGGAGGACCAGGGGCAACCGTTATGGTACAACGGGCCGGACGAGGAGGTCCAGAGAACAGGGCACGCAGACGTCTTTGAGGACGAAAAGGGAAGATGGTGGGCTGTACTGCTGGGCGTGAGGCCCGCAAGGCATCATGGTGGACAATGGCTTGAGCCGCAACTCGGTGAGTGCGAAAGCAGGCTCGAGGACCGAATGGGCTTTGGTGACTAACCATAGCAGGTCGCGAGACGTTCCTTGTGACGGTGGACTGGGTGGATGACTGGCCTGTATTCAACAACGGCAAGAATATTGCACTCTTGACCCAAGGCCGCGAGTCTCAGCATGGCATTGCCAATTCTCATGAGGAGTCCCCAACGTGGACAGCGGACCTTAGCAAAACCGAGCTTGAGCTTGGCTGGTATCAGAAGAGTATGTTCCCTTGCCACTCCACTGCCACAATCTCACCTTCGTACTGAGTTTCTATATCAAAAAGACACGCCCATCAAGCAAGCCTTCTCCTTGTCTGATCGGCCGGGCTATCTCCGCCTATATGGCAACTGCTACGACCTCTCCAGCCCGGAAGCACCCGCGATGCTCCTAAGGAAGCAGACAGCCTATAGCCAGACATTTGAGACGAAGATGGCGTTTAGTCCATCCAGGATCGGATACGAAGCTGGGATGGTGCTCTGGTGGAACCAATATTCCTATGCCACCATCGGCATTACGCTTGCTGAGTTACCCAGCGGCGAAAAGGTGCAGACAATTATTAGTCGAAGCCCCACGGGTCAAGCTGGTGTCATGGAGGTAAGCAAGAGCCCCAGCCTCCTCATACCTCAACGCTCACCACGTCACAGACCGAATACCCCTTCACGTCTAGTATGAAACTGCCGCAGCGAGTGGAGATACCTCTCGCGCAAGGGCCTGTCGAAATCACGCTGCGCTGTTCAGGTGCCACCTACGACCTCGAGCTGCGGCAAGGTGGCGTGAAGGCTAGTAAGACGTGTCGCGCTGAAGACTTAACCGTGATGCCGTTGGTGGGCGGTGCGTTTGCTGGCGTCATGTTTGGCTTGTACTCGTTTGGGAAAGGGGAGCCTGTCTTGGATGCGGCCGACTTCACTGACATCAAAGTCACGAATCATGCAAAACCTTGAGGCTACAAGCCAAGTTGCTACGACCATCATGGCTGTCAGCGGTAGTGCAGGGACGAGTACGCTGGCGGCCGCAGGTCGTAATCCAGGTCATGAGGTAGTCTTGTTCAGAGTGTCCTTGTATTCGTTCAAGTCACGCTGTGAGCGAACCGGCTACTGGGCATATGAGTTGGATGCCAGCTCTGTGCGTGCTGCCACTATCGAGCAGCCCGAGATCGGTCAATAAAGAAGTCACTGCAACCATTATGTACCGAGGCGTGTGCTGCAAGCCATGAAGAAGATACCTAATCTGCGACTTTATGATCCAATAATGGTTCTCCTGCAGGGTGATTACATCCGCTTTATGCAGAAAGTGTCCATAGCCGACTGCATACCGTATGAAGCTGTTGATAGGCGATGAAGATACGGCCATATCTGCGGAATGAGAACCGAGCTGGTCTCAGTGCAGCGCCTGAGCGCTTACACTCCACCGTACTCCACGACATAGACCCTCGCGGGTTTGCTAGTCCGGACCGCGTCGTCCGTTCCACAACATATTGCTATACTCCGTAGTGGGAGAAGGATCTACTACGGACTACCTCATTTGGCAATCCGAGCCGGTGGGTCGTCTTCCCCAGACTAAGAACTGCATGTCTGACCCCACATTTTCCGACCTCGATGGATACCATACTGGTCTCCCTCTCAGTCCCATGCACCACTCCCTCCATTCTAGGAATTTTCCTTTGAAAAAAACGAATGGTTCAGCTTACCACATATCATCATAGAATTGCCGCCCTGAATTTCTTGCAAATGTTGCATTGCATCCACATTGATCTCGTGGCCGAGCTTGACAGGATATCTGGAGGCTCAAAGCAGGGAGGGGGGCTTTTGCCGGGGGGGATGGGGCCCCACCGGGACCTGTCAAGTAGGTTAACATCTGCTAGGTGAGGGGTGAAACTTTCAATGAAGCCAAGGGCGATAGGCGACTAGTGAGCGGGCGAACAGGTCCGCGTGAGGGATCGTGCCATACTATGTCGTGCGCTTCGTTTCTCTGGGAGCGGAGCGGGACGAGAGAGAGGGGAGGGGTCTTTTGTCTCAAGAGGGAATGCCGTTCAAGTACAAAGACTCGAGATGATTCTCGGTATCGCTTGCTTGCTATTAGCTTCCTACATCACAATCTATTAATTTCACTTGACGCTGCACGTAGCAGAGATTATTGTTTATCTTTGTGAATTCATATGCATATACACATCTAGAGCATTCTTGTTAAGCTGAGAAGCTGAAAGCTGAGTTCCTTCAGTAGTTTAGAGCTTGAGCTTGCGGAGAACAGCAGTGAACACGACTCCTCTCTCGACAGACTACGGAGTATCAGTCAAGTACTCTTAGGTACCGCAAAAAAAAAAAAAGCATCCTCGGCACAGGCAAACTTCGCAGCTCTCATAGTACTGAGGAGAGATCTGCACTGAGAGCGCCACGAGATGTCGAGAGCACTCAGCAGCCTGGTCCTCAAGACTAGGGCTTCAGCGCTGCTGCCCCGAGCAGCCCGAGCAAGCCGACCTATCGCCAACAGTTGCTTCAGTGCAGCAACGCAGTACAGGAAGCTCCACGGCACAGCAGTGCGGCGCGATGGGTACACCTTCAAGGAAACTGGACGTCTCCCAGAGTTCAGTCTGAAGGACAGAGTCATCCTCGTGACCGGCGCAGGAAGAGGTTTAGGTCTCGTGCAGAGCGAGGCCCTGCTGGAAGCTGGAGCAAAGGTCTACGCCCTTGATCGGCTTGAACAGCCCGATCCAGACTTCCAGAAGGTCCAGGAGCGTGCGCAGGAGTTAGGCACGAGCTTATCGTACCTCCGTCTAGACATTCGAGACAACGTGAGCCTTAATGCCACGATTGCCAAGATTGCGGAGGAGAACGGGCGCATTGACGGTCTTCTTGCATGCGCTGGGATCCAGCAGGAGACGTCTGCTTTGGATTACACCATGGAAGACTCGGACAAAATGATGGGCGTCAACGTCACAGGCACGTTCATGACCGCTCAGGCTGTGGCCAGGCAGATGGTCAAGCTGGGTCAGCCAGGAAGTATGGTTTTCATTGCAAGCATGAGTGGGACGGTCGCCAACAAAGGGTTGCTTTGCCCGTAAGTCTTGATCATTTCTCTTCTGTTCTTAGAACTCTATTTTGACTCGATGCTTAGTGCATACAATGCCTCGAAAGCTGGAGTAGTCCAACTTGGGAAGAACCTGGCCATGGAATGGGGTCAATACGGGATCCGCGTCAACACACTTTCGCCGGGCTACATCGTGACGGCGATGACCGCCCCCCTCTTTGAACAATACCCGGATCGGAAGGAGAACTGGCCAAAGCAGAATATGCTGGGAAGGTTGAGTTACCCAGAGGAGTATCGAGGCGCGGCCGTCTTCCTGCTCAGTGACGCATCGAGCTTCATGACCGGCTCAGATTTGCGGATCGATGGAGGCCATGCCGCATGGTAGGGAGACGTTGGCTGTAGATTCATTTTACAGACAGCCTGAGTGTGGACATGATGGAAGAACGTTGGTGTTTCTGTTGACTTGATGTCTGGTACGTTGCCCGACGGGCTGGTCGATGGCTGAGGGCTCTGGGTATCGCGACTACGTCCCTTGCTGCACTTTGAGCTGGGGGGAACAAACATGCGGCGGTATTGTATATTGTCCAATACCTTGCGCAAGCGGGATGATTAGAGAACTGCAACGTAGATGCCGTCTGCATCGCCCTACACTGAGAGTCCGCTCCTTCGCTTGGGTTCAGACGGGTAGTGGTTCGCCGCCCACAGCAGGCTTGTACAAGTGAGGTGGTCCCAGTCTTTTGACGACGCCCCTCTTTAAGTTGAATCTGTTCTCGATGGCCGCCTCATTTGCGCCCCTCTCCCTCATGACAAGTATATCTCGTATCATACCAGCGTGGAGGAAATTCCTTCCCTCGCTGCTAGACAATCCTAGATTCTCGAATTCTACCTCAGCTTCGCGCTGAACCCTCCGCCTGGCCTCCAGCGCGGACAGCACGGCATTTTGAGAGGCGGCTGGAAAGATTGGGCCACTGTTCTCTGTCTGCTCGAGCTGTGAATGGGGCTGCGACGACGTTGTTGTGGCCGTTGAGGAGTTTGAGAAGGTTGGATTCGGTTGAACGACGCCTATCTCGCGAAGGCGTTTTGCCAGATCTGGCTGGATCATATTGTCTGGGGAGGACATGTGTGGATCATAGCCATCCTCACGTATTGCTGCACGATTGTTCGTCAGTTAAGAGTCTACGAAATGCGGGTTCGGCCTTGTGGAGCCTGGAAACCAACCTTCATCTTTGAACAGTGACGCTGCAGCCGACTCTCTATGTCCCCTCTGACCCCTTTTTTCATTCGCTCTCTCGGCGGCAGCCCTCTGAGCAGCAGCTCGCTCGGACGCCGCCCTTGCGGCAGCATTGGACGGCGGTGATGACACTGGTGGAGGCACCGCAGAGCCGGGGGCTCGATTTGGGAATTTTCGGATGGTGCTTTGCGCAGCCGACTTCGATGGGCCTGAACCCATTTTTTGGGCTTATTTTTTGCTTTGACAAAGGTCGGATGTAGTACAGTGATACCGCAGCAGCGTAGGTGAGTCCGAATTATAGAGGGCAGCTCAGTACCATGTGGAGCGGCGTTGAGCTGGAGGACGAGTCGCAGATTTTGGATTATTCACGATGACGAGCACATGCTTCTCAGTACCTGGTGCTCAAATAAATTGGAGCTGAGATCCCTGTCGAATTCCCGGGCCCGGCCGGGGCCATGATTCGGCCCGACACCTAACCCTGAGATGCACCAATTCACTGGCCAGACGGCATGCTTTGATGGCTCCCAACTACCTACATCTACCTACACTAGGTATACTCAAACTAGACATATATGCACAAAAGTTCACATTCCAGGAAGCATATCCAACCTCAGCCAGCCTTTTTGGCCGAGTGGAAGCCTCGGGACGGAGAAAACACGATCAACACAGCATATGCTGCATGCCGTGTGGCAAACACGCCGTCTACAGATGACAGGATTCATACACTGGTGCTGACACGTCAGTCTTCCGTACAACTCTGCGCGTTCAAATCTTTGTTTTGGGCGCACATAGCTTCTACTGCTTTCCGGCTGAAGTCAGACGTGAAATCTTTCAAATAAGGTTCCGGGACATGTGAGCGTATCAAAAGTCTCATTATCGTGCTTTCCCACCGCTCAAATGAAGACCGATCTGTCTCTTACGTTTTCTAAGGATAGAATCTACCCCAAATACCACCATCAAATGTTTTTGGTCTCTTCGAACTCGGCATACAATGAGTCGCTCTGGGTAGACTCTGTTTTCCCACCGGGCTTGGCTAACCATTATCCACCCGCAGCGGATCAAGCAACTTGAGGGGCGTTATTGGAATGCGTATTTGTGGCAGCTCCCCACACCTAGGTAGTATTATCAGTCCTGTGGAAACCATACTTGACGTAAACTTTCGGCCTCGGAATCCGCTTCAGTATCCTCCCCCAAGTGCCTCTGCCTCAGATGCCCCTCCTGAACGATTGTCGCTTCATGTTCATAATGATATCTCGAAAATCATCTTCTAGTAGTTGGCTCGGGGCGCACAGGTGACTTGGCAGTCCCCGAAACAGTCGGAGATGGGGCGGTGGGTAGTTGGAGTCTTCCGGGCGATGCTTGTGGAGGACCCAAAACTCGGTCTGAGTGAGCTTCACTCTATTTTGGTGCCGGTCATGTGTCAGCTCTGGCCTCACATGGGGCTGTAAGTGAAAATGAAGGACAACATACTATACGATCAAGGTATACTGATTTCCTGGGTCAGGAAGGCAACCTTGATAAGACTGGGAGGATCAACTCCATTCACTAGTCGCAGAAACCGACAGTGACTTCAGCATGGAAGCCAGGACCAAATTGGGAGGCAATCTCTGGAGACTGACCTATTTCTTCAGGGACTCAGGTTGTCTTTCTCTGTCTCTTTACGGGGATCCAACCTCCCACCTGTGGCACTTTCTTGACTCTTTTAAAGAATACTCGATGCAATTTCATACCCGGCCACTTTAATGAGGATGAAAAATCGAAATGTCCCCTGAAGTAGAATATTCCAGGTATGGACGAAGCCTAATTGGTCCATATTTCCCACATTACAACTCAGATGTAACATCTGTTGGCTGCTGCATCCGGCAATTTCGTCGCCGTCCATCTCTCAGGCGCTTCTGCGCAAGCATAGGCAATATTAGGTAGCTTTCGCGCGTCTCAAATATGTCGTGCGACATATACTTGCACCATATAGTAGGTCTTCATATTGTTGAAGCTTACGCAGACCACGTTCTATATCATTACTGACTGGCATAAACTACCTATAGTCAGCCCCAGCAACGGATCTCACACGACATAGTTGTATTAATGGTCAGAAAAGCAACACGAGGCCGTATATCATGTAACATCACATGATTTTAACAAAATATTATCCCACTGGAGATTGAAATTTGCCTCCGGGTCTTAGATCAACATTCTGAAGAACTTTGTTTACATCTTGCCATTCGGCACTTGCCATCGAGGAGCGGTAAAAATAACACAAGGCTGGGCAATGTGACACGTGACATGTGACTTGATCACCATTGCTCTTATGCCGACCACTCGTGGTTTGTATAGTATATTCTACAGAGTACTACGGTATCTGAGTCAAGGCTATAACGCTGGTGAACTATATCTACAATTAAGCTTGCGGAACATGCCGATCTTTCTGATTAGCTAGTTACAGTGTGGGGATAGAGTTTGGCTCGGGATTGACAAGATTTTGACCCATGGGCTAAGAGCACCATTTCTGGAAGCCTTCGCCTTGGCAAAGAAATGCATGCCAATGCTTCTCGAACGTACGGCAGGCATTGACACGTACCATAAGTTCTCACATGCGTTCAAGACTACTCTACATGATACTGCCCACCACGTGCCGAAGAATCGTGTGATACCTAGGTACTAGGTAGTGGAGCCCGCACGATCAACATGTTCTTATCCAGCCTTCTGCGAAAGTCAATTGACGCAAGAATCTGCAATGTAGATCAAGATGCCCAGAGCACGTAGAATATTTCCGAGGCCGCTAGCGATCCTTGAAGAAATTTAAAGAATCGTGGCACAATTGGCCCCGAAGCGTCTGGGACCGATCAGAAGTTTCGAGGAGGTCTTAGAAAATCACAAATGGCGATACATAGCATATTTCTGTCTCCCACAGTCAGTTGAAGCCACTCATATATTGAAAGGATCAGAACCGAATTCACTGGGCCCGTGGACAAGTCCGCAATGGAAACTATTTCGAGACTCCCGTGCATTGACAACTGTCAGCCAGCCTTCAGATGCTACCAACATTGTTTGTGGTTTGAACCCAAGACAAGACACAGTCGGAGCCACACTCCAATCCCCTGGTAGCGCTAATACCTAGCTTGTCGCAGACTTCTTCAGGGTACGGTACTGACCCGTATAGAAGCTTTTTGCTACCTGGGTAGCAAAACAATGGTCCCTGGCTGGTTGTTCCGTCTGAATTTTGACTTTACAAACACGTGGAGATCGAATATCAAAACCTTAAATGCGGCTGCAAGTTATTTGTTAGATTCGTCTCGTCAGTACTCTATTTGTAATTTGGAGCAGCAAGCAAACATGCGACTGGATAGACGGAAACAACAAACAAGCCCATGGCCCGCACTAAGACCTTAGGCAGTGGGAATACCGTGCTGTATCAGGATCATCACGGTTGCAAGACCTTAGTCAAGGGGCCTTGTTTCACTTTCCACGGTGAGCGCAGTGTGAGGCTATGAGAACGCTTTCAACTGTAGAATAGCGCAACTACGACCAAACCCAAGTTGGCGGGCTTTGCGAAGGGCTTTTGATGCTCGTCTTTCATCTCCGATCACTCCTTGAGCTCGTCAGGTAACGTTGCCAGATTTCTACCTGGTTAAATCGGGTTCTCGGCGCCGTTTCCGACAGCCTGGATGCAAATCTTAAGCTTGCGCGGCTAAAGCTGACGTGCAAACTGGTTTCGCATTTCAATCGTACGTGGTGACGAACCTGCGGCTGTGGCGTTGACCGTCAACATGCGTATATCGGTGTATCTCTTTCCTGACTACGGTTACATCGCGAATCAAACCTGAAGCTCATTTCCCATTTCTGAGGAGACGGCAAGCCTGGGAGCTCAATTACAACATCCGGATCGCTACCATGTCGTCTTGCGTACCCATGCTCCGTGCCCAACAGTGGCTACCATGCTGCTCGAATTTGCAACTACCTACAGTACTTAGGTAGCCTCAGAGTACAACGTGATGTCGTTAGGACTGTCTTCAAGACCTAAGAGGCCGTGCCACCCTTGGCTCGCTTGTAAAGCGGCCGGAACGGCCCCTCAGGGAGGAGATCACATGGTAGGCATGAAAGAAGGCGGGCCGGCAGGAGTGGGCCGTGAAATTCCACAGAGGCCACATAAGTAACGAGCCCTGGCTTTGCCGGGACACGCTTGATAAGAGTACGACACGTCGATGTCGACCTTGAGAATGGCCACAACTGGACGGCAAAGATGATCTTACCCGTAGGTAGGGGACGTGGTTCAGGTGATCAGAACTGTCAGCAACATCTGAAACGATCTCGAGTTGCACTCTGACAAGGTCGATCACTATCCCGTGGAAGGGAGGCGCTGTTCTATAAATGCCTGCTGGGTCGGGACTTGGGACGATAGCACCCGCAAGACCCGGTCTTCTTGTAGCGCTGTTTACTGCGTGGGGTGTGTTGCCAGGGCTCAGAAGAAAATGGGTCTGCTCGAGCCGACAAATGATACGAGTATAATCAACTTCTCATATTACCCTTACGCGGCTTTCAGATTTGAGATTCGAGTCGACAGCATACTCCTCAGCACATTGTAACGATAAAGACTCTAGCGGCTCCCATTTATTTCCTGAGTGGAGCTGGACCCCGAATCCTCACGCATGAAACTTGCGTGATCCCGTCCTGGGCGAGTCATGAGTCAGGAGTTGAGTGAATATGTGCTTGAAACCGGCTGAACTGCGGACTGGTTAGCTCTTTCGCCTCAATCGCATTTGAATAATTCGATGATTTGTGATCAGTATCCAAAAATATCCCCAAAGAAAGAAAGAAAGAAAAGAACAAAGCAAATCCAACCAATTAATACTTCCAATGGATGTGTAGTTATTTTCAGTTTTTATTTTTCGACACACCCTATTAACCCGCCGTAAAGGCAGTAGGTAGGTCCACCTCTGTGTGTGCTATTCCGAAATTTGTATCTTTCTAGTTGGCGGCGCTAGGGCGCGCTAACACATAGCCAAAACAATTCCGACGGGTCATTCCAATGCGGTCCGCAATCCACACCCTATTAGAGTATGGTTAGTTTACGGGGAGAGCCTCATGTCTGCTGGCTCATTAAGATAAATTCTGCGGCGAAATGTCAATGACTCTTCGATTGCGGTATGGGCTGTTCACTTAATCGTGTTTTAGCCTACGACTTGGCCGTCATACAACTTGGCAAGGCTGTTGTTAGCCGTGGCCTTTTATCAGAATCGAATGATCCTCGCCTAGGATGTGGCAGCGAGTTCCTGGTTCACAACCCTTGAAAGTTAATGCTGCTGCGAGTAGAACATTGAATGCTGCGTACGCATTCCAGGCATAATGCATGTATAGGGGGCTAGCTTGCTTTACTATGTACCAGTATTCCCGGAAATCCTCCGAATCGCTTATACTATGGTTGGTTCATGTTTCTAGTCCAAAGGCCCCCAATACTGCAAGGCATTGGAGTGGAGGTTCTTAGACGCATTTCTAGACTGTGCCCAGGAGAACAACAATCTAGTCATCGTGTTTCGAATCATCAATTGAACAAAAGAGAGCAGTCTACGAATAAGCAAAGAATCGCAGCCACTGCTGCTCTTGTCGGTCTCTGTCAATCACGATTCGTGTAGTTCTGGCAGCAAGTCCGGAGCCCGGATAAAAGAGAAGTCCGCGTCCGACCCGAGACTGGGAATGATCCGCAAGTTGTAGCTTGGAACTAATTGACCGTTGCTAGGTTCATCTCGAGTCTGCACATGCTGAGTGGTCGACGTTTGAGCTGTTACAGGTTTTTGAGGAAGATCACTCCTGTCAAGAATATGTCATTTGCTGTCATGAATGGATGAGTGGAAGTGCCTGAGCGTCGGGTGGCCGGAAGGGCCAAGAAGCCTTACAGACAACATGAGAATCGGCCCGTGATCATTATTCAGGGATTTGAAATGATCTACGTTGATGTGATAAGGTTTATGGAGTATCCCGAACTGGATACAGATTAACTTGAATGAGAACCGGTGGGACTTGGAATAAAGTGCTTGGTGCTCTAGGTACTCCAGTGCGGACCTAGCCTGTAGTCTTAGCTGAACCCTATTGTAACTTCCATTCTTCTCCGAGCCCATTCGTCGCTAGTCCGTCTGGTCATTCTCTACAATTTCCGCATTCACCCTCCTCTTCCAACACCACAGGGATACGAAGAAAAGGGGCCAGGTCCCTCGAAGGAAGTTGTTTTCCCAGTGCTTTGGCGTCACCATTCGGTCCCAACATTGGAGTCATGGCAATAGCTCTCTCTAACCTTATCTTGACAGGGCAGACATAGCGTACTGGGCGTTTTCCTTGGTACCGGTCCTGTGGTGACTCGTGAGAGTGCCAGATTGTTAGAAGGGCTCCAGTACACCCGGAACAATAACCACAAAGCAGTCCGTTCTGCGAACGTGTTTGACAATGTCACAGGCCTACCTCGGCAGGGATAGTGGACATTGCTCTCAGCTCAGCTGCGGTTCATTGGCGTGCGCATAAAAATCCTCAACCCTGCCAGATTAGTCCACTAGGACAGCGTATCAACGCTAACCAATAATGTTTTCCGAGAACTTTAGACCATGTCCCGTTCAATCTCGCAGGCATATGGGCGTAGGGCTTACTCCACATTTCCCGTACAACGAAGATGCCTGCGGGAGATCTTCAACTTGGATAGGGCCAAAAGACCTGACCATGGTCTACATGCATATGGGTTTTTTGGGTTTGCGTGTAAATGTGGCGGCCATCGCACTGCCATAGATTGCTCCATTTCCTCAGTTGGAATACTTTAGCAGTGCTCTTCTCCTGTAATTTATTTAACCTCTTTTGGGTGCTGGAAGTCTCCAGGGATTCTGTGACTTGTACGTCTTTGCGCGGTGTTGGCCTCGCTCAAAATAGCCTACGACACCATACTCACTTGGGTCATATGTGGAACGCCGACCAAGGCAGTGCTCCGTCCAGAAAGATCCACCCATATCAACAAGGACAGGGCCATAGTGTTAGGTCAGGATTTCCGAATGTCTCACGCTCAAGTTTCTGATTGAAACTGCCTCGTTCACTTCACCTCCTATGCCAGACCAGACAAAATCCTCTTGCTATCCTGCTTCGAGGATATATCTGCCTCGGGCTGCCAAACGCCAGTCTCTCGTTTCCCGCTCCGGCTCTTGAGAGGATAGGCTGGCCTCACCATAATCACCATGAGCTCGACAAATACCACCCTGTCCGCGGATGTAGCGACACAGGATATTTCCTGGATCGCACTCACTGTCGTCTGCTCCGTATTATCGCTAGCGACTCTCATCGTTGGTTTGCGCATCTACACGAGGAAATTCCTGCTCAAACATTTAGGATGGGACGATTATATCGTGGTTCTCGCTTTGGTCAGTCGAAATACAGCTTCAAGAGCAGGTGGACAAGGTGGCTGACTCGACACACAGATAATAATGGTGATCGATGGTAGCGTGGTTCTGTCAAGTGAGTTGAAGCATACCCGAGCGCCTGAGCCGTGAACACCAGGACTAATCGACATCAGCAATACCTTTCGGCCTGGGTAGGCATGTCGCAACAATCGATCCCTCGCTTTTGGTCTCCTATCTTCGGGTAAGTTACTATGGTAAGCATAAAGTATCGTGATGTGATTGCTAACGGCGCTGCAGAATTTCTGGCTATCCATTGTTCTCTACAACCTCACCTTGGCAATGGTGAAGCTCACATTCCTGTTCCAGTACTACCGAGTACTCGCTGTCCACCAAATGAAGCGTGTAATATGGGTCGGCGGCACCATCATCATGTTGTGGGCTATATCACAGCTCCTAGTCGTCATATTTAACTGTACTCCAGTGCAGAAATTCTGGGAGACGGACTTGGACGGGACGTGCATACCCAACTTGCCTTTTTGGTACATCAACGCCGCAGGCAACATTGTGACCGATCTGGCTATTTTTATAATGCCTCTTCCCGTCTTGAATCGCCTTCAGCTTCGGAAGAAGCAGAAGTATTTCCTCCTGGGCATCTTCAGCTTAGGCTTCTTGTACGTCAAAATGGGAGCCCCACCCCCCAAAAAAAGACACTCAACGGCGCAATCCTACTCGTGGTCGAAGCCTCGAATGCTACTCACTCTCGCTGTATACTGACTGAAATTTACCGACAGCACGTGCGCTATTTCTCTCATTCGTCTCGCATACCTCAAACAAGGGCCAGACTTCACTTTTGATAATGTCCCTACATCGTGTTGGTCTATTGGCGAATTGGGCTGTGCTATCACCTGCGCATGCCTGCCCACACTCCGACCCCTCATGACGAAACTGAAGCCTCAGTGGATGATCAGCTACGCCAAAAAGAGCAGAAAACAGACATATGGTGATGCCAGCGGACACGCACGTTATGGCGGCGGCACCATCAAAGGCAATCACACCGATATCAACAAATCACGCACGCGCACTACTGGGGACAGTTCTCTTACGGTAACGAGCGCGAATTTCAACAAGAATTACAGTCGACTCGACGACGATGATATTGAAAGAGCGATGCGAATGCCCGCTCCCTTGAGCCCGTCGTACCGCAAGACCGACTCCAGCGACTCGGAGAGATACCAATTCTTCGGCAAGGCCAACATGGAGACTGAAGCGGTTCAAATGCAGCAGCTTCCGCCAAGGAACAAGTCGCACCGGACATCGGCGAATGAGAAGGCATTGGAAGTATTAGGTATGGGCTTGTCAAAAGTTGGCGTGTCTACTACCAAAGTGGTTGGTGGTAATAAGTCAACGTCTTCAGCAACGAGGGCCGAGACCATTGGGGGAATCGAAGTAAAGCGGGATGTGATTATCACCACTACACCCCGTACATAATTTACAAGTGTACCCAGAGAGCAGCCAGATTTGGATGGCTGCCCTGACGACTATGACTGGGAGCTTCACAAGCAAATCTCTTACACAGATCAATGGTATGGCGTACATTAGGAACTCGGGAGGAAGGAAAATACCCCTTTGTTTGATTACTGCTTTTTTTTCCCCAAGTCTAACAGCGACATCACATTGATAACGAATCGCAACAATGTTACAACTCGCCAAGTAATTCAGATGTATACAAGTCGATGTGTTATTAAAGCCCCTGCACGACCCTCGGGCGTCGTTGAATTGGACGTCCTTCCAATGCGCAGCAGCCGGTTCATGTGAAGGCGCTCGTTCCTCGATATAATTAACAGGATACGTGCGGAATGGATCTACAATCTTGTTGAACATCAAGTTATGCAGACGTGCAGGTGGTGAGGTCTCGGATGTCGCGATTGCGAGGCTGCCGCTCTGGCTTGTTACGCGTACACTGACTATCTTTAGAACTTCCCTGTGCTAAGTGACAGGAGTGCTTGTTATGCTGATCCCTCCCTGTCTGAGATCTATCGAAGTGCATTGGAGTGACTGGGGCTCTGACATAGAATCTCGAATCACAGTGCTTCTAGGTATCAATTCTCTTTTTTTTTTGGCGAATACGACGTCTTCGTACTCATGTGAATCTGAGCCTCGGAGCCGACGCAAATTGGAATCTCTTCAGGGGCAGGAAACGGGGGTGAGGAAACAGTTCAAGGGGTGAAAGATAGATTCGGCGATGCCAATTCGATGAAATCGGCATGTGGATGATCATATGATATTGGTACGGATGCTATACTCCACATACAACTAGTCTCCTTTTGACTGTCAATTGATCCATACCACAGAATGATATGGTACAACATATTCGATTGTTGTACAAAAGATTACCATGTACTGCTTGATAAGTCAGGGTCCAACTTTCGTCGCATCGGGCCGAGTACTCGACACGTTCTGGGCGTCGTCATTTCGGACATTTTCACGCCAAGTGCTTTGCTATATAAGCCAATTCCCTGGTCTATAGTTTCTCGTCCTATCTAACTAACCTCGTGGCCACATCAATATTCCTGTTGAAAAGCAATTCCCCCCCCTCCCAGATTAGAACAAAGTGACGGAATGACCGGGACTACCTAGGCGTACAGGGAGGAGTATATTTGACTAGCTGTACGCTTGTGACTGCTGTTTGTTATATGAGTTGCTGTGCATGCTGAGCATCTTGAAGTCTGATTTGACGTTGGAGCAGAAGAGCTGTAGGTTGTGCGATATACTGATCGGTGTTGTGCATGCACTGCCTGCCGTGCGTGTGGAAGACCTCGGGACCCGCCAGTGGTCTCCAATTCAAGTCAATGTTGGCGTGCGCGAGATATAGCAGTACCTGCATATATCTTGCTTAACAGGCTGCGAACCGCCCGAAACCGCTGCACAGGCGTGAATCGGACGTGAAGGTTCGGGGCGGGCATTACGCTCAAGAGTCATTGAAGACTTGAGCGCGGCATGCACCAGTATGAATATGATCAATCACGAACTGTCAAACAGTAAGGCGCATTGTCATGGCCGTACTGCTTGATGGATTGGAATGGCATCATATAACATGATCTATATGATACTTAGGCCCCAATTCGAATATACAAAGATCGAAAGTTCCTCTGAGCTAGACGACCAACAAGCCTGCAGGTGGGCTTGGGAATGAGATCAGAAGCTTCCGAAACGTGTGTAAAGCGAATTCGAGGCTGTAGTACTCCTGCGAATGTATGAATCTGACAGTTCACACTATGCCTCATCTAAGGATGTGGTGGTAAACAGAGGCTCTCAGTATAAACAGTGTGTAGATGTGATGTTTCTCTTGAGTAAGGTAAGTAGTAGTGGTCGGAGCGGAATATCTCGACGTCTCATCGTTCACCGCCTCCATCAACAGAGACGACCACTCACTTGTGGCTTATCAAATGTGCATATCTTAGACCACATGGTCTCATTCAACCGAGTGACCAGCCTGAATTTCGGAACCAGCCCTGAATTTATTTCACAAGGTTTTATTACTTTTATGCAAACTGAGAAGGTCGTCAAAAGTTCATGTGGCCGGGCTTGTGGCTTGAAACCCAACTTGGAGTTTAATACCACCCAGCTGGGCTCCTGAAGCGAAAGGGGTGAATGTCAGCCACAACGCCACAGCTTCATCACCCAGCTCTCAGTCTACCATGAGACGACAAACTTCAGAAGGGAGGAAAGAAATGGCGCCGATATCCCCGCTTGTTATTATCATGAGGCTAGGAGGTAGCTTGCTAGCTCGGGATGACATATAGGCGTGCATTTCGGTCCGTCATCCTGATGCCGCAGATCAAACGTGAAAAGCCCCTAGCGTCACCAGCCGTTTTCCGAGCTCATCCGATCACTTTGGAGAAGTCTAAGGCTGTCATCTGAATTGACGGGGTAGTATCCTGTGGCTAAGCGGCATCAAGCGAGAACCCCAGACTGCCACGAACGACAGAGCTTGACTGGTAGGGCTGAAAATGGCTCTCAATGGCTGTTCCTGAGTATGTATAATTTGTTCTTTTGCATTGCCGAATTAGCCTCAACTTGGCAGGCGGCCTCGTACGTCGCGGCAGTACCAAAGAAGCGGCTGATCGTCCCAGTCGGATCAGAAAGTCAGAAGCTTAGCGAAGCCAGGTCTTGTTGTGTCATTCGCCGTGCTGCTTGGTCGATGTGTGCTTAGATGTGCATCCTCGTCGATCACACAAGCACTACGAGACAGCCCGCACTAATCTTAAGTATGAAGATGAACGTTAAGATCTGACTAACCTCAAATGCCCAGGTGTTTAAGAAGCTGAATTCCCACCTGTGAATCGTCTTCTCTCCCATGATTACCACCCACGATCAACCTTCCAGCCAATCTACATTCTCTACAGAGGTGAGTGGAACCAGCTTGTGCTTGGCCTTGGGGCTTGTGTTTACTGACCTGTGTTGCTTTCTTCTTTAGCTGTGCTCATTTCAATCTTTACGACTACCAACTGTCCTGGAGACTATAATATTCTCTCATTCAAAATGAAGTTCACGCTCGCCACCATCGCTCTTTTCGCCGGCCTCGCCGTTGCTCTGCCCGCTGGCAACCTGAACGCAAACCAGGATGCCGCTGATGCCAAGAACACCAACCAGAAGGCCAATGCCAACGCGAACGCTGCTGCTAACGATGGCTCTGGTGTAAGCATGCGTTGCCTGGTATTGATGCGTAACTTGGCTGTCTGTTGCTGACTAAGTTTTTTCATAGGGTGTCGCGGCTGCTGACAAGGCGGAGGCTGCTATTCTTCTCAATGACAACGGTGATGGTATGTGACGAAATGCCTCTTGTAGATGCTTCAAACCTGCATGTTTATGTGTCACTAACATATGTAATCTGTAGCTGGTGCCGTCCAGAGTGGCAAGGCCTTCACAGATGCGGTTGACGCGATCGTAAAGAGCGGTAACAAGGACGAGATTGCGGTTCTCCAAGGAGCTGGCGCCATCGACAAGAACAACAAGCCCATTGAGGCTGACGCCGCCGCTGCCAACTAGAGTAGATAGCTGGAGGATGCATGCGTTGGGACAAGGGGACGATAGAGGATAGTTGATCACTTTGTCATGAAATTTCATGACCTTCATGTAATGGCTTGGGGGGTTCGACAGCCGGTTCTAACAAAGCCGACCATTTACACTTGGGGTTTAGGTATCTGTACTACTCTAGACTAGGTGATAAGTCAAATTTTAAACACCTTGTGCAGATTCCATTAATTCTGCTGTGGGACTGTTGACCAGTTCATCCTAGGATGCATTATGTCTGCATTGCGCATTATTGCTCTAGTCCGCCTGGCTTCCTTGGAAGACTTTTGTGTTTTGTACTTCAATGTTGCCCGAGTGAGACGGAAGCAACCCCATTTACTAAGTTTCTCAAAGATATATTGCTGGCTAATTGAATGTAATACTGACCCATTTTTGCAATACAATTGAAAGCGTCCAGCGGCGGCTGGATAACGGGAACACAGCACCCAAGCCACGCCGTGGCCAATGCACACAATTTTCTCCGTTTGCAATTACTTCGTGAACTCATTCAAACCGAGCTCATAGTATGTCACTTTTAGGAAGACCATATGACATACTCGCCACCTGCTGAAGAGTGCGTGTGCTTTCAGGATGTCCATCACACGAGAAACAAACCCCCAGTGGAAGTCACGAATCCAGGTGGGACACGACTTCAGACGATGAAGAATCGCAAATTGTTAGAGCTAGACTAAACTTGAAATTGTATCACATCCCTTCTTTATAATTGTATTTGACTTATATTTGACTTTGAGAATGTGATATCACGCGATTGGACTCATTGCTAGCCGTCATCTACCTAGGTAAACGCAAGCTCACATTGAGTAGCTTGAGATGTGAGGTACTCATTTGATAACCGAGGGCTTCACAAAACAATATTCAAGTTGACTGTTCTACAACTTGTAATTTCGTAAAAGCGTTGTCAACGCGAAGGCCAGCAATGAGGCGAATAGAGCAACGAAATGGCTCGACCACAACCCATCTATGTAAGACTCCACAATGGCGTCTGCCACTTGCCCTTTTGTCTTGTAGATATAGTTCACGCTCGCAACAGCATTCGCAATAATCTATTTGAGTAATTCGTCAACCTCAAGTGGTAAGTAATCGGATAAGGGGCATGCCGTACCTCATCTCGAACACTGGCATCAAGACCCAAATTGATCAGACGAGTCTCCAAGGTGGATCTGAGACCAGCCTGATAGACAGCGCTAGAAGATGCAATACCAACGACAGCGCCGAAGCCTTGAGCAAGGTAAAGCATCGACACTGCTGGGGCAATGTGAGATTTGTCCACAGCCGCTTGCACGGCGATAAAGAGAGCACTTCCGGCCACGCCGGTGCCAAATCCACTGTTTGCTGTCAACTAACCAATTTTCATTGCCCGAAGTGGGACTAACTGACCCTGGGAAAATGTACAGCGTCTCTAGCCAACCCGTGGACCCATGCCAGCGCAGGATCAACAGCGTATACGAAATCGCGGACATCAAGGCGGCTAGAAACATCAACCATTTGTACTTTCCAGTGCTGTGGTATCAAGTTAACTAATGTTTGAATTCTTTGAAGGATAAGTAAGCCTTACTTTCGTATAATAGATCCTGCCACGATGCCGCCGATTGCATTTCCAATGACCGCGGGCAGTAGATGGCCGCCCTGGCATGACATGTCAAAGGTAAGCTCAGAATCTTGAATGCACACTGCAAAGAGAAGGTTCACTAACGGCAGCAGTATTACTGATTCTTTGAGTAACTTGGAAATAGAGTGGGACGGTGAACATCATCTTGAAAAAGGTGAGCTGATGCCTGCGTTGAAATCGGTTGAAAGTGTCAAACTTACCCCGAGCTGAGCAGCGCATTGTAATGCCATGATCACGAACGCTGCAACAGTATGTCGATTATAGAACATGGAAAGAGGTAGGAGTGGATTGCTGGCCCACCGCTTCTCAACTATTACAAAAGCAACCAGCATCAGGGCTGCCAACCCAAAGAAGATGGGTATCTGCAAGTCATTCCACGCGATTCTGCTTCCTCCAAGCTCCAAAGGGAGCAAAAGGAGGATTAAGAATGCTGCGAAAAGTGCGGATCCCAAGAAGTCCACTCTGCGTATTTTCTGGGACTTTGATTCATCGGCTTGTTGTTTCGGCTTGGTGTTTGGCAAAGACACCCAACACAAAAGAATGGCTACCAGGAACAATGGAGTTTGTCCAAGAAAAGACCTGTGTCAAGTCAGTAAGATGCCCCAGCATGATTATCGATCAAAAAGGAAGGGTATGGACTCACAGGCGCCATCCAATAAAATCCGCCATGGCCCCTCCAAGGGGTCCTCCAACACATCGGCCGATTACTCCCACCACGTTGACGTACGACCTCCACGTTGCAACCTCACGCATTGGAAGCAAATCCGTAATGACAAGGGACACGAGAACATTTGTCCCTGCACTACAGGCTCCAGATAGGACTCTACCGAATATGGCTATCATCATGGACCTGGCAGTACCACTGAAGCGACCACAGTCAGAATTTTTACCAGACTTTGTTCGAGAAAGAAATGTTGACTTACGCGATGAAGCTAAATCAATTTCTTTGTCAGTGAAATTTTTCCACACTGCACAAGGCTGCGATTTTGTACCTACCATCCTAGACCGAATATAAAATAAGATATCATGATGATCGGCTTCCGTCCAAAGACCTCACTCAGTTGACCAAAGGTCGTCTGGGTTGCGGTGGACGCGAGCATGAAGCCCGTAAACAGCCAACTTGAAGACTCAAGGGCCATGAAGTCTGAGGCAATAATCGCATGGGTGGCCATAACAATGGTTGCATCCGCGTTACTGATGAATACTGCGAGAACCATCGGTAAGACGATCCACAATATCGCTCTTGTGCTCAAGGGCGCTGACAAAGTCCGGTCTGGCAGGGCAACGTGGGAGGCCGATTCGATAAGAGCCTCCTCATCTTGGCGACCTAGTTCTTCGGAACCGTTCCCAATATAATCTGTGTTCGTAGACTGTGAATTGCTTCCATAAGATGGAACGGAGTTGGAGTGCTTGATCAGTGCAGCACGCTCCGATTGATCCGGGGTGGACGGGGACTCATCGTCCAACGTCCCGACTTTCGTGCTCGACATTCTTCACGATATAGAATAAATGTAATGATTGAATGGCTAGGCTCGGAGACTCCAAAGGCATTGAAAGAGTTAAGTCGAGAGTAAACACTTCAGTAAAAGAAAGGCTCTTGGAATTGGCGCAAAGTTTCAAGGAAGCTTGGCTTGTGTCTCGACTCTGTGGTCTCAGTGGCATGCCCCAAGTTCCACTTCGGCCATTATGCGACTACTTCCTTGTAAGTGCAGGGAGGTTTCCACTATTGCCCTTACGGTCAGCTGAACGGCATGAAAGAAATCTGAAGAAAGAAATCGACTTTTAACTGCTGTGGCGGTGGTGACCGAGATAGGCGAAAAGCAGATTGCGCCATTCTTCGCGCGTATCACAACTGTAAAAGGGATCCTACTGCAGCGCTAATAAGCAAGCAGAATAATGCGGATGCAAGGCCAAGCCAAAGACGCCGCTCCACTTTTTACGATCCTTTCTGACACCTACCTAAGTTCTCACCCGCCGATGCAAAGTTCGCGGCTTCTGATAAGGAAATGTTTTCTCACTGAATAAAATACTAGCCACTTGCTGATACTGCCTTTCGGAAAGCTAATCGGCTGTCATAGTTGCACAGGTCCAGTCAAGGAGCCTAACCAGGACCGCAAAATCGCCACACTAAGCTACCTATCTATGGCAAGATAGGTAGGTAAGCATCCGTCGCAGCCAGTATACATGTAGGCTCAGACAGGAAAATAATTCCAGGAACGGTGGCCTGTACCCAATATGGTGCTTCGTACGACATGTAGCCTACGCAGGTTTGAGTCGATTCAAGGGTGACTATGTCCGGCGCCTTATTGGTTTGTCCACTCCGATGCTTGTGACTGTAGAGAATGACTGTCGTTGACATTTTCATGGAAGTTTCTGAAACACGGGAATTCGACTCGACGAGTTACACAGAAGGAAAAGATCTCCGAATATAGCCCCGAAGAGCGGAAGGAGAACTCATTCGCACGCAGCACCATTTCCCTCATACCCTGAGAAAAACGGAGGGTTTCCAAGAGCACAAAAAGAGGGTTTCTTTCGCAACCTAACTTCATAGGTTGCAGAAAGGTAACGCGGAAGACGAGGACTTAATTTTGAATGGAATGTGGCAACGCAAGTCGTCGAAACCAGGCCAACTGCAAGTGACCTAGTTCATCTCGAGCAATGAAGAAGATAGAGAAGCTTGCGCGTCTCATTTGATATATGAAGTCGGTTGAAAAGCCGCAGGGCTCCTTGAACTCGACGACTAGGCCATCCTCGGTCTGCTCAGAGATATCCGAAGTTCTATAGAACAATCTCACTGAACTCAGAGGAAGCTTGAAGGGCGGCATCGGTTCTGTGTATGAAAATTGACCTCGCCACGACACCAGCTGCTACCTACATATCAGTATGCCACCGAGTACTCCAATATAGAGCTGAAGCCGAGGCTGGAAGATCGCGAGATTGACGAAAGTCGTAGGCTGATGAGTGGTGGTATTCTTTTCTCACGTGGGCGAAGATGTCAAGACACGCATCCCACCAACGAGTTTCTCATGTGCGACCATGCCACAGGCGAATATTTCACAAGCAAATAACAAGACGCTGGCTCTCTAGGCGTAGGATTATCGTATATTATGGAAAATCTGAATGTGACCTGAAGTCCAATTCCATGGTAACCAATGCTGGCAGCCCTGGGCCTGCAGATCTTCGTGCTAAGGTTAACACAAGCATCTGTCAATCTGTGCCGACGCGGGTATTTACGCAGATCATCTTCATATATACCATTATTCAACCCCCCTACCTCCTTGCCTTATAGTAAAATCATCGAATCTATAGCCCGTGATTCCTTCTCTTTTTAATTTAGCGAATTGATCACTTCCTGATCTGGCTTTCACTGCGCACCCCCAATCCAAAAAGTCTGCTACATTGTGCCTATCCTCTCCTAATATCCCGTCCACCCAAGCACCCTGACCACCCCCTCTCATCCCCCAGAAACCATGCATGTGGTTCCAATCCCCAAGGAAACCTTCCGAAAATGATCAAATCCGGCCCTAGTCTACCGCGCACAATGAGTTTAAGGAGCCCGAACCCATCGTTCGTGCGCTGCCCGCGCGGCTCCGAGCGACCCACTTCCACAGTATAATGTCAAGGATAGATGAGATGGCAGGGTCAAAGGGGGGGCCAACATGGAACGAAACAAGCATGGGGAGTGAGCTTGTATAATAATAACCTTACTCCTTCCGCCGGTGCATTGTTTTGCTTCAATACGCAGTCTCCATCGTACAGTCCTTTGGCTTGTGCGCGCCTCACCTCGTTCCTGGATCGTCACACTGTTGCTGTCATCAAATCGCCAAGATGTTCTCCAAACTCGCTCTCTCGCTTTCCCTCCTCTCCCTCCTCAGCCCCGTCTCCGCCGTCACTTGGTACTTTCTTACCTACTACCCGGCCTCGGGCGCTTACTTCACCGAGTTCTCGGGGTCGATGGTAGTCCCCACCTTGCCTGCTGCAGCCACATACTACCTCTGGCCCGGACTCCAACCCACCGATGGCAGCGGCGTATACCAAAACGTGCTTGACGGTCGCTCCGGCACGTGGTATTTTGGTAGCGGGTGGTGCTGCTCGAACCCGACACTGGCATGGGGCTCTGGCTTCAACACATACGCAGGGGAGACCAACACTTTCAGCAACGTGCGTGTGGATGATACGAACTGGCAAACAACCATTGTGCACGGGAGCACCGGCACCACCGATGTAAATACCTTTGCGCTGGCGGACAAGAGCTTTAACCAGGCTATTTTTGCTATTGAGCTGTGAGTATTGATTGCTGCCATCGTCCCGAGGTCGTGGATATATCAGGCTGTGTACTTGGCCTATTTACTGATTTTGGATGTTTTAAGGTACGATGTTACTTGGAACTTCGGTGCTCTTACCTTTGAGGATATCACCATCGTCGCCGAGGGCAGTGCTACGTCCTCATGGTGCACTTCCAACCCATCCAACTATAACTCAGCTACTTCGTTTACCATCACGGGAGCCAAGGCTAGTGTCAGCGGCACAACGGTCACCTGCACCATCGAGAAGCTGGTGCTGAATGGCCCTGCGTAGACTGATTTTTTGGGAACAGTTGAGACATGCGCCAAAGTTCACTGTTCTGCCCGAGGCTCGGGGCGAGCTTGCAGCCGGTGTAAAGTCTCACTGGCAGCTATCAGCTGCCATCTTCTGTTATGTACATATTACCTATATATTGATGGTCCTTGACCGAGATTCTTGATCTATTATGATGCATCATTTGCACAAATCATCATCCTCTCAGGATTGTACGAATGGTCGAGTCCTGACTCCGCCATTACGCTATGGGTATCATGATGAATGCGCCAGGAAAGTTCATGCATCCAGGTGCCGCCGGCTTGGGCATACATTAGAGAATGCAGGAAATGCGGATGGTCTCAAGGGAAAAACAAAATCCCCCCCCCATAGAGTGCAAGCTGAAAGATGAGAGTCCTCTGGAAGCCTTAGGCTCTCTGTTCATGCCGCGTCTCCTCACCCTCCGTCTGCGCGCCCAACAACGCTGTCTCCTCATCTACCACGCTCTTCTTCGCCGACTCCTCCTTGGGTGGCTGGGTCTTTTGCAACGCTGACCAAAGCGTGCTCGCCACCACGATCGCGCCACCAAATAAGCTCCATCCACCGGGAATGACGCCCCAAATACCAAAGTCAAAGCCCAGCGCAAAGATGACCTGTACATACAGCATGGCCGTGGCCTTGGGGCTCTTGTCCAACTGCAGGCCTGTGGTGAGGAGAAACTGTAACGCGAACCCGAACAAGCCCATTGCCACCAGCAGCACCCACTCCTTTGCATCGTGCGGCATCACAAAGCCAATGCCTGGGATCGCGATCAGCGCTACAGCAGAGCCGGCTGCCGCAATAAAAGCAAAGTAGTTGACCGAGAACAGCGCGTGCGCGCGGCCGCCGACAAGGCGGATAACTGTGTATGCACCGGCCGCGCCAAAGATGCCAAAAAGAGACATGCCGATGGCGAACAAGCGCTGGGCGGGGGAGACATCATCCAGGTCGTCGGTGGTGGTAGTAGTGCCGATGGTGTCGCTGACCTCGCCGAACAGGGCGCTGGGGTGAGCAATGATGACGACGCCGACAAGGGCGATGAGAGCAGCAGTAAGCTGCGTGCTGGTGAAGACTTGGCCAAGGAAGACGTGGCAGGACCAAGCGGTGACGAGGGGGATGAGGAAGCGGAAGACGGTGGCTTCTGCGAGGGGGAGGTAGTGCACCGAATCTGTATTGAATCAGTCTTGGCATTCATTGTCCTGTCCGGCAAGTTGTAGACGTACAATATAGTGAAAAGAGGCCTACGAAGCCGAAAAGGGCTCGAAGGACAAGCCAGCCTCGGACTTTGGGATCCCCAAGTGGAAAGTGAGGGACCTTGATCCACCACATATAAATAAAGCTCAGAATGGATGTTATTGCCATACGCGCAAAATGATCTGTAATGATCATCTAGTGAGTGAGTCTTCACTCGGAGTGCAGCGCGAAGTGAATAGGACGAACCTGGAGGGTGTGAAAACGAGCACCGCCTTGTTGAAGATATCGAGCCATGGCGTCCATGGAAGAGCCGAAAAGCTCAGAAATGAGAATAAGAAGAGCGCCTTTGTTGTTTTCCCATATTGACTGCAACACATTCACCTTTCGAACCTCGACGGTGACCTCTTCCTCGCCTCCAGCCGCCGCACTCTCATCTCTGTGACTCGGTGCCATATCCGTACTCGTCCTCCTCGGTCTGGGACGGCGGGCTCTTCTTGAAACAACGTACACAACTAGCAGGATGCACATGCACGCGGGGAAAATATTACAATGCTTGATCCAAGTACAGTAATATTGACAAGTACACATATAAAACCATTTGCAATATACAAAAAACAATAAGAGGACTGAAAGAATACGACAAAAAAAAAAAAAAAAAAAACCCTAGTCAGACGCTGCAACAGACGGCTGGGTCATCGGACTCGCTCCTTTGCCGGACCATGTTGCCCCTCGTGACAGAATTTTGGCCGGCATAAAGTAAGCCATTTTCCATCTCCACATGGTGTACATTTCCCGCCGGTAGCGCTCCTTCGTCCCGGGATGCGAAAACATGCACAGTGGAGCTCGTCTATTGGAAGCATTGGGTCTAGAAGTATGTCTGTCATATGTAAATCGGTGTCAATTATGTATTGGACCCTTGAATCTGGCATGTCTCAAAAGACTCTACGTGAGCCGGTCCGTCGAGAACATGCTTGAGGAAAACTACCTAGATATTGGTTCCCAAAGTAAGCATCGCGTTGACTGTAGGAGTGGAATAATCTCTTGAAATATTGTTTTGTCAAATTCACGTCTTTCGTGGAAAACGGTGGCATTTCTTGTGCCAGACATTGTCTGTGTGCAGGAAGAAAACATGGCGCACTCACATTCAACCCCACCCAAATCGACTCCGGGCTGTCTGTAGGTAAACAAACCCTTTTGATATATCCCTGCATTTGGTGCATCCGGATTCATCTAGAAGCAACGTAGTATGAGTAAATGCAATCATCGTTGTTCGTCTGCAAATTCACAGCTGAATTACCACTGACTTTTCGTCTCTTCAACGCGCACATATTGGCTCTCTCTTGTAGCAAGCTCCCACAGTATGCGCAATGCACTCTTCGTAACTACTGACTGCCAATTAGCCCCGCGCTGACGACCTCGGGAGGGGCAACCGTGGATCCCTCTTTTGCAACACGAACAACCCCCCCTCGTCCACAATGCTCCCACCGCCCGCTCTCACCTTCACCATCCCCAGCATCCACGACGATACCACGCTCCTCGACTGCCGCATTTATCACCCAGCCTCTCTCGCCCCAAATCAGCTCGCCCCGGTCTGGCGCAAACACGCTGCCATTGTTGCACATCCGTACGCCACCTTGGGCGGCAGCTATGACGATGCAGTGGTAGAAACCGTGTCCGCTGCGTTGCTTCGCGAGGGGTACGTGGTAGGCACTTTCAACTTCCGCGGCGCGGGCAACTCCACGGGCAAGACGAGCTGGACAGGCAAAGCAGAGCGCGGTGACTACATGAGCTTTGCGGGCTTCGTGGCCTACTACGTGCACTATCTGGACCCGTTCCGGCCACAAAGCGAGCCGCGCAGTCCGGCAAGTGTCTCGATGCCTACGAACGAGCTAGCCGGCAATATGAATGCCGTCCTGCTCCTATGCGGTTACTCGTACGGCGCAATGATCACCCAACATCTCCCACCCCTGACGGAGCTCCTTGTGCCTTTCGCCACCCCTCCGACGGCGTCCGCCGCCGCAGACATCCGGCTGCGCGCGCAGCACCTTGCCGAGAAACAGAACACGATCCTGGCCAGCGCCCGGCTTGCTGCGTCGACGTCACACCGACACAATGCGTTTGGGGGAATGCGTGTCGGCGGCGACGAAGATCCGCGGCGCAGCCAGGAGCATGGGAGCCGGCGGAGCTTTAGTATGGATGCCGAGGAGAAAATCCGCAAGGGCGTCGCTGAGCTGATGCGGGCAGCGAAAGGGGGCCATCATCTGGGGGCGCATCATCGGGATAAAAAAGGGAATAGGGCGGGGCAGAAACATGTGAAAGAGATGAGTGAAAGTGCACAACAAGTAGAAACAAAGGAGCCGGAAACACTACCTGCTGTTGAGGACCTCGTGGTGCCGCGGGTGGCTTACTTACTCGTATCTCCACCTGTTGGATGGGCTACGAACCTGATGACGATGAACATGGGCGGCTTCTTTGGCAAACGACCAAAAACACCCAAGACGAAGAATGCGGGGGCTACGGCGTCAAGAGACACAGCAGAGATGCTAAAGTTGGTGGAAAATCCCACGCTCGCCATCTACGGCGACGCAGACATCTTTGTAGCTGTGAAGAAATTTCGCGAGTGGGCGTCCAAGATGCAGGCTGAGCCCGGGTCAAAATTTCGAGCACATGAGATCTCTACAGCTGGGCATTTCTATGTGGAGCAGGGGACTTTGCAGAGGCTTGCGGAAGCTGTCAAGGCGTTTTCTGGGGAGTTGGCTGCGTCCGAGTAGGCCTACATAGACACTGGGAAGTCATAAAAGGGTCTCGAGCGCATGAGATCCAGTTACAGGCATTTGATGAGGCGTTGGAATTGAGATACCCCACATTGTCATCCATAGCGAGAAAACATTTTTGTTACACTTTTGACTGATTAATATTTTCCGTCTTGTTGCACTGTCTGATTAAATTCTTGCGTTCCTTCACTCCGGTTGTTGAAACCTGTGTGGACTCTTCTCGATTTCTTTGGGGCAGACAAAACACCACCCCGTGATATGTGCCCGGCGAGAAAAGTCCGCGAGAAGAGCGTTCCATCGCCTTCTGACATCAATTTGAAGCACATGACCAGTCCCGAGCGAAAGAGGCAGGCGAAACATTTCTTTTTGTCTGACCTGAGAGGCAGTGATCAACTTGCATGTGATTATGGACCCGCCAACTTACTCAGATTGTCGACCCCATGGGGAATGATATGCAGTGCCTTGTTACTGACTCTGGGGTCACTAGATGCACATGCTACAGGCCCACGCACGTACTTAGTATTACAGGGTGGGATGCAAGGTCGCGTTCCAATAAGATGGTGTGTACACACACGGGAACGTGTGAAAAGATGGGTGTCAATATGCAGACGGTGCAGTCACACAGCACAACATAGAAGGCCGCCTCAATTGTCACAAATTGATGGTCTCCGGATTGAGGTAGCTGAACTGGTAGGCATCGTTACACATGCAGGAGGCTGTATGTCTTGCAATCAGCTGAAGTGAGATCAGTAGCTACAAGAGACGTTCCTTTGTGCGCGTCGCGTAGCCTGAAGTCGTGATTGACCCTAACAATGAACGGATTTCTGAACAGAACCCGGTTCTCCGAACTACGGTTCCACGTATGAGGCTGGCTAGAGCGTTGAAAGCCCCAGGCTGTTCCCCCCACCCCCATATGGCGGGTAATTTAAGTCAAGTTTGAGGACTACTTTCTTGTGGAGGGGAGGGGGCGGTTGGCAGACATCGAGCAGTCATCGCAGTTTGAGGGGGGGCTTGATCTTGATTGATGCCTTTAAAACTGACTCGACTCCCCCATCGTGGACCATGGAAGTGCTTGTCAGACCCTCGGAACATTAAAGAAGCGGTGGACTAAATGGTCAGCTCTGGCAAACTTCCAATGTTGAGGGTGGCTGTGGTGCTGGTGATGAACTTGCTTCATACCAGACCATCTACCATAATTCATTGTGCAGTTGGATGCTTGTATAGGATGAGACTGCAAACGTTCAATACGCGACACCCCTACCTGTCCTTTGCTTGCCGCTCTAATCTGCCGCCATTATTAGGCTGGCGTTAAGACATACCCCAAGACTATGCTTGGGCGATCTCTTCGAAGAAACGGTCACGAGCTTCGTTAAACATAACTCTTGATGCCGCCACGTTGCGTCTCGGGTTATACAGACCGACGCTGACCATGAGACCGTCTTGCATGAAAACTGGCAACGGGCTGCAGCACCCGCTGACCCGTCATGCCGGTCGACACAGAGAACCCAGAGTCGTGTGGACGAGGATTTTGGGAGTGAGGCCTTGCGCAGATTGGGAGGTAAGTCTGGTAGGCCTGGTAGGGCAAGAACAAGTTCTGGGGAAGATCTGGGGTAAGCGTAGCAAGCGGGCCAGATGACCCCCCGGGATCCTACCCTACAGCGGGAGGATCCCTGTCCCTGCTCGCGATTACACCAATTGAAACAGCACCCAAAAATGGGTCTGCCGATGTCATTCACACCGTCTTGTCGGGGGGAAAGGAACACTGGGGCACAACGCTCTGCCTCCTTCCGAACGCAACCATGTCAAAGTAGCCAAGTCCAAGTCCAAGTCCACGCTTGGAATTTCTCATCTTGGTCAGCCTCAACATTGCCCGCCATGACTTGATCTTCTACCACCACAATTTTCCTAAATCTGCCTTTGTTCATACCTACGAAACACTCCTTCTACTTCTGCCTGACACTGGCGAACTGGCCTCGAACTCCTAAAACACAAGATCCACGACGTTACCTGCTTTGCGCGGCAGCCTTTCGACATCGCGAGATTCTCTATTTCAGTCCATACCGCCCGCACACGAGCTCTTGATCATCTCGAGAATATTTTCGGGACCGTCGTTCACTACATAGTAGTAGTGATCCCCTCGACAACCTTTCCCCATATTTGCACCGCTCGCAGCACCTCCAATGTCCCTACAAAGGCTGCTAACCCCATAACACCTTTGTGGCCATGGCCGACTATTTCCAAGTTCTGCCGTCCATAAACCTGAGCAAAGCCACCCCAACCTCGACCGCCGACTCCCACAATGAGCCCCAAACAACCCTAAGAAAGAGATGCTCTACAAGCGCGTTGCCGTCGTCCACACTCTCGAAGCTCGTACGAGGGGCCAACGACTTCCTGTCTTTTCGCAACGATGCAAACGCCGATCTGGAGCGTGAGGAGGCTCGGAAACTCGAGCGCAAACAGATCTTGGGCCTGCGCATGAAAAATGTATGCTTTTTCCCCTTCACACATCCTTCGTCTGCTTGCAAGCCTTGGCACACACCCTAACCCCAACCTTGACACTCACAGGCGACCTCGGTGTCACAATGGACCTCGGCTGCTCAGGAACTCGATCTTCTCGAAGGGAATCATATCTGGAAAGCCGAACTTGAGGGCGTCAGTGGGACATACCGGCCGGATTTCATCCGCGCTCGGATGCGCGACCTCGACGAGGCTCGAACGAACTGCGACATTCGCCGAATGGTTCACTTGGTCAGGACCGCCCTGTCGCGTTCGCTGGGTGGTATGGGCAATATCGACCTGTACAAGCATTCCTACATCGGGACGAAAGATCTGATCGAACAATATGTCTCCTCGGCTGTCCAAACAATCGAAGATTTGGTCGAGAAGAGCGGCTATCCGGGGGCATTGCCCGACGGTCTAGACCACAATGACATCTTGGAAGCGTTCCTCCAAGCACGACAAAGTTTCGGCAGGTCTGCACTGTTGCTTAGTGGAGGCGCCACTTTTGGAATGATGCATGCTGGAGTAATGAAGGCCATGTTTGAAGCAGATCTCTTGCCTCGCATAATATCTGGTGCCTCAGCAGGTTCCATTGTCTGTGCCGTCTTCTGCACCCGGACCTCTGACGAGATCCCCGAGGTCATTTCAGCGTTTCCTTATGGCGACTTGGCCGTGTTCGAAGAAGAGGGAAAAGAAGAATCGATATTGGATCATGTCAAGAGACTCTTCACTGAGGGCACCTGGTCGGATATAAAGCATCTCACTCGGGTTATGCGTGCCATGCTCGGTGACATGACGTTCCAAGAGGCCTACAACCGGACCAGGAAAATTTGCAACATTTCCGTTTCGACCGAATCGATTTATGAGCTACCTCGCCTGCTGAATTATATCACTGCGCCCAATGTTATGATCTGGTCAGCAGTGGCCGCTTCCTGCTCAGTTCCATTCGTCTTCAGCGCGGCACCACTATTGGTCAAGGACCCACAAACAGGCGAACAAATGCCTTGGAACCCGACCCCCCAGAAATGGGTTGATGGCTCTGTAGACAACGACTTGCCAATGACACGACTTGCCGAAATGTTCAATGTCAATCACTTCATCGTCTCCCAGGTCAACCCGCATGTCGTTCCTTTTTTGGAAAAGGACGACAGGCTCTACCCTGATCTTGATGGCTCTCGACCAGAAGTGTTTGGCGGATCGCAAAGCACAAGCCTCACGAACACCCTCACAGCGTTGGCCAAGGATGAAGCACTACACAGATTGCAATTTCTAGCCGAATTAGGCATCTTCCCTACAGCTGTAACAAAACTCCTCAGTATTTTGAGCCAGAAATATTCAGGAGACATTACCATCCTCCCAGAGTTCAATGCGCATGATCTCCCACGCATTCTGAAGAACCCCACCGTCGAGTTCATGGAACGCTCAACTCTTTCAGGCGAGCGAGCTACGTGGCCGAAGCTGAGCCGAATCAGAGATCGGTGTGCTGTGGAATTGGCGATCGATCGTTCGATACAGACTCTGCGAGCCAGATGTCTCTTCAGCCAGAGTCAAGTCGATCTCCGTCGTTTGGTCACCGATGCCAACGGGCTGGGCCTCAAGCCATCCTTCGCCCACGGTCTGTATAGACCTGTCGCCATCGAATCCCCTCAGACCTTCACACAGTCTATAGGCGACTACGTGAAGCTTCGGCGGCATTCGCGCAGAGGATCTATGGGCAACCTCCACATGCTTTCAAAGGCCCGCAGGCAATCCGTGGATGATGACGATGCGATCACGGACAACGAGACACATGATGAGGAGCGTCTTGAGCTCAGCCTGCGGAAAGTTGGCACAAACGTGTCACTACCTAGTCGTGGTCCTGCCGCGAATAAGCCTAGAATGAAAAGAGGAGCTTTGAAGAGTATGCAAGGTGTCTCGTTATCCAATTTAGGACCCTTGACAAATCCCTTTCCAGCATATGTCAGCGGTGACGAACACAGCGAATTCGACTTTTCTAAGCCCTTGACGTCTAAGCCCTTGGAAAGGCCGGTGTCTCCAATGGAGAAGACCAGTCAACCGTCACACTCGCCATCAAAAGGCTCTCGAGGCCTACTCAGATCTCCGATCGCCTTGTCCCGCTCCTCTCCTCAACTGAACTCGACACCTCCCCACAGACTCGAGGTGCTCTCACCCACCACCGGCGGCTTTGACACATCAGATCTTCCTTTTAGCGATGCGGATGTCGACTCACACACGGATGATAGTACTTCTGACCCGGACCCATACGGACAGGCTTCTTTTGGCGACGCGGAGACGACGCCGCAGAAAGGCAAAGAAGATGATGACTCAGCATATGAGGGCGAGTCTGGCATTGCTGCTGGCAGCAGTGGGGCGAACTCGCCGTCTGCTGCAGCGCTGGCCGACGATGAGCAGGATAATACTTCAGATCCAGGAGAGGGAATGTGGGATTGACTCGTCGAAGGGAGGGTGAGCTCCGAGACTAGCGATGTTGAGGCCAGGACGAGTCATCGAGTTGCGAAAGAAACCGCTACACATTTGAGAATACGAAAGGCCGCTGCATATTCAGATTACATGGGAGATAGCAAGCTAAGCGGTATTCACACGCCGCGCTGGTTAGCTGCAGGCGAGTCGAGTGATGAAAGCACGCCGACGGAAGATGGTCTGTACGAGACCGGGTGGATGTGATGTGATTATTGTACGCATGAGATGCGGGCGTCAGACTGAAATCTCGACAATATCCATGTGTAAGGAATGACCAGCCCAAGCTGGGATTGTGATGGAACTAAATTCAGGCTCCTTTTTGGTCGAGATCTTCGGCATTTTGGCATGATAGGGAGAAAGAGAGAGAAGCTCAGCGACAGAGCGCTGGCCAGCATCACACGGCGTTTGAACCGGGTAGATTTGTTTTACTGACGCAAGCCTCGTCGATATCAGTTGGAGACACAGGTGCATTCTTTAGGGAGGGCTTCACTATTGGGACTGGCGCAGGTATACTGGGATGAAATGAGGATTTGGTGGACGTATGTTAAACATGAAATGATAAAGAGTATATTCAAGGTCAAATTGACCCTTCGCGCCGAACAATCTCATCTTTGCTCATCCGAGCGAGCTTTCTTGTGTTCTTCCACGTCCAGTCATCATCAAGAAAGACTGTTGAGGTGGCTTCCCGGCCGCTCCTTGGTCACTGGCACGCAAGGTAAGCAACCCGTGCCAAGGGCAAACTGAAGCACTGAAAGAAAAGGCCGCATACAGTACCGGACGCTAGGGTGATCGAGAAGTAGCCCCAACTTCCGGGTCCGGAATGGAGGATCGACGACGGCGACGCTGCCCATCGATTCGGTTCCATCTTGTCATTTAATTAGTACCAGCTCATTATACGTTTTAGATTCCCACCGACGAGCGTGCTAACATTTTTTTGTTTTATTTTTTCTCTTCCAACCGGCCTCCCGCTTTCCCCCCTTTCCCACCCTCCTATAGCACAAATCTGCGTTCCTATCAAATTCAAATCTTCTCGTTCAATGTTCCAACCTTTTCTCGTCTAATCGCCGACCTACAAATGTACGTGATCGACCAGGTGCACTGGCTCGCCACACAGGACATCCTCATTTACGCTCGCAGACAATCATCAACACTGCAGAGAACTACAGGGAGGCGCTCCGCGGCTCCTCGAGGCTGGAGTGGCAGCCTTCCGGCGACTCCAAGCTTCTATGATAGTTCACTGTCGGCCTTGGAAAAAGACTTGGGCTTCAAGCTGGATGGTGGTGGTGATGAGGGCTGGAGTGAAACTGAGGGGCCAATCGTTGAGACACCTATGGGAGTGGTGAGACCATGGCCTAGAAGGGATGGGCGAGGAGACGGTGACTTCGGGTCGTTGAGTAGGAGGTTTGGTATGGCCGGATCTGGAGCATTTCCTGGTGCGGGCGGTCTGCCAAAGGATGGTGGCAGGATACTTCACATGGAGCAGAAAAAGACGTTGGTGGAAGAAGGCAGGCAATCACCAGTGCAAGACAGCGATAGAGGATCTCTTAGTGGTGACTTTGGGGGGTCGCAAATTATCGAGACGCCCATGGGGATTGTGAGACCCACGGGAATGCCGCGGCAGCTGAAGAGGGACAGGACAAAAGCAAGTTTGGACTCTACGATCTCTTCTGAAGAGCAGCCAGTCAAGGATGAAAGAATGTGATGAAATTCAGAAGAATACAACATCACCGAGGAGCGCACAAACAATTGTGACGAAAGTGGCGCAGGCTGGGGTGAGGAGCCTACCTTCCAGACACCAGTGGGAGATTCGAAGGCCACGAAGACGAGGCCTTTGGTACCGTGGACTGGACAGAGTATGGCCAGACCTATATGCCCACAGTGGGTAATAGAGAAATGTGTGAAAAATGCGTCACCATTTCTACCCACAAAGTCGCCTTCGGAATATTCTTGCCTCGGGGAAAGACGATCAGGGCGCGGTCAGCGCTACGCTCAGAGACGTAGTCGACAATCTCATCATTGGCAGCCATCAACCCACGAATCTATATAGGATGTTTTGTTGATCTGGCGGAGATGAAAGGAGGATACCCATGGGGATTGTAATGAGCTTCTGAGATATGAAATGGAGATGCGTAACCTACAATGACAAAGGCATAAACCAAGATGGCTTACTGAATCCTTGATTCTAGATGGCCAGTACCATACCTGTGATCTGCTCTCCTGCGACAGACACTGGCCCAATGCACAACCAGATATTTCACATCAAAGAAAAGCCTCCCCAGGCCAAGCTTCTTTCCAGAATATCTTTATTTAGACGGGTTTCCGATTTTTGATTTAACAGCAGACTTGTCGAGGTCAACCGTCTGGATGGGCAAGTGGTGACACGTCGCATTTGTACAGGGCTTCTAAGTTTTTGGCAATGTTCTTCACAATGCGAAGATCGCCTATTTGATCCCAGGGTGTAGGCAAATTGTTTCGTCCCTTGTTGTTTGATTGTCATCGGCTTCCAAATGATGCTTCACTGACCGGCGGCTATGCTGAATGGGCTCGTTGAAAAGAGGACAAGTCCAGAGATCTCATGTATACTATTACGCTCACTTCAAGCAAGGTTAGTCAGCTACCCTGATTGTCACATGTGCTCATTCAATAAGACATCTATATTGGCTGCCCTAAGATGATGCATATCTAAGGACTTGCAGTCATGTGAACAACCTCGAGCATCAAAATTTGTTTCGAATAAGATGTAAATGGGTTGATGCCGTGGAAGTCTAACAATATGCACCGAAGGATCTTTCGACGACCTCATTTGAGCAAACGATGATTGACAGGCGTCAGCGGTTCTTGACCGGTCAGCACCGCCAAGACGTTTTGCATTGCCAATTTCTCGAATCCAATCGTGGTCTCTAGAGCTCCTCCGGCCGTGTGGCAAGTCAACGTAGCCTGCCGGTTCTTAACCAGCCGAGGATTAGGTACTGGCTCATTCTCGTAAACGTCGAGCCCGACCGCGAAAAGATGGCCAGACTCCAGTGCGTCAGCGACAGCTTCCTCGTCGACAAGACTGCCGCGAGCGATGTTGACCAGCCTAGAGCCGGCCTTCATCTTTTTAAGCTCTTCCCGGCCAATGATTTTCTTCCCTCCTTGCGCCGGCGTCGCCACCAATGTGCAATCCGACTCCGCCAGCAGCTGGTCGAGGCTGTCACATTGGCGTGCTGCGACGGCGGCTTCCTGCTCCGGGCTCTTTGGAAACACATCAAAGTAGATAATTTTCATCCCAAATGCTGCGTATGCCTTTGTCGCGATCTTGTACCCAATATGGCCTAAGCCAATCACTCCCAAAATGTGGCCCGCTGGGTTATGTGCCGAGAACTGAACGTTGATGTGTGCGTCCATGAACGTCTCCACGTTGTTCGTCCGCGCGGCCGAGGATGACCATTGTAGGTTCCTGAAGACACCAATGATGTGCCATATTGCCATATCAGCCACGGCTTCTGATGAAGCAGCCGCTCCATTGCAGTACAAGATCCCGTGCTCCGCAAGAACGTCCACATCGGCCCAGTCGTAGCCTGCGCCGGCTGAGGCGAACACACGGAGGGATTTTGGGAGCAATGGAATGAGCTCATTGTCCCAACGGCCCATTTCGCCGCCGGTCCCCCACCATGGACGCAGGACTGCACTGAAGTCGCCCCATTTTCTCGCTTTGAGTGCCGCAAGAAAGGCTGGACGTTGGCGCTCTTCAAGCGACGGGCGCAGTATCGTAAAGCGAGCCTCAATTTGAGCGTAGATATCCGTGCTATACTTGATTGGGTCGCCCAAATGAAGTACGACGGGCTTGCCGTCCTTGGCATTGATATTCATGGCAATATCTTAGCGCGTGGGTTCTCTAAAATAGCAATAAAGAGTTAGGCGGCGTGCGCTAAGATAAAAGTAAGGCGAGAGCAGGCGGTGCGATCTTCAACTACACCTTTTAAGCAACGCGTTCACGAAAGCTAAATACGCACTGGCGCGTCAGATCCGGAATGATGGGGTTTCGACAAGAGTAATGAATTGCCGATGATAAAATCAACATGCAGACCCCGCACACCTACATTGAAATGTCGACACTGGAATCGATGATAAGCGTGCCGTCTATGTCCACAATGCCGGGAATATGTTCACATTTCCCAAACTAATTTTGTGGGCAAAGCTGCTCGTGAGCTGGACTGCACCTGTTCACGCGACGTCGTGTAACGTCGATGGATTTGGTTCGCTACCAGCAGGCGTGTCGATCTTAGACGCTACTCTTTTCCCCTCCGATTCTGCGTCTAATGTATACGGACAATCAACAACAGATAATCCAGGCTACAATCCTGCATACGCGTGGAATTTCCCTGCTCTGTGTGCCGTGTACGCCAGCGTCAACGATGGCAACTCATCGTACAATCTTGGACTGTTCCTCCCGGAAGCATGGGGCGGCAAATTCATGGTCGTAGGGGGCTACTCCTTTGCTGGAGGCGTCAACTGGCATGATATGGGCCCTGGGCCCTGGTACGGCATGGCAACCGTCGCGACGGACACTGGTCATCTCTCACCATCGTCCGACCAGTCGTGGGCCGCGGATCCCAAATTGCGCGAGGCTTGGGGCTCAACCGCCATACACGGCGCTGTTGTGTACGGAAAACTTCTGGTTGAGGCTTTCTACAACAGCACCATTTCCAAGTCCTATTATAGCGGCTGTTCGACTGGTGGAAGACAAGGGCTCAAAGAGATCCAGAATTATCCCGACAGCTTCGACGGTCTTTTAATCGGTGCCCCTGCGTGGAACACGAAAAATTACATGCCTTGGTTAACACAAATTGGCGTCTGGAACCTGGCGAGCAATTCGACTCGACTGAACGATACTGATTTTGGAACTCTTGCAGCTTTCGTGCAATCGCAATGCGATTCACAAGACGGGCTGCAGGACAACATTATCAGCTCACCAGAAACTTGCGTTGTCAACTGGGACGAGATCACATGCGGTTCAGCCAGCAAACCCAGCCCTTGTCTAGAGAGCGAACAAGTCGAGATTGCCCAACGCGTGTATAATGATTATAACATCGACGATGGGAAGCTTTTCGTACATAATGGATACGGCCTGAGTTCAGAGGAATCATGGCCGACGTTCCTCACTGCTTCCAGCACCACCGGTTTCGACGGAGATTATGAGCGATACTTTCTGAACTATGGCAAGGACTGGCAAACCACGAGCTATAATTCTTCGACAGTACACGATTCGCTAGCAAGAGAGAACAGCGTCGCCACAGCAGATCGGTTCAACTTGAGCACCAACAGTCGAGGAGAATATCCAAAAATCTTCATGTATCACGGCTTGGCCGATGGTGTGGTACCCAGCAAGTCATCAGAGCTGTACTACAACCGAACGCAAGAAGCCATGGCCATGGTTGATACCAATCTCCAAGACCACTTCCGCCTTTTTCTTGTACCCGGGATGCAGCATTGTGTAGGTCGCCCTTCTGTACCTTTTTCACAACTCTCATTTGTCTGAGACCGAAGCTAATAGAAAGATAGTGGGAGTCGCCATCCCCCAGCGCATTTGTGCCAACAACTACTACCGTTGACGCGCCCTGGATGTTTGGCGGTGGTGGCCAAGCGGGTTACCTCCAGAATCTTCGTTTTGGGAATGGCTGGTCGGTACCCGGTTTTGAGAACAACCCTCAATATGACGCATTTGCCGCTCTTGTGGATTGGGTTGAGAAAGACATTGCTGTCGAGAGTGTAATAGCGACAATGTGGCGTCGTGAGAATACAACGACTTATACTTCTGGGGAGGTGCTTCGACAAAGGCCCATCTGCGCTTGGCCGAAGAAGGCTGTGTATATAGGCGGGTCTGCCGATCCTAATCTAGCAAGTAGTTGGGTTTGTGAGTAGAACCTATTAAAAAAAAAAACGATTACTTGTCAAATTGGTTTCACCAGCCATATTATTACCGGAAAGAGTACATGTGTGTGTGTATCTGGATAAATGCAGTTTTTACCTAAATAGGATGGTTGGTTGACTTAACCTGCGTATCATTGAGCGGAAGGGTTAGGGTCGACCCTTGAATTACAACCCGAGACAGTTAATGTGTCTTCTGTGATAGACGAAACTTGGCGTATTCCCAAGTGTCTTTCCAGTTTCCAGCAATTGTATCCTTCCAGGCACTTCATGCCCCGTTTTGACAGCATGAGCATGACGGAAAGAGCGGGCTCAACACATCCGCCAGCAACATGACCCGTCCGCTTCTGGTGGGCCAGCTCTCCTCGATGCTGGCCTTCTTCGTCCTCATCCTCAGCGTCGCCGCGTACAAGCCGCTGTCCGACAGTTTCCTGCGAGCCGTCCCCAGTCCAGGCGATGACTTCAACATCGACACAGGCGCGCTCCTCGCCCCAATCCTCATTCCTCGCGTGTCCGGGACGGAGGGGTCGATGAAGGTGCAGCAACATTTTGTGGACTTCTTCCAACGCGAGCTACCCAAGTGGTCCATCGAGTGGCAGAATTCGACCGGCGAGACACCATTAAAAGAGCTGGGCGCTGTCCCGTTCCGAAATATCATCTTTAAGAGGGAGCCTCCGTGGACAAAGCCCGGCCAGGCGAACCTGCTGACGCTGGTGGCGCATTTCGACAGCAAGATCACGCCGAATGGGTTCATTGGGGCAACGGATAGTGCCGTGCCGTGCGCCGTGCTGATGCACGTCGCGAGGAGTATCGATAAATACCTGACGCAGATGCATGACGAAATGGTGGAGCTGGGCGAGCTAGGTGGATCGCCAGAAATGGATATGGGCGTCCAAATAATATTGTTGGACGGCGAGGAGGCTTTCGTGGCCTGGACGGATACGGATTCTCTCTACGGCGCAAGGTGAGAGGCTCCTTTGTCGGCTCCTTTGTCTGATTCTATGAAGCGGGAGATCCTATACTAACAACCTCGAAGATCACTCGCAGAGACATGGGAACACCAACCTACCATGGCAGCCGCCAACTTCCCCAACCGACTTGATCAAATCAGCCTATTCGTCCTCCTCGACCTTCTCGGATCGCCGAATCCGTCCATCCCTTCTTACTTTCTCCCTACGCACTGGGCATATCGCGCAATGGCAAAGGTCGAGCAGCGCATGCGCGACCTCGGCCTGCTGGAGTCCAAACCCGCGAAGCCTTTCCTCCCTGACTCGGATAAGATGGCGAGCAGATTCGGGTCACTTCAAGTGGGCGACGACCATCAACCTTTCATGCAAAGAGGCGTTGATATCTTGCACTTGATCCCTTCACCATTTCCTCCGGTTTGGCACACACCGCAGGATGATGGCGAACATTTGGACATGGCTGTGACGAGAGATTGGGCAAAGATCACAACGGCATTTGCGCTCGAGTGGCTTGACATGATGGAGGTCTGGCCAGCCGATCAGTAACAATACCGACACCCCTCATTACCGTTTTCGGAAGGCTATGTTTATTGGGCAAATAGAGGCGTCTGGGGTGGATGATACCTCGAGGACCTCGGGGTTTGAAGCGAGGGGCACCAATGTACTGGGACGGATTTTATTACCACGCGCAAGTTGGTTTTGGACCTTTTGAGAATTCATCCACAGAGTAAGATATAAGGAATGATTACGACACCCAAACACTGGGTTCGAGCATTTGAAATTATGAATTAATCGGCTTAGTCCTCGGTCTCTGACTTCTTTTTGCTGTTACTCTTAGCCTCCGGCTCGCCCTTCTTTGGCTCGTTCTTGGATCCTGCCTCATTCTCATACTCGCCTCCCTGCTTCTCGTACTCCTTGGCGAGCTTCGAAGCCTGGTGTTCTAATCAGCTCTTGAAGAGACATTGGGCCGTCTGCTCTTGACGAAGCAGAGCTAGGCACGCACAGGAGTTCAACTTACTTTCCAAGCAGCCCACTGACCCTCTCCGCCTCCGGATTTGTTAGGCTCCTGCTTAATTTCTACGCGAAATCGTCAGCATCAACGATATCACTGCTTTGTGTAGAAGGGCGCGTTACCCTCTTTCAATTGCTCACGCAATTCGGGATCAGTTGGCTTTCCCTTGGACGATGGCATGTTGGCGTGATATCTTAACGATCAGCTGCGACGGACTGTGTTGAAAGGTTTAAGAATTGGCTTCTAGTTGCACTCGGGATAAGATGAAATTGGATCGCAGCAAGTCCACAGGTAACTGGGTATGTATTCACACATTTAATATAATTTGACCTTCGTGTGCACGTCATTTGGGTCCAAGAAAAGGAACATGTCCACCAGAGTCCATGACGAAAGTGTCCTGTCTAGACCACTTGCGGGACGGAAGCCTGCCGTTGTTAGCTCAGCGCAAGCAACGACTTGTCATCGAATTTGCGTCGTTTGTCAAATTGTGTGTAAAATGAGTACGGCTTTGTTTTCGAGTCCCCCAACTTTTACAAAACTCTCCACCAGGACCAGACAACACTAGTCTCATCTATGAAATTCAGACTGTTCCCATGTGACAGGCCAATTTGCAGGCCAATTTGAACTTGAGAGAAGGCAGACTCTACCATGAGATCTGGTCAGTGCCCGCAGAAAAGCTCAGCTCAAGTATGTGGGTTCAAACAGAGACGCAAAGCCGTGGGAGCCTATCTAATACGTCGTAGCTTGCGTGCCAATTGCATAGGATTTCATAATTTGTCATCATCTCAATAGGGTGTGATGTCGAAGATTCAAAGGAACGTCTCAATACAGATTCGAGCCTATATGCACTTGTTCCTACAACTCTCCCTTTGCAAAATGTTGCTGATTCAAAATTCAATCCGGAATATCGCCTGGCTGTGTTCACGTTTGTCCTGGCCTCTTTGTACATCTACTCCCATCCACGTCCCGTCGACTACTTCAAAATCATAACCTTGATGGAAAATGTGCTAGACAGAAGCCTTAAGACTCAATCTGACAAGCTGTGCTTGGGCAATATCCCTAAAGCTTCTCGTTAGTAACTAGTCTTTGACACCCTATTGCTCTAGGTACCCCCAGAGAAGCATTGAGCATCGAAAGTCACTTACGTGGTTGCAATCGAAACTACAAAGTCCAAGGTAAGAATCGTCCTCTCCATCGAGAGGGTACCCTTGCGTTCCCGTCTCTGGGGGTGGAGTGTTTGCTTGTCCATATGAGGTACAGGTGCATGGCCCGGGCGGGCAATATCCTGTGTTGTTATTAGAAACTTGTATCAAGACCTACGATTGACCTTTCCTCGTTTTTGAAATCATTCGTCGAAGCCGAACCTTTTCTTGTTCTGGCCAAGGCTAGGATCATGCACCTGGGAATCGGGATACGAGAATTGAGTACTTACCATAGTAGCAAGCAAAATCACAAAGACCAAGGTAGTTGCCAGGACCTGTGCCCGCATTGCAGGTTCCAGTAGGTGTAGGCGTCGCGCTAGACGTCTGAGACGTTGTGACGGTCGAGAGAGACGAGGTAGTTGTACTCGAAGTCACTGTGGGGCTCGTTGTACTAGAAGACGTCGTCTGTGTGGACGTGGAACTCGTCTTTGAGGTCGTGGAAGTAGCTCCTGTGGTCGAGGAGCTGGTTTGACTGGAGCCAATGGTGAGAGGAGGCGTAGACGTGGGAGTGATGGCCACTGTTCCCAGTGTAGGCGTGGCAGAGCACGTTGTCACATGTAGTCCAGCCGTCAGGGAGTTTAGACCATCTGGCTGGAGTCTGTCCGGAGCACTTTCGGGGACAGTTCCGACGTATGCGTTGAAATTATAGATACCACAAGGACAGACTGCCGTGATGTCCTTCAAACTTTGCGCGGCTAGTACTGTCTTTCCATTGCGTGCGAGGAAGAATTGCTGGGTTCCGAGATCCATGTCAACCTGGTAAGCTGAGATGCCTTGGGGTGCATTGAACTCTTGAACATTGCTTCCTGACTGGACGGTAATCGTGCCAGCATCTGTGAGCATTGCCACAACAAAGACGGCATCAGCCAGAGTCTCGTAGCCGTTGGGCCGACCTTCAAAGTAATTGCCAGAGTCGTTATTGGCCGCCACCATGGTAGTATCGGTCGAGTCACAGTCGAGGCTTTTCATCGTTGGCCGATACCAGTAAACAAGTTCATCGTCAGTCACGTAGCTATCAGCTGAGCTTGCGCCGTCTTTGAAGGCTTCAATGAAGGGTTTTGAGATATCAAGCCAGCCATCATGAGGCATGTCGTTCGTCCACTTGGAGTTTCCGTCATCGTAATGTGGGCTGTCCAAAGGTCCAATATAATGACTAAAACAAGACCATCAATGGGTGTTCACAGTTTGGGTTAGGGCTGACATGGAAAATGTCAACAGTTCTCACCTCTCGCCATAATCGTTCCACGTGATAATCTCGACGAAACGAGAACCAAGGCTTAAAATCTCATTCCATCGGTCGAACCAAAGGCTGATGTTTCAATGTTAAGAACGTGACACAAATTGATGGGCTCCTGGATTTGGTGATGTGAACCTACAGATCTCCGGGAAACACCCAGTTCTTGGAATAGCTCACTTCTGGACCATAATGGGTACTGAACCATCTGCACACGGCGTCAGTAATCAACTTGGCTTAGAAACCAGTCTGAGAGCCTCAAATATCTCTTACGTGAAAGTGAACAAATATGAGCTTTGGAATGGAAAGGATGGGCACTTACGCAGATACGGGCGCGATGTATTTGTCAACTGATCCCAATGCAGCGATGTAGGCATCATCCCCATCCTGAACTGTCAAGTTCGCACTGGCTGTTGGAGCTTTGTTATTCCCATTGTTTGGCCAGGCCATCCAATTCAATGCTGCATCAATCTCGGAGAAATTGCCAGAGCCTGGATGAAAGTTTGGTGCCCAGAATATGTCTTGTCCTGCTGCAGCTCGAATATCGTCTACAGACACCCCATCACCTGCAAAAGATGAGGCAAATACCTTTCCATCAACAGTGAGCTGAGCTGGCAGGTCCGCATATTTTGCAATTTCCTGGCCAACCGCCGTTCCCTGAGATATAGTGTACCTGAATGTCATTAGCCAACCTCTTGTGCGAATGCTCCAGAACAAAGAGACCCTTCTGCAAAGGGGGGAGGGGAAGCTTTTGAAGTTTTGGAATTTCTGCAAGAAATTGCATGAGTCAGAACATACCAGTTGAAATCGAAGGAGATGAAAACTTTCATATCATTGTTTGCGGCGGATTCGTATGCGTAACCAAGCTGGGTGTCTGTATAAGGATCCACACCAATGTTCAATGCGAAAGCATCGATACCCAAAGCCTTGGCTCGCTGCATATCAGCATCGAAGTCGGCAGAGCTAGTTCGGTCTGAGACAATGCCAATCCTGTCGTCCGTATCAGTATTCAGCAAGCAATATTACAGCTCAAGATGTCTCTACAGGGTGATATCTGGGCGACAGAGGCATTCCACTCGAACAATGATCTCTGTGAGGACCGTGGAAGAATTGAGATGTAACAAGAAAAATACGGAGAGACTATAAGAATGGATCAATGTACATGAAATGGCAGAAGACGAGGCGATCTGTAGCTCGCTTTTGCAATGGTGTTGCTTGGCTCCCGGGCAGCCCAAGCAGCAAGACTGATAGCAATGCTGCTAAGGGGAATTTCTGAAGGCACAACATGATGAATTAGTTTTTGAAGGTCTTGTTGGTTTTGCGATGAAGCTATGGCTCATAATCCACACAGTCCTGAAAACTGGTCATGGCCAGAGGGGTTGACTTGATATAACATTGCAAAGTTGCTGGTCTCAACCGCGTATGTCGCCTCCAAGGCTTCGATTGACGCACGAATAACAAAGTCGGATTCATTAACACTTTATTCTAGAACTATTGGAACTCCATGAAACGGCAACGTTACGCGATCCCATCTTCAACGAGCTTTGACTGAGAGGTTTCGTCCTGAGTGATCGGCAACGCCCCGTGGCAACCAGCCATCTGGAGCTACACAGCCTATGCCAGGGTTAGAATATCATAAGACATCCAACAAGCCGGTTGTGTCGAAATGTCTCGATATTGGGGACCGAAGAGGGGCCTCGAGGGTGGTGGATGTCTGGTTGGGCGAGCATCTGATACCGTGATCCCAGTCGACCGAGTAGACGCGTAACCAAATCCTACCTACCTACCTGATAACATGGAAAGCTTCACTTGTATTTCAAGCCATGCTAGAAAACACACCCGTGTGCCTTCAGACCAAAGTGTATGCAGACTTATCCAATTACCAAGGTTGCTTTCCCCCAATGGACAACTGCACAGGCACTGGCTTCTAACTGTGAGGGAGATTCCACACCGGTGATAATTCAAGTACTTCAAAGTCTTGGCTTAGCGTATTACTGTCATGAGCATAGGTCAGGCTAGATACTTCATGACTGATGGTGGTGATGGACCCAAACTCATGACCATTTGCAATTCGGGCCGCGCTCAAAGGCGAAAGATCGAAAACAGCCTACTAGAACAATCCGAGACAGTGAATCTGAGACTCCTTGTTTTCCATAGGTGACAATAGGAGCAAAGTATGATGTTTTCATGTCACGAAGGAGCATCAAACGGTACATATTTCACACATGACACACATGGAGGACAGGAAGAAGGGTATTTTGCCCGATCAACTGGCTAGCATCGGAGTGGACCTTTGTTACTCCAATCGGTAGACCATGCTTGTATGCAGCCATCCAAATTTGCCGAATTGGAGTGACCAGCGGAGAATTGTGTTCTTTGAGATGTCCATTGGATGCTTGGTTGTAGTGGCGTGTTGCACGTGCGACCAACGTCAGCTGTCGTCAAGCTTGGGGGGAAGTATTGGACGGACATAAGGAACTGGTCCAATTCATTGTAGAGGACAGACAAGCATAGTTAAAATTTCGGATCTGCTGAGACTGTAGGTGAACTGGATCATTCTTAGATGACACCAAAGAAGAACAGATACCTTAGACATCGTTCTGTTTGAATGATATTCGCATTAACAACTTCACAACCAATATCTAGCTATCAAAAGAGTATGCTGATTCAAGTTTGATGTATTGGTGAGATCAAATTCGATCCTTGTGAAACGCTGCGAGCAGTGTGTTGATTGAGAGAGTCTGAGAGACTTGTAGTAGTCGCTAGCATCGTTAGCAATACACTGCGGCAATGACCACACCTATGGAATAGGGAAATCCATCTCTTCGGTCTTTGCTTCTCTCTCGTCGAATATGTTGACGCACTTACCTCTGTTTATTAAGGGCCTCTGTCATTTGGCAAGGCTTCTCCCAGCAGTGGTACTCCAGACTCCACCTTTGCGCAGAGGCTTGAGTCAGAGCACCATGGCTTTCGTTGTGTCTAACGCTCTCCAACGGAGCCCTGCTTTCCGTGCTGTATCCACTGTTATAGAAGAAAACTAATTGAAGCGCCTTGTAAAGTATTGGAGGGACATACTTGAATCGAAGTGAGCGATTTACAGTGCTGCTATATGCTCGGTTTCCATCACATTCTACCCGAGCGCGTCCATGCGGTACTCAATAATGTTTGTGAAGTGTTCTATTTCGTAGAGGATTAGTTCCACAAATATGCGTAAGCAAAATGTTGCTGATGAGATGAACTATAGACATATCAAGGATAAGTACTTTTCTTTTAGTTGTTCGCACACTTCCCAAGTGTTGCGGCGTTTGGCCATTCCCATCCAGGGTACCTTAGTCCACCGTTTCGGTCGCGTCATCTTCTCAGCCCACAAAAATAATTTTTTAAAGTCCAAATCACACATGGCGAACATGGTATCAAGTCGGTTGAGGTGATTATGCAATTCGAAGAACCAAGGCAAGTGAGTCCGGACTCTGGCTCTCCAAAATTGATCGTTTTTTCGGAGCGATCGATGCACAGGCCATGATGCATTCGACAAGTTGACCACATCCGTATGAGCCAAGAAGGTACAAATTTGATGGATGTTATCATACGGAATCGTCATGAATGGATCAATCTGAACCAGAGGCGCGAGTGCGACGTCTGCAACGACAGGTTTGAAGGCTTTCGCCTCAAGCATGGCAAGGATGGTGCCATCTATGCCAGGAACGTCTCGGGGATGGGATACAATGAACTCATAACCCGCACAAGTCTCAAAGTACTGTCCCTGAAATAAAGATACGGCTCCATAGTCCAATTCGAGGCTAGAACCAATATCAGGTCCTAGATCGCGCATGACGCTGAAAAGTATGTCCTTGTCGAGTTGGTCAATGGCGAATGATCCGGTGATGCATCTTGTGAGGAGCTCATAGCAGGGCCAGTGGAACGGGAAGATGGTTTCCTCGTTGTCGTCGTCCCGATAGCAGCTCATTGTATCAACGTCGGCCCCTTCGATGTTCGGGTCAGATCCTGCTTCCACATTGACACCCCCATAGTCGAGGTAGCGACCAGGTCCGCTGATGAAAACTCTGCGCACACAGATTAGTCATCTGAGGAAATGATGATAGGAACCGCTTCAGGACCTTATACATGTGGAGAGCATGTAATATAGGTAAAGAAGTCGATGGGTACGCTGAGGTACGAGTAGAAAAGGAAAAGAACACACTTACTTGCTCACGCCACTCTCAGCATCATTGGCTCCAATGACATGGAGGGTTTCAATCCATTTGATATCAGCCTCACTGACGATGTCACAGTCGTATGTGCCATACTCGTCGTTTGCGTTCGGGGATTCACTATTGCAATCCTCTCCCTCGTCGTCTTCCGAGGTATTGCTCACAAATACCTGGCCTTCGAATTTCCTCTTTTGCTGTTCCAATTCTTCCTTCGCTCTCCTTACCAGGAAGTGGGAAGTCCTAGGAATTTGTGATATTCGAACGCCTACAAAGGGACCACCGCATATAGCGCAGTAGCAATCCCAAGACCCCATATCAATGACAGTGAGTATTTCAGCAGGGCATGATCGTCGTTGAAAGACAGGTGATTGACAAAGATAGCGAGAGAGTTTGATAGGGCGCTGTAGTACCTATTAGGCAGTGTAGCTGTTGCACAATGCAAAAGATGTGGAGAAGAAATCGGAATTCGCTGCTGCAAGCCTACTTACTTACTTAATTAGGTAAAAATTTGCGCAAGGTACCGTACCTGGTGGCCTGGTATGGTCTAGCACTGTTCCGTGGCAGGTTGCTGCCTGGGCTTTTGAGTGGACTAGACCACAACCGCTTTTTGAACCCTCACCAACATCGTCGGAGAGACTTCATCGCTGGGTTGTCCTAGACCAACAACAAGATCTCTATTGTCTGTTGTGAAGAGTCTCTGTGCTCAGCAGGCTGTACAAAGCAGGCTGTGGATTGGACCCCTTGCGCGTGAGCTGTAAGTGACGGAAAAGGCTAGCGTATTTGAACCATGCTACGCTGTACAACTCAACACTAGAATGTCTTTGAATTGTAGCCCACGGTTGCAAGTCGCAAGGAGCACAGCCTGATACACGAAGGGAAAAAGGCACGTCGCCAGGCTGACGAGATTGCCGTCATCGAATAGACTTGCAAAATGTTTTAACATACACATTCAGTAGGTGGTAAGCACCAGAAGCCGTCATCTCCGCCGTCAATTCACGGAATTATGGACCCTAAACAGCTTAGTGGGCAAAAGGGGGGGGGGATGCCACGCATGAAAAGTTGCCTGGCTAAAGCTCGGTCAGCAATTAGCGTCTTCTTCAAAATATAATAAGCACCTTATCCGGTCTATAATAAAGCTTCCACGGGCAACCAAACATGCTGTGGGTGTTTATCTTCTAGAATCAACGGGATGAACAAGATCCTTTCGTCCCTGATATTGTATTGAAAGCATCCCGCATGATAGATTGCTCAAACCTCCTCCCCCCATGGACAACTGGTCATCATTGGGCGATGCTCGTGGGTCTGGCACACAGCAGAGCTTCGCCGCGTCCAGCGATTTTACTGCAGCGAATTCAGTCGACCATTATTCATGGAAAAGCCCAGGCTGCTCGGGTCAGCATGCCTTCAATTATCTTTTCGAAGAGAATGTGCTATCCATTATAGCATCGGCGTGTTTCATCGTCTTGGCTTCGCTTCGAATCCATGTCCTGAGGAATCGCAAATATGATATCACCGTTCAACGACTTCTCAAGTCTAGCAAGCTTGTAAGTGACAGCTTGATATTTGTCAGACTCAAGACACTGAAGAGTATCTAATATGAGAATACAGGCAGCGATATCAATGCTTGGGGCTGTTAATCTCGCAATCGCCGTGAACATTGGCTCGGGTCCCACCTCAGTTGGGGTCAGCCTTGCATCCGCCATTCTGGCAGTCGTTTCTACGGTGTCGATGGGCTTCGTGTCATATCTTGAACACGTGAGAACATCGAGACCATCGATCCTGCTCAATGGCTATATTTTGATTGTTGTGGCCCTCGATATCATGCGAGTTTCCCAAGCAACTGGCCACGATACGTATACAATCCTTTCGACAACAAGCACAGTACTGGCAATTGTCGTTGCAATCTTAGAAGCCGTGCCAAAGCGGAGATGGGGGAGCATTTCTCTGGATGAAAAAGCCCAGAAGAGTCAAGCGGGCTCTACAGCATCGCGTTCCTTACATGGCTCAATCCTCTCATACGACTAGGCAATCGGCAAATCTTAGATACAGACGATCTATACCCTCTCGACACCCGTTTATCAGCGATTGAAATATCCGAGCAATTCCAAAATACGTGGACAGAAGCGCCTCATGGCAAAAGTCTGACCCGTATTCTTCTAAGGACCCTGTTCTGGTCACTACTTCAGCCCATTCCGAGCAAGATCGCCTTTGTGGGCTTCTCGTTCTGCCAGCCTTTTTTCATTCAAAGGCTTATCAGATACCTCGCCTCTGGTTCCTCTGGCTGTGGTGAGGGCTCGAAGCTGATCTTGGCTAGTATCTGCATCTACGTCGGCATGGCTCTGTCGAGTGCCTCGTTCGCCTACCTTAACAGTCGCATGTTAGCCAGACTTAGGAGCTGCCTTGTCACCGCCATGTTCCACAAGACAGTAGAGCTGCAAGCTACTCACCTGGACACTGAAGTACTGACCCTTATGTAAGTATATATATATATTCCATGAATTCTCTCATATTTGGGGTTTTCATTCTTTTACCAGAACTGGGCCTTCTTTGCTGACAAGCACCGAAGGAGCACCGACGTGGATCGCATCCAAAATGGCGTTCAGCCTCTTCACGATATCTGGGCCAACACAGGAGAAACTATCCTTGCATGTTGGCTTCTCTATCGCCAGCTGGGGGCCGCTTTCGCCGCCCCTCTTGTGATTGTCATCTTTTGTGCCCTCGCGACAGCGGGCGTCAGCCCGCTTCGCGGGACCCAGGATGATGTTGTGGACGAAGCGTACACAAGACAGGGTCAAGCTGACGAATGCTGTCGTCGCGAATCTAAAGCCATTGAAAATGTCCGGTCTGGCCACTTTCGCCGCTGGCATTCTCCAGCGCTTCAGAACCGATGAGATCCAAGCTGGTATTGGGTACCGCATCATCCTTTTGTTCTCTATCTGTAACGCCTTCATCCCAGAGTTTATCTCACCCCTCGCAACCTTTGTTGTGGTGGGCAGACAACTATCCCTAAGCGAAGTGTTCGGTACTTTATCCTATTTGACGCTGCTGTCAGCTCCTTTAAGTCAACTATTTCAGAGGGTTCCAATGATCATGGCGTGCATTGGGAGCCTGAAACGCGTTCAGGAATTTCTTGACAAAGACAAGGACGAAGACTACAGGGTTTTTGAACAGCCCATGACTAGCAACGCTGGTGAGGAAGGCCCCGCGATCTCACTTTCGGACGTGAAAGTAGCCTGGTCCCCAGGGAAATGGCAACTTAACGGTTTAAACTTCACTATCCCCAAAGGTCATATCACCATAATCACAGGACCAGTCGCCTGCGGGAAATCGACGCTTTGTAGAGCGCTACTAGGGGAAGCTAATTTTATAGAGGGCATCATCAAATTCCACGAGGAACAGCCTCGCGTTGGATACTGCGATCAAAAAGCCTTTCTGCTCAACGGATCCATCAGGTCCAACATAGTTGGATTTGAGCCATTCGAAGGTATCTTATACGAAGAGATTCTGGAGGTAGTCATGTTCAAGTCTGATCTTCGTACTCTGCCCATGGCCGATGAGACTCAAGTCGGCAGCGGTGGCGTTACTCTCAGCGGTGGGCAGAAGCAGCGAGTTGCCCTTGCACGAGCTCTGTATCTCAGAACGGATCTATATGTGCTGGACGACTTCACCATTGGCCTCGACAAAATCACAGCCGATGAGATCGTGAGACGACTCTTTGGGGAGGGCGGCTTCCTCGCTCGGCGCAAAGCAACCGTGGTATGGTGTACGCATTCCGTTCAGTACCTCCACATGGCAAAGCAGATCATTGCGTTGAGCGCAGACGGGGCCATTCTCCACCAGGGTGGCCCGGATGAAGTCTTGAAAGACCGCGAGGTCACCATGGCCCTTGAACACGATGGAAAGCCAAATGGCCATGGCGATATCGGCTCCGAACTGAAGATGAGCGATGTCTCAACCCCCAAACCACCGACGACGGACAAGTCCGCCTCTCGAGCTCTCACCGAAGCCTCCGTGTACACCCACTATTTCTCCTCCTTTGGTCCCTCGCTCATCATCGGCTCTATCCTTGCTGCGATCGCCGTCGGTTTCTTCCCGAATGCAGGATCCGTCTGGCTCAAATTCTGGGCCGACAACTCCTTTGCAATTCCCGGTCCCATCTCCCGCATCAACGCCTTTTACATTGGCATCTACGCGGTGATCCAGATCGCAGCTCTTGCCGCCCTCGTCGGGCATGTAGCACTGGTCATCATCGGTATGGCAAAAGCCAGTGGTACAGCTTTGCACTTGCGGGCCGTGCAAGCGCTGATGCTTGCTCCTTTGCGGTTTGTAACCAAAACTGATCAGGGCATCATCGTGAATTACTTCTCTCAGGACATGAATATGATCGACATGACCTTGCCAGCTATGCTGATGAATACATCAGCCCTTGCCCTCCTCTCTCTAGGCCAATCCATCGTGATAGCACTCGGCACGCCCTTCATTCTCTGCGCGTATCCGGTCCTCATCATCGTGCTGCTCCGCCTCACCAAGTACTATCTCGCCACGTCACGGCAGCTTCGTCTCCTGGAGCTTGAGAACAAGAGCCCATTGTATACGCAGTTCGCCGACACTGTTCGCGGCATAGTGTCGATTCGCGCATTCGGATGGATCAGCGCATACAAAGCCCAGAACCACCGGCTGATGGATGACTCGCTGCGCCCGCTGTACCTGCTCGAAATGCTTGGTATCTGGCTGTCGCTGGTGCTGAAGCTCATGGTGGCGGTCATTGCGGTTACAGTGACGGTCTTGGTCACACAGATCCCGTCGCTAGGCGATCGCGCCGGGTTCGTCGCGGCAGGATTCTTGGCGTTGATGAGATTTGGGGGGATGTTGAACTCGGTCGTGCAGTGCTGGGTGCAATTGGAGACGAGCCTAGGCGCGGTCAAGCGGCTGAAGGAGTTTGGTGAGACGGCAGGGAGTGAGGATCGTGTGGGCGAGGATCTGCGTCCAGACGAGCAGTGGCCCAAGAGAGGCGAGATAGTGATTGATGGTGTTGATGCATCCTACGCTGAGACGAGATTCAAGGATATTCCGGAGGAGATGGATTTGGCACTCAAGGGCCTCTCACTCAAGGTCTCAGCCGGCGAGAAAGTTGCCATAGTCGGGAGAACGGGCAGCGGCAAGTCCTCACTCCTACTACTTCTCCTACGCTTGCTGGATCCGAGCTCGGAGACAGAGGATAACCTTAGCATCGACGGTTTGCCCCTCCGCCGTCTCAACCGCGACGCACTCCGCCAGCGAATTATTGCAATGCCACAGGATATGATCTTCCTCGCTGCGGGCGAGACATTCAAAGCGGCCCTGGACCCGTACGCGCGCGCCTCGGACGAGGAGTTGTTGGTTGCGCTAGAGGAGGTCGGGTTGTTGAAAACGGTTCAGGATGCTGGAGGACTGGATGCTTGTGTCGCAAAGGACACGCTCAGCCAGGGGCAAAAACAACTCTTCAGTCTGGCCGTTGCTGTCCTCAGAGCACGAGTCCGAGAACAAGCGGGGGCTGTGGGCGGCGTGCTGCTGCTTGATGAAGTAACATCAAATGTGGACCGAGAGACCGAGAAGACGATTATGGGTGTCATTGACAGGATTTTCAGAGAATATTCTGTCCTGGCTGTGACGCATAGCCTGAAGTCTGTAGTGAGTTTCGACAGAGTCGTTGTCATGGCCGAGGGATGTGTCGTGAAAGAGGGCACACCTATGTCCTTGATCAGTGATGGCGAGCATACCGGCTAGAAAGATGATTGTTGTCAAGTTGATGGACTTGAGCTCATGGATGATTAGGCATCACATAAGTAGACAAGCGCACTTCATACGATGAGTCTTCTCGCGCTTTATGACGAACACCTACTCAGCATGATTTGCTCATGACCACCACGTTCCTGGCGCTTCGGCAACGTCCAACACGGCGGTGGCGGAGTCGATAAGGCTGTCCCTTGCCCACCACGTTGAACTTAGAAAAGTGAGATGATAGTATGAGATGGGTATATCATAAGCAACACATAGAAATAGGGTCATAAGCCACAGCCTCTGCCTAGTTCCAACGCCAAATCGTAAATTCATAATTCCAGGGACCCCACCCATTGACCAAAAAGCTCCAATTCGACACCGACCAGTGCTCAGTGGACAAGTAGCCAGCACCATGTCAAATTCATGATCATCATCGCCCTAGTAATACAGATCGCGAGTCCGCCGGCGCGTAGCGCACCCTGGATGGATCAAGTCAGCTAGGATTGCCGAAAGGGATGAAGGGAGGGGGAAGGGAATGTGTGTCAGGTGAAAGACCTACAGTCACACCTATCATGCGTGCAACCATCATTGTGGATGGCGCAATAGCCCCCTCGACAGCTACTACACATGCGCTGTGTTTTCTCAATGCAGGGATGACAGTTGGTACCGCACTCCCAGCAACTACGAGTGATCCGGCACTGTTTACTCAGAATTGTCAGTCAAGGTACACGAAGATATTGACTGCTCGAGTAATGACATGGCGAAGAGTATGATTCTCTGGTGACCTGTATGCCAATGGCACGCAGGGGGTTAGAAACCTTGCATACAATTTGGTCAGCCTCAACAGGATGACACAATGTCGACGAGAGTCATAAGAGAAGGCCACGTCCGGCAAGGCCGTCATGTCTAGTGCCATCGCCCACTCGAAAAGTCATCCTGCTGTGGCTTCCAGGTCGTCTTGGACATGGGGTACAGAGGGGGCAGGGCCAAATCTGTCGGCGTCTGCCTCCTCGCACGTCACACAGAGACCTTCTCGTACCTTGTAGTACAGCCCATCCACCGAATCCATCTGTCCCAATGTGAAACATTTCTCGCACCACCATTTCGAACACGACCAGCAATAACGGTCACGAAGACACTCCATGCATCGAGCAATAAAGCGCCTAGGTGATCTAGTAGCTGTGCGGCTTGCTCGCGTGTGATAAGCCTGTGCGCCGCTTGGGCACATCGCCACCCGGATGTTGGATGAGTGAACTGGCGCGGGCGCCAGCAGTGGAAATCGACTTTTGTCGTCGCTGCCGTCGATGCCAGTCGACTCGCCCCATACTGTCCACCCCTCGGGAGCAGATCCGCAACCAGCACATCCATCAACGGCATGGGTCGCCGCAGCCCACTTGGAGGGCACGTAAGGCGAGGGAGGGCTGTTGGCAGCTATGTCAATCGAGCCATAGGCAGGGGAGTTCAAGTGTCTAGGACCACGGCACAGGACGGCATCAAAAGAGATGATGCCGCTGCAGGTAAGCATGGTTTCAGCCCACTCCGAAGGAATAGGACGCGGTATGATTGTTCCCTTCTTATCGTACCACGAGCACTCATCGGCAACCTCATGCAAAGCCGCGGCGAGCGTCTGAAGAGAGCGCTGATTCCAGCCAGACGTGATAGTGGTGCCCGTAGTAGGTGCTGGAGTAGCTGGGAGAGAGGGAGGGTCTTTCGCGCCAAAGATGTAGAGACCTTGCAAACGCGGCGTACCGTCAGGTCGACTGGGGCGCACTGCCATCTGGAGCGCTGCTCGAAGTTTGGGCTCATTCAAGTTGTTCACCCCACGCAGTGACAAAATGCGTACAGAAAAGGAAGGGTCACTAATAATGTCGTGCACAAGTTCTGCAGTGACCGAAAGCCCGTCGAGAATCATCGTGGTGACATCACAGAGGAAATTCCGTCTCCGCAATGCAGAGAAGATGCCCCTAAGAGGGCCGGCATAGAAGCTGATGCAAGAAAATCAACAACTGTAGCGGTGAATGGGAAACGCACTTTGTCAGACGTACTCATCTTCGGTCACGTTCTCGTCAAGTTGAACATTGCGCCAGGTCTCCCCACCCAGGTCGATGGGGTCAATATCAAATTGAGCCGAGCTCACGACGCTCAGATCCAAACGCCTGAACACGCTCGGGGTGTCGTACAGCAAGCTCCGGAACTTCCGAGAAGTTGCTGCGAGATTCAACGAAGCAGATATTGGTAGATAGTCAACGGTGTGGCATAATAAAAGAGGATTTGCGAGAAGGGAGAGTAGTGGAGTAGTTTCAAAATCGTCAGGCCTGCGGTCCAATGTACGGCAGTCGTAGCTGATAGCCATGGAAGGCTGTTGAGCACCAAGATAAGAAAAATTGAAGGTCTCCAGGCCGAATTCCACCGATCGAGTGTAGCAACTGAGCTTGGTGTAGTCAAGTCAAGCGGCCTATAATTACAAGACCGGGAGTTGATGAATAAGTGACCAATGAGTCAGATGAAGATCTAGGTAACCGAGCTCGAACCACGCTTTGACTCGATGCTCGGGGATTTCACCTCTAAAAGGATTGAATAGCGCGACGGGTTGGCTCAGCAATCGGAAGACGGGCGGTGAGTACTTGGGTATGGTGACACTGCAGCTCTTGTCGTTCTCAAATCCCGAGTTCTAGCTAGTTAGTTGTCCGAGACGAGGAGGTCATGCTTCTGAATTGTCGATGCGTCTGACGCAGGTGGGATGTCACCCTGACAGCTTGGCTAGGCGAGTGAGACGCCGTGCGTGGTGTGGTGCAATGAGGAGGCTCCTCAACAAATATGGTAATGTTTCCCCAGAATATGGCAGCTAAAGCCAGGTACAGCTTCAGCCTTGGCAGATCTTGGTCCCGGCTTGGCAATGGAATGTGTTTGACCTCCGGGGGACGAGGCTCAACTGTAATGGAGAAAGTCTAGGCGGTGTCAAGTTGGTTCAGAAACAAAGGAAGTGGTCATCACCGCCGGACTAGGCGCAGATCTATCTTTTTAGGGGTCCTGTCGGCGAGGAGTGTCCCTGTAAGTACCTAGGTAGGCAGTATGCACAAACTGCCCGGTGTGCGCCACGGTAAAGTTGGGGGGGGGGGGGGGAGAACACTGGAAGCATATAAATCGAATGACTTTTGCTGCACGTGCCAGACATGCTGCACGGCATTCGTATTAGTGAAGTCTGCTATCGTTGATGATATACTGCGTTCTATCCCCCCCTCTCTATGATCATATCGACTTGATGCCGTTTTAAAGACGATAGAGGGAGGATATCAGCAGCGGCCCGTTTTGACGCAGCTTGTCACAGTTGCCAATGGTGCAATTATGCAATGCTACCTTCCAAGGCAGATGCTCGTGTATGGATGGGAGCTGCCGACCCTCCCGCAGGACTTTGGAGATGGGTTCGAGACGGATTGGATGCTCTGGACTTTTCGGATGGGTGGCGAGTTCTATAAGCATGCGCCCAGTCGGGTCAATCCGACAAAGAGGTCGTCGTGGGCGTTGGCGGCAGTAATCGTAATCCTGATAGCAGAGGCCGAGGTCGGCTCCGAAATTACGTAGCTACACGCGCTGCCTGCCTAGCCGCCTAGGTAATAGGTACCTAGGTACAAAGGTTTCGCTGGCATGGAACTCTACAGAAACCACCCAAATAGCTGACTGAAGATCGCCCCCATCTTGGCCGTTATATTAGCAGTTTTTATTTTCATTTGAAGTATTTCCCCAGTCCTCTCATGCAATGCCATTGATGTATGCCAAATATGTCATGACGAACGCATCCTAAACGACTCTGGTCCCACTCTTCCAGCTTCGATACGCCCGGGCATTGTCCGGCTTGCCCTTCAAGAAGCCGACATCGAATTATCGAATTTCCAGTCTGCCCGACTCGAGTCGCAAACCTTCCTTCACGACCTTCGTGTACACCATGGCAGACCAGCCCATCACACTGAAATGGTCGGCTTTGTATAGCGTGGTGCCGTCCTCCGATAGAGCTGCCCGAGGGCTCGAAGGCGACAAGATTCGTCTGCCTCAGTCGGCCCTCGAAGACCTCCTTTCCGAGTCCACCAAGCAAGCCAGCAACCTTGGCTCCTCCTACGATTCCTCAAACCCATACGCTCGCTCAGCAAGACCTGAGTATTCCGACTCACTAGCTGGCTTTGTCGGCCATCTACCTAATCCTCTCATGTTTCGCCTCGTCAATCCCGCGAACGGCAATACCGTCTACGCTGGCATTCGTGAGTTTTCGGCAGAGCAGGGCGATATTGCCTTGAGTCCATACCTGCTCGACGCACTGGATATAAAGGAAGGGCTCCTGCAGAATGGCCAGCATGAGGGAATGGCAATAGATCATGAAAACACAAATGGTACGACAACACGACCGCAAATAAGAGTCGAAGCCAAGATATTACCGAAGGGCACGTATGTGCGATTAAGGCCTCTTGAGGCTGGATACAACCCTGATGACTGGAAGGCACTATTGGAACGACACATGCGCGGCGCGTTCACAACCCTGACCAAAGATGCGGTTCTGTCAGTGCGAGGAGTAAAGGGAGAAACCTTTCAATTTCTGGTTGATAAGTTTGAACCTGAAGGAGATGGTATATGCGTTGTGGACACGGACCTCCAAGTCGACATCGAGGCTTTAAATGAAGAGCAAGCGCGTGAGACGGTACGGCAGATCATGGCCAAGGCGCAACGGGCGCCTGGGACGGCTGATGGAAGCTCCGTAGGCTGTGCAATTGACATATGGAAGCCGGTCGAGGGACGTGTACTTGAGGGAGACTATGTCGACTACGAACTTGGGTCCTGGGATAGAAGCCGCGATTTGGAGATCGAGTTGAGTGGAATTCAGGATGGTGACGAAGTAGACCTCTTTGTCAGTCCGCAATCTGCTCGCTCGCGAGTCCCTCCTCGTGACTCGGAACATGTCTTTGGCGACTTCTCAACGCCAGTCCAAGGATCCAAAAAATTGGTTCTATCTGCACGAAATGCAGAACTGGAGGGAGTAGAGGGACTGAGGATATCGGTTCACGGGTGGTCTTCAACCAATGAGCCTTCTCCGAAATCACGACCGAGAGCTTTCACATTACGAGCCAGAGCTGCCTCGAATGAACCACCAAGAGCTGGTGCAGAAGACACGGCGGAACATTCAGCCGAAGACGACCAATGTACGAACTGCCTGCAGTGGATACCAAAGCGGACTATGATGCTCCACGAGAACTTTTGTCTGAGAAATAACGTCGTATGCCCACATTGCCAAAATGTCTTTCAGAAGCGATCTTTGGAATGGCAAAATCACTGGCATTGCGATTTTGGCGATGGCTTCGGCAGCAGCACTGAAAGCAAAGCCAGACACGACGCAATCTTCCACACACCACACGCATGTCCCAACTGCGGTCCTGAACAAACCTTTCCGTCGCTTCCCCTGCTCGCTCGCCACCGCACAACCGTGTGCCCTTCCAAAATCATCCTCTGCCAATTCTGTCACCTCGAAGTCCCCCAAGAAGGCGACCCGACGGACCCGGCCTCCGAAGCCGAGACCGCGATCACCGGCCTGACCCCCCACGAGCGCGTCGACGGCACGCGAACAACAGACTGCCACCTTTGCGGCAAGATCATTCGCCTTCGCGACATGCCTGCTCACATGGGCAACCATGAGCTGGACAAGAAGTACCGCGCACCGCCTAGTATCTGCCGCGACAAGCTCTGCGGGCGCACGCTCGACGGCGTGGGCCCGCGAGGACAGATAGGCGCGGGCACGCGGATGGGCCAGGGCCCTGGTAATGACTTGGGTTTGTGCTCAATCTGCTTCTCGCCTTTGTATGCCTCGATGCACGATCCAGAGGGGAAGGCGCTGCGTAGACGCATCGAGCGCAGGTATTTAACGCAGCTGATGAGTGGTTGCGGCAAGGCCTGGTGTGCGAACGAGTGGTGCAAGACAGGAAGGAAGAACTTGGGCCTAGAGGCCAAGGGTACAGCTGCAGCAGGACTGATGGCCGAAGTCAAGCCGCTTGTGGCGGATGTGGATGTCCGCAGCAAACCGATGCAATTCTGTGTTGACGAGGGCGGGCAGAAGCGGCGGCTAGTGGCTGAGGTGATTGCCTCTGACGGCGTCTGGGAATTGGAGTGGTGCGTTGCTGCTGCGGAATCTGAGGGGCCAAATATGGAAAAAGTGAGGGAATGGTTGAAAAATTGGGCTCCAGTTAAAGGTGGAACAACATAGACATCGTACATGGAAAATGAAACCTACAAACGTCATCAAGACTTGAGCGCATAGGTGGCCACATATTTTGAAGTAGATAGAACATTTTAGATTATCTACAATTCAGAAGAGGATTACTCTGTAGAGTGATATGAAGTTTCCATCCCTAATAGTAACGACTGAAAAAGTGGTCGAATATCCTCCTTCGTGTTCCCCCGAGCTAGACCACGGCCGGTAGCAGACACATGGTCTAATCCATTTGCCCGGTCAACACGAGTCTATCTAGTGCTTATCATTCTGTTGGCAATGTCAGTCACACCTTTTCTAACACAGGCTCCCAGCTATCTGGGCGGTGTTCGGACTTGATCAGAGGTGTTCACATACGCAGCATGCACACGTAGGACCGCAGTTTGTGCAGGTGCAGGTCTTGCAGCCACATTGAGCGGGCATCTTGACGATATGGTAAAATTTCGAGGTTGATGGTAAAAATCGTGCTTGAGTGAATTGAAGTGGAGTGATGGCAAAAGCTGTTTGCAGTTAATAGCTTGGGGAAGGTTTGTGTCGTACAGGATCTGCGAGGACCTTCTTTATACCTTCCGTAGAACAACTCGCATCAACGTCAACCTCGATCCACGGGCCACGGGAGTCGGTGAGTCTACTCGATCTGATATCGCCACCGAGATGCGGACTGAAACAATCCGGGCCACCAGCTTGAGTGGGCGGGCTACTTTAGCCGTGCCAAGTTTGGACGAGTGATGCGTATACGCAAAGGGTCTTCTACAGAATGGGGTTGGGCCTAGCTGCTTCGGGGCTTGACTTATAGATTTTGGCTTCCTTTTGTCGAGGAATAGTGACTACCTTGTGCAAGGAATATTACGGTACTTCATCTCATCGCCTGGGCATAGCATTTCATGGCATTATAGTTCACACATACATTTTCTAAGTGGAACAATCAACGCGGCACCCAATCACCAACGACCTCCCTCCATCCACGGATGTGGGAAGATTGCCACTCAATGACATAGTTATAGTCATGCTGTATTCGGGTTCGGTCAATGCAGTAAGCTATGGGGTCATCAGTTCCATTGAGTAGATAGCGCGACTCTCCATCAAAAAGAGAGAGACCCAGTCAGCTCCACTAGACCGAAGTACCTGTTAATGCCACCCGAAAACGTATTTCCTTTGTTCATCTCAGGATTGCCAGGATCAATATAGACAAGTAAACTCCGCATTTCGACGTCTCTGATCTAGTCTGGGATCCCGAACTGCTAGGTGTTGGAGTCAGAGTGGACGTCGGCGTTGTACTAGTTGCCATGGGGCCTGTCGTCTGAGCAGAACTGTTGCTGAAGGTCGAAATAGAAGTGCTAAAATATGTCGTGGAAGAGCTGACAAGACTCTCCGGAACGACGTTCTTGTTGTTGCTCAAACAAGTGAAGTTGCCATGGACCTGACCTCCACCCCCTTGAGATACCGGCGCGAGGTGCTGCAAGGCGGCACAGGACTCCGTGATATTGAATCGACTGGAAACAAATAAATTCCCTCCAACATTGACTACATCAGGTAGGGCGACGCTGTCAAGCGAAACAGGTGGTCAATAAGTAGATGCGGTCGTGATTGGGTCCTGTCTTTACTTACTCATAAAAGTCCCCAACAAGCTCTACGTCCTCGCTTATGGTTTCAAGTTTACTGAAGCCGTCAATTTTCGTTAAATCGCTATTATTTGCAACGAGTAAAGATCCTGTCACGGAGCTTAATTCCGGGAGAAGGATGCTTCGGAGCTCAGGGTTGTTGACGATCGAAAGCCCATCGCCGCATGATCGTAATACTGGAGCGCTGAATGTGGTGAAATAGCTTGTATCTATGGTTCCGGTGCCCAGGATTGTCTGGAGCGCAGGCACTTGGATTTGGGTGACGTTGCTGATGGACAACTCGTTAACGGTAGTCAGGTCCGGTAAGTTGACTTTCAACGACTGGCCATTCTCAACAAACTTGAGAACACCGGTGGCATTTACAAGCGGTAGATCGACTGAATTGAGTCGTAGATTCTGCGCAAGCGTGATGTCGACGATCTGAGTAAAAGCGAGACCATCTAAAGAGCTGAGAAAGCCGGTGTCCTCGATGTAGACGGACTTGGCAGATGTGATACCTCTGTCAAAACCCAACTCAGAAAGTGATGGCACCGTCTGCATCTGGAGGCTGCCTACACTAGTGAGATTTCTGAGTGCGAGAGTCGACAAAATGGTCGCATTGTTGATTGCCAGTGTACCAGCAATGGTGGCTATCGAGTCACTCGCTAAGGAGATCACGATGCCGTTGTCCAACCGAAGGTCACCGGTGATGGACACAGGCCCTGAGAGGTTGATTGAGGTTACGTCTGGGCCAATTTGTACGTCTCCGAATAGCGTCGAGCATTGAGACAGAGCAGTAGCATCTGCTGCTGAGTTGACCGTAAAGGTTGCCGAGGAACAGGAAACCTTCGACTCTGCAGCTGTGACTACCAGACGTGAGCCTAAATTTTCGAGATGATAATGACATACTATCAAATGCGTAGAATCATAAGAAAGTTACAGATTCAATGTGTTGTGGGTGAGCTACCTAGACCTGGAGATAGTGCTGCGAGATACAGGAGCAGCGTTGACAACATCGTGACACTGAAAGGAAATATATCGCTTAGTTACGAAACAATTGAAGGAGCACGAATTAGAAGAAGTTGAATGAGTTGATCATAAATGCAAAGTACGTTGCAAGAAGGGGATAGCAAAAGCTTTTGTGCATGTATTTATAACTAAATTTTTCTGCTAATTGTTTTCTGTGACAATCATGTGTCGTTACACCAGGTCTGCAGTCAGCACTGCACTCCTGACCCGTGATCTAGTCTTGGTATGTTCCTGTCAGTCCACCTTGTTAAAGTATGCCTACACCTTTCCATAACAGGGCAATAATGCTGTGAGAACTGCAGCCTTCTAATGGTCTCCTGCAGCCAAGGTATAATGCTAGCCAGTTGGAATAAGGTCGCTTACCATCATATAGAAGTGGATATCCAACTGTTGCTGCCTAGAGTACACATACATCAATGTTCCAGCATTAGACTTGCTTTGTTGCTCATTGGAGTTTCATTGGTCTAACATTTGCTTGGTTTTATTACAATCATGTTCAAAACAGTGCTTTATTTGATGTGAGCATCTAGTATATCCCCAGATACCCTGGTACCCAGGTACCTAGGTCAGTGATGACAGGGATGGTCTTTGAGCTCAGGTTCGCCGAAAACAAGCCGAAGGTGTTCGAGGAGCCTCGAAAGTTGTCCACCACCCAACTTCACTAGCAACTTCACAATCTCGCTCACAATGGCCCCTCGACGGTCAAAGCCAGCACCTCCACCCCCGCCTTCCCATACGCTTGTGCTCGACAACGGTGCCCACACCCTCAAAGCAGGCTTCGTAACGGCCGATAGTATCGACGAGCCCCGCGTCATACCCAACTGCATTGCGCGCGACCGCACCAGAAAGACGTACGTCGCATCGGACCTGTCCAAATGTAAGGACTTTGGTGAGGTCGCTTACCGGCGACCAGTCGAGAAGGGATATGTTGTCAATTGGGAGGCACAAAAAGAGGTCTGGGATCATGAGTTTTTCAACCGCGACGCGCCACAGAAATGCGACCCGGCCGAGATGCGTCTCGTCTTGACGGAGCAGCCGAATGCGCTGCCCGCGCTGCAGACAAACTGTGATCAGATGGTATTCGAGGAATTCGGTTTTGCGAGCTACTACCGGGGCTTAGGTATGCCTACACGACCATCGATCTGGAAATGAACACAGTAGTGGTGGTTGCTGACTATTGGCCAGTGCCGACCTTCAGTGCCTACGATGACATTCAACCAACCTTCCGAACCCCTGGTCACGACGCATCATCTGCACAATTACCTGTCGAACTGATGCTGCTAATCGACTGCGGCTACTCTTTCACAACAATAACGCCCGTCTTCCAAGGGCGCCCGCTACAATCCGCTATCCGCAGACTCGACGTTGGGGGAAAGTTCATGACCAACTATCTCACACGGCTGCTCTCCTTGCGACATTACGACATGCGAAACGACACACACATTGTCAATGAGATCAAGGAGAAGACGTGCTATGTGTCTCTGGACTTTAAAGGCGACCTGGAGAAAACATGGAAGGGAACTCGCGGCGAGAGGCGGGAACCGTACAGGACAGGGGCGGGAATAGCAAAAGATTACGTCCTCCCGGACTTCCACAACCGCACTGAGGGTATCGTCCGCGAATATGATGCCACATCTACCGCAAAACAGCGCAAACTTGCCGCAGCAGCCTCGAATGAGGACATCCTCACTTTGCGTAATGAGCGCTTTGTGGTTCCCGAGATCCTGTTCAATCCCTCCGATGTTGGCATGAATACACCAGGTCTTGCCGATCTGGTCTATCAGTCGTTGGAGGTGCTGCCCGTTGGCCTATGGCCGGGGTTGCTGGCGAACATTCTAGTGGTGGGTGGCAGCACACAGTTTGATGGGTTCATACAAAGGCTGCAAAAGGAGATCGTCTTGCGAGTGCCGGATGAGTGCATGGTCAGGGTTGCTAGGCCCGAGAATTCCATCTGCGCTACGTGGCGCGGCGCGGCAAACTTCGCGAGGCATGAGCATATCGAGAAACTGGCTGTTACAAAGCAGGAGTACGAGGAGAATGGCGCGGCATGGGTCGCGAGGAAGTTTGCTGCTGGCTTAGGAGTAGACTGATGGCGAGCATTACTTCGTTCTGGTTGAATGACGACGAGACGTTACAACAGAAGTTAGCTACGAAGCTGCGCGTTCTTGTCCAATACCGGCGATGCCATTACATATCGAGGCTTTGTTGTACGCCGCGAATTGGTCGCGTTTGGACATGGTCGAGCCTCTAGTTCTGTACCTTTGCAGAGCGTGACAAGGCTCGGACTCAGGAATTATCTTCACCAGCGACCACTACCATCGCTCCCAGACACTCTTGCAGCTGCCAAAAGGTTGAAGACAATCAGCTCTCCCGGCATCTAGACTTGGGCTCCACAATCAGCTGGACTTGAAGCTCATTGGGAGAACATTGCCATTGTCGTTGAGAACAAAAGGCACTTCACCGTGCCCTTCAAGTGGCACGGATCGTCTGCTAGGGACACTAATTGAACAAGACAAACCTATTGTCCCCTTGATGAAAGGCCTTCCATCCGAATCGAAAGCTCGCGTGTATATATTCCAAGACTAATCTCCTCTCTCTCAACCTATGTCTGGCAACCGCAACCTGCACCCAAGAAATCATACGAGCATTCTGGACTCTGCAGCGCAGACCAGCAAGTTCTTCTTGTGCAGTGTCACCTTGCCAACTGGATTTGGTAGCATTCCGCGTGGTAAGTGGCAGACGAAGTGCTCACTTCAAGACTGCAGAATTCGTGTGAGCATTGCGGGCATTCAGGTTGGCAACCGACCACCAGCAGCATGGCCAGACGTGAAGGGGAGGTAATTGAAGTTCTCTTCGATGCCGACAAGTCCGTCTCACCAGCAGAATGGGCCGACCAAACCCTCGAGCCATCGCGGTCTATCCCCCATCCCCTGAACATCTCCCTGCCCTTTCCACGCCGTTGCAGCACCTCCTCCACCATTTCCAATGCTTCCCCCATCCAACTCTCACCCACTCTGTCCTCGTCTCCCGTTAGCAACATTTTTGAACGTGCCCGCAATACAAACCCCCGTCCTACAACTTCCTTCCTCCCGTGCTCTCGTGGCCTTCATGCTGCCTCACTTTTCCTGGCCGGTGTTCCGGGAGCCGAGGATGCTGTGCGATATGCACGTGACCTGGCCATCAAGCAGACCGCGCGCGAGCTGAAGCTTGTCAAGAGGTGGGCACCAAGAACGAATGTCCCAAAGGTCATGGCTACAGTTGAGTGGATGGGGAATGTAGCGGAGGTGACGCAGACGCTGCAGATACAGAGACTGAGGGAGGAGATTGAGAAGGCTGAGAAGCGCGCGCAGACGGGGATCTCGAGAAGCATCAGGAGGTGCTTTGCCTAGACTGTGAGCAGGACAGGTCTACAAACTTATGATGTCCCACAGGGGCTTAGTTGACTAGTCAGCGAATGGTGAGTAAGACATAGATACCTGAAAATTGTGAAGCCATGATTCATCCTGTCCTTCGATTGCACACTTACTAGACAGATACTTCCACGTGTCCCCTTACCAGATTTGGGTTCACATCACCAATTTCCCACAGCTTAGATATGAATGGCGGTGTGGCGAGGGTAATCTTAAAATAGCTTGATTCTCAAGCTTGAGGACTTTTTTGTCTTCTACGTTGTTGCAGCAGGCCCTTGAATCGGCGGAAACCGTATTTTGCATTATCATTTGCTGATTAGACGTGCAATTTTGAGTCTACACATCGGTACACAGCGGGCTACACCGAATGCGAGAGCACATGATATATATCTTGTTGATCAACCACATCTATGATATTCATTGGCCTCACCAGTATACAATAGATCGTAGCGGAACCGTCACACTTCACGCGCCATCAAACTTTTGATCAGTGTCCACAACAAGATCCGATGCCGACCCTGATCTCATCCCGACGAATTCCGATGATCGGGCACGCCCGTAGAAGCTATCGACAACGTCCTGACTGATGAGAAGAATTTAATTACAATAAGAGGCTGACGTCACTCATTTTGGACTCAGTCCCTAGATAGATTGTATACCGCCTATTTTAAGATGTCTCCATTCTGGGGCCAGTCGTTCGGAATTAGTCCGGTTCGTTTCATACGGTCTGACTCAGTGGACCCGATTAGTGCGAGTATTTTGAATCACTCGATGCCTCCACCTAAAAACCTGGTAGTCCGGTCGTGGGTCAAGACTAAGATAACAGATTTTCACGAGAGGCTGCATAGCAAACTGCACGCACTCTCGTGGAAAGGACTACGAGTCGCAGCGAGACTTTGCGTTTCCTCTCTCTTTCCTTTTATAATTTCAATTGATCTCAATTTTAAGTCTTGGTTGCCAACTGAATCCGCTCCTTGTAGTTGACACGCTCACGGCTGAAAGAGAGATTTTTTTTCTTTGTTCTAGATATGGAAACCGACGAGGACCCTTCTCCCTTGAATCTAGAGCATCTTTTGTCTTCACCCTCTGAAGATGACGTTTCGCATGATGTGCCGCAGTACGAAGAAGCAAGTCAAGAATGGGATCCTACAAAATTTGTGGAACTTCTAGCTGCTGTGCCCGAAGATGACCCTTTCATGAGGCCCATGCAGTGCAAGCCTTGTCTCCCAAGGCTGGGAGGTAAGTATGATTAGCTGCAAATCAAACTCGGCGCCCCCATTTAACACTATGCACACAGGTGAGGAGCCTTTCATAGTAAAAGCCATCCCAGGCAAAGGCATGGGCGTCATCGCCAGCCGTCGCATTGCAAAGGGAAGCATCATCCTCAATGATCCGTTCGTCATCTCGTTGCAGGAACCAACAGAGGATCCATTCCCGCAGTACGAGACCAACGGCTTGCTGAGCCAGGTATTGTTCCAACTCCTAGACCAGTATGTCCAATTGCCTGTGGACAAGCGGGAGCAATATGCAAGCCTGCACCCACACATAGAACCCGGATCGCGCGAGTGGTTTCAGGAGCAACTTCGACACGCAGGTGCCAATTTAACTAGACACGAGCTTGATCTTATTGTCAGACTTTACTACACCTTCAACACCAACGAGTTCTCCAAGACGGAGCCCGGTCGAGGCAGGATATGGACCGTCCGACGACTATTCCTCCTCACGGCGCGGATCAACCATTCCTGTTGTCCGAACGCACGGTCTAGGCAGACCACTGACGGCTACAAGGTCGTCACCGCTATTCGAGACATTGAAGAAGGGGAGGAAATCGCACTCAAATATCTCGATCATTCTCGCTTTAGCCGAGAGGGCTGGCGAGCGATAACGCAACGCACATGGGGCTTCGTATGTGATTGCGATGGGTGCAAATTCAAGACGGAGCAATCCGAATGAATGATGACTGGATGATATTTGACTGCAGGCCTTTGTTCACTATCCAGGTATTGCAGCTTGTTTTCGAAGGAGCGGGGGGCTCGGAATTGGTTATTATTTCTGCGCTGGACACACGCATGCCTAGCGGCTCAAAATAGACTGTTAGATCTACATTTAGACTAGACATAGAGCATTCATAGATTTCTTGGATATAGCTGAAGAGCTAATTTCAACTTGCATTGCTGCTCTGCTTTATGTTGGTTTAGTAGATATACCTAAATCCCTCTACACCCTCGATGATCCCTTTACCAGCACTTGCTCGTCGATTGGCCCTCCAGAAGAGTACAAAACCCAACGCTACAATCACGATAATTAGGATGTGAGACCCGATGCTGACCCATATCGCCGTGGGATACCATGGCGCTTCATTCGCTCTGAAGATATAGGATCCTGCGATACCGCCGAGCGCATTGCAACCACTCACTGCTGCAGCCACCGTCGCCCGCTTCCACTGACCGGTGATGTTATTCATTTGCCATGCATTCATAGCCGCCCAGTTCGAAACGTAGGCGCCAGTAGCAAATAGCACGCCAGTGTAGCGCACGCCGACGTTGGTGGGGAAACCGAGCATCGCCATGCCGGCAATGAGACAGAGTGCGTTGAAGATAATCACGGGGCCGCGGAGGGAGAAGCGGTCTGCAAGGATCGAGGTAATGATGACGGGGATGACGGCGTAGTAGTAAGGCGGTGCGTAGAGCAGGATCGAATCGGCAGAGGTGAAGCCCATACCGATGAGAATGGTGGGGATGAAGTAGGAAAGAGCTGTAGATACGACGTTTTGTAGGAAGAAGAGTAGGCTGAAGGCGTACAGCTTGATATCCAGGAATGGCCTGAGAATGGCTGCTGTGGTAAAGGGTTCCGGTGGTCCAGCATCTTTGCGATCTTGGTTGATGGTGTCCAGAACTTGGTCTATCTCGTCGCTTGTGAGAAACCAGAGTGTCTTGGTGGCGTTCTCTGGAAAGTCGGGAATCCATAAGAACGTCAGGACGCCGAGGAACATTGTGATAGCCCCTTGGACGACAAACATCCATTGCCAACCGCGAAGCCCGTGCGATTGGTCGAGAAGATCTAGACCGTAATTGACAATGCTTCCAGTGGCGACGACTATTACTTGTCCAGATTGCAAATACGCAAATCGAAGCTGCTGCTGCTTGCGCGTGTACCTGGCGAGGCGTTAGAGGAGAACATGCAATCAAGGAGTGAAAGAGAGGTTCGCTTACCATGTTGAGATGAGGTATGCCAGACCAGGGTAAATACCTGACATTGCCAAACCCATCAAGAATCTCAACCCGATCATCTGCCTCCAATCCGTCACATAAGCCATGCATAGGGTAATGAGGCCGAACAAGATTGTGGTGCAGGTGAAGAAAACTGGAGGACCGATAAAGCGCATAGCAATCGTAGCTGGAAGTTTAAACACAACTTGAGCTAAAGTCACAATCCAAATAGCAGTCGAGTATCGATCCCCCACAAGGCCTAGATCCGTCGGCATAGAGGTTGCAGAGGCGGAGCTCATGATGCCGGAATCGATAAGATCCAACGCACAAAGAAGACCTGCGATGGTACATAGTCGCAAGTCGATCTTGCGGACAATGCGCCTGTCCAGCTTGATGTCGGGCCGGTCATCCATGAGGTCCTCATCGTCAGTCACGACGCTGGCCCGGGCCGGAGAGTCCGCGCCCGAGTCATCGCCATGTTCCCTGCCTGTTGCCACTGAGAGGGCCTCACGGTCCCCTTTGATGCCCATTGTTGAATGCAATATGGGACTTGAGTGATCAAGAGGGTTGAGAAACGCTTTTGAAGAAGACCTGTCGAAGACAAAGGAGGAGAAGCGACATGCAGTCCTCCCATTCAATCTTATCAATGTCGTCGGCAAGAATGTGTTAACAAATGACTAAGCAGAGAGAACCTTTCCGAGCATTCGGACTCGGGGTTGGTAATCGAGGCCCGGGAATGGCGAGAAAAAAAATTGATAATGCTCCGGAACCGAGGATGGCGCCATTCGGCTAGGTAAGAAGATATGGGGTAAATCTCTATAACGAATGGAGCAGGGCGGCTAACGCCTGCAAGAGCTTCTCCGAGGCTGGATTCGGAGGGATGTTCGGCGAGCCCTGAGACAAATCCCGTAAGCTGCAGCTATGCTCTACATATTCTGTACGACAGTCATTGTTGAGGGGGGCGACTACAGAACAAATCATCCTGACTTGCTGACCGGCTGCTTTCCATAAGAAGCAATCAAAACGGAGGACCAAAAAACTTGATGAAAAGTTAGCAGCTCAACAAGGCGCTGCACTCGAGCAAATGCTGGTGCGTTCGCTACAATTTTCGATATAATGAAGCAGAACGGACCCAGATTCAGGTTGTACATGTTGATGGCAAGAACATTGGCAATGAAGAATTTCGTTGACGCCAGCAACTTGCCGCATGCTTTGCTTCGCTCAAACGAAACTGCTGACCATATATAGAATATGTGGATTGACCCAGACAGCACACTGGTGCTGTCTGGGCCCAAATAAAATTCATACCCTGTCAGTGTCTTTTATATCCACAGCCTGCGAAGCAGCATTCTTTGTCGGGTAACTCCTTCAAAACCCTAGGTGATAACAGGGACAACGAATGTGTCCATCTCAAAACGGGTGGGGGCTTGTTGTCCTGCCCGCCAATCTCGACATGAGGCTTAGTTTTGGCAACCTCAGCCAAGGTGTCATGCCCAGATACGTAGATTCGAAGACGACTATTCGACTATGATGCCTACACGTAAGGCAGCTAGGGCGAGCTGAGCGGATATAAGAGCAGGAACACCAACGAAGACTTTGCGAGAGACATACCCATGAGCCTGAGAGAACGTTTACGGGTCGGTCCCTAAATTAGAGCCACGACAGGGGACAGAATACAAATCTTTGTGTTCGGATAATAATTCGATAGGCAACTTCGATGTGGACATGGTCCCAGGATAATGAGAATGTAAATCAAAATGTCTATGCGCTTGTCTCAATGTCTATGCATGTTTAAACTTCCGGAGCCCAATCTCTAAAACACTCAGGCGTCCCCTTCGCTTGACTCGCCACCTGGGTCTCCCTTGTTCTCTTGGTGCACGGCCTTGCTCTTGATATCGGTTCGGAAATGTTGTTCTTCTTCCTTCAATTGTGCCTTCAATGTCTCGTTTGCCCTCCAGATAGGCTTGATCTCGAACAAGCGTTCCATCTTCTCCAGCGGGACACCACTGGTCTCTGGAATGAGGAAGAAGGCGTAGAAGAAGGCAAGGAAGGACAGCGACGCAAAGAAGAAGTATACGCCGTACCCCCACGCCTCGAACATTTGCTCTGTGAAACGCGATACGAGGAAGTTGAACAACCAGTTGCTGCTCGTGGTCGCCGCCTGTGCCAGTGAGCGGAAATTGGGATCGAAGAATTCCTGTTCATGGAAATATTAGCGCGTATTCAATCCACTATCGTTGTGCAAATAGGACTTACAGAGTTGATGACCCATGGAGTTCCGTTCCATGTAGGTGTGTAGACGGCCGTCCAGAGGTAAAAGAAGAAAATAGCAGCAATGCCACTATTCTGCAGGTGGTCCGTCGGATTGTCTGCTGGGTCGACCACATATATGTATGCTCCAATGACCCACATGCATATTGAGCCAGTTACAGCACCGATGAGCAGCAGCTTCCGTCGTCCCAACTGGTCAACCAAAAACAGGAGCCAAACGAATGTCATGATAGCCTTGACAACACCGAATAGGCCAGTCAAAAGATTGACGGTGTTGGTTTGAACTCCAAGGCTCTGAAACGATAATCAGTACATGAACGCGTTGGAAGGCTTTAAGGAGGACTGGCTCCCAGAGCACCGAAGGAAAGTTGACGTACCGAGAAAATTGTAGGAGAGTAGTAATTGATGGCATTGATGCCAGATCCATTCTGCCAGAAGAATAGCATGCAACCAAGGAAGAGACGCCACTGCATGCTGGGGCGCTGTGCCAGAGCTTGGAAGGGTTGCCATAGTCCGGTACCAACTGTAGCTGCTTGAGACTCAACGGCAGCATCAATGGCTGTCAATTCCTCCACAATATAGATGTCATCAGCCTCAAGCTGACGAATCCAACAGAGATTCTCCAGAGCTTTCTTTCGACGATCGTGGAAGAACAGCCAGCGTGGAGATTCCCGGATCCACAAGCTGCCCATAAATAACAACCCTGATGGTATCAATTGAATAGCATACGGAATGAGCCATTGCTTATGACTAGGGCCCATATGTGCTTCGACACCGTACTATTTGCACATGTCAGTCTTTTGCAAATCTGGCCAAATTGTCGGGGCCCACTTGGAAAGGAGCCACAAGCAGCAGTGTGACTCACGTTGATCCAGAAGCCCAAAAGGCCACCGATCTGCCATCCAAGCTCATACAGACCAACAAGACGACCTCGGATTGCAGGCGGTGCCAGTTCCGAGAGGTAAATGGGAATAATATTCGACGCCACACCTGTACCAAGTCCAGACAGTACGCGGCCCGCGTAAAGGATACCCAATCCAGTAGATGAGCTTGCACCGCATTGCAAAGCAGCACCCACAGTGAATGTGGCTGATGCAATTGCCAAACAATATTTGCGTCCAATCCAGTGACTGAGAACATAGGTGAGAAGAGCGCCAAAGAAGGCGCCGGCGATGAAAAGAGACACGATGTTCTCGCTGATCAAGTTGGTCTCTGCCGTGCTCATAGATGATAAACCGAATTCGTCTCGAAAAGACGTCAAAGTGAGAGTTGTACCAATGAAGGCACTTGTATAACCAATCATGTTAGAGCCACATGATGCAATGGCAGCAAGCAAATAGATTCGCCAATTGTAGACCGAAGGAGGCGTTGGCCGGTCCTCGACAAGCGTAAGAAGGCCCATGGCTGCTGGTTCGCACAGCTAGAGGGGATGGAAAGGCGAGTTCGAGATTGCAGGCAGAGTTTTTTCTCGAGGTGTGGATGAGCAAGATGCAAGGTCGAGTGTTGAGGACGGGACTCGGAGCCCCTAAAAGCAATGTGTTTTTCGCTCACAAATCAACCATTGTGGGTCTTGCACAAACGGAATCTGGTCTCAACGAGCCACCCCCACAAGCCCACTACGATTGTCTTTCAAACCCCAGACTCTGGATCCGGGGACAACATGGAGATGCGAGGCTGCGAGAGTAACATACATGACGGTGTCGATCCACAGGGCCGGAAATATCGTCCGGGGTAGTGTTCTTCCCCAGACTCCCCAGAGTCCGGCGAGATCTCCTGTGGAAACATTCAGCCGGGGCGAGCGAATGAGCACCAGTATATATCTAACTCAAATCCCGCTTCCCTGATTCAGTTTATTTTTAAGCCGGATTTCCGTCAGGTAAATAATTCGCATTGCCTCGGTCTGGTGAGCGCATGCGTGTCTGCATAAGTTCTAACTATTTGTTGCCACACTGCAGCCGCGCCAGCTGGGTAGACCAGGTTTCGAGAAGTGAGAATTTTTATTTGTTTAGCCGTCGACCCTCTAGTGATCGTCACCCACACACATCCTGCATGAAGACGCAGAACGTCGTACCGTGAACAAGCGATGATAAGGCGGCTCACAGATATCCGCAACCTGCCCGCTTTCTGAACATACATCCTGTCATGATATGTCACAACTTCGGCGTCGTGATATCCGTTGTATTGTAGATTCTGGGGTGCATGGGCACGTCATTGCATATGTGTTGGGGGTAAAATCCTTAACCAGGGTGGAGTCGGAAGTTCTCCGAGGTCGGCATGGAAAGTTTGGTTCCAGCCGAATTTAAGACCGCCCCTGGGCCCCCTTAAAAGACAAGCCTTGCGAAATACGGTGTTTGGGTCAGCAAGTCAGGAGGATTCGTGTCTGAATAAGTTCGACTGCAGTCCGAGGTCTGATGATCCACGGTGGACACTTACCTAGTACACTTGACAGTGTCGCCGTTAGGTGTGAGGGAGAATGATTTTACCACCCGAAAAAATGCTACGTAAATCCACAGGTACATTGGTACCTAGTCTCTCTGATTGGAACAAACAGGTCAAACCTTCAGCCCTCTACTTCTAGGCTGCAAACGTCATCTCGGTGGGATGGAGATGGTATGCGAGAAGTAAAGTAATGTCCATGTATGATCCAGCCGAGCTTAGCTTCCAAGCCTCTTGGCATCAGCTTAGACGAGGCTGGGGACGAGGCTGCCAGGTTGCTTTCAGCTTGAACGAAATTCAAGCATCTGACCTGTCGCCGATGTCGAACAGTCACAGAGTCAGAGGCAATTAAATTTGTAGCACTGAGGTGGGTTTAAAAGCGTGGGGGACACGCAACAGGATTCATCCCATGCGTAGCCACCGTAGCACTTTACATCTACGCGCTTGCGGCCTATGGGCTGTCGCATAGACAGCCAGCGGAAGAATTATGCTCTTTGAGTACGCTTGTTCACATTGAGTCGGGAATGGAGTAGAATACTATTTTTCCCAGCGAGATTTGTCTTCATGTGCAATTCGAGCTACGGCTCAAGTAGTGACAGTATTCATTGTCTTACTTATCATTATGTGACACAACCATCTTCTGTGAAGAAATTGAGAAGGTCCTCTGGATAGAGATAAACATACCATTTCGAGAATCCCCACTGCCATGCCTGGTTCTTCCGTCGCTGCCTTGCCCTCGGCTCGAGCCAGAACTTTCGTAATCCAATGGCGATGTGCTGGCGTCAGTGAGGCTATATTCTGTGGTTGGCACGCTCACCGACCTGTTGCCTTTGATCACAACAGAGTTCATACGCAATGGATGATCAAGAAATGATCTGAAGCTGTCTGCTGTGGTCAACCTCGAAGTTTTGGATGGTGCAAGGGATGGCGCCGATGCAAAAAGTAGATCGACCCTCATGGAGGCGTAGAGAATGATGGCAAGAAGCTCGAAACCCATGCCTGTAATGTAGTAGATCGGCTTCGACAAGACAAAATCGGATGATTGGATATTTGCTGATTTCCAGATGTAAAAGCTGGATGCCATACGCACCAGCTGACTCAAGGTGCATAAGCCGGCTCCCGTGAAGAAAACGACGGTTTTGGCCAACAGACGAGGGGTGTCATGCTTGTTCACCGACATTCTCACCACCAGGACGGCTCCAAGTAGGAGCACGCCGAGAATGAGTTGGAGCCCAGCACTAGCCTCGACAAGGTTGCTAGCCGTCGATGCGCCATTGCGGCTCGAAGACTGGAAGACGAATATCGTGACGCCGATCGTATTCAAGAGAGCGAAGACGGCAAGACAAACAATCACGCTGGTCGTGGAAAGAGTGGAGTTGAGAATACTCTTGGCCCGCAGTGAGACTCGCATGTTGCAAAGTTCGATCATCCTCTTCGCCAGATAGAAATTTAACAAGAAGAGAAAGGCAGTACTAGAAAAGCGGCATCAGTCGGAGTCGAGAGAAGAAGAAAAAAAGAGCCTCTTTTCGACCCAAGAAAGTAAGTAGAATACCCACCCTGCATTTTCAGAAACAAGTGCCAGAAAAATGGCTCCAGTTGAGGTGATGGAAACGGACCAAATATCACGCATTATGCAAGATAGGACGCGTGCCAGACAGAAAAGGCCGGCAAGCCCGGCTATCGCATCCTTTCTTGTCTGTCTCTTCGACCGATAAAGCATTGCATTGATTAGGGCGCCCAGTAGAAAGAGAACCATGAATACGCTGGTCCATGGAATGTCAGGATTCTTCTCTGGAACACCTCCAAAATATGGTCCTTGCAATGGATTGACCGACGCTACTGGTGTCGGTGAGGTAAGAGACGTTGGACTGGGCGTGGAAATTGGCTGGAAAGAGGGATTTGATATCGTCGTGAATGGAGCAGGTGGTGTTGTTGCGGTAGCTATAGTCGTTGGAAGAAAACTGGATCTCGTGGCGGGCACTGTTGAACCCAATGTCGGTAACGTTGTGATGAAGCTCGGATTCTGTCTCTCCTCTACAAAGCCGCCACTCACGATGACAGCAAAGCCAGCCATCGCAGACAAAACCTGCAGTTGTGAAAGGCAAATGAATTGTATCATAATTCCAATCTCGCAGGCGCGAGTATCTCGACCAGACTCGATGGAAAGAGGCAAAATCACCCTGCTCGACTTTCTACTCGCAACACAAATGGAACCTTTTCGTACCAAGCGATTAATATGAACAAGGCGCTTTTAGTTCCGCAGAATGTCAGAGAATTGTTTACAAACCATTACCAGCAACAGCCTTGCTCTGGAAGCTTCAAGCTGGACCGTGTTGTATTCGAAACTTGTCATGAGCATCGTCAGGAACCTGGCTATAGTTACCCAGATAAACCCCGACGGCAGTATTGCATTCGATTTCGAAACTCTATCACGACTATCGCCCGGAGAATTGCCCTAGCTACCTAGGTACGTAGGAAGGCATCGCCGCGATTAAGATCCCCGATGCGCTTGGCGAGCAGCAGGGTCCAATGGGTGGGCAGTGTGTACTCGGACGCAACTAGAAGCGGCAAGGAACCGTTGTCTCGACCAGACAAGACTGCCTGCTCTGTCTTCCGAAGTCCCTAGCATGAAACGTTTGTGGCCGGCTGGTACCGAACAAAAGGATGATGCGGTCAATTACTGGCTGTCTGAGGCAGACCGGGTCGATCCTCTATGCACAAGCAGCTTGGGGATGTTCAGTGCGTCAACAATTGATAGGTCAGAGTTGCATACATTCCAAGGTTCGGGCTCGCTCCAGGATTTGATGACAGGTACGATCACGCATGGTGGCGGGTGATCACCAGATCTAAATCTCTTGTCGCGGCCACCCCAAGGCGTAGGTTTCTCTTGGCTAGCGGATCCTAGTTGTATCCTTACCATAATATGTTCCCAGATTCTTTGATTTGTGGGACAAACAGACTGGCGCATAGAGCGAACACGACATATGATGCCGGGCCAAGCAGCCAAGGTGCACATAGAAGACGTTTGGATTCATTGGTCCCGAGATCAAGATCGAACAACTTTCCGGTGGTCGAGGTTCAGAGAAGCGTCGATCGAAATTCATAGAACGCGCGACGGTGCTCCAAGCGGTGTTGTGGTACCCCCAGGCACTGACTGTATTATCTCGGAGATTTTCCCCTGAAACTCTGACAGCTCCCGAGCGGATCGCAACCACCGAAGCACAGTCAGGGTGAGGATACGCGACCATGAATGTATCACTGATTTGCAATCTATCACACAGTACATGTCGCCTTTCCTCTGATATGATATGCTCTGCATAGCGATCCCGACAGTCGGGTGTAGATCTGATTGGGCGCCCAGCCGGATCACCCGAAATGTGCATTAGTTGGAAGACCTAATCATTAACTACTGTGCCAGGGATATGAGATACTGAGACGCATCGACTCTATACAGCACATAGAGTATTCTAGCATTAAGTAATCAACTAATATCATATCTTTACGGCATATATACAGAACGTAGAATGCGGTTCAATTCGTCATACAGGAAGCACCGATCGGTGAACAGTTGGCAGGAGTAGTACAACCTCGCCCCGAAAAAGATCACATCACAATTCCGCGGACCCTATCGAACAGTAAATTCTTTCAAAAGGATAGATGTTTTGCTTCTCTTGCTGGATGAATGCAATGCTCGTCGGTCGACAGTTTCCTTTCTTTTGCCTAAAAAGTTGTCACCGTCACCTGCCATCGACGTTTTCTGAGTCTGCTCAGAATTAGATACGATATGGAAACCGTGTCTGCACATGGAGTTGTTGGCCTTTGGTCCAGCTACTTACACCGGCCGCCTTTTCTTCAAACTCCATACCTACCTAGGTATACCAAATGTTTCTTCGGGTGACACCAAGTGTCGTATTGTATTGTGAAACGAAAACATGACGCTGTGGACGCACAATGTCAGCAGGAGTTTTCCATCTTGGTGCCCTCACACGATTCTCCTGTAGACCTGAAACTCGGTACATCATGGACGCCGTTCCTCGATGCTAAGTCCATGAGAATATAGTCATGCTTTCTTCGTCAAGGTGTAGATATATTATACTATTGTGCGGAATAATGGGCGATGACGCCTGGGTCTGAATTGAGACAGCGTCAATCTCATTTCATGACTGTATCTTATGTGTATAGATGTGTTACTTCTCATTGATCCACCACGATTTAAAGGCCTCATCGAAAGATCGGGCAACGCGGTCAATCTGGAAGTAAGATTGGATGTGATTGCAGGTGGCTCTCATCCGCGTAAGCCTACTAAATGGGTCTTGAATTCGGTTCGGGTTCCCCTTGCAATTCTTTATAATCTTTTTTATTTCATTGTCAAGCAGCAGGCAATCAAGGCTATGAACTACACTCCAAAATATGCCCTTGATTTCTTATTAGTAAGAATACCTGGGAAGATTGTTAGGGCCATTTACGTCCGCAGTGTTCATGTTAACCAAACCCCGCATCTCAACTCGGAATGTTGTGGCTAAAGTACCAGGTTGCTGCAGTCTCGGGTGAGCTGAGTCCGTCCAAATACTTTCCACATCGTTTGCGACGTGATAACTTTCAAACGAAATTGTGCATAATATTTTATTCTCGAACACGGATATACAATCATTCAGTATGCCCTCTCAACAGAAGACTATCCTCATCACCGGGGCGGCAGGGTTCATAGGCCAGCGCTTGACCGCAGCCCTCCTGAGCAAGCACCCTGAGTATCGGCTTGTCATTAGTGATGTAGTCACTCCGTCGGTCCCCGCTGGAAGTCCAAAAGCAGACAGTACGGATGCTATCCAAGCCGACCTCAGTGACCCAGCCTCTCTGTCCAGCCTAATCGCAGCATCGCAGCCGCTAGCGGCTGTGTTTGTGTTCCATGGAATCATGTCGTCCGGCTCGGAGGCTAATCCGGACCTGAGTCTCAAGGTCAATCTTGACGCCACGCGAGCTCTTCTGCTCAAGCTCTCAGAAACAAACAAAGGCGTCCGGGTCATATACGCTTCCAGTCAAGCCGTATACGGAGCGCCTTTTCCTGACGTGATCACGGACGCTGTTACACCTACGCCAGCTGGGGTCTATGGCACGCACAAGCTCATGATGGAGATCTTCATCAACGATCTACACCGCCGAGGGGAGGTTGACGCATTCTCTCTGCGCTTTCCTACAGTCTCCGTGAGGGCTGGGAAACCGACGCAAGCCGCAAGCTCATTTCTGTCGGGTATTATCCGCGAGCCAATGAATGGCGAGGAATGTGTTGTCCCTATCCAGGACAGGGGATATCGTGCGGTGCTCTCTGGGCCTGGAACACTGATCGAGAATCTCTTGCGGGTGTTGCATTTGCCGAGTGATGCGTTGCCACAACACATTCGTTGGATGAATTTCCCCGGTATCTCAGTCACAGTGCAGGACCTACTAGATGCGCTAGTGAAGGTGGGTGGTGAAGACCGGCTTCGATATATCAAAGAGCAGACAGACCCAGTCATGGAACGGATTTTAAGGACATGGCCTCGGGAGGTGGATGATTCAACTGCAATGAAGTTGGGAATGAAGCGTGATGAGAGTGCTGAGAGCCTCGTGAGGGAATACAAAGAGAGTATGGGCAAGTAACGTAGTGTGCACAAGAGGCGCGGCAGATTCTCTGAGTCGGGACTGAACGACCGAAAGTTGGTGGGAAGTTTACGCTCCTCAATTACTATAGAGCCTTCAAATCCATGCATTTTACAAACATTGAGAATAATAAGAGTTCGCAGCCTTGCAGGTTCCGGAGGTACAGCAAGTCGCGCCAGTCCACCCTTGACCACCACACTGTGCATAAAGCGAGGCGCAGGTTCCGGCACTGGGAGCAGTCGATGTGGACGCAGGAGCAGATGAGGTTGTCGTTCCAGTAGTTGATCCATTGAGCTTACTCTTGACGAAAGCGAGCGCCGCAGAACCATACTCCGCTCCGTATCCCTGGTGTGTGTTTGCGTCGCTGCCGTTGCAGCAATAGGGATCGGCAGCGTCGCAGTACGATTGAATTTTGGAGGCGGACGGGCACACGAAGCTCGCTGGGCGGGCGTCGAACTAAATAATGTAAACGTCAGTGAAGCACAGACACTACGAAATTGTAAAACGAGGAAACATACGCCTCCGGCCCGGCAGGTTCCGACATCGTAAGAAAGCCCGTAGACGTATGTCGGTGTCCCCTGCAAGATCACGGCCTTGATCTGATTAATGGCACCCGAGGAAATAGGTATGACGGTACTGGTCAATCCTTGGTTCGGGTCGCCACCGCCACAGAAAGCATTGTCAAAGATCTCTGCACCCTGTACCTGAAGTTAGCATCTGAGGCTTCATCTTTGCGGGTGAAGAGGCTACTGACTTGGGAGTATCCGACAAGAACAAGCTGTGTGCTCGGGCACTGCGTGTAGTAGTTGTTCACAGCAGAGGCCGCCGCCGCCGTGCCCTGCTGGACGGAGCTTGAGTAGCTAACACCACCGCATGATGACTGTCCGCCACATGCTGGGTAGCTGATTGCCTCAGCTGTTGATCCAGGGTAGGCACTCAAAATCGCGTTTCTATTTGATGCTGCGAGTCAGCAACTTTTTCTTGTTACGATCTCGAGTTCGGACCGTGGGCCATGTGCGGAGGAATATATGTTGTATAGTCCTCGGGTCCATATGTCTCAAGATTTAATGTTTGCGGAGGCTAAGAAACTACTACCAAGTACGTACACGACCGTGCTTGAAGAGCCATACCCCGCACTGGCTGTTGTTTCTCGGGCGCCGAAGATATGAATGCTTGGGCAGGACTGTCGCGTCTCGTGCAACTCGCCGTCGATAGGCGACGCACTACCCAGCAGGCCATAGGTGGAGAGAACGAGAAAGGCGGACTTGGGACTGGGCCACATCTTGGATTGTGATATTGCAAACCGATGCTATATTTACATGAAAGAAGGTCAAGTGAACCAAATCTCTCTGGTTTCAAGTAATGGACTCATCAATCTACAAGACTGCTTGCAGAGACGTCAGTTATATAATTATTGACAGTATATTAACAAATCGCTTGATGGTCACTCTTGGCGATTAACTGACAATTGCCCGGACACCATCTAATTTCGGCCAAAGGTAGCACTTTTGGTGACCAACCCATCGGGACTATGCTTCCGGACGTCGAATACAGGTGCTGGCTTGCCAAATTACTCTGTATGCTCCTATCCTTTTGTCCGGGCTGAGGTCAATAAAATTGATTCTACTTGGGCGCTCCACGCTAGCAGAAGTCATGATCCTACACATACAGCAGGCCCGAAAAAGCAATATGAAGCCTCACCCTTCGCCGACTGCCGATGCATGTAAGATTCTACCGACAAAGAACTTCTCTGAAGTCTCAACAACCATTGCATTGGTACCAGGTCCAGACTGTCAGAATTGCGCCCTGCTGTTCGCGGCGCAAGGCGGTATTTAGCCTCAATGCACGTAGCCTGCGGACACCATTCCGAGTGCCAAATTCAGGTGGTCCGACCTGCCATTCTAATTACCCCGTACCAAACTTTGAAGCTCGAGGAACCCACTATGTATTTTTTGTTTTAGGTTCATTTAACGTTGTTACCCGGTAGAGATCCCAGCAATGTACGCAGCGGATGTGCCACTAAGGCACATCATGAGACTCAGCCGGGCTTTTCTTAAGAGGGTATATGGACAACCATGATGGATATGGTTAGAGTGGCTTGCTGGAGACTCTACAATCCATATCCGATGCCAATGTCATCTGACTACGCCAGAGTCCCCCAGTGGAAATTCTCCTCCTGGGTGAAAATGTTTCTCACTACCAAGGTCATCCGGTCAAGGCCGACGTCTCAACACCCTAGCGCTATCAAAATGACTACTATAGAAGTCGAAGCCAGAATGTGCAATTTCTCGTATACTTAGCAAATCTGCCACGGACTCCCCGTTTACAGTGCGATGTGAGCTTCGGCTTGTGGGAATCTTGTGCCGCAGAACGGCAACCAGTCTGGCGATTCTCGTTGGTGCCCTGAGCCCAAATCGAAGGAGGTTCTGGGCAACTACAGGTCAATACGAGTATGAGCTAGGGCATCCGAGTTGCTTCATTGGTTCCTTACAAAAGAAAACAAAATGAAGTTGAGATTGGAGCAAAGGAATCTCCCCATCTACCTATGTGCATTGATGTAGCCTCAGTGCATGTGAGTTGCATCAAGTGATGGGAGCAAGAAGTGCTGTTCTACCACAACCAGGGTGACTGGACAAGTCACCTCGTTCCGCCCCTTGGTGTATATTCCACAAAGGTCCATCAATTTGGCCAGAAGGGGTGGCATTTCTATCTCTCACAATGATCAAAAAAACCAACGACGAGTCTTGATCGAGGCATATCTGCACAGAAGGGGGCAGTGCCATGTGAGGAAACAAAAAACACACCCGTGTATCGGTATGTCTGCCCCATGAATCGAACATGGGTTTCCACGGCCACAACGTGGTGTACTTACCACTATACTAGGCAGACGATGAAAATTGCCCAAAAATTCTATCTCATGAGGAGTGACGAGCATCGTGTTTGTGGGTGGCTGACTCAGGCTGTCTAGGGCTCCATTATGTGGGCCAGCCAGGCTAAACTGTCCTTGGAGCCCTCCTGAGAGGCTTTTTTCCAGTATCCAAAACAAGTGTAAGAAGGAGAACTCCGCCTGAGACACAAACTACATTAACCCAACTCGCGAGCCACTCAAAATAAGCTGGGATACTGAGGTCCGGCACTAGGTAGTGCCATCCAAAAATCCCGTCCGGCAATTGTGCTTGTTAGATCAACGCTTCAAGTGCGGGGAGGATGCTGAGAAGAAGGACAACTTTCAGAGAAGCATGCTGTGTTCCTGATCTGGTGGAGAACGCTGATAGCTTTCTTGAGGTAATTGTCTGCTTGAATGCCCAAGTAATCGCTGTGCGAGTTCGCAGTCTGGCATTGCATCTTTCAGCAGGTATTATGCGGCCTCAATTTTTTGAGATGCTATTATGGGGAGGTTATATGATATCGATGTATGCGGTATTTGTACTCACAAGATTTTGACGGACCATCCGTGCGCTCAGATCAGTCCTTGCCATCCCAAGTCACCACCCAGCAAGGCTTGCCTCGTTAATGCTCGAGTAGTGACTTACGGCCATTGCTATATATTGGCCACAAGTCCTTCAGTGATTTTATCCAGAGCTACTATTTTGTGACCTATATACCCTGGCTTCTGCCCTGGGCAGGGGCGGCAACTCTGGAATAGTATTCACTTCGAGCTTCGCAGCATCATGACCAAAAAGCCAGGCTCTTCTCTCCAAACTTCCCCAGAAGAATGGATTTTCCAAACCATTAGAATTGCAAAGCTTTTCTCGCCTCTGTGTCTCTTCACCATCATGCAGATGAAGCCAGTGTTGAAGGACCCTCGTATTCTTCGCCACGTACGCCGCCCGAGGAAGGCGCTGGTCCTGGTAGGCCTGAAGAGCTCGAGGGATGTCGTCACCAAACTTCCTGAAAGCGGCCGCCAAAGTTGCAGCATCTTCTGTGGCTTGAGCTGCACCCTGTTGTGTTTTCACCATTAGTCAAGTGCTTGAGTTTTGATATATCTAAGGGGGTTTCATAACGGCCTCTGAATATCCCGTGGCTGATTTGCGGTCTTAGCCTTGAAAATGAGGACACTTCGATACACCCTCAACCAATCGGCCGGAAAGGAAGAGGGCCCGTTTTCGAAGGGAGACGTGCGATGGAAGAGACTGACCTGGGCCATGTAAGGCATCATAGGATGGCAAGAATCGCCCAAAAGCACAGCCCTCCCACCTGGATGCACCCAGCGATCCAATTGATCAAAGTCTGCCAACTTCCATTTCAAGTACGTTCCGGTGAGAGCGCACAATTTTCTGACTGGAGGACACCAATCCTTGAACCTCTCAATGAGATGGGCATTGTCCGCTTCAGATCGCCACTCGTCCAGCCCGATTGGCTTTCCCAGATCTGTCTGGTGGGTCACATCGATGATTATGTTGTAGAGTTCTCCGCCCCTGAGAGGGTAACCGACTGCGTGAGCTTCTGGCCCCATCCAGTGAACGGCCCATGGTCTCGTCACATACTCTCGCATGTCAGGATCTTCCAGTAGTGGTTTCGCAGGCACAAGAATCCTGTAGGCCACGTCCCCCGTGTCAACAGGATCAATAGGTCGTCCGTTGATCTCGTTGCGGGCAGAAGACTTGATGCCATCGGCACATACTAGAAGGTCGCCTTGCAGCCAACTACCATGACACTTGATTTTAGGCGTAGCAAAGTCATAATCAGTCACGGGAGTGCCCATGCGTAAGTCAATCAACTCGTTCTTCGAGGCAGCTGCCACGAGCGCTTTGATGAGGTCGGCACGGTGCACAAAGTAGTATGGCGCTCCGAAGTGCTTTTGGACATCAGAGAAATCACAGTCAAGTAGCTTCTTCCCGTGCCAATCAACAAAGCGATTTCCCAAGCTAGTTTCTTTCTTAACAGAACCCAAATCTACGCCCCATGACTGCGTGAGGCGTGTTGAGTTTGGTGGCACCCGAATTCCGGCACCAACCTACACTCAGTCAGATAATTGCTTCATTTGATATTCAAAGGGTTGATGGTTTTACCTCCAAGAATTCGCTAGTGCTCTCACATACAGTCACTTGATGGCCGTCATTGGCCAGAGCCAGCGCCGCCTGGAGACCTCCGATTCCAGCACCGACAATCAAGACGTGCAGGTTTCCCATTCTCAATCCTTACTTTGATATCAGAGTCTTCACTAGCCAGCAAATGGGATTGCGGATATGCTATCGGTAAAGCAGTTGAATTCGCCTTTTCGTGAAGTCGAATGCCTGGGTCATGATGCGTCCGAATCGTTGGGGTTATCATGAGGGGACAATACTAGGTCCCGGGGCTAGTAGAGTGACTACGGCAAGTCTTCCGAACTCGCTATTCGGCAAGTATACCGTTGGTGTCTTAGATTGTAGGCAGTTTGATCTTCGAATGGCCTCCGATGTTTCTTCCTGTGGTATTGCTCTCACAATCCCCGTCAAGACCGCCGCTGCTTTTGCCTTGACCAAGGTCAGATTTCTTCTGAGGACACCAGTGCCTTTGCATCCAAGAGAGCGTTCAGTTCGGCGTGTAGGACTGAAAAGGGGCTGGTGTATCTGGTGATGGTATGGAAAGCTGCCCGCCTGAGCTCGCGGGCTAGGCGCGAAGTCAAACCAGACGGTCCTAGCTAGAGAAGTAACAAGATTCTAAAGCCAAGAGAGAGACGCCAAGAGTCAACAGTGTTGTAAGGACATTTAAAATGTATTTCCCGGGGAGCACACTGATCAATGACTAATCAGAAAGAATTCGGACGTGATGTCGTCTATGCTCTTCTTCAAGAGTTTCTACATCAAAGTCGTGCTTGGTACGCACTATCCCGAGTCTGATAAGTAGAACAGATCATGACCACTAGAAGCGGATCAATAGAGACCATAGTCCTTAGACGGAATGCAAAAGCGGGTTCATCAATCACGTGCACTCAAAGATGACTCGGTGTCTATAGACGACCCTTGAGTGTTTATTCCAGATGCCGTCTGCAATGGAGCCATCTCGTATATTCCTCAAACTGGCGGAAATTCAACCTTATCCACCTCTCTGAGATTTAATCAAAAGCTTGATTCATGACGCCGTTTGTCTGATCATTTTCTATCTCTTGTGTGCTTCATTGAAGGCCGTTGCAACGTTGGACGAGCATTTTGACGTCAACTCCATGACGATCTGTGTGGCTCGAATAGGAAAGTCATGTGGAGTGAGTGTGTGATCGTTCAATACCCGGGTAAGGAATTAAACCGATCAGCCACTTAATCTTTCGCCGATCATTTGGACGTCTGCCCTTGAGAATGTTGGCTTTCCCAACAAAGCACTAGATGCGGACAGGAGATGCATACTGTCGCAAGGTCAAAGTTGTTTGTCAGGCGCTGAGCCACAATATTTTGATTCCTTTACGACCATGCTCGTGTGCAGACTCTATGGAGCCTAGCAATCTCTATGAATTTGAGTCAAGAACATGTTTCGGAAATAGGGGGACTCTTCAGCTAGATATACTCATTAGAGCCTACAGTGTATGCACATCTAGCACGTACAGAGGATCAGACATTGTAGTAAAGTGATTTAGTACCTGCAGGATCGCAGATAGTCTGACGAGGCGGCAGCTGATGATTTCATCAAACGTCCTATTATGGCAGCTCACGCTCTTGTACACGTCTCCTGCGAACTGAACAAGAAGCATTTGAAGACAGTGATTGGAGATGACATCTATGTTGGTGCTGTCAATTACGTCCGAGTCGTGCGTTGCACGGAGAAATGCCACTGGACTCCGCTAATCACCTCCTGCTCATTTCATACATGCTTTTATAGGGCTAGTTCCACGACCTTCCCCATAGAGCGGCGACCTGTTCGCCCCTTATCGGCCAATGCGACTTCGCCCACCGACAAAGACAAAAGGCTCCTCTACTGCAAGCATTTTGACCATGGACGACTCTGCCTTTTTGCGACCATCCGCATCAAACAAACAAGATGCAGTTGTCTTTAGCGGTAGTCTGTGGTTTTCCACTTCTCAGCTTGGGTGTAAACGTTCCGAACAAGGGCCCAAGATCACCGTCCAGTGTCCCCTTGTTCACGAATAGCGATGTCTCAATTGCGGAAGCCCCGACGGAAGCACTCATCGAGCTTGCGCAAAACCCAAATCCGGATTACTTGAACAGCCCGGTGCGTGCACGTATTGCTGTTCAGAAGAAAGCGAAGAGAGCAGAGACCGCATATGAGCTCGTCAACACCCTATTCAGCGGCGTCTACCCAACAATAAACGTCACGTGGGGCAACACAGATGGGTGAGAGCATTTCCGTACCGTGGGAGGCCCACAGCCTTCTTTTCTTCCTTTTTTGCCTTGTAACCTTTTAGTTATGGCTGAAATATACTAATATGCACAACGCCAAGAACTTCTGGGCAAGATTTCATCAGCTTCATCGACACTGGGAGTTCAGATACCTGGGTCGTAGCAAGTGATCTCGAATGTGTCGACATTGACACCAAAGCTCCGTTGGACCAGGATGCATGTGGATTCGGCCCACTTTACGACTCTTCCGTCGGATCATTTACCAACATTACGGATGAGTCCTTCTCAATCAGCTACTTTCCTGAGGGCGAGCAACTGAAAGGGTCCATGGGATATGCGCCCATCACACTTGGAGGCCTGACTGTATCTCAGCAACAAGCCGCCTTGGTCGATTACGCAGCTTGGATTGGGGACGGGTACTCTTCCGGGCTGCTCGGCCTCGGGTATCCGGCGATCACCTCAGCGGAGAACACGACATCCGGACAACGTGTCGTGTATAACCCCTTGTTCACGTCTATGATTGAACAGGGACTGGTATCGGAAGGGATTTTTACCCTTGCTATCGATCGCGTGCCACAGGGAACCTCGCCATTGGCCGCAGCTGGTCTGATGGCGCTCGGTGGACTGGTGCCATCCTCATATTACGAACGGCCATTCACAAGTGTTTCAATCTTGCCGGGCACAGGAGATGCTTACACGTGGTACCAGACTGATGTGACCTTCAAGTACGGTACCAATGGCTCTGCTAATTACACCACTACGGCTTCGTTTGAGTCTATTGTCGACAGCGGCACGGCACCCAACTTCATCCCAACAGCCGCTGCAAATGGATTGAATGCACTATTTAACCCGCCTGCCGTATACAACTCCACCCTTGAGTATTACACTGTGGATTGCAACGCCACAGCGCCCTATGCAGCATATGTCATTGGGGGTGTCGAGATGCCGATGGACCCCCAAGACATGATTGTTCGCAGCTTGAATGGCCTGCCAGGGTACGAGGATGTCTGCTTCAGTGCATTTGCCGACGGTGGCTTGAACATCCCCGGAAATAGCTTCATCATTGGTGCTGTATGGCAGAGAAGCTATGTTGTGGCATATGACCAAACGAGAAGCATGATACATTTTGCAGCAAGATCGCCTTATTGAGGTCGGCTGAAGCAAGACATCTTTCATGATGTTCTGTAATGGGACAATGAGTGAGTTTCAGAAACACGATGTAAATACTTTGAAGACACTGGCACATAGGTAAACTCTACGGCTCATATCAAACAAATGGTCACCGCGCAGCATCAACGAACTAAATATTTTCAAATGTGTGCGACAAATTTTGTACTTTACTTAGGTAGCATATGTATTCACCCCTTCCAGGGGCTCGTTTAAAATTGCCGTATAAGCCACAAATGCCACTAGGTACCATCACTTCAAGCTCCATCGTCATTGTTTGACTTCATGTATTTCTACCAATTTCTACTCCATTGTCGTCCTTGTCAAACACACTGCTTGAAAATAGCAATCCTTGGTCATGAATACGGAACGAGAACCAAGAACATATGACGGAACAGCATGAACTTTATGGACCTAAGCCTAAAGTGGAGGAAGGATCCAATTCCTATATCATCTTGTACGATTTGTTAATGTTTATGAATCTCCTCTTACCACACATGTAGTGCAATCTTCGTAAATATACTGCGCCATTCCTAGCGGTATTTCTGACTACGGTGAGTGCGGTGAGTTGCTATAAAGGACACAATGCTTCCCTCATAGACTCGGCACTATCAAAGTCAGGTCCGTCAAGGCAGCGGTGCTCCATTGCGAGTCTACATCGATCTTCCCACAGAAGTCATCAAGCGGATTTCAGTCGTCATTCTTGAGAATGCTAACAAATCATTCCGCCACACATTTGTGCACGTTTCAAAAATTCGAGGTTTCTCATGATTCCGCCAAGAAAGAGGAAAGGGACCAGGGACGAATGCACTTGAGCATTTGGAATATTGCCTTGAGGCGTATATCTATGGCAGCATAAGCTTGCATTTGGGTCTCCTGCATAGCTATGGTATTGTTCGCTGCGGACAAGCTCTGCTTATGCAGCATTTACGCAATCATTCTGGGAAGCCGGGATATGGGATTGATGTCAACATCAAGGCCCGGAGTCTTTGTATCTTATAGTCACTATACTTGATGGAAAATGCGACGACACAGTACTCTACCTGCTAGGGTGCGAAGTGTAGTAAGTGCCAAATAAAATGTAGGTATGTGAGGCGATCTTAGTTCTAGTAATAGAGCCTAATTAGCGCGCAACGGAACGAAACAATATAACAGTTGGTAACATGGGCGCCAACAGCCAGCCCCCTAGCAAACCCATACCGCAGGTATTGAGTCTGGCCTTGGCAAGAGTTAGACTTCGATAGCATCAAGGTATTCATTTCCTTCATTTCGGGAGTTGGGCTTGGATGTCCACTATGCCAAGATTTTCGCCGTCAGTGGCCCGACGGTCCCGGTAGTTTGGGAATATCTAACGACCGTACCTAGGATGGGCATCGTGACTCGACTATTTATATGGGCTCGCCCGCCATCAAGGCCTAGCCAGAACCTTCAATCTTTCATTCGTTTCCACTTAAGCCCTCCTGCTTACTCATTCGTCATTCTTTTGTATCCAAAATGAGGTTCTCAAGCATCACGACCTTTGCACTGGCCTGTGCCACAGGCATCCAGGCCCAATTTACATGGGAAAGGCTCGACAAGACCAAGGCCGTCGTAGTGATCGTGGATATTCAAGAGGGTCTCCGAAGCGTGGTCAGGGACTTCGACCCCGTCACATATCGCAACGCAATCTTGGCCCATGCCGAGTTCTCAAACATGTTCAACCTGCCACTCCTAATTACAACCGCGAGTGAGAATGGTCAGTGAATTAAGAAAGTGGGTTACAATTGCAAGGCCATGTACTGACAGATTACAGGTGCCAACGGACCTTTAGTCCCAGAGTTTCTTGACCTCGTCCCCAACGCCACTGTGGTCCCTCGTGCAGGCGAGATCAACGCCTTGGACAATCCCGACTTTGTAGCAGCCCTCGAGGCCACTGGCAAGAAGCAGGTAATCCTCGCTGGTATCCTCACAGACGTCTGTAAGTTACGCTCATAGTCCAGTGATGCGTCTCAACCTTAGTGACACAGTGTTAACAACATTCACAGGCACGACCTTCCTTTCCCTTTCTCTCAAAGAGGCTGGTTATAGTGTCTGGGCCAATGTCGAGGCCTCTGGAACGACCTCGGAGCTTATTCGCGACGTCTCGAATGATATGATGAGGGCTGCGGGCGTAAATGTCGTCTCTTTCCTTCACATCTTCAGCGACTTGATGAGGAGCTGGGCAAATACCCCCGGTTTCGTCGAACTGATGCCGTATCTGGACAAGTACTATCCCGTGTACGGAACTGTGGCTAGGTTATTCAATGCTGCATCAAACGCGACAGCTTGATTGGAAACATCAAGATCAAACATGGCCAGATTTCCAAGAGGACGGTACTGTGGATCAAGAGCTGCATTGAGCTTTTGTTTAGAAAGCTAGGACTGGGATCTCGGTGCTGTGAGATTATGTCAAGCACAGAAAACATTACAGTTCTTACGGTTTCTTTTATGAACCATGCTTTATACCATATGGACATCTATGATTTCATGATTGTTTGCCGTCACAAGACTGCTAGTGGCTCTCCTCACCGAGACATGCTAGAAATCTTTTGGAAGAACATAGCCCTCCTCGAGCTCTTCTCTCCTGTAATGGGATTAGTCGGGTCGAACAGGGAAATAAAATGGCGCATCTGAGGCTAGACTTACAGGAAGACTCCAAATTCAGACACATATGCCAGCCAATGTTTGACAAGCTCGTCCAAGATCTTGGGATGTTCGTCCGCCAGATCATGGATCTCTGCCATGTCTGCCTCCAAATTATACAGTTGCCATTTCTCAGGTCCCTTGGGCTTAGGTATGAACACCGCCTTCCATTTACCCTTGCGAATAGCCTGGTGAAAGAAAAGCTCCCATCCGATCACCGTGTCCTCGTCATGAATCTGCTCACCATCTCCACGGATGAGTGGCGCCCACGACTTTCCCTTGATGGGCACAACGTCTCTGCCTCGAAACTGTGACCCAGGTGACGGAATCCCTGCGAGATCAAGGATCGTGGGCATGATGTCCATGACCGTGGCAAAAGCATTGGTGATCCTACCATTGCCTCCATCCTCTGTTTGCTGGAAACCTGCTGGATAATGTACCACCGCAGGACATCGTATGCCGCCCTCTGTTACATACCCCTTGTGCATACGGCTGGGCGCCGTTGCCGCTTGGGCCCATCGCGGGCCGTACCAAATGAAAGAGTCCTTGTTGCCCAAATTCTCCAGCTCGTTATTATATTCCTTGTCAATCGTCTTCTTGATCACTTCGCCGGTCATAGGCAAAGCCTCAAGCACCGAACCTTCTGCACCGTTGTCGCTCATGAATAGCACAAACGTGTTGTCCCACTCACCGGATGTCTTGATCTGCTCCAGCACCCTCCCAATATTCTCATCCATCCTATCAACCATTCCCGCATACACCTCCATCGTTCGTGCAGACCACACTTTCTCCTCCGCATTCATGTCATCCCATTCCTTTGTATTCGTAACGACTGGATGCGCCTCGACTTCATCCGGCAGCAACCTCAGCTCCTTCTGTCTTCTCAGCCTCACCTCTCTGAGCCGATCTGGGCCCTCATCATACACGCCTTTATACCTTTCAATATTCTCCCTAGGCGCCTGCAGCGGCCAATGTGGTGCCGTAAAGGGCAGATACGCAAAGAAAGGCTTATCCTTCTTGCCCTTGTCGTCCTCCCGCTCCTGCAGAAACTGCACCATCTTCGTCGCGTAGTAGTCGCTGCTATAGTACCCCTCGGGGAAATCCGTGTCCGCATTCACTCTTTTGTCATCCTCCACGTACAAGCTCGCCCAGTGCTTGAACACCAAACTCCCATCCTCCCGTCGCGGATCATGTGCATAGTGACTCGCACCGCCTGGCAATAACGCAAAGCTCCGCTCGAACCCACGAGCCCATGGACTCAGCTCTGTCTTAAGTCCCAGGTGCTTCGACCCTTTGGTGGTTAGCATGATTGCAAGACGTGAGATCGATTGGTGTATGTACTTACCCATTTCCCGCTCATCAAGGTGTAGTAACCCGCATCGTGCAGCACTTCCGGCAGCGCGGCAACCTTGAAGTTGAGATAGCCCTCATAGCCCGGGCGCGAGCTCCATGGCACAGGCGGGTCGCGGCCGCGGCCCCAAAAGTCCATTTGGCCCAACCCTGCGATGTGATTGTCGGTGCCCGAGAGGAGCATGCTGCGGGTGGGCGAGCACATAGACGCAGTATGGAAGTTTGTCAAGCGGATGCCGGACGGGGAGGTGGCCAAGGAGTCGATATTTGGGGTGCGGATTTCCGAGCCAAAGCAGCCCGGGTCAGAGAAACCCAGGTCGTCGGCGACAATGATGAGGAAATTGGGCTGTTTACTTGGGGTCGCTGTGGACGCCATGATTGTGGGGTTGGATGGGTGGACAAGGGTGCGGTGTAGGAACAAGACGATTTAGCAAGATATTCATCGCCCGAAAGCTGTGTCGTTTGTATGTAGCAGAACATGTCACGCGATAGGAGATGAGGCTCTGAGTGTATTGTTTGGATCGCAGTGAAAGACGGAGTACGCTCACTGTATTCCTGCAGGTTCTCCGCTTCCTGCATATGGTACCATCGGTTATCAGGATGGTGGAAGCTGCCGGACCCCAAAGATCAACGCACGTTTATGTCTACCGTACAGTAGATGCTGGCTTGTAGAAAGTAGTTCCAACTTCGTATCATATATACATGTTTGATTATGGGATTCATGACAGATCATGCCATCCATAATCTTGTTGGTGGACTGCTTGGATTTTATCCTGCTCGATACCTGGCCATCCATAAAATGAGATCCTAATCTTTTGCAAATAGAAAAAGAAAAGAGGTTCCAGACTTTCCGAGTAGGTGGTCGGGACTCTCAGAAGCTCACAAGTTCAAACCCATTACCTTCGTGTACTCTTCCACGACGACCGTATCAGGCTTTAAATTCGCCGCCTCACGGGCAGCAGCCTTGGCCTCCCGCAGGAGCGGACTATTCAAGGTGGTCGGGACGAGCCAGAACGATACTTCAATTCCATGATTATGGAGGAAGTCAATCCGACTCTGGAGCTCTTCCCACAGATCGCGATTGGAAATCTTCTTGCCAAGACGCATCTTTCCCTCCTTAGTCCAAGATGGCGCGGAGCGCCATCTGCGCTTGGCCCACAAGGCGATCCACTGGGTCGCGCCGCGGGCGATGTATTCGAGGTCGGTAACGACTACAACGCGCTTCCAGCTCTCAGCATGCCAGGGGCGGAAGTCCAGAGCTGCGATTACAGCACGCAATTTGGCACGATTCGATGTGTGCCTTTGGACATCGCCATTCGGGCCACGCACTTCGAGACGTAGAGCGATTTTGCCAGCGGGCCCCGGCAACGGTAAACGTCTTTGCACTTCGCCATGTGCAGACTCATCCGAATGCCTGACCTGCTCGATCACCTGAAATGGAAAAATAGTGGTGCAACACACATCCGCTTCGTTTGAGCTTGGTTTGTAGATGAAGCTGGCGGCGGCACTGGGCTCGCACTTGGAGGGCTTTATTTGGCCCTCGACAGAGCTGGTGGTTGTGCAACTTCCATCGGTGACGAGCATGATCTCCCGGTCTGTGAATCGGTTGACGTAGCGTTGGGGTTGGGTGTGTGGAACGGCGCCATGACTGGTGCGCGCTTCGAAAAGCTCCTCTGGGTGTTTTGCAGCTCCGTCAAACATGGCAGCGAGGCGGATCTGACAGCTGCGGGTCAGACGACGGGCCTTTGCTTCGCAAGAGGAAATTGGAATCATGATGATACTGGGCGACTGCTCATCCTCCTGGAGTCTTATTATTTCGCTGGAGTCGAGCAACAGGCACCGGGCGTCCGCTACGTCGGATGAGCTGCTAGGCGCAGAGACCGCTGAGGGTGGCGTATAAGCATCAAAGGTATTGAGGCAATGGTCATGATTGTCAAAGACGACGGCGCCTTCTTTATCGTAGGGTCGCTGGCAGGCCGTGTTCGATGTACCGGCCAGACCCCCGTCGTCACGAGCAGCCAGATCGTTCTCCAGGCCTTGGATGGACCAGTCAGAGAAGACACTCGGTGAGCCAGCCCTGGAGGAACCATAGTCAACGAATACATACTGATCATCTGAATCATCGCCGGTCTCCAGGAGGTCGACGTGCGTCGCCGTCCCGACAATTCCTTTACTCATTGCGAAGTACTTTGGGTGGCGGCTGCTTGAGTTGGTGATAACCTCAGAGGTGCCAGCTTGAACCTCGCGTTGGCCTATGCTTGCCGTCACAGGTACAGATCTTTGACTTGTTTCGTGGTCCATAAATCATAAATGAGAGCGAGAGATGGTAAGTGATTCTCCACGCACCGTATTTCCACGGCACATAATCGGAAGCACGGAATTTGAGGACTCGACAGGAGTTTGACGTTCTGATGTTCTGATGGTGATGGTGGTGATGAGGGGAACCTCAGGTTCCTTGGCAGTTTCGTCGGGCTATCAGCTTTCAAATTGAACTTGGCCGCATCAACGTTAGCTTGTGCTAGTGGGAGCCCATCAACTGTGTCATTTGATCGCATTGGTTTCCACGGCGTCAGTAGAGAATGGAGAGTGAATGTCGGCCAGTCTGAATGGTCATGAGGTGGTTTGCATTCCCGTCTCCCAGACACACACCGTTGTAGGACCACGTTGGCGGACCTTGTCCCTATCTTCTGGCTCGTGTTTGACTGAACATTTGGCTTTTACTTCTTCCCTGCTTGATGGTATGAAGAAAGCGAGATTGATGATCAGACGAATACAAGCATGTGAAGACGTCTTGCTTACACAGTTGTGTGCTGTCAACGGTCCGAGGACTCGGAGACGTGGGCCGGTCCGGTCATGGCACCGAAGCCCCGCGGTTCCCCATCGCGGGGCTCGGCTTTCCTCGGCCTTGCCCCACATTGTCATTCTGTACTACTTGTATTACCTACCTATGACTGGGTGCCGTAAGGTTTGATGTTGTGAGGTGTATTATTAAAGTGAACACCACTGCTTTGAAATCATCTGATCAACAGTCCACCTTTGTGGTCTGGTCCCTCTCTTGTTTTTTTCTTTTACGATTGAGTGAAAATGGCGATGTTGAGCACTTGGGTCCCGGGCGTGGAACAGGACAGCGACTTTTCTCTGGCCAACATTCCCTTCGGCATCGTGACCACACCCGACGACAGCACTCGACACGCCGCGACGGCAATTGGCAGCCATGTCCTTGACTTGAAGGTCCTCTCGCAGCAGCCTGGATTTGACACAATATTCCCTAGCCTCAAAGACAATAGTCATGTCTTCGCCGCCCCCTCGCTCAATGCTTTCGCCGCCTTAGGCCGGACAGTCCACCGAAAAGTCCGGGCTGCACTTCAGGAGATCCTATCAGAAGCTACGAATCACCCAGACTTCCTCAAAGATAATGTCCAGTTGCGCGAGAAGGCACTTTTGCCACTGCATAAGGTTAAAACCCACCTGCCCATGGAGGTAGGCGACTACACAGACTTCTACGCCGGCTATCATCACGCCTTCGGGGTTGGCTCCATGTGGCGCGGGCCTGCCAATGCTCTGCAGCCCAATTATCTTCATCTCCCCGTTGGATACCACGGGCGCGCTTCCAGCATCGTCGTTTCAGGCACCCCTATCGTGCGCCCCAGGGGTCAGATTAGGCCGGACCCGGCGGCAGCGCCCATTGTTGCGCCATGCAGACGACTTGACATTGAGCTGGAGCTGGGCTGTTTTGTTTCCAGAGGCAACGACATTGGGACCAGCATTAGTGTGGACAAGGCCGAGGAGGAGAATGTCTTCGGGTACGTGCTGGTCAACGACTGGAGCGCCAGGGATATCCAGAACTGGGAATACGTGCCTCTGGGTCCGTTTAACGGGAAGAATTTTGCGACGACAATCAGTCCATGGGTAGTCACTCCTGATGCGCTGGCTTCTTTCAAATCAACAGGCATTGAAGTGGAGGGCAGGCCGGAGGTCCAGGACTATCTGCGAGAGGAGAAAGCAGAGAGCGTTTATGACATCAAGTGCGAGATTGACTTGACGAGTGAGTGCTTTTTCTTTAACACGAAAAAATTTGGATGCCATATTCTGACAGTCATTATCAGCCCCGGAAGGTGACACGACAACCATATCACGCGTCTCAACAAGGAATCTTATCTGGTCATTCCCGCAGATGCTTGCACATCACACTCTAGGCGGATGTCCCATGCGCACAGGCGACATGCTTGCATCCGGTACAATCAGCGGCCCCAACCCTTCCGAGTACGGTAGTCTGCTGGAGATGAGCGAGGGTGGTAAGAAGGATGTTCTCCTTTACGGTATGGATGCTCGCAAATTCCTCAAAGATGGCGATACCATCACCCTACGCGCGTCTTGTGGTGCCCAAGGCCTGAAAGTAGGATTCGGTGAGTGCAGTGGGCGAATTTTCAGTGCTCTAAATGGATAGAATTCAAACCAGTGAGTAGACCCGAAGAAATCTGGCGGAGGAGCTACACGCCTTGATTTGATATGGTTCAGACTGCAAAACCTTCCACATGCCACCTCGTGTCCAATTTACCAAACTCTTGTCGTTCCTGCGTCGCCGGGACGAGCCGCTATATTAGCTTTCCCGAAAAGATAAGCTCCTAGGTCCATCGCCGACTTCCCAGTCTCGGCTTCGTTTCCTGCCGGATGGCGCGGGGGAAACATGCACGGATGGCACGGTGAACCAATATGCGGTTCGTTCTGAAACATGGTACACCCGGTACTCCTCAGTCTGATGGAGGGGCAGATGCTTTGCTCTATTTAATTTGACTTCACCTTGCGTGCCCATCTTCTCAACACAGCCGAGCCCGAATGGGGAGCCTGCTGGCCAAGCTCCATCAATTAATCAATAAATCGGTGAGGTCACGACTTTTCGGCTTACACCAAGCGACGGCTCTTCTTCTCTCGATCATCACTCCTCGCGTGGCTATTCTCGGGACGAGAACGTGTGCTCGTTCGACCTGAATCGTGACTCCAAAAAAAAATTATCAATATCAAATGATGGCTGAGAAGCAGGATCCCGAGTCACTTCCTCTCTCCCCCGGTATGGTGAGCAGAGGCGAGCGCCTGAGGGTGGTGGAAGGGCCAGGTGAGGGCCGCCTATTCATGACAATCGTCAAAGCAGTCATTGCCGTGAACACTTTCATCTTTCTCGTTAACATTTCCGCACAATGGGGATTCTGGGACATCGTAATTTCCCAACCATCGAAGTCCCCTAGGCTACAGCACGACATCATTGACCTCAGTCACTCGTACCCACGTCTTCGCGGCGGCACGCACAAGGTCAATCACTGGGTTCAGATGACAAGGAGACAAGCTCCTCCAGTGGGCAACGCCAGCACCCTTCCTTTACAGACGTTCTCAGTAGACGTTCCGCTTCTGGACTCGGGTGGGAGGGTCGTAGGGGCTGGGACACCGGATGGGTTTGAGGGCATAGAAACTACTGTCGACAGTGCTGCCGCGAGCTGCCAGGTCACCTTGGCGGTGAATGTTTTTGCCAACTCCTTTGGCTCGCCATTCGTCGGCAACTACACGCCGCCGGATTGCTTAGGAAACAGTAATACGGTGGTTATGAACTTGACAGTCCAGTCGAGAGGGAGGCAATTCGATCGTTTAGGCATTGTGTGAGTCCTTCTCTCACACTGCATGTGGAAGGCCGAGAAGCTAAGCCATGCCACAATAGGTATTTAGGGGACTACGAGATCCTTCGTACCTCGACAGAAGAGCCCAGGGCGCAGGGTATTTCTTATACCTATATGAAGGACATGTCACATCTAATGGCACTGTGGAAACAACCACAGAAAGTCATCTTCGATCTCCCAAACATAGTTGACCCTACGCTTACCCCTCCAGTAAGTCCTCTCCGGGCATCCTCAATTTGTATCGGGGCTAAACATCTAACGTCCTTCCTAGTTGACTGGTACTTTCAACACCACCCTCACCGCCAGCTTCTTCAACGCGCCCCAGGCGCTCACTCCGGCAAATACCATCATTCCCATCTCTGCGCGCCAGTCTAATAATAACTCACGACCCTCTGTTTTTACTATTCCCAACGAGAATAACAGCACTGCCTCTACCATCGTCACCGACTTCCCGCGTAATGCCGCCCGCGCCATCTTCACCGTCTCTGCCACCGGGCAGGCCAATGAAGAGTTCTGGTGGACCAACGTGCTGGAGTCTGCTGTGGAGACCTACAAAGCCGCTGCTAATGCCACGCTCTTCGGCTTCTCGCCTTTTCGCGAGGTGCAGGTTTTCATTGACGGCCAACTTGCCGGGGTGCAGTGGCCTTTCCCGGTAATTTTCACCGGCGGTGTAGTCCCTTCGTTGTGGAATCCGATGGTAGGCATCGACGCGTTCGATCTGAAGGAAGGCGAGATCGATATCTCGCCCTGGTTGGGTGTTCTTTGCGATGGCAACCCGCACAATTTTTCCATCAACGTTGTCGGACTGAACGATAACGGTGGCACTACCGCAGTATTGTCCAGCGGCGTTGACTCGAATTGGCAACTTACGGGGAAGATTTTCGTATGGCTTGACAGCGACCCCAATGCTATCACTACCGGCCCCGCGCCCACTATCGATGGACTCCAGCCCACTATCGCTGTGACCCAGGCCGTGACCCAGAACGCAACCGGTTTCAATGACACGCTGCACTACACAACGTCCGTCAAGCGCACATTCAGCGTCAGCAGCAGCATCACCACGAGTTCTGGCACAAAGGCCCTCAGCTGGACGCAGGGTCTTAGCCATAGCGACGATGGACTGCTCTCCAATGCCGGTGGAAATCAGCTGAATAACATCACCACCGAGGGCACGGACACCAGTACATTTCCCGACGCAGGCTTCACCCATACATACTCTTACCCGCTCTCCTCCAATGTCACTAGCGAATTACTTTCTAACGGCACGACGCGTATAGCCGCTGTGCTATCGCGGACCAAGAGCATCGATCGGTCCGTGGGGTCCGGCGGTGACGGGTCGGTCTCACCAAGTGGGCTGCAACTGTTTGCCGCGCTGCCGGCAACAGCAAACCTCGTAGGCGGCATGACAGGGATCTCGTTGTCAACCACACAAAGCGGCTCGGCCTTCTTGCTCATTCCGCCGAACGGGACGACATCTGGTTTTGGGGACGGGCAGCAAAGATTGCGGTTTGGAGGCGGGAGTGGGCAGGCATTGGGCGACGAGGTAGATTTGGAGTTGTATTTACGAGACATCAGTCTGGATGGCTCGGGCAAAGTGTTTCAGGATACGGAGACGCTAGTTGGGAGCGATATCACGACGAAGAGACCACTTGCTACGGGTCCCGGGGGTAGCGGTCCGGGTTGACGAAGGAAATTGTTGTATTTGAGAGATACATGAGGATCTGTTGGTTGTTATAGATGGTTTGTACGCATGACACAATGTCCGCTGGGCAAATTCCTTTGATGAGAAGAGCCATATTTGCTCCGGAAGCCATTCAGCTTTCTCGTGCGTACGTGGAGGGTGCCTGTTGCTTCTTGGGTTGAAGCTCAGGGTTGAAGCCAAAATGCCTGGCTAGTGAGGCTTGAGAGCGGGACGAGTAGTGGTATCAATAAAGTCTTGCAAATCCATCTCTGCCGCTCCTGTTATGCGAAAGGTGATAGAATTTTGTTGAGAACGGATTCTATCAAAAGCATGGCTGGTGTGCACTTGCATATCCCCATGAGGGGCTGTCGGCTTTTGAGCGCTTCTGCGTTGTTAGTCTTGCTTGACCTGATTTCGAGGCAGTGTTCTTGGCCAACAACTTAGCAGCCCATAGAGACCTCTCCAACCCAGCTTCTCATACTTGGGGGCCCTAAGGGTAGATTGGCCGGTCGTCCGGTGAATCAACCATTGCATATGGGATATTTTTATCGGCTTCTGGTGTCTAAGCTTGCAATCATTGTAGAGTCAAAACTTTTAAGATAGCTCTTTTGGGACTTTACCAAGACAACTATATTCGACGAATTCAATATTGGACTCATGCGCGGTATGCCAAGCCCTGATCACAGGTTGACCAACTGCGTTATGCGTCGAACAAGCAATGATGAAAAGGTCGGTACGGCGGCAGAATTTCGGTTCAGGCGTCCTGTGGGAACATTATTTTCAAAACAACTCTAGAGCTGAATCGAACCGTCAGCAGTCAAATTCAAGTTAGCGTACAAGTCGATATATCATAGACAAGTGGTATCTCAATGTCCGGATTCCTTTCTTGGCAAGGCTGTGCGTACTGAGCATCGAACAACATTGTAGGCACTTCATCTGGAACATCCATTGGGGGACAATGCTTATCGACGTTCAACTATGCAGCCTTAGCGACGTAAATGTAAGGCGCAGCCATCTGCTCGCTGAGGCATTTTATCTCTGAATTACACGAGGCTGTACCCTTCCCGATTCGGATACACCAATTCATATAGCATTCAGCCTTGCCATCCCATCGGCAATCGCGCTTGGCAAGTCTTGGGAAGCTCAATTGACGACTCGGGTCATGATAATCACTACCTCAAACAACAAAGGAAGACATTCCATAGAAGCATGTGATGGAGAGGATGACTTTAGACGTAGAAGACAAATGCATAATGCACCGTTCAGCCTGTGACAACCTTCTATGTTGCTGTACAAGGGCTGGCCACTGGTGTGTGAAGTGGAGTTTCATCGGAACTTTGGAGTGAGGGCATACTTGGCGCGCTGCACCTGATCCCATGTTTTGGGGCATGCAGGTGCTAATGATGGGATGACACAAGTCAGCACCGTCAGTACCTAAATTATGGGTGAGGATGGGATCCTGAAACTTGGCAGTGCCGAACTGCGCAACCCGGAATCGTTGGATTCAATGAGACCAAAATTGAAAGAAAGCGCTGTCCTTGACATGCAATGATGATTGAAAGCTGCTGTCTATGACTGTAGATTTCCGGGTGAGAATTCAACTACACGTGAGGTCAGAAAAGCAGTTAGGTAAGGGTTGTTTTAGGTGATTGTCGTTGATCGACATATGTTACCACAAATGTCATGAAGCGCCAACCACTTTCAAGCATGACTGGGACCATCCTCGTCGATTTTTGAGGTCCCACTTTGCTGCAACACATGATGATAGACATACTCAAGGTGCTCCTCTTGTCTAATACATTTTTGTGAAATCGCTTTGTTTTCTGATGGTCTGACGGGCAAGCGAAACTACTCAACAAGTTTGTCTTTAGTATTTTCCCATTCTGAGGCGCTAAGAACAATATCAAATTATCAAAGAGCCAAAAATGTCTTCTGCTCCTCGATATCACGAAGTCCCTGCGGAGGGCGACTCAGAGAAAGGCGAGACGGGACACTTCCTATCAGAGCCCCAGCAAACCACAGACACCCATCACAGGCAACGGCAGCTGTATCGCAGTAGGAATGGCGGCTTTCCTATTCTTGGCCTCATCGCAGCTTTCTGCCTTGGATCTCTTTCTACAGCGACAATCGGATACTTCCAAAGTGGCACACCGTCAACAACGTTTGGGCTCTATGAGACAGGGTGGATAGAGGAGAAACTGAGTAAGTCGAACAAACACATGTGTTGCTCGCCACTATCTACACAGAGGGTAACCAAGACTGACATGAGGTCTCGTAATACGTAGTACCTCCGGAGACTATTCGAATCGAGCAGAGACAATTCAAATCGCCCGTTGACTTTGAACTAGACGGCCATGAATTTCTGATTGTCGAGCCTGATGAGAAGATCTACGTTGGCGATTCGTGGGATGAAATAGATCGAAACTGGGAAGAATTGCTCTGGGGAAGATACTTCTCAATATCAGAGGACGAAGCCAAGAGCCTTTGGCCAGATAAGTATCTTGAATACGTTGACCCGATAAAGTCTGGTTGGACTGGAGGGTAAGATCACAGCTCATCACTCGCCCAGAAAGCAGCAGTAGGTACTGATGAGTTCCAATACAGCTTCGACGTCTTCCATCAACTACATTGCCTGAATCAGATCAGGCAAGCCCTTCATCGCGACATATATCCGGAGATACCGATTCACGGCGCGGTTCATACAGGTATGGAATTATCCAGTCCAACTACTGGTACACCACCGCCTCCGACATTCAAGCCCGTGACTGACTGACACTGCCTGAGTAGAGCATTGCATAAATCACCTGCGCCAAGCTATCATGTGCTGGGGAACTACGACAGTCATCCCAACAAAGTATTACCCAGGATACAAGAGTTTGTATGTGAAGACTGATGCAGTGCACACTTGTCGAGCATTTGACCCTATCCGGGAATATACAAAAGAGAGATTCAACGGAAGCCTGTTTGTGTCCAGGCCCAGCGGCTGGGTCGACGATGAGAAGAATGCCTTCTGAAGAGAGCGCTGTTGAATATCAGCGACATGGATGTGACAGCGGGCCCAATGGGTTTCTTTCTTTTACGAAATTTTCGTCTCATTTACACAAAGACTCGATCCAAATAAGGTTTTGGATTAACTATATACAACAAATGCCCCAGAAATACTTTCCAGCGCCAAGATATGCTTTGTGAATATGTAAATACATTGAATGTAAAGAAGTTATGATCACGCTCAACTTCCACGGCGTAAAATGCCTTACAATCCCCGATGGTGCAGAGGAATGTGCTTAGATCTTTCCGATACCTGCGCTGGAGGGCACGCTGGATGACACAGACTCAGCAGAGTCAGCAGCGGCGATACTGCTGCCGCTCGAGAACTTGGAGAGCACATCGCTGGCAGTTCCACTCATGCTACCCGATCCGGAAGAGTATCCATTTGCCTGGCAAGTTCGGCCCAAAGCCGATTCACAGCTAGAGTCTGAGGCGGTGACCGCGTACAGGGATCCAGTAAGGCTCGAAGTCTCCACGGGGTTGGGAGAGTTGTAGAAGTAGTTGCCCTCTGCCAGCACATAGGCGCCATCGCCAATCTCGAAGTTGTGGCCGCCAGATGAGGTGGGTCCAAAGTAGTTGTTCACAGCGTGCAGTGTCGTAGTGCCCTCACCGCCGACCTTGGGACCTCTGCCCGAGGTGTGGTGAATGTAATTGCCCTTCAAGGTGATGCTGTCGGATGCTCCTGTGAAATACATGCCCCAGTACTGGTCGCCGTTGCAAGTCGCAGAGTAATTGCCCTGTCCGTCAAGCTCGTTGTTGGAGATGGTGACCTTGCCAGAAGACTCGGTGCCCAGCACAATATGCTGGCGGCCGATGAGAGAAGTCTTGCAGTGATCAATCCAGATAAGATCGGCGCCGTCGATGGTGATACCGTCACCACCCCAGACGTATTGGGGGTTAATATCCGTCACGTGGATGTTCTGAATGATGATGTTTGAAACACCGTTGGCCATGCGCAGACTACAAACGGTATAATTAGCAACTCACGTCTAGTATGGCAAGACCATAGTTCTTCATTGACGTACCCTTTGCCCTTGATAACACCGCTTGTGCCGGATCCAATGATGGTCTTATCGGACGCAACAGTGATACCCTCAACACCTGCGGCATTGTAGGTAATGCTGCTGACTGTGGGCGCATCAGGCTCATAGTTCTCGCACCAAGAGTTCGCATCGATTGCAATCTGGCAGCCTGCTGCCGTACCCCATGGTGAACAACCAGAGGATGTCTTTGTACCCTCGGAATCGGTATAGTCGAAAGTCTGGGTCAAAACGATGACACGGGCCTGGTCGTCGCCGAGATAGCTCGTGAGTTCCGCGGTGCTGGTCGGGGTGACAGCAGCGGCATCGCCACCACCAGTGACGGATGAGGCAAATCCTGGGGGAGTTCCAGAGACCAAGGAACTCAAGGTGCCGTTGCTTCGGCGAACGTTGGAGCGCTGCTCTAGCTTCACCTGAGGCAGAGGTTGAGGGGCAGCCAGGACGGTGCCTGCGAGGGCTAGGAGTAGGAATTGCATTTTGTAAAAAAAGAGTGACTCAGCCACAAAGTTAAGAAATGAATGAAATGAATGGTAATTGGATGATGCTGTTGAGAAGGAGTTGAGAGTGATGCAACATTCAGCTTTATTATATTCAATTCACAGTTGCTGCTTACGGGCCTGTCTACATGCCGCGAAGGCTGTCCACCAAACGACCTTCTCCACTACTTCTGGTGTTGTCGACTTTGCAGAAACATGATTTATCCGCGATATTTTGTCCACTTTACTCGTTTCAATGAAACAGTACAGGGCTGCAACGAGATGCACTAAGGGCCACACTCGTGGGTTCGTGGAATGGCTCCATACGGTTTCCTGTTTCCTGGATAACAAAGTACCCGCTCCTTCGATCGAGTATTCTGATGTTCAGGGATTGATCCCTTAATATCATATCATACCATTTGAACGATCCCCTGGGAATTATCAAATCGGCTAGCAGGCTTTCTTCTATGCAAGCCAGCAGAGAAGTTGGTATTGGAATTGGCGATCTTCACCAAATAAACTTCCGATAGGTGTTCTTTGAACAGCTACGTAAGCTGTACTTGCCGCAGCTTTGCAGCTTGCAGGGGATTATCAGATGAATTCGGAATTACAATAAATGTTGCACAAGTCTCAATAGCAAAATTGTCCGTTTGCCCCTAAGCCCAAATGTGCTCGAATAAATTGCGGGCCTGCATCTAGGAACATTCTTGTTCCAAAAACTGACGGCAATCGGCCACCCCGTTTTCCAGGTTTTGCCGCAGAGCAGTCCAGGCCATGAATTTCTCTCTCTCGGTTGCATTGTGGAGCTGGTCGCTGGTGTATGTCGTAATTAGGGGATATCAACAACCTCCCCCACCATCCTGTGTTTCTAAACCCACATATCGAAGTTTCATCATGAATAAGTCTAATCTTCGGCTCCGAGCTTTCAGTGGAATACTGGAGAACTGGAGCCTCCAGCCTTGCTAGCCCTGCATAGCATCCTGTCGGTTGTCCAAAATGCAACCCTTTTTGTAGATCCATTCTATTCCATTGCAGGCAAACGTCTAAAGAAGTTCGTTAGAATGAGTATGTTGAGGCTGAATTCTTTGAGCCTTGGAAACGACCTGTAAATGGACCTTGTACAGCATCTTACATGAAACTTACAATGGCTACCCAGGTAGCGACTACCTAGGCATATATCTGACGATCATCCAGCAATATCTCCGCCAATCAGCAAAATTGCCGGTCGCCCCTTAGGAGAAAGTAAAGAGGTAAGTATATAGCGATAGCTGCTTTATTACACTCTGCCGGAGACCGACTACCATTGGTCCGACTGAGGCTATGGCCCATAGAAGATTGTAATCGTTCCTGTAATCCTTTGGCATACAATTGGGGTAAACCTCACTCATTCACAGAGCAGTTCTTTCCCTCAGGATAATAGCTGATCTGGTCGCTATCGATCCTTTAATGAGGCCGAGTGCCATATGAATGACTAGAAAAAAACCACTTATTTTAATAGCAACAATCCTGTTATCCATAGTAATTCGAACCGACGACCATGACTAGATGCTCGTCGTTGACTTAACGCATCGAGGAGAAAATCCTGAACATATGTGTGGACGCGGTTCTCGAGCTCCACTGCAGGCATGGCCCTTCCGTGCAGTTTAAGGTCCTCACTCTTCAGGTGAGCCTCGATGTGGCTCTCCTTTGAAATAGTATGTCCACACTGCTTACAATCTCGCGTCTGCCGTTGATCTATTTCGGAGACTTATTTGAGCGGTGGAGGTAGGCCGACTCGTCGTCTCTGTTTGGCATACAGTATGTGCTCATTGGGATGACTCTGCTGTGGGATGTTCATCTCGCATAATTCACACCCGTATGGCCTCATAGCAAGAATCATAATTCCTCTGGACCTGTTTCAGGTGAACATGACCGCATCTTGTTCTCCAACTTCGTGTCTATGGATATGACAGTCTTTTGATGTGCTCCAGAGCTTCTTTCTCCAAATGAATCAGAGAGCGCAAGGCTCACGCCCCCGAGAAAGCTATCTGCGGGCCTCAATTTGCTTGAGCTGCGAGCCATGATTCTAGAACGAGATCTGAGCAGTGGGAGCCACATAGCTTACCTGGCTCATTTGGGCTGCCCACAATCCCAGGTACATATGCTCGTCTTTTAACATGAACGCTCTCCACTGTCTCTGTATGCGAAACGAAGCCAAGTCATCAGTTGAGCTGGTCTTGTTTGCAGAAGCACATTCGGAAGAGGCACAGGAGAACTTGCCGCGAGTAGAGTGACGGTATCGTTGGTAAACTGGACCTACTGCAAAGCGAGACTCAGCTCGATAGAATTTGTCCCGTATGAGGCTACGTTGCAGAAGAGTATTTACTACATTGAAAATCCCCTCCTAAACGCACACAAGACCCAGGGTTGGGTGAGAAAACATATGTAGCAGATGTAGTTTGACGCGATGTGAAGCTCAACCTTGGAATCAGATACTTGCATGTTGGGATGTCCGTGTCCAATGTGCCAGTGTGTAAGTGACTATGGGTTGGAAGCTGAAATCTCTTTCCACAACGATCACTTGGTTTCTACGGTTGCATTGCTGAATGGAGGATATCTCACCGATCCTCAATACAGTAGACAGCTATGGGCTCAGCTCTTCATCGAGTCGCGTTACCCCATCGGTTGGTCGTCACTTTTAGGCTCATCCTTCTCACGATATCCCGCTTTACCGCTGTCGAAATCGATGCAGCTCGCTTCAGCGTGTCTTTGAAGAGTAACAAACTTGCGCTGAGCCCTTATTAGGAGTCGACGTAGTCAGCAGCTCAGGACACCGATTTTCAGTTTGTTAGGCACGCTGGAACGACACTTTGCCGGTCCCACTCAATTTCTGATCTGTAGATAGAGCAGTAAGAGCAAGCTCTTTCGGTGTCAGGCTGCTAGCCCTGTAATGTCCGAATCCAGCGTCATCCAGCATCATGGCACCAAGCTCGCAGTCACACTGTTAAGGTTTCCGCATACACTACTAATTTGTCCAGGAAAACAGCACTCCCTCAGCCCAGACATAATTCTCTCCTTGATCGACGCATTATTCAAAACAGTGATGACCTACGAACGATGTTAGATCAAGCGCATCTACGGGATTGAACGTGGAAATTGCCACTAGCATTGCGCACGGCAGGCTGACGAATTGTGCAAATGGCGCTCCTACTGAAGGATGGATCCCCATTGGCGAGAGTTTCAACAATCGCCTAGTCGAGTACATCTTGTGCCGGAACGCGGACCAAGTTGGGCTTGTTCCCTCCGATGTTCTACAGCGGCCTCGAGGGAACGCAGTCGCGTAACCTGTCCACTGATCCAGGCGGTGGTGATGGGGTTGATCGGAGTATCATGTGACAGTAGCAGTATCTAACATGAGGGGGGTTTAGAGTGGGCATATGTGGGTGAGCGAGCAGTTATTTTAGCTGCGGGTTAGCAGGCTACATTACCTACGAGGCTGACATCGTGGATTTAGCTCGATCATAAACAAGCATGGGCTGGGGGCTTTGACATCTGCAAGGGCGCAACTGGCGCCCGAGAGATTGGAAGAGTACCTGCATTAGTGAAGAATAATGACATGCATCAATATAGGTGCGCCGTGCGTGATATAATGCGATACACACTACCAAATCCTTACTTCTGCTGCCACGTCGATCATGTCTACGCATGAGATATTGCTTACATTGTTTGCAATTAGCATCCGGCCGTAGCCAGTGGTCCAGGAGTTCATGATGGCAGCAATGGCCTGCCAATCTGGCTCCAGACTGCTTGATCGCACGAATCATCCACGTCCAATGCATCAAATATAGACAGCTTATCTGGATGTACGCATTGCTGGAATTACTGTACCTGCATTAATCAAAGAGGAGGGGACGCAGGCCTTTGCCACGCGTACTTGGGTGGCAGTCATTGAACCTGTGCATACAGCACGGATGCTCTATCAAGATCACGCCTGGGGGAGGGTGGGACCATGTGTTGCTGCGTGCTTCACGTCTTCACTCGTGAACGGCTGTGCCGTGTATGAAGAACGAGTCGTACACTTTGTCAACAGAGCCATTACATGCAAATCATTGCATCAAGACGGCGCGTGGTCGGTCTTTGAACCCGGATACTTACCTACCTACCTAATAAACCTACCTGATGAGAACGATGATAGACGGACCGCGTATCATTTATCAACACGGCAAGATCCGCCGCGTCAGTGGAACCCTCCCCCCGGCTTGGCTGGCGGGAACGTCCCGCAGGAAGCCTGCTCGTGAAAGCGGGACTAGATAAGCGGCACGGCGTCCGAGCGACTGCAAATTCCAGTTGTGTAAATGAAAGGGGTCAGGTCTCACAAAACGCTTTCTTGGCCAAGATGGCTTGCCGGACTTGAATGAGAGGCCTGACGCCATATCATGATATTATCATTGCTTTGTCGCGTCACAAAACAAAAATATCATGGCAAGTTCAGGTCATCTTAAGACGGTTGGCGATCGATCGATCACTACCTAGGTAGGTAAGCAATGTGGGACTCCGGCCTCGATTATCTTGACCATTAGGAATTACAAAATAAAGAGACGTATTTCCCGGTACGTCCACCTTCCAAATCAGTGCAATGATCCGGGGAAGACCACAAGTGAAAGAAACTAGGTGACATCTGGCACCGCCTGCATTGAGTGATTTGATGACCCAGTCCCTGACTTATCCCCAAACGAATGATGAAAACGTCGGCACAGATCTGCAATGTAGCACAGCTTCTACAGGTAGCTTAATCCGGTAACCCAAGTGGAAGATCCCCGCAGGCTAGCGAGAGTGTTCCATGTCCTAAGTGGGAAAGAAATGGTAGGCCGCAGAACTCCGGTCACCCAGCTTCCAGCAATCAATGTGCTAACGACCAGGGTTCGGCGCCATTTTAATTACAGGCCGTGATACGCGGCTGTCCGGCAAAGACATCCACTGACGACAATGATGCCATGGCCCATTATGGTGAATATTGGAAAAGATAAAAGCCCGTGGAGTGCCTGGCCGCCCAATCGCGGTGATATGGCCCGGTCTCTGGATGTCACGCGTCATCGAATCCCATCCTTTGCTGTGTGAACTCCAGCATCATGAAAGGCGCCAGAATTCTCCTGGCAACGGGCTTCCTCGCCTGCTCAGCATATGGCAGGGCAGTCCAGCAACGGTCTGCCTTTGCAGTGAAGGACTCCCACCACGTGCCAAAGAGATGGACGCATGTGGGATACCCAGAGCCTGATCACACCATTGCGCTACGCATTGGTCTCAAGCAAGGGTCATTTTCTGAGCTCGAACGACATCTCTGTAAGAATCAGTGCTCCAACCTGCATGTTCTTGATGAACGGCACTATGTGTCTCCTGTAGCATTCGCAAAATAATGCTAATCCTGCTCTAGATGAGGTTTCCGATCCCGATCACAGCCGATATGGGCACCATCTAAAGGCTCATGAGGTTCACAGTCTGGTGGAGCCACAGGAGACGACAGTCGATCTTGTCCATGAGTGGCTATCAGATAATGGCATCGATGTGTCTGATCTGAAATACAGTCCAGCAAAGGATTGGATCACAGTCACTTTGCCAGTGGAGGACATCGAACGAATGCTCTCGACCAAGTACTCCGTCTACCGGCACGAGGATGGTTCGGAACTTGTTCGCACTCCGAAATGGTCGCTCCCTGTGCATCTTCATGATCACATCGACACTATTCAGCCCACCAACTCTTGGTTCCGCGCGAAGCCCCAGGCCGCTGGCATCAAGGTCAAACAATTTTTTGATGAGCAACCAGCTGTGAAATACTACAATAATGCTTCCGTCGCAGACGTGTGCGTTGCGGATGCTGTCACACCCACTTGCATTCGCACATTGTACGGAACAATTGACTACCAAGTGCAATCCGCAGAGACGAACTTGATGGGACTTTGCGACTACTTGAACGAGACCAACAACCGCAATGATACTTACACTATGTTGGCCAAGTACCGACCCGAGGCCAAGGAGGGTGCTTATCAGTTCAAGTTCGACTCCATCGCCAACGGTACTACCACACAGGTCTACACTGCTGAAGCGATAGAGGAGGAGACAGGCGTGGAAGGTAATCTCGACGTACAGAATATGCTCGGCGTTGCCTGGCCCACCAAATTGATCGCATACACTGTCGGCGGGAGCCCACCTTACACCCCGGACGCTGGCACTACATCTGACACCAACGAGCCCTACCTCGTATGGTTGAACAGCGTTCTATCTGAGCCTGACGAGAAGATTGCCAAGGTGATCAGCACCTCCTACGATGACGACGAACAGACCGTGCCTCTGTCCTACGCTACGCGTGTGTGTAAAGAACTGGCGCAACTGGGCGCCCGAGGTGTCAGTCTGTTCTATTCCTCCGGTGATGATGGTGTCGGTCCCAGCGGCTACTGCGTCTCCAATGACGGCAAGAACACCAGCACGTTTTTGCCCGAATTCCCCTCGAGCTGCCCCTATGTCACCGCTGTCGGAGCGACAGGAAACTTCACTCCTGAAGTCGTCGCGTACGTTGCAGATGAGGACTATGCCAGCGGCGGTGGCTTCTCGAACTACTTTGCCCGCCCCGCATACCAAGATGCTGTCGTCAAGAAGTACATTGCCTCTCTCGACGGCAAGTATGCCGCCTATTACAACAGCTCGGGGCGCGCTTATCCCGATGTCGCTGCTCAGGGTCTTGCAGATGTGATCGTGTGGGACAACCGCTTCGGCTCGGTGGGTGGCACATCAGCCGCCTCGCCAACTTTCGCAGCAGTCATCGCTCTTGTCAACGATGCTTTGCTCGCTTCTGGCAAGAGCACGCTCGGCTTCATTAACCCGTGGTTGTACAAGAAGGGACACAAGGCTTTTACAGATATCACGATTGGCAGCGCTGTGGGATGTGCTGAGATCTCTGATGGTCTTGGCTTCCCAGCACAAGAGGGTTGGGATCCAGTTACTGGCTGGGGTACACCGCTCTTCAAGAGCATTCTGGAATCTCTGGGTGTCAGTAATGCTACGTACAGCGGAAGGCAGCAAGGTTGGAGCATATCCTCGTACTAGCTGGACCAAGGTGCGTCCAAATTTGCCATACAAGTAATAAAAGACACATCCGATCTTCAACGTTCGCTATTCGTTTACTAAGCCAACAAGACCTTGTGACTACCTTTGATCTTGAGCCGCAACAAGGCTTGCAACTTGCATGAATGAACAAGTCTTGTACACTATGACCTTATGCGTAGGATGTTCTTTCGGAATCCAGGTTTCTCTCAGCACTGAATACCTAAGGGCTCTCTTCGCTCTCGTTGAGGGCGGGCACGGCATGCGCCCGACCTCCTGGCTTAGTATGGTATGTTGTTCCATGCCCTCGACGTCGCTCAATCCACTTTCTAGACAAGAAAAAGACAGCATTGGGTGTACAACGTCCTCTTTTCCTCGCCAGTGACCATCTGTGAACGCACCGATCTTTTCACAATACTCTCATCACAAGATGTCTTGGCCCTTTTCCGTCAAGTTGGAGTGGTGGGGCGGGAGAGGTCTCTGCCCTGTCTGTGCGAGATCACGCACTCTGCCATGTAGTCCTTCCATGTCTGTTCTTTTCTGATCTTTGCCCATTTGTTGTTCACACTCTGGAGACTGCGACCCAACTTTTTCTGTTTGGTGTTGTCAGTGTTAGCATGATAGCTTTATTGCCCTTTCAGCCGATGTTGAAGAAGGGTGGGGTACATACTGCTGTCTTAACTTGAGCAAGTCCTCTGTAGTTGTGCAGCCAAATGAGCTGCTTGACTTCGTGATCTGGCCAGAAGCTCCTTCGGCCCAAGGAAGGTTTGTCTTGTCCCCATTGGAGATGGGAGTTGTCTGTGTGAGTCTTGACGTTGGTACCCTTGGCTTGCCAGGTTTTGGTGTAAGTGGTGAGAATTTGCTCGTCACCAGCAGACTCGCTGTCGACGACTGTAGTCGTGTCACCCGTATCCATCACCTCAGGCAGGCGAGGGACATCACCATTGACAAGTTCTGGCTTCAGCTTGGGAGCTAGAAGGGCTTGGACAAGGATGTATATCCATTTGGGCTGTATAGGGGCACTAATGGAGACGTCAGATTATCAGCAGGTGAATAACAACCTCAAAAGCTTGTGGCACGGAAAGAAGACCTCTACCTGGTGGGGTTTTGGTAATTGTAATCATCAGCAAACTGGGCTGCTGCATCGCATGCTATCTCGAGCAAGGCGATCTTCTCGTCGGCGGCTTGGCCGCGGAGAACAAAGATGGACTCGATCTTCGCCTTGATATCCCCACGATCGTTTTCGGTCAAGCTCCTAATCAAAAAGAATTCCTAGGTCAGCCAACGCGGTTTCCAAACAATGGGCATTGAGGCGGACACTCACGCATTGCAGCCTTTGTGGCGCTGTAGCGCGACCTGTATGGCGTCGCACGCATCTTCGATGAGCTTGCTGCATGTTGTCAGTACATTGATGCTCCTAGAATTTGTTCAGGATAAGCTTACTTTGCATCCTCCATTGCTTCAGAATCGCCTTGGAGTGATCTAGTGGGGAGGATGATTTGTCTTAAAATCAAGATGGGTTGGTTTCGATTTGGAGCTGATAGCCAGGTAACAACTGTAACAGATAGTACACAAAGACAAGAGAACCTTGGAAGTAGGTCATTCACTGACTTGCCAAATTTCCAGCACGTGAATCACATAATTCGCAAATCCTGCTATCAACAATTTGTGATTGTTACCTGGACACCAATGAACAGGACCTCAGCCTCAAGATTGATGCTGTATTACACACAGTCCCTGCAATTCAGCACCGTTTGGTGTTGACCAGTCTCATTGATATCTCTGCATAACCCGCATGAAAGTCTATATCTATCCGCAAGGCTGTTTTTATTAGTGTCTTCATCTTGCACGTATTATCCGGAAGCTTTGTGCCTTCGGACAAACGGTCTCAGCTGGGACAACTGCTCATCTGTGACCTGTGGAGATACCATGCCTTTCAAAGTTTACTGTTGCTCGATCATTGACATGCAGCTCAAGGCCACCTTAGAGTTTAACACATAACAAGCTAAGCGTTGCTATGTACTTAGGCAGAGATGATATGCTGATGAAGGACGCATCTTCTTCAAAGACGTCTCCGCAGCATGCGCGTAAATTTACGTTTTTGGGTATATGTTACAAGTGGAGAAGTCAAAATATTTCTTCCTTAGTGAAAGATACGAAAAGAAAGGCTTCCATGTCTTTAATCTTTTGACAACGTGCCAGTGTCTCAACGGCATGAAAACGTGGACACACCACCCTTCCAACCTAGTCTTTGTTGACAGTTTCAGGCTCGTCAGGCCTCATTTCTCATATTTCAAGGCTGAAGTCTAGTTCGAACTACTCATCTGCAGTACTCAAGGTCACAGATTGGTATAAGCAATACATTCGGTGAGATCTCTTTGTGAAGCTGGTACTATAAAGCCTAGATACAATGTGTTTTACCCATCCGAGCTACATTTTCACCTCAACAACGCCTTTCTTTCACAATTGGGCGAAACTCCACAGTCGTGTTACGTACGGTAGCTTTGCCTCATACACATGTAGTCAAACAGCCCCACCAAGGCAGCCTTTCTTGCCACGTCTGCCTCCCAGCTCAACAGGTCAAGCCCCAGACTGGCATAGTTCTGTCGCCGTAACCATGAAGCTCGCAAGCGTGCCATGGCTCGGAGCTCATTCACGTTCATGTACCCTTCCCATACACCCACTGATCCGAGCCCGGAAGCCCGAAGACTCTTCGTCTCCATCACCAAAGCCCAAGATGGGCCCTCAGAACGAAGATATGGACGCGCAGTAAGCCAGATTTCACCACTGCTTCTCAGTCCGCTTTCCCTCTTTTCCCACGAAATAGCTGACACGACACGATAGACGTCTCGCCTCCATCACAGCCGACGCAGTCTCCAACGTCCTCTTCTTTCATACCAAGCAAATCACGTACGTCTCACCACCCTGACGGTCAGGGCCGTCTCACTAACTGACCAACGACACACGCGTGAAGACCGCCAGCAGATATTCGCCGCGCTGGCCTTGAAAACGCCGTCAGTGCCGTCTTTGACTTGCGCTCACATGCCGCAGACATGGCTGTCGCACACCTTGAGATCGCCTGTGATGCAGCCCTCAACTATGCACAGGAATACAATGAGCTCCACCCAGAGTGAGCCGGATTTCAGCCTTCAAACCACGCATTTCTCCCTCACGTGCAGCATACACATACACACACACACACACACAAACAGACACACTAACATCCTCTCAGCGATACTATCAACCCCCGCTGGATGTACACCTGCGTACAAGCCCTCCTGAGCCACCAGCTAAAACCCGCCCTTCTGGAAGGCTACAGGATAGAGCGGCTTCACGACTGGGTGGCGCAGCAGAAGGGTGAGCCCCCGAAGACACACTGCTCGGACCCAGGAATCGATGAGGGCCCGACCCTGTCCTCCGTCGAGCTGCTCACTAGCCCTAGTCAGCAGTCCTCGGAGCTCGACGTGACCATCACGTCTGACGATGACGATGACGACGACGACGACGACGACGACGACGACGACCAAGACGAGGCATCCTTCTTTGCGGGGGCCACCAACGCGAGACAGCCCATTGGGGGGACCATCAAGATGCCTCCCAAGGTGCCGTGGAAGGAGGCAGATATCCGCCGCTTGATCAAGTTGCGGGCGCAGGGATTGACGCACATGGAGACCGCGGTTGGTTTTTCCCTTTCTTCTGCCCTTGAGTTTGAATCTCAGTTCTCGCTTGTCCCACTACCTATTTCCCTCGAACCTGCTGACAGTCGAAACTAGGACCGTCTCAACCGCGGTCAAGGCGCCGTCGAGAACAAATACGGTCGTGTAGTCAAGGAGCCGGCATGGAAGCCCTACGTGGCAGAGTGCGCAGCTCGCTTCACCAGGGTCCGTCGGGGCAAGCGCAAGATCCTTGCTAAAGAGGATGAGGACAACGACGATAGAGAAGATGACGAGCAAGACGTGGTGGTAGTTGCGAGCCGACCCGTGGCAAAGAAGAGGAGGAAGGTTACGCTGGCTGCGGCGGCGGGGTTTGAGTGAGCGAGGTTGCTTGCTCGGGCTGACACTGGCGACAGACACAGTCCTTGGCAACTGCTCAAGGTTATGGGTCAAGCGCTTGTGACAGAACTTCGTTAGTATCGAGTACGGGACGAAGAGAATTGGAAAGGGAGCAGCCGAGAAGCTTTGCCTTGTGAATTCGCCGTCCGAATCGAAAGTGAGATGGTGTTGCTGGAGGAGATTCGTGGCAACGAGGTGATTTCAGGGCCATGAATGTAGCTGGGGCCAAGCACAGCCCTCTGGCGAAGACTTTGATCAATATCTTGACGGAGCATACGACTGAAAGGCCGATCTTTTGCATCCATGAGCTTTCGACGGCGCTTGATATATGGGGATGAGAACTGTCGGCGACATCTCGGAGCATGCGAGCTCTGGTTGGAATTATTCGTGCTGTGCGTGATGGTCGTTCACCTGGCTGTTAAATTTGATCATACGACCAACATGGAACAAAGTACCTGGGCAGAATTTGTCAGTTGGGCCCCCCAGATACATCAGCACGTTTTGAGCAATCGAGCACTGTCGTCCCCTGACACCGAGAGTCCTCGTCCGGCCACCGTGATATGGAATGCATGCATTTGTAGTCTATCGTGTTCCTGTCCTTTTCTATCGTACCACACACTCCCTCTATCATCGGCGAGCGAGACCTGATGTTGTCTAGTCTATTCTATGAGATCTATTCCAACCAACCGCTTTTTGATGCACCAATAAAAACGCCTTCGTTGCAGCTTTTGGATAGTGTCGTCATAAGTTTTTGTCCGATCCCCACGGCAAGGAAAGATGATCGACCCTCTAGTTCTCCTTGAGGTTGGCCCAGCGCATGGCGCCTGGCACGTTGGGGTCCTTCTCGACATACTTGCACGTCGTGAAGACCTCCCACAGCTGGCCCAGGAAGGACCGGTCGTCGCGGTGGTACAGCTTTCCGAGCTTGGGCTTGATGGCGTTGGTGGCCTCCTTGGCGCGGTAGAAGGGGATGCGACTAGTCGGTATTAGCTTGTGGTAACACGAGGAGTTTAGAGTTGCAGGAGCGAGAGAGCTTACGGGAACAGGTGGTGCACGACGTGATCATCAATGATGTTGTGGAAGAGCACACGGCCAACCCAGCCAAAGTCACGGTCAATGGTAGCGAGAGCGCCCTTGACGTAGGTCCAGGACTCAGGCTCGTAGTGGTGCACCTCGGGGTGGTTGTGGTGGAGGTAGGTGATGGCAACTATTTTAGAATGTTAGTGTCCCGTCCTCGATTGTCCTTTTTGACTGTCGTTGATACATACCTAGCCAGTGGTGAACCCACATGTACGGGACAATGTAGAGAAGAGCAACCGTCTGCCAGCCAACATAGGTGGAGCCCCAGTACAGAGCACCGCAAGTGAGAGCCAAGCCGAGGTCGGAGAGAGCGATGAAGGCGGCCTCACCGGGGCGGAAAACGGACGAGGTCGGCTCAAAGTGGCTCACGCGCAGCCAGCTCTTGTTGTCACGCTGCAGACTCTTCTTTCCAGCTGTGGCATTGATCAAGAGGTACGTCTGCCATCCAGCCAACTGGTGGAAGATGAGCTTGACGAGCTGGACAATAGGCGCGTCCTCAACCATCTCGGGGTCCAGGTAAAAGTTGGCCAGGCGGCTCTGGGAGCGCTCATCGATGGTCTTGGGGACGAAGGCCATGTCCTTTTCCATGTGGCCGGTGTAGTTGTGGTGGCGGTGGTGGCTGTACTTCCAGCTAAAGTAGGGGACAAGCAGAGACGAGTGCATGATCCAGCCCATGACATCGTTGAACTTGCGGTGCATGGAGAAAGCGCCATGGCCGCACTCGTGGGCCAGAATCCAGATACCAGTGCAGACGAGGCCCTGGACGTAACCGTAGGCCATCCAGGCGGCAGTGCGCAACCAGTAGTCCTGGATCTCAGGAATGTAGGTCAAGGCAAGGTAGCCAAGACCGAATGCCTCAGCGTAGTCACGGACAACATAGCCCATAGAAATGAGCACTGAAGGCTCGAAGCAGTGCTGGGGAATCCAGCTCCTGATGGTCTTGACATCGGGAAATTCCTGCTCAGCAGTCTCAAGCTGGACAGTGCCGACCTCAGGCTGGGTCTTTTAGAGTTGAGTAAAAATGTCAGCAATTGATTTCTCATAATTTTCAAGAAAGATATTCTCAACGTGAGAAAAGCCTCACCTTAGCTGCCCTGCTCCTGGTCTGCACCGTGGAAGTAGTGGTAGACATATTTGTGTGTGTGCCAGCACCTGAATATGTCCAAATCAAGTGTTGAGGTTTCAAGAGGGCAGAGAAGAAATCGACGCCACGGCAAGAAGAGAAAAAAAAAGGTGGCTCAAATTTTGGAGATTTTTTTTTCTTCGGGCTCCCTCGAGAAAAAGGTAAGAGTTTCAAAAAAGAGAAAATGAGAGGACACTTTTACGATATCAACAAATTTGAGCAGATAGACCGTTCCAGGCGATATCAACAAGACGGATCCCTGCAGGTGGAGTTTCGTAGGGCCCCCACGTCCGAGCTTAGTCCCCTGGAACCCTTTTCCATGAGCCCCTGACTCTCACTACTGTTCCCTCGCTCCGGGCTGTTCCTACAGTAGCCTCGGCCTCCCCAGCGGTCAGCAAAATTTGAGAAAGCTCACGTAGCCCGCCGGCTAAGCTGGCTGATGCGCTGTTTGGGTCTAGATACTCGGTACCTAACTTGGCAAGATACATAGGGCTGTTAGGTGGTAGGTAACCCCCCTTGAGAAGAGGATATCAATGGCTACCTAGGTATCTAAGGGAGTTTTTGTTTTGTTTTTCAATTTCCGACATGTGGTTGGTGAGAACCATCAAACACATCCTCCCTTGCCTGCCTTGCCTGAAATAGCAGCTCCAACATTTTCCAGATGGCCGCTAATAAATTGCGGCTCGAAATCGAGGGCAATGGTGGTACCTTAGGTGTAGGGGTAATAATAGGCTTAGGTTCATGTTGTACCTTTTATTAGTACAGTACCTTAACACGTGCATGTGCATACCAAACCTACCTGTTCTTGGGCACCTACCTAAGGTTGGGAGTAAATAAGTTAAGGCAAGGTACCTGCAGACAATGCCCGTTAGCCGAAGCGTTCCGGATGCTGCCCTGCTGAAGCCTTAAGCTGAAAAAAAAAAGCTGTTTTGGCTTCACATGCCAAACGCCAAGAAGAGCCGCGACCCTGGCATGGAGTGACAAAAAGAATAATCAGCATTCAGGGTCCCCGTCAGGGTCCTGTGGGTCCGTCCCACCTTTACCGTCTCCAGTCACCCCGCGAGACAAGGATGCTTTCTTTTCTAGAAATCGTTGAGCCTTGTCCACCGGCTGGGTCTTGCAAGTGCCGCGCTTTGGTGGGCCTTTTTGGTTGGGTTTTTTTCTTTCTCTTCTCTTTCTTTGCCTCTCTGGGTTCTGTTCCTCGACGCGAGGCTTTTTTTGTACATCCTCGAGTCGCTCCGAAATCGCCAATGACTGGTTCTCCATTCGTCCACGTCCCTCATTCCTCTCCCTTCCCCTCCCCCCCATTTGCGGTGTGCTCGCCCCTCCCTTTCCCATCTTTCCGCCACCTCCCCCCAGACTGCCAGGTGGGATTGTGGAGGTCAAACACGGCTTTGCTGTCTGTCGATGGTGGTGGAGTCAGGCGTTGCGATCCCGTGTCCCCTCCAAGCCTGTGAGGCCTGTTCAAGTTCTTCCTCGATGATCCTCATCTCAAACACACCGACCAAGAGACCAGGAAAGTAGCACCACGCTCAGTCTGGCTTGTCATCACATGCCAGACCAGGTTGTTGTTTCGTAGTACCTTACGGATAACCCTTCACCCACGGCAACCTGCCATATTGGGAGTCGTCCAAGATGAGATGGAAGCTTATTTTCCACTCTATCGACGCCAGGCTTCATGCAGGAATGCGTGTTTTTCGACACTGGCAGAAAGAGGATCTTCTCCACACAAGTCAGAGAACACGTTGTTTTGCTAGGAACGTTGTCAAGTCTGTGGGAGAGGATTTCGAAACAGACCTCACTGATCCCATAACTACCAACGCTAATAATTACTATGTAAGGTACCTGCGGTAGACGGCACGCGCTTAGAATTACCGGAGTTTCCCGTAGCGGCGTTCAGCCTCGTGGACCGCTCTGGCCGCCGTACAAAAGCCACGTACGTTCCCCGGACCTTTTTTCCAACCGCGCGTAGCCAACAGCCACAAACTCCAAAATTGAGTTCCAACCATCCACAAGCTGAGACATGCTGGTTCTACGATACCTCAACCCACACCCCTTGGGAAGTGCTAAGTACCGGTACTCGAGTTCTCTCGAGCACTCTGTATAGCACTAATATCACCGTAGATAGGTGAAGTGTCTGCTATCATTGGAACTGCGAGAAAGCCAGAGTTGATCCAGCCCGCAAACCTCGGCAATTTTGTCTGTGAGCCTTCAGTAATAGGTAGTCGGTCGGAAATTCTTGCTCGTCCGTCCCAGGTCGTGCTGAAGTAATCATTCATAGCAACGCTACCTTAGGTAGGCATGCCTTCCACCTTCGTTTTCATGCGCAATTGCTCTTTTTCAGTGACATGACTGCTTCATTTTCTCTGTCTGCACTGCATCAAGTCGGATCTTACATGGTCATACTCACAATCCCTCTGCGCAAAGTACATTCGAGCAGGGCTAGATTGCACGTCAGGCTGTCACCTCCGAGCCTCAGATTGGTACATCAGCGTGGCTGTTGCCGTACATGGACACTGATAGGGGCCTTTGACATGGGATTCATAACTATCGACCTCAAACAAGGTGGCGAGGTTTTATTTTTAGACTTCCCACGTGAAAAGACACTTTCACAAGATTGACTTTGCCGCAAGCGATTCTATCTACTTGGTCATGCACAATGTTCGATCAGGGTGTTTGTATAGTGAAGTAGATTTTACAGATCGAAAGAGGCATGCAAAATTATATTTCCAAGTACCTAGGATATATACATGCGTACAATTTGTGGTGGTGATTGGTTGACATGCGAAGAGAATGACCGAGCATATATATATCGTCTAGATCGCCACGCTTGAAGCATTCACATGTAATACTGTCACACACTTGGAAGAATTCCAGCATTTCTGATTCAAGGGCATCATGGCAGACAGCGAGGGCAGTCACGTCGGAACAGCCGCATACATCACGGAGAGGACAAAGCCATCTATCTACACGGCTCACCCTCAATCTTCTTCAGCCAAATCCTTTGTCTTTCATCCTCTGGCGAACGAAAGATCGAGGAGAATACCTTGAGTCAACTGCTAAAAATACCCCATGCTATATAACAGAAGTACAATGAAAAATATCCTTAAAGATATAGATATATCCAAACTGAATCTCTTGGTTCAACCTTGTGCAATTACACTTGACCGTATTCATGCTCCCGTAAACTTCGACGCAGAATACCCCCAGACCGCGATCTTTCCATTGAGTTCCATCATGTCGAACACCAATAGAGGCCGAGGAATGGCAGGGCGCGGCATGGATGATGACACCAGGCCAGTACTTCCAAGCCGCGCGCGAGGCCGAGGACGGATGCCATCTCAAGATGATTCTGCCGGCCGATCAGGCCGCGAAGGTATTTCCTCATTCTGCATCTTTCATTTCCAGTCTTATTACTAAAGAGAGATTTCTTTGCAGGACGAGAAACAGGCCCTCCATCAAGAGGCGGCGGCGCCAGGAATAACCCTATACGAGGTGGCTGGAACAACCCGACAAGACAAGGCGATGGAGGCCCTCCGCAAGGCGGTGCTCGCGCTGCCGCGGCAGCGTATGAGTCTCAGCGTCGCCAGCGTGCAGCTGAAGAAAGGGCAAGGATTCAGGCAGGCCGGTCAAGTGAGTTCTTAGCCAAAAAAAACCTTCGAAGCCTAGGCCGCTCAGCATTTGCTCTCATCATTTCTAACACTCATATTCTGCAGACGCGCAAACCCAACAGCGAGGAGATATATTGCCAGCAGCTTTTTCTTCACAGAAACGGCAGACTCGTACTCCAGTACAGCCCAGTTCCGACACCAGTGGCCTAGCACCAGGGCGAACCATCACTGCTCGTGGCACACAAAAACCCAAAGACAAGGGCAAAGCGCACCCTGCTATCACCAACTATGACGACGAGGACGACGGTAACGACGCTCAGTCACACACCGATTCCAAAGCCCCTGTCCGGCGCAAAGGCACCTCCCTGCCCGTTGACCTCCCTACCACGTACTACGAGGCCCTCCGCCTCGCAGACGCGCCCTCCGCCTACATCAACTACCCAGCCCGCATCCACCATCTCAAATATCCCGCCGAGGAATCCACCCCTTCCGTCGGCCACAAGTGGGAAGACATCCACCTACACCAAAAGGTCTCATCACCCCGCCTCGACACGCGCTGGACTCGCCCCGCCACCGCCGCGGACATAGAGCGCAGCCGGGACTTTTTCGTACGTTTCCACGCTGCTGGCTACGAGCCCTTCATGGGCTTCCGCCCATACACAGACATCCTCTTCCTCGACGGACAATACATGGCGGCAGTCCTGAGCCGCTGCCGCCCTAACGCAGCGACGCCCGAGCATGATGCCGATAGCCTTGTGCCCTTCCTCACGACGTCGGACCGTGTCAAAGTCCGCATTCTTGCCGTCGCAGCCAGTGCCTTTGGGTACGCCCAGCGCGCCCGGGTGTGTGCCGCGCTGGTGCGGGCGTTCCCATCCCTAGCGCGTGTGTTTTTGGTATCGGTAGCAACGGTGCCCCGGCCGTTGAGCGCGGCGTGGGATCTGGAGACGGAGTTTGCGCGGTGGATCAGAATGTCCGAGGCGGCGCAGGTCGAGGCGCAGAGAACAGAGGAGGTTGTGGGCGGTGTGGGTGCGTACGGTGTCGAGCACGGGCTGCTTGAGGAGGAGGATGGGAGCGGGGGAAGCCCGCTGGCGGAGGAGCTCGAAGCATCTTTTGTGCTTGCCCGGGAAAGTGGGCGGCGGACAGCAGACAATCGAGCACAGGCTGAGCAAGACTTGGAAAAGAAGAGAGAGCCTGTGGACTGGGACAAAGTTGACTATAGGAAGATGTTGCACCCTCGCACTTCGACCAGTGATAGAAGCACTGGAAGCAGTCGGAGCAGTGGCGTGACGAGGAAGGTCCAGGTGGAGGCGTACATCATGTTGTATTTCCAGGACGCGTTTGATCGTGCTGTTAGCAACGGCTTGTCAGAAGAGTTGGATCGCACATCCGTCAAGTATCTGAACTTGGATATGAAATAGCTTAGGAGCATTATGAAGTTAGTGCGCATATGAGCAATGTTAGCGATTCAGCATCGCATTTCCCGCACAGTCACCACTTCGAATGAGCTACGCACCTTGAGAGCAATGGTATTGAATAATTTGGGCAAAGCAGATGCGACATTTATCATACCCCAATTGGCAAGCCATATCTTTTGTTGCATGTGGCAAAACCAAGCTATTACTTACACCAATCCTACTCAGAACATGTCCCTAAAACGAGGATACAATTGCTCATCCTCAGCAGGTGTGCCAAAGTCCCCACCGCTCCCAGGGTAGTCATTTGGGGGACCTGTAAAGAAACCATCATTTCCACTTTGGAACTGTTCCCTGTGCGCGCCATTCGCGATCTCCTCAAATATCCTCGTCATTTCCGTCTGCAGGCGCAGACCATTATTAAGGTCGTCGCTGCGGGAAGACCGCTGCCTCCGACCTAGGATACCACTCCCTGATCGCGGCGATGCCCTCCCACCGTGAGGCGTCACGCTTCCCATTCTACTCGAAGGCTGTCGCTGGTGGCCTCCATGACTGGGAGTGAGACCTGGACTTGGCGACGGTTGGTGGCCGCCGCTGCTTACGGAGTTTCGATGAGACCCGTGCTGGTTAGGCCTACTCCCTGCCATCCCGGGGATGGTAAGCGCCGCGTTGTCCCTCTTACGCGAGTCCTCGCCCTGTTGTAGGCCTAGCCTTCCTTCGTAGGATTTGAGATTCTTGACTGTTCGCCACAAACGCTGACTCACCCAACTCTTTGCAGATAGATCTTTGACCAGCTCGAGGGCCATGTGAAACTCATCTCGGCAGTTTGAGCTAAATATGGCTGGCGCATGTGCCGACGCGAGAAAGAGGACAGCGATTGCAGAGGTCAGAAAATGGTGGTAAAAAACTTGAATACGGCGATAAATGACGCTCGAGTTATTCAAAAGAGTGAGATACTGAATGGTTTCCTTGGCGAGGCCGACGACCAGCCGGGCATAATCTTCATTTTGCTTGATGCTCGAGAAAGTATGCAAGACTGGTGTATAAAGCCAAATACGGATCTTTGTGCAATTCTTAGTACGTTGCAGAAACGGAACCAAGTGGAGATAGAACGGCTCACCTGATTCAGTCTTAATCGTGTCCATATCTGGAGACGCTCGATATTATAAGTGGACGTGCCAGGGACTGGGATGTGATTGCCCAGGTTGCTAATCCTGATGCTATCCGGGACTGTCCCATACCACTCCAGAATCTCGTGATCCAGCATCTCGAAATCCTCACGCTTGAGGTCTCGGATAAGCACTGAATCAAAGTAGTCCACCAGCCGCCAGACGTTGGAACTAATCTTCGAGAATTCAATCATGGAGGTAAGATAGGGGTAGTCCTCCTGTAAAATATCAGTACTGAGACACACACACAAGACAAGATCAGAATCCTGTAGCACCTACAGGATACGGCAGGCCCGGGTCAATCTTGTCATCATGAACCACGAACGGAAATCCGGTCCCAAAACTCCACCGCCGATCGAGGACGTACGCAGACCAGAACGTGTTGACGGCGTTTCTGCGATCCTGTTCTCCCTCAATTCTGGCAATGCCGTCTCTGCGGTGGAGACCCATTTCCAGACAAAGGCGAGCCACCTGGCCCATGACTCTCCAAGCCAGAACTTCCTCGTTAGCGAGGAAGCGGAAGCCACCCACGAGGGCTAGAAAGGGTAGATTCGTGACATCGGATGGGTCGCTCATAAGCATCTTGTCGGCGATGGGCTGTATGCTTTCCCACAGACGGTTCGCCTTGGGACTGTTCCCGTGTTCCTCGACCACGAGGGCACAGCACATGATGATCTTGAGCTCCAGTGTCTTGATATTGTTGAATCCTTCTCCCTGTGCGCCAAAATGTGGCGTAGCTAGTCCACTTCTCCTTGCGGCGTCCCGGAAGTTGGCTAGGAACTTGGCATGGGCAATGACATCCTCGATGCTGACCACAGGGTACATAATCCCAACTTCTTCTTCGTGAACTCTACATAGCCGTATCATTTCTTCAGTGTCGAAGTCCCATAGTGGATCTATTGGACGTCTAAGAGGCTCTAGGAAAGAAGCCGAGGCGGGCGGGGACTGCACACCCATGTCGTCCGCAATGATTCCATTGTCGTCGTTTCCTCCGGGTTGGTTTTTTAACATGATCTGCAATGTATTCCTGGCAACGTTGACATGCGATGAAGCACTGGTCGGCCCACGGAACTGCGTGGGGGATCGAAAGTTCTGCATATCGGGCCTGGGTAGGGACGAAGTCGAGGTAGTCGGCGAGGGACCAGAATGGGCGGTGGCAGCTGGTAGCGGCAGGACGCGATCGTTGAGGGGCGCCAGGCGTAGTGTTTCCTGTTGCAGGGCACTCATTTTCTGCTGCAGAGTTTCCATCTGCTCCTGAAGGATAGACAGGCTTTCGTTCATCTGCTTGAACTCGTCCGAGTCCCTGAAGTTGCTGGAACAGCAATTTGGCGCGTAGAGGCATTGTAGGTTGAGGTTGCCGCACCTAAAACAGGGTGTCTCGCCATTGCATTTGATCTTGCGGCGCTTGCACTCGTTGCTGGAAGGGAGTAGACATCAGAGGTCAGCTCGATTCTAGCACAGAAGACTATTGATCATGGCGGGAACAGGGAGGCAAGAGGGGAAAGGGGCCGGGCAAGGTACGCCATAGAGAGGACCATTCATACCATGCGATCGATATATACTGTGGCAATTGAAGAACAAGTCAGCTATTGTTGGTTTCAGGAGCAGCGATGCGACGCGCGAAGGTATTCTTACTCTATTCCTCTTGCTCCTCTGCTGCTTCTGGGCATTGTCCTCGGCCGAGGCATCTGCCCTACGTTTTGCCCCCGCACCGACAATTCCGGAGGGTGCTGGAGACGCACTCGAACCTTGGTTCCTAGTGAAGCTATGCTGTGGTTGACTCGTTTGGTGAAAGCTGCTGTTGGTGGGTGTTGCGATTGTTGACGATGGGGATGCGTGTGCGGAATTTGCTCCGTGCAGGGCGGAACTGGAGGCAGTCTGGGAAGCCCGGGCATAAGCTTGACCCTGACTATGCTGCTGCTGTTGCTGCGCTCCATGCACATGGCTTCTTCCTCCTCCAGAACCTGGCACAGATAATGGCACATGCACAGGCGCCGGCACTGGTGTTGCAGTGCCCGCCATTGGACCGAGAAGACCGGCAGGTGGGATTGGCACTGGCGATGAAAGTGTGCCTGGGAGAAAAGATCTCAGGTCGCTGACCTGCGTTTCTAGATGTTCCATGGTGCCTCGACAGACTCAGACTCAGACTAGGGTGGCTTATGTGGCTGCTCATTGTTGTCATGGCCCGGCCGAGGTGTAAAGGGAGGAATGCAGAACGGTCCGGCCCCAAATGAAGGCGGAAGTGCGGGATGTTGCGATAATGTGCTTTTTGGTAAACTTCGCACGACTGTTTCTGGAGTCGAAGCGGCTCCGCAGCCGTAAGCAGGTATGAGGTATGAGGTATTAGGACTTTCTCGCCAGTCAGGCTGCAAGTGGAAAGGAACTAAGAGGGTACAAGAACCCTGCTTATTGCTCATGGCTCAAGTACTTTGTTCAAAAGCTGTGTTCCTCGTGCTCACACTACCGCCCCACTAACGGCAGAATTGTCTCGGCAGCTAGCCTGATCCCGAGATGGCTTCAACGCAGAAAGCCTACTGTGACAGAGAACTGGCCGGTCAATTGGCCAACGCAAGACTACGGTTACTCAACAATCGCTTTCCAGCAATAAATTTTCCATTAATCTCAACGGCCAAAGCTGAGGAATCACGGGACGCGCGCAGTGATGATGATGATGATACTCAGACACTGAATTCATGTCTACCTGCTGTGTGCACATACAGACATCTGCCGGGGATAGACAGTCCAAGACTGACTATGCGAGATGCCATCGTTGCCTCGCGGAATGGCAAGCTTGCTGCCAAACCCACCCTGATGCGACAAATATCTTGTTGCCATCGGGGACAGGCCTCATCCACCGCATATAGGCTGAATGGAGGTCGTACAGGATGCCATCGTTGCCCTGCGCACCGGGAAATGTTCCACCGGAGCCCCAATTTCCTTCTCACCTTGCACAAATCTTGGCTCGACCGTCTTCAACAGCAGAGCACAAGACGTGGGTAGCTGTGACCAGCCATACAGGATGCCATCGTTGCCCTGCGGACAAGTCAGATCGACTTGACCCCATTTATTTTCAACCCTTTGAAGCTTAGATCTGGAGCAACACCCTCTTTTAGATCTTGATTCCCTCCAAAATAGGCTTCGCCTCCTCACTCTTCCACCAACTGACCCCATCCTCACCAGGGAAGGTGAACCGATCCATACTCTCTGGCTTCATCTCCACACTGTAGCCTGCCTCCTGTGGCGTTTGGTAGTAACCATCCTTAATGACACTCGGGTGCAAGAAGTGCTCGTGCAAGTGGTCCACGTACTCAAGCACGCTCAATTTCCCACTCACCACCACATAGTCGATCGTGCTGAGGTGCTGCGTATACTCGGGCAGTCCAACACCACCCGAGTGGGGCACGATGGGGACGCCATACTTCTTCGCAATTAACAATACCGCCAACACCTCATTGACACCTCCCATCCGGCACGCATCGATCTGACACACATCAATCGCTCCGCTCATGAGCAGCTGCTTGAACACCACCCGGTTCTGGCACATCTCTCCCGTAGCCACGCCGATACCGTATGGCTTCAACGCCTCGCGAATCGCCTTATGGCCCAGAATATCATCCGGGCTTGTCGGCTCCTCAATGAACCACGGCTTGAACTCCTTCAGCTTCTCCATGTACTCAATCGCCTCCGGCACACTCCACACCTGGTTCGCGTCCACCATTAGCACATTGCCCTGGTCGTAGCCGATGATCTCCCTTGCAATCCCCAATCGCGTTCGATCCTGCTCCACGCTCCCGCCCACCTTGAGCTTAAAGTGCTTGTAGCCCTTGGACAATGTCTCGCGCAGCAACCCACGCATCTTGTCCTCGCCATACCCCAGCCAACCCGCGGATGTTGTGTATGCCGGCACAGCACGGCTATTCTCAGCGTCCTTAATGCGTTGGGCCTTACCCGCCTCGCTCTCTGTGAGCAGCGCGACGGCCTCCTCGGGCGTGATCGCATCCGTAATGTAGCGGAAGTCGATACAAGCAACAAACTCCTCGGGCGTCATCTCAGCTACAATCCGCCACACGGGCTTGCCCAGTACCTTGGCCCACAAATCCCAGATAGCGTTGACCACGGCGCCGAGCGCCAGGTGGATCACACCCTTTTCGGGCCCAATCCAGCGCAACTGGGAGTCGTTGACGAGGTGCCGCCATGTCTTGCCCCAGTTGGTGCCGACGAGGTCGGACAGCTTGCGTCCCTTTATGCGGTCGGCCACATGGTCGATGGCTGCGCAGACGATGTCATTACCGCGGCCGATGGTGAAGGTCATACCGTGGCCGGTAAAAGCTGAATCAGACGTGGACAGAATGCAGTAGGCGGACGAATAGTCACCCGCGGCATTCATGGCATCGCTGCCGGTCTTGTCAAGTGAGGTGGGGAAGCGCACATCGCGGGTGGTCCATCCTGTGATGGTGAGGTCGGCGGAGGCCATGTCTGTGTTATGAGGGACTTTTATGAGGGAATATGAGATAGGAGGATCAAGGAAAAGAATCAAGACACCAACACGTGAGCTACAGAGTAGACGAGACTGTTCTATGCGAGGCTAAGTTGCTTTTTACGAGGGAACACGGAGACATTTATATAAACACGAATTACCATCCGGCTACCTTGCCCGGCCTACAGCCGCCCGCTGGATTGCAGCATCCGACGCGTGTGCCGCAACCTGTAGCCAACGCTTGTCCTCGCAGGCCCTGACTTGCGCTTGTCAGAAGATGGCATCGTCGTTAAGAAGGAGGGCTTCCTTGCATGGAACTGGCGATGAGGGGTCGTAGCGGGGGTTGCCTGCAGGGCGATCCTGGCCGATGATTGATGGAAAAATACCCGACGGAAGAACTGCACGTCTGTAGAGAACATTCTTCCAGGGACGCCAATTCAACATCGCGCCGGTCTTTATCCAATTTCGGTCAAGAGATGCCGGTAATTCTTCTCTACATTTTCTAGAGTACTGTGATTTAGTCTGCCCATACTACAGTATACGCCCTACCATCGGGTCCTTGATACTAAAAGCTTAACAAATTACGGGCGACCAACAATAACATTATGGAAGAGCGGCTGGCGCCTACAATCTTCCTCAAAATGATAACAGCATGTTTCCAGCTGACAGATTTCTCGAAGTCGGCCGAAAGGATGATTGTGGGTATGCCCAGAGCTGAAAATTCAAAGGCTGTCCTCCCATTCAATATGTTTGCGATTTAAATAGGTTGGGTAAATGCGAGGTATGATAACCTCGAACAGAGCCTTGTTGCATTTCCGAGTTTCTCAGCAGCACTGATCAGGTAGATTCTCTATTCCCAGTGTTTTTTTTAATCTCTCTATCCGCGCATTTACAGAGGTCCTCCTGCTTCGTGATTATGTGAGTCTCAACTTTCCCAGTAGCCAAGGTACCTAGGTAAATATTCAGGATATCCCTCGGTTCAGACCATGACACTCTCTAACTTCCGAATCACTCGTTCCCCAAACTCCAGCTGAAGCCGAGCATCATAATTTGCTTGATCACTCAGACCATCGAAGCTGTCAAAGCCGAAGTCACCAGACAAACAGCTCGCCACTGTCGCCATGTAGGCATCGCCCACGTCTGCCGCAAGACTCATCAAGCAGTTGTCGCTAAGCAGCCGTTTCTGTGTATCCTCAATCTCAGCGAGCCCGATTCCTGCTGCCATATCGATCCCCAGAATGGCGTGCACGGGTTTCCACATTCCTATCTCGTATAATACAACACCAAGGCTGTAAATATCGTAGAGCTTCTTGAAACCATCCCTACCCTCTTGCGGGTATTCGAATTGTGTCAACGGGTGACGGTAAAGATCGTGGTAACGGTTCTCAGGCCTCTCGGTCACCTTCGCAGGACGTGAAAAATCAAAGCCAGTAAGATATGGTGGAGCAGGAGGCTTGAACGGGAAAACAACATTCTCGCTCCTTAGACCTTTGTGAAGCCAATTCGAAGCGTGTAGATACCAGATGGAAGTAGCCACAGCTCGAGCGATCTGCAGTCTTGTTGTCAATGATGGTTTTGGCCGCGAAGTTGATGCAATCATGTCAAGAAGACGAGGAGGCGGAAGGTTCCCTGCTCCGTGGAATACAAAACCAAAACGAGTCTTATCTGCCTCGTGGATATATCCAAGACAGTCCGGAACACTGAATTGTTCTGGTTTCTGCTTGTCATTAAGAAGTGTAGCAAGCTTTGCTATCCGGCCTTCGATATGTGGGGGCGGATTATTTTGTCTACCAATAGGCTCATCTAATACTCTATATCAGCTTGAATCCTGAGAAGGGGGACATCATAATCTTTTAGAATGCACAAAGACATTACTTACAATATTTCCATTCCACCCATACTGGCACTGTCTCATAGATACCCCAAGTCCTTACAGGCTCGTTTTCTGACAAGTTATCTGCCTCTCCATCGATGTAGCGGCCTTCGTCAAGTAGTATCTGAGTCAAGTGCGTGCTAGGCGGTTCACCAAGGTAATCTCTGACTCTGAGCTCTTCGAAGGAATGTCCCGCCTCAGTCATGGCTGTGTGAATTGCCTTAAAACGTGCAAGCTGAAGTAGTAGTTGCTCGTGCGCCGAGATGCGTCTATAAAGACTCGTCGCTTTGAGAGAGGCCATTACGCCAATTAGTTCATCAATTTGATCATGCGATTGTATGATTCCCATGAAAGTGTTCTCCTGCATTCGAAGATGAGTATCCTGTTGCCGCTGTCCAAAGAAGTAGGTCAGGTTCTGATTGAGAGCAGCGAGCTTGGCTAAGAGCAATTCAAATGCTTTTCCGTCAAAGCTTTTCCAGCTAACTTTTCGAGGGAATATCCGTGTCCTTTCAGCAAAGGAGACTGCTTTCCTCTGGAGGCTGGAGTTGAGCTTCAGAGGAGAGGCTTTGGGGGAATCGTGGAGACTTCGTTTTGCGATGCAGGCATTCATTTGGTCAGTTTCCTGCCATCCGGTAAGCTTCGCCAGATCAAGCAACACGAGCCTGATTTCTTGAAGTGCACCGTTTAGCTTGTGTAAATTAAGCTGCAGACCGGAAGTGAGTGTCCTTTCGTCCTCTGATAGGTTTGCCAGGACCGCCCAGTCTACGAGCTTGTCTCGTTCAATCTGGAGGCGAATACGAAGGTAAAGACTGTCCTTTGGCATACTTTCCGCGTCTATGAGCAACTTGTATACTGATATGTATGTATTAGTAAAAGAGATTCGCCATGTATCAGAAAGCGCTCCGTCTAGCAGATCCGCTAGCCATGGGTATGCAGAATTGCACTTCAATACACACCTTTGACGCATATTGCGAAGAGCTCGAAGCTCAGGGAAGTAGAGTCCATTCTGGAAAAGGCTGAGATTCTGTGTGATTTCAATTGCGATCTCTCTTGCAAATTCGTCAAGAATAGGATCTGTTGGACTGGACTCGGGCTGGGATTAGGTAGGGGGATCCTTACGGAAACCTCCACTCAAATGTCTATGAATTCAATGAAGCTGCAGTTCTTAGGACCACATTGAGTGATATGAAGATGCAGGTGATTGCCAGTCTGGCCGGTTTATGGCCCCCGTCAGTCGACTGTGATGCCGCTTACGTGAAGCGGTCTCGACCATGGCTAGGCCACCTGCATCTAAATTTGCATTGAGAAGCCCGTTGAGGATGAAAGACACGTTCTTAGAAGCCATTCGCAATTTCAGAGGAATGTGTATGATTCAAAGCTTGGACTTTGCCCTTACACTTATATCCTGTGCGACTTTAGAGTCTCCCCTAAGCTTGGGAATTTCGAAGCCAAAGGACTTGTCATCATCTGCACCCATTGATACAAGCCACGAGCGCCATGAATATTCGCAGCATTTATTCCACAAGTTGTATCTCCCAGAATAGATTCAATTCACTACGGAGTTGGGGGTATCAGGATCGCAGCCAAGGGAAGTGGTTGAAAAGTCTTGTTATTTCCAGGTGAGAATGGCGTTTTGGGAAACGTCAATCAACGATCAAAGTCAAAGTCACCTTCAAATGTATTGTATGTTGTGTGCCAGGGACTCGGCATTGTGGGGCTAGGAGGTTGGGCCCATGTGTACACCTACCGAACACCAACAGGCTTATGACATCCGCAGTGAAAAAGCCCCGCAAAGCCACGCTTGGATCCTCGCAACACTCCCGACATTTCACCACTGATTATTGAGATCGAATTTGACACAATCTCACCTCAGCTCAATGTGTTCACCTATTATTTCAGACTTACATTGTGGCTGATACTTCACTTGGCGGGTGTGCGTCAGGCTCAGCATTGCCGGCCTTGAAACCTTGAGCGTCCCCCCTTCTTGCTGACTCCTTCTCACCAGAGTAAGAGGAGTCAAGCCACAAATATGGCGTCCTGGATAGGATCACTCGCACTGGTCATCATAGTGCCTCTGCTTATGTACGGTAGCTTCTCACGCCTGACACACGGGCGTTATACACCTGCGGTTCGTCTTTCACTCCTCCCCTCCCCCACCGCCTAAAAAAACGACCAGCGAAAAGCGAAGACACGGTCCCATATCTCAAAGCACCGAACTAGCCAGGCTTTTCAACAATTCAAGCTGACTACCCACCCAGTTCTATGCCTACCAACTAGACCGCGCCCCTGATAATGCTTCCACGCGTCTGGTGCCCTTTGGCGATCTTGTCTTTGCTGCGGGGCTGATCTACCCGCCCTCTCGCGCAGTGGCAGCCAGCTTGTGTGCACTTTTCATGTTTGGCGGAGTTCTGCATCGAACTATCGGGGAAGGTAAGAATGCGGCGGCTGATCTTGCGATGATGTTGACGGTATTGATTATTTCACTGGACACCGTACTTGGAGGCGAGTGACACGGTAACAAGGAAGCAGGTCGGCTACCGAGAGAATAGGGGATAGGAGACCAGCACGACTTTCTTTTGTTCGCTTCATCGACATACGATGGACTAGCAGCGCATGGTTGCACTCATATTCCATGATTATGAGGTCTCAATTTCCACGTATTTCCACAACGCCTCCGCAGATTTTGGTAAGAGGCCTTCGATAGTGAGGCGCAAAGTATATCCATATCCTTCACTTACAACCGAGGGCCAAGAGCAACCTCTGCCCGGCGGATGCCAACTTAGAATTGCCATGGGACGCGACAGGATGGGTCTCTTGCGTCAAGGGATCAAGGTCTCCTAGGCGATATATCTTCCTTTGCTTGCATGACCGGTATCTTAGGGCAACCTTGTTGTTGGACCACGAGGAAGGACATCGAGTCAAGCTTCTGATTTAGAGTATCAGGCGGATCACGTTGAAGGTCGTGCGGTAGCCTCTCCTTTCACGCAAACCACTATCCACGCGCGGCAAAGGCCCATATCCTCAAGGTGGACACATAACCATCAAAGCTTCAAATATAGTTCTCATTCATCTGAAGTGAGATGTCCAGACCTCGCAACTCGTAGTATTTCTTCCTCCATGCCACTCACATGCTCGAACCTTACACCGGCCTTCTCCAGTGCATCCCGGCCGGTGTTTTCCTCCACAAACTCCTTCGGCTCCATGACGCCCACATACACCACGTCAATGATCCCGGCAAGCTGCAAGATCCTTTCAGCACAGGGTTTATTCCCGCTCAACCGTTTCGAGCAGGGTTCCACTGTGGTGTAGAGTGCCAGTTTCCCAGGCAAGACATCTCTCAGCTGCTCCTCTGGGACTTTGTACTTTTCAGCTAGTTTCATGAGACAGCACTGCTCGGCGTGTGTGTTGCCTTCGAGCTCGAGGGTGTAGCCTTCAGCCAGGATTGTGTTGGTGGACTGATTTACTATCACAGCGCCGACACAGTAATTTGTTGGTTTGGGTGGGGATCTCCTGGCAAGACTGAGGGCGCGTTCCATGTAGGCACGATGGTCGTTGGGCCTTGAGTCAGCCATCTTTCAAGAGCCTGAAAGAAGGCAAGGCAGACTGTCCTGCAGATGTTGCAGATGTTGCAGTAGAGCTCACCAAATGATTTGGAGTTGACGTTGAGTGTGGGGCATCAAGTCAGTACTGTACGCCCTGATCCATGTCGCCGGGAACGGCACCGAGCAAGGACCCTTAAGATTCGACGCGTCTTTCGGGTCGCGTTCTCCATCTCAAACTGCCGCTCAGCTCTGTAAACCATCAAGCGCATTCATTCGAGCACACTCATCTTACGCACGCAAGTTCAACATGTCCAAAATTGAAGACAACATGGAGCCCGAGCCTCCAGTCATTGATCCATACGAGGTTCTCGGGCTCGAGCGCAATGCAACACCGGACCAAGTCAAGCAGGCGTACCGCAAGGCCGCGCTGAAGCACCACCCAGGTACAGTTCCATCACTGGGCGAATGATATATTACACTTCACTACGACAAGATCATTGACAATTGTTTCCGAATTCTACAGACAAGGTTCCAGAGTCCCAAAAAGCCGAAGCCCATACCACCTTTCAGCGCATCGCACTCGCCAATGCAATCCTCTCAGATCCTGCCCGGCGCAAGCGCTACGACACTACAGGCAGCACATCCGACTCCATCGTTGATAGCGAGGGCTTCAACTGGACCGAGTACTACCGAGAAGCTTACGCCGACGCCATTAGCACCGACGCCATCAACAAGTTCGCCGCAAAGTACAAGGGCAGCGACGAGGAGAAAGACGACCTGTTGGTGGCGTACGAGAAGTGCAAGGGCGATATGGACGCCGTGTACGAGACTGTTATGCTCAGCAACGTGCTGGAAGATGACGAGCGCTTCCGCGAGATCATCGACGCTGCGATTGAGAGTGGCGACGTGAAGGCCTTCAAGAAATACACGGGCGAGAGTGCGGCGAAGCGCGAAGCAAGGATCGCGGAGGCTAGAGGTGAGGCGGGTGAGGCGGAGGAATATGCGAAGGAACTTGGGGTTCATGAGAAGCTGTTTGGTGGAGACAAGAAGGGCGGCGGAGACAAGAAAGGCAAGGGCAAGGCGAAGGGGAAGCCCAAGTCCAATGGCGAGGATGCACTGGCGGCGCTCATCATGGGTCGGCAGAAAGAGCGCGGCGATGCGTTTCTAGACCAACTGGCCGAGAAGTATGGCGCAAGTACAAGCTCAAAGAAAGGGAAGAAAGGCAAGCAGGCTACGGAGGACGAGCCAGACGAGGCGGCTTTCCAAGCTGCTGCCGCCAGGCTTGGGTCCAAAAAACAGAAGGCGAGTGAAGATGCGGCGCCCAAGGCCAGCAAGAGGTCGAAGCGTTGATCAATTTTTCATGGTTCACCTACTTATTTCACTTCGGCTTGGCGTTCGGTTCTCGGTCAAAAGCAGGGCAATCCATGGGGTCAGGTTGGGGCAAAGGCGTATGTTGAATGACTGTATGATCATAGAGCACCTTAGATTCTGAGGCAATGATATCCGCGGTATTGGTTCCTTGTCCGTTTTGTTCCACTGATCTTGCGTCTCTGGCATGGTGCGTCCAGTCAAAAATTAGATGCCTTCATTAGCTATTTCCCAGAGGATATAATTCCACAATGTCAGTGAGTGAGACCGGTGACATGATATAAATCGGGAAGACTACTTCAACATCGCAGCCTCGCTCCATTCCAAGCTCGGATAGTGTCGGCTTTCAATGAAAGCAGCACCCTAACCCCCTTGCAGGTCAGCTCCGTCTTTCGGCCGTGATAGACGGACCTCCTGCCATACATCAGTCGGGAGGGCACTTGCAAAGATAATTCGAGAATACAAACATTCTCTTCCTTCTTTTGTCTTCGCTTCTCACGGTCATATCATTTCAATCCCACAAAAAGATGGCTTCAGATCTCTCTTCCCAGACCATTGCCTTCATAGGTAAGTTGAAGAGAGAAAAAACGAGTAGCAAATATCCTACACCTCTCATATTAGTACTCTCTCTGAAAGATGCTCTCCTGAGAGGAATGGGATTTCGAGATGCCTCGTTCTCACCTACCTTTCACTACACTACACGATATACTAACAAACATTCCCAGGCGGCGGCAACATGGCCTCAGCCATAATATCGGGTCTCGTCAGCAAGTCCTTCGCCGCCCACAAAACCGCCATCCACGTCTCGGAGCCCTGGGATGTCAATCGCGACAAGATCGCCGCCCTCGGCGTGCGCACCACAACCTCCAACGCCGAGGCCGCTGCCGGCGCCAACATCCTCATTCTGGCCGTCAAACCCCAAGTTGCAAAGGACGTATGCACCGAGCTCGCCAGCACCTTCCAGTCCCCCCTGCCGCTCATCGTGTCCATCGCCGCAGGCATCACCGTCTCGTCCCTGCGGAAGTGGTGCACCACGCCCTCAGGTGCCGCCCCGCCCGTCGTGCGCGTCATGCCCAACACGCCCGCGCTGCTGGGCGAGGGCGCCTCAGGCGTGTATGCTGGCGAGGGTGTGAGCGAGGAGCAAAAAGCGCTGGTGACGGCCCTGCTCGACAGCGTGAGCAAGGTGACGGAGTGGGTCGACAAAGAGGAGCTGCTAGACGCCGTCACGGCGGTTTCCGGCAGTGGGCCAGCGTACTTTTTTGCACTGGTCGAGCATCTCGCGGCAGCGGGTGTAGCGCTGGGGCTGAGCGAGGCGCAAGCGACGCGGCTGGCGGCTCAGACGTGTCTGGGCGCGGGGCAGATGATGGTGACGGATGAGAAGACGAGCCCTGCGCAATTGCGGCGCAATGTGACGAGTCCGAAGGGAACGACGGAGGCGGCAATCAAGAGCTTTGAGTCGAGTGGGTTTGCGGAGATTGTGACGAAGGCAGTGAATGCGGCCGCGGCAAGGGGTGAGGAGTTGGGGAGGACGTTGGGCGAGATGTGAGTGTCCTGTTGAGTGATTCCAATGGAGGAATGGATCTACTTCTGCTGGATACCTTCATACCTAGCCTAAACAAAGTCAATCTGTTGTGATGGAGGGTCTACCTGCCTTATCTTAGGGGATTTGGTCAAGCATCTGGGGAAATAGATTGGGCAATTCGTTTTGGTCGGCTTTTTTTTGGGGTGGGGGGGTCAATGAAAAAGAAACACTGTATTTCACGAACATACGGAATGGATTCGATTTATAATGGAACGCCTAAGCCATGACACCCATGGTCGTTGGGAAGAAGTCCCAAGTCAACACCGTGAATTTTTATGATACAAATGGGAATAATACACTCGCACACTTTTCGAGCCAGCACCGTCCCCAGTTCCCGATCCATTATTGCTGACCATTGCTTACCTTTCCTTCGCATGCCGAATGTGTGTTTGATATGAATACAAGACGGTTCGTCTGGCCCGTCATGGGGATCCTCAAGCCCTACTTGTCCAACTCGACCCTGCGCAGCCATCGCAGCGAGAGTCCCACGTTAACGCTGCAAGCCAGCCTGAAAACGCATGATGCTCCAGACCGGGGTGAGAGATGCTTTGCCATGCTATACTTTTCCAACGGAGATAGTCCCGTAATTTTCCCATACTTAATCTATTTCAACCGCAGCACTGAGAGGACAGCAGCGCCCGGGCCATCCAGCGCATCACTGGGCATGGCATAAAACGCAACTGCAATAATGACATAGAGACCGAACAGCATAGCGCCCTCGAGGTAGTTTGACTTGCCGTCGAGGATGGTATACGTGACCACAAGGACTGAAATGAAGAATGAGACGGTCTCGACTGCGTCTATGCGTTAGCACATCATTTATTACTTGAACGAATGATGCATGGGATAAAGACACTTACAAGTTTCGAATTGGAGATCCATCTCCTTCCCCATTGCCCAGCCAAGAAGCACGAGGAAAGGCGTGACAAGCAACGCGATCTGTACGCTCGATCCGACGGCGACACCCATGGCCAGATCCATCTTGTTGCGAACGGCCACGACGCATGCAGTAACATGCTCTGCAGCGTTTCCGACGATCGGAATGAGAATGAGGCCAATGAAGTTCTTGCTAATAGCTCCCGTGGCGACAATGGCATCAATGCTATCCACAAGATAATCGGCGCAAATCGAGATGACGAGAGTGACGCCAATGAGGACCGCAGCAGCTGACCATGCACTCATCGAGGCCTCATCCTCCTCTCCGTTCTCCTCCTCCTCTTCGTCGTCGGGTACTTCAGGGTTGAACAGGTTCTTATGCGTTCGAAGCTGGAAGTACAAGTAGAGCACGTAGAGAAGCAGCAAAATGATAGCGGTCCCTCTTGACAGGACCAAGATACTCTCTTTGGCGGAGCCCGGGTTAGGACCCCTTTCAATGACCATGGCGAGAGTAGCCGGTATAACCATTGATGCTGTCGAGAGGGTCATGAGAGAGCAGGCGGTTTGTGCGGTGCCAGAGGCAAAGATCTGCTCTGTGCCACGGCCGCGCTCGTCGGTCATGTTGGTGATGCCACCCAAGAAGAAACACATGCCCAGGACCAGCAACAGGTTGGACAAGATAGAGCCCAGCATGGATGACTTGACCACTTCAATTTGGTCATTCTGCAGAGCGATGATGCTGACCTGGATTATCATCAGCTAAATTGGTCCACCACATGACTAGGATGGTTACATACGATCAGCTCGACAGCGTTTCCGAAAGTGGCGTTCAAGAGGCCACCAAGGGTCTCACCCAGCTTGACGGAGATTTCCTCTGTCGCAAAAGAGAGAATAGAAGCCAAGGGGATGATTGCGAAGAAGTTGAGAGTGAAGACAGCTGCAGCACCCCACTCAAGCACACCAGCGAGGATACCAAGCGGGACGAAGACAAGCAGCACATTCACATAACCTGATGCTAGTGGTAAGCACACGATTTACGTAATATGTGGGCGGATGCTCAGCCTTGTCTGTCACAAGGCTGTGGCTATAAAAGTAGGAGAGACGTACTACTGAACAAAGTGATCTTGATGACGTTGAAAACGTGCACCGGCCAGCTCACGAATGGATTATGGCTGTCCATACCAGGAGTCGTCTTGGAATTAATAAACACATCGCGCCAGAAGTGGTCGTGTTGGTGGTGGTCTGGCGCACCGTCGCCGTTGATTAGAGGCGTGGTCTCACTGGGGTGCTGATGGCTTGACCCATCGGGCCTGAATGCGGCAGTGGTCCGCATGATGGTTCTGACTGCGTCTCGGAAGTCTCGCGTTACTGTTTCGCGACCGGGTGCATGGCCGTTGATTAGCCTCAACCCTCCTAGGTGCTATGGCTGTGAGTGCACCGTGACCTCCTCCCGAGCAGAGGTAGCGAGGAAGAGGGGATCACGCAGCACAGTTGGACATGGGCTTGACAGATGCAGGTAGGACAGGAGAGATTGGGCTGATATTGATGATGGCAGCAGAGGAGAGCAGAATTGATCAGGCTAAAAGCAGCATGGTGCGGACGGAGGAGGAAGCCAGAAGAGGAGGTTTACAGGAAGGAGAGCGTTGTGAAACAGTAATAAAAGGGTGTGGACGTTGCAGCAAGGCTGTGCAAAGAGGAGGCGGATTGAAAAGGGTCACTCACCAACCATACTTGAATGAAGAACGGTCGAGTCGTCCTCTCAGTGGTGTAAGACAGAACAGACAAGACAAATTGGGGCGGACAGGAGTGCTAGGTTGATCCTAATACGCGCCAAGCCGGATGTTATCAGGACTTGAGGCTTGATATCACAGCTGGAGGTTGTGAGTGACTCGTCGACTTTAGTAGGGCAGTACAGCCTCAACAGCGGGATTGGGTGAGAGATTTCACTCTTACTTTCACGTTCACGGGGTGTTACGGGGTGCGGCAAGCGGGTGTCGTGTAGTGCGCTAAAGACGTGTCGGGTCTAATGCGTAAATGCAAGCTTGCGTTGACGGTGTGTCAGGGCGAAAGAGTATTGGGTGGGGGGGAGGTAGCTCCTGTGCGATAGCTTTGCTTTGCTTGATTCTTGAGAGCAGTGGCTGTGAAGCTGTAGCAATATGCAGTACGAGTACTGTAATAACTCTGAGTCGATCTGGTGTGCACGTGGCTGGAGGCAGGTGAGTGGAACCCAGGAGGTGATGTCGGGATCTCTGCAGCTCGTCTGTGTCTTGGCTATTCCGGGGTTTTGTATTTGACAATGATGACGATGTTTGAGAAATCCCGTGAAAGATACGGAACTGCCCAGGTGAAATGCGTGCCGGTGGGTGGGTAACAGGAGTAGCTCCTATCTTTCCGGAAGCGGAATTGAGGTGTTGACAGGTCCAAATGCCAGAAAGGACACCGCTGTTCTTGGTGAATTGGCGCCCAGACCAGTAATATAAAGTATAAAATGTGGCGTGGATACCAGCCAACAAACAAAATGTGTAGAAGTGAAGATGAACAGTAGAAGGAGGATCTGGGGTTACACGTCAGATGCAACCTCAGCTTTGGCAATTGAACCCTGCTCTTAGCGAGACAGCTCAGGGCGAGCCAGGTAATGAGGTACTTAGGTACAAAGTACTCTGCAAAGGGGACGATCCGCCCTTGCACGTCACCTCTTGACGGGCAAGTAGATCTAGAGAGGCAGGATTTAAAAGCACCCGAATTCCCAAAAGTTGGAATTGCTGCCCTGTTTATTAGTTTCCTTTCGAATGAAACAAGCCCCCGAAGATTCGAGAGCTGACGGCCTCTGACGCACATATGGACAAGTGTCGGGCCCTTTTGAACTGGCGCGTCTTGGCATCTCATACATATCAGTAACCTCTCCTACACACGCGGCCCACGCTACACCTCTGTGGCATCTTGGTACAATTTATGCCCAGACTGCCCAGAATACCGGGGGCGGCAAAGTCATTTCCACGTCAGATTGGTCGATGCGTCGCATCGGAGATTCAAGCACTTGAACTAAGGGTCCTACACAGACTTGGCTGCATGGGCGGCCTCAATTCTGAAGTAACACTATGGACCTAGTACGTATGTTGAGTGGGTTTTAGGGTGAATTGTCATGATTGCTGGCAGACTTGGGTAGTAGGGTACTTACTATGCTAAGTATCGCGGTCCTTATCGATAAGTTACTCAAGTATATCGCGTGCGGGTCAGACGTGACGTGCCGTTTGGTTTCCGCGGTACTCTACCCCCCTCAAGTGTTTTTTTTTACCTTCACATCTCGCAATCACACTGCAGTTGCACGCGATTATTGGAGTCAGTGTCGATACAGCACGAAGCAATCCAGAAGAGCACCAAGTACCAGCTGAGGAGCTGGACTACATGTGGCAGATGGCACGAGTCACTCTGAGCCCAGAAAACCACGGACCCGGTCATTTCGAGTACGCCTCACCATGGCCACAAGACTTAATGGGAAACAGACTCGGAAATCAGCAGAAATAGTAGACGAAATCGACGGCTTTCCTCTCTATCCACAGCACTGTTTCAAGCTCTCGCCCACCGTCAATACCTATCCTCATCTGCGCGCCTCCGACATCGACGCTCTCACCACCCACTCGGGCTTCCACGGCCAGAATCTCTTCTTCCACCTAAACCACCCTATCCAGTGGGTCCGAATAGCAGGCATAGTCGTTGCTGTCGACGAGTACCCTGGCCGCCGCATCTATACCGTCGATGACAGCAGCGGTGTTTGCATTGAATGCTTGGTCGATGTCCCTAGGGCCGATGCTGCTCTCACTGCCGCAGTTGTTGCGGCAAAGGTGGACTCCAAGACCGACCACAAATCCAACTTGGCAATACCTGCGCCAAAACGCATAGTTCCCGAAGAAGTCGACGTTGGAACTGTCATCGATGTCAAGGGTGGTTTGTCGTTATTCAGAGGCAACAAACAAATCAAGATCCTCAAGGCCACCATATTGCGGTCCACCGAGCAGGAGGTTGCCTTTTGGGAAAAGGTCCGGAAATTCAGGCGAGACGTCCTCGAAAAGCCGTGGCAATTGACGGACAAGGAGGTCAGGAGGTGCCGCAAAGAGGAAGAGAGACGGAAGTAAGGCACGTCCGCGATTTGCGTCCCATTGCTTCTGCGCACTCGCGGTCAGGCTCGCCAGCTGCCATATGTCGATTCCAATGGTGTCTGCGCTGCTGCCACTGACGAGCATTGGCTCCAAAGACCAGTGAAGACAAGGACCTTACGACTTGGTACTGCCTAAAATGGCCTCAATACCGGCGCCTTGACCGACAATAACTTATTCCCACCCAGTGGACGATGCTGCACTGGGACGTTCCCAAGCAACGGCGAGTCACTTGCTTGAATGTGAGCTAACCTGTTGCCATTTGGCTGAATGAGATTGACAGAAGGGCTCTCGGAGATGGCCAAATCTCCAGAACAGGGCCTGCAGGAGCCCACTAGGAGCTGCAGGACTTGACACGGCCTCTGCTACTATCTGGATAACACTGCTGCGTTCCAGTGCACAGGTCGAGTCTAGTGTACCTATAAGCATGCGGGTTCACCTCCTGACTCCGGCTTGAGACTGAGGCTCATCTCGCGCTCGACGTCCGCCTGAGCGTACCGTGGCTTTCATTGCCTTCCTGCTGGAACTCTGCCTGCCCGCAAACGATCCTTCAGCATTTGAAGAGAGGATGGGACGGCTCTACGAGAGTGTGAGATTGGTGCAAGATCGACCTAAAGCAGGTCATTGCTTCCGGAGAAATGACGGTTTTTGGGCGTGGGTATTATACTCGTATCTTCACTTAAAGCCCCTGTTGCTCGGCTTGTACGTTGCCCACTCATCAACGCCCGCCAAGCTGCGGTCAATGGGCCGATTCAGCAATCTCAACGCGACGAAACCGAAAATTAACGCTCGCGGAGCTTTCTTCCTGGCAGGACGCGCCAGTCGCCAACCCGTGACCCTACGCAAAGGCACTCAACTCACAATCATAACTGCAGATGGTGTGTTGTCGAATCAAACAACGTAAGTGGAGGATGATGTGCTTTCGATGGAGAGATGGATATTGAAGGCTCCATTAGCGACGTGGCTCTGCATGTGACCCAGTCACTAGCAATTGTGTGCGTGTCATCGTAATATGAAGATTGCGAATCGATTGTCGTACAGCACGTCGATCGCCGGGCTTCACATGGAGCATTCAAGACGCGATGTGCGTGATGCTTCCACAAGTACTAGATAGGTGCCCGGGCAGGCCGAGAAGCTGGGGCTTCATCGTGGCGATAGCGCACGATTTTGATGTATTCCTGCATCTCATTTGCAGGCAGGACCTTCGCAAAGATACTCAGCCAAGGCTTGTTGCATATCGTCAAGGCTTCAGATATTCTCCGGGAGCACATTATTTGGTAGTGACCCACTTAACAAATCCCTGCGTTATGTCGGAGTAAGGAGAGCCCTCGCGTGACCAGGTTTGCTACACCCCTTCGGTAGAACTCAGAAATGTTCTGCGCACCACTCAATTGCAATAACTACAATATAGGTCCAACCGATCTGTATAGCGACATGGATGTGAAGAAGTAGCAGAGCATGCTGAGGCCCTCGGAGCGTCCAGCCACCAGACTGATGGGTGTCACACCGCGTTCAGGCCGGTGAGCTGAACATCACCAAGAAGGGCAAGCCACAGGGACGGTATTCTCCGCCACATATTAGTTTGTGTGATGGGATATGGTATATTCTAGCTAAGCGATTTGCTGGAAACGGAAAACGGCCAAAGGTGTGAGACATCTTATTTTGTACTTAACACCTACTGTAATCGCAGTTATAGGCGAGAGAGGTCTAAGTACCTCTAAGCAATATCCCAGTCCTCAGCAATCTGTTGCGTGCATCATCAAACACTCCACCATGCCTGCTCTGTCATAAAACCGGGATTCTTCAAGTGCCGCAGCCCTACCAAGCATAAACATGGAGGTGGAACAAGAAGAAAAAAAAGGATTATACAAGTCCAGCCGTTGGTCGTCTTCCTAGAAAACTCCAGGTAGTTGTCTAACGCTGTAGTATCGAGTCCGACAAAGCCACCAACGCCGCTGTGCCCTTCCATAGGGTAGCAGTGGAGTATTTGCGCAGATGTGACTGCGCACGAGCTATCACCTCGCCCGTCAGCTCATCAATTCGTACTCAATGTCACAGCATAAAGAGGCGTTTGGCGCGCCACGGCTTGCACCCTGCTTCCTTTCTCTTTCGTCGTTGTTATTGTTTCAGTCGCCCTTTTGCCCCCGTGGGGCGATATGATGTAGGGCGAAACAAAAGTGCAACTAGAATTTCTCAAGAATCGTCTGGCTGACGCTTCATCCCTACCAACTTATAGTGTGCCCACTTATTACCTATTTTGGGTATATACGTCGCTTCCCCCCTCCCCCATCATCTTCTCTCCCCTCGTGCATCGGGGACAACGGCTCGCCTTTACCGCTTGCCGTGGTCCGTTCTTCCATCACTCTCCCGGGGCGCCGGGGGGAGATTTACACTGGGCATGCTTCGGGGAGGGGAGGGGAGGATAGTGCATATGCGTGGTGCTCGGGCGGCCGTGACCGCGCGCACAGCGCTGAGCCAAGGTCGCCGAAAGGGCGGGTCCCGGGGGAGGGGGTCTGTCGGTTCTACATCGTACATTATACCCACGTGGGAGTCTCGTGCCGAGTTGCATAGGCAGAAGTACAGCTGAAAATAAGCATGACGCGGGAAACCCCCCCTTGCTTTACCAAAATGGTGCTTTGATTACGGCAAAAGGAAATTTGTTGCTTATCCTCTCCGGACGGCGGGCGAAAAGGACCAGGCTTCCGTTTTCTCTCTGTCTCCACAACGTTGCGAACTGTTCTATCCACTTCAAACTCAATGCAGACTGTCTTATCATTTCCGTTTTTTTGGGTCAACTAGAATCAGCGTCGCACAATGGGCCCACTGTTACTCGGACACACAACCAGGGAGTTTCTTTGGAAGCATTCAATCTCAATGATATAGCCAACAGCAGAAAGTACTTAATAGGTTCCGTTCTGTGATGCGAAATCTTTATTTAGCATCGCCGAGGCGGCGGGGCCCGTAGTCGAGACCGAAGGAGTGTTAGATTGTCCCGTCTAGCAAGGTTGGAGGATCTTATCATTTTAGCCGTTGGTCGTCCGGATGCTCTTTTTTGCCTTTCTCAAAAAGGTAGGTAGGTAGATTGAGGTGAGAAAGGTGCCAAAGAAACGGCAGAAGCCACTGACTGTGGCGCAACTACGGGTGCGGCAACGGAAGGCTAGAAGGTTTCTAGAAGAAGTTTCCAGAAGCAAGTACAGAGAAGTCAGGGGGGCACCCTACTTTTCGCCGCCGTATGTGAAGTACCTATGTGATGTGTCTGTTTCTATGGAGACACCGATCAGTAAGTGATTGGGATTGTAAGATTGCTCGAGACGGGAATTGCATCCAGCAACGAGAGAAGAAGAAGTTTCTCTTTTGTCGCTGTGGTATTGCAGAATTGCTCTGAGCGAGATGTGCTGGATCAACACTGTTTGCGCCATGGGGAAATTGACATGGCATTCTGGATGAAGAATTGGAAGCTTTGGAGTGAAATACTAGGAACACGTCGAACATATATATGTTTACATATTTATTCATGGAATACTGAGGAATCAGTATGCACTGATTGGGAATGTATGTTGTATCATACGTGGTGTCAACAAATTAAATCTGACAGGTTCCAAGTGGTAAAGACGGATGAGTGGAGCGTAATCAACAGCGACTACTTCGTGTCACTCGGAAGGATGCGTTGGCTTTCATGCAGTCAGACAATGTGATAACCATGCAAACGGTATACCTTTACTGTGTTATTTTGGGGCAGGTCAAGGTCAAATTACAAAAAGGATGAACTCGGAAAGGAAGCGGCACGACAATAACATGAAGCTTGCGGGAAATGGGATGAGCTGTGAGGATCTGCGCGACCTCAGCTGGGATTTACGCCCACGCGTTTGTGTTGCAGTTCCAAGCACTTTTGCTGTTGCACCTTGGACTACCGGCCTGGCGTGAGTGGTATTGGTACAAAGACCCATCCCCAAATCCCTCCATCTTACTCGTGTTCCGAATGAGAAAATTCCCCGATGTTCTGTCATGTCCTGTCCTGTCCTATACTGTCTTGTCTTGTCTTGTCTTGTCTTGGTCATATTCCGAGCATGATGCGACCTGCAACCTGCACAACTCTCAACTGTACACATGTACAGCAAATTGGATTGACTGTCAACATACCGTATCCCATATCCAAACCCCAATGGGTGACCCGTAGAGAATTCATAGCGCCCTAGGTAGGTAGATACCGAGGTAGCAGTGGACTCCAGACATGTCTTCCCCTGAACATGCAGCCTTGGGGGGCGTTTACAAGGGCAAGGTTGCTGGGTTAGATCTACGGAAGTACCTGGGTACAGGGGATACCAGAGTGTGGAAAGAGTAGGGGCCAGCATTACCTGAAGCAACCTCAACCCACGGGCAAGGCAAGAATCGCGGCTGGTGCCTTTGCAAACGTTGGACCACATTTGCTTGATGTGAGACATAGAGAACCTTACTAACTAACATGTTTTCCATGTGCAGGCGTATTTGATATTACCTTTACCTAGGTAGGTAGATCCCGTCAAGTGTGAGCTACCTACAGGGCACCTATGAAGGAAGAGAACACATCAGCTGGGAAGGAATCTCCTGTATTTTACGCTACCTAGAAAGCGTTCTGACCGTTCTCACTACCTTCCTACAGGTAGGTACCTGTGGGTGGGTACCCTTACCTACAACAGCAATCCTGCCCTGTCTCCTCAAAATGCCACAAAGCCCCATCCCTGTCGCACTGTACCTGCAAAAACCCACTCCCACGATAGATCGGCCTGCAGCGCAGACTCTAGAGAGGATCGCATTCGTTTCTAGCCTGCTGCAAGCTGCTTGTCCCTGAATCGTTCCGCCACTCCTTTCAACCTTTCGCTCGCTCACGCTCCGCAAATCAACCACCCGACTCCTACCTAACCTCTCTCTTCCCATCTGTTCAGGTTGCAACCCGTACATCTGGCTCGACCAACCGCATCTCCCAAAAGATACACAGGTTCTAGCTTGTCATCGATCCAGTCTTGAGAGGGATTGATTGCCTACCTTGCTTACACGGCTTGGCTCTATCCTTCCTTTGTCGCCTGCCGGCGCTTGTGCGGTGTGTTAGCTCCCAACTGTCTTGTCTCGTTTGGAGGAGCCTACACCCTTGTACGGATATCCTCTCTCTATTCTTACTTTCCCACACCTGCCACCACAGTCATCCTATACTCGCCAACATTGGGGGCACCTCGAAACCGATCATCGGCCTCACCTACCTACCGACTTTCCTTGTTGTGCATCGTCAGCGTGGGCCGAGTCTCTCCCCTTTGAGTTTGTCTTGATCATCCCAAGCTCGCCTCCAACTGCAGCCCTCCGGGCGGCACCCCGTCTTTGTCCACCGTTCAGCCGGGTCCTCCACCCAAGTCCGCAGCTTCGACCAACACCTCGCCTCCCCGACCTCAACCCACCTGTTGTTTTTATTCCTATCGACATCGATCCCGCGCTGGCTTCATCAAGGGCATCAATTCATCCGGGTCTGATCTCGAGTCGAATGGTCGCAGAGATCGACAGCCGGGCCGGTCGCTCCAATGGGTAATAGCCAGGGCAAACCCGTCGAATTCGACGGCGAAGGTACCGATTGATGTCCACTCCGGCGCCCCCCCCCCTATCCCCACCCTAGATGTGTCTTTTGGTCGCATCAACGTGGACGGGCTAGACAAACAGTCACTGACGAGATCCCTCTGGGAACCAGTTAACCTCAATCACTTTCGATTACTGCGCGTCGTTGGCCGAGGTGCTTTTGGCAAAGTTCGAATTGTCGAGCGCAAAGACACCGGACTCTCCTTCGCCCTCAAGTACATACGCAAAGATGAAGGTTCGCAATACCATTGATAAGCATGGCTGGCCCCTTGGTGGTCTCGCAACGGGCGCTGACTCCTTTGCTGCATTATAGTGGTCCGATCAGAAAGTGTACGAAACATTATACGAGAGCGTCGCATGCTCGAGCATGTCAACCATCCATTCATTTGCAACCTGCGATACAGCTTCCAGGATATCGAATACATGTGCGTCGAACTGTGCTCGTCCATTTGAGACAAGTCTCATGGCTGTGCCATGTTGCTGACGCCCCATCAGGTATCTCGTTGTCGACCTTATGAGCGGCGGCGATCTACGTTTTCACATCTCAAGAAAGACTTTCACAGAAGACGCAGTGCGGTTCTGGATTTCCGAGCTGGGCTGCGCCTTGAGATACATACATGGTCAGGGAATTATACATCGTGACGTCAAGCCAGACAACGTACTCCTGGACGCCGATGGTCATGTCCACTTGACGGATTTTGTATGCGCTCTAGAGCTTCCGAAATACCCTTCTACTCGGTCTAACAATCTATATCACAGAACGTTGCTTCCGATATCATACCAGGCAAGGTTTTGTCGAGCAAGTCCGGGACACTTGCTTATCTCGCCCCAGAGGTCTACGCTGGCAAGGGCTACGATCGACGAGCGGATTGGTGGTCGCTTGGTGTATTGTTCTACGAATGCATTTACAACAAGGTAGGCTCAAAACCCCCTCTTCCGTATGCTTGTCTCGTCCACCTGAAGCATCGGGAGCGGCGCACGTGCGACAGGTCCAGACCAACCTAAACCTTATTCCAGGGTGGGGTTGAAGGCTAATGCGTTGCACAGAGACCATTTGAGGGCAATTCGGAGAATGCATTGAGCACTGTCATACAGGCCGCCAATCCGAAGTATCCGATAACACAACCTCCAGTCTCTCTTTTATGCTTGTATGCGATCAAGGACGCACTGTGCTTGGACCCGAATAAGCGACTCGGCCATACGTGGGAGAGCTTCACCCATCATGACTTTTTCCGGCCCATTGATTTCGAAGCGCTGGAGAGAAAGGAGATCGAGCCAGTATTTGTACCATCTTCAGAGAAGACAAACTTCGATGCGACGTACGACTTGGAGGAACTGTTGTTGGAGGAAGCGCCACTGGAAGCTCGGGCCCGGAGACAAAAGCCTCGTGAAAAGCTCAAGGAGGATGCCACCGATAAGGAAATCAGGGAGGATGAGTTGTATCGGATGATCGATACCGACTTCAAACCATTTGACTACACCGTGGCGGCATATAGGAAGTGGGTTGGATCTCAGCCTGCGGGAGCTGACGTCTCACGTACTGACTATGAAAACAGAATCACGGAAGCCTGTGGGGACGATGCGGGCACCATGGGATCGAATGGGACATCATCATCACAGCAGGGACAGGCCCTGACAACCGATGATGCAAGGCCTCTGTCACAAGCAACGACGGTTGCGAATGGCTATCAGAACCGCCCAGGACAACCACTCGCTCTCTCGAAATCCTCTGAAAGTGGTCATGGGAAGGTCAGCAAGGAACGCAGAGGTGGCTCCGGGCGACATGGGCCATTGCCTCCATATCCAAACTCATACACGAGCTCAAAACATGGCAGCAAGGGCGGTCCGAAGGACATCTTTGTTCAGAGTCCTACAGGGGGTGTCTCGGTGACGCTTGATGGCGGCGGTAGCTGGTCCGACCTGGCTCGTCAAGATGCAACTCTACCAGCGGACGCAGCACAAACTCAGGAAGGTAGCAAGGTCGAAGCTGGCTCAGGTGGAGTCTTCGGGTTCCTCAGCAGGAAAAAGGGACGAGGCAATAGCCCCAAGCCAAAAGAAAGGGGTGTATTGGGTAAGGAGGGCGCGAGAGTCGTCATCGGATAAGGCTGCCTCAATTCTCTACGCAACTGGCGTTCCCACGACTCTGGATGAGTACGCTAAGGTCTCTCGACGGACGTACTTTCTTCATCGGAATGCGGCACCGCTATGCGCTACAAATCGCGGTTTGTGGGCCGAGTCTTCACAGGCATATAGTGTTCTGCATATACCAGTTACCGGAAACGAGAGGATTCTAGGACCATTAAATGGGGCAATCAAGCGACTCGCCGTGCAAGATATGGCTGTCGCTAAGCTGATGTCGCTCCAAAGCATCGCGCAGTCAGGAATTGCTGCTCCTGGACAATCACTAAATCATTACAAATTCCGCGACAAAACGGTGCCCCGCACCTGACACGCAAAATTTAATTCGCAAGAACACGTTCTGCGACAACCAACCTGACTTACGCCACCAAAACCATGATACCAATCGTCTTGGGGGAAAGGGGCGGCTGCGGCCTATATGCCGTGGCGAGCGCGTTGGCTATCTCCGCGTCTGTCTAGCTTGTGAGTTGTTCTTACTAGGCGTCAACAATAGAATTGGTGGGTGGCGGTTCTTGGTCAAACCTACACACAAAGCTGCATCAATGCTCGGGTTTTAGGCACATTGAGGGAGGGAAGGTTTTTGGTTTCCTGTGCTGCCTGCATGGAATGACGAGGGCAAGGGGGAGCTCCGTGTACCGCTAGCACTGTGAGCCGATTACCCTTGGGAAAGAACCTGCATCTCCGTTCCCTATATTTATTATTTCATACGGTTCTCTACTTTGCGTTATAGTTGTCGAAGGAGAAAGAGGCAAGGCATATGTCATTTCTTGGGTATCATTAGCATCACTCTCAGCATGGATAGCGTTACAGTGGCTGAGAACGGCCGAGTTGCGGCCTAGATAAACGCAAACAAATACCTGTCTTGTCAGTCAGCTGGTACCTAGGGCAGATGGAGATAAAGTCTTTGGCATACCCATTCATGGCAAATGGCAACATCATGGTTATTGAATTCTCTCGGTTTTCAAAAATAAGTCGTGCTGCGTTGATGAGGGAGTCTTCCTTCCTCTTACAGGCCTCAGCAACAAAAAATGACCTACAGCCAACATCATGACAACGGGCATTTTGCTCTACGACCCTAACCCTGAACGCTGGGGGGCTTGGCTTGTGACGTTCGCAGATTAGGTACTTACGCTACCGCTGCGACGCCTCGGTCTGTAGGTGACACTCGTTGCCCGGAGCACTCCTGTCTCATCGCCGGAAACAATCACTACAACTACCAAACACCTCTGACGCGTCCCGTCCCGTATTCAAATCTTCAACCCAAGCCTTGTCAAGTTATTCTCAGCTCAACTCAGAGCGTCAGGCAGGATGGATCTGGCGTACGACCATATCGTCGAGGAGTCGCTGCCCAAGGAGGATGATGGAAAGAAGGAGGGCGGCACAACCACAGAAACGCAAAATAGCTTGAACGCTGAGATTCAGGATGCATACAAGGCCTTTTCGGCGAGTCCTTGGGGTGCAAAGATTGGAGGATTCTTTGGCACTGTTGTGAAGCAGGTAAGATATTTGTTTGCCCTAGGCCCTTCAGAACGTTGCACCATGATGGTCTCCAACAAACCACAAGGTCGACGACGGCTGATCATTTGTGGGGAACAGGGCGAATCTGTCTACCAAGAAGCCTCAAAGGAACTCACCGACCTTGGCAGCGAAGCCCAGCGGGGCTTCTCGGGCCTCTCCAACGCCTTCATCAACCGCACCCGTGGCCTCTCGCTCACCGTCCCCGGGCCCTCTTCTACCACCTCGCAAGACACCATCACCGACAACAAGAAGGAGCTCACCACCGACGAGGCCCTCGCCGAGTCCGAGACGGTCTTGTCCCGCCTGCGATCCGAGGCCGCCAAGCGTCTGCGCGACATCCAGCGCGCCGAGGACGCGGCAGACGAAGCGTTGCTGCGCTTTGGCACGAACATTAGCAACTTCCTAAAGGACGCCGTGTCCATTGCGCCGGGTGATGGCTCTGCGTCGGCGAGTCATAACGAGCAGGGCGAGGTACTCTTTGAGAGCAAGGATGCTGCGGGCAAGAGGGTGATTCACACGAGCCGGTTCGATGCGCAGCTGCATGTGATTCACACGAGCACGGAGAGTTTCACCAAGGACCCTGCGACCGGCGATTGGGACGTGTGGGGCAAGGAATTTGATATTGCGAGCAAGACAGAGGACATTGCTAAGGACCTGGACACGTACCCCGAATTGAGGGGGACGATGGAGAAGCTCGTGCCGGAGAAGATTGCTTATGAAGACTTTTGGAAGAGGTACTACTTCTTAAGGCATGGAATTGATATTGCGGAGGCCAGGAGGAGGGATCTGTTGAAGGGTGAGTCGCCCCTCTGGTATTAACCATTCATGACTAGATCAGTCAATGCTAACGTGCCTTCTAGCTGCCTCCACCGAGGAAGAAGTCGGTTGGGACGAGGATTCCGACGACGAGACCACTGCGCCCACTGTCACCAGTCCCAAGAAGCAAGCCGATAAGCGACCAGGTTCCACCGAGTCCTCAACAACCATTCAGCCGCCCACCGTCGGCAATGCCTCTACCTCGTCCCTCAAGCCGGCCGAGCCGCGCAAGTCCAACGATGAGAGGTCGCAGCCGGATAGCGACACGAGCTATGATGTCGTGGGCGCCTCGTCCGGAAACCCCAGCCATGCGCCCAACAGCCCCAAGGAGGTGCGCAAGGACGAAGATAGCGAGGAGGAGGACTGGGAGTAGGCTGTCCAATCTGGTTCCAGGATTCGAAGCTTTGAAGAATGACGGTCGCTTCCTTTTAATGGAAGTAGGTGTTTTCGGCGCTTGGCTGGTCGGGCTTGCGGGATGGGACAGATGTGCGAGTTGTTGTTCTGCTTTGTGTCTCCCACTTCCGTTCGTGTGTCGCGACGACAGCGACTGTAATGCTGCCCTTGGTATCTTTGAGTAGTCGTAGTCGTCCTATATTGGGCGTTCTTTTCATCCCCAAACCTCCATGAATTCCGAATCGATGCATCTTTTCTGATCCCATTCCATTAAGCGGGCCAATATAGGCAAGCGCTCACCTCTTACGTGTAACCTTTGTGAACCCATCCTCATCCACCTCGGGCACCGCCTTCTCTTTCTTCTCCACTAGTGCAGGCGCCTCACCCATCTCCTCGTCCTCCTCGTCCGACCCATCGGTATCGTCCCAGTCCGTATCCTGCTCCTCATCCTCACCTTTCTTCATCACCACCTTCTGACCCTTCCTCGCCATCCACCGCTCCAGCAACCGATCCACCTCCTCGAAATTCCCTGACCGGCACTGGCCCCGCAGCCGGATGATTTCCATGGCGACATCATAGCTTGACTCATCATCAACGGCGACCTCGAACTCGTCCACCATCACCTGCAGCAGTAGCTCCTCGATATACTCGGCATCGGGCTCCGAGTCGTCTGCGGCAGGGGCCGTCGTAGTGGTAGAAGTGATATTGCTGGCAGTAAAGGCTGGGAAGGCTTCAGCTACCTGGCCTGCAAACCAGTCGCGCTTGTCGGCGCTGTCGGGGCCGCCCCAGTTGTTTTGCACGGCGAGGGTCAGGGCGGGCCAGAGGGCAAGGCTGAGGGCTACGGACTGCTCGAAACGCGATTGGCGGGTCTCTGGTGGGGACAACATGTTAATAAGTGGATGTCTGTTATTCATGCGATTGAAGAAAAAAAAAGAAAATGCGCATAGTAGCGCCGAGCTCTCACGCAGGGAAACATGGGAAGGAGGGGGGGGAGCAAACGTACCCGCTGAAGGCGCTTCGGTAGAGGACGAAGCCATTGTGTAGTTGATGATTCCCACGCCTTTCGCTGGTCAATTACGGGAGGACGAGGAAGTCGCGCGATGACGTCGATTCTTGTGAGAGAGGCGTATGGAGTAGCTGGTGCTTGGGGAGGTATTTTATGTGGTGTTGTGTTGCTTTGGCTTGAGTGTTTGCGACGAAAGCCAATTCTTTTGCAATTGGAACGTTCATGTAAAGGAAGAGAAAAAAAAAAACTATCCAATACATTGCTATTCGCACCCCCTCGAAACTGGGTTCACGCCCAGGGCTGGATAAGGCGATAAGAGGAGCTGGGATAGCCTTCCTCGGTCCCTGGCCGTGATCTGTCGGCTCACTGGACACCTGCAAGCACTTAAGCACCCACTCCCTCCCCTATATACGCCCTTTGATCGACACAACGGGCAGAGAGTCCTGGATGGTGCGTAATTTACAACAGCAACCTAGGTATTAAGTGGAAGTTACCGCATCTTAAAAGCCCAACAGATGCACTACACAATTACCTTGAAGATCTTCAAATGGGGATGATCGTGGGGGCCGTTGGTACTGGGGGGGGCTGTTGTTCGGGTCGCCCATGACCGGACGGAACCAGGCTCTCGGGACCAAGCTATGAGATCTATTTGATAAAAAGTGCCGGCAGGACAGTAGTGGACCCGATTCTCGAATGCATGCTGTTGTTACAGCACGATTTGACCTCATTGTGAGTCGTTATATTTGTGACTGCCCCTAATCAAGGGAGGGGAAGTTCCTTGCTTAGGTAGTCCGCGGCCACTTGAACGAAAGCCAAACAGCCGGGAGAAGCAACCCAGCAAGATCAAGATTGGATGGAGGTTTTTGAACGTCATGACGGGATATGAGCCATAGTGCGTCACTTCAAGATTCATTTTCCAGTGCATATGATGCGTTCTATAGCCTCTACCAGACTCTCCACGTGGGCCGCAGAGGAGATTGGATGGTTTTAGGGATGTGAAAAGCAGCTTCTTTTCCACGAACACTGAAAAGCTTGCTGATATCCGAAGGTTTGACAGCAGTGTACAAATGATGAAGGCTGATACACATCAAGAACCGGTTTTTTTCATCACAGATGTTTGAGCATGAAGTGGCGGCCGTTGCGTTACCCCAAAATGTGTTGGGAAGACTGCACTGTGAAACAGCGTGCAGCCGAGGCTTGTCAACATCTTTTGTCCAAGCATGCTCTCTATCAATTTGGAGTCAGACCAACCGAGGAGGATCTGGGTGATTGTCTGTGTGTATTTAGCACACCACGATAACAAAGTCTGGGGTGGACCAACATCTGACCGTCTCATCGCAAGCTTCATTGGGGATAGTGCATACCATACTGTGTACTGGGTATAGGTAGTAAAAGGTAGTAGTTTGAAGCATTTTAGCCTCACGTTAGTGCTCTCTCAGACTCACCTTGGCTATTCAGGCTGCATCCGGACTTAAGGGCAAAAGAGCGGAGGGCTCATGGACTCCCTGTCAGCGACGGCGATCTGCAACATGTGCCGAGAACTATTGAGAGAGAATGCAACTGCAGCACTGACAAACCAGGGAGTAGAGAACAGGGAGTGCGCCGCGCCAATGCAATTCAGTGACTGGGGAGTAGCAAAAGTCGATCCACCAGCTTACAAATGCGATTTGAGTTTCTGTCGCGGCCCCTCCATTTCCATGGCCCGCCCGCACACAGTCGCACCCTCTTCACCAGCTTTCGCCTCCCACCCCCCAAAGGAACACATACCCACACACAGCGCCAGGCATTCTAGCCCTCAGGAACCCCCTTTCGACACATGCTTTGTTCCCAATTGACGTGACTACAGCAGCACGCAATTGTGACCTGCAAAAAATTACTGGACCCTCCTTTTATACCTCTGCTTTGCCTGCGTGCCATACCCCTGGGAACTTGGATTGGATTGGGTCCTCGGACTTACAGTGCACTATTCAGATCGACCGCACGGCATAACCTTCTCCGCTGTCGCTGACTGTTCAACCCGAAGCCTTGTTCTGTTTGCTGGTCTTTATCCTCTCCGGCCGACAGCCTATCTGTCTACTTTCTGCTCCGTATCCTTCTCAAGCCATTCACCTGTATCATCTCCACGTCATATCCTCCGTCGAGTCAGGCCTCAGGAGACCCTCTCAGAAGATCGTCTCCGGGATCTGGTGTACGATATTCAGGAATAAACATCGTCCCCGTCTTCAAACAACTGGGGACTGCTACAACGTGAACAAGGAGGACTCGTTGGAAGACCGACGCGGAACGCTAGTGGCGAAACGGGGGGACGAAAAGAGGAGGTCTGACACTCACCCATTGACAAGCTCAACCACCACCAGCCTTGCGCCCACTTCAAAACCCTAGATACTCCCATCAATACACCCCCACTATTGCCAACTCACCATGGCCTCCACGCGCAATCCCCTCAACACAGACTTCATCCTCACCCCTCAGCAGCAGAGCCTGCTCTTTGCTGCCTTGAACTCAAACAGGCAGCCCAACGGCTCCTACAACGGCGCCATGAACCCCTCTCCTGTTTCCTACAATACATCTCCTCAGCAGGATGCTTTCCAGGAGAGCCCCCTTGTCGACTATGACTACGAATTCACCAATGGCGATACCAGCTACGACTTCAGCTTCGCCGATGATTCTCAGGCCAAGATGATTGGTGACTTGCCTGGATCAAATGGTTCTGGCTCTGGCTCCGGGTCCGACAAAGGAGGCTCCGAAAACAACGACAACGAGAAGCGAAGTCATCCTGACGACGACGATGATGAAGAAGCCAATGCGAAGAGGCAGGAGACCGGCGAGAAGGTTGCCAAGAAGCCCGGCCGCAAGCCCCTCACCACAGAGCCTACTTCGGTAAGTTCAGAACCGCATACAGTTTTCGGACGCCGGGGACGCCGGTATATCTGTGCCATGTTCCTTTAGATTTTAACCGTTACTATGCAGAAGCGCAAAGCCCAGAACAGAGCTGCTCAGCGTGCTTTCCGCGAGCGCAAGGAAAAGCATGTAAAGGACCTCGAGATCAAAGTCGAAGAGCTTGAGAAAGCATCACAGTCAACCAATCAGGAGAACAGCAAGCTCCGTGCCCAGGTAGAGAAGATGACCCTGGAATTGGCCGAGTACAAGAAGAGATTGTCACTCGTATCCAACACTCGCACTCACAACCTGGCTGGGAAACATCCAACCTTTGGCAACGCTGTCATCGGCAATCTGAACGACGTGAATTTCCAATTCGAATTCCCCAAGTTCGGTCAACTGCCTGGACCTGCACCATCTCAAAGCACCAACGCTCAGACAAACGGACGTCCTTCCGCCTCCCCTTCCCGCACATCGAGCGACCAGATCAGCCCCTCTGATACTACTCGAAGACAAGGTTCGACCCAATCCAACGGCCTGGATACGCAGACGAAGGACGATCTAGCCAAGTTTTCAGGCATTTTCAGCCCTCCTCTGACTGACAATGTAGTCGCATCAGCGGCCCGCGGCAGCACGACCACGAATGGCGCGGCGACGTCGTCTTCGTCGCCTTCAGCCTCCTCCAACTCCAACTGCGGCCCAAGCTCCTCATGTGGAACATCTCCAGAGCCGACCAACAACCAGTCACCAGTTTCCTTCAAACCCGAGGCTTTGGGAACCATTGGCGAGGAAATACATCCTTCTCTAGCGGCTTCGAATCAAGGTAAGAGAACACTAGCGATGTGCCCTTTTCAAACCTTGAGAACGCCAATGCAGCCATTTCACATCCTGATATATCACATGTGCTAACATGCGGACAGGTTACGGGCATTTCGCCAACATAGACCTGAACAACATGAGCTTCCTCAACGGCACTAACGACTTCCAATTTGATCCTCAGCTCTTTGGTGGGTATCGTGAGCCACAACAGAACATCCTGAACAGTGGACTTGACGACGGCTTTTTCAACGACGCATTTGATATCGACTTCACCACTCCCTATTTTGCACCCAGCCCAGCTGCACCAAAGAAGGATCTCATGACCCAAATAGATGAAGCGAAGAATGATGATCAGACGGAACTTGTCGCCACGGACGACGGCCAGTACCTCACCTGCAACAAGATATGGTACGCATTCGCAGAATTTCAGCTTCCTTGCAAATCAATTACTAATCAATGCTACAGGGAGAAATTGCAAAACTGCCCCAAGGTGCAGAACGGGGACTTCGATTTGGATGGCCTCTGCTCTGACCTGCAGAAGAAGGCCAGATGTTCTGGATCTGGTGCAGTGGTCGACGAGAGAACGTTTCAAAATGTTATGAAGAAGTACCTCGGCAACAAAGGAGGCGACTGCCCGAACGATATACCTCCTGAAGTGCTGCAGGCCCCGCAGCCTACGCAGGCTCCAACGTCCTAATGATTCATTCGACTGTCATACGCATACTGCATCACAACAATACCGGACAGGATGGGCTACTTACAGGATACTGGGCTGGGTCGGAGCACGGCTTCTCGCCAACGCGGCGCAATGGAAAACGACTGCAGATACCATGGGCAGCACTCAACGGGATCTCAAATCAATGGGCGGTATCAAAAGGCTGCCACTTTCACTTTGAAAGGATGGGACAGGGCGTTATCTTTGGCAAAGGAATTTTCGGACATGAAATGGGCTGGTATTATGGATTTAGCAGAATGACACAAATGGCCTCAGTCTTGGTATCATGGTGAACATTCACGCATGCAAGAAGCAAACAGGGAGATGAAAACGTCGATTTGGTACTGAATACTGAGACACTGATGATGATTGCTTAATAGGATGTCTGTTTAGTTGTCTAGTCAATACGAGGTCTGAAACCTGACTGTAATTCGAAGTATCTCAATTAAGAGATGCTTTCTGACCAAGTCGTGCTCTAGTCCAGGAAGCTTTCACCATCGCCGTAGATACTCTCGTGAAGCTTCTGGGAATTGATCGATAAGTTTCACCGAGCAATCACACACTATCGGATAGCCTTCGTGTGAATGCCTGCATCTGACTTTCTGCGTCTGCCATGTTAATCTTTGGCCGTTATCGTGAGACGCTCTAGACTATATCTCTCCCGGCAAGGAGAACTAGGCGGATGAGGCTCCCACACCCGCCCCCCCCCCGCTAATGAGCGGGAGGTCCCGAGGGGAATTAAATGAGTGAATGGTTTAGAAATCGATGACGAAGTGCTCACAATGTTGCAGTAGCCCCCAACCGCCACGCAGAAAGGAAGACTTGCCTGGCTTCTGGGGGAAATGCCGGGGCGGGAGAATGATATTGGAAAATAACCCATGCTAGTGCTATATGTGACGTTTGCCCCTCCTCCGCCTTTTTAAAACCACCGATGAATATGCTCGTCTCGTTGAGAAGTGGCACAGCTTACTTATAAATGGTGAGTAGTGCTTCTTCTTCTTGATACTTCTCTAAACTTGACAATTGACTGAAGCTTGCAGCGCCTTATTTTCTCTGCTTACATGATTACATGATATCGCGAAATACAGAGAGCTCTAAAATTCTACAATACTTCAATCAAAAATGTCTGCCCGCGTCCCCCTCTTCGACAAGACTCGCGCCCTGGGTGAGGTCTCTCGCCCCCAGCACCCACGCGTGATCGTACGTGGCTCCTCCTCCCTCACACACTCTTCCTCTTCTCTTTTCTAACGTCTCATCCCCTCTTCCTTTTTTTACAGGTCACTGGCGGCTCCGGTAAGCTAGGCCGCTCCGTCGTGCAGCTTCTTTCCTCCTCCGGCTGGGAGGTCATCTCGCTCGACCTCCGACGGCCGCCCACCGCCAGCGAAGACGGCAAGGGCGGCTTGCAGGGCGCATACCGCCTCGTCGAGGTCGACCTGGAGGACATGGGCGCCGTGCTGGAGACGTTCATCTCCACGGACATGGCTTATGCGGGCATTCAGGCCGTGGTGCACCTTGCGGCGCTGCCGTCGCCGGGCCAGACGAACTCGAGCCGGCAGTTTCGCGTCAACACAATGAGTACGTATAACGTGCTCGAGGCCAGCCGCAAGCTCGGGGTGAAGAATGTCGTGCTGGCGAGTAGTGAGACGCTGATTGGCATCCCGCTGGCGGAGGATGGGTGCCATGTGCCGGATAGCTTGCCGATCACGGAGGAGAGTGAGAGGAGACCGGAGAGTGCGTATAGTTTGAGTAAATTGGTTGGGGAGGTGTTGGCGGAGCAGTATGTGCGGTGGGATCCGGAATTGAAAGTGGTCAGTCTGCGGTTTAGTAATGTGATGACGCCAACCGATTATGCGGATTTTGAGGCGTGGCAGGATGACCCGTCTAAGAGAAGCTGGTGAGTTTACCTCGAAAAAGGATTTTTTTTCCTGCTGGGTTGTGGCAAAGACGACCTGACGCTGATGATTCCTTTATAGGAATGCTTGGGGATACATCGACGCTAGAGATGGCGCGCAGGCTGTTAAGAAGAGCCTGGAGGCCAAGAGTGTTGGACATCACCAGTATCTCATTGCAGCGGCGGATACAGCCATGCGAACGCCTAACGAGGAATTGGTCAAGAAAAGTTTCCCCAACGTGAAATGGAATCGACGACAGGGCGAGGGACCCAACGATACATTGTTGAGTATTGAAAAGGCAAAGAAAGAGCTGGGGTTTGCCCCCGAGTATAAGTGGGAGGAATGTGTGAAGGCCCTCGAGGGAAACTAAATAACAAGACCTGGCTGAGGTCTGAGAGTCGAGCGAGACCAATTGAATATACATGAACTTGGAGAAAGACTTCTCATCATCTCGAAATCCTGTTGACAGCCTGTGCAGTATCCCAATGATACTCTCGGATAGATGGCGTGATGAGCACCTCGAAGCGCGCATCTATATGTGGGCCCCTCCCGAGATGTCATATGTAAGAGCTCCAACCGATCGAACATCCGTTGGACTGGAAGGCTTCCGACTAGAGACGAAGGCTTGGACCCAATATATTGCCTTTGCTGTACAAGGTCTTTAGAACCCTGCATCTCATCAAGATCTAGATCCTTGAACGGCAATCATGCGGCTCTCCTCACATGCTTCCGAACCATGACGAACGCAGGTTTGATGCATCTATCGCATGTTAACGTTTCCTTGAGCCGCATACTCAGGGAACACTTCGCAGGCATCTCTGCAATGCGTCCTGTCCCCTTGATAATATCACTGCACCTGCTTCGTAGCGAATGCGAATGCAGTGACGCAAACTCTTCATCTGTTATGGAGGCGCTCTACAATCTAGACAGCTCGCCCGTTTCGCCTATACCTGTGCGGTCGCCACCAATGTTGCCAATATCAGCATCTCTCTGAAAATGTGACAGCAGCTCATTGGATAAGTGTGACATGTCGTTTGCTAGGACTCTGCAACATGGTTAGCTGCATTAGAGGATCCTCAAGGTCCGGGGTTCGTGGTACTACTGCACACGATATATACTTTTAAGCACGCCCTGACCCAACCCTTACGCTCTTTCTTGTGTTCCTCTCTTTTCTCCCAAACATCCTTCAAACGTCAAATTTTTGTTACTCTCTCTGCTTCGCGCAGGCGTGAGTGGCCGTACTTATTCCCACTTTTAGGTGGACGAAGTACATCAGCGACGTCTTTGCTTGTCAGCTCTGCTTCTTATAGCGGGCCGGAAGCATCGCACTTGCCATTGAAAGGCGTGACCGGTATATATTCACTCTAAGGTGAAGAAAGAGTTGATATTCTTAACGACCTTTCACATGGTCATCGTGCCGCGGTATTCACTCCTCCACGCAGACCAAGAATCTTCGAGAAGGTTCCCCTGGAAGCGGGTCATTTGTAGCTTCGGGAAACCATCGGCTAGACGCAGAAAGCGACATGTGCGTCCAAATCGATCATCTATACACCTGTGGTCACCGTTCATTCAAGCGATTTCACAATTGCTCGTACTTTGGGACGACCTGTTTTGGCGCCGGCCCGGACCACAAGACCGAGGCTATTTCCATCATCTGTAGAGACTGCAAGGCCCGGGAGATACTGGGCCAGAGCACCACGCCATCGGGCGGCAGTCCGGACAGTAATGGCTCGGCCGTCGAAGAAAGAAAGGACCCTTGGGGGGAAGGGGATCCTTGGAAGAGAAAGAAATAGGACATTTGGGAAGGGGGGCTTCTCTCTTTCGACAGCGGTGAAAAAAACTCAAGTGGGGCAGCGCAAGCCTCATTCTATTTGGAATCTCGATGAAGGGTCACGACGGTAAGGAACTGGGAACAGCAAAGACTTGCACGTCTGGGGCTTCTGCAGGCATATTTGGCCAAGCGAGGCGCCATGCCATGCTTCGGGTCCGTTGGACAATCAGTCGGCTTGCCAAGTTGAAGGGCGGGATGGAAACCGAGGCTACGTTCTATTGACTTCGGTAGTCATTGCGGTTAGCTTGCGCCATAAGAAATTTGATTTCATCCTTCTAAAAGCAGAAACAAAATCCTTCTGCAGAGTTTCCTCTCAGCATGGCGTGGCTTTATCAGCCTCAAAAGACGCATACTAGGTAGATAAGTCCTCTGCGTTCTAGGGCTAAGTACGTGGGGCTTGTCATTTATATTCGCATGGCTGCCCCTAGAGTCGATTTTCAATCCTGAACAGGGAAGGTTTCAATTCGTGTAATTCCAGGCGCCTGCATGTTGTACAGCGATGAGTTGGTAATATCCTCCAAGTCCATGCATAAGACAAAGAGCCATAACAGCAAGTATGTCTACTCATTTAAATTGAGAATTTGCATACCCTGGAGCGGTTTGAGGTCTCAGTGCTATTGAAGTGAGTTCATGTACAGACCAACCACTGTTTGTCTCCTTTATGATCTTCATCACAGTCCCCAACGGCCTCTCCAAGCGCTCAATCTGAAGATGCAGATGTGACCGCTGATGAGGCGTTATGCACCCAAATAAATTGAACCAGATATCACTACAACAAATATCATAAACATAGTGCTTGTATACAAAAAGAAGAGTTCATTTCGTGTCATCAATTCCTGTTGTTCACCTGGAGTGGCCATGCCAATGGACACACTCAAGCCTAAGTCTTTGGTAGAGCAAAGATGGTAATTACAGCATCTCATTTCATACTTATATCTCGAAAACATTCATTTGCAGCGTGAAACTCCGTAAAAAGACTTGTTGCTCATTCGCGTAGGCTTTACAATAGGCTTTACAATAGCATATCAAATTCGTGTGTCGAGATATCACTGAACAATTCCAAAGCTAGTAGATTGTGAGTCGCTTGTGTGGTGGAACATTCAACTGGGATGGCCTATCACAAGAGTTGGATAGTTCATTGGTGGACGACTCCATGTTGATTAATCTACTCAGCTACCTGACCACTATTGACCAAGAGAGTATTCGGGTAATTTACCAGACCTTCTCCCTCTTCCTGAACAGCAATCTCCATATGTGCTGCTCATGGGACCACCTGTAATTGATGGGCGATTCACTACCTATGAATATAATGGCATCATATAGTGTACAGCCTACCAAAGCACCGGACAGTGTGCCGCCCCATGGACCATAAGCCCACCAGCCCGTCGACCAAAGCTGGTCTGTCTGGTAACCCACAGCCTGGGCGAGCATTCGTGGACCCAAGTCCGAGGAAGGACTGAGAGCAGCCCCGGTGTTGTATCCAAGCGTCATTTTCAGCACGGTGACAAGCAAGCCCAGTATGAAAGCGTGCATTCCTGCACCGGGTGGATTGTTTTGGTCGTCACCTAACGATAGGACGGCAATCATGATCACAGCACCACCAAGAAACTCGGTGAAGAAAGCGGATGCGGGTGATACCCACGTTTGGGGGACGGTGAAAAAGCTCGAGTAGGTTTCCGTCATGGTCGGATCAACGTAAGCTATAGCGTCGGCGTAGATGGCGTACGACAGAGCCGCACCCGCAAAGGCCCCAAGGATCTGGATAACGACGTAGACTGCGCATCGGCGCCATGGAAAGCCACGAAAGATGGAAAGAGAGATCGAGATGGCTGGATTCATGTGTGCACCGGAGACACCACCGCCGAGGTAAATGCCAAACATGAAGGCGAAACCCCACGCCCAGCAGAGGGTCTCATATGAGCCGTATTGTTTAGACTGATTCTGCGAGAGGTTGACACTCAGCGTGCCCGTGATACCGAGGAACACTGACATGGCCGTGCACAGAAACTCAGCGAGCGGCTCTGGGTATTTAGCGCGTATCCTTGCCCACTTGTTACGCATCACGTTCGGGTCTGCTCGACCCTCCTCCACCGCGGCGCCGTCTGGGGCACCACCGACTTGGTCGGCATCAATCTGTGAACTGAGGATCAGTCATTGCCTTGCTGAAGAGTAGTAAAAAGGAGTGTCGATGCACAAGTCGCAAGTGACCTTTGGACTTATGCTCGAAGACCCTCGAGATGAACCGGAGAGAAAAAGATCTAATGTCAAATTTTACTTACTCGAAACTGTTGCGCCATGTCGGTTCCCTGGTCTTGTGAGCCCCTGTGGGTCTTCTGTGTCTTGTGTGTCCTCATGGAAGACATTGACTGTCTCGAATGATGTCCGCGAAGGGTCTCGCCTGTGTCGGCTGAATCATCGGAAGCTGGCGAGGTCTCATCGCGTTCGTCTTTCTGAGGTCGTCTTCGAAGACCCTGTTCTACATCATCCTCCGCTTGTTGTCTGCTAGCTGTCTTTGAACGTTGCATATTACGGACCTTGTGCGGCAGTGGCTCTCCCAGACTGAAAACGGGCTTGTCCTTGGCCCTGTTATCTGGCAAGGCCACCGAGGCGCTGTCCAGCTCGCTGCCATCCTTCCGAGGGAATGGCTCGCCTAAGCTGAAAACAGGCCTCTCTCGCGGCGTGTCGTGCCATGGGTTCTGCTCCCGGTAGGCTTCCATCTCGTCAACACGACCCTTTCTCCGGGCACCGCTTGCAAAGCGCGACACGAGATCCGCGAGCTGCGCTTGCCCGTCGGCGTCAAGCTGTGACATCACTGTGTCCAGCTGTCGAGTCGTCTTTGGGTCTCCTGACATACTTCCTAGCACACTGTCTGCTGTGGGGGAGCGATCGAAATTGGGGCGATGATGTGGCCCGTTTCGCGATATGTTTTTGGGAGGTTGCTCATTTCGAGGTTCCTCGTCCTGAGATTGCCCGTTTTGAGCATTCTTGTTTTGTGTCCCTTCGTTCTGAGTCGCTTCCTGGGGATCTCCACTCTTTCCTGAGCCTTTGCCAGGCTCTCCTTGGTCTGCTTCTTCAGTCATGTTGACGTATAGTATATATATCTGGTGGACGGTTCTTAAATGATGATTGATTATGAAACAATTCTTTGTGAGCTCGGTAAATTGTCGGATCTTCTCTCGTCGAATCACCTCTGGCTGCCGGAAATCCCTCTTTTATAGTAGTCACTTGACATATAATTTGGTTTGCGAACGGTAGAGATAGCTTTGCAGATGCTCACATCCTCTGGGAGCCCCAAGTATTTTATCGCACCAGCCGGCCACCTCGGGATGCTTCCAAGGGTTGAATACGACTCCACAGAAAACTCAAGTCTGACGTAACTGAAGCTGAAAAAGTGAACAAGGCGTTTAACTGGAGCACACACTGCCAACGCGGAGATTCTGGACCGCAATATAAGCAAGTATCAAGACGTTGTCTCCACTGAGGTTGCACATGAAGGTTGAATAGTCCGATGCAGGATCGAGATCAGACCAATAAGTCAGTTAAAAGGAATAATTTAGGTCGGAAAGTCGGCAGACATATCGGCAGAATGGAGGCTCAGTTCGAGTTCCTTGCAAAGATGCCGCTCAGAAGAATATTTTTTGGAAAGAAAATTGGGTAGCAAAACGTTGGTTGGTTGTTGACCACGCCGTCTATCACAGAAATGCCTGTTTTGGCAGCTTTCAAAAATCCAAAAGCGGACGTAACGCTCCAGAGATGTTTCTTAACAAGCAGAGATCTGCGAACATGTGTAGTGGGACGTCATGAGTGGATCTCGTAACATGCCAAAGGGCAAAAAAAAAGAGTTCATCTACTCGGGACTTCCCGAGTTCCCACCTTGCCGACACATCGATGACTCGAGCCGATCGACAAACGGCCTCCCTACAGAATTTTCCTTACACGCCCCGCTAGCAGCAGGCTCTGCCGCCCGGACACAATGCTCCGTGGCAAAGGAGTCTCAGACTAGGTGCGCAGTTCGCAAAGTTTCTGAGAAGCAAAGCGGACATTCTCCGAGAAAGAGGGCAATGCTAACGTCGGGCTTTTTCAACGTAAGTGCTGTTTGAACGCGGACGGATGTTGGGTTGTCTCCATCATCAAGACTAGCACATGCCATGTTGCTTTCCAGGGAGGGCTGCCCCGGGACTGTGTCTCCTTGGGCTATGCTCGTGAGGGACGATAGCGAATATACCACTAGGACGCATCGGAGTGACCTCAGGATAAGAAATATGTCACAAAGATGAAATGGCCTATCAGCGGGCGGAACTGGTTGAAACACTGCTGCGAAATAAGGTCGTGGCGCGACTCGTCAATTACAGCATACAGATTCCCCAAAGCTAGTTGAGCCAGGGCGTTAGAGGAATATTGACTATACGCGAAATCTATATAGTCGGCTTCGACATCGGCGCAATGATACCCTGCTTGATGATAACTCTCGGCTTCGTCGCTTGTTGGAATGACTGTTTGGTCATCCATTCCGGACCGACAGGTAGGCGGAGAGAGCGCTCATACTGCTGTCTGGACTCGAAAGGATGTGGGAGCTGGGAAGCAAGGTACTTCTCATTCTGTTCACGTCTGTTAGCACATGATGTTGATTGTAGCAGCGATTTGTGTACAACGTACCTTGCGGTTCCTCTTCTCGTTGAGGATGACTTTGTCCAACTTGGCATCTTCCCTGTCCTTCTTCTTGATTCCAGCCTTCTTGGTCGTGGTCACCTTGCCCTTGTTGCGCTTCTGCGCACGCTTGCTGATCCCGTCGCCAGTCCAACTGCCCCACCCTGGCATCGTCGTGTTGATGATCTTCTCGTCGTCTTCGGACATGATGGCTGCCTTCTCTTCCTCGAACTCGGCAGCAACGTCTTCACCTGCGAAGGCCCGGTCGACGAGCTCGTGATCGCGAAGCGCGAGCGGTAGGTGTATCTCGTCGTCCGAGGAGTCACCTTCATCACCCTGCGCAGCTGCAGTGCGACTAGCAGCCTTCTTGGTAGCAGTCTTTGATTTTGGCGCTGCTACATGGGCAATCTCGTGGCCAGTGAGTTCCAGCTCAGCCACTTCAGCGTCACGTATGGCTTTCCTGCCCTTCTTTCGCTCAGACACGGCCGACTTGCCTGTGCTAGCCCATTGTCCTGCTCCGCTTGAAGCCGACGCTGTACCCGAGGTCGCAGAAGACAACGCATCGGTACTGAGGGCACTGGACGACTGTACCAAAGTCTTGGCCTTGCCTCCGTTGCTGAGAGCTCCGTTCAAGGCCCCGCTTGACTGCTTGGTAGGCTTCGCAGCTTTCTTGTCCTGGCCCATGCCAAATGTCCTCCGCCCAACCTGCACCTCGGTATCGTCTTCCTCCACCTCGGACCCTGACTCGAGCTCCCGGCGAATCTCTGCCACAAGCTCATCGTTGTCCTTCTTGCGTTGTGCCTCGGCTCGTTGCATGAACTTAAGACTCATGAGACCTGAATGTGGGTGGTCATCATCATCCTCCGCCTCGTCAGCGGCATCTAGTTCCTTTAGTAGTCGGCCGGTACCGTCCTCATCTCCTGAGGCACTAGAGGCATCGGATTCTCCGTCGTCACTGTCCCCCTTACCCTCTACCCGCCTCCTCAGCTCTTCGTTCCTCCTCGCCATGTCCGTAAGCCCCGCACGATAGTCATCATCCCACACCGCGCGGCCCACCTTGGAGCCCATCTTGGCCCATTTGCTCTCCTTGTGCTTTGCACCGACTCTCTCCAGAGCCCTCCGCCTGTGTGCCGCCTCGCGCTCCTCGTCTGAATTGATCTCTCCATTGGCTCGCATCTGCTCGAGTTGATCTGCCTCATCGCCTAACCGCTCTTTCCGGTGGATTCTGCGGTACGTCTTGGACTTGATTTTCTTGATGCGCTTTGCGCGAGATTGCTCACGGGACTGAAGCTCCCGGTCTTTGCGGCGCTGTGCCCAGAGATCCTTCAGCTCGGAGCGGGAAATGGTCTGCTCTTCGCCATTGGCGTCGGTCTTTGTATTTACTTGCTCGTCTGACTTGGCCTTTGGTCCAAGGCCCGATTCTTCCATGATGGACATAATGGTCTGCTCCAGCTCTGTGCCAGCAGTCTTCTTCGATAAGGGAAGCAGCTCTTGATTATCAAGGCCGGCATCGTGCGCGTTCTGTGGGAGGGGAAATATGAGGTGGTCGGCGCGACGATTGTGCTTGACAGTCTCGTTCCATCGATCGAGTGTTTCAGTCGTCTTCTCGTAGGCTGCAGCGCGGAGAAGCTGGTCCTGCTGTCGTCGCGGAAGAGGGACATCGAGCTTCTTTGATGTGCCCTTCTTTGTAGTCTCCGCCTTCTCCTCCTTCTTCATCAGCTTGAGGGCCTTTTTGATCAATGGATCCTTGACTCCAGAGAGCCCCAAGTCTTCTAGGCTGATCATCTGTTTTGAGGATGGTCCGGCGTCATTCTCTGCGTCCTGGTTTTTATTTGCGTAATCCTTAATCAGATTGTGGAGCTCGCCCAGCTTGGACGGGTCTACATCTTCATCATCGTCCGACTCAGAGCCCGAGCGATCTTCTTCCTCAGAGCCGGATTCTGTGTCCCCTTCAGAGCCCTCGTCGTCATCGTCGGAAGACTGATCTAGGGCAGCTGCAAGATCTATGGCGTCCGATCCGAGCGATGCGCCATCGTCGCCATTCTCGTCATCTTCATCATCGGCAGCATTCTTTTGCGAGCGACTGCCTCGGAACGTGTAACCCTCAAACTTCTCATCATCACTATCTCCAAAGGCCTCATCGCTGTCCAGTTCGGAGTCATCATCGTCTCCATTCACACCGACGTGCCATTCATTACCGTCACTATCGCTGCCGCCATCCCCATCGCTGTCGTCATCGTCGTCGTCGTCCTCATCTTGTCTGGCGCGCTTCTTCTGTGGTCGTTCGTCCTTATCATCGTCTTCTTCGTCGTCATCTCCTTCATCTCTGCTATGTTTCCCGCCTCTAGACTGTCTTTCGGGGTCGAGTTCGAGATCCCTTCCGCGTCGGGTAAGTCGCTCTGGCTCGACCTGTTTTGCAGCGATGGCGTAGGCGTCTTGGGCGTGTGCTTGCGCTTTAGACTTTGACTTTTGATTTTTGCCCTTGTTCTTCTTAGTAGAGGGCTGGGAGCTGCCCATAAGGGACCGGCCGTGGGATTGTCGTCCAGGCATGGTGTGTGGTCGATTGTTGGGAGACAATTCACAACTTGCGTGTGGTTATGGCAGGAAAGGAAAATAAAGCAGTCCTGAGAATGTTCAATCAATTCTTTTTGCAGGGGTTCTTATCGATAACGAGAAAAGAAGTTCCGGCAGGCAGCGCGCTAGAAGTAATTTCGAAGCTTGGAGCCGCATAACTTCAACATCATCCTCGCCCCACACAACGACACGCCTTTGACGGAGAGTAGTGTACGAGACTTGCCCGCTAGGCGACTTCAAACTTCTGCATACACTCAGTTGGGCCTCTGACCAGGCCAGATTGCCAGGGTTGCTTCCACTTCCTCGCTTGGCCCGTCGCGGCCACCTTCGACCATCACAATGTTTAAACCGACTCAAGCGCTCTGCAAGCGCTTCCGCAAGCTGCGAATTACCACCAAGGACATCAACAAGGGCTTCTACAAGGGCACACGAACAGGTAGAATGGGTAATCACGACAAGAATGGTGGGTACTTGATCGACTACAGTCTCGTGAGGACGTACGTTGTGCCGAAGAACCTCAACGAGTTCAAGGTATGTTGTCTGGTTGTATGTCTCTCTATCGGTGGCATAGCGTGCTAATAGTATGTTGGGATAGCTCACCCCCTTCGTGACGAACAACAAGCGTAAGCAGACAGGATTGGACACCTACAAAGACTACGGCGTGGATGGCCCGAGGAATCCGAAGCTGTTCCTCGACAAGTGGAAGGAGCTGAATGGAGTGGATTGAGCTTGCTCGAGTTGAAACAAAGATTTTCGATTAAAAGAGTTCGAAATTGTGCCTATCATCGTGGGATAGAACGTTCACGGTCGCGGGCAAGGGAACTCCAGGGCTTTGTGTGGTGAGGCCAAGACTGTGCTCTCCAATTAGGCTAAATGACTTCGGCCTGAAAATATTCTGCAGAGCTACTACGGCGATAATTTTGCTGAGGCTTCACCAAAGATCGCAGATAGTGATCGCAGATAGTAGCGAGGAGCATATACAGAGTCGATGCAGTCACCGAGGTGTTGATTGCTCAGAAGTTTATACGAGATAACGCCTTCACATTAACAAGAATTCACATCTCGTGGAAAGGATTACGTGAGGTTCTATTTGTGCGGTTCTCCACCATGTGTATTCTGGGATGACTTTGGTTGCCACGTTCTCGGACTCATAGTTATATACTCACATTGAATTCAATGTCGGGCAACAGGACGTACCAAAGGATAAGGCGTTCTACTTCATCCTTGTCTACCGTGCCATCTTTTGGAACAATATCGCACCCTTATATTCAAATCATGTGAATCGATTGGGTAGGAGTTGAGGGTATGCGGCGTTGTAATGAGTGTATGAGGCCCCGAATGAGGTCACACACAAAAGGATGATAAACCAGCTAAGTCTCACGCTTCAAAGATCATTCTGGATCATATTGGGGTTCCTAGGAACTAACAGCGAAGTCGTCAGCATTTGCATATAATCATGTACGTGGCAGATTACTCGAGTGGTTCGCGAAGAAAACACAAGGAGCAGCAGTGGCATACCCTATGAGCTAACAAATGCCCCAAGTTCGCCCACTGAATCGACAGCCTTTGAAAAGCTTCATCTTATCTCTGTTCTCGAGATTGTGCGTTGCTTCGTTTGCCACGAAAACAAGAGGCCATGCCGTTTTAGATCGTCTCGCCCTCTTATTCATCAGAGACCCGATGCATACAGAACTGGGGCCAGGCTCGCGACCCCAGGGGCGCGGACGAGGCAACCGGTCAAAGAGGCTGGTAAGGTCATACGAGGCTATCTCAGTGCTTTACCAGCAAACGAAATTATTTGATCTCATCATGAAGGGCTGTTTCGTTGTAAATACTTATCCAGTGAAGTATCTAGCTCTGTACGAAACAGAAGGGCGCATATTTGAGCCCCTTCAAGGCCAGCTCCTGTGGAATTTCGACGCTTGTGCCAAAAGCGCACTGTCACCCCCACCACGCTCGCCACTGTTTTCGTTGCACAAGCTCATTGGTATTCTCCTTAGTATTTTGGTTACGCAAAAAGGCTAGTTGGTCGCCCGTGTGCTTCTCAAAGCCCCTCGCAGTTCGTCATCTCAGCCTCGAAACCTCGTGTTGGCCTTGCAGGGCGAATTCATCTCTAGCAGGAGATCGCAAAGTAAAACCACCTACGTGCAACGTATGAGCAGTAAGCTGGGATTGCTGTTGTGTTCGCTTCAACTGGTCCATTCTCAATATAGACATGTCTGCTCCCAATCGCAAAGAGGCCTTCCCGACGACACCCGTCTTGGTGTCATTAGAGCGATCTAAAGCAAAGCTCGTAGGACGTAATCATACCTTTCACACCAAGCGCTAGAATTACATTTCTGAATCCAAGCCCAGGCAAGCTTGGAGAGACTTCACACCGTAGCAGCAGTTGCTGGCAAAGGGGGCGCTCGTCGAGAGCTCGCAAGTACCCCTGAGTGCTTCACCTGAATAATCAACGTCATCTGCCCATCCTGATTGACATTCATCTTATACATCCCAGCATCTTAGCATCCTAGCAACCCAACATGGCAATTGGCAGACGGTCAACGGCAAAATGCCATCATACAGCGACCCGAAACCGCGGAACAACCCCAGCCCTTGCAGCTACCTGCGGACGGGAGTGTGATATCATCCAAAAAAAGTGGATCTGGGGCTCCGGGCCGTGTGAGCGGGGGAAGCGGATCGGGATCTTGGAGATGGGCGGAGGAAAGATCCCGGAGTAAATGACAGGTACGTAAATAGTGATGTAGATAAGGGTCCTGGGGGAGGTGTTGCACGTCAGTCACGAATTCAAGATCGTGTTATGAAATCAGTATGAATATTTAGGGGCGAATGATCAACATATGAAGTCAGTTTCCTCGCCCCTCCAAGATCGTCGATGAGGAAATAAGGCGGACTTTGCTTTCAGGGTCTGGCTTTGTGATAGCCCAGAAACGTCAAGCCCGGGGAAACGTCAGTGCATGTGGCAGTGAAGGGATCGCCGATGTGGGTCTCACTTCCTCGGTAAGCAACGTGACCGGTGCGTGTGTTTTTGGACAGCGACTGTGTGGAGTACCTTCAAAGAGGCTCTGTCATCCAGTCAAGTAGCTTCTCCAAGTCGGACCGACAAGCAACGAGACACGGACAGTCGCAGAGAGCCAGAGAGCTCGTGCACAGGTCTAAAGACTAAAGACTTGCGAGCCTTGCGGAGCAGCCGTTCGCAGATGATATGCTGGTAGTTTACGGAACTTGTCGACCTGGCTTGTCGTTGGCTGAGGAGGAAGCCGAGCTGCAATAGCGCGCGGAGCTAGGAAGGTTGTTAACCAGGGACGGCGTCAGCATTTGGGCCCCACTTTCATTGTTACGACAGAAAGTTTGACGATGGCTTCATCGCAATCAAGCAGCTGGAAAGATCGCGGATCCGCAATCTATTTTTTTGCACTCTGGCCACGGATTTCGCTGTAGCAGCCAAGCCCAAATAGAAGAAATATACAAACTTCAGCCAGCATGCTGCGAGCGTCCAAGAATTTGCCAATGTAACAAAATCACCTAATTGACTAACACGAGGGAACGCAGAAGTCAGAGAGAACAGACCGGAAATGGAATCTCGGGGGACGCGGCTGCGCGAATATCGTGAAGGTCACAAACGGCCGTATAGGGGTTGAGGGGGAAAGTGGCGGCAGCTTCCCTTACACCTCCTTCCTCTTCTTGCAGGATACGAGACCGGCAAATCGATCGTCGATCATCCAGACCGGCCGACTAGGGGGTCGCTAGGCTACAGGATCGCGAGGATGCGCAGGAGATCGAGTACAAAGCTCGCTGGGCCACTCACGATGATTTCCAGCCCCGCTGGTTGGTGTTGAAGCCCAACTGTGGACCAACAAGCACATTCCCGGAGCCCCGGACCGTTTGCCTGCTGGGAACCCTGTGTTCTATAATGAGGGCCCAAAGCCTCGGTGGGGATGTCATGCACACTCATCAGTGGCGAGAGATCCGCCCAGCAAGTTGGTATTTGCAACGATGGCAACAATGGGGGTTTCCACAACATCAGAAACCAACTAATTGAAACAACGCCCAACTAGGGTTGAATTCGCCATGGCTGCCGACCCGCTGACTGCTTTGTTGGGATGCAGCCAAAGCCAAGTGCCCAGGCCAGCAGATGTAACAGATCTTGTTGGCGATTCGGACATCTATAACGGGTAAGCCGAGCTCACGCGGTATGCCGCACCTTTTTCGCTTTCTTTCTCTATCCCTCGGTCGGTGAACAAGAACTGTCCAGACTCCGTCTGGACGCACAGAGAGACTACGCCCACAAGTAGTTAGGATCGTGATGATTCGATAAGGGAATACGCAATGTCGATCCTGTGTTGTTCAACCGACCGGAGAGATTGAAGCGGGCGAGTGCGGCCCAGAACAAATGTAGTCTGTGTAGACCGTGTACAAGGCGTGTGGAAATCCATGTCGATGGCACCTTCATCTGCATGAACCTTGCTTGACGGCGGCAGCGGTATCGGTGGACCTGCATAAGCCGCAGCACTGCATCTTCTGCATCTTGATACTAAGGCACATCTAGATAACGGTGTAACCACAGAAGTCGCCAATGTCAGATTCGGCCGGGCGTGCCGGCGAAGAAGGTGGTGAAGATTAAAAAAAAAATTAAAAAATCTGACAGAACTGTAAAGGCTGCAAACATTCACTTGCTGTACCGAGAGATATGCGAAGACGACCCACGCTACTTATGCACAGACATCGATCTGCTGGCGGAAACGAATAGTGTGTGTTGAGTCGTGTGGACGGAAAAAGGATCAGACTCGTGGGTTGTTCCAGAACGGGGTGAGAGTGTCCGCATGATTGCTATGGGTCTGGGTTGACAGGCGAAGGCCGCGGGAGATAGCACAGATTGGCGTGTGCGTTGTTAGAGTTAGCTCCAGAATGCTCGTGTGGGTCATGTCTTGAGCTTGAGACACGCTTCAGTAGTTTCCGATTTGTTGAGAGGCATCTCGATAGCTTGCAGGCCGCGTTCTCTGTATTTTGAGAAGGCGGGCAGGGCAGCAAGGCTAACGATGGCATCGAGACGACTGAGACTGGCAAAATGTTCACATGAGAGCAATAGGCGCGGGCGGTGCCCCGGCTGCCGAGACTGCCAATGAAACATAGAAGAGCGAGGATCCACACATGTGTTCTGGGCGACTCAAATTTGACTTTGACTCCGGACGGGGCCAAGATGCGGACTTGCGGGGTTATTAGAAGGGTTGGGATGTCGATGGAATTTCCTGGGGTGGGTGGAGACTTTCTGGAGAGTTCGCATGTGCAAGTCCAGGTAGCAGGTAATGTGGGGCTCTCCAGAATGACTGGAAACTTTTTTCTGCAGCTTCGGTCTTTTTGACGGTTCTGTGGGTGGTCGTCGGTGACCTCCAGGGCAGTGTACAGCATGCACTCCTGCTGATCCAGAACATTCTTCTTCACTGCCATACCATGCACTACATGCAGTGTCCAGAGCCTTGGGTCCTACTGTGCTTCCTCAACCTGCCCCGCTATTCTTCCGCCAATAGGCAGTGATTGAGCCTTTTGCTGGGTTGGCCTTCAGCCCCACGAACAAGATCGCCAAGACGGTTACGTCCCATGACAACCCATGACGTGCCTGGCTCTGATGGCTCGTGCTGGCTTCCTTTCGGATCGCTGTCGACCGTACAGATGTACATCCAACCCAACAACACACGTATCACACATTGCGAGTGACACTGACCGAGCCCCACCTAAACATACTTTGCTATCCGGTCTTGGCCCATTGCACCGCGTGCCAGCCCTAGGTACCCAGGTACCCCAGCCGTGCTCTGGCAGGTCTGGCAAGCTTGGTAGCTTGGTACTGTTGCTTGGTACCCCGTATTTGTCTGGTCTGCTCTCCACGCATCGAGTCCCTCCTACAGCCAGCTGGGGGCATTGCTCCGCGACATCACTGCTAAGCCGAAATTGTTCAAATACCGCCCGGGCTCTTCTTGTCCTCCTGCCGAGGCTCCTCTCTTTCGCCATGACCCAACCCAACTATACTCTCTTCCATAATACTCTCGAATCCTTCCTAAGACACCCAAGCTCCATACCACAATTCTCACAAAGTACAACAAGAGTCCAATTTAGTGCGCTCGTTGCAAAGACCTACTCACACCAACAACATCTTCGTCACCGCTACCCACGCTGTCCCCAACAACAACAATATCAACATCCCCCACGGCCTCAACCACATCCTCTCCGTCCACCAATCTCCGGTTAGGAACTAGGGCGACTTGCCATACCGAACCCCGTTACAGTCCAGGATCACCATCCCTACCAAGCCCTTTCAACTGCAAGCCGCCCTATCACCCGCCACAAGCTACACCGAATCACCTCCCCTCCCGCTCATCCTATAGCGTTTCCGGCTTGGCGCCTTGCACCACAGCATCCATACTCAGTCTTACATTATCTTACCTCCCCCTCACCTAGACCTTTTGGCTTCTCGGTCAAGATGATCACCACAACCAACGCCAGGAGGCCAGCTCCCCACATGGCCACTCTCCGCGACAACAAGCGGGCTCGCCTCGACGAGGAGCTCGGCACCATCAGTCTTATCACTCCTCTGGAAGAGAAGTCAGATGCTTTTGACGTAGAGTTTGTTGAGAATAGAGACGTTGCTGTCTCTACACCACTCACCCCCGAGCCCGAGGTGGAACTGCAAGAGGACGTTCTGCCCCAGGATGTCCAGGGAACCGAGCTCGAACAAGAAGAGCAATGGTTTGTCGGCAGTATCGACCAGGGTACCACTTCCTCTCGCTTCCTCATCTTCAATGGGGAAGGCGAGCCTGTCGCAAACCACCAAATTGAATTTGACAATCTATACCCCGAGTCTGGGTAAGTGTGCCATCTCACTTGAAATCAACCAAGAAAGAAAGAATGAAGATGGCTAACATCTAAAACAGATGGCACGAGCATGACCCACTTGAGCTGCTCAGCTCTGTCGAGGAGTGCATTGATGGTGCTGTTGCCGAGTTCGAGTTGAAGGGCTACTCAGCCAAGTCCATCCGCTCAATAGGCATCACCAACCAGAGAGAAACAACTGTCGTTTGGGACAAGACCACTGGCGAGCCACTATACAACGCTGTCGTGTGGCCGGACACCCGCACCACCAACCTCGTCCGGGAGCTCAAGGGCCGTCCCGGCGCCGATGAGCTCGCCGAGGCATGTGGCCTGCCTCTCAGCACCTACCCCAGCAGCGTCAAGTTGATGTGGCTTATCGAGAACGTTCCCGCCGTCAAGGAGGCCTATGATGAAAGCCGCTTGGCTTTTGGCACCGTTGACTCCTGGCTCATCTACCGCCTCAATGGCGGCGTCGACGCGGAAAACCCCGTGCACGTCACTGACAGCACCAACGCCAGTCGCACCATGTTCATGAACTTGCGCACCATGAAGTACGACGAGAAACTTCTCGGCTTCTTCGACATTGACTCCACCAAATGCGCTCTTCCACGCATCGTCCCCTCCTCGGACCCCGAGGCTTTCGGCAAACTCTGCCGTGGACCCCTGGCAGGCACAAGCATCGCCGGCTGCCTGGGCGACCAATCCAGCGCACTCGTAGGCCAATGCGGCTTTCACCCTGGCCAGGCCAAGAACACCTATGGTACAGGTGGATTCATCTTGTACAACGTCGGCGAGGAGCCCATCATCTCGTCCCACGGCCTTCTCGCCACTGTCGCTTACGACTTTGGTGCTGGTCGGAAGCCCGTCTACGCGCTGGAAGGCAGCATCGCTGTCGCTGGCGCCGGCGTCAAATTCCTCATCAACAACATGGGCTTCTTCGATAAGTCTGATAAGATCGAGGAGGTCGCCCAGTCCGTCCCGGACAATGGCGGCGTCGTTTTCGTAACGGCCTTCAGTGGCCTCTTCGCACCCTACTGGATCGACTCGGCCAAGGGCACCATCTTTGGCATGACCCAGCACACCAAGAAGGGCCACATTGCCCGCGCCACACTCGAGGCCACCTGCTTCCAGACCAAGGCCATCTTGGACGCTATGGAGCAGGATAGCGGCAAGAAGCTGCAGATCTTGGCCGTCGATGGCGGCCTGAGCAACTCAGACCTGTGCATGCAAACACAGGCGGACATCAGCGGGATTCCCGTTGATCGGCCTGCGATGCGTGAGACCACAGCGTTAGGTGCGGCGATTGCGGCGGGCCTGGCGACAGGCGTGTGGAAGGAACTCGACGACCTCAAGGAGGTGAACCGCAAGGGCCGCAAGGTCTTCAAGCCGAGCCAAAGCCGTGAGAAGGCTGAGAAGAGATTCAAGAAATGGAATCAAGCCGTGGAAATGAGCCGGGGCTGGATTACCGATGATGAGTAGGCGAGGCCTCTTTGCATTGTGGTGATCTTGCTTTCTGTTTTTGTCGGCTGGCTGGTTGATCTTTTCTAAACACGGTTAATATTGGGAAATGGTATACCACGGCGCTGGAGTTTGGAGGATACCAAATGAAGCGGGTTCTCTCTGGATCAGGATCATAAGTTGAGCCGGCCATTGTGGCATGTGCTCCTTTAATGAAATATGAAATCTTTTAAACAATACCTGCACGTCCATGATTAAATAAGTAATCCCAGTGCTGTGTTCTTCATAAGTGGTCTTGTGACAGGTTTTTGAACAATTTCCATGGCATGATCTCGACACTTGAGTGGAATGTTCGTGGTCGAGTCAGGGCCGGTTGCACTGCTTCGGTGGCGTGATGGTGGCCCGTGTCCTCCCAACTCCACAGTGGATAGGTGGAAAACGGACCACCTATTTGTGCGGTGGCCACTTTTTGGCGTAGCAACAAAAAGAAGGAAGGAAGCCATGCCACCTGTGTACATACAATGGGCTTATATGTTCGAATGAATTTGTGTTTTTCAATCGCATGAAAAAGGACCAAGGATATTTCGCCAGTATATTCCAAGGATTCAGCTGGAGCGCGGGTGAACAAATGCGGGTATTGAATTGGTATCTAAACAAATCCATGACCATCGTACAGATGCAATGACAATTATACTCAATAACAAAACATTCATCTCTCGTAGCAGACCGAACAGTTCTGCACCTAATGCTGATTGGAAGGCCGTCCTGTCCCAATGCACGTCTAGTCCAACCGATACCATGCAGTGAGAAGCAAAGTCTCCGTCTTAATGCAGCCGTTGAAATGCATAAAGTAGTTGAAAACACACAGAGAAACGATTCCAGAGACCAAAATCGGTCGATGGAATATGAAGTAGTTGTGGGAGAAAAAAAAATATGTGGAGTGAAGGGTCGTCCAGCCAACTTCTCGCCAGGTCCCTTCTAGAGACCGGCTAGTGCTATTCGCACACAACAATCAGCCAAACGTACTTAATTCATGAAGCATGAAGGGGAGGGGGGGGAGAAATCAAACATAGAATGATAGAACTCACCAGCTGAGAAAGCCAGGTACCACGTCAAACTCGCTCCGCCGTCCAACCAACTCGAGTCGAACGTCGATTGATTGAAAAATGCAAAGGCACCCGCCGGGTCAATCGTCGAGTAGTCACCATACAATACGCCCTTCCAGCCACCGACCACGGTATCCGCCCTACCATCATCGAAGTACTGAGCCCACTCCTGCTCGACAAAGTCTGCCGGACGAATGAACGGTGTCGACGGCAGTAGTGGCAGCATGTGGATACCTTCAATATACTCAATGTTCGTACCAAAGTATGTCGTGTGGTCGATCTTGTTCTCAAAGAGGATACCAGCGACCCGGTTACCCACAAAGTCGCTTGGCTCTACTGTGTTGCCATCTGAATACAGATAGTACATGTTCAGCGAGCGAGCCTGTACGGCGAGCATCAGGTTGCCACGCGCGGCCATATTCGCGTCGCCGGAGACCATGCCCCACATCTTGATAGCGTATGCAGCCATCGTATCTTCGCTCGACGACTCCTGGTCGCGCCCGTCTGCGGATTCGAAGAGCCCATGAGCAAAAGAATGACCATGGTACCAGTCGAACATTCGATTGACAGGGAAGTAGGTATCGACGGATGAGGGGTTAGCATAGTCCCTGACAAGCATGTCGACCCAGGCCTGGTTATCAGTGAGCCAAGCGCCGTCGAGGTGACCGATGATAGCGGCAGCAAGAACGTGGTAGCCGTAGTGGAAGTGATGGTCGTTGTAGTAGGTGTTGCCAAAGTCGGCACCTGAATCGCCGGTTACATAGGTTGCTGAGGACACAACCCCGCCCCAAGCAGACTCATAGACGAGGGGATAGATCTGCGTGTTGTTGGTGAAAACAGAGAAGGCCGCTTTCAGTTGCTCGAGACCGGCGGCTGCCAGTGCCGTTTCTCCAAGCATGTCGTATACGACAGACAAGATCATGGCGAACTTCGCAAAGGCCTGCACAATGTGTTAGCGAGACGGAAGGAATACGCGTGCGGGCCTCGAGCACATACTTTGCCACTGTAATACATCGAATTCAGGTTTGTCTGGGCCGAGATATCTTGACTGAGCTCCGACTGAGCAACCGCCAGAATACTGGCGGCGGCAGCAGCAGATAAAGTCTTTTTACTACCCTCCGTAGGTGACCAGGGTACGAAGGACATGCTCACGGGCAGCCTCGCCTCAACCATGGTCCATGAATCCGCCACGACAGCGCTCGCAACACCCTTGGTGGTAGTTTGCAGCTGAAGCGCCGTCTGCAGCGATGAGTTTGCAGCGTTGTCGAAGGATTGTACATGATGCGGTAATGCAAACATCAACAGCGGCGCACCGCTTAGCCCAGCCTTTTGGAAGGTGAAAGTGTAGGTCCCCTGCATACCCACAGCCGTGCCCGAAACGTTCACGCCGGTAGCGTATGAGCCGCATGCCGCATCGTACAGCGCCTCACCGGCACCGTTCGGGTCCTTTGCTACCTGAATTGTCCCTGTGAATGGGGCAGTCGCTTGAATGAGGCCATTGTTCACGACCTGCAGATCCAAAGTCGTGCCGTCCGTGCTGGTGGCGTACAGGAACCAAGTGTTGCCGTCATTCAAAGCGACACTGTATTTGGTCACCCCAGGACGCGGCTGCGTATTGACCTTGGTGACGTTCAAAAAGAAAACACCCGATTGGATTACTGGCGTCACGCCGTGATAGACTCCCGTCACAAAGCCGGCGCCCTGGGTAAGAGGGAACTCGATTGCCGGGTCTGCCGAAGAAGAAGGCCGGAGCTGCACCACTACAGACATATCAGTGAGGTTGGTAGTAGTGAGATTAGTGCTCGAGCCGAGCTCAGCGGCGGAGAGCACAAGGGACTGGATGCCGATGGGGTTGATAAAGTAGTCCACCGCGCCATAGTCGTTGACGGGTCCTAGGGCACGCTGGCTCGCATCGATGTGAGAAACAGCCATGCCCCAGCTTGAAGTGACGCCCGTGCCCTTGGACCAGGCAATAGAGTACGGGTGTAGCCATGTCCCTGAGGCCTGAGTGCCGAGAAAGAAGTTCTGGTAAAATTTATTGGTCGAAAGTCCCGGGCCTGACTGCTCAATGCCTAGCCGTGGCACGGGATGGTCACTCCGCTGGGGAATCTGAGAAGGAGGAGCATCCGTTGCAATGGGCTGGAAGATGTTGGTGGAGGCTACAGGCAGGCTGTAAGCGGGATGTTTGATAACCATGGTTGATGCGGTTGATATCAGGCTTGTGGGGGAGGCAATGTCGCTGGTCAAGAGAGGATTCTGCAGTTGGTGACCGGCGGTCTCTAAACTCGTGTGAACGGAGCCAACGGTGTCTCCATTAACTTCCGGTGTGGGAAGAATCTGAACCGTTCCTGTTGGCACAGCACTTGTGATGACTGTGACAGTGGTCGCCGAAATGACACTTTGCAGTGCTGTAATGTCCTAACAAGAATGAGTTACCATTGTGCGGCAGGAGCTTGAATGTGAGTACTCACTACTGTAGGGTACGATGAACCACCCAGCGATACTTGCTCCTCAAGCAATGTTGGAGAAAGTTGAGGCGTAAGTGTCTGTTCTTCTGAACATGAAATTGTGTCAAGTTCTCTGGGCTGGAATGGTCTCCCCTGACAGGGGAGCAGCTGTAGGGCTGTCAGCAGCAAAAACGGCAACATCATGGCTCTGCTCTCGAAAACAGCCAGAGTAGATACAAAAGCTTGTCCTCGACGAGAAGGATCGTGGGAGCACCCATTTCCATCTGGCCTTTTCTCTTCCCTCTTATACCACAAGACAGATAGTGTTCCGCCATGGCAACAGTCATGCGTATACAACAATCGTCAGGGAGGCTAGGACATGCGATGGCACAGGAAAACGTGATGCCCAAATTCGAGAAGCTGGTGACCAAGTGGCTGGGTGTCTGAGAAGTGAAGAAAGAGTTGTACCTCGCTTCCTACTTGTCCCAGCCCAGCGGGGCGGGACGGCAACGACGGCTGGAATGAATAGTGGACCGCCGTGGCCTTCAAGCTCCTGATAGTCAAGTGTCCGCGGCTAAGGGCAGATCGAATGTGGCCACAAGGCACGAATATGTCCGTGAGTATGACCGACGAAGGAAAAGTTGAGTAAAAAAATACTCGGCAATCCTGTCCTTATGACAGGATTGGTACGTTGACAGGTCATTTTGAAGAGTCCCGCACGAGTCGAGCTGCAGGCGAATATTTGATATTTTGGGGCCGCACATCTCAACCCCGGATTTTGAGTGGTTCGCAAGGTGCAGACTACGTGCAATTAGTAGGGGAGGGTGAGTGGTTCCCTCCATGCTGATTCAATGATAGTCAGCCTTGTGACACAGCCTCGAGACAGCAATACCAAGATCTTGGGTGGCAGACTGGGAAACTAAACAAGATCTCCATGCAAGACTAGTCGCCGTTGGCGCCGGATATTGCTTTGCGCCGGTCCAATACTGCATAGTCGGCATCATCACGGCCGAGACGAGGTGATTAGCCGGCCGAGTCTAACTGCTTCGCTGTTCATCTGATGATGTGGCTGGCCTTGGAGAGAGGTGAGAGGTGGTAGAGGATGCACCCCAGGCGGATCACCTGCCAGGACGATCCAATACAAGGGCTTGTCGCATTCCTGGGGTAGGAGGTACTAAATAGCTACCTAAGTCTGCTAGTCAGCAGGGCACCTGTCTCTTGACCAGACGAACCCTATACCGGGACCCCAACCCTTGGTATTTGCAGCATTCCCCTGCCCCCGCTTGGCTCGTAGCCATCTTAGGCTGGCCAGGGTCTGTGCTCGACAGGTGATCGTGCCTGTCTCGCGTTTTGGTGGGTCCCTGTTCAATTTAGTCAGATCGCGCCTGGCGCGTCCAAACATTGAATTAATTACATTTGCGAAATGATGCTTGCCACTTGAACATTTCATTTGGCCACGAACAACCTCTTACATTTCATTGCTTCATCTGATTCGATCCCAAACAATCATCTGCGTCACGCTCAGAGAAGTCCCTCCCTGCGTCTCCTTGTACATGACTTGATCTTGGTCCAAGCCATCTAATACTCTCTCTGCATGCGAAACCCACTCCACTTTTGACGCGTTCCGGTGACACGGTCTCAAGCCGACGCCCAATCCTCAAAATGGCCGCCCAGAAAGATCTCGAGAAGGAGAAAGGGCTGTTCAGTCTGTGCTCAATTGCGTTTGTCGTCAGCAAGGAATTGTCCGATGATCTGGCCAGAACGGTGAGGATGGCTGGCACTGCTCCTACAACTTACAACTCTGCGCCGTCGCTGACATAAACATAAAGCTCAAAGCCACAGTCGAGAAATACGGTGCCGAAATTGTTGAGAGGGATGAGAATGATAGACTTCCCGTCGTCCGGTGCACACACATTGTGGCCTGCACAATTGACTTCCCGGAGTACAATGAGGCTGAGGCCATGATGGTCCCGGTGGTCAAACCTGCCTGGGTAAATGTGTCACTTCAGAGGAATCGACAAGCCCAGATCCGCCCATACTCTCCAGATCCCCGGCTACTATTCTCAGATGTGAATCTGACATATGATGGGATCCCCGTTACCGACAGAGAAGCTATCGCTGGTGCCGTTCTGGCCTTGGGTGGCACCGAGTCCAAGGATCTCGGGCGTCTGACTACCCACATATGTGCCCTCACTGCAGACGGGCCCAAGGCCATGATGGCCAAGTCCAAGGGTTTGAAATGCAAAATTGTCTTGCCACATTGGTACGTCTCTGCCCTCCACTATCGTCTTATATACCAAGGTATTTATTCAAGTCTAGGTTCGATGATTGTTTTCGCCTGGGAAAGAGGATCGACGAGGGCCCTTATGAGCTTCCAGACCCGGAGATAGAGCGCGCTGACCCCGACGACAAAGTTGATCTTCCTCTTAGCCAACACCTCGATGGTGCAACGTCGGCCCGCCCCGACCAGCCGCCATTTCAGCCTGGCACGCGCAAGAAACTCACCGTTTTCAAGAACAGGAAGATTTGCTTGTCCTGGGATCTGCAGCTGACTGAATCCCTGCGAAAAGTTCTCCAGGTCCTCATCAAGAGTGGTGGAGGCGATCCTAATGCCACGGCCCAAGACTGCGATTGGTTCGTCTGTCAGTTCCGTGACGGACCCGAATATATCTATGCCGCTCAGCACGGCAAGCATGTTGGCAACTTGGCCTGGTTTTATCATATTATCTACAGAAATGAATGGACGGATCCCTTGCGGCGTCTCTTGCATTACCCTGTACCTAAACATGGTATGGAGGGTTTCAAGAGCCTCCGCATTACTGTCTCAAATTACGGAGGCGAAGCACGTACATATCTACAAAACCTACTCAAGGCTGCAGGCGCCGAGGTCACGGGCTCCATGAAGCAGGATAACACGCATTTGATCACGGCGCGAAAAGCTGGTGACAAGTGTGAAGCCGCCAAGGATTGGAACCTTCCTATGGTCAATCACCTATGGGTGGAGGAAAGCTACGCCAAGTGTGAGTTGCAGGCACTGACAGATCCTCGGTATACGACCTTCCCTCCCCGAACAAATCTTGGCGAGGTTATTGGCATGACCTGGTTTGACGAGTCGAGGCTTCATGCCATGTATTATCCTGGCGGAGATGAAGATCTAAGGAGGGTCCGCAATCTGGCCAGGCAAAATGCCCAGGTAAATGGCCCTGCAGCCGGTTTGGTTGTGGGACGTCAAAAGCACCCAGAGTTCGACATTATGAACGATGGCGAGGAGGAGTATGCGGAGAAGACGAATAAGAAATTCGGTGTGCCAGCTCCGCCTCGGGACAAGGCAAGGGCGCAGGCTGCTGCCACGCCGGTCCGCTCACGACAAGTTCAGCCAGGCAAAGAAAACGACACACCATCTGCTTTCTCAAGCATCAGCCGTAGCGCCAAAGCTTCGGCAATGAGCAGACTCCAAGACCTGGCGCCTGATATCGCGCTATATGAGAAGGAGAAGAAGAGGAAGTCTAGTGGCAGTACTCCCTTTGGTGGCAAACGAGCTGCAAATCAGGTTGAGCAACAGCGCGAGCAGGAGCGTGAAAAGAAGGCTGCGGAGCAGCGTCGATCCAGCAGTCTAGCGCGCGACGTAGACGATAATCTGGAGGAAGAGCAGCGCCCTGTCAAGAGGCATAAGCCAGGACTGCCAGCAGTGGACATGCGCATTGTTCTCACAGGCTACAAAGGATGGGTTGATAGTGCGAAGAAGGAGGATGCAGATAGGGTATGTGCCAAATCCCAAGTCCGACGTTGGATGCAGTGTACTTGATTTGCTAACATGCCACAAACAGCGCAAGTTGCGCTCTTTGGGAATATTGATTGTCCAGGAGAACGCCCAATGTGACTATCTCGCGGCACCCTCCATCATGCGGACAGTCAAATTCCTCCGCACTCTTGCTCAGGGCCCTGAAGTCATTAATTCCAAATATATCGACGATTGCCTCGAGCAAGGCGAGCGTCTCAATGTGGAGGACTACCGACTCAACGACAGGGACAGGGAGAAGCAATTTGGCATCAAGCTGAAGAAGTCGATTGATCGGGCACGCCAGCACAAGGGCAAGCTCCTCTTGGGGACACCCATTTACTGCACCACGACCATCAAGAGCGGTCCCGACAGCTACAGGCCGATCGCCGAGGCCAACGGTGCCATTTTCAAGACATATACGGGGCGAACCTCGACTATCAAAGTCACCCGCCCGGAGGAAGACAGCCAGGGTCCAGAGCCAGTATACCTGTTGACTTCGAATAGCAAGCAGGAGAGGGAACTGTGGCCAAAATTTGAGAAAATGGCGACCGACGGGAACATGTTGCCAAGGGTGGTATCCTCGGATTGGTTGTTGAAGGTGGCCATGAGCCAGGAGATCTCATTTGATGAGAAAAAGGATCTCGCGGAGAACTTCTTCAAGGGGAAGTGACCTGCAGAGATGGACTCATGTCGATGAGATCCGCCTGTACTGCTGTTGCATCTTCTCAATTGCTGAGGTTGTGGGTCACCATTGTGCCGGTTGAAGTGTTGCAAATCTTGGACGGAGCGCCATGCGGTATGATCATGTTCTATCCATCTTCAACCACCTCATCTCATAGGCTGGCCAGCCTCCTATGCATATTTTTGATCCCGCATTGACGGCTCCGTCTTGTGATTGTGATGTTCAGAAGAATTTGACACCCTGCGAGTCTTCCTGCCCGAAGATTTGTGCTTTCCCCCTCTTGACCAGTGTATTCAACGCTTTTTGCAGTAGATCGTAATCGAGGCCATGGAACTCTGCCACAATATTGCGAGTCAGCAAGAATAAGAACCACGTACTTATTCACCATTCTCTGAGAAGAGAAAAACTCACCTGTGCTCATTGTCCCCTCCCCTTCTACGAGCTCGTAAAGCGTCAATACTGTCCCCTTCTGCCCTGTACTATCGACCCACGCCTCGATCAACGCGCCCCACTCCTCAGGCGTGCGCCAATATATCCACACCACATCGCCGCCGCCGCCACTGCTGCCATCGCTCACATACTCGGCGCGCCCGTCCTTGCGCATAAAGTCAATGACCTCGCGCACATCAGCGAGCGCAAGGCGGCGATTGATGCGCCGATTGTGAAAAAGCTCGTCCGCCGAGGGGCTACTGGTGTTGGTGGTCGCAGTAGCGGCAATGGTGGTAGAGGAGTCCGGGGTGAGGGGCAGTTTGAATATGCGGTGGTGACGGCAGTAGGCGAGTACGAGGGCAGCCCATTTCACGAGCTGCGCATGTAGTGTGTTGAGGTTGGTCTGGCGGGTGAAGAAGGCGGGAAAGAAGTATTCGCGGGGAAAGGGGAATGGAATTGGAGGTGGAGTGGTAGTCATTGTGTGGCGGATTCGGGTGGAAAAGAATTGGTGTGTGTATATGTGTGTGCATATAAGAGAGAGAGACGGAGAGAGAGAGAGAGTTGTGTGTTTGTGAATTAGGAAAAGTCGAAGGTAGGACGAGAAGAGGAAGCTTGTGATGATGGGCCGCCGCGCCCCGCGATCGTCATTCCTGGTGGGGTTTGGCAGGGCAGGGGTTGCTAGCCTTACCAGCGCCTCGGGACGGGAAAGTTGTTTGTTGCACAGGAGTCAGCAGCAACACCAAGTCATACAGCCACAAGCAATACTTTGGTGTACATAGATGTGGTAGGCCATCCGGAACACATTTGTCTCGGACACGTTCCGTCATTCGAGACAAGTAGCAAAACATAAGAGTCAAGGGGTGACATTAGCGAAAACACAGGCAGCCTCCCCCCCCTTCTCCAACATGATGATATTCATAATGCTTTACCCAAGGGGCTCAAATCGACCAAGAGCAAGAAAATCCGACTTTGTTCAAACCCCGTCGTACTCCGTGACCCAGTCCCAACACCGCCGCCTCATGATGCTTGGTATCGACATTGTAATAAAGCGCAGGAGCGGAAATTCGCAACAGCAAAGCAAGACAATCACAAAACTACTACTCCTCTTCCATTCCATCGTCGCCCACCGACTCGCCTGTGTTGAGCTCTTTCTCCAGCTCGTCCACAACGAAGCTCTCATAGTCCTCGAGGCCCTTTTGTACGTGCATTTTGAACTTAATAGTGTCGTTCAACATGCGTGTTATCTCGGTGTGGAGCTCTTCCCGAAGGGCATTGGCCCGGATGGTGAGCTGCTCGTACCTATTTTACGATGTCAGTAAAAGCGACGGTAATGAGAGTCAAGTGCTGGTTAACAAGGGTCTCGTACTCAATGTTGACATTCATCTCCCTCTGCTCCATCAATTGCACACTCTCGCTCAGGTTCGCCCGCATTTTGGCGAGCTCCTTTTCCATCTTCTCGATCTGCGCATCGCTATTCATGCGCTGCGCGTTTGTGACCTCCTTGGTCTTCTCATGCTCCTCCTCTGCGGCGCGCACGCGGTGCTCAAGCGCCTCCACCTCGTTTCGCTTGTCCTCCATGGCCTCTTTGATATTGTCCAACAGCTCGTGGTCCTTCATCATTGTGTCCATTGACGCGGACCGCCGCTCCGAAATCTCCTTTCGCAGCGCAATGAAGGCGTTCTTAACCTGGCCGCGCAGATCCAGGTTGAGAATATGCGCTGGCTGGTAGCCTGTGTGCGGATCTGCCAGCAGGCGCTCGTTCTCAAAGCCATCGGCGTAGGAGCCCTTGAGTTGGGACGAGGTGAAGTTGGGGCCTTCATTGACCGTCACCCTCAGCTCGTAGTCTTTGCCCTTTGCATTCGTAGCGTTCGAGGGAATCAGGCCAATTTGATATGCCAGCGTATTGTATCGGTCAACATGCCGCTCGAGCTCGTCGAGTTTCCTGCTAGCCTCGACCTCCTTGTCCGCGACCTTTTTCTTGACCTCGTCTAATCGCTGGCTGGCGGACTCGATGCCTTTCTGTAGTCGCTCCCGTTCCGAAGTCATGCGGTCGATATCCGCCATGCTTATCCCCTGGTCGTCGACTTCCTTCTGCAGGCCTCTCCGCTCCTCATCCGCTTCCTGTAGCTCCTGCATAGTCTTGTCGAGCTCCTCTTGGAGTACTTTGATCCTGCTCTCGTACTTCTCCGTCCGTTGCACAGCCATGGTATTGTACTCCTCAAATTTGAATCGGTCCTCCTCCATAATCTGGTGGTGATTGTCAAGAAGCGCCGGATCCGGTGTCATCTTCTCGAGATCTTCGATTTCCTGCAGCAACCTGGCGTTCTCTGCTTCCAATGCCTGCAAATCCTGGTCAAACTTGGAATTCGCTCTCTCAAATTGCATGGCCATTTGCTGCACATGCGGCGCCAGAGCCTGCTTCGCATCCTCCTCACTCGAGTCCTCGGGCATATTAAGCCAATCGTCATAGGCGGTGCCTAGGAAATCGAAGATGATGTGGTCGCCAGTAACATCAACGCCTGCCTCAAGGCAGGCATACTCGTACCGATTTGTTGCATATGCATCCAGCATCAGCGCCAGCTGCATCATCCAGTGCAGCACGCCGAGAAACATGTACCAATTCTGCCCTCCAACCGCGGCGATCTGGCTCTTGGTGATGCTCTTTTCGTATGGATATCGCAATTGCTTGAGGAGTGGCGGCACTTCTTGGTCAATGTTCTTGAGGAAGCGGTAGCTCGGGTCGATCCGGTGGTACAGCCATTGAAACATGTAGTTGAAGTCCTTTTGTGTCGGGGATTTTATCACGTTCTGCGAAAGGACATGCTTCATCTCCAGCTCGAAATTATTCTGCGCCAAGTAGTCTAACAATTCCTGGCCTATTCTCGTCTGGTATGCGCGATCCTTGAGTGGGCGTGGGTCGCGCGGCACACCCGCGGTTTGCGGAGCTTGTTGGAAGAAGCTCTGGTGACCCCCGATGTGGGCGTGCGTGGACGTGCGTGCGCGGTAGACACTGCTTCGGCGCTCGCCGTCGGTGGATGGGCGACCGGGGAGGCTGCTTCCAGGAGTGTGATTGTAGGATTTGAGGGTGGATGTGCTATTGGGCTGGTAGGACATGCGCTTGGCGGAAGACGCGCCGCCCATGTCTATCAAATTTCCGCCTGAGGAGGAGCGCGTAAAGAGCGGCTGTGGAGGCCTCGACATCGCAAGGGACTGTCTAGATCCCGAGACGGAGCGAGTATGGCTGCTCGTGTAAGGGGCGGCGCCTCCCATCGAGGTAGAGTGGGAGCGCTTCATCGCGGATGCGGGCTGGGGAATGGCGGAGTTGTAGCTGATGCCGCCGAGAGTCTAGGCGATAGTAATTGCATTAGTACGGAACGGATATTATATATGGTAGGTGAAGCAAATTCAGCAGCAATAGTGTTGTGGTAGGTTGTTGCGCAGGCGAGGTTGAGGGATAGTTTGGGTGATAAGTATGTAAAGTTGGGCGCGGTCGCGGGGAGGGTGGATAACAAAAGATTGCTGGCGAGGATGAGGACTTTGGAGCACACTGTAGCACCCACCACCACTGAGACGGACTCACCTCTCTTGGCCGCCGGGCACTCCACAACCCTGTGTCTTGCGACATGGCTGCAATTGCGAACTCTGTGAGATTCAAAAGTTTGTTCTTTGGAGGTAATAGCTCTGCAGAATCTCGCGATAGATTTCCCAATATTGAAGACGATCAACTCCAGGAATCGCATGTGCAAGCAAGGTGGTCGATTGTTAGACCGTGTCTCTGGGCCTGCGCAAACAATTGATGTTCGCAGGCGTTGCCGAGTCAACAAACAGCTCGGGAGCAGGGATCACCGAATTGGAGAAGAAAATGTGGGCCTGCGGGCGCGCTTAAATTTGCCGCTCACAGGCGCTGAAGGAAATGGACCTCGGCTCCCCGGACCAGCCTCAGTCGAGCATGCTGGGGTAATGAACCGGACCGTCACAAGCCATCATTTCTCATCTGCAACTCCCAATTCCAGTCCCTTTTTTTGCCAACCACCATCGCAATGCAAATGCAGCGAGTCTGAACTAGACTCTGCCCAGCATGACCATTCGCGAGGACCTTGTGGCCTCGGCGGTAAGTCCCCTTTCTCACCATCCCAATTCATGCTGATCTGGTCGCCTTTCGCTAACAACGTCACGCAGGCTCAGTGTAAGTTTTGAACATTGAACAATCTCGCAACAGTCACCTTCGCAGCCATCACTGACACGAATCACGAAACCAGTCTTACAGGACCCAAACGTAGCCGCATCACCAGTCGAGAATAGGATAGCATTTCTCAAGGCCAAGAATTTGACCGACGAGGAAGTACAAGCCGCCTTGAGCAGGGCAGCAGCACAAGTCGGACCCGCGCAGTCTTACCCTCCACCGCCTGGGCCAGCACCGGGGCCAGGACAACAGCCTGCATACTATGGAGGCTACCCGCCCTACGGATGGCAGCCACCGCCACCAGAAGTCCCTAGGAGAGACTGGCGGGACTGGTTCATCATGGCTACTGTGGTTGGAGGTGTCAGCTACGGATTGTATGCACTGGGCAAGGTACGGGTGTTCCTCAAGTCGACTTTAGACTTTCGCAGGAGTTCTGACAACACAGCAGCGATATGTTTATCCCCTAATCGCGCCGCCTACTCCTGAGCGGCTCGAAGCCGACAAAAAGTCTATCGACTCACAGTTCGAAAGAGCCTTTGCCCTGGTCGAGCAGCTATCCAAGGATACAGAAAATCTCAAGGTTGCCGAGCAACAACGAACAGAGAAGTTGGACGCTGCCCTTGCAGAGCTTGAGACGGTCATCAGCGACCTCAAGACTTCCAACAGAAGAAGGGAAGACGAGGCTCAACGCGTGCGCGACGATGTGTCCAACTTGAAGACTTCCATCCCCAAAGCCCTGGATGCCCAAAAGAGCCTGGCGGATTCCCGGCTGCAGGAAGTAAACGCTGAGCTGAAGAGTCTGAAGACCATCATCAGCCAGCGGATGCAACAACCCAGTCCCGGCAATTCACTGGCTTCGCGGCCGACCTCGACAGCCTCTATCCCGCCATCAACATCAACTTCAGCTCCGACCAACGAGTCCAATGGGACGGCCAACGGTCATGCCAAGACGGATGAGGCTCCCAAACCGAGCAATGGGGCGTCATTCTCAGAAGTGACCGCCAACGGGCGCAGCTCGCCCTTCAGCAGCGGTATTTCCCCGGCAGCGGTCAAAATCCCGGAATGGCAGCGCGCAATGGCAAGCAAGAAGAGCAGCTCTTCGATACAGAACGCGACTACAGACGCGGGCAACAGCTCGCAGGCCGAGGCGGGTGGTAGTAGCTCATAGTACATCTGACTACATTGACAGGCGAGGCTGGGGTACTGGATGACTTGCAGGACTTTTGCCCGGGCAGCGGCTGCATGCGGGCAAGCTACGACCGCGTGGGTTTCTTGCATATACTTTTTACTTCGTGTGAATGGGAATCGTGGACTGGACTGTGCTCACTATTCACTCAGAAAACGCGTATGGTTCAATATTCCGTTAGGACGAATGACAAGGGGCCTTATTGATACGTGTATATTGCGCACGCCTGTGGACTTAGCACGCCTGTGGACTTTATGAGTAGGACGAATCAGAAATGATCCAACCGGCTTTCAAATTCAATTATTCCATTGTTTTTGAGGGCACAAAACGTTCTTAACTATATACAGTGAGAATCAAAGCTCATGCTTTTCATGAGGCTTTGCGCCTTTTCCTGAAGGGCATTTACAGCTTGCTGTTAACGAAAGCCAGTGCCTTAGATCCATACTCAGTGGCGTATCCCTGGTGAGTAGCAGCATCGCTGCCATTGCAGCAGTAAGGATCAGCAGCCTATTAAAAAAAAAAAAGTCGACTGTCAGCAATGCAATTCCACGGGCGATTTCATGGACTAGCTCGTCAGTCCTAGTGGTCAACAAAAGGCACTTACATCACAGTACGACTGGATCAAAGAGCTGTAGTTGCCACACGATCCGGATCGTTGGTCAAAGCCGCCAGCAGTGCAAGTTCCAACATTGTACGACGCTCCAGCCTTGAAGCGTGGGTCGCCCATGAAGATAGCGGCCTTGATGTTGTAGCTGGCAAGAGAACCACCGCTGCCCGTGGCGCCGCAGAGCGCGGCATCGAAAATCTCAGCTCCCTGAGGTGGAAAAGTCAGCGTCACGCGCCCAGTGTCATACCCAGGAAGGTAATATATATATATAGATATACATCCAGGGAGGAAAGTGGGCACACATACTTGAGAATAGCCAACAAGGACCAACTCGGTGCTTGGGCATGACTTTGCAAAGGCGCTCACGGCGTTGATAACCGCGGTCGTACCCTGAGAGACTGAGTTGGCGTACGAGACGCTACCGCATGAAGACTGCCCGCCGCATGCTGGGTAGGAGATGGCCTCGGAAGTCGCGCCGCTGTGGGCGTTGACAATTGAAGTCACGACGGAGCCGGCGGTGCCATATCCTGTGAGTGTTGTTAGATTGGTGACCAATTATGCTTAAATGGGTGTGGAGGGGGGGAAGATGCCTATGGCTAGGGTGGTTTGAGGGGGGCTTACCAGGGCTGGCTGTTGTCTCGCGGGCTCCGAATACGTGCACACCAGGGCACGCGCGCTTCTCAACATCGGCGCCGACCTCAATAGGGGAGGCGAGGGCACCGAGGGCGAGAAGAGCGAGGGTGAGGGTCTTGGTGAACATATTTACAACAGGTGATGAAGTGAACGATGAAATTGAAAGAGAGACTGTGCAAAAATGAGATGCTGGACTGCGAAGGAAGGCTTGGCAGTGGTTCAAGAAAGAGCCTCGCTCATTATTATATTTACATCTTGTTGGTGGTCTTTGTGCATATTGTCTTTGACACGGCGTGGCACCCGTAGTTTGGTCGAGTATATTGGACGATCGCTGTGCCCACTATACACGGTGGGTACGGTTGTTTCGAATTTATGCTTGTCCGGGAGAATGACATACATCATAAACCTTCGGCATTCAGCCGGAATAAATACGGAGGGTAGCATCCTCGGGTGGCAGGACGGTTTAAACTAATTACAGCTTGTACCCCCCATAGTCCAGAAACACATGATGGGGCTCGCGTTGTTAATTCCACAGGTTTTTTTTTTGGTATCCTTGACAGTCCAGATTTGGTAGTGGCGGAGCGGAGGTGGGAAGAGGGAGGGGGCGCGCGATGCCGTTTTGGAGAGCCGCACGGTCAGAATCGGGCTTGGGGTCGCCAAGGATCCTTCTTCGTCTGGTGTAAATATCATTCAAGGGGGGGGAACTCTTTGTTGCTATGGACCATGGTTTTGGTGGTAGAGCCCCTTTCTTCATTTATACTTCAAACTCTTCAAAGTCTTACATAGTACTTGACTTCCAATGCATTGCTGCTCAAGTAGTTAGTGGACTTCACATGGAAACCCAAAGAATAGTGCTAACTTTTCATCTGTCTCAATTAAAACCATCACAGACCATTATTACATACCTTGCCCAATGAGCAAGGTTGAGTCTTTTGTATGCTTCCATCTCTATACTGCTCTTATTTTTGGGACGAACAGGCAATGCTCCACCTATTTGTAACCATTTCATTTGTTATTTTGGGAGGGGGCGGGGGGGGGCGCGATTGACGAAATCAGCACATGTGCCAGCTTAGCGGAAGTAAAGAAAAGAGTCTGCGTGATGAAGCCATGTTTGCAAAAGCTTCGGGCGGCTATCTAAGTCTTGAGTGTCCTGACAGGCAAAAAGCAGCTTCAATCATCAGTGCACCTCGCCACGACTATGAGGGGCACATTGTGCTTGTTTCTATATCGAGGCACTTGGATTTCATGAGATGCTCAAAGACGGTGGCATGGTAGGCAATCAGGGAGACAAGGCCTCGGGTTGCACAAACTTGTCATTGATTCAAGGTTGATCTGGACCCACAAGGCGGGCTGAGCCGCATGCTTTTCGAAACAATGCAGGAGATCATCTGTTTACCAACGACTAAATTAGCCGGACGGCAAAGCATTATGGTGGGCATCATCCAGTGTGGTCGAGAAGGCAAGATTGTCAAGTGGCCAGGCCTGGCTTCATCTCTTCTTTTTCTGGAATTTGGTCCCGCCCCTAGGAATCCGCGCTCGTCCGGCCCCCTTTTGCAAGACTGAATATCTGGGACCAAGGTCAACGACACCCGGGACTCCAGAATCCATCCATTACAAAGGCCATGCTACCGGTTAAACAACAGAGAGGCGCCTGCCCCAGCTCTTCTCCCAATTGATGGGGTTGATGCGACTCTGGGAATGTGAATCTGGTCCCCCGGAGCTCGAAATTGCAGACGAGATGGTGATACGAGCGGGAAACATCTGGGGACGGATTGTATTTACGATCAGACAGGCGTGCTAAATAATTCGACAGCGGTTTCCGTATTGCTTGAAACGACTTTGGCCCGGAGACAAGGCTGTTGAGAAAACTCGGGTTCTGGTGTGTCACTTTTTCTTACTATCGTCTCGGACAGAGATGGACGGATCAAAGGATCGGGCAAACCACTAGAGCTCGCCAATGTGTCAGATGAGATGACAGCTCGTGTGGCGGCAAATCATCGTACTGACGATGTGACCTCCACAATTACTCTAGATCGCCAGAATCATCCTTGAGAGGCAATGACATGCGGTTCGCAACGGTCCGTCAAAGTTGTAGTTGGTTTTTTTAACCGATTCGATTCAGGCTCATTCAACGCGCTAATGGCACAGCGTGTATGACAAGTTGAGAGTGAATCCAGCTGACTCGACTAGTTGCCGTCCACCAACGTCAATTAACCGGCGCTAGAGGGTATGTCAGTGGCTTCAGTCAGGGGCAGTACGAAATGAGGTCGCCCCCTTTCCTCAGTGTCAGTATTATGCATAATTCCAGCCATCCCAAGGTTGTGCACATCGAATCAGTTGCGTTCCGAATGTGGGGACCACGGCAAGTTTCACCAGCTAGGTACCTACCTAATCAATACTCCTTAGTGTGGCTTAGAAGAAGGGGTTCCTAGCAGAAACATGATTTTACCCGGTACGGGACATTTCCAAGTAAACAAGCTTTAGGAGAAGCAATGTGACGATGTCACGGGAGACCCGCAACATCAGTGTTGCAGTCGGGCCGTCGATGCGATTTTTCATATCCTCAAAATGGGCCAACCCCTGGAGCCAACAGTGATATATAACTTCAGGAAAGAACCCTGAGAAAGAAAGCTCTCGGCTATCATGTAGCCAAGCTTCTTTTTTCATCCAATCTTTATTGCCCAGGAAGCTTGTCAAAGAAAATGGTTGCCATCAAGAGCCTCATTGCCCTGCTTGGCGTAAGCGCCGTCTCAGCCTTGCCCACCGGCGAGAAGCTCGAGGCTCGTGACACTGTCGTCACAGCGTCCGGAACGGGCACAGCTGGGGGCTATTACTACTCCAACTACGTCGAGACCGGCACCGACACTTTCACTATTGGCACTGGAAAGTACTCACTCTCCTGGTCCTCATCCAACACGGATGTCGTCAGCGGTATTGGGTGGTCCACTGGAAGCGCTCGGTAAGCTCCTCTCAAGTCTTTTTCTTCTCTTTTTCCTCTAGACAGGATTTTACATGCACGGATGCTAATGTGCAGACAGCACCATCACCTACACCGGCAGCCTCAACGCAGGCGGCGACTCGCTGCTCGCTCTGTACGGCTGGACTACGAGCCCTCTCGTTGAGTACTACGTGATCGAGACCTACGGCTCGTACAACCCTGGCTCCGCGGGTACGAAGCTGGGCTCGGTGACCAGCGATGGCGGCACCTACGACATCTACAAGGTTGTCCGTAGCAACGCCCCGAGCATCCAAGGCACTCAGACCTTCAATCAGTACCTCAGCATCCGCCAGAGCAAGAGGACTAGCGGCACCATCACCTTTGCCAACCACATTGCTGCGTGGAAGAACGTTGGATTGGTAAGTTTTCTCCTCACCATATTACCTCAAAAGGGGTTGCTGTTACCCCTCTGGTGATGAGGCACGGTGCTGACTTATGATGTTCGCAGACCCTTGGAGCGTACAACTACCAGATCATGGCTACCGAGGGGTACCAAAGCACCGGTACCTCTAGCATCACCCTATCCTAAATCTGTGGTGATGTGACGTTGGGTGAGCCCAGGTGGACCAGCTCCACTCCACTGTGTGTCTGGCGGCTGAGTGATGGCCGATGAGGCTGTATTTACATACCTTCTATCTATATATTTTGACAGTACTTATATGATGCGCAGTTTCTAGTCCCTTGGGAGGACGACTGGTGAAAAGTACCATTCCTGATGAGTTATGTTGATGTTAGAGACATGGCTATTTATTCAGAGCTAGTCGGAACTTCCCTTGGCTCCCAGATGTGCCACCACTTAAAATAACCTACCTGGTAATCGGTGGCCCGCTTCAACCCGTGCAGCTCGTCTCTCACCTATCCACTCAGTCTTTTTGATCGTACCATCCATGTACCACACATTCTCTCAACCGACAATTTGCTATATTCTCATGGCAATAGATGATTGGAAGTAGACCAGCAATCAGCACACAACTTCTATAACACCACTCCGATGTGCAATGATAAGACAAAGCTTTTTCTTGGGTTCTTCATCGATATCCACAGCGGTCATCTTGACATCCGTGTTGATTGGAGACCTGGCAAGGCCCTGCTTCGGCTTCCATTCTCTCAGAAGATCTGGTGGAACCAGGTCAATTGACCTACGTACAAGCAGGGAGCGTTGACAAACTTGGACAGCTTTTCTGTTCCGAAAAGTTCCTTGGCGAATGAGTTGATATGTGATGAGTGAATCACCATATGCACATATTGCAAGGGGGTCTGATCCATTCTCTGGCATCAACGTTGGCTGTGGTACCCACTCGTTCTCATTTTCCACGCAGTGCGTACTCATCAGCATTACTTGTCGACGATCCTCATTGATACAACCGAGGAAGAGCTCCGTTCCAGCTACGACAACGCAGTCTCCTTGGCTCGGTATCGGTACAAGGCATTTATGTCGTCTCTCAGAGTAATCTTCCTATTAAGGCGTTAGCCAAAACCCACAGTCACCTAGGTAGTCAAGGAATTCTTCGAACCTCGAACTTCCTCTCGATACAAGGTGAATGGAGTGTGATTCCGTTCGCGAATACATATGCGAAGAGAACCCCATGGATATGTCGATTTCCCCAAGCATAGAGCACTTCGCCCGAGTCGTCGAAATTTAATGTGAGAAACTGACTGAGTTTTCCGTCAAGATGCTCCATGGGAATAATGGCTTTGTACCTTGCATTAGAGTCGCTGGTGCATGGAATCCCATCAGAATCATGGTCCATATTTGAGAGCTTTGTATGAGAGCACTTGACTCACCTCGCACTAATGATGTTTATTGAGTCCTCCCAGATTGTGGCAATGTACCCAAGCTTTGATATCACTACTGGTTTGGAATAGTCAAACCGTGGAAGTCCCAACGCTTTCCAATTTAAAAGCGAATCATCGTACTTTCCAGCGTGCTCCGAGACATCGTAAACTCGTAACTGCCCAAGCTTGTCAGTGTTGGATGATTTGTATTGTGCAGAGGCTCAAGGTCTTACATCTGGCTGACCACTAGACGTCCCCCAAATAATTAGATAAGGATAGGAAAGATGCAGTCCTTTCCACACACAGCCTACATGTCGCAAGGGAACTTTCTTATACAGCTCTAGGCCTATAGGCGTCGATGGAAGCAGACGATACAGCTCAACACTGTCGCTTCTCAGATACGCAATATTGCTGCCATCTACGTGATGACTTATTGCGGCATGATCTGGGAAAGGCGAGGACAGTTGCAAGTGATGCAAGTCACTTGAAGCTGAGACGTTATTCAGTGTGGTTGCATTTGTCCACGGGATTGAGGCTGCGCTTGACTGTTGACGAGTGGAAAGTGAGGGAAACTTAGTGAACGGGGAATGGTGTTTGATGGTCTCTAGAGTATCGCGAGCTCTTAAGGAATGAAGGCCAAAATCGATATGTGGCGATCCTGGAGTGTTGCCATGAGTTTGAAGATCGTCAATCCACTGGACCATATCCTCTGTCGGTGGTCTTTCAGCCACCGATACTTTCAGAATGTTCCGGATACATGTCGCCCAGCATCTGAAACAGACACTCGAAGCAGGCATTTGTTGTTGCTCGCCGCAATATGCCTCAAGCCAGTCTGCTACCTCGGGTCTGGTAATGCATCTCAACGTGGAAGATGGGTCGACCATCTCGTCACCAAGTGAAGTATAGAAAAAGTTGTTCGTCACCATCTTCCCATAGATTGGGGTTTTGCACGTTCGCAATCTCCGGAATTCGTTCACACTTGCCGACCTGCCTGATGCATATGCCAGAACTTCAGAGAAGATCGCACCGAACGACCATACATCACTCGAGCGTCCGACATTTTTCGTGTGGAGTTCGCCATTCCAGAGAGAGGCCTGATGCTCAACCTCTGGGGCCTGGTATACTCCGGGGATCCGTGTTGGGCGCACTTGCATTGTCTTGTCCAAAACCCCTAGATAGAAGTCTCCAATGGATACCATCTCCTTTGGCAGGCCATTCTGCTCAGCCTGAAAGACTGATATGCCGAAGTCGCACAACTTCCACTTACCTACGGGATTGTTGACACCATTCTCCGGCTTGAAGATAATTATATTGGATGGTTTCAAGTCGAGATGAGCACAGCAAAGCTTCCAATTCTCCGTCTCTGTGGGAAAGCCTCCATGAAGAAACTTCAAGGCACCGGCCAGTTGTGCGCATTGTCTAATCAGTGCTTGACCAAGAATTGCGTTGTCAAGGCCAGTATGAGCCGGTCGCTGCTCAGCAGTGGTGCTATTTTGATCCAGTAAGAATTGAGCAAGATCTCCCAACGAAGCATAAGGTAATATGATACTGATAGTGCTGCCAGTACGACTTGTCTGCTCGATAATGGCTTCATGCACCGCAATGCTCGAGTGACGCGTCAGAGACTGCTTGAGGAAGGCCATATTTTTTACTTCTTCCAATGCATGAAGATTTGCTCGAAAGGATTTGACTATTCGAAGCAAAGGGCCTCCCTAAGTGAGATGAGCGATAAGACTTCATGAGGGTAGGTATATCTGGCCTACCGGGAGCCATGATTCTGCCGATCCTTTGGTGATGTACTCCTTTGGAATGCTGCATAGCTAGTGACCTTCTCAGCAAAATTGGTGTATCAAAGTAGGCTATCAGGACCGAGGGCAACTTACACGAACAGATACCATGTCCTTGTCACATGTCATGGAATTCTCATACGTTGATGTATGCTGGGAGCGAAAATCGTTTGGTGGTTGCTCAAACGGCAGGGGTTGTACCGCATTTATTCGCTGCGTCCACAGCTCAGTGTCGAACGTGATCTTTGCTGGTCTGAACAAATATTGGCGTTGCCAGTGCTCTGCTTGGAAGTCATTGAGACCCAGGGCCTTCAGTTCCTCCTGGCTTCTGGGCCCCTCCTCGTCGGTAAATTTCAATGAGATAGAGCCAGGACTCGTGAACAAATGCTCTCTGCAATGTGCGTACCAGTCGGAATGAGTCCCGATCAGGAGCAAGAAAGAAATGAAGACCATCAACTTGTTGAGAATCTCGGCCCGCTGGTCTTCACTCAGCTCGTAAAAGACTGCTTCACAATACTCTGCATCCCATAGTTCCTCAAGATCCGAGCGACAAAAGAAGCTCTTGCTTTTTGGCAGAGCTGCTGTGCGTTGCTTCTTGCGTAGCATGACTGACAGACTTGCGATGGCACGATCTCTATGGACAGCCATGTTGGACAGATGGCGGGCCTCGAAGGCTTGGGTGGTGATCACAGGAGACCCGAATGCTAGGTAATACGGCGTGGCGGGGTTAAGAGTAGTTATGAACACAATGGAATGCTTGCTTAGGTTTTTTCCTTCTGGGAATCTCCGCTCTCTGCTCAAAAACGTGGAGAACGCCGTCAGCTTATTCCCTATTCTGTTTCTCGGGTACTTACAGGTACCTTACCACGCGGCCGTGAGACATGATGCAGGCTGCTGAATACGGCTGGACCTCAGTCTGGCCCCTGTCACTCGAGATGTATGCATCATAGCTTAAAAAAGCATGTGAAAATTCCAGTTAGACAACGGACTTCTCCATAAAACCCACCACATAATGGCAGTGAAACAAGTGAAAGAGACGATACGTGCCTACTGAAGGGCGCCCGCCCTGAGTTGGCCCAGAACATGGCTCCGCGTCTATTAATCTACAAATCAAACCTACTAACAGTTCCAGCCATTAACTGAGAATATATCTTAAAAAAATTGGATCGGATCGCATCAGACGGTTGATTTTATTACTACTTCAAGACCGTCTTCTGAGGGCCTATTCGCCTGGTATTCAACAGCTACAGGATCAATCAGATGCCTGTATCTCATGTCCTTCGAAGATTGATATCCATATTTGGGGTTGACATAATTTTCCAGCGCAGAACCCTCACACTTTACAGTAAGATGTCAATGGAACTTACGAGGATGGCGAACAAGTGCCGCATCACTGACAGATCTAGATTTGCAGCGACACCCATCAGGCAATTTCAGCTTGAATCAGTCCTGAAATGCCTCTTTTCAGACGCTGTCAAGAGGCTATCAAGTCGCTGTCGTAGTTCCGTTGGTTGCCACCTGTCAGTATCGCGTCTCGACCATACTCTCGGCCCATGTGCCCATCTCCTGAGTTTGAGCATGATCCAAAGCATCAAAGTCGTACCTTCCTGGACCATTGTTAGCAAGAGTTCAAGAGAGGATAATTTGTAAGTGTCAGGGAAATTGAGTGATGCATGAGAAATATGAGAAGCAGATGCATACCGCGAAGTAGACTGAGACAGACCAGGTGGTAGATACTTTGTACACGTTCTCCCACCAGACCGAGCTCGAAACCACGATCAAGAGAACGCAGCCAAAAAGGCCAACATACGCGGCCCATGGTTGGCCTAGGAGGTATTTTATGTGTTCCGAGTACGTAGACCTTGGGTCTTCCGTGATATATTTCGAATAATTGTTACGCCTTGGTAGGACTGACAGCGCATCGCCACTCGAGATCGCAGCATGTTCCACGTCGAGTGGCTCGTCCAGGCGCTTGAGGCCAGGAGCGCACCAATTAGTCCTATTGATGGCAAATGTCAACCTCTAATGTGCTGCATTTCGCTTTCGCAAAGGGACAAAGCTTTACGTCGGCAACCTACCATGATCGGAATCGGATGAAAGCAACGCATAGCACTGCCCAGACAATCACATAGGCAGTACTAGATGTAAAGAAGAGGAAGACTTTGAACTAATGCATCGTTAGCAAAGCGTTAGTACGATTATTCTATGCGCAACTTACTCCGCCAAGAAGAGGATCATCGTCATCGGCATAACTTTGATGAAATCCAAGCATCGGTACCCAGCACAATACAGCGCATGAAGCACATACTGCTGAAAAGGGCACTCCTGTCCATCGATAGGTTGATCCAAATAGTCTGATGAACCTGCTTACTGGCCCTCGACCCTCCAATCTCTTGCTGGAAGCCAGTCCGTGCAAAGTGCGGCTGGCAATGTATAGTGATGTATTAGCACAGGATAACACAGCGTATAGCAGACAGCCATTGACAAAACCCGCGAGGACAGGTTGTCCCTCAGGGTGTTTGCCACTCTGATCGCAAAGTGCAATGACCACGGCAATTGTCGTATCTCCACACAGGGCTTCGTTCGTCGCCGCGCGAGTGTAGATCGACAGCGTTGGGACAAAATTCCACGGCACCGTCAGTGCCAAAGCGAGGCTGTAGATCAAATATATCCCAAACACAATCCAGTGAAGTTTTGTAGAGGCAAATGATACATCCTTCTGATACTTTGCCTCGTACGCGGCCATTGTGGTACTTTCAATGCCACCGAAACTCCAGGCGACGAGAGACAGAGCCATGCTAGAGAATATCAGTCAGAGATTTAGAGATCTTCAAGTTCAGGCCACAATGACCTGGGGCACTGAAAGGGAGGTTGGAAGTGACAATGCAATGACTTACCAAAAGGAGGTGCCGAATGTGTCTGCGTAGTCAGCATTTGTTTGAAAGCCTTCGGTGATCGCTAGAAACTCATAAGCTTGGGTCTGAGGCTAGATTTGGTTTGGAGTAATACTCACGTCCAGCCTGTCCGTCATTATCTGAGCTATAATTAGATGAGTGTAAACTACTAAACAATCATTGGAGGTTAGGTAAATGACGGACTTTCTCCAGCTGTTACCCACAATGCTACTGTCATGCCAATCATAAGCAGAAACTTGAGCATCCCCCCAATGGTTTCAATCCACCCAAAGTACTAACGACAAGAAATCAGTTGTAATATTAAAACACGGTTGCGCAAGTAGGACTGACCTTGACCCCTGCAAAATTGATGATGATGAACACCATCGGGGCAAGAATGTAAAATGCGATAGAGCCAATGATATCACTTCGCCAATACTGCGCGATGGTTGCCTAAACAGGCTTCAGTATTTCTGATCTGTGGAGGTAAAAGGGAAGGCTGAAGACATACTGCTGTCAGCAGCTCTGTAGTGAACACAGCCACCCATATGTACCTGAGAGGCCACTGGTCAGACGTCCAACAGAGCTCACATAGAGCCCACACGAGTGGTTCTTACCAGTACATGAATCCTATGATCCACGCTAGTTCCTCATCGACAAAGTTGTACACGTATTCGAAGATGGCGTTCGGTGTAGGAAATAGCTGGACAAGGTGACTGACAGTCTCACCAACACTGACGGCAACGATCCCAAGCACTGCCAGAGCTACCAGTAGACCCGCAGGGCCAACCAGCTTGAGGGCATCGATATTGGTTACTGAGACACCGGTTCCAATAATCCCACTCAGGACGATAGCCTGTGCAGTATTCATCAGTGCGCGGGATCCATCGGCGCTGAGAGGACAAATGCACTTACCAGGATCTGATAGCTTCGCAACTCCTGTCTGATGTTCGTCAGTCAAGGACATGATCAAAGGCAACCACTATGGTGGAGGAAATGGAGCTCACCGGAGACGGTCCGGCGGTGCATTAGCTGTGGTACCCACCATTATCAACACAAGCAAGCCGATCGGAAGGCAACAAAGAAACACACTCGGGATTTTGGAAGTGGGTATCAATGCGGGGGAAGGAAGAGGCAACGAAGTGTCACTACTGAGCGAGCTGTGAAAATGTAGACAACAGACAAATGTCGAGGAACGGGATGAACCAGACAAGGTTCCGACAAATGGTACCAGAAAAGCAAGGTCTCGCTGGAAGACATATCAAGAACCTATCTAGAGTGAACTTGTACCGACTAGTATCTGCGTCTCACAAAGCGGCTAGATGCTGCATATGAGTTGCGTAACCTACTATTTACTGTCTCAAAAGCAGGTAGTTGGCACGCGTGGCGTCTTTCCCACGCACGCATTTCAGGCGGATCCAGTGTAATGGGATTGTCGAAGATGACTGGCACAGAGACCACGAGGCAGAAATGTGGCAGGCATTGGACCCCAAAATCCTCTGGTTGCCTGCTTTTCCCCCCTGAGATTGCGTGTGTGGCTACTTACCTACCCAAGATAGGTATAATAAGGCTGGATGCTTCCCTCTTCATATGTACCTTGGCATGCGTTGCTCACACCTTCGATGAACACTGCCACAATCAATCATCAGAAACACTGCCATCGACAAGCAAGAATGGTGAGAATTTCGATACCGCCACATTATAGCCGCTACATCGATCTCTTAAGTGGCACGAGCTGTTTGACAACATATCTTCAAAGCGTCTTCGGAGCAGCTCACGATTTTAACATCGAGGTGGGTTCTTCATACACGGGCACTTTGCGACTTGTGCATCACGTATGGAGGGTACCGACTGATGCCCACTATAGTACACGAATGATGTTTGGCATTTTGAAAGCCCCGCCCCGTTTTCAAAGGTGAGACCTCCCGAATTCTCAAAGCTGTGCCTTGAGCTCCCTTGGAGCCCGCCACACTGGTTCTTCTGATGGCGAGCTATGCTAAGTAATTCCATGCAGAACGACCTTCGGTATGTACACAAGGTGATTACGCACGCAGATTTTGAATATTGTCCAATACTAATCAATGTAATGCAGTGATATGGTCAGGGAGATTGCGAGTCGAAGTCAGGCTGTGGGAATGTGACCCTGTACTGTAGGAGACATGGCATCGGCTGTCACACATGGCGGGAACTTTTGGGCTAGCGATGTACCTCGTGTCCTTCTACAAATGTGATAGGCTCTCACTGAGGCTGAGATGGAGTCTCAAGTTCAACCTAATGGTTCGATCCTGTAAGGTAGAAACAATGTGACTGCTCGTACTGAAGGCCTAAGCCCGAAGTAGGATGCACCATAAGAGATATAACCTAGCAATCACCGATCACCAAGAAGGGGCTCCTGCATATTGCAGATACGCCGGTAAAGTGTCGAGAGGTGACCCTCCATGTGTCCCTGCTTCCATTTCATAACGTTCATTATACAGGCTCACAACGCACAATGAACAAAACGACTAGTGGGTCCACCGTTGCCTCCCTCCTGGAGAAGCACCAAATTGATCCGGGGGGATGTCTTTTGCACCGAAAATGGCAATTTCACCAGCATAGACATAGACGGGAGTGAGTCGGTTCCCAGGAATTTGCATCAGTGGTGGAAGAGCCATGGTCTAAAAGAATACTTCAGCCACCTTTCAGTCCAGACTCGTTAAATGCAGGAAAGACTTCGAAGCTCTACTCTCGGAGAAAAGCGCCGGGAAAACGCGCATCATGTACGTCAACTCAATTCCCGCGGAGGTGGACACGAAGCCGTTGACACTGCTGACCACGAGATATCTCTACGTTCGACAGCTCGATATCTGCTGCAGGTACTATACACCCTCTCAACATCAGCCTGTCCTGGACTGAGGAACTATCCCAAAAATATGACATATCAGGGGATTTTATAAATACACTGATATCTTTCGGAGATGCTCCAAATTTCTCAGAAGCTTGCAATGGGAAAAGTTCCGTGTCAATTGTCGGGAGCACCTGTAAGAAACCTCCCCCCCTCCTCCAGGCCGCCTATCTCTCCGCCCGGGAAGGGCTTTAAGATAGATGGGGAATTATTCCCGCAGTCTGTCAGACGCGGCATCTATGAAGACGTCTAACATACATGACAAGATACTATTTCCTACAAGTTGAACTTTGTTGAGCGGAATTTCAGACACCCAACAGATATCTGGTCGACGAGACATATCAGTGTGTACCACAGACACGATGAGGGCGGTGATTTCTACATCCTGCTTCACTGCAGTCCGAAGAGCACCTTGGCTCAGAAATTTGCGCCCATGGAAAGGCAAATGTCTGTGCCTGCGGGCTCTCACCACGAAATCAAGGTTCCTGTGGGGAGCCTTCACGATCTTGTTCTCGACTGTTACATTGATAATTGGAGACCTTACCTCAGGCACATCGGAAACGAGCTGGAGGAAATTGTAAGTTGCATTTATCTCAGACCCATTTTTTCATCCTGGTCTATGATTTTGACTACTTGGATGTAATCATAAAACGGCCTCGCAATGGTAGCCAAAACCTCCGACTCATGCCGTGAGTGTTTTGGTCAGCTCCGACGACTACACAAGATGAGAGACCGTGTAGACGCGGCTTCTGGCTTTTGCATTAGCAACCTCGAAGTTCTGAAGTCTCTACGTTCGATCAGAGGAAGGTCAAGGGGCAAATCTCATGCTCTGATGACGGCAGAGACAGATCTGCAAGGCTATGTAAGGAGCGCAAAGCTGCTGCATGATCGGATTGACAATACTGTAGATCTTGTGAGTACATTGGAGGCCCAACAGGCTTTCCTTTGACAAATTACTGCTAATCGTATCCCAGATCAGCTGCACCTTGACTTTGCACAATCAAGAGCAAACGGGCAAGCTGGACAACGAGATGAAGGCGCTGGCAGAAGAGACGAGCAAGGTGACGAGGAAATTGGCTGTGATCACCGAGAACTCAGCAAATGATGGTGAAATAGTGCGGGTTGTCACCATCGTGTCTGCTATCTACCTCCCTGGCAGCTTTGCGACCGTAAGTATTTGGACAAGGCTTTTTTTTTTTCATAGGTTCCTACCACCAAGAGATCCTTATTTTCCAAATCTTCGACTTGATGCTGAGCTGACTTTGCTATGTCGAGCTACTAGTCCATCTTCGGCATGAGCTTCTTTCAGTTCGGAGCTGATGGAGAGATTGCAATTTCTAGAGACTTCTGGAAATTCGTAGTTCTATGGGTAACACTCACGTGTATCACTGGAGCAATGTTCTGTGTGGCATATATGAGGAGTCGTTATGGTAGTGTGTTTCTTAGCAGGCGACGAAGTCGGCAAGGCATAGATGAGAAGGAGGGCGAGGTCTGAGTTCAGGAAATGAGCAAATCCAGGTCACTCTACTGGAAATGAAGTTGAGACTTACGGATTGTATCACCGCTGTACATCATGACACAAGTTTCGGCCGTCAATATAAATGCTGTGATGCAGACCTACCTAGGTACCGACTGGTAGAACTTGACAACACAACACAGCCAGTACTTGAATGTGAGGGCAAGTCTCTTCTGAGCATGACTACCCTAGCGACGTGATTTGAGCAGGCTACACGTTGATGGTCAATCTGTAGCTTGAGTAGCCTACCTTTAACGAGCACGTGGGAGTATCTCCAACATCGCATGGTGATTAATAACACGGTCCAATTGTGTCTTGATGCCTAATGAGCATCCAGCTTCATGAAGGAGGGCCACAGGTTCAAAGTACTCAATCAAATTCTCTTTCGTGTGGCGGTCTCACCCTGAGATTGTGCTGTTTCCGATGAAGCAGAGCGGTTGCAGTACCTGCCTTGGACGTTCCCTTACGAATAGATAGTGTCGAAGGGTAGTCGTGGAGGCCATGTTTGCAGGCCCGCGCGCTTGCACTGTTTCAGACCTCTGAGCAGGACCAAGCTCGGGCGCGATACGAATTGCCTAGTGCTGGGTATAATACTCGTAAGAAAAATGAAAGCTGCACTTTGGTTCACAACCCGAGAAAGTGACTCTGGGTGATGGAGCTTGAGATCAGCATCTATCGTGGCATCTAAATATAGCTGCTGAAGCCACGATGCCGACGTAGATGACCCCAATTGGACTCCACCTAGGCAGATTCGAAAGGATTCGCCAGCGGTTGAAGCGGTAAAGCTTGGCAGAGTTGTGAGCAACAGGACACGACTGCATATTGGGGAAATCCTATTCTTCTGAGGCGAAGCTAGCAGACGTAAGTACGAGCTAAAACAAACCTAGGCACGCGTTGTGGATTGGAGACAAATGGTGAGCGGTGAAAAGACCTGGACCCGTTTTCGGCATCTTTTTTCCTAATGTCGGGTGGCTGGGGAATTGTACACAGTCCACCTCGATTGCGCGGCGATTGTCATGAAATACGTCAATTTCTGCTGATCAGCGAGTCAAGTGTAGTAAGTAATTGTGTTTGGAGGAAAAACCTAAAGAAAATGATGAGTGGCATGACAAGTGACATGAGGTTGATCAAAACTGAAGCGAGCGCTGGTGAGAGGAGAGAACTGGACTAAGTTATATCATATATGGGAAGTTGCGAGGGTACGTAGGGACAAGAATGAGGTCAGAGGCCAAGAGAGTGACCAGGATCCAGCAGCCAGGAACATTGTGGGGAGAATATCCACCTAAATCTCCACACCCTCCTCACTGCCAGGTACAACACCTGAAAAGGGCAGATTGGCAGCTGTTGGAGAACTGATGAGGACTTCGAGTACAGCCCAATATGGGAATAGCTTTAGGGGAGTTCGCACCTTTCTTCTTTAGCAAAATAATATGAATGGCCTCTAATACATAGTGAAAGCGCTAGCAAGGTCAACCCTCTTTTGGGTACTTGGCGCATGCTAGTGTGGAAGTCCACATTGGCTGCAGATAAGCGTTACTGGGGCAATTATCCTCGTTATTTTGGAAGGCGAGGGGGCATGGGAAGGGGGGGGCAACTTACCCGCGCTGCCGCGAGACTTGGGTGTGTCGCGCCTTTCTCGGCTGCGGCAACACCCCGAGCAAAAGTGCAATCCTTCATCAGCAAGGTTCAATCAACGTTGCAGGTGTTGGCCCGGAGCCCGGAGGGGCGCTCAACAGGCCTAGGTTAGATACCTACTTGGGTACCTACATAGTGGGTGGTTACGGATACCTGGTACTGGTAGGTTAGGTATACCCCACAGCTTTTGCTCACTCAGCCAGGTGCAGCAGGTGCAGCAGGTCCAGCTTCACGCGACGTGAATTGCAAATGGGTCCTCCACTCTTTCTCAGCCGCCAATTCTCTAAGCGTTTCCATCTTTTGCTGCATGTTTCCCCTTCCACTCTAGAAGCCATCATCCACTTCATCCCATCTCAATCTGCAGTCTACTCCCACAATATTATCCATCCCTCTCCAAGTGTACTCTCCTCTAGCTAATACAGAATTGCCTTCCCGTCATCTTCGCCACCAATTGCAATGGGACGACACAATCATTGACACCAACCAGTATTGGCATGAAGCATTTCCCCCTTCCTTCATACCCTACCCGATCAAAGGCGATCCATGAATCGCACCATACCGCATTCTGTTTACTGTCTCTCTCCCACATCCACTGGCATTCCTCCTGCCATTGCTTCGCTACAACATGGCCGCCATGTCCAGATCCCCTTTCAACTTCTCGGAAACTCGTCAGCAGTTTGAGCAGAGCAAGCCGCCTGGCGCTGGTGGACTGAGGTCCCGCTTCATGCACAAGAGGAACAACTCAGTTGATAGCGGCAACTTGCCTTCATCCTTTGCTCCCCAATCCTCCTCACCTGCTGCCCACGACCAAGAACAACAACACCAATCACAACAACAAACAGAACAGTCAACTGGTGCCAGCAAACGGCGGCCTGTCAGCCTGGCATACCCAAGGCTTCAAGTCGAGACCCAAACCATGGGGCAGCAATGGCAGCAAGCTGGCAATGTCGAGATCGACAGCCCACGTTCACCAACCAAGGCCTTTCGCAACAGCGCCGCCATTATTGTTGACCCCCCACGATCCCCTTCCAAGACTTCCTTGGCCACCTTTTCCACGAAATTCTCCAAGGACAAAGTCCCCAAAGATGACCTGTCAACACAGCCAGAGAAGGCAAGATCATCCGGCAATTTGAAGGCGCTGCTGGGCCGTCCAAAGTCAAACAAAAATTTACGGGTTGCTACCGAGAAAGACATACCTCAAGCCAAGAATAAGGAGAACAGGAAGCCATCCGATTCTACAGTCTCTCCTGTGACGCCAATATACGCCCAATTCTGCAAAGCGCCCCCTCACCGGCGCCGCCTCTGTTCCCACGTCGCCCTACGAGACACCAACAGACCCCTTTACCCAGGCCAGTTTGCTCAACATCAACAACTCATTCAGGCCCCCATTATCGCACGGAAACGCAGGTTCAAGTCAGAGGCCTAGGTCATTCCACCCCCAGCATACCCCCAAGCTCGACGCTTCAAGCATGAATCTGCAGACGGAGGGTCGCGGAAGGCACAAGTCCCACGAGTCTGTCGACAACTCGCGCTCGTCTACCTGGGCAAGGGCTAGATCTGGATCGCGCGCCAGAGTCATGTCGGCGCTTTCCACCATCGGTGGCCAGAAAGCCAAGTCAGCCTCGCCCACCCCCGAGCCCACACCGAACGAGCCCCAGTTCGATCCTAAAGACGTAGACAAGCATTTGGAGGCCATGTTGGATCGGCGGAACATTCCCGAGAATCAGAGATACAAGATGCGCAACTTGAATAGCACGATCAAGATGGAGTTCATCCGCCAGGACTGGGCCGAGAATGAGGGTAAAGCCCTGGCCCGAAAGCCTACAAACGACAGCGACGACTCTGGCGTGGGCATCAACAAGGGCTCAGTGCGCGATGCCAACGACAAAAAGACGAGCCGCGGCAGAACCTTCACTTTCTCCCGGAACAGCTGGAAGATTGGAACCTCCCCGTCTAAAGGCAAGAGAAAGGAAGCTCCCATCAAGGGTCATAATCGAAATAAGTCGACCGAAAGCGTGACCAACGAACGGCCATCTTCTTCCGCTGGTACCTATTCCAGCACCGGGATCATAGCCAAGGTCACCGGTCAGCAGCCCTCTGATTTTGTGAACTATCTGCGCAAGGTTCAGAAACCTGAGAACGTGGAAGTTGGCAAACTTCATAAGCTGCGACTCCTGCTTCGGAATGAGCGCGTAGCGTGGACAGAAGAGTTTATCAAACAGGGCGGCATGAAAGAGATTGTCGGCCTCTTGCGACGTATCATGGAGGTTGAGTGGAGGTGAGTCTGTCCGGCATCTTGATCTTCTCATCTACGGTAACTAATAATGAATTTTCAACAGAGAGGAACATGAGGATGCGCTGCTTCACGAAGACTTACTTTGCCTCAAGGCCCTGTGCACGACCGCGTTGGCTTTGCAATACATCCATGAGATCCAGGGCACACTCTTCCCAGCCTTGATTCACATGATCTTCGACCCCGAGAAGAAAGGTCCCAGCGAATTTACGACACGCAACATCATCACTACCGTTCTTCTGACGTACATCCAAGATGGAAATCCCAAGGAACGTGTAGCAAGAGCTCAGACTGTCCTGTCCTACCTCCGCGACCCCGACCCCAAAGACGAGGAACGACCCGTCGAATTTGTCCTCGAGATGAGACGAGAGAGGCCTTATCGCGTGTGGAACAAGGAAGTGGTTTGCGTCACGAAGGAGGTCTTTTGGATTTTCCTGCACAATCTCAACGTCATCGCCTTACCCGCGGGGCGCGATAAATCCACCGAGGATATTCGAAAGACGGCGTCGCTGGACAAGCCCGCATCTCGAGGAACGACAACGGCATCCGAAGAACCCTATGGTTACATGAATCGCCATTTCCCGCAGGAACGCCCGCCTGTTGCTGCTGCGCCGTATGTGGGTGGTGTCGAATGGGATGCGACCAACTACCTTGCATCACACCTGGATCTGATGAATGCCATCATTGCATGCACGCCCACTCGAGTCGAGCGAAATGTTCTGCGAGAACAATTCCGTGTCTCAGGCTGGGAACGTTGCCTTGGTGGCACGCTGAGACTCTGCAAGGAAAAGTTCTACCCCGGTGTGCACGATGCCTTGCGAACCTGGGTATCTGCCGCGGCAGACGACGGTTGGGATGTTCGTGACGTACGATTCGGACCACCTAAGGAGTCACGCAGCTCTTCACCCAAGAAGTCAGCCCCGAGTGCCGCTGCAGCAAAGAAGAAGGCCGAAGAGCCTCCTCCACAACTGGAGATGCCTAAATTGGATTTTGTTTTGGATGGACCACTGTCCACTGCTCCTTAGTGGGAGGATGAGAAGTGGACCAGGTTATTTGACGACGTCAAAAACCGGATCGCAGAGAAAAAGGTCCACGGTTTGGAGTTCTGCCAGACGAGCACTATCTTGACCGGCCAGGGTTGGCAAGAATATCGAATGACAAAGAAGCATTAGCATGAGCAGGGTACAGCTCGTGTACATATGTCACCATCTTGAACTCAAGAAGTTCAGGGTAGGAAAACAGGCGCTGCCTGGAAGCTCGCATCAAGGAAAACATGGGTACATAATGGGTTTCGGTCAAGGGCATAGGGCAAGTAATGGAAGGATTGGTTTTATTCGTTTTGTTTATATCATAGTCCGGCGCAGCGTTCTCAGTACCTGCAAGGAACCAGAGCCCGAATTGCATAGATGAAGGTCATTCTGCAATAAAACAGCAGCAGGGTGTCTTCGGGGTTCTTCGCCAGCAGAGAATTGGCAGAGGAGTGCCTACGAGAGTATCCGGGTGGACCAGGGGACCAAGGCGTGGCCTTTTCCACGCAGCAGCTACTCTTAATGATTATGTGTCACGAATCAACGAATCTACATCAAATACATCCGCTCTCCCAGGTTTGGTCTGTGTACTTGTATATACGAATGTAAATTACCGCATCGCTGTATCTGATAGCCAAGAACAACACAGGAATTCATAGAAGAGCAGGGAGAAGAGCAGCTCAGCTCCATTCGGCGCTCAGGATGCAGGGTTTATACCATGATACAGAGTTTTGTTCCTTTCCTTTCTTTTTCCCCCTTTTTTGTTCAATTTTTTTTTTCTTCTCCCTTTTCCGATCTTTCTCCTCTTGAAGATCTCCAAATGAGTTAATGACGGTAAGCAATTTTTCATTGCAGTCGAACGAACTTATTCTCATGCGTTCCCCTGGCAAAAGCATCGATATGAATCTCACCCACTCCTAATCGTTCACAGACGCTCCCATCTTCCGCCCAAGACACCAACATGAAATTCAACGATTTCCACCAAGTGACCTCGTACTTTGGGCTATCAAAGATTCGTTCCGTGCGAAAGTCTCTATGCCCTTTGACTTTTGTGTCGTTCCACACTGTGCATGACAGGATGACAACAAAGGTTCGAGGATAGAGGGAGCACTTCGTATCATTCAAAGCGATTCCATTGTATCTACCGCACCTTCGAGACTCGGAATCGAAGATCGTGTGCATCACACACAAATTCGGGTCACTCGCAGTGTCTGACTCGGGGTGTGCAGCGAAGCGGATGTCGAGGGATTGCAGCTCAGCAGCTCGAGCCCAGAACCGAAGAATGTTGTGAGCAGGTGGATATTTAAGGTTTTCTGATGACTCTGAGGTATTGGGACGAAGGCCGAGATGTGGACAATTCGGGCTCCCATCGGAAACTTGATTGTAGACCGCATTAAGGACCTCGACTGGCCTGATCATCCCACTTAATTCGATCTCCAGCACAGCAATGAGCGGGATGAGGCCGTGGGGACCAACCGAGGAGGCCGCTCTCATCATGGATGAGTACACTCCGGAGTTAATATATGTATCTTCGTGCTTGTCGGCGCAGTACGCACGCCAGCCCATCCACGACCAGCTCGGGACCAAGTCACCGCCTGCAGACTGAAGCACCTGGCGAGACGAATGCGGATACACCCATTCATCATCACCACGTTGTTTGCGCAAGCAGATTTCCCATAGCAGGAAGTGATGAAAGAACTTTTCCGGCAGACCGGCCCAGATGTGCGTGTCGAGGAGCGTTTCGAGGGTCGTGGAGATGGCAGAGAATGCGTCCATCACGTCGTTGTTGACAGTCAGCGCCCGGGACCAGTATTGGCTGGTGAGGCGGTCGTAGGACCTCATGAAGTCATTTTGTGATTGCGCAGTATGCAGCTCTCGGAAGTCTTCTCGTGACGCGCTGAGGGCTTCGAGAGTTGACATGCCTGCGGTGTTTCCCTCGCCTTGCGAGCGGAGGTTTTGGGCTTGGAATTTGTATGCCTCGTCCTGCCCGAGGGTGTGAGATAAGAGGTCTTCTGAATAAGTGCAGTCCTGACACCGAAAAAAGACTTGTTGCTGCGAGAAGTAGAGTGACCTGCGCGACAGGAAAGCCTCTTGGAAGCACCAGCCTCTGGTGTTGTATACAGAGTCCTTGATGATTCTGTCCAATCTTCTTCTCACGGCGATGGACAGACCATCAATGATGGGTATAGAGGTATTCCCACGATTGACAAGGCCAAGTCCGGGAATTGGTGCGTGTGCCGAGGCATTGTCAATGGGAACAATTGTGACGGCAGCACAGTTGTATATGCTAGCCATCCTCATGAGTTCGAGAGCCTTTTCCTCGCCTTCATCCTGTTTGATGCAGAGAGCATCGATCCACAGATATCGCTCTCCAATCCCGGAGGTGATGGCCATGGCATCGGTAACGACTTTGCCGAGAGGCGCGTTGGATTTCGCTGCTAATTTTGCGCTTGCTGTACCTCCCAAGGCACCGGGACGGAATAGGACCTCGTGGTTGGAGGCAACGTGTAGAAGTTGCCAATCTTTGCCCCACACGTAGCTCAGCGCGACATAGCGAGTCTTCCCAGGCGCCTTCACCAGGCAGCGCTGCTTGACGTCAATGAGTGTCAGGTCCCGATCCATTCCCACCTCGATCAGAGCCCGTCGACACATCTCTCCATGCTTTGTTTGGCAGTCCTGGATCCAGGTCGCTATCATGTCGAACTTTGGGGCCGTTGCCGGTATAACACGAGCGTACAGATCGACCGAGCTCTGCATACCGATGGCTTCGCTAACTGGTATCTCGGATCCGTGTGCCACCTGGTCGTGGGAGAAGAGCGTGTATGCAGCTGCGTGTCCCAGATTTTTCACCGTTCGCCATTGCGAAGGAGTCCAGTAATGAGACGATGCGGGAGGCTCTCCGATGGACCATTTGTCCCATTGCAGACGAAGGCGTAGAACAGCCCAGCATATATAGCACAACGCTAATTCTCCGTTGCCGTCCGCGTCAAGTTGTGCTCTCCTAGTCATATTGAACCATTCAAGCGTTCCGATGGTCTCGGGTGTTTCTGACTCGATGCATTCTATGCATGTCTCGCAAGTGGCGAGGAAGGACGACGATGGCGAGGTTTGGAATTCCTGTTCGACACGCGGAAGCATCTTTCGGACCTCAGTGATCATCTCGTCGAGGTCTCGAACGTCCGAAAAGTTGATTTTCTTGGGCGCATCGTGAATAGGGTCGAAAGGGTCAAATGGCTTGGAAGTTAAGTCATGCTGTGTCCTTTTATAAGGCAGTTTCAAATGTTCTAAGATTTTTTTGAAGCTAGAAGGCATTGTAATGGTATGATAGATTTTTGCAAGCTTCCGGCTTCAATGAAAATCAATAGGAGGCGTCTCGAGCAATAGCTGAATATTGGTGAAGGCATTCGCACATGGTGACAGCCGGTATGAGCTCGCAAGGCTTACTGGACCACATGCGGCTGACTTCTGGTGGCTGGGTCCCACATAGGCATTCCTTTGCATGATCCTAGTAAGTCTTCGGCGAGGCTATGCTGACTGTGCACCTGAATAAGGATCACGAAAGTCTACATGCTATAGCAAGCATCATACTTTGAAGAATGGGAACCCATGACTGGCTATCACCTACCTACCACAATAGACTAGAGAATTATTAATACAATCGAGGCATTCCAGTATTATTCTACTTTATGAATGATAAAGCAGGTGATCTTGGATCACTCAGCCAGATAATTGCAGGTTCTGCAGAATTTTGTTCTGTTTGAAATATTGTAATGATATTCCAGAAGCTGGATGTAGCTAGGTACCCAGAGAGGGAGGAGGGAGGCGTACACATTCCCATTTCGATGGTGTCGAGGCCTCAAGCAATATGCGCATTCTTCGTCTCTATACCTTTATGCTTCTTGCTAATTTTAGGTCGATGCCCGTGGATCGTACACTGTCAACGGACGGTACAAGCAGACAGCAGATTGTGTGGGATGGTACTAGTTTCATTCAAGAGACCGAATATTACTAGTATCTTCAACAACCACCCGCCTTCACAGAAGCGACCTATCCAAAACATGCTTAAATAAGATCCATGTTTCCCATTATTGTTGATCGAGTACCCACATTACCAGTCACCTGCAGACAAGAGATTTATTGAAGGGAACCCATGGATGATCAACGCTGCAATCTATTTTACTCTCGCATCGTGTCAAGCAGGCGGATTGAGCAGGCATCATCTTCACAGTTCCCAACACAACGTCTCACAGCGAATGGCTTGTTTTATTCGTCACTGTGGTTGCAACCTCGGCATCTTCCGCCGGTGCTCAGCCCTCAGCTCGCGATCCACAAAACGGCATCCTGCAATGTAACTTCACTTGCACCAAATTGGGATAAGCTCTCCCCGCAAACCCACAGTCTCGGGTGATAGCCTGCCGGTCTATGACTGGTTAAGTTAGGATGACAGGGCTGGGAGCGTGGAAGAATTCTGGAAGGTGGAAAAAAGAAGTCGCCTGCTGGGCATATGTAGTTGATGCGCCTTGGTGGATCCTTTCTAGACCTTGGAATGGTGCTCCTGGCAAAGAAACAAGGTGAAATAAGATTATGTTGACGACCGCAGTATATAAAAGGCAGATAGCCATGCTCAATGCAATGAAGTCTCCAGTTCTGGACTTGTGAGAAGAACCCACTCAAATTTGGTGGTGACCGAAACCAAAATGTTGCTCTCCAAGCTGATAGCCCTGGGATGGGCGCTTGTCTCTGTCGGGCTCTCTCAAGCTCAGACTAACACAACTGAGTGGCCCCTTCACAATGATGGGTTGACTACGCTGGTAGAATGGTATGGATACTACCCGGAGAAACGTGATTGCATATCAAAGACTGATTTCGATTGTGTAGGGATCACTATAGCTTCACTGTCAACGGCCAGAGACTATTCATCTTTTCGGGAGAGGTAAGTTGTCCCAGCTATAAGTATTGCGAGGACCATAGCTGATCGATCTTACGGTAGTTTCACTACTGGCGATTCCCCGTGTAAGTGACAGAGACCGGTGGAGGCTTAGGATCATTACGAAAGGATTGAGTGAACTAATTTCCGCTGTAGCCCAGAGTTGTGGCAAGATCTGCTCGAGAAGATCAAGGCAGCAGGGTAAGAGAACTCCATTTGGATCCTCCCATCAGAAACAATATCTCTCACCCCGGTGCTAATTACGTCCAGGTTCAACGCCTTCTCTATCTACGCCCACTGGGGCTTTCATGCGGCATCGGCCTCCACTCTTGACTTCACCACTGGCGCACACAATTTTACCACCATTCTAGACATCGCCTCGCAGCTCGGGCTATACGTGATCGTTCGACCAGGGCCCTATATCAACGCCGAATCCAGCGCAGGTGGCTTTCCCCTCTGGGTCACCACCGGTGCCTACGGTACCCTCCGCAACAGTGACGAGCGCTATACCGAAGCATGGACACCGTACTGGAGCAACATCTCACAATTGGTGGCGCCACATCTTATCACCAACGGCGGCAACGTAATTCTCTTCCAGATAGAGAACGAGTACGGCGACCAGTGGCTCGACGTCGCCACCAAAACGCCTGACGTAGATGCGGGCACGTATATGCAATTGCTGGAAGACTCAGCGCGCGAGAACGGGATCGATGTGCCGCTGACACATAACGACCCGAACATGAACGCTTACTCCTGGTCCAAGGACTTCAGCAATGATACCGGTAATGTGGACGTTGTCGGGCTTGACAGCTACCCAAGCTGCTGGAGCTGCAATTTGTCTGAATGCACGGGAACCAACGGCGAATATGTCGCATACCAGGTGGTGGACTACTATGACTATTTTGAGAGATTCAGTCCCACTCAACCGAACTTCATGCCCGAGTTTCAGGGCGGTTCTTACAATCCCTGGGCCGGGCCAGAGGGTGGTTGCCCATCAGATATTGGTGTCGACTTCGCAAACCTCTTCTACCGCAACCTCATCTACCAACGCGTCACTGCTGTATCACTGTACATGGTATTTGGCGGGACAAACTGGGGTTGGCTGGCTTGGCCTGGAGTAGGGAGCAGTTACGACTACTCGAGCCCCGTGAGCGAGAACCGAGTGATCTGGGACAAATACTACGAGACGAAGCTCCTCACCATGTTCACACGCGTGGCGAAGGACTTGGCGCATACCGATCGCTTGTGGAATAACACGGGCTTGACGAGCAATGATGCAATCACCACGTCGGAGTTGAGAAACGACGAGACGGGCGCAGGTTTCTATGTTGTGATGCACCTGGACTCGACCAGTACCACAGTTGAGACGTTCCAATTGAACGTGACTACGTCGCAGGGGCCGCTTACGGTGCCGCAATATGGTGGCCTCGTCACGATCAATGGACACCAGGCAAAGGTTCTTCCGACCGATTTCAACTTCGGTAACAAGAATCTGCTGTATTCGACTGCTGAGGTTTTGACGTACTCAATCATAGACAACAAGGAGGTATTGGCTGTGTGGCTGCCAAGCGGAGAGTCTGGTGAGCTCGTGGTCGACGGCGTGACTTCAGCGACTTTGGCGAAGTCGACCTCGAACAGCTCTTCAACAGCCGTCACTATTACCCCTGGAACCTCTAGCGTTGTAATCACCTGGGACAACACTGCTGGCTTGACGGTAGTGGATCTTGAAGACGGGGCCCGGGTGGTGATTCTTGACCGCGAGGCCGCGTACTTGTTTTGGGCACCGAATTTGGGCAGTGACCCAACGTACCCTGAGAACAGTACAAGTCAGTAGTTTCCTCATTTCCTCTATTTCTTTGATCTTCTTCTTTACTTCAAGACCATTACTGACAAGCTACTAGTCCTTGTGCAAGGACCGTATCTGGTGCGTTCAGCGGCCATCAGTTCCAACGGATCTCTTGCGCTTACAGGAGACCTCGACACTGCCACACAACCCATCACTATATTCGCACCTTCAGTCAGTTCTGTTACGTGGAACGGCGAGCCAGTCACCATTACCTCCCGAGATGGTAACCTACTTACTGCCTCACTTGTTGGCCCAGCCACTTTCAGCCTCCCTGCTCTGGGACCGTGGAAGTGGCACGACAGTCTTCCTGAGATACAGGGAAATTATACTACGTCCTCGAACACGTGGATTGGTAAGTTTCTAGCCACCTTCTACCTTTTATAGCATCAACTGTGCAATCTCGAGTGCTGACCGGTCTCTTCCCAGTTGCCAACATTACCAACAGCTCCAACCCCGTACCGCCCGCACCAAACAATCCAGTTTTGTATGTTGACGAGTACGGCATCCATGTGGGTAATATCATCTACCGCGCAACCTTCTCTAGCTCGTCACAGACAGGTGTCTTCCTCAACATCACCGGTGGAACGGCTTTTGGCTACTCTGTCTGGCTGAACAGTGACTTTATCGGCTCATACTTTGGCTCGCCAAATTCCGGAACTGGGGAAGTGTCCTTCTCTTTTGCCAATGCGACGCTAGCTGCCAATGGGGCGGATAATGTGCTGGTCGTGGTGATGGACAACTCTGGGCACGATCAGACTACCGGCGCAACAAATGCTCGAGGAATCTTCAACGCCACGCTACTTGGGTCAGATGCTGCTGGAAACAGTTTCTCCGAGTGGAAGATCGCAGGCACCGCTGCAGGAGCAAGCAACATCGATCCTGTCCGCGGGCCGTACAATGAGGGAGGGCTGTACGCGGAGCGAATTGGTACTCATCTCCCAGGCTACCCTGACAATGACTGGGCAACTGTCTCGAGCAACTCCACCAGTCTTGTGGTCCCTGGCGCTGGAATACGTGTCTTCCGCACAGTAGTTCCTCTGTCTGTCCCTGCTGGTTTGGATGTATCCATTTCGTTTCTATTTTCAGCACCGGGCAATGGAAGCACCAGCAGTACTTTTGTGTCGCAGTACGCAAACCAAGTCAGGGTGCTGTTGTTTGTGAATGGGTATCAATATGGACGCTTCAACCCTTACATCGGAAACCAGATCAACTTTCCTGTCCCGACCGGTATCCTGGACTATAATGGCAACAACACCATCGCGGTGACTGTCTGGAGCCAGACTGCGCAAGGTGCCGAGGTGAAAGTTGACTGGGACTTGGAGTATGTGCACAGCACGGGGTATGACATGAGCTTTGATTCTGGGTACTTGAGACCAGCATGGACAAGCGATCGACTGGCTTACGCCTAGGTTGGACGATATGTAAATAAATAGTATTCCCAGATGAGCGAAGAGGGGGAAGAAAAAAAAAACAAGAACAGTGTCATTTGTTGCACCTGCGACCCCCTTGGAATCCGCCATGGACTCGCTAACAACACCTTATATCATTTTGTCTCGAGCTGATAAACGCGTGCATTGCAGTACACACGAGGAGGCATATACACTAGAGAACTGAAGAAGTCAAAATAGGGTTCTGAGGCCGAGAGCCGAACACCACGTGGGGGCCCCGGTATATAATAGGGGTGGGATGTAAAATCTTGGGACAAATCTTGGGACGGCCAAAGGTTCCGAGAAAGTTCGACTCACGGACCTATCGATCATGGATATCCAATGACCTTTCGAATCGCTTGCGAATCTTCCGAGGTCTTCTAGCCAAGCCATGAGTTATGTCGCTGTTGCGCGCGCATGTGGCTCTTGGTGATCACGTCGATCAGAGTGATCGGCAAAGGAGCATCGATCCGGAGACACATAATTTGCATGTTAACATCCCACGCCGAGTTCATTGCCTTGCACCCTTGGCGTGGTACTATAGTTGCACCGAGCTGCTGATATAAGTATATCCATTACTTTTGCACGAAAAATGGGCTGAATATCTTCAAACATCGTTGCGGGTTCAGGGGAAAGAGGCGCAGGGCCACCGAACGATCAAACTGCTCGCAATTGCGACGCGCGTCTAATTACGAGAACTTCTCGACATTATCCACTTTCAACCAGAAGTCTGATTTTTAAGCATCCACAATCTCTTCTTGTTCCGCTTTGGTTCCGACCAATATCTCCGATATCTGTAACCCCCTTCTAGTCCCCGTCCTCGCTCGTTGGTTCACTCACACAACATCACTATTCGTCGATGCTCGACCAGACAGCAGTCCAACCCCATTTCTGGTATTCCAAGTCGATTTGAGGAGCGGCTTGAACAATTCCAAAGCCTCAAGTGAGTCGGAGGGTATCGCCACTTGGACATTGGAATAAGCTCCAAAGAGTCCAGGAGGCACAGCGAATTTTGGCTAAATCGTGGGGAGCGTTGCTCGGGACCAACCATGGGACGCACGTGGCTTCGAACGTTGGCTATCGTTGCGCTTCTTGCCACTGCCACAGCCGTCTTATTTCTGTTGACCTCGATGAACCTCTATGAATGGGGACTGCAAGGAATTTGGCCTGGAGTGTCGTTTCATTCCTTTCCTTTGGCTGCACCACGCCTCAGCTTCCTCCAGTGGGAGGAGTCTTGCGCAGATGGCTTCTATTTGATTGCACCTCGGGGTAGCTATGTGCAGCACCAGAGTCCTGTCCTTGTGGATGGGAGGGGAAATTTGGTTTGGACGCCCGAGGGACAGTACGGGGCTGCAGAGGCCACAACAGACTTCAAAGTCCAGACCTACCACGGCCACAATGTCTTAACTTTCTGGGCCGGCATTGAGGGGGAACATCATCGCTATGGCATGGGCTCTTACTACATGGTAGGCTGACTCGCTGGCTAACCTCTTATTGTTGTTTTGAGGGTTGTAAAGAAGAAAAGAAAGCTGACGATCTGGGCAGCTGGATGAAACCTACCAAGTGATCAAGAAAGTCGAGCCTGTGAAAACCTCAGGCCACAACTTGCAGGGTGATATTCATGAATTTCACATTACGCCTGATGACACCGCGTTGATGACTGTCTATTATCCGCAACCAGCCGACTTGACGTCCTTTGGTGGGCCCGAGGATGGCTGGCTACTCGACAGTATCTTCCAGGAAGTTGACATTGATTCTGGTGAGCTGATCTTTGAGTGGCGTGCCTCTGACCACATTACCATCGACTCGACAATGCGCTCCTCGTTGGACACCAATGAAGGAATGACTCCCATCTCTGGATTTGACTACTTCCACATCAACAGCATCGACAAGGACCACCTCGGCAACTACATCATCTCAGCGCGTCACACCCACCAGGTCTTATGTATCAGCCCCCAAGGCGAAACGCTTTGGATCTTGGGAGGCAAATACAACATTTTCACTGACTTGTCCTCTGGCCGTGCAACCGATTTCGCCTGGCAACATCACGCACGCTGGCACGGCAACGACACACTCTCCCTCTTTGATAACTCCAAGTCAACCACTACAGGCGATTCCAATCATACCGATCACAGTCGCGGGCTGCTACTACGCCTCGACACTGACACCAGAACCGCCAAGGTCCTTCACGACTACTACGACCCAGCCCACCCCAAGCTCGCCTCGAGCCAGGGCTCCATGCAGATGATGGACGACACCGGAAACGTCCTTGTCGACTATGGCTTCCTGCCCGCGTGGACCGAATTCTCGCCTGCAGGCGACGTCCTCTGCGACGTGCATCTCGCACCTTCCATCATCTGGAAGTTGGGAATGGTCACAAGTTATCGCGCCTTCAAGACAACGCAGTGGGTCGGTAGGCCAAGGTATGCACCCAAAACGCATCATCGACCGGCGGATGGCATCCTGTATGTTAGTTGGAACGGCGCGACAGAGATTGAGAATTGGGTGCTCCAGGGTGCAGAATGGGAAGGTGTCCACGATGAGATATTCGAGGACGTCGATGTCCAGATGAAGGAGGGTTTCGAAGCGAGTTTTGGGATTACGGATGACATGCCGCAGTACCTACGTGTTGCAGCTGTCGACCGTGATGGAGCGGTGCTGGGATACGCACAGGTGGTTGACCGATATGTGGGCAACGCAGAGAGCACAAGTCTATTGCAAAGCCCGTGGATCGTCATACCTGTAACATTGGTTGTGGCCATTGCGTCTTTCCTTGCTCTGTGGCAAGTTAGGCGTGTGTTGCTGAGACATTTCCCACGGGGCGTCACTATGGCTGAGGTCATCTCCGAATTCAAAAGGATGTCATTCGAATGGCCGGGTACCTCCAACCAGCGCATGTCTAGGGGACTGGAGTATCGTGAGCTTGAATCGTGGGAGGACTGATCTTGGCATCTTGAGGCTTGTCGCGACCCGCCGGAAAAGCGTGGCTGGTATTCGAGTACGAGAATGCAACGGCAAATGAAAGAAGCAACGCGAAGGGCACCAGTTGCAATTGAAAGAATCACCGTATCACCGTAAGTCTTCAGCATGCCATACATCCCCTTCACTGGGCTCTTTTTCTCAACCATTCCACACTTAGTCGAATCGGCCATCCCCCCTCCTACGGTTGCAGCATCACAAGTGCGTGACAGCCTTTATCTGTTCTCTGCGCACAAATACTGATACTATGAGCAGGAATACCAGAGACTCAGCACTCCGAACCCGGCGAAACTTGGGCCCACCTGCACTCGGTGAATCGTGGGGAAAAGAATTCTAATCAGGCTGTTTTACTGCACGTGAAATGCGGCGAGCCACGAAGATTGCTAGAATCGGATTGGCCTGCTATGAGAATCTTTCCAATCCACAAATCAGGAGGTCATGTCGGAGCTTATGCCTGGCTTTGAGTTCCAAGTCCTGCTTTGATGATTCAAGCATCGCAGAGACACAAGCAAGCCAAGCGGCAGACGCGCCATTGAGGGTGTTGCAAGCTTTGGACCGTGACTCATGATCTATCGAGTATAACTCGTGTCAGATCTGTGTTTTCACAACATTGGGAGGCACTCGCCTTTGAAGATGGAGGGAATGGTCAAAAGGTAAATCTGGGTACAAGACGGCCCATACCACTTTGGCGCCGTGCTGTATTTGGAAATGAGAAGCAATCTGATCTGCCCGTGTACGACTGTCAGGGTTTCGTTTAGACATGCAGTCGAGAATATCCAGACAGACATAGATCCCATCACAGTATTCATCTTACACATACGTATATCTCAGGACCCAAGCAATTTTGTATGTATGGTGGCCGCGTATTACCTGGGTAGATGTTTTACCACCAACAATCGAGAAGTGGTGCAATAATTGCCTAGTAAACCTTCATCTTGGGCTTCCTTTCTTACCATTAATACTACAAGACATTGCCATCAACACTCGACAGATTGAGGTTAAAGAACGCCCGTTGTACCTGTCAATGTAATGACCCACTCGGTTAATCATTACCTTTAGGTACCTAGGTATTGCTGAATGCTTGGCAGAGATGTCCTGGGCTGCTCCGCCTCAAGTAATCTCCCCTGTACACAATTGCGCAGGTGTACAAGTATTGGTATCACGTGCAAGTTGACGAGTGTGCAAGACAGCTTTGGCTTTATGGTTCATGCGGAGGGCATATGATATTCCTTTATAAACTTCGGCTATTGCAAACGGCATTGGGCTGGTAATATAGTAGAAATATGGCGCAATTTGTATGGAAGAATTTGATACCACCTCCCAAGATCTCACGAATCGCTTATGAGAAAGCGTCAATTCAGTACAACACCTAAACAGTTATAGTGCTTGGCTAACCTAGCCCCTGTTTTTCACCAGTTCTTTATGCAACAAAATGAAAGCATGAATGCGACGGGAAGTGGGCTTATCGTTCACGGGGCAAAAAAACATCCCGAGGTCTTCACTTGTTTAGGAACTCCTTACGTAATCCTGCTGACCTTCCCTCCATACCTAAGGTACCTACCTACCTTACCTACCTACTTGTGGTCCAACCGATCCCAAGGCTGACTGTAGGATGCGGTTACGTTACATCTCGTTGCCTTTTTTCTCATGAACATCTCCTTCAAAATATCTCGTACCATTGAATCACTTCGTTGCAAAACGAATATCACGGGACAATTGCGTACACTTCCTACCGAGCACATCAAGATCCACACTCGACCACTAGGCGATCATGCCTCCCTCACACCCCTCAAAACTATCTCACCCCCTCGTCGCTTACAAACCCATCTCTCTCCTTTATCAGCTATTCAAAATCACCACTATCCTCGCGCGACTCCCTCTATGGCTTATCAGAAGTCTTGTTCCGGCTCTCCGGCCCTACCGGACATGGAACTTTACGCAGGCCTTTGTGCGCCACATGACCATTAACGTCTTGGACATCTCGACCACCATCGGCATCACTGCATCACTTCCGCTCACTCCTGGCAAAGAGGGTGCGCGATGGACGACTATCGAGCCCTTTACAGATGAGCTCTATGTAGGCCCGCTCGTAAGCAGTACTGTCCGCCCTGCCAAGATAGGCGGCACATGGTATGGCACCGATGCAGCGCCCTCGACGGCTGAGCAGGCTGCCAGCTGGAAAAAGGTATCGCTGCACATCCACGGCGGTGCCTTCGTCATTGGCGACGGCCGGATCGAAAACACTGGGTACCTTTGCGGCAACCTGATCAAGCATGCGAAGATCGAGGCCGTATTTGCACCTCAGTATCGTCTTGCCGGCTATGACGGTCGGGATCCATTCCCTGCAGCGCTCCAAGACGCGCTGACGAGCTACCTGTACCTCATCCGTACGTTGGGAATCAAGCCTGAGAATATCACGCTCAGTGGAGACAGCGCGGGCGGAAACTTGGCGCTGGGACTGCTGAGGTATCTTGAGCGCTTCGGCGGTCAGATCAATGTGCCGAAGCCCGGGCGTGTGGTTCTGATCAGCCCGTGGGTGAACCCCAGTGCGAGTATACGTACTGACTATAGCAAGTGGGAACTGTTCAAGACAGACATCTTGCCGCAGTCATTCATACGCTGGGGCGCCAAGACTTATATCAAGCAGGCCGAGAATGTCTCGGAGGGGAGTGAGTGGGTCGATCCGCTAGGGCATCCTTTCAAAACGGACACGCCAGTCTTCTTGAGCTATGCCTCACGAGAGATCTTGAGTGTAGATTGTGCTCGGTGGGCGACGGAGTGGGAGGGCGCTGGGAATACTGCACTAACGCAGCATATTGAGGTGGATGCGCCTCACGATTGTCTCCTGGTTGGTAACATGACAGGCTGGGACGAGGCCGCGCGGGAGACTGGTCAACACATTGCGAAGTGGTTGGATAACAATTAGGGATTTCTGAAGACGCGTGGATAGTTGAAGTTCATGATAATGTGGATGTGTCTCGATGTATATTTCCAGTGTTTCTACCAGGGCTGAGCTAGGCTGAAGTTTTTCTCATTGATTTGACGCTGCGTCTTTATCAAGACGTGGCCAATGTCAAATGCTACATCTAACTGAGATAGTCCCTAGACTCCATTCTTAAGGTGGTTTTCGTCGGTGTAGAGAAGAGGATTTTAGCATTTGCGCGCATGTCGTGTGACCGTATACTCTAATACTACTCCAAAGGCTCCAATCCTTCACTCGTGTGACAAGCTTACTTGCAACACATTTCGTATACCTGGGTAATGACAACTGGCGTATGATGGTGGAATCAATCGATCCCTGTTGGTGGCCTTTTCTTCCAGCATCATTATCCACGCCTTTTGTGCAAGCTCGAACGGTTCATTTTCACTCGCACCAAGTATTTTCACGTCTCTGTGCTTACTGGGCCAATCTGCATTGAGTCGAAGTTCAACTTGTCATGAGGGTCCGCTTCTTCAGTATACTCAATCCCAAACTTCTCAAAGCCTGGCGATATCACTCGACATTGGCGCTCCACACTTTGCTCATCATGGGAAATTGATAGATCTGGTAAACGAAGGACTATCATGACAGGTTGAACCTTGACGCAAAGGCAGAGTGATTACGAGAGCATTCATTCTGCCTGTCCTCGCCATGTTCATGGAGCTTAAATCGGGACGTTTGTTATTGTTTGAGACGAGACTAAACATCTTTGATCAAGAATTCTGCGGTGACATCAGCAATTGTCTTGGACTAGGCTGTCTTGGAGGAGGACGGACAGGCTGAGACACAGACATGCCGGAGAGGCTCTTGCTATGGCTTGCACTGAATAAGGAGATAAATCAGAATATTGCATGGCAATTTGGGAGCTATCTAGGCAAATGAGATGGACTAGAAAAGTGCTTTGGGGCCCAAAAAGTGGCCGCACGTGGTATCACCTGCTGTACAGTGGGGTGGGAGGTAATGTTACGAATTAAAAAATAGTTTCCCTCTTCAATAGTATGTGAACCAGCGGCATCCTTTTACAAGGGAGTAGGGATGCCTGTCTCAGGCACGGCCAGGTTTGTTTTTCCGTTGCGGTGTGTTAGAAATCCATGTGGGCGTTTGTGACACCTGAAGGTTTGGACCAAGTTTTGGTCGCATATTGCTGTTATGTATAAGAGTGTTGTGTTTTTGCAATTGACACAGCATATCTGGAGTATAAATTCCCTGGGCAACAACAAATTTGTACTTCAGTAAAGGAGAGGGCCAAGCCCAAACGAACTTTTGCCGACTCTGCCGACGAGAAGCAGCAAGGGAGAGTCAATATCTTCAGGATGGCACTGTCTCACGCCCTGCGCCGCATCCCTTGAACTGCAGGCTTGAATCCCTTTGCAAAGAGCGTGATATTGTGTCAGCTAATCCCCATCCTCGCAAACTTCCCTCAAGATTATCGAGTTTTGCTCATACACTGAACTTGGCTGTGACAGTGTGAGGACTGCCGTACACGACTTCAGCCTCGTCCATCTGCCATCATGACTCAAGCCGTACGCACCGGGTTACACCCGGCGTTCTATGTGGTGTAAGTCTTGTGCATTCATTGTTGACTGCTGCTGAATGCTGATCAAGAGCCTGCATGCGCAGGAGCTGGATGTTCTTTTCGAACTCCACCATCATCTTCAACAAGTGGCTTATCGGGACAGCCGGATTCAGTGAGTAAACTCTTATACTTCCTGCGCACATGTCAGCAGCATGGCAGCTAACACGGATCTAGGCTATCGCAAGTCCTTTCCCGGCGCTACTTGAGAGTAAACAAGGAGGCGCGTTGCTGACCGCACATAGCCATCATCCTCACCACGATACACCTCTTCGCAACCGTACTCTTCACACAGGTCCTTGCCCGCTATACAAACCTCATGCCCATGCCCTCGCGGCCTGTATTGACCCGCCGGTACATCTGGTACATCCTCAGCATCGGCCTATGTTACACGGGCTCGCTGCTCTGCAGCAACATGGCCTATCTCACACTCTCCGTGTCTTTCATCTCGATGCTCAAGGCCCTTGCCCCTGTCACGACGCTCGTCATCTCGTACGCCGGCGGCTTCTCGGACCCGACGCCCGGGAAATGGGCCAAGATCTTTGTGATTACCTTTGGCGTTTTCCTCTCGTCGGTGGGCGAGGTGACCTTTGCATGGGATGGATTCCTGTACCAAATGTTTGGGACCGTGTCGGAAAGTGTGAGGTTGCTGCTTATTGACTGGTTGCTCGCGATACCTGCCACCGTAGATTCATCGATGCAGGAGTCGAAGAGGACGGACGAGGCTGTCCAGAACGTTCGGGAACAATATAGCAGCGGTGAGGGGCGGGAGCCGCCAACGCCGGATCAAGAGACCGACAAGGACGAACCTGTGCAAGATGCGACCCGAGGGGACTTGGAAGCTCAAAAGGGCAGCGAGGCAAGCGGCATGGCCGCCATCAGCCCGCTTGTCCTGCTATATTACTACGCCCCCGTATGCGCGGTCTTCAACCTGCTTGTAGCTCTCATGACGGAATGGCAGACATTCAATGTGGAGGACCTACACCGTGTCGGCTGGAGTATGTTAGCACTAAATGGAGCGGTAGCATTCATGCTGAATGTGTCGAGTGTCTTCCTGGTACGTTCGACCTTCGACCTTCCTGATCTTTCTGTGCAAATGTGCTTGCTGACCAAGCCGACTGTCTGTGTCCTTCAAGATTGGCAAGACATCTGCCCTAGCCATGAACCTCACCGGCATCCTCAAGTCCGTGTTGCTCGTCTTCGCGGCCATTGTGATCTGGAACACTCCTATAACCTTCCTCCAGGCTTTCGGATACGGCATCGCCTTGGTGGGACTGTTCATTTACTCGCTACCAGATGACATTGTCCGACAGTCTCAGACCTGCGAGGTCATACTCACGCATTTGGGCGTTTTTGCCGTCAAACTCGGCAATAAAATGGGCCTTCTCGGACTCGGCAGCAATTGGGGAGGCAGGGGAGGAGGTGGTGAGGGTCGATATATGAGTGTCCCCGAGAACGAGCATGAAGGGGAGCATGAGGACTCCTTTTCATTGGACCAAGTTGACGGTGAGAACGCAGAGTCCGGTGAGAAAGGGACAAGTGAGGTGAAGGAGAGGTAGGATACGTTCGAGATTGAGCACTTTTGGGGAGTAATAAAAGGTCAATTTGACCGGTGGCTCTTTCTTTTCTTGGTTAGCCAGCAGTATCGATTCAGTATGAATACAATCGTGACCGCGCATTGGAAAGAAACCAAGTGTCCGTGATTGTCAAAATAAATCCCTAATCATGCACAACATGTGATGAGGAGCATGAAACAGGCCGCTTTCCACGCTTCTGTAGGAGCAGACCTTACAGAAATCGACAGACTGACTGAGCCTTGTCAAAATTGGTGATTTGTTTTTTTCTCTCTTCTTTTTTCTTCTTCCGTTAAGTTCTCAAACAGACTGGGAATGAATGCCATGCAATTAATTGAATTGCTTGATAGTGCCAAGTTGTTGGTGGCGGTGAGGAATGCAAGTAAATGGTTGCTTGTCGTCAAACAAGGTTCCGCCCAGTTGGGCCTAGCGTGTTGTCCTTGGAGCCAGCCCCTCCCATTTGCAAGTAGTCAGCCACAAGGTCAGGGGGTGGGGTGGATATGGCCCTGGCTGGATGCTGGCTGGTGCTGGCTGGTGCTGGCTGGTGCTGGCTGGGTGCTCTGGCCGCCCGTGCGCACTTTTCCATGGGGCCTGGACTTCAGCCAGGGGGGGCCTGGCGCTGTTGCTGCTGTTACTGCTGCTGCAGGTGGGCCCGAGCCATGTGCCCGCTCATTCCACCACGATTGCGACCCAAACAAACTCGTCCACTCCTGTACAACCTGAGCTGTTGTCGCTCATGCACCACCTCCTCACCACACTACTCACCCTGCGCATCTCTCCCGAGTCCCAAAACCAAGTGCACGTTGCTGCAGCTACTCTTCCTGCGGACAGCGTGAAGTTTATTGCCTGCGTGCTTCACTGCGCATCGCTCGAATACCGTCTTTAACGAGAGGAGTAACATTCATCACGGTTCACGTTGCTTCTCACCCACCCATCGCATTCGCATTCTATCGCGTGGCATCGCATCTCATCGGCAATCAACTTTCGACTCGTCTGGCACATGCAGAGTATGGTTGCGATCCACCTCCAGCACTCACAAACACCGAACCACGAGCCTTTCTGCTCGTCCCCCTAAAGCTCGACCTCTGGTTGATCGACGTCCCGTCCAATACCTCCCATCATGTCTGCCGAAACTGTGGTCGCAAAGCCCAGTACCTCACCAGTCGTCGAGGACGACCCAACCACCCCACAGGACAATGCAGCTCCCGACACAGTGGCGTCTGCATCTGATTCGCAACAAAGCCTGCCCTCAACCGAGCCACCTGCCTCGCCCCCCGCCAACCCGGCCGAGTCTTTCAAGTCCGAACGTAGTGACGATCACGCTGCGTCCGCGGCCTCTGCTATCATACCTTCGTCGCTGACACCTCCGCCTTCTTCTCAAGTCCCTTCTAATAATGACGCGAGCAGGGCCGCCGCGAGCGCCCAAAGGCAGCGAATGTTGTCTCCACCCGTCACGGTCCTCAACCCCGTCCGCCCAGATGCGACACCAGCTGGACTCTACACCGCTCCTCGACCCGAACAGGTCGTCGCCGCCTCGCCCGACGAGCTGCGGGCTATGCTCCAAACATGCATTGCCGAACAGACCCGGCTGAAAATGGAAGCCGCTCACCACAAGCTTCAATACCAGCTACTCTCCGTTCGCGCTGAAGAGGATGCCCACCGCGCGGCCGTTGAGCAGGAGTTGACTCTGCGCCAATTGGACGCGTTACGGAGACAGAACTCTGAGGCATCTGCGCCACCAAGAAGAATCCCCAGTGCCGAGCCTGAGATCACCCAGAGCATGTACGATCAGCTGAGAGACCTGAGTGAGAGGGCCTTGAAGGATAATGAGAAGCTGCGCAAGGATCATGACGAAGTCAACAAAAGGCTCAAGGCTGCCAAGAAACTCATTGTTCGACAGGAAGAGCAGACGGATGACTTGCGCGAAGAGAATGATCTGCTGCGAAATAGACTGCTCGACAAGAGAGAGCTATGGGAGAAGCTTGCCAGTCCTGGAGGCATGTTTCATACTCCCAAAACAACAAATGCATCACCAGCTCAATATCGACAGACTCCACGGCAAACCCCCAAGCACAAAATTGATCGCCAGGCGCAGCCCTTCGACGTTCTCCTTCAAGCAGCCACGCAAGAAAACAGCAGCGCTCCCTCCACCCCGGTCACACCCAACCGTGCGCCAGGCGGTCGACATCCACTGAAGCATTCTCGCGGCGTACAGTCCTTGTCATCCCTACCATCAACACCGCACAACTCCCGGCCTCGAGGCTCTGACCTACTGCCGCCTCCCGACCTAGTACCTCACACTGAGCCTACGCGTCGATTTGTCAATAGGAGCTTCGTGCCCGACACGCCCGATAGAGGAGGACTGACCTTTGCTCACGAAGTACGAGAAGAGCGGGGTCGTCACAGCCGGGAAAGCACGATTTCCGCAGATGACAACCAAGTGCTGGCTCGTGCGGCTCTGCAGTCCGTGGCACAAGCAGCAAGATCATTTGCAACCCATGCTTCGTCTCCGCCACGAGCTCGCATTCCACTGCCCTCGCATCGTAGCCGCGACACAGACAGTCAGATCTATGAAAGCCAAGCCAGCCAGGAGGCATCGGCCATGCTTCGGCGTGATCCGCGTGAGAGTTTTGAGGTCGCAAGTTCACACAACTCGAGGGACGTGACGCCGACTCCGGTCTCGGCCGAGAAAAGGCTCCAGTCAACCTTGCGCGGTCCGGTAAATAAGCTTGGTCTCAGTAACAAGCGAAAATTCGACCCGGCTGAGTACCGCGAGGAAGCGAGGAAGGAGCCCATCAGCCCGACCAAGAGGTTGAGACTAGAAGGCGGCCTGAGAGAGGGTAACCCAATCATTGGGCTTGGGATCCGAGATTGAAGAACCGTGCGATCAGTCTGATGATACCCCAATGTTTTTGTTATTTGATCCGAAAGTTTGTGGTCCAGGCACGACAGACAACAAAAGTTGAAGAATACTGAGATGGCTACAAGAGTTTTTGTGTTGGAGGAGTTCAAGGACGGATTGGGACAGGTCAATTATGTTTCCTGAGCATTCTATATAGGTGTACTTCTTAGCGACGCATTTGCGCCACATGTACAGTAATCTGATAACAGTGTGCCGAGGGCAGCCAGGGCCCATCATCGAATCAGGATTCGAACCAAGGAGCGACTTTTGAGTTTTTTTTGGGCTTCACTCTGAACGGGGAGCGTTGAAGGCGTTGTATGGCCAGAGGAAACTGTACCATCTCGATACCGGCAGCTGGAGTTCATCATAGTATAGCGTCAGCGCCTGATCATCAGACCAGGTTGGAAGTCGAATGCCAGGCAAGGCGGACTGCCAAGAAACCCGCGGACACGCGCTGAACGAGCATGGTCAATCTATTGAGTTTCGTGATTTGCATCTTAGTATCGTCAAGATGGTTGTGAACGGTCCCCAGTCTGTCCCGGTCCTCAATGCACGAATCTGAAATCCAACCTCTTATTTCCTTCGTCCTTCGTCGTCTCCAAATACACTCGCCTCTCCTCATCCGTCATCGCCCGCCACTTCGTCTCCCGCACTCGATTCCTCCACATATAATACGCTTTGGTTCCAAAAAACAACAGAATTGCTAGCACATTGATTCCAATCAGCACATCATTGCCCCGGTGATATAGCGGCTTGTCGTCATCCCGGTAGATGTTGGCGCTGTACACATTCCCCACCTGCACTGCGCAATTATACACCGCCGCACTGATGGTGCGGGTGCGCACACTGCCCGAGTTGGTGCTTGTCCATGCAACCACAATGGCATGAACGTAGGGATATGAGAGTAGGACTGTGACGAGGGCGAACGTGGACCACGCGGTGGACGACGTGAGAACGCCCGGCCAGAAGCGCAGGGCCAAGATGCACGGCAGGGTCCACCAGGCTTGGAAGCTGGAGACGAGCGAGCGCTCATTGACACGCTCGGATATCCATGTGATGCCTAGCAGGGTAAGTATGCCAATGGCCGTGGAGGGAATGGTAAGGAGGTTGGTGGTGAAGGTGTCGAAGCCCAGTGACTTGAGTGTCAGGGTTAGATACGTCGAAGGTGGCGACTGCGGGACATATACGAACAGGCCGATGAGGTACAGCGGCCATAGATCGTAATCAGACAGTGCCCGCCACAGGCGTCGTGGTGTGATAGCCTGGCGATTGTGCATGTCGCCCTTGGAGGGATCGTCGCGCAGCACGCGGTTGACGATGATACCAATCTCACGGTCAGAGAACCAGCCGTTTGGGCACCACCAAGACTTGGTCTGAACAGCGGAGGCGGGCATGCAGAAGAAGGAGCCAGCACCGATAACGAGGGTCAAGAGGCCTTCGATGAGGAAGAGCCATCGCCATCCGGCAAGGTCCTGGATGCCGCGCATGCGGAGGAGACCATAGGCCATGAGGGCGTTGAGGATCACGGTGAGGCTGAGTGCTGACCAGAAGAAGCTGAGACGAATGGGCAGTTCGCGCGAGGTGTACCAATAGCTCATGTATAGCACTAAGTCCGGAATGAAGCCACCCTGGAGAGATCAGTCAGCAATGTGTCCTCATGAAGATGCAAATTTAGCGGAAAGTCTTTAATAACCTCAAGAATACCGAGCAGCGATCTCGTCGCATAGAAGCCCGCTTGGCCAGTGATGGCCGCCTGGCTCGCAGCCACTATCGACCACAGCACCATCTGCGTCGGGATCCAGCGATCGGGACCAAACTTCTTCGAAACCAGCTGTGAGGGAATCTCCGCCAGCAAGAAGGAGACGAGGAAGATAGTGTTGCCATAGTTATAGCTGTTCGTCGAGAGGCCTAGATCGTCCAGCATATTATCAGAGACGGCCTGGGCAATGTTCTTCCTGTCAATATTCAGGGCGGCAAAGGCCACACAAGCCCAGAGCGAGACGCGCCAGTCGAGCTTGCGCACGATGGCTTTCTCCTCGGCTGGCGTCCATTCAAGAGACGGGTCAAAGACGTGGCGGCACTCGTACTGGGCTTTCTCGTAGAGTTCGCGATAGTGTGCTGCTACGTCTTGGTCCAGGAAGGGATTTTTTTGAAAGGTAGTCGAGGACAAGCTCTCGGAAGATTCATGGGCGATTTGGGCCAAAGCCTTGTTGTCGGTGCCGTACTCGACAGAGGAGCGTATGGTTACCGGCTGGGCTGCCATGGCGAAGACGACGCAGGGAATCACAGTGGTTGTAAATTTGACTTTGATATCAAGAGGTCATTCCGGACGAGGCGGTGTATATACTCATGTGTGACCCCATGAAGCTGTCAGAAAGATTTTCAGCTTTGTGGAAACGGCCATTCTATGATAGGAAGCTTGATGCAATACATTCATGGGAAAATGCAGTAGGATCAGGCACGCAATTTCATAGTGTGTGGACAATATGGCGATAGTGAAAAGCCCGGCCTACAGCCGAAAGCCAGAACCTGATGCTAACAGAAAATCATGATCACATCAATGCTAGTATCGAGCCTCTGCAACAAAAGATACTAGATTGCTGGGGGTGCCGCAGAACAACGATTGGTAAACCTCAGTTTGGGCAGATGGCGTGCTTGAAAATCCCACCCTCTAGGTATATCCGGCAAAAGAAGCTGAGGTTCTTTGGGGGGGGGGGTGGCCATTTGCAGTATGCTTGCCCGAACGTGTTATCACCTATATCTAGGAGATCAAATACAAGAAAAGGCGTCAAAATGATCTAGATGCGTGGGGGAGTTGAGAAGCATCAGCAAATCGCCTGGCACATACTACATGTGCAGACGTCGACTAACAATTGAATCCAGGACCCGGACAGTCCTGAATACTGGACTGGAATATTAGGTAATCGAATTTTGTTGACATCAAAAAGGCCTGCAAAGAGTCGAGCATATGGCAAAATACCTTTGACCCGGAAAACTCCATTTTGAAGAGTGGTGAGCCGTGGCCCAGAGATGCAGGGTCAACATATTATCGCCTGGCTAATTGGGCAGCAAGTACCTTGGTATAGAAACGCTCTACGAGACGAAGAAATCACGATGCGCTCTAGTAACAGATCTCCTGTTGTTCAAAAACAAGAGCGTACGGAAGCATCGCCGGCGAGGTTGGCGATGGTTGTCAAGTGTAGGTGTTACTATGTGATGATCTAGAGCTGAACACTCGAACCGGTCCGACCCGAAAGTTGGGAGTTGCCGTCAAGCGCAACGGCTACGTCCCCGGGATCAACTTTCATCCCTCTCAGCACTATAATCCACTGGAGCTTACCCCGGATTCGGCTGAAGCTTAAGCTCTTTTCCGAACTTGCTGGGCTCTCACTGCCGAACCACTTCCGACAATGTCACTCTCCCGGTGGCCGCCATCTTTTGTAAATATTCTTTCTTATTGTTGTTATACGTAGTTCGCAAGAATCGTCCTGTTTCTCAAATATTTTCCTTACTGTCTGTAGCAATTCGACCATTTCCCCTAGCTCTGAATCGGCGTTTCCTTGAGCCTTATTCCAGGCCGCCGTCCTCGATCCGAATCCCACGTCTACCCACCATGGCTTCCCTTCCCAAGGGCCTCAGCGCCGTCCTCGCCAAAGCCCCCACCGACACTGTCATCCTTTCCTCCCTCCGCACGCCTATCTGTCGCTCTTATAAAGGCCAGCTCAAAGATGCCTACCCAGAGGAACTCCTCGCCTCCGTCCTGCGCGCGACCCTCGCCGCCAACCCGAACCTCGACCCCGCGCAGATCAACGACGTTGCTGTGGGCGTCGTCCTTTCGGAACTGGGCGGTTCCAAGGCAGCACGTATGGCTATGAACCATGTTGGCTACCCAAGCACCACCAGCTTGTACACCGTCAACCGCGCCTGCAGCAGTTCCCTACAGGCCATTGCCGCCGTAGCCGGGCAGATACGGGTCGGTGCCGCGGATGTGGGCATTGGCGCCGGTATGGAGAGCATGACGCGCAACTACGGTTCACGCGCTATTCCTGTCGACCTATGGCCTGAATTGAAGGACAGTCCAAACCAGGAGGCGCGCGATTGCATCATGCCCATGGGCTTGACGAGCGAGAATGTGGCGAGCAGGTACGGCGTGAGCAGGGCGGACCAGGACGCCTTTGCCGTCGAGAGCCACCTGCGCGCGGCCAAGGCGCGCGAGAGCGGGGCATTTGCGGATGAGATCGTGCCTGTCGAGACACGGTTTCAGGAAGTGGATAAGCAGGGCAACAAAGTTGGCGAGGAGAAGCGCATCACTGCAAAGGAGGACGACGGCATCCGCGCGAACGCCACGGTTGAAGGGCTTGCCAAGCTCAAGCCTGCTTTCAAGGCGGACGGCGCCAGCACCGCAGGTAACTCGAGTCAAGTGAGCGATGGCGCGGCCGCGACGCTTTTGATGCGGCGGAGCACAGCGACGGAGCTGGGGTTGACCGGAAGTATCATTGGCAAGTTCGTGGGTGCCGTCAGTGTGGGATGCAAACCAGATGAGATGGGCATCGGGCCAGCACTGGCAATTCCAAAGTTATTGGGTCAATTCGGCTTGAGCAATGGTGATGTGGACCGTTGGGAGATCAATGAGGCGTTTGCAAGCCAGGCGCTGTACTGTGTGAGGGCCCTTGGGCTAGAGGGCGCGATGGAGAAGGTGAATCCGGATGGTGGTGCTATTGCGCTGGGTCACCCGCTGGGAGCTACGGGCGCGAGGATGACGGCGACCTTGATGCATGGCCTGAAGAGGCAGGGCGGAGAGGTTGGTGTTGTGAGCATGTGTGTTGGTACTGGCATGGTAAGTTCTCTGAGCTCTCTTCCTCGGCATTCTCTTCCTGTTACCATTGAATGTCCTCACCACTGTAACTGGATTCATCATCACATACGCCATGTACTGACTTCTTAACACAGGGCATGGCGGGCGTATTTGTACGGGAGTGAACTAAGCGAAATATATGAGAAATAAAATCAAGAGTGCTCGGGCAGCCCCAGGAGCACCTGAGTCGCACTACACCCAGCCATCTTGCCTTTTGTCTTCCCTCCATACCTCCTCCACCTTGACAGCGACCTAGGTAGCTTCGGAACGGCTCTTTGCGGAACATCACGATCTCTCCGGGACGTCCAACTGCGACAATACGTTATATCTATAGACACCTGGATCCGACGGTTGATTAAGAATCAGCGCCTGCTTTTACGTTGGATCATCACTGCTTATGGGACAACTGCCTGTGCGACTGTACTGGTGCAGCTGCGCCACAAGATGTGCTCCTCTCCTCCATCGCACTGTAATGCCAGGGTCTGAATACCTCACATTGTTGTATCATACGCTGCATTTGTCTTGCTTTGGCATTCAATTATCCATTCGGAAGACTGACGACAAATTTATGTAAGGTGAATACGAAGACCTCGCCGACGTCCCATGTCATAGGAGTAACGTCCACGTCTCCTGTAGGCGGTTTCAAACGAAAAGTATTATACACAGATCAGGGACTGCCCATTGCTAACTTGGTTCAAGGCAGTGCATCCCAAAATCCTCTACCGATCTTGCCTTACACCAGACCCCTTAATCCGAAAGAACCTCAAAAGTGCAACGCTGAGTTGTGCTCTTTTGTCAGCCCGTGTTTCTCCGCACGGTCCCCATCACTATCTTTCAAACCCGGGTCTTCCACACCATCAACGACCGAAAAGGTTCCCTGGGTTGGTTTCGACTGATCGTATGCACTGGGCAAGACGAAAACGTCCTCGTCGTGATGATCCTCACCTTCTCCTAGGCCTCTCGGAGGGGACACCATGTTGAGAAGTGGATACACAATCACAGAGACGACAAAACCAGTGATAAATCCGAGTCGGCTAAGCTTCATCAGGTTGTTAGGAGTGCCATCAATGTCGGCGCAGCTCAGGATGTAGCCTGGGAATGCTGGCGCTATGGCTAAGAAGAAGGTCAAGAATGCACGCCAATTGAATCTGAGATGGACAGTGTCAGCACTGGTTCAGTACATCATAATAGGCGGTGATAATGCACTGACCCACGATCGTACCAGTAGATGCTCTCCTCATTTCCAATGTACAGATCACGCATCTTGATAAGGCGCTTGCGCACAATCCAGAAGTCCGACACGAGAATTCCTGTGATGGGACCGTAGAAGGTACCAAAACCACTAAGCACTTGGATGAACGTGGCAGCCTTTGCGTAATATTAGCATATGTCTCAGAGCTTTAATTCAGCAGAAGGTCTTACAGTCGTTGTGATTTGCCATGGATTCGTGCACACACCCAAAGCGGCGATGATGTAGGAGCAGCGACGAATCGTAAGCCAACGTGGGTTAGAAGCAGCCATATCCATGGCTGCAGCAACGCTGTTCAGAATCATGTTGACGCAGACTTGTGCCAGAGCGCATGATGCTGTAGCAAAGAAGATTGCGGCACGAGAGGCGGCGCTGTTGTTGTAGTGTGCTTGTATATCTAGGAGACTGTTAGCCATGCGGGCCGTTCATCAAGTCCAAAAGAGAAATATGAGGTAGTGCTTAGCCAGCTAAGCATGGCTTCGGTTCAAGACTTACATCTCATAAGCTCGAATGGCTGCCAGTACGCCGTACCCAAGACCTGTGTGGATGCGGACGTAACTATGATACCCATAGCAAAAGCAAGATAAATGAAGATGGGACAAGCAACAGACTGAGCGATCATAGACCGGCGATTGTCGCTAGCGAAGCGACACCAGGCGGATCCGCCCATAGTCACCACAGCCACGTTTCCCATAACCGCAGTGGCCCCGTACACAGAAGCCCAGCCTGCAAAAACGTCAGCTTGAGGACTAATTTCATGCTAGGTCACCAAGGCATCTCTAATGCCTGTTCCGTGCTTACCGATCGAGCCCGCCAGCACAGAAGGGGCCTGGTAGTCAGGAGCAAAATACGGTCCGGCGTTGCCAGCCGTGTGCGTCGACCAAATGAGCAGGCCCAAGATGGTGAGAGTAAAGCCAGCAAAGGAAACCTGGAATGGACGAGCGAGCCTCTCCGGGGGCAGCCACATGACACCCAAAAAGACGATATGATATATAATGAAGCCGATGAAGTCTTTCATCTGCATCGTCCCATCCGCAAGAGGGTAGTCCCAATTAGCCCAGCGAATCGACCAGGTACCTATCATTGTTGATATTGCTTGTGCTCCCCACCAGGCTTCGATGCCGTCCCACACGATGGCGGGCATAACGCGGAAGAATAGGGGGAAGTAACTGCCTCGCATTCCCCATGCTAGTCGACAAACCACAGTATAGGTAATATGGTGGCTTCCTCCGGGCCACTTGAGTACATAGGACAGATAGTTAGTGATGAACCCAACAGTCGGTATCTCGACGGATGGTCACGTCACTTACACCACACAGAATACACATGATGACCAGTATTATAGGACTTAGTATTCCTGCGGCCAGGCATTGCTTGGCGCTGAGACCATATGCGATCAAAGCGGATCCAGTGTTGTAATTGTAAATGGCAAACCCTTGATTGTGATTATTAGATTCTAGCCAAAAAGGAGGGGAATGCGCTGATGTCGTGAGGAACGGCTTACCCCCAGTTGCCCAGTATACGACGTACTTCCAGCCTCCCCAGATCCTCCTCGACCTGTCCATTGGAATTAGGTCCGAGTTGACCCATTGTGTAATGGCGTAAGTACTGCCCGGAGGTGACTTCACCTCCAAGCCTCTGATGAAACGTCGAACGGCGGAGCCCTGAGAAGCCGCCATCTTTATCTGGCGTGCCAGAGCAAAGGAACGGAGAAATGGAAGATCGAAGTAGGCCAATGTTGACTCAAGTACGTGCAGTATGCAGGAACTCACGACGAAAGTCGATTCAAGGCCTGTCAGTGCGATAGGTCTGGGGTATCTATGCGATTTTATATCTGCCCTCAGCCGCCGGGTTGCAAATGTCGGCTGCAATACCACGTTTTGGGTAATTCCCCATTCCTTGGGGTCGATGCATATCATGGTTTATCTCTTACACAAGAGTTGAATACTGTTCGTATCAAGGTTCATCTTAAGCCCACAGATAAGGAAAGCTTCCGGTACCTGGAGCGAACCATGTGCGCCCTTGGCAGACTGCGCGGTTCAGACGCGGGGATAATATTCGCTCTGGGTGATCAAGATCAGGGTAACCCTGCCCGTCACTTGTCCCGTCAAACGTAACCACGAATTATATCTCGACAATGGGCGATAGCACACGTGCTTGGAGCTCAATGTTGTACCAGGCTTCGTTGTCCTAGGCTCGATCAATGAGGACTACTGTGGGTAGCAGGATCTACAGGCACTCCATATGATTTCGCGGATATCACTGATTTGGCCAATAACGTCAATACGCCGGCGGCGAATTGACAGATACCCCGGTTGCAGTTGTGCGATTACCATACCGGGAAAGATACAGTGAACTAAATAGCTTCATCTTTCGTAAATAATGGCTGGGTCAATATCGAATTGGTGATTTCTCTCGTGTCACTTTCTTTCTCCTCTGTGAAGGCCATGAATTTTACTGCAACACCACCTGATTGGCCACTGTCTCGTAGCCATGACCATTATGTTGGATTCCTTGCCGGCAAAATATCAAAGATAACAATCACTCTGAGTTCGCTGCAAGTCGGCGACTCAATACTGGTGTTCTCTCTCCCCCTTTGCAGCAGCCAATTGATACAGATATTGTCGGCGTTTAGTGTATTGCTTTGCAGGGGTCTAAGTCTACACGTTTGCCCATCTGTAGTAAGTGAGATTTTCCACAGGGACATAGAGCCGCCTTCTGGTTAGATACATCCTGTAAAAAAACACTCAGTGGACCGCTCACTGAGTTTCTTCTAGCAAGGGGCGTCCTTTCACAGATTCTTGTCGCCCTCCCTTCCGAATCACATTTGAGCGCGGGGTTTACGCAACTCCATTAGCTGCTAAGAGTCAGGTCATATCTCCCGCACATCTGGGCGCCATCATCTAGTCGGAAGAGAACGGACGAGACGCGCAAGACATCGATCGCAAATCTGGACTTAGGAATGAGCCGACCCTCTCTTTTCACAAGGATCTTCGGAGTCAACAGTAACAATATCTTTACTATTAACTCTAACGACTCAGCCTATACGACACGCCAACTAGCAGTTTCTCGTAGGTAATTTGGCTTATCAATGCCATGGAGTCACGTGGGCTGTGCAAATTGGGTCATTTATACCTAGCTTCTGAGAGTCAACAAACTTCTTCGATCTTCCCCATGATGTGCAGGAACTGAGATTCGACCAGGCCAGCATCAGCAATTGGAAATGAGCACTCGAGGTCACCGCTCCCGCGTACGTCTCGACGTCGCATAGATAAGCAAGGGAATAGGCTTGTCGCCAGCATCATATTGGAAGCTGCCGACCAACAGAGCTTTGCTTATTCCTCTCAAGCCATCGAGCATGGGACAAGCCTGAGGGACCAGAGTAGTTCGTGGGTTGGGTTTGTCCAACGGCTGAAATGGGCACCCAGCGTTCCCATTGCGTGAGATATCGACGTGGGCTCCACCAACGACATTGTATCGTAATGAGGGGTAACAGCTCTGAACAAGGCAGTCATCGAGGTCTCCATCATAGGCAATGCCATGTACGTTTCCATAATCGCAGGCTCCGCTTGTTTGTAGACGTGGTGGATGTACTCCAATGTTCTGCACTGAAACACTGATGAGATGAATATGAGAATGCTTGTAACTAGGGCAGAGATGGATCCCTGTGCCACGCCATATATGTAGAAGACTGTCTGACAAGCAAGCGGCTTGATACAATCCTTACAACATGGCGCTGCATTTCCTCGTACGACTCCGAAGCTGATGTATCAATAGTAGTCGAAGAGCCTGACCAGCTTAAGCAGCCCTGTGGTCCCGGGTGTTACGCAGTAAGATGCTGGCTTGTGCCTCATCGTGGTTCCACATGTGGACTATTTCGGTCCGCTTGCCTGAGGCAACGCTTGAAATTCCTTAACCCCTTGCCGCATATTGCCTGGTGATCTTCAGCGTGGTTGTGACCTACGTAGAATAAATATGAGCCCCCGTCATATTGTCCAACGCGTTTTCGCCAAGAATGATGGCAGATGCTGCTCATTTAGATACAAAGCATTGCAGGTGCGTGTACGGAACGCACAGTAGCTTCTTTCTACCAGCCACAGGGCATTGACAGCCTGAATATGATGCAGTGACCATGTACCTTATCATGCCACGCCATGTTTGATCTGGAGTCCACAAAGGAAGACCTGTTGTTGAGGCTTCTTGATGTCCGCACATGCTCACCTAGGCGGTCAATCTGCTGGCCGCGACCGAGGAGCCCCGTCGACTCTGTGACATACCGTACACATCCTCTGCTTTTCCCATTGCCTTGCCAAAGTTAAGAATTCAACATGGCCGGTTGCATCCCAGTTGTAAAAACTCGCAAGCTCCTGGGCCCGGGCAAGGTTGAGCGGTCTGGAGGAGATTGTATCCGAATATCCTCAAGTTGCGCGCACGGGCACGCGAGGAGCCTCATCAGGAATTCGAACTTGCTAAGCAACAAACTCCAAGGCAGTAAGATGACCTAGTTTTCCACAATCATTGTAAAGGCAACTCTAGTCGTCATGATGATACTATGATCGTCTTGAAACGAGTCAGCATTCTGGTCGATGGTCGTGATTTCGAGAACCAGCTCCAGAGCCCGCCCCGCTCCGCCATTGATTTCCGCTTTGTCGATCCTTGAGTATGGGTGGTTTCGGAGGACTCGAGAGCTCTCACAGTAGCGAGTGTCTAGCTAGATATTTCATAAAAAGCCGGGCTAGGGGTCGGTCACTGACACTCGCATTATCGCATACATTGCGAAAATCGCGTTGCCGCTGCCGAGCACTTCGGATTCCGGAGGCCCACGCGCCAAGACGCGCCCAGGCCACGGACATTCCGGGGGCACATTTTCCCGGATGCGCCGGATTATCAAGCTTATTAAGCTGAGTCGAACTTTTTTCCTTTCCTCTTCGCCGCTGTGGGCCGGGACGCAGGAACTCGAGTCACTCGTGGAAGATGACATCACTTAGTAACAGCTTTCTCAAGCTTCTCTTGCTATGATCTTTGTGACTTGCCTCCATCTTGGTGCCTCATAGGGCTCTGGAATTCATCGCCTGACATTAGGAAACAAACGGTCTTACTGGTCATTGTCCTAAGGGAAGTTTGACCAGTTGGTGCTATACCGGATCGACCTCAGGACCCTTCCATGATTTTTCTAGGCCTTGGGACTGCTTATATTTTAGGGTGTCACTGATGTCACGCCTTGAGAGCACTGATCCCGAACGCTCGAGAATTTCCCGAAGATATGGGTTGGGGACCCCTTTTTAATCCGGGAAATGTCAGCGCATAATCAGTTCACTAAATGCCAGAAAATTTGGGCCTGAACACTTGACCCGGATCATTATTATTCTTGATTTTTGGGCGATTGCTAATCACTGATGTGTAACCATGGAATTGGAAACCACAAAGCTAGAGACGAATATGGGGCAGTGGAGTTATAGCGAGCGGATCCGAAGCCAAAGGAAAATTCCATTGACCTTCTTTCAGGACACACCGTAACAAGTAGCCCAGGTATATATAGCGAAGAAGCTCGGCCTGTTACTCTTCGAATACCCTTTCTCAGAAGTAATAGACCTAAAGTAAAATCATTTCCCCATACAACAGCACTTTCACTTCAACTGGGACTTCTTACTACTACTCGCACCTCAAAACACACACATACGGACACACTACATACAATATGGCTGAGAACACCAAGCTCTTCACGCCTTTCAAGGTGGGCTCGACTGAGCTCGAGCACCGTGTGGTCATGGCCCCCTTGACTCGCTTCCGTGCCGACGACGACCACGTTCCAACAGAGCCCATGGTGCAGCACTACGCCCAGCGTGCGGTGGTGCCCGGTACCCTTCTGATCACTGAAGCCACATACATCTCACACAAGGCCGGTGGCTACCCCAACATTCCAGGTCTTTACACCGAGAAGCAGCTCGCTGGGTGGAAGAAGGTCACAGACGCCGTCCACGCCAAGGGCAGCAAGATCTATGTGCAACTCTGGTATCTGGGCCGCGCAGGATACCCCGACCCCGTCGGCTCTGGTGGTGCCATTCCAGATGACAAGTTCGACTACGAGCACGACTTTGTCAGCGCCAGCGCCATCAAGATGTACCCAGAGGGCCCCACGCCACGACCCTTGACTGAGGAGGAGATCGTCCAGACCATCAGTGACTACGCCACCGCGGCCAAGAACGCTGTCGAGAAGGCTGGATTTGACGGTGTGGAGATTCACGGTGCTCACGGCTACCTGATCGACCAATTCACCCAAGACACATCGAACCAGCGCACAGACCAGTGGGGTGGCAGCATCGAGAACCGAGCACGCTTCGCCATTGAGGTCACCAAGGCCGTCATCAAGGCCGTTGGCGCGGATCGTACTGGCATTCGCTTGTCTCCTTGGGCTCAGTTCCAAGGCATGAGGATGGCCGACCCCATCCCCCAGTTCAGCTACCTCATCCACCAGCTTCGCTCTCTCGACCTGGCTTACCTGCACCTGGTTGAGCCGAGAGTCTCTGGCGTGGTCGACCGTGACCCTGAGAATGAGACCTTGAACTTCGCCCTTCAGTCTTGGGGCCGTGAGAAGCCCGTTTTGATTGCTGGCGGTTTCACGACTGAGACTGCCATCGAGGCCGTGGAGAAGAAGTACCACGATCACCCCGTGGCAATCGTTTTCGGTCGCCGTTTCATCTCGACGCCCGACCTTGTTTACCGTGTAAAGAAGGGCCTTCCTTTCAACGATTACGACCGCACCACTTTCTACATCAACCAAAAGGCTGGTCACAAGATCGAGCCAGGCTACATTGACTACCCGTACAGTGAGGAGTACATCAAGGAATTCGGCAAGCCTGACGTTGCTGCTTAATTTGAGAACGGGGGTATAAGACGACTTTTTCTTGGCATTGGGACGGTGTTCAGTGGATATTTGAGAAGATATAGGTATATTGGACATAAACTTTGGATACAGGCGGGACCACAACACATAGAGGCGGCCAAAGTGGGCCTAGAATTGCGACCACAAGATACCTCATAGAGTAGAAGAAAATTAAACAGTTCTGCAGTCATACTGTAATTAGAGACTATTGAATTCCGATTTCTACATTCATTTGATTTGACAACGGTGCCTGCACTCAGAACCTGCACTCAGACAGTTAACTCACATACGAAAACTTGATTCATCCTGCTCTGATCTTGCGTTTGATACGGCGCGCTGCCAGCTCAGGAATACGAACCAGTCTTACATCAATCTAGTGGCAGTCTTACATCATTTATGCCAATGTCGGCAATGATTCCTTTTTGCCATCCAAGACGCGAAAGGTCCGTATTTCTAGGTAGTAGGTACCACCACGAACAAAATGCTCTGCAATTGAACGGTTTTCAAACTGCCCAGGTGGTATGTAGGTATGCGATCACCAGAAACGTCCAAAGGCTCAATGTCGATGTTAATTCATTGTATTCCTCTATGTCTATAAGTTGGTTGAAATACTCCGAATTCCATCTAGCAGACAGGCACATCGATCTCCTGATCAACCTGCAGCGAACCGGGGTCCACACCCGGGTTCTCAGCCACAAGAGAGTCCAACGTAATTCCTAGCTCGGCTGCGATCAAGAAAAATGTGTCGCCTGCCTTGATCTTGTAGGTAGGCTCTCCACCAGTCACACAAGTCGCGGTTCCAGCGGAGGTACGGCATGTGTCGTTATCAATGTTGGCCGCGCACACATTGGTGGGCACGGTCAGCTTCTGGTCGAGGGCCAGGAAGTCCGGATTGGTCAGGCCGCTAGCCTCGGCGATGTTGCACACGCCGGAGCTGAACTCGGCGGCGATCTTCTCCAACGTGTCGCCCGACACCACGGTGTAGGTCACATCAGGGCCGTCAACGCAGGTGGTGTTGTCCGTGCGGGTGATCATGATGTGTTTGGCTGCTGTGCCAGGTGCAGTGGAGCCACGGTCCATCACGTCGGTAGAGCAAGATTGAACGCTGCCAACGTCGGTGTTGTTGAAGTGGAACTGAATCTCCTTTGTCTCGCAACGCTTCATGATGGCGCGGCTGGGGGTGGCGGTGGCCAAGGAGGCCAAAGAGGCGAGAGCAAGAATCGCGAACTGCATTTTGACGGTCGTTTGGGATATTCTGCTGGAGTTGAATTTGAATTTGAGGTTGACGCTTTTGAGATTGAGCAGGTAGTGTAAACGAGTGTGTGTTTAGCGTTAGGAATGAATGACTTTGCTCAAGGTGATGCTGATGATTCTTGGACAGAACACAACATGGGAATCGACGACGACCTATATACTCAACATTGTTATTCCTATTATTCGCCAAGTGGTGAAGTCTCCTAGTGCTCCACTAAGTCTACAAGACACTGACTCGAATACTAGGCTCGCCCCAGGACTTTTTCATCTTAGGCTGGAGCCCCTTAATTGCTCAGTGACTGCTCCACGCTTGGCCCGGGGCGCCAATGGACTTGTTAATTAAGCTGAATTGAACCTTATTTTGAACATGGTTAGATCTCACGAATTCGGATTCGCTCTTCCTCGTTCCCACCAAGACACCGACTCGCGGGACTCAAAGTAGTCTTTACCATGCTCCTGAATAGCCTCAACGACTCCTTTTCATTGTGCTAATACCTATCTAGCTGCCCGACCGGTGCCCATCCCTTCTCTTTAACGCTTGATGCAGACTCCTAAAAGTTTTATGCAGTCTGGTAGGCCAAATCTCCGTACGCTTGGTAGACCCCGATAAAAATGGGTACAAGCCTTGTTGATGCTCGATTGGGCCTGATCGGATTGTCATCCCATGATTTCGTACAACGAAACATCACGAGAAGATCCTTCAAAATAAAGGAGCCGCCTCCCTCCAAATAAATGAAACAGCCTTCCGTTGCGTACAAACCCTTTTCCCGAGCCTTTTAGCCACGCACGCCTTTCTTGCAAGTGTATGCCTCAAATCCACATACCAAGCCAGTTTTGGGGCTCCGTTTGGTACCACCTGTGACGATGCGCTCACCACTCGTGATTTGAAGTCTCTTGATATTGTTTACCACGCGCCTGTAGTCACCAAAGAAGTGGTGAGCTCTGACATCCGGCCCGGTGAGAAGGCCATGGCCCAGTGTAACTCCCCAGAGAGGCATGCCCCGTGAGCCTCCTCCAAGCAATATGGCGTGGGCATCGATGTTCGGATCCTCTTGAAGAAGGACAGAGTAGATGCAGCCCGTGTAATTCACCCTGTCCCGGCTAGCATGGCATGGAAATAGCCACCCGCTGCTATCATCGCTGTCGCCAGCCCCACAAAGTAGAGCCACAGGGTGCCACGGTGTGACTAGTACGCCCTGCAGCTTGACCATGTCCACTCGCCTCACCGGTGTTACAAGCACCACAGCCACAATCCTCGGACCCAGCGGCGTGGCTACAACCATGCCTTTTCGCAAAGCCGAGATCCGAATCTTAGTGCCCTTGGCAAGCGTGACCAGCGTTCGGCCCGCGAAGCACGGACCCGAAGGGTTATTCCAGTCACGCATGGAGGCCGTGAGCCTCAAGCTACGGCCACTATGCATTGTAGTGTAAGCCTGCGAGCGGAGGAGATCACCTCCATCTGGTGCCATGGCACTGGAGCCCCCCATCATCGTGTACATGGACTGAGTGCTGGACTGTCCGATTGCCCGAGTGAATAGCTGATGATTCGGCAGGATACTTGGTGCGGGAGGCGGAAGATCATCAAAAGCCTTGTCCAAGGCGTTGCGGCACTTGATGAACAGACTGGACTTCACGCCGTATTGCAACGGGCCGGGATCCTTGAAGCTGTTACATAGCTGGCGTGCGTGAGCGCCGTGAATAGAGGGGAGATAGTGTTGACCCCAGCGTTCGAAATACTCTTGCTTGGAGAGGGCCATTGAAATTTGACCAAATGGCTCCGGGCTGACGAGATCGTGCATGAGAGACGCACATTGCGGGTCATTTGGAAACTCGGCTGCTGGAAGAGTGGCGGCGAGTTGGCGAAGCTCCTCTTGTTTGTGTCGCAGAGGTTCATCACCCGAGCCCTCATTGTTCTCTCCTTGTCTCAAGCCTCCAGACTTGCCGCTCCCTACATGTTTCCGTGTGGGGGCCGCGAGGATGCATGCGCGATGCTCTCCTAGGGGGTCGATTGGGAAGAGAGAGGCCAAGAAAGCAAGAATTTTGTGTCGAGATACATGGTATGCAATCTCAGCGGGAGTGTAGGCTGACTCTGAGGCGCTGGAATGTCGCGTGCAATATGTATATTTGGTATTTGTTCCCAGCTCGTATTTGAGACTGGCTTGTATGGATTCCACAACTTTTAGTTCCTCTTTCTGGGCGTCACTCTTCCAACGCAAGAAGATATCGCGAGACTGGCCGTACTGTATATTCCCCAAAGGAATTGCGAGGTGGTAATTGTGGCTCCCTCCAACAAGCTGCGGCTGATGTTGGTCAACTGATGGTCCTGCAGCCTGCTCAATGGTGATGTGATCCGGGCAGACTAAATTGAGGACAGCGTTGGCAGCAAAGGTCGACTGTAGGTGCGCCACGGCGTGAACGAAGACTGTTCCAATCATGCCTGTGTCCGGAATGAAGGAGTAATTTCCTCGTCCAAACTCGGCGATTGATTTAAGCAAGCCCGATCGCAATTGGTATCCAAAACCAAAGGTGTGGATTGTTGGTCTAATGTTGCCCATTGCCCTCAATGCCGGCACATATCCTGCAGGAGGACACATGTGATTAGGCAGACCGTCTGTTAGGAGCATGACAGCAGGCACACGGCTGGTGTTCGCTTGACTGCTCAAACACTCGATGCCCTTCCTGAGCCCAGCCCAGAGGTTTGTAGCGCCTTGGACATATATCTTGTTGATGTTCTCCTCTGCTGTCTTTTTGTTGGCGTCATTCATGACGGTCAGTTCCTGAACCTCTGTTGCGCTGTTGGAGAACGTGATGATGGCCAGTCGATCGCCCGCGTCAAGGGTTGACAAGATGGTCCGACAAGCATGCTTGACAAGATCGAGGACCGATAGTCCTGTTGACTCTTTGTCGGAGCTTCCTGGGATCCGCGCCTCAGTGGACATGCTCCCAGATACGTCGATAACCAGCACAATATCGCAAGGAGTGTGTGATAGCTTTTCGTTTTGTGGAACCAGGGGAGGCTCAACTGTGACGATCAACCCCTTGTTGTCGGGCAGTGGCCGAATTTCGACTTTGGCACCTTGCGGCTCAGTGGCCGTCTGAGGGTGGATGTATGTATGGTTGTACGCTGGAGGAGCAGTGTCATCCTCGCCATCAGCTGGCATGTAGACCGAACGGATTCTAGTCTGCATATGGGCTATATCAGTATTCATTTGTTTCCAGGTATCTTTGTTGAGATGATCTAACCATATTGTTGTTTCCCGGGGGGTGTTGGTTTCCTTTCTCTCTCCCGTCGTATCAACGAAGGCGTGAGCGTGTTTAAGGATTTGCTGTAGTGCCCGAAAATAGTTTCAATACTTAATTCCGGTTCTGGAGGGGAGAGTGGTTTTCTGAAATCCGAGGCCGTTGAGAACAAGAGCAGGCTAAATGAAATATGGATTTTATGCCAGTCCAACTTGTGGTGGGATGTGAATTGAACAGTCAATTGTGAGTGTGGTGGAATAAGTATTGTATCACAGCTATTGATCGAACAGAGTCAAGCCTTGTTGTGCTCCAGACGTGACTAAGATTTTGGAGTGGAAAACACGTTGCTTAAGAATTTGCCATCTCTGATCTTGCTCACCTTTAACTCTACTCCAGTGAGTAAATAAGTGGCCGAATCTTGAGGCAGTGTCATACAAGACGTGCTGCGGGATCTTCCCAGAACAAAGAGTACAAAGTAGATGGCGCATCTTTGATACACCAACGACATTTCCACCACAAAGACAACCAAAATCAGCTCCGCAAGATCAACAGGCCGCCCTTGAGAAAGGCTTGTTCCTACAGTGCCCAATGCTGAGATTATAGGCCATATGCTGCGCCAGCTTGCTCCTAAGCTGAACTCTTAGTTCACCGCTAATCTGTGGACAACAGAATAGAGCAAAGGCGGAGCCATGAACAAGGCCATTCGGGACAGGCAGCGATGTGATACTCATCGTCATCTTTCCAACAGTGAACTGGCAGACCCCCAAGTCAAGACAGGGTATCCTGTCCTAACCAAACTTTCCAAAGTCAGTAAATTAGTGGATCTGGGAGACAGCCTGAACTCAAGTTTCAGCGGTAAACCGAGTGAGATAGGCGGAAGTGATTCAGGATGCCTTGGGAAAATGTGCGAATGGGACCAAGCGACCTCAGCATTGGTTGGCCGTGCTAGAACCGTTCTTTAAGATTGGTTATTGTTTTGACTGTATGCCAACAGCCTGCCAGTGAGACGGGACTCTCCTCTGCAGCTACGAACCAACACCGTGACCACTCACTACGGAATGACAGTGAGAATTAGCGGCCGCGGGACAGCACAGCCCCCAGCGAAGGATTAGTTAGGCCCTACCAACAGTGGATTCGTAGACGGAGGAGTAGAGAGACAAGTATAAAATCGGAGATTTTGCCGGGAAATCCGATGATAAGAGGATCCAGGGAGTCCCCACGGGTTCAGTTATGTTCCTTGACGAGGCAGGTTGCTGAGAGACGAAGTCTCTAGAGGCCCTGAGGCGGAACCCAAACCCTGGTGAATGCAGACACCATTTGTAGCAATTCAGCCCCAGGGCAGTGGAGGATTATTTTTTTGGAAAGGGGGGGGGGGGGAAGAAGGTCCCGGCTAGAGATTATTCTCCAGGGCTAGTCAACCCCAACGGGTCGATTGTTCCGCACGAATCGTGCCAGACTAATTTTGAGGGGAAAAAATAAGGGCCACATTGTTGATTCCTCACTCACTTTCAACCCCGCGACACCTCGTCCAACGGCCACCATGCGCTGGGATTTGGCGAGAGGACGGTGCGACGTTCTCTGATTATGACATATTTACAGTTATGCATAACCTGCTTTCAAATTCTCGGATTCCTTCACCTGTTCTTCCATAAGGCGACATACCCGGGGCAGGCTGCCAGGTACGCAGCGAACTTTTGGAGTTCCGACGTCGGTGTGAGCATCTTCTGCAAACGCGACAGCGAAACACCCCCCCTCAATTCTTGAAGCAACGTATTTCAAATGCAGAAAGGTAAAGAAACGTTAAGAACTGAAATTATGATATCAAAGTCAGAGTGTAAGTACTTCAGAGGTAATATCCGTTGAACGTGCTGGTATCTTTATAAACACGAACGTTGCTTGTTTTCTTGCCTTCGGGCATTTGGTAAGTCTAGCTCAGTGGTATTGACGTTACACTTTGAACCCAATACTAACAGCGTCCGCAGGTCACTTTGAAACGATACAGAGAAGATTAGCATGGCCCCTGCACTAAGGATGACACGCTCAATCAAAGAGAAGCTACCAATTTTTTTTTACATTTTTTCATTAGGATTTCGATTTTTGCGCGACGGTTGAAGATGTGAAGTTGGCGGGTGGTCAGTTGCTACAGAGGGTCTCAAGGCAAACTTACCAGGCCAAGCTGTAATATGTCAGCATCTGCTGACATAAGCATCACTCTATCCATCATCTCGTCATGTATTCTACGTTGCTGTGGAGCAGACGGCTTCACTTTGAGCGTCTGTGTGTGAATAGCCCGATGGATAAAGTCTCCGAAGTCTCACTGATCTATTTGAACGTCAGGAGACCACAGAAGAAGTCTTCAATTGGAGCCATACATGTAGACAAAATACAAAATGCGTAGCATTTCCACTATTGATGCACACCTCGTGAGGGATCAGACGGCCCTAGGGGCTGGGTTTTAGCTGCAATGCTTCATTTGGCTAGTTCTTTGTGAAGTCCAGGTCCCGCGACTTTCCGCATGGAGAGGGCATTACGGAATTTGCCACAGGAGCAGGCTGTGGAATCGGTCGACCGGCCATGATACTACGCAGAAATAAAATTTATTTTCAAAAATGCCCTGCTGTTGTGGGCTGTTTGGTTGTGTAATAAGTGGTTTGTATATTGGATAATCTCCATGGAGCAGAGCTTGGAGTAGCTTACAGTAAGCCTTGATGTGACAGGAAAAAACCGGCAGCTGTGTTGGAGGAACTGTACCTGGATGACTGAAGCATTGCCAAGTACTGAACAAGACTACCTAGGCAATATCACTGATAGGCAATATCACTGACATAGTGTTTCAACACTCAATGTCGTTGTGCTTTCAATTTAAAGGTGTACAGCTCGTTACTTTGCTGCGGTCAAGAAACTGGACATTGATTCGTACGCTTATATCGCTGGCAGTGTTGCATTACTAACGCACCGGACGCCGAAAAATGTGTGGTGGATCGCGAAATCTTCAATCCAGGTTAGTCATGCGATATTCCAAGTTCTATTGGACGCCATCATGGATCGCGTCTTCGAATTATTCAATTGATTTGATTGTTCATATGCGATCATGAATGGTATGCTTCCTTCAGATTGCTCCATGATAAGATCTACCCTATTTATCGTCTGTTTAGTGCTTCTCGCCTTGTTGCTTCTTACGAGCATCCTTTTTAGACTTGATCAAATATATAGAACAGATCACAACGCCTAGACCTGCGATGCCAATACCTAGATAATAAGAACCTCTATAGCCCTTCAACTTTTCGGCTTGTGTTGTCCCGCCATTATTGATCTGATATTCCACAGTCCCGGCAATCCCCAGCCCAAGCGCGATACTATAATTGACCACTGTGTTCACCAAGCTGGCCGCAATCCCTTGGTGTTCTCGAGCTACAGCATTCGAGAGGAGTATGGTGGCGGCGGGGAAACTCATATCCATGCCCCAAGGGGTGATGACAAAGGACACAAAAGATTGTGCCCAGTACGTTTGATCGATGGGACATGTTGCCATAAGAATGGAGCCGATGGTAAATGCCACTAAAGCAAGTAGCATTACAAGAGGAGGACCTGCGCGATGCAGGAGCAGGCCCACGACAGCAGCTGCAAGAGCGCCAGAAATAACCACGGGAACAAAAGACGCAGATCCGAGCAATGGCGAGTTTCCCCGAAGCTCCAGGAGGAACTGCCAGGTATACCAGACCCAGATGCCAAAGGAACCCCAGCCGCACGCCACAGCACCCAACACAAACGCCACGTCTGATGACAGGGCGTCGAAGGGAACCAAAGGGTGCTTGGCATAACGGATCTCGATGAGGAAGTAGGCAGCGATGAAAATGATACCAATGATCAAGGTTACGTAGACGTAAGGCTCTTGCCAACCGGCAATCGGGGCCTGATTCCAAGAGAAGTTGATGAGGATCAGTCCGATCACGCCAGTGAGTGCCCCAGGAATGTCAAGATGTGCTATCATCTCACGATTTGTGTTGGGTCTGTTCTCACGGTGGGATGAAGGAACTGGCGGAATTACGACGTAGGCTAAAGCCACAGTCGCAGCAAGCACAATGGAGAAGGTCCAGAAGGTCCACGGCCACCATTTCAAGGCGAATAAGCCCGAGAAAGTCGCTCCGATCACCGAGCCAGCCGGAGCCGTGGCCGCAAAAGCCGCGAACGCCAAAGACTTCTTCTTCCCCGGCGCGTATGTTGCTCCCAAGATGGCCAGTCCGTTGGGAAGAATCAATGCGGGTCCGATGCCCTGTAGCACCCTGCCGAACACGAAGAGGACGTGATTCGAATACACAGCCAAGCCGCAAACCAGACTCCACAGTGAATACCACGACATTCCGATGAGGTAGATGGTTTTGTAGCCGAATAGGTCACCCAGTCGGCCGGAAAACAAGATGAAGGTGCCAACCGTCAGACTGTACCCGGCTATCAACCAAGAGAGATCCGGTGACTCCTCAAGGCCCCAGGTCTCGCCAATAACGTGAATAATTGATAATGTCTGGCCCAGACCCGCCTCTTTTGAGTGCAAATAACGTCAGCTGAGACTAATACGATAGATTCTCGGCACTCAAGAGCCTGATACTTACGTGTATAAAGTTGTCCAAGACATATCACTGCCACGAACAGGAGTTCACGATACCATGGGAGGGTCTCGGCGATGGAGCGTGTCGATTTCGACCTGTGCAGCGTTTCAGGGTCCCCTTCCTGATCCGAGTCGGAATGCAACGTGTGCGAGAGAGGTTTTGAGATGCCTTGGCCATCATACTGGACGCTTGGTGACTGTGGTGTTGTCGTACCTGTCGAAGTATCTTCGTGATCTGGCATGTTTATGTATTTGTGCCGCGCATCCGAGGCTCTAGCTGTGTCTCTCTCTTTCTCTCTGGTAAGAGCGTTGTTTCCGTGTGTATCAACAAAACAAGTGCGATTCTTTTCTTTCGCTGCAATGGTCGGCCCAGTGGCTCGCAGACGTCTAAAGTACTGTAGATGCAGCCTCTAGAATATAGGAACGGTGATGAGTGAAAAGTTTCTTTCATGAAATTTGAGAGATTCACGACAGCTGCGTCGTGACGTCGTTGCAGGTCTTCCGGTTAGGGGTCTAGTCGGGAATATGTCTCTCGGGAACCCACTAAATGGCGGCCGGGAAAACTTTCTTTATTCCGTATATCCGTCTTTCATTATTAATTTGGTTAAATCTCTTGAAATGAAATAAAAAAATAAAAAAATACGAATATCACGAGAGACCATCGCTGGATCATATATTGTGACAGTGTAGGAAGTGAGGAAGTTAACTTCACAGAGAGCCAGCTTTCATGTTCTGGTGTAGCCATGTAGTCAAAGCGATAAGCTTAAATGGATCCCGGTACTTCACCCTGTCTGCAGCGTGAAGCATGTATATCACAATGACCTCAATGCGCCATTCGCTTTCACATGTATTTGAGGAACCAAAATCGTTGGGTTCAAATTTGGACTTATGTCCTCGCAAGCCTCGCCACAGTTGCAGGGGCATGGCAATTGTATGATAGTACATATAAAGTAATATCTAAAAGGCGATTAGTCGCAAGGGAGATGTGTTAATGTAATGGTATAGCGTTTGCTTTTTGGCCGGATTATGCGCTGGGTGCGTTGACATCTATTCATCCATGAGGTTACCCAGTCTCACTAGTTAGGTAGTCTGGAGGATGAAAAGCTTTCTTGTCCGATATTTGGTTCGAAGATTCGTATTCGAATACCGATTTGTCTGTAATACACTGAAAATGCTCCGATGGCCCTGCAGAGATAAGGAAAAACCAAATGTAAGCTGGTTGGAAGTCCTAGTACCTCAGTACCTACTTGGAAAACTCGCTCTACTTTATAGTATGCCCTGTGCTGATTATCCAATAATAACCATACTCTAAATACCGCATCAACGAAAAAGAGTTCAAACCGGCCATTATGAAATCCACAAGACCACGTATCACCACCAAAATGCGCAACCACAATCCCTCAAACCCGGCCCGCGGGCCAATAAGAGCCCATGCGTCCATTTTGAGAGCTGATGACTGGGCCCACGTGCGCATCGTCGACATATACGTAGTCAGCCCCGACTTCCGCGACCTCCCAGTCCCTGGGGATGGTGTTTATGGAGCCATCGCCGTTCTCGGTGTACTTGAGCACCCACTGGCCGTCAGTCTTCATGTCGTACGCTCCCTCGGGCGCGCCATCGAGGATCCACTGCGTGAAACCCTTCCATCCGCCCGAGTTGTCAAGCGACCAGATCAGGGCGGCACCATCACATCCGCGAATGAGCGACACGTCCGCCCACATCACGTTATACTGGTCGATTGTGATCTCGAACCAGGTGGCCAGTAGCTGTGGTGTTCCCCCCCAGATTGTAGGCATCCTGTCCGCGCGTCATGCGGCCTTGGAAGCCAGCAGGAAGAGAGACGTACTCAGTCGCACCGGCGTTGATCCAAACGTATTTGTATGGGTAGTCATCGCACTAGTCATCCTGTCAGTAAACATTACATTGCCAATCTGAGGTAGCTTGAGTACTCACAGAATTCTCGTAGATATAGAAGCCGCGCCAGTCGCTGTCGGCGTTTGTGACGGTCACACCGAGGCCTCCATCGTCCTCGTCTCCCCAGGTAAGAATAGGGCTGGTGCTACATCTTTTGCGTAAGGCAGACTCATCAACGATAGGAGCCCTCACAAGACCTCCATCAGCGTAGCTGGTGAAGGCTGTGGTGGGGACAGCCATGATGGCATCGATATCGGGAGTGGTCACATTGGTGTCGCGGGTCTCCTTTGTGCTGAAGTCCGAGTATGTGCTGGGCATGCCATTGGCGACAGCCAGGAGACTCAAGATGGAGATGAATGCAGGCCCGAACATTTTGAAGTTGATCTGTCTTGAAGGAATGACTGGAAAGCTGAATTCTATGATGATTCTCGTGGAAAAGTGTGATCAAGCCTTGGACGAGTTGGCGACTTCTGATGGATGGGAAGATTCAACAGTTTCGATCGTGAGACTTGACACACTTTATATCTTTTTTCAACACCATCCTGTACTTTCATTGACTCTGTATCCACCTCTCTCTAAGTCCTTGCTGCTTCTCAACTTCATTCCTGTGTCTGCCTGATCGCAATCTCGCGCTTCTCGGATTGAATACACCTGACCACCTACTTCTAGCCATCTTTCTTCTCAATGTAGAGTTACAACCCTCTTAGTCTGATCCTCTGAGCCAGATCACGAATCCTGTTCCAATAGATCATGTCACTTTTGAGCTTCACTCTATCTTCACGATCATATCCAATTTCCCGTTGCTTACATTGAATACTGGCCGGCTACGGCGCAACGGCTTGCAAATCCAATTAGACAATGCCATTGAATATTCGCTGTTGCTGGTGGCTGAACTATTGGGATTCGAACATTCGGTTATGGACAAGCTCGTGCTTTAGCCGCTCAGTGAGATCGCTAGGGCGCTTCTCGAAAGACACAGTGGGCCTTCCACACTCCAAATTATTCAGCCACAATCCTTTCGTGAATGTGTACTTGGCCCTGAACTCTGCCTTGAATCGCAATGTTCCAATCAGAGATTGTGGAGTACTAATGAAATGTGAATATGGCTGCGGGAAATGACTGTACACGTCTGTTTGGCCTTTCGCTCCTATCAAGTGGAAACCTGCTCTCCCTCTAGAGGTTTTCCAAAGCATCCTTGCAGTATCTCGGTGTATTATATGAGAGCAGGATGCAAACGGACCCTCTTTAAATCAGCACTTGATTTTTAGCTTCCAAGTTATTTATTGTGGCTGAAAATAAGCCTCGCGAGCTCGGCTTCACCCGAGATCGTTCCTGATCCTTTGGAACAAGGGTTCTCACATGGTCAGCTGCACCATACCTAACCATTTTCACGTTAGACTTGCCTACCTTGGAACATTCTCACGTAAAAACTTGATGTTGAGAGAGGATGAATTATCAATTCTTATCAATACTGTCTTGCTGTCTACATATTAGAAAATAGCGTCCTTGTACCAATAAGCCCCAGGGGGTAAGAAGGCAGCCTGCGGCTAAAAGCCCGCTGCAGCCTGATTAAGTAGCTCGGTAGCCAACGCTAATAATCATCCTCAACATTATCGGGTCCAGAGCCTCAAATTGGACCGAGATTTCGGACGTAAATACGCGAGGTGTGATTGGTCGTTATACTACTCACATGGCCAACAATCGCCCGTATTTGTTCGATTGATTGTAGAAGAATGAGTGCTGAATAATCCGTGGAAGTGGTTACCTAGGTGCCAACTTAAGTCTATCGTGCGCGAGCTCTTAAGGTTGTATATGCATCGACCAGTCGTAGCGATATTATAGTGCAATCGGATGTGAAAAGGCTCATCAGTCCCAATATTTTCATTACACGCTATTAGCTATTGAGAAATTACCGCTGGTTCCTGACAAGTCCACGTTCTCATTATGGAGCCGTCTCAGGTCGCTTCGGTCCCGACTGTAGCATTTCTGTAAGCTTGAAGGAAGGCGTCGAGGTTACACGAAACAACATGGCAATACCAGGCTCTTTTAGTCTCTCTTTCATATCATGTCTCAGCGACTCGCTTCCTGCCATCACCGGCAAGATCCGGTGCTGGAACTCTTCGTCGAATGAACATCGGCGCGCCAAATTTCCCGTAGTGATGTTGCGGATGGTGTCTCTGACAAGCCCCGGAGGTATGGCTGTCTCAAGCTCTGCATATATTTGCTCCACCACCTCAAGATACCATGACTTCATGTAACAGGAACGCATTGCTAGCTTGAATTGCTCTCTGGCGAAATCCAGCAAAGGGTCAAGAAAGTACTTGTCTGCAATCAAGTACACGCGGAGCGAGTGGAGAATCTATTCCTCATTCCCATCCTCGTTTACAAGTTTCGGAAGCGAGGAAAGGCGAGACCGTCTGGTGAGCTGTGGCAATGTTTGATCCAGTGGGCCAGGAGGAAGTGAAGGAATCCTCGAGTTTTCAAGTTGAGCTGTTGTTCCGCGCACCTCAAGTTGACCTTTTGCGCAATTATATTTACTCTCCAGAAAAAGCGGGTCGTTATATACCCCGTGGTACATGAATTGAACCATTGCTTCGACCGCTTCAGGGTCGTCGTCAGGTAGCTCGAGAATTTGAGAGCGGCCCTCCATCCACCTGTTCTTACAGGCTGCCGCGAAGAAGCGAGACTGCCCGGAGATGATATTTCTATGTACGTGAAGTTCTTTGTCTCCACATTTGATGGTATAGTCTGAGAATTGCCCGCTGCTAAGAAGTTTTGCTAGCCCGTGGTATACGGGCGGACACTCAATCAACGGCGGCGAGTATGTATCTCCCATGGGATGAACTCCAGCTCTTCTTTCGATTCGACGACGTAACCAGGGACTGGAGAACATGCCAATCGCATTGGTAATGTTCATGTTCTGAAGAGGATCTGTGAGGTCCATGATGATTTTACTTCTTTTCTTTTACTCAACGCCCTCTGTTTGATTGCGTCGGTGCTTATTTTCGATGTGAATCAATAAAAAGAGAGATTGGAATAAAGATCGTTGTTGATACACGCCTATTACTGAACGTTGTGGTTGGCCAAGACGGCAAGGAAATGTTTCTGCGTGCTCTATGTTGGTCAAATCGATTTTTCGCAACGCGTCATGCGCACGCCATACTTTCGTGATCTAATCAACAACGAGGCAAATCTGGCGAATGCGGCTGCTTTAGTGATTTGATTCAGCGTAAGGGGCAACCGCGTCCAATGTGTTCCATGGTCACGAGGGAAAAATGGAAACAGTGCCGTGTCGAGCCGGTACAAGCAATGGACGGTATCCGTATAAACAGCAAAGATTATCATGACCATTTGATGTTATTAACGAAGCTATGTCAAATCGATTCTAAATTTTGAACGTGACTTGTCTGCAAGCGAGGAGTTCCCTAGGTACGTTCGAACGCATTTCTGCTTGGATTCAGTGTAGGTCTCCGCTGATGGGTGCGAGGTTGGATTGAGGTTACGAGTCTTACGTAATACACAGCCATGTTAGTAGAATTCGGCAGGCAAGCCCGGTCAAAGTTCTGGAAACTTGAACATACCTAACCAACCATACCAAGACCATCATCCTCTCCTCGCTTTCTCGATTTTGTCGCACGAGACAGCTCCTCACAATGCTCAAGTCGACATACAAGCCTTCAGCTAACGCTCCGCCCCCTCTATTACCAGGATGGACCGAACACAAAGCTCCGACTGGGCACATCTACTACTACCATGCCGAGACTAAAACATCAACCTACACACGCCCAGCTGCGCCGATTCCCACAGTAGCAGAGCCTGTCCAACACCATGTTGTGCCGAATCTCTCAGATCCGCGAGTCGCAAACGCCTACATGGCACAGCAGACTCAACCGCATCAAGGGCACCACCAGCAGCGAGGAGGCTTCGGCGGCAGGGGACGTGGGGGCAGAGGTGGCGGCGCGCATGGAGACAGGCCAAAGCCTCAACCGACTGATAAACCAATATCGAAGGCGGAAATACCGGGATGCGAGCCGTGGCTACTGGTCTACACTAAGTGCGGGCGGCGCTTTGCGCACAACCCAGTGAAGAATGCAAGCTACTGGCGCATACCAGAGAAGCTACAGGAGGGCATCTTGGAGCTAGACAAGAGGCGCATTCGCGAGAAAGCAGGTGTGGAAGATAAGTCTTCTGCTCAAGAAAATCAAATGGAGGGCCCCTCTGCGCGACCAGGAAGCGAAACGAAGGCCCCGGGTAGAGAGCAGGCAGAAGAGCAAAACACTGCCGAACAGCATGACTACGACAGTTCCGAGTACGAGGAGGTGGAGGTCACAGACGACGAAGACGAAGGAAACGACGACGAACACGCTTCAAAACGACAGCGAACCGGGGAATCAGGCGGCGAAGAGCAGCCTGTAGAATTCGACGAAGCCGACATAGCTGCCCAGCTCCAAGCAATGGGCGAGGATTACGGACTTGATCCTGGGGAGTATGATGATGGGCACATGGACGAGTGGCCAGAAGGTGCAGCTGGCATAGAGCTTTCTGAGGAGGATGCCAAGGCTCTGTTCAAGGATCTTCTAAATGACTACCGCATCAACCCGTACAGTCCCTGGGAGAAGCTCATAGAGGAAGGCAAGGTTATTGACGACAGCCGATATACCATCCTGAGCACAATGCGAGAGCGCAAAGAAGTTTGGGAAGAATGGTCCAGGGAGAAAATAAAGGAACTCAAAGACCAGAGAGCAAAGCAGGAAAAAAAGGATCCCAAGATACCCTATCTGGCTCTCTTGCACGAGAAAGCAACATCAAAGCTCTACTGGCCAGAATTCAAACGGAAATATAAGAAAGAACCCGCCATGAAAGATTTGTCGCTCCCAGACAAGGAGAGGGAGAAGTTATATCGGGAGCACATCAACAGGCTGAAATTGCCACAGGCCACGCTCAAATCTGACCTAGCCGCCCTCCTCAAATCGGTCCCTGTCTCTCAGCTCAACAACCAGACACTTCCAACACATCTTCCATCAAAAATAGTTACCGACCTACGTTACATCTCCCTCGACGCCAAAACACGGGACTCGCTTGTCGAGGCCTTCATCCAGACGCTACCGCCGCCTCCAGAAGATATAGAAGCGGCTGAGAATGACGAAGCCGCCAAAAAGGCTTTGGAGATGCGTCGAAAGCGCGAACAGGCCTTGCAAGACCGGGAGAGGGCCGTGGAGGAGGAAAAGCGACGGCAGGAGAAGAAAATGCAGTACAGCAGGGCCATGCTCAGGGATGAGGAGCGCGAGTTGCAGGCTGCCATGCAGATTTCGAAGAAGGGGCTACAAAGTCACTTTAGCCAACCCGGACAGGAGGCTGGTTGATGTATGGAATTTCTAATAAGAAGTCAACCATCACCACGTTCTTTTCGTATCGCGCTTCGATTTGCAGGTGATCGACCAGCCATGTTGAATATGAGTGAGAACAGCGTGGCTGCTTCAGTATGAGTGAAGTACGTTTATTGCTGGGAAGTGACGTTGAGGCCCTGAATTGTTTCCAGCCCCGCTGGCGGTGAGGAGACATGTCCTGACCGGACCAATCGAGTCACGGTCAGATGCATATTTTGAGGAGATTTGAGCAGATAATTCGGAGTTGGTGGATTTAGCGAGGAATGGCTGCTGTGTAAAATTTCCCACAGTGGTGAGCCCTTCCCTCCCTGCTGTGAACATCACTTGCAGTTATAGACACGTGCATCTCGTCGGTCATCGAGAGGTGAAGCCAATACTGGGAGCCCTACTGACAGAAACGGATCAGTATCTGATAGGCCGGTGAGTACCAATCTACATATTTGTGTATACCTACAACATTGCAATGCAGACCGATCAGATGCAGCCGAAGATGGATGTGGGAAAATGCAGCAGAGGCCTCAAGCATTGAAAGGAAAACGCAGCACTTGGTCTACCGAGATGCTGCTGCCACGAATCAAATTTGGCCCGGGCGTGAAACTTAGATATTCCCACGAAAGATGTACTTAGCTGCTGAGCCATTGAGTACGGAGGCAGGTCAAAGAGAAGAGTCGTTACAGGGCATGAGGCACATGCCACAATCAACTATGCAATTGTAGATCTTTACGAGTGTGTCTAGAAGCCAGAATATTGCCGTGAAGTTTGAGGCATATTGCCTGTGTTGGTGTCGAAAGCCGTCGATCATTTGCCCACAGGAGTCTGTCAACATTCGTTCTCCTGTAGGACGACGATGGCATATCAGCTGGCGGCAACTACCGCGTTGGAAATCGTCGGTAATAAAACTCATGGATTCAACTTTTTGTAACGTCTCTCATACACGACTTTGCAGGTGAGACATCTCGTTTATTTGGCGCCCAAAACCTCTTGCACAGCCTTCAGCACTTCTGCGTGGTATGGCGCAGGCGCCGCAACAACACCCTTGTTCTCCGCCAGCGTCCTTCCCAGGCTGAAATCCAGCCTCTTTCCAGTCGTATCCGTGACCTGCCCACCAGCCTCGCGCACAATGAGATCGCCAGCGGCATGATCCCAAATCTTCTCGACATATGTCTTGCTCGTGGGCAAGCGCAGGTAAATGTCGCCGGCGCCGCGCGCGATGGATGCGTACTTGGCCTGAGAGTCCATGCGCACCGAGGGGCTGGTGATGCCGAGCTTCTGGGCGATCTGTGCGGCCTCGCCCTGTGAGCTGTGGCCGGCCTCGACACTCTCGCAGAAGGTCGCCTCGGACATCTTGGTGATAGGCTTCATGGAGATCTTCTTGCTCTCCTTCAAGCCGCCGGTGCTGAAAGGCCGGCTGGTAGCGCCCTGGCCTTGCACAGCGGAGAAAACGACGCCGCGGCCTTCATCGGTGGCGTTGGAGCCGATGTCGACGGTCAGCGGCGCGGCGTCGTCGAGAGGTAGGTTGGGGCATCCCAGGACGCCCACCTTGACGTCGCCGTCGACCATGAGGCCCAGGCACACAGCGTACTGGCCACCGCGCAAGAAGCCCTTTGTGCCGTCGATGGGGTCAATAGCCCATATGCGGCCCTTGGCACCGCCCTTGCTGTTGCCCCTGTCGAGCAGGTCGAGCATGGCGTTCTCATCCTTGACGGCACCACCAATGAGCTCCTCGGCGGCTGGGTCATCCAGCTTGGTAGTCTTGATCAGGTCCCAAACAATTTGCTTGAGGCTAGCATCCTCGCGGAGCTTGTCGGCGTCCTCCTCACCGACGATCTCGTCATCGGGAAAGTTAGCCAGGATGGCGCTAATGATGAGAATCTGTGCGCCGAAATCGCCAATGGTCACCGGAGAGGCATCGTCCTTGGAGACGGTGCCCTTGGCACGCTCATGAAAGACCCGCTTGGTCAGAATAGTGGCGCGCTGGACGGCCAACTGGGCGACCTCGAGCTCTTTTTCGAATGCCATCTTGATTGAGAGTTTGTGAGTGAGTGAATAGTGCTTGCTAGCTGATAAATGTCCGGGTTGACAAGCAGAGGTGATGGCAGAGGGGGATAGGCCGAGATCCGGTGAAGTCACTCACTTTGTCCGTTCTTAGGTGATTGTACTTGTCAGCTCGACTGTGGCTCGCAGCTGTATGTATATGGAGGGGTAAAACACCCCTCGGAGCCCCTGAATCGGCAAGATTTATACGTGGGCCTGATGACGACGTTCGGATCCCGAAGTGGTGGGACAGCAAAGACAGCCGCGGAAGGGCCCTAGACAATGCGACAGCCACTATGACTGTGATCACGAGATAGATTAGGAAGTTGAAGCGTCCGGATACTCGTCGGGACTGCTGATTGCTCATTGATATGCTGACAAAAGGCTGCTGTTGACATACTTTGATGTTGATACGGCCTGGTGAGGTCGACAGTACCTGAACTTAAATGTGGGTCACCGAGAGCCGCATCGGCAGTCTAGCCGCAGCGTCTAATTCGGCAAGAAGAATTTGGGGGGGGGAAGGGGGAGAACGGTTGTTAGAATACACCCCAATGACCGACTTCTTCAATTTCACTCGATTATTGTCGAAAATGCTAAACTCAAAATGGCCCAGTATACAAGGGCCTCATCTGGATTTAATCTGGAGCTGGGGACCGACCAATCTGGAAATAGCCTTGCAAGGCACATGCAAGTCAGCACCCATCCGGAAGTCTAGCAGCCTCAATAGAGTATCTCATCGGCATCCGGGTCACCGGAGTCACCAAGTATCCGCCTCGCATAGCCTTCCTCCCATTGCGTACCGTCCACGGACATGCGCATTCGAATGACGCCGGTAGCCTCACAATCCAGCCTCTGCAATCCTTCGTTTCGGGTCACAGAGGCCTTGACCCTTTTTCAGGGCTCTTACAAGGCTTGTGTGCATCGGGAACCGTGGATAACAGTCCAACCAGAAAACCGGGAAAGCCAAATATGTAGACAGACACACAGACCCTGCCTGTAGCCATCGAAGCTCCTGGTCCACCCACGCCCAGCAGCGTCCTCCACTTGACCAAGATCGTATCCACTATTTGACCTTCTTCTGCTTCAGTTTGATAGTCTCGTCATTGACAAAGATGCCCTTGCCCTTGTATGGCTCCGGTACACGCCACCTCCGGATCTCGGCCGCAAATTGATTCAGCTCCTCCCGGTTGATCCCCTCCAAAAGGATACGGGTCGGCTGCGGCGCAGATGCCTTGATGCCCTTTGGTACACCAAGATCAACGGGGTGCGAAAAGCCCAGACGTAAGCAGACAAAGTCCTGGTCAGGATACTCTTCTAGCTGGGGGCGCTTGTCAATTGTGGCACGGTAACCAATACCTACGAGGCGTAGGACGGCAGTGTGGCCTTCGGATACGCCAATAATGTAGCGTTGAAGGTAGGCCCATGTCGTGCCTGTCAAGTTTCGTGGTATATGTTAGCTATCTTTGGTATTGTATTGCGATTTCGAGAGGGGAATGGTGTAGAAGACGCACCCCACATCTCCTTTTGCTTCTTCTCCTCCCGGTTCTCGATGCTGAGAACTAGCCTCCTCGATTCTGTGTCGTAGTCCATCTTGACGAACGGTGGCACGTTCAAGTCAAGCTTGCCTGTGTGCACAACACCGTCAGCCATTAGCCCATGCTAGAGCCCGCCTCGTCCACGTCAGTCACAGCCACCTACCCAATGGTCCAGCAACCGACACATTTCTCCTTGGTATCTGCTTGTACGTCGTATAGTCCCTCTTGATATATGGCTCGCCAATGGTAAGCTCGACACCCGGCGGTATCGAGATGGGCGTACGGCCAAGCTTGGACTGTTGCGCGGTCGACGCGGAGAATGTTCTTCGAGCCGCAGGGGTGCTGGCGAGCGCGGGTACGAGGAAGGAGGGTAGCGTTATTATAGATGAAGAGCAGAAGCCTGCCCTTGACCTACTTGGCGCGAGCATGGCGGGATGCTGTGGTGGAATTTCAACTTCAACAGCCCGTCGCGTTCGTCAAGAGTCAATGCTGCGGAACAGTTCGACCTCGAGAACGAAATTGATGATTACGTAATGTCGTTTGGTATTGCTTGACCCCCAGCTCGCAGATGGGGGCTGGACCAAGTAAATTGATAGGCTGGGCGCATGGCCTAGGCATAGGCTCAGACCCCACACTTTTTGGGCGCACCTTTCATCTAAAATGAAATGACAACTCACGCCGATCAAGTATACCTATTCACGAGCTCGTGAAAGTGATTTCGGTACTATTTATGCCGTTCTTACCACATAGAAACATGCCTTTCCTGTCCTTCAAAAGCGTTTTCGGGAAGAGAAGCTCATCTCGAATCAGCTCTAACCTCACTATACTATATATATCGTAAAATGGCACTTTATCCCCATGTCGATCGGGCCAAAAATGTCCTTGAACGGTTGCGTGAGGTGCAAGACTTGAACGCTTCCTTCAACCTTATAGCGGTTGCATGCGTGGCAAGGTCAGAATGTGATCTTTGGTTTGATAGTGACTGAGTATACTTGCAAAATTGTTGACAGGCCACTCGCGGCATTTCTGCTCGAGTTGTCTCCTCGTACCATTCAAGCGTCCTAGGCTCGCTCCTTGCGCTTGGTAACACGGCAGACAGCCTCATTGCCTCAATATTGCTTCAAATAGGATCGGTGAATGGCGTCGATTGATATGGCCGATAATATCCGGTGTCATTCGTGAGATGGCAAGTTCACTCTAATGTGTCAATTATTCTTCTGATCATGCCTCAAAAGATGGCGAGTTGTATCCGAGTGTTACTGTTGGTCTGGACTCTGCTTGAGGCTTTCTTTCAAAGCGAGTTTGGGCAGATACTTGGAAACTACCCTTCACCTTCACTCAGCTGCTGTCCCAAAACTGCAGGCGCCATTTTCGCAACTTTGCCCATTCAAACTTCTTTGATCATCTTGCGATCATCTCTTCCTACCTTTACCCACAAATTCCAACTCAGAACCCAATCGATCAGGATCGCCCTTCCTATTTTACAATCCTAATCTTTTCCGTCCTCTATTCTACTTGCGGGCCAGGGTCTCATAATCCTACTCGCTTGAATTTTATCGAAACATACCTACACCTTGCCCTCGTCGACTACAGGTAGTCAACCCAGCTTAGTTGCATCGAAGCATGAAGGTCTTCAAGTTCTTCTGCTACGGCCTTGCGGCCAGGCTAGCCGTCGCCTTCTCTTTCGGATCCAGAAGTCAGAAAGACACCGTGACGACCAGTCCACGCTATGACCTTGACATCAACCTCAGCGAGATGTTGCAGTCAGGATCGCGACTATCCAACATCTACTCCACTGCCCTCAGTGAGCTGCAAGATCTTGAGTCGGAGCCTCTCTGCCACCGGGTCGCTGCTCGTCTTCTTATTCTCAATTGTCAGCTTCTCGATGGCAAAGACGAAGCAACCATCCTGACCGACAGTGGCCGGCAAGTCAGAGATTTTGTCGACGCATATGCTGCCAGCATGGCCATTTGCGACCTCGAGCGGGGCCGCTTCAAGATACCTACGAAGTGCCAAAAATTCCGCGAGCCTGCTTTGGCGCAGCTGTCCCTGGGTGATCAAGCGAAACTCCACGTCAACTCACGTGAGATCGACCTCTGCCTTTCAGGTCTCGGTGAGGACAGCTCAGCCTGGTCGACATGGGTCAGCTACCGACACAAAGCACTGCGCTTTTGCGAAGCGGCGCGCGCAGATCAAGAGAAGGGTAAGTCGGATGTGACAAGTTCTTAGAAATCCTCAAGCTGATGTGAGCCTCACCTACAGCTCAGAATATTCTACTATACCAGCGAGTTACCAAAGTCATGGCAAAGCTTACCCACAGCGTCGAAATTGAACTCCAACGGTATATGGACGACCTCGAGCTGCGAGTACAGAACGCCGCCGACGCCGTCCAGAGCATGGAGCCCGAATTCGAAAAGCTGCGGACCAAACTTGCAGCCATAGACAAGTATGTCACCCAAGACCTGGATTACGCCGTTAAGCGGTCGGGCGACTCCATCAACGATGGACTGAAGAACGCAGGCCAACTTCAACACATTCTCGCCGCCATGGTCCAGACTGCTCTTGACGTCAACTCGCATTTTGCTGCGGCGCAAGGAAATTCGATTGCATTAGTGGAAAGAAGGGAGGCCGACCTCGACGATTGGGCAGCTGTGATGTCGATGGCCACAGCGTCTGCTCAGGCACTGAACAGCCAAATAGTATGTGGCCTCGTGTCGACGCTTTGATAAAAAGTTCTCCCGTTGAACCTTGAAGCTAATCTGTTACCCTTGTAGCAACTCTCGCGTCTCGGGATGGAAGCTGATTCTTGGCGACAGAATACGCTGTCGATGAACCTCGAACGATTGACAGCAACCACCGATGACCTACTCTCAAAGTGCGAAGAACATGCTTTTGCCATCACGGAGGCCAAGAATATGACGAACGAAATCCTAGAGATGCTAGAAAGTGTCGCTGGGACCGCAGCCGTAATAGAAGAAGCTGAACGATCACGATGGAGAGACTCAGGCTTAGGAGGATGGATGCCGTACATCGTCAGCCCTGCAACGACTTTATTTCTGGGCTCCTATGGCCTGGCTCCGTCAGCTGTGCGGAATCTTTGCCTGGTCGCATTGGGAGAGATCATCGGGTTCTCGATGACAAATATCAATCGCATTACTATGCCGTGGACGACGATGGTGGGCCAATTCGATAGAGTGGCCGCAAACACCACAGTGTCCACGCTTTAGCCTATTAGCACAATGATGGGTAGTGATGATTATCGTGCAGGAATGGCATTATGGGGTTTTCGAGGGCGTTTGAAGCAATCAACGGGCTGCATTATTATCAATTTTGGCAAAACATAGTGGCATCTTGGGGATATCTCTTCCGGGTCTGTATCATAGCTCAAACATCACGAAGCTAAATTGCAAGATGAAGTGCCGCTATGAAGTATAAAACACCCATAATACCAAGTCTCATGCATTATTGCATATGATTCCATTTGTAGTGCGTCGTATAGGTACCCAACTTGTCTAAGCTCCAGTTCCTACTTCCTAAGATCTCATCCATCTGCCACGCCAACGGAGCATGGCGCAAAACTTGTTGTTACAAGTGCGCCTGGTCACGGGACGCCTCTGTCCCTCTAGACAATTGTAGTTGATGAAGCTATGCTTCTTTAGCTTGATCTCAACAGTTGATTGCAATGGCTCGCATTATATAAATTCATTTTCAGACGCAGAAGTCTCTCCCGAATATAGCCACCAGTTGCATGCCCAGATTTCCCTGTTATTCAGGAGTTTTTCCATTGCTCCTGGGAACAACAACACCCCTTCCTGTCTATATATCATCTGGATCGTATATATGAATATCTCAATTCTCACCCCACCCAAATCATCATCATCCTCTTCGAAGTACCATACTAGGTAAGCTCCTTGCTGTTCTATAACTAGTCAGCACATCCGACCCTGTTGCTGTCTTCTCTCCGGATACTGCCCTGCATCACAAAATCTCAAAGCCCAGATTTCTTGGTGCCAGAGAACTTACCCAAGGGCCTAATATTCACATTTTCTGGGTGATGGAAGGTCTCCTCCATATTCATTTGCGAACAAAAAGCATATGTAACTGGAACCTGCTTCTTGGTTGATCTCGATTTTTCTTGATATGCTTTCAGTCTACGCCCAGAGCACTAATTAAATTGACAGAACTGCAACAATATGGCACTCAAGAACCTGGTCTATGACCGCGTGAAATACCTGACGGAGGCGCGTTTCAATCCGCCTGAATACCAGGTTGACACCAACCCTGAATATCGGCCGGAGTCACCCATCAACATGGTTGGTAAGTTCCTCCCGAACTCTCGAGTGCCTAGGCCCTCCACATTATAATTAGCCTGTCATTTTCACGATATCTTCCACTCGGTTTCGATGCAAAGACCGTCGCAAGCCTATCGCATCAATGCCTCTCCATTTTTCTTCTTTGGGGCATCTCTGAAATTGCAATCATTCGTTTGAAATCGTTGAGCTGACGGAAAAATTTCGAAAAGAGTGTATCCCAGATCCTGGACGCAACATTCACAGAGACTTGTCGTACTGTCCCTTCATATATCGAGTTACAGCGATAGAAGAGGTTAACAGACAACACTATGTCATCCTGCCCGGGGTGAGGCACGTCACAACAGAAGGTGCGACTGGCTGGCATAGATGTTGTTTTGGCGACGAACACAACGATGGCTGGTACTATCTTGAACACTACCTCGCCATGGAGGAACGGAGAGAACTCGACAAGCCACGTCTCGGAGCAGAGGACGCGGAAAAGCACACGGCATTTGTGATCATCATCCGGCCTGCTTTTGACTGGGCCACACACTATCTTTTGTCACCGCCTGGGTACAGGGCATATGGCCTGTACTGTACCATGGGTGCTGGTCCAGGCCCCATTCTTGCTCTAGATGGCGTCCACGAGCTGTCTGGTCAGCCTGGTTTCCCTTACCGGCCAAATCACCGAAAGAGTCGACCGAAAGGGCAGCCCGTGAACCCGATCGAGCCTAATCGCCCTGACTACAGGACCCTAGCTCGAAATGCACCAGTTCTCTTTCCAGCTTGGAATCGTTGGTTCAACCATGATTATCAGCTGATTCAGACTTATATGTACAACCCTTGGTCGGAGGGCCCTGTAAAGCAATACCTCTCGGAGCATGGGAGGAACCATCATCGGATAGAGCATCGGAGATACATGGCCAGCTTGCTCAACGCAACAACCCGATATCCCCACCCTCCAGCGAATGTCCCAGTCATGGCTCCTGGTCAGCCATCGAATGGATTCAACGTTCATGCAGCTCCATTTCAAGCACCCCTGCCAGGATCGGGTGGTCCTGCTACACAACAAGTTCCAGACCCGCAGAACTACATTGATGTGCACCCCAATACCCATCTGGAAATCGAGCTCAATCATGTTCAGAATGCCGGTGGGGATACAGAGCCAGCTCTTTCGGTAAGGGTCCATCCTGATGATTTCTCTTGTAATACTGCTAAATGCCTCCAACAGGACGATCTAGTCTCGGCAACAGCGCATGCCGCCGTCTTGAACGACCCAAGCATCAAATTCATCAAAGTCCGTGGTTAAGTCTATTGCAGCACCTGGTAAGTCATATATAAAGCCTATTCGGGTGATTATCAAGTGATCTATTGCTGACATCAAATCTAATGCAAAGAACTCGTGCCGAGATGGGCAAGTAGGTGGGAGGCCTTCTTCAGCCATGAAGCACAGACATGAAGGCCATGACTTGGGTACCTAATTGAAAAGAGGATTTGTAGGAAGCACCTAGGGTAACGCCGGACAGATTTGCATGCGCCTGTCTTTTTGACGGCTGATAACACCTACGGCTTTTAGACTGTACACGTTTTCAGACGTAAAGAGGGGCCGCATGTACACAGAATCTTGATTGTTGTATTTTGAGGCCAGACAATTGCCATGTGAAATCTAGATATCAAGTCTTAGGCTCCAATTTCTCCCTTCCCGAAGGCCACTGTCCCGGGAGAAAGCCTTAGAGAAGTATTCCGGAGAGTTGTTCAAGGCCCCCCATGTGCATGTTCGGTAGCCCTTTCGCTTGTGTCACTGTACGTTGAAGATTAATTGCAATGACCATGCGTCCTCCGTCGTCCTCACAAAATCTACCTCATATTTGCCTCTATGGGTGCTAGCTGAGAATTTCATAGTAGAGGCCATGTACGATCTGTGGTGTAAAACGGACATTTGTTCTAATGTGCACTTACCTCTAAATGACATGGGGCAAGGCTATCACACCCCCGGCAAAACTTCGCCAGAATGGAATTTCCATTTTGGGACGTCAAGCCCATGGTCATTGGTTCATGGCCCTGCACGTCTGTGTCCTACTAGCTGAGGCGCCAGTACTCCACTTTCGACATACCACAAAAGCCTCCCAACATTGAAGAGTATTCGCGAATAGGTGCTTCCAAAATCCATAATAATATCACAGGTCGTGCATGTGGTGGTTGAAGGCATTAGCGGAGGGGTTGTTCCGGTAAATCCGCCGTACTTGGCCTTGCCTTCCTCTCCAAGTTGTTCCGATCTTATCAACTTGAGCACAATCTCTTTCTCTGAAGAAGTTTCCAAGAAGCTGGGGATTCCGATACTGGTGAATTAAGGACCGCACATACGATTTGTGGTCTCAACATACCAGTTGCCCTTTGGTGGCGGAGATGATGGATGAAGACACGGAGATGCTAACTCAGAGACGAGACGCGTAATTCGCGAAGATCGCAATTGCAAGCTATCTTCCAGGTCATAAAGAAATTAAATTACCAATTACATATGCACTCCTATACCGATATTTCAGATTCGAAGAACCTGCTGCTCCAACCGTTTATCTCGGTCATGAGGTCACTTCAGCCTTCTCCAAGTCACTGAAAAGACGTCCAATCTGAGAACATCTACTCAAATTTTCTTGTCATCTTTCTTGCTACCAGCAGCATCTCCAGCTGAAGCTGAGGCGCTCAACAGTTTGCTGACGGCCTGGGCAGCATTTGCTGCATTGTTGTCGCCCTTGCTGGGCTGGACGAGATCCGCCGCAGAGCCGACGATTTCGCCAGCGAGGTCGAGTGCAGCATCGGTGATGTCAGTTGCGTCATCTGTGGCTTGGCTGAGAAACAGAATCCTCTTTCAGCATCCGGCGGGATTTAAACAATCTTGTGAAGAGATAACGAGACCCTTGGAGAGGGATAATGTTGGGCCACAAACCTTTTAGAAATGACGGCAGCATCAGCTCCTAGCAGAGCAGTGGCGATGAAGAGAGCAGAAGCGAGACGCATCTTGAATGCAGCCTGGAAGAGGAGAGAGACTCAGAAGTATGGTGAAGATGCAAGATAGTAAGTTGCTCGATAGATGAGTGTTCACCGAGCAGAAGGATCTTGAGACTTGGGAGCCTCTTTGATCAGATATGTCTTGCCAGAGTCACATGTCGATGAGCCTCCCTAGGTAGAAGGCATCCGTGGGTGTGGGCGTGCCGTTGATCATACGGGTACCCTACGTCGTCGAAGAATACACATCACCGAAGAAGACATTGAACTTGTAGCCTAACACTATTGCGGAAGATCTTGAGAATCGTTGCGAAGTCGCCAAGTTCTCTGAATCGATGCAGGTGGCAAAGCAGACAGTATCATGTGTAGGTTACTTTTCACGTGAGCTCGTTCACTCCAGACTAGGTATCTAGGCAGGTTGCAAGAAGGATATAGGAGATAGTCTACAGCATGGGATATTACAATAGCTTTCAACACACGTTTAACGAAATTTTCGTATTTAATTGTCCTGTACATCATGTGGTAGTTGGCTCAAGTGCTCTTCACGAAGGACGAAGATGATGCACCCTCCGTGAGGAGGCCGTGATAAGAGTGAAGCCTCGCATCGAGTTTAGATAGGGCCCGAAAAAAGACCCGGGGTGAAATACATCGCGACATTCTCAGCACAGCAATGATTCCAACCAAAGCCGAGCATGTGATTGCTCTTGACTACTATATACCTACCTAGGCGCGGATAGGCTGAAGCTCGAAGCCTCCCGTTGATGGAAATCATCTACAATATGGGATGTACTACTAGTTCGGTCAGATATTGTTTCCGAAATACACGCCTTGACGAAGCTTAACTTTACGACTTGGTTTAAGCATACGCAGATCATACGTGGATGGAAAAGTATGACTCCACATTCGCATCCGCAAAGGGCATGTCTGCCCATGTGGGAATCTGCGAGTTGCAGATATGCATCGTCTGCTTAGACACTCCCCCAATATAATACTGCAAGTATCTATCTATCTATCTCTAGGGCCATGCAGGTGGCCTATCTTCGTTCTTGATGTGACGGCTCGAGCTCATTTCCATTCTGAACTATCAGCCCACACATATGAACTCCTGTACGCCGTGTTATCGCGACTCTGTTGAACCAATGTCCTGAGGAACATATATATAGTGCTTGCAAGCTCTCCAGCGAAATTCAAATATAGTCTTGACTGGTTGGGCACTAATTTGCATGGTACCTGACTTAGGAACCTCGTCACCGTTACATCTCTGCGTCAAGAAATAAGGAACGAAACGGACGGGTTCGTATACACAACAACAGCATCTAAAGATTCAATCTATTGCCTCTAAATATGCTCTAATAACTTTGCTTTAGATTTCTCCCTCAAGACTCAATCCTCTAGCAGTCTCACCCAGTCTTGAAACAAGGGAGAAAATCAGAGCCTTCTAGGTCTCTGGCAACCATACAGTCTCTTTCAAATGCACAAAAATCTAGACGTCAAAAGCTTTCACTCCACCGACACTCACGCTTGAGTCCTCCTCGCTGCTGGCTTCTGTCTCCGCGGCCTCCACCGCTCCCCAGCTTCCAAATATGGCCCACAAGGTGAAGGGCACTGTCACACCCCAAAGGACAAATCCTACAATCATTTGATTCATATTTGACACTCCAGTTGCTCCAATCGCGTACGCAATGGTACTCCCAATACTCTCCCAGGAACGGAGAATACCTGTTGTACGCGCAATGCCGCCATTCTCCTGTGTGCCCTCCCCGCGAATCTCGCCCATGAGCCAGTACAAGTATGTTTGCAACGCCTCATACCAGAATCGGAACATCATGTACACGGCAAAAGCTGACGCTGCTGAGCCTGTCTCACCAATGTCGAAGCTGGGGGTGGATGCTAGGCTCGATAGGTTGACCTGCACAACGCCGTTCCATATCCAGCATGCTGTGATGATGGATGCGATTACTATAAATGCGACGCGGGACTTTAAGGTCTGAGATATGGGCAGATCCAGCAAAGTTCCAACAATCATGTTGGCGAGAAAGCCAACAATGGCGGTGAGAAATGAGGCGAGGGCACGGGATCGGACCGTAAAGTAGTCTAATGAAAAAAAAATTAAGTCAACGAATGTAGCACACGGGAGGCTCATGATACGTACTGGTCAAGTAATTGCTCTGGTAGGTCACCCCGAATTGCCCTGCCAGGAACACTGGTATGAGCAGCAGGAGGTATGGACTCTTCAGCTGTCGCCAGATCGCCTTTGTCTCTATGGAGACGTTGGTCTTCCTCAAGTGTGGAACCCTTGTGCCATCGCTTCTGATAACTTTTGAGGGTTGTGACAGCAACAACGCACAGGGCGCGCCCAGCGCCGAGATGGCAATGAGGCCGAGATACGTGTTGTAGCTGACCTTCCCGCGGTGGGCAGTGTTGACGTTCAAGGCCAGCGATATCGAGCCACCGATGAGGGGACCCAATTGCCGGATGCCCATCCAGATGCCGACATATTTGCCTCGTTTCGCCTCCTCCGGGTAGCCCACTGCGATAGCAGCCTCACTTGCCCACAGCAGCGAAGCGCCTATGCCACAGAGTCCTGCCCCAAGCACCATGAACCACTCGTTGCCATAGCGGTTGTTGCAGTAGAGGCCTGCCGCATATGGTGTATAAAAGGCGGCTCCGATGAAGAGTGCCCACTTGGCGGTGATCTTGTTTGCGACGCCTCCTGAGATAACGCATCCAATCGACATGAGTCCATATGTCAACGCATTAGCGGCATTGTTGAGTGTAGGCTAGTGAAAGTGACGAAGTGTAAGCCGGGGGTCTTTAATTGTATAAAGACACCAACCATTGTTTAGTAGCTAGGTATACTCAATGTGGTTGGACTTACACTGGCTTGACCACCAGCTCCTAGATTGTTCAGGGCCGTCCAGATACCAGGTTCGCAAAGTGCGACAAGGCCGACAACAACAATCTGGAACAAACACGACCGATAGATATGCGCAATACGTTTGAATGCCATGATGTCCTCACCGTGACGTCGTTATCTGTGTCTGCTTCTCGGACAAAAATATGGTAGCAGAGTATCACAAGTTGCACTTTCGAGTTATGGGTAGCAGATGTTCGACTTTAAAAACCTTTTGAAGGATCTTTTCTTTATGTAGCTCGCGCAGCCTCTGCCTATCTCATATCCGATTGATTGATTGTTGAAACTGCCCACTGCTAGGCCAAAAGCACGCAACGCTGCTCCTTATAAGCGTGCTACCTTTTTAGGGTGCAGATTGTAGCACAGGCATTATCAGTCCTATCCACGTGCCGGCGAATATGGGTCCAGTACGTGACATGCAAGGAAACGAAAAAAGTCTGTTTACAAATGGCGGCATCCTGAGAAGGATAGTACATGAACTACGCTTGTGTTTCCAAGCGTGTGTTGCTATTCTTGAGACCCTCTATTCAAACACGAAGGGACCTAGGGAGTAATCGAGCCTCCCTCAGTCACCGTGGCCTTTTACAAATCAGCCAACATCTAAATGAGGCGCCTTACCTCTGTTTGGCCTCCTAAAATCACAATTCTGCGAGGATTTAGACCCAATGTCGGAGTTTTAAAGTTGTATCGTCAGCACGCAATGCCCCACGTCGATGACATGCGTTCCGCGCAAGGTTGTTTTTCTCTTTGGGCAGCATACAACGACTCAGGGGTCCGAGACACATAAAAACTCAAGGTATACGCAACGATGCACAGTAGCTTCCACGAGCTAGGGTATTTCACATTGAAATTTCAGAAGGATGGGTGAAACTGTCATCGACCAAGTCTTATATTGAACAAGACGAGAACAAACGTCACTAGCTCAGAGTTTCTAACTAAAAATATTTGCCGTTGTATATCTCGCCATATGACCCTCTTCTTGCCCGGTACTCAGTAACTTGCTGTAATATGCGCCCGGTGTACCTCCTTTCAGACGCCATGCGCCGCCATGAATATGCATCTCTATGTGCACCGTTTTTTATAATGCTTGTCCATCCCCACTACCTTGTCTAAACATTAGGAGAGAGCTGGTCGTATTTGACACATCGCTCGACCTAGATTATGATGTCAGCCATCTATTCATCGTGGTGTCAGAAAAGGGCCGAAAGAATACGGGACTTACATCTTCGAAACTGATTTGGAGGAAGCGCCTTGCTTCTAGGCCGACCCACACCATGAGCATACTGAAGTCACCACCCTGTGCCAAATCTTTGCCCTGTTGAGCACTCAATTGACGCAGGATTGGCAGACTACTGCTCAGAAGATCGGTATCGGGATCAAGGTTGCGGCCAATGCCTTCGAGGAGTAAGATGCTTAGGACAACATTGACAAAATCCCCCTCTAGTCGAACATGATGGCTGCGCACCATGCCAAGTACCTGCTGCAAGATGTCTCCGATCTTCAGATTTCCCAGTGCGAGTGTCTGGCTCTTCACGCTCAACACCAGATGCTGCATCTTGAGTGCAAATACTTCTTTGTCGATAACGGCTTCCGGTTGGCGGCAGCGTTCACACATCAGGTGGCCGGCTTTGTAACCATCGAACTCAGCGACAGCTCGGAATAGATCAAGGAAGTTTCGACGGTTGGTATCGTTGAGCTCTGTTACCAGTCCTGTATCAATGAAGATCAACTGTGGGCGAAACCCTTCTTCATCGATCCGGCTCAGTTCACGTGCCCAGGCTTCGGGATCGCGTTGATGCCGGAAGGGCCGGAGTCTGGCCAGTATTTGCTCCGTCACGTCGTTTTGACCTGATGGATGTGCCTGTTCCTCACTGGTCTGATGACGCAACGAGAGTCTTGGTAGATCTGGCCTCTCAGCCTCGTAGAACCGCACCATGATGTTCCCTGGGTGCAAATCGGCGTGCACAAAATTATCCAGCAGCAGCATACGCAGGAAAGCGTCTAGTCCCTCTGATGCAATATCTTTCTGGAACACACCACCGCCATTCTCGATGAAGTCGGCCAGAGGGATTCCTTGGGCAAATTCTTCAACCAGTACGTTCCGGGTGGTGAAGTCGGAGTAAGGAAAGGGGAACCATGCGGTGGTTCGACGTCTAAAGTTGTTGCGGAAGATAGCCAGATTAGCGGCCTCGATACGCATATCGAGCTGCAGCTTCATCATTTCCCCAAACTGCGTCACCTCATCGGGTAGAGAGAGCCACTCGATGGTTGGTATGGAGTTCAGAACTGAAGCAAAGAAGCCCATAATGCGCAAGTCTCGGCGAACTGTGCGCTCGACGCCTGGATGCAGCACTTTGACAGCAACATAAGAGGATGGCACCCTCTTGGGCGTGCTCTTGAGTACGGTGCCCACGTTCTTCGTGACCTTTGTGACATTCTGGCGCAAGATGCCTTTGGCACCGTCCTCGACAAGATCGACATCTGCTGGCGCGGCCAAGTCAGGCTTCAGCTTGGCCTTGTACACTTGGGCAATGGCCCCTACACCCAATGGAGTCTCATCGAACTCGTCAAAAATCTCATCAAAGTCGCGACCACCAAAGGCAGCTTGTACAATCCGCCTCGTGGCGCGCATCGAGTGTGCGGGGGCGTCGGAGTGCAACTTGGACATGATCTCGCACATTTCCGTCGGGAAAATATCGGATCGCGACGCTGCCCATTGGCCCAACTATGAAGCTGTATGTTAGCCATAGTCCATCAAAGAGTCTGCAGACTTCCAGACTCCCAAGAATATTGAAACCGTGACTTCGTAGTCACAAGGCACAACAGAGTGCCTTCAGGAGAGCCTGGAAGACGATTGACGCTGGCAGAAGCACCCCCGAACTTTGCTTGCTCAAATCCGTCTCTGTTACGACTATTTTATCTCATTATCACGACAATCAGACCAGCCAACTTATTTGTTGACAGACAACTGCGTAGCTTTTGCAAGGATATCGCTGATCCTGGTGCTCATCCCCAAGCCCAATGATCTGACGCACAAATCCAAAGACTATGCCAGTGACAAGGCATAGTCCAATCTAGAGTTTCTCGATTGACCATCACCAATATGTACGTACCTTTATAAAAGCCGGGCCAGCCCATTCCATGCCCTTAACGAGAAAATTGTACCACCATAAAGCGCCTGTCCTCTCATTGTCACGGTCCTTCTGTCGTTGACCGAGCCATATCATCGGGACCGCAAATAGTACAGGTACAAATATGACCGCCAGGTGGAGGAAGCGGAATCCGGTGCAAATAGGCTCCCAGATGTAAACGTCGAGGAACAAGACGATGCCGTGACGCAGGCGCGAGAAGCCTCGATCGTCGTCGTCTAGCTTTTTCGATATCTCCGCACGTGAGGCCTCGAGCATACGCTTCTCTCCTGTCTGACCTGATCCGGCGTCCTTGTCCTCGGAAAGCTCAACAAAGGCGGCGGTCCCGAGGACGGTGCTGTTGGCGACGAGGATAAGCGGTGCCGATCTTGGTCGCTGATGGGAGCCGCTCCATTGCCATCGTGACTGTCTTTTCCAATGCCTTTGCCACTGCCAGTTTCCTTGCTGTTTCGAGTAGTGGGCTACTTGCTGCACCGGGTGGATGGGACTCGTACGCGGATGAGAGAGGCTTGAAGGCGGAAGGGCCGGGCGGATCCGGAGGCAAGACGACTGCCCTCGCAAAGGGGAGACGAGGAGCCTCATATTTCAGAACTGCGTGAGGTCATCTGCGACATACTTCAGTATGCTCCAAATGTTGTCGCAAAGAGTGGAATAGCACAGAGCAGCCGTGGCGCAAGCTGTCGAAAAGACTATTGAATTCCAGCGGGCCGTACCAGTGACGTAGGTAGAATGTTGTAGTGCTTGCGATGGGAGCTTGTGAGGCTAAGCCTCGGCTAAACATCCCTGAACCTGGTAACTGCGCAAGCTCAGAAAAGAAGAATTCTTGTGTATTTATTTACCTACCTTACCTAGATAGAATGGGTAGTCAACGTCCGCAGCTATACCCAATATCTAGGCATCGTGAGAACTTAGCTAGAATTCTAAGCTACAGACATGATAATAAAACAAACCTCAAATGTGATGAGAAGAAGAAGAAAAGAAAAAGAATGGGAAAATTCAGCCCATGGCTCTATTTGCATAGACCTTGATGACCCATACATTATTAGACATGAAGAAAAAGCTGACTTTCAGGTCTAGCACTAAAGGGATAAATACAAATCTGGTCCAATGAAGACAAAACATATATATATATATATATATATATATATATATGCATTGATTATGATTGGCTATTTAGATAGCCCTGTCTTCCTTTGCCTTGTTGTCACGGTGTCGCTTCTCCTTGCGAGCGACCCGTCTCCGTTCTCTCCAAGCTCTGTCAAGTTGTCCCCTATTCTTCCAGAACCACTTTTGAAAATCTTGGTGCTTATCAATGATCTCCTCCCCGTCCTCGTCCATCCCTGCCCTTGCGCTGTCATCAGCCATCTCCTCCGCATCATCTTCCTCACTATCTTCCTGAACGTCCTCTAGAGCATCCTCATCGCCGCCAAGGGGCCATATCCTTGAAATTCTGCTTGGATGCGCTGTGTCAGGCGTAGGCGCAGCACTTCTGGTGTTCCTCCATTCGAAATCCTGCTTGGAGAATGGCGTCATGGGTAGTTGGGACCCTTGGAAGGAGCTGTCGTCTTTGAATGTGGCCTGTGCCGCTTGATCCTCATCGTCCTCTATGTCATCACCGAGGCCACTACCGAACGTGAAGAGCTCAGTCTCCGCAGGAGCCAGCTGAGTAACAGCCGCATCCGCGTTGTTTGGCTGCTGTCGTTTGTACAGAGCCTCGAGGGGGTGAACCTTGGCAGCCGCTGGGGTGGGTGTTGCCGGTATTTGAATGGTGAGGCTGCGCATCGAGGCTGAAGACTTGGGTCTACCTGCTGGATCAGACTCAATGACAGGTTGGGAACCCGTAGATCCGGAAAAGGACGGTATGCTTTCCAGTATCGTTGTGTCCCGTCGGGAGGGAGAATCGTCCGCCTCGGAAGAACTTCCACTGCTGCTGCTTGTGTCATCGTCCGCTTCGGCTGTCCGGGAGCGAGAAGCTTGCATCGAGGCGACCTGTAATCTAGGCACAGTCGTAGGCCTGGTGCTCTTCACCTCCTCTGTGACAGTACCATCCTCCAGGACCCAGCCTTTCCCCTCCACGAAGGATGCGCCCTCTCTTCCTGTCGCAGGAGTGGGTTGGGTTGTCTTGAGGAAGCTTGCGAACTTGGTGTTATTCTCAAATTCATGGACCAAAACTTCCCGGTGCTTGCTCTTCTTCGACTTCTTCTTGTCCCTTCCAGTGCTGTCATCCACTTTGTTAGGCGGTAGCCGGGTTTTGACGAGTGCCTCTGGCTTGTCGCTGTACTGAGACTCAGGTTCCTGTCGCTTCCGCTTTTTCTTCTTGTCATCCTTCTTCTCTGACTTTGCACGTTTCTTCTCCTCGTCCTTGGCCTTCTTCTTCTTAGCCTGGGCCTCTTCTGGGGTCACTGTCCAGCCTCGCTTCACCTTCCGACCATCCTCCAACTCTACGCCTACAATTTCCAGGTTGTCACGCTTCCGCTTCTTGTCCTTCTTGTCTGATTTGGACTTTTTGGATTTGATCGTAGAATTGGGGTCCACGATGGCATCTGGGATGGGACTCGGCATGATTTCTGGTCGAGCGGGTTCGATGTGGATTTTGGCGCCCTTGAGAGTCGCACCGTTGAGCTTGTTCTTGATTTTGACCGCGTCGGCGGTAGGAAGCTCCACAAAACCGTATCGCTTGTCCGGGAATGTCTGAATGGAGTGGTAAGAGATGCGACGGGTGTTTGGAAGGACCGCTGCCGGCACAATGACTTTGAGAAGCTCGGAGTCGAAAGGAGTGATGTGCAGACGAGAGTAGCCTGCGTCCGCAGGAGAGGTCTTGAGAGCGACCTTCTCCTTCATCGAGAGGGTAAGCTGATTCAAGCGACCAGGGCGAAGGATTCGCGTTGCTCGGGGAAAAGGATGATTCTATCGATTTAGTGAGTAAAGTGAGACGGGTCAGCAGTCGAATTTGGAAAATGCTACTGATCGACCGCGATAACCGATAAGAACATTTGTTTGGCTCGGCCCACAATACTGTCCCGCCCCCCTTCTCTCTTTCTCTCTTCCCTTCACATTAGGTGAGTTACTTAATACCACGAGGCAGATGTTGCCATTTTATTTGACCCACTTAACTTTTGATACGGAATACATGCCTACTACATCGCGAATCTTGAATCAAAAACAAATTCGAACCCGAGATTTGTAGTAGAAATGCCCTTACAATATACTATCATGTGCCTCTGGTTCCCTCTCAATACGAGCATCAGAGAGATCCGAGCCACCAATTTCTCGCATTAGAAATTCGTTGGATATTGTACAAGACTTCCTTCGAACTCTCAGAGTGACATATTTCTCTCTGGTCCATTTTGAAAACACTCGCGCGGTCTGCAGATGGTCGTAGTCTACACGATATCACAACATGGAGCTTATCATGATGTCTCGGGTCTACGCATGAGGTGCACAACAGCTATGTTATAAGTCCATCTAGGAATAGCACACAAAGAGACTCGCATTAACTTTGGTCGGAGCCATTTCAACAGCATCTGGAGCACATTTTTCAGGCTGTGAATCAAGAGTCAGTCGTACCTGCCAGGGGATCACTTGGGAACTAGCTAAATAACACGCTCTGTGCCACACTGGCGAGACAGCGTTTGATACTTGCAATGTTCTATATCCTCCCGCGCATAACCTACTGCAGTACAATCACACTTATATCACTCGTATCCCTAGAAAAGAGATTCTCCCAGATCTTCATTCTATACATCATCTCTTGATTTGCCTCGACAAGACCTCCTACTGTTGTGCAGGGTTGAAGAGCATTACCTCAAGTTGGGCTCGATGGCTAACGACCATGAAGAAGAAACCAATCCTACTGTGTCAAGTGGCTTTGCTGGCACCGGTTCGTTATATTTCAAGTTGCTGTTCCGAGTCTCTTCGTGGTAGATAAAATGCTAAGTCATGGCTGACAAGAGCCAGAAAACAGGCACGCCTCACAGCCCCTTCTCGGAGGGTCACCCAACAGTGTCATAAGTCGTAAAGAACTGGATAAGCTCTTCGTAGCTATCAAAACATATCTTGAGGAAGCTACTAAGGCCCACTCTGTATCTAAGGTTCCGCATCCTCTGCTGAACGATGGGGTCTACACATGGACGGTCAGCGACAGCGACATACGTGGATTGCTGCAATACATCCTTAACGCAACCGACCGTTCTAGACAGCAGGAGAGAGAAGATGTATCCAACCCGTCTTCAGACCCGAGTTTGTCAGACGAATGCCCTCGACTTTCTAAAGCTATCCAACCCGTCATTGTAAGTCCCGCCATGACCATCAGCGTACCAGAGGCATCTTTCACCTCCGATGGACGGACTCAACGACGTCGGAGCTCGACTACCACAACTATATTCACCCAGGACAATGTCACCGAGATCACATGGCAGGCCAAGCTGAGTCGATTAGAAGCTGCAGGTGATCCCCGCAACTCGCCAGTAGGAAGCGATGTCTCCCGTCTCTCCTCAAGTCGCGATACAAGCTCAAACGAGACTAAGCGAGGACCTCCAACGCCACAAAGCCGGTCTGGAGCGGAACATTCAAGCAAAGCTGGTCTTTTGACCCAAAATAGCTCTCGGAATCAACAGCAAAGCCCCATGGTTGTCACGACAAGCGCAGACGACACGACCCAGCAAGCCGCGCAGGAGGTCGAAGAAACCGAGGGAAAGATGTCTTACCTCAGAGTATTCCGCAAGAAGAGTGCACAGCTTGGGCATGCCATTGGATCCTTCATGAATGGTGACTACCGCAATGCCGACCACAAGCCGAGGCGCGAATCGACTGTCGTCCGCCTGCGCAGCGCCCTCGATCGCATCGAGCCTTCCAGGGTGAATCAAGATCCTGCGATTTTCGGTGCACTCACAGGTGCGCAGCCTATTAACGTCGTTGACCAGTACCATGCACGTAGGCCGGACCCGCCAAGCAATACGTGCTCGGAGGACGGACGATAGCATCACTGTGTGCAGCATGAGGTGACGAGGACTCCCCCGGGCTGATGGATACATCTACTATTTCGGATAGGGCGCGCGGATCAGTAAGACCCTGATGAGCCATACTTCGAACACATGTCGAGAGGTTGGGGCAGTTGGGATGACGATGTGCTTTTGTCACATGTGATGCAAGCTCCAATACCGCGTTCTCGGAACAGCTATTGTGGCACTCAACATTCCCTACCGAGCTTCCATAATGCAGCAAGTTAAATTGCAAACATGAGCAAATACGTGTAGAAAGACGTACTGACGTGAGCCAAGATGGAGCAGACCGTGGAGAACCTCTTAATGTTGGAGGCAGTGGCAATGATGGATGGGATGGAAGCGAAGTCTACCTTGGAGAAAGTTGAAACCAGAGACGCCTTGCATGGCTACAACCCACCACGAGCGCGAGCGCTACTAATAAGGGCGAGTCGCTTCATTGGGCCCTTTGGGCTAGCCATGCTTTTTCAAAACACATAATCATTGATTCTAGCCGGTAGGACATCCGGCGTCTATGCATAGGCGACGCAGTCTTCTGAACGAGTAGATTACCTATCTTTGTCTAGGGTCATCCGATATCCTTGTCTTTCAGCTCAAGATCTTAGAAAGCAATCGTCAAAGCGGTATTCACGTATAGTATCCTGCTACCAACTCTGCTGCCTAGTCTTGAGCCTATACTCAGCCAAGCTCCGGATTCTTGGTATAGTCCTCCGCTTCGGATCCTGTAGTAATAGCAAAGTTCACAATATCCGAAACAAGGGCCTCCTAGCTATGAGCAGCCAATATCTACATATGGCTCGAACCCGATTCGCCTTTCTCTAAACCAGGTGGATTCCATCTCTCAGGGCGCTGATGAACCGGGTAAGCCGACTTTTGGTTTCATCTTCTTTTGTGCAGTGCTGAAAATCGTCAAGCGCGGGCGCTGCCGAAGTAACAAATCAGGTAGCTAGCTGTGCTATAGTAGATAGTCATCGCAACTTTCTGCGGAACATTAGTCTACCTAGGTAGTCAACAAGGCTTTATTAAAATGGCTGTTGCCCTGCCATATACTAGGCCTCTGGCAACAAGTCAACAATTCCACGCCTGTGGCCCGCTCACCACGACCGTCGGTCTTCTCGTTTCGATGGTTTTCCGATTGTGGCGGTGACCTTGGCAAGCACGCTGCGGAAGCACGATGGTCAACACAGGCAAACCTTCCGGCGCATGTGGTGTGTGTCGGGAGCGGCGGATCAAATGCGACGAGACCAAGCCGGTGTGCCTGAAATGCACGCGGTCCGGCCGGATCTGCTCGGGCTACTCACACGGTCTCAAGCTGCGCGACCAGACTCAGAAGACCATCATCAAGGCGCGGCTCGGAAAGCCCAGAGCAAAGGACCCAAGGCGCGGCAGCGTGGATACAACATCGGTGAGCAAGGGCCCTGCGACACCAGCGTCGGCGGCGACAGAGCCGGCTCCCATGCAATTTGTTGCTAGAACGCGGAACCCTTCGATTACGGAAGCTGGTAGGAGTGACTGGTTTAGTACTGGCGGCAACAATGTCGAAGGGGAGAGGCAGATGAGTGCGGCGGCTATACAGCAGGATTCGTGGTCGCGCGAGGGCCAGGTTGCGGGGGATGCGCTTGCAGATCCTGTACTGTGGAAAACCATCGACACTCCCGTTGTTGACCAAGCGCGCTGTTACTTCCTATCCAGTGAGTGCTATCTTGAAGAAAAATATGGCGACTGGGACGGGAAACAGCACCGACAAAGCTATAGCTTAGGGAAGTGGCTGGCGAAGAAGAAAAAGTCACTGACAAAAGGGCACCAGATTACGTGGTCTATAGCCCTCGAAGCGCCGAAGGAGGTATGCTCACGTTTATTCCGTCCCTGTTAGCGACCGACAACTCAGGAAAAGAGCCCTTTGAAGACCTCTTCTCAGCCGTATCTATCGCCACCTTCTCTATGCGACCGAATGCCTCCCACGCCGCGGCATTCGGCCGGACGTACTACGGTCGGGGCATGGAAGGTTTGAGAAAAGCGCTTGGGAACAAAGTTTTGGCTCGATCCGATGCCACCCTTGCTTCCACCATCCTTTTGGGGTTCTATGAGGTAGAGGCTTTCATGTCGCTTGGTTTAATCTTGGCTATCCGGGACGATGCTGACGAGACACAGGGTATTGTGAATGAGGGCGTTGGGCTTGTCTCATATAATCCACATTTCAAGGGCGCGATTACACTTCTGCAGATGCGAGAAGAAGAGCAATTCTCCACCAGTCATGGCACAGAGATGTTCAACTTCGTGATGCAAGTTCTGGTAAGTAGTGGTAGCTGCTGGCACGCCCCCTTTGAGCCACATGTAAGTCGACGATGCAGTGGATTGACAGATTGCCTGTATTATAGATGCGCCAATATGTGTTGAGTCTCACTTGCTCTGACGACGACGTTAAACGTTGGTCCACTCAAGCCAGCATGCGGCCCAAACATCAGCAGCCACACCTAGCTGCCATGTACGTCGGCCATCTGCGCCAGAAAGCAGCGCGCCTCCTTGCGGCCAGCGAGCGGAACGCAAAGATCACACAAGATGCCATTGAGGTCCTTGGTACGGCGCAAAAGTTTGAGAAGCTAGTGACACAACGGTTCGATGCCGAGGCCAGTCAGCTGCTGGGCGAGCGTGTCGAGCCCTCGCCGAATGCGGACGATTCGTATGGCTCCACCTTGGTATATTCGGACTGGTGGACGGCGTCGCGGAGTTTGAACAAGTATGCATTCCGCCTGTTGATTTGTCACATCATCGCGGACATATCAGACTGGCTGTGCAAGGGGCCGGATGCACTGCATTTTCAGGGATCCGTGTTGAAGGCAGCGACAATTGCAAAGAGGGATATCGACAGTATCATCGCGAGTATCCCGTACCTGTGCGCGTGGGAGGAGGGTAAGCCCAGAGGCGCGTCGTCGCCGTGCGGGCGGGATGATGTTGCTTCCACGCAGGGCATCACGTCTATGATGATCATCTGGCCGCTGTACCTCGCTGGGAAAAGTCGTTTTGCGACAGTGGAGCAGAAAGAGTACATCCTGCGCAAGTTGGCATGGATGGCGGAGAACAGGGGCGTGAGACATGCACTGGGTGTATCGAAGGTGTGCAGACCCCCCTATGAGAACTTTTTTTTCCCGCATGGCGAGCCGCGTCGATTTTGAGATGCTGACTCCCTCTCTCTCTCAGTTCTTAAAGCTACAGGCGGCAAAGGAAGTAAGCCCACATGGTGATACCTAGCCCTTATCAAAACACAAAACTGGAGAGAGATCTCCGGACACTAGAGGTAATACGCGGTCGACACGAGTGACGCGTGAACGCGACATGGCCTTGCTCAGGTAGGCCGGAGACGGAAGCGTTGTCCCATGGTGAAGGCCAAAAGCAGCATCGTCTTTGTACACCAGTCGGATGAGGATGGCAGTTTTAACGAGATCCAAGGCATATTCAAACGGAGCATAGAACGTTGAAGAATGTCGAAACCCATTAATAGAAGCGAGATCGACGAGGTATGGGCGGTGGAACCATTTACAAGTGCCGCCAAGAATAAGGAGTCGATCTGGTACCGCAATGCTTGGCCGAACCACCATCTTGGATCATGATGTAGCAGCTTGGCCTGTTATTTTGGAGGATCCTGCAGGCCAGGGGGCGAGTGAGTCTGGAGCGGGTCTTTCCAAACCATGAGAATTTAAGCATAAGTACTCCGTGGCAAGCTAAATTGAAATTAGACCACACAACTCCCCAGTAATCACTCCATGGGGCAATTGTATGAGATCTGAAGCACGGTTGAGTGCTGTAAATGGTAACGACTCGTGATACTTCGCGCGCCTCTGTCAGGGATAGTCTCCTTTTCGTGGTTTGATCGTCCCGCAGGCCAATACAGCCTCGGCGTGAAACCCCATGCGTTGCATACACCACCGCACCGCAGTGCAGCCGTTAGGATGTTGAACATGTATAATAAGATGTTTTGTTCATCCGTTCTTGATGATCACAGTAATCTTGTTTGGATCATCCCAAGGTGTGAAATCTTTGCTTGAACCGCTTCTTGTCCTTCGATTCGCTGAGCACGTTGACCGTCTCATCCACAGCACGCCGGCACGTCTCTCGCTTCGCAAGTCACTCATTGAACACCCAAAGAAAAATATCCACGCGAGATCCATAATGCGTTCCACAGCCTCATTCGTTTTGGCACTTGCCGGCCTGTCGTTGGGTCGTGCTGGTAAGTCATCTCATGCCCAGCTCTAACAGCACCCATTTGCACAAAAATACTGAGAATATGGGATAATAAAGCACCATCCGATCTGTCGCCCCGCCAAGCGGCTGCGGCATGCTTCGTAGTTGGCAAGGAGACACTGCCCGCCGAGGTAGCAGACTCGGTCACGGCCATTAAATCATCTGTGACCTGCGGATCAGCAACGACCATCGACAACGTGCCCGACGTCACTTCAGGCGCCGTTTCGTTCAGCGACATTGACTTTTCAAAGTCCAGCGACACGCCACTGCAGTTCGCGCTCAACACCTTCAACACGTCCTCACCGCTGGCCGATACGGATCTACAGACCGTCCAGGACCAGCTTAATGTGTATTTGGCCACAGAAGCGGGTCTGCGCTCCGTGGGTGGCAGTCTAGCGATTAAAGTGCCCAAGTTCTTTCTCGCAATGCAAGTTAGTAGAATCCAAACGGCTCAGGGGAACCCACCAACGGCCGCGGGACAACAGGTCGACCATCTGAGGGACAAAGTGACCAAGAACGCGGCGGGAGAGAGCCAGGCACTGCTGGATCAAGTTACGCAGCTGGCGACCGTTTTGAGCTGAGCCACCATGGACATTTGCGCGATATTATATCGTACCACGTTCGCGGCGTGTGAATGTATCATTTTCTTTTTTTGGTACAACATGAGGGGAGTAATTTGAACATGATTGTGAGCTCTTCCGGAGTCTCGACGAAGATAAGACGCACCGCACAATCCGTTGGGGAATTTCATACCAAGACGCCAGCTAATATCCAGTCTCATGAAATGCAATTCGGTCTGCTGCAAAGCAGATTTCATTTTGTTGATATAGCCCTCGAGTTTCACCAGGGCTTGACTGTCCCTCCAAATTTGTAGTCAATTTACTGACCCTTTGGCCGCTGATTGACTTCGCGGGCTTCACCTCCGCTGGCGCGCCACCAGACATCGCCACCCCATCTCATCAATCGTTCTGCGGCACCAGTGGGAGTTAGAGCAGGCCGTACGTCGAGGTAAAAGACTGGCTCGCCCGTAGGCTCAGGGGCCCCTTCGTAGTAGTCAATGACGTAGCGGACTTCCTTGCGTGTGCCGTTGACGTCGCGTGCGACATACCAGTCGTGTCGGTCGAAAGGGGGCTCGGTACTGTCCAAATGTCAATACGAATAGTTCCCGATAGCGTTGAGGCCTCGAGTGACTCACCCAAATTTGGCGGGGTATAGCCAGCCCATGACCTGAAGCATAGCAGCCTTGGGTGTCATGTCCTGTGGACGGCCTTGGAACCGCACCAGGGCAGGCGTGATAGGAGGCGTGCCATTTCTCCAATCAATCAAGCGCTGGGTCTCGTGAGCATTCTCTTCACCACGCTTGCTAATCTCCCAGGCCCTGGACAGGCCGCCGCCAAAGCGTCTCTCCCACTCGACAATCTCAGCCCAGGCGCCCTCGTTGAGGAAGTTGTGCACGGAGACCATGCTCTCGACTGCGGTAATATCGGTGTCGGTGTGGCCCTTTCGCAGCAAGGCGTTGTACATCTGCTGCGGGGAAGGATACTCCCAGTTTCCGTCACCAGAGCCTTTCGGAATAGAGCTTGGGTCGCGCTCGACGGGGAGGATGATGGATTGGTTTTGTGCTGGTTTGTTTGAGATTTCGCGGAACATGTAGTTGAGAGGATTTAATTTGGAGAGGATGCCTTGGGAAGGCTCTTCAGAGGTATCTGGATGCCTTTGACTGTGCGGGACGGGACAAGATGAGGGCGGGGGTCTGAGGCAGCGGCGGGTGCTGGACGGGAGGCGGCGCTCAAGGCGTCAAGAGTGCCATTGTGCATTGGGCAACTCGGCTGTTTGGGGGGGTTAGTGGCAAGGGACGTTTACGGTGGTGGACTTTAGACGTACAGGAGGAACAGCATCGCCCTGCTTGTGATGCGATACTGGACAAGACGCAGGCGGCGCGACCGGCGCAGCGGTGGATGATGATGGTGTTTGGGGATCGGTCCAAAACCAACCCATGGCGCTGGTTATTATAAAGCCGCGAAACAAAATAGGTATTATATGCAAAGGTGAAGTAGATCGAACAGATCTTGTAGGTAAAACACGGTATGATTGACGTTGTAGGAATGTAGAAGTAGCGTATGAATTGTAGATGAAAAGGGCTGTTGTAATAGATGCACTGGGACTGGCCGCAGAAGTTTCGAGGTGGACGACTGGGAAGTTTCCAGGTCGTCATTCCCGGGAGGGCGCGCTTGAACCCGGGGCGTTGGGCGGGCGACAGGGATCAACTTTTTAGTGGAGTCGCCTCTTCAATGTCGAGATCCCGGAGAGAACCGGACCTGATCCTAAGGTGTATATATACAGTAGCATCTTGCCGACAGGCCTTGCTTGTACCAAGCACGCGAAATCTATGGCCCATTCATCCGTCGGGCGTCTCCAGTCCTTGCGATTCTTGACATCTAAGCCTAGTAGACTCGTCATGCGCACGACTTTTGGAGCCCGGAATATAGGTAGTATTGCACTTCACGTCTCTGGCACGAGCCCCAGTCATGGCTGATGGTTGAAAATCCATATCAACGCGCACATCGAGAGGTGCTATGACTTTGAATATGCTTTGAATATCAACAACTCCTTCGGATAATTTAATGTGAAATCCGTCTGAATGCTACACGCCAACATTGTCAGGCATCCTCACGCATTGAGCTTCAACGCCTTAAACGTCTTAGCTGTACCCGTTATAGCCTCTTCCACCGGCAGCCTTTCCATACTTGAAGCTCCATAAAACCCATGAATCCCCTTGACCCTGTCCAGAACATACCTCGCATCTTCTGGCTTCGCTATCGGACCACCATGACATAGCACAATCACGTCCGGGTTGATCTCTACAGCCACATCTCGAAGCTCTTGAATGAGCTTGACGCAGTCATCCAAGCTCTTCCCACTTGTTGCTCCAATGGACCCACTGGTCTGTACTCTTCGTAAGTGATTTGTTCTCTTTGTGTTTTGCGGCAGGGTCACGCGCAACATACCGTCAAGCCCATGTGGCATACAAGCACATCCGCTCCCGCCTTGGTCATCTTCTTGCTTTCCTCAACGTTGAACACATACGGCGTTGTAAGCATGTCTTGCTCATGCGCCAACCGGATCATCTCCACCTCCTTGTCAAACGACATGCCCGTCTCTTCCAGGTTGTCGCGGAATTGACCATCTATCAATCCGACTGTAGGGAAGTTCTGGACGCCTGCAAAGCCCAACTCCTTGAGCTGCTTGAGGAAGGCAGGGATATTGCGAAAAGGGTCAGTAGCGCACACGCCTGCAATGACGGGTGTTCGAGTTACTACGGGGAGTACTTCGTTCGCCTATAAGCAGGTCAGACTGTAGTCTTCTTATAAGAAAAACATATTGCTTTAGCTGGGTCTAACAATGCTCACCATCTCTACAACAATATCTGTAATTGAGCGTCAGCAATGATTTGGTCACCGAGCCACAAGGGTATCATCAGCCATGTTACGAACCATTGGCATTGCCATACGGTAATAGTCCGGCTAGTGAGCCATGGCCCGCCATCCTGAAGCGCCCCGAGTTATAGATGATGATCATGTCGAGACTGTACTAATATTGTCAGCCATCTTTCCCAACCTGAATAGTGGCCATCTCCAGCCTTGCAATCTGCCAAAATTGAAGCAGTTCATACCCGCCAGCTTCAGCAAACTTGGCGCTGAGTCCAACCCCGGCCCCGCCTCCTACCACAGCCTGACCCTTTGCGATCTGGTCTCGCAACCCCTGGAGGATCTCTTTGCGATTCGTTGGTGGTGCCATCGTTTTGGTAATTCAAACAAGCGTTCTTGGAAAAGAATAAACAGAAATGTCTCGCATACAGACTTAGCAGCGCGCTTTTTTTTACCCCGAGTTCCTCAAATTGACGTCACTGACTTAGACGTCCGCGGATTACCAGGCCCCGCATTATTTCCTGTTCCTCACACAACCAAGAAGGCATTCTGAGTTTATATTAGTTCCCTCACAGACTGTGAATTCGACCAAAGTCACCCGTGTCCATAGATGTTAGATTTCCGTGGACCATCTCTCAATCTATCAAATTACCGTTGGAAAAGATACCAAGCTCTCTTGACATACAAGAGGACGATAATCTTGGCCATTTGGTTTGCTTCATTTAATATCAGTTATGTCTCCAGCAACTGTGCTAGTGCTCGGCACTTGCGACACTAAGCTCCAAGAGCTCCTCTTCTTGAAAGATCATATTGGGGAAGCCACTTCAGTGAGAACAATCCTGCTTGATGTTGGTCGGGATAATGTCGAGCACGAGGGAATCGATATAAGCCAAGCCCGGCTCATAGCAGACTATGGCCAGGGCCAGACGACATCGGACCTTCCAAGGGGTGAGGTCATTAAGTTAATGGCAAGCTGCGCGACACGTGCTGTTAAGAATCGTTTTGAAAAGGGTGAAATCTCTGGTATCATTAGCGCTGGTGTCTGCTACCCAAAACTTCACAATAAAGACATACATATTGGCTGATCAGAATCTTGACAGGGCACTGGAGGAACTTCTCTGGTGGCTCAGGTCATGCGTGAAGCACTGCCCATCGGTTTCCCCAAAGTATGTGTGCCATGCGAGTGCAGCTCCAGCCTTTCACTAATCAGCCGTAGATGATCGTGTCCACTGTCGCAAGCGGTGACACAGGGCCCCTCGTAGGCGAGACCGATATTACCATGATGTACAGCGTGGTGGACGTTGCTGGACTTAATCAAGTTCTCCGAGATGTGCTAGGCAATGCCGCTGCTGCTATAGCTGGCATGGCTCAAGCATACGCCTCTAGGCCGAGGACGGGTGATAAAGAAGCCAAGAAGGCGAAAAGGGTTGGAATTACAATGTTTGGGGTGACGACACCTGGGGCTGATGCCATCCGGAATCGACTAGAGGGGAAGTATGGCGCAGAAGCCTTCGTATTCCAGTAAGAAGCACTACTCACTCGAGCGAGAGATGCGACAGTATGTTGACAGATGCGAAATAGTGCCACAGGCCACGGGGGAAAGGCGATGGAGAGGCTTGTGCGCGAGGGCAAGCTTGACGCCGTGCTAGACCTCACGACAACAGAAATCTGCGATCTCATCACAGGTGGGGTGATGAGTGCTGCACCTGATAGACTTGAGGCAGCATTACAGGCAGGAATACCCTGCATCATCTCGGTCGTGAGTACACATCCGGCTATTTGATGTACCATTCCACGATCACTGACATCAAGACCAGGGCGCCACAGATATGAGCAACTTTGGACCAAAGAACACAGTACCCGAGGTGTATAGGAGCAGGAATTTGTACGAGCACAACCCCGTAGTGACCCTGATGCGGTCGTCCAAGGATGAGAGCAAACAGGTCGGTGACTTCATCGTGAAAAAGGTGAACAAGGCCAAGAATCCCAAGGCTGTGCAGGTTTGGTTGCCCCTTCGCGGTGTGAGTATGATTGCGACGCCGGGTGGACCGTTCGCAGACGCGGACGCAGACGAGGCGCTCTTTGAAACAATACGGGCCGGTCTGGAGGGAACTGAAGTTAGGGTGGTAGAAGATAAGAGGGATATCAATGATAAGGGGTTTGCAGAGGGTATTGCTGATGCATTGGCTGGGCTCATGGGATTGTGATGATGGATCTCGGAGGACTGGGCTCGAGGATATACCCAAGGATGCATCAGATTTTCAAGATTATACTTTCGACTTTCAAAATATTCCTAATCGGATATACCACTGCCAAGCAGCTTATGGAATGAGACGATGATTGATTTAAAATTAGGAAGCGTCAATATTGTTATACAGACCTCTGATTTGCTGTGTGCGATTCCGTACTCGTCTTTGTGACCCAGCAATAGTACCTTTGCAGCCTTCTCCAGGACCGTTCGGAGATTGCATGCCTTCATGATAGTAATCGAGCTTTCCAAGAAGGTGCCCGACTGGCCCGAGTTCAAGACTCGGAGACTGGTTTCGACAGAACTTCCTCTATTTTGGTCCACTTCAGCTCCGGATACCTGTCATTATCCAGCGGACTGAGCTTGCCCTCTCCTGAGAACATGTTCACGGTGTACTGCATCCCTTGCCACGCGGGAAACACGTCCGTCTCCTTTCCACCTACACCCAGCCACCGCATCCAACCTGCCATACCCTCCAAGAAGCCTGCACTCCCCACCCACATAGTCTCGTACTTTCCACCCTTGATCTTCGATGCGATAGCAGCCAATCCCTCTGGCGTAACCTCCTCTCCAGCGATGCGCAGATACTTGGGCGTCGGCTTTGAGTCAGCCGCAACAGCCGCCGTGTACGCAGCCGTGTCGGCGTACGTCGTAAAATCAAGCGGTTGGTCCTTGCGGTCCCAGTAAATGACTCGCCGAAAGCGCTCGTTGATGAGCGGTATGTCGCCCGAAAGCATGTCCATAAACGCGCCGTTCAAAATCGACGTCCACGCGATGCCGGATTCGTCCAACATAGCGTGGAACTCGCGGCGGAAGTCCAGGTTGCGATTCGAGCCCGGCTTTGTCTTGGTGAAGTCAAGCGAAAAGTCGGATGGTATGAACCGCTTCACTTGAACAGCGACGGCGGCATCGAGTAGATTCTTTTGAGAGCCCAACATCACGTCTTCGAGGCCGTTGAGCGCGGAGACAACGACTGTGGCGCCGCGTAGGTGAGCCTTTAGCGCGTGCACATCATTGGTGTCCGCTTCGGCAATGACAGCGCCGGCGGTGCGGAGGGAGGCGGTGCGAGATGGAGATGTGTTGGGGCGGACAAGAGCTTTGACGGAGACGTTGCGGGCACGCAGATTGGTGGTGATAAGAGCGCCTAATTTCCCAGCGGCACCGGCGACGGCTACGAAGGGGGCAGGTCGGGACATTGTCTTGCGAATTCAAGTATGTGTGAGTAGGCGTACTGGTTTAGTGGACGAGGATATTTTGTAGCTCAGAACAAGCATCCGTTATTCTTCATGATGAGTCGCGGTTTAAGTATGTAGTTCTTTAGTGTCTGCGGAAGTTCGTAACGATGACGGCCGTGCTGAAGTTTGAGTCTCGGTTTGCCATGTTTGGTGCGGATGAATACAACACCGTGCGCACTAATTGAGATGAGGAAGATCAGACCAAATGTCCTTGATAACAACCAATTGAAAAAATAACTGTATGCGTGCTTCCATTTAGTGCCCGAGATAGTGCGAATCAAGGTGATGGCAGAAGCTAGCAAAACACGACTGACGACAGTAAAATCCGGAATAGTGGTTGCGCCGATTGCTTAGTAGTGGGACAAGAAGCAATTGGTCTCCGAGACGCCACTTCGGCGTTCGGTGTGGCCCAGATGTGCGGGTACCGTAAGCAGTCCCGGCAGTGCGCCTTGGCTCTTTTTCTTGTTCTTCTTGATTTGACCAGTCCCGCGAATGGACGTGATCAATTCTTCTTTATCTCCAACTGGAACTTTGCAACCCAGTCTGTGAATTCGTCCTTTTGCCGACCTGCGTCCCATGGTTTGGCCAGAAGCTCCGAGACAGCAAAAGCATCGAAGAAGCACTGATCCATGAGTTTGGTAATTTCAGCCGAGTCCAAGTCGTAGAATGCAACGGCAAGGCTGTTGAAACGGTCCGTGATCTTCCCGAGAAGCGGCATCACTTCATCCAGACGTGAAATAACTACAGATGTGGTGTCTGCAGAGTCTAGGGGCAATTTTGGAAGGGTCTTGAGTCTTCGTTTGGTGAGAGCTTGGTACAGCAGAACAGTCAGACGCAATCTGCGTAGTGTCGAGGCGAGGCGTTCTTTAATCTTCTCAGGGTCGTCACGAGGGATGTTGCTGGAGGAGTTCATAAACTCGTCAAGCATAGCCTGAGTGCTGATATGGGTGTTGTTTATGTCGTTGGCAAGTCCGTCGACTTGATCTTCGGCAGGAGCCTCTTCGCTTGTATCGTTGTCTTCGTCCTCGTCCACCTCATCCTGCTCGTCAGACCATTCCTTCAACTCCTCGAGGACATCTTTCAGCGTATCTCTAAATTGCTCAGCCCTGCGACTCAAATGCCCGACCACGCCCAAATTGGCAAAGCTGATGACCTCGTCGCATGCGCCCCACAGTAGACCCGTTGTAATGATGCTGCCCTTCTCTGCCATGCCACCTGACAAGCCGTTCCGTTTGTCCTGGGGCACAACCTTGCCGTCTTTGGGGATTTTTTCAATCAGTTCCCTCAGCTCTTTGAGAACCCTTCCACATCGCCAGGCAAGATCTCGACGGATGATCTTGGTGTAAAGATCAGCGTGACATTGTTGCACAGCGGTGGCGATGGCTGGTATAGGTTCCTCGATGAGCTGCCTGAGGACCGCAGAGATGGCACTGGGGGTGAATGGCTCGTTGATGATGAAGAGTGAGATTTTGGTTGAGTGAGCTTTAATCAATGTGGCCACATCACGCGCGAGGGCCAGAGTATCCAACTGTTTCCGGTCCGTCACAGAGGCTTCAGAGGCCCATGGATCCAAAGAACGGCCGGAATCGCCATTGGAGTCGACAACATCTTTCAGCGACTTTTCGAAGCCGCTTATAAGCGCAACGGCGTCGTCGATAAGAGAGCTAAGCTCCGCGAGACCTGTTGAAGATTTGGGCGTCATGGTCCTGTAGCAGTCTTCTCGTCCCGAACCGTAACCTGATCAAGAAAGATCCCGAGTACTTCTGCTGAGACGCTGAGTGCAGTCTTACAGAAATTTGGGAATTTGAGAATAGAGGGGCAACTTTTTTCGGATAGAATTCAAGGTTTGGGGTGGCAGGCAAAGGACCCCTGTCCATGACCGTGAAAGTGGACCCCCCTGCAGCTATGATACCGCTCCAAGGTCCAGTCGCCGTGTAAATAGAAGCCAGCTTGACATTATACCCATCAAACATTTGGAGCTTTGTCGTCTTGCACCTCCAATATTCTCGCTGGCCTACATCATCACCTTGGCTGGCTGTTGACTCCATTTATTTTCATGGATGTGCCAGGACTCCGGCATTCCAACATGAGGCACATAGGATTGTCGGCCCTCTTGGGTGCCAGCACACTTGTAGTGGAAGCTGCTGCGGGCTCCGATCTGCCTCGAGGTGTTGGCCCCGAGTGTAAGTAGCCCATTGGATGGTTCTGAATGACTTTGCTACTGCATTTCAGAGGGTGATTTGATATACTTGAAGATGGTCCTGACAATGTCTTGCATAGTTGCCAAGTTTTATACCACCAAAGAGAACACATTCACATGCATTGGGCACCCTTCCGTCTCCATCAAGGCCTCTCAGATCAACGACAACAGCTGCGACTGTCCCGACGGCTCAGATGAGCCCGGCACGTCAGCATGTTCTAGCCTCGACCCTCTCTCCCCTCCCCAACCCCTGCCCGCCTCCCTCACCGGAAGTACAAACACCACAAACGTACTGCCGGGCTTCTGGTGCGAAAACGCCGGTCACATCGGCTCCTATGTACCCTTCGTCTTTGTCAACGATGGTGTATGCGACTATGATCTCTGCTGCGAGGGCAGCGAGGAGTATGCCCATGTTGGCGGCGTCAAGTGTGAAAATCGTTGCGATTCCATCGGCAAGGAGCACAGGAAGCTCGAAGAAGCGCGCAAGGCCGCCAAGGAGAAAGCTGCCAAACGCCGCCGCACTATGGCCAAGGAGGCTAGAGAACTCCGACGCAGAGTGGAGGCCAAAATTACCGCCCTCGAGGAAGAGATCAAGGGCCTCCAGACCAAGAAGGACGAGCTGGAGAAGAAATACAATGAAGTCGAACAGGCGGAGCGGGGCAAGGTTGTCAAGACTGAAGGCCAGGGTGGGAAGCTCGGCGTCCTGGTCGGTCTGGCCAAGAATAGGGTGGCTGAGCTCCGAGACACTCTGAATAAGGTTCTCGACCAACGCGATGAGCTCCAAAGCCGTGTCGACGAGCTGGAGGAGATCCTCAAGAAGTTCAAGGAGGAATACAACCCTAACTTCAATGACGAGGGCGTCAAGGCTGCTGTCAAGGGCTGGGAAGACTACGCTGCCAAGATTGCGGACGTACCACCCTCGGATCTGGTCGAATCTGACATTGTCGAAATTGCGAAGGAGGATAGCGAAACCTCAGGGATCAATTGGAAGGAATTCGACGAGGAAGAGGTGTCCGAGACCGCTATCAGTAAGTACTAACGAATGATCATGCTCATCTCACGTAAAGCTAACGTCCTGCAGTCTACAGCATCGAGGCCTACCTGCCAGAGTTCCTGCGGTCCTTTGTCCACCAAAAGCTCACTCTTCTGCAAGTCTGGCTGATTGAGAACGGCATTATGGCCGACAATCCCACTACAAGCAGCAGCGAGTCCCGTCTAGTTACAGCCGCACGGGAAGCCTTTCAAGCCGTTGCAGATGACCTGGGAAAGAAAGAGAAGACCCTTGGTGATCAGAAGAGCGATCTCGAGAAGGACTATGGGGCGGATGACATCTTCCGCGTTCTCAAGGACAAGTGTGTGTCCACGGACAGCGGCGAATACGAGTATGAGGTTTGCTGGTTAGGTAAGACCAGCCAGAAATCCAAGAAGGGCCACGCCAACACCAACATGGGCAACTTTGTACGGATTGACATGGAGGAGGCCGATGACGAGGAGCGCCTAGACGGCAAGAGCTTGGGAAAGGGCCCGCGCATGGTCTTGCGCTACGAGAACGGCCAAAGTTGCTGGAATGGACCCCAGCGGCGGACCGATGTGTGGCTGGGCTGTGCAGATGCGGACGAGGTCTGGAGGGTGAGCGAGTCGGAAAAGTGTGTCTACAAGATGGAGGTGGGTACTCCGGCTGCCTGCGAGGATGTTCACGAGCCTGGCGTCCGTAGCAAAGACGAGCTCTAGGTTCGACATGACGAGAAACAATCGGTGCATTTACAGAGAGCGGTTTGGAGACTTGTGTGAGGGTCGGCAATGTTGTGTGGCAATACAGGTTATAGATGGACTCCTGGAACTTAAAAGGACAAGCAATTGCTATTGAGGGTATCAAAAGTGTAGTTTGTGCTCTATGTGTGATTTGTCTAAAATCACTTCGTGACAGTGGCATGTGTCTATCCAAAGGTGGTCGCGTAACTGAATTGAAATTGATCAGCCACTGGTAGACGCCACTTTGCGCCTCTTGTTCCTCTCTTCCTGCTCAGCCAGCACCTTCGCTGTGAGTGATGCAGTCATGGCGTTGTTGATGCCACCAACCCGACTAGATGCGTTTGACTTGCTGGGTTTTGTAACCTTCGCCTGGCGCCCTGCTTCTGCATCACCATTTTTCACATCTCCATGTGCGCCATTCGTCTCTTTCTCCTCCGCCTTCCGCTTCTTCTTCTTCAGACTCTTATCCTGTTTCTTGCTATGCGTCAGACCCCTTGCGCGCAAATCTTCCATCCTCTTAGCCAGCTTCACCACCTCAGCATCCTCGACCGGTAATATTGGTATGATGTCCTGCTCCTCAAATGGCTCGCTGCACTCGGGGCAGTTGTGCTCCTGGTCTGTGATCTCCCTAATGGCCACTTCGGCAAACACATGCCCACAAGGCACGATATACACTGCCTTGGTCGCCGGGCCCAGCTCCTTCAAGCTGACCGGACATGCCCACACATCCTTGTCTTTCGTCCCCGTAGGCTGATAACGCTTGAACTTCAACCGAACGATATCCTTTAGGCTCTTGATACCAGTAGCTGAAAAAGTCATGTCATGCCCGTTCGCGCTCTCCTCAACGCCGTCGCCAGCATCGCCAGGCATGAGCCCCTTGAGAATGCTCTCATAGTTATACAGGCGCCCGCGGCAGTCAGAGGCGGTGTTCTCCATATCCAGCGGCTCGGAGGAGAGAGGGTCATGTTCCCATGCGTGGCTGAGAGACTCAAAAGCTGTAGCCTTCAATTCGCTGACAGTCGGGGCGCGCGCAGCGTCTTTGACGAGTTCGCGGCGCTTGGGAATTGAGCCGCCATCATTACCCATGGTGACCAAGGACTTATGTTGATGGTCCAAGAGAGTCAGCAGCGTGTTTGCGGATGTGCGATGGTGGGTTTGCTGGTTTTGCGAAACGGCGCAAGTTGATTGTTGAGTGAACCAGAATAACGTCGTTCCATGTCGCTTGCGCGATTGCGAGTTAAATCGGGACTTACTCTTTTGCTTACAGGGATGAGCAGGCCATGACCTGAGCTTGCAGGGGACCACCTGCAGCTGGCAGGCGCGAGCCGAGACATGGGGTAACAGCTCGGCCGGCATGGCGACCTGACGACTATCCAATTCCACCCTCAGGTCAACAACCTTGGAGTGCCATTGAATCATCCGCCACAACAGCTTGCGCCCAAGCTAGAACTTGTTTGTCGGGGTCGTTTTTTTGTAGACCGGCGAGAGCTCTTCGTACCTTTTCCTGGCTTTCTTTCACCCTTCGCACCTACTCACCTACTCACGCTCCTTTCCGTCCGACAAACGACATACCTTCGCGTCGACACCATCGTTCCGCGCGAGTCTCGAGTCCCTCAGTCGGACTTTACATTACACTCAACGTCTCTCTCTGTCTAAGACACGACGATACTTCTTGATCGCATTTTGCAACTTTCTGTCCATCAAGTGCTAGTACAAGAATGCGATAATCGCCTGCGACGGGCCCATTCGAGGGACAAGCTCTCAACTTCAAACCCAACATGGCGAGCCAATCGTCCCGCCCCCTCGACATCGCCGTCGAGAGCCTCGAGGGCCTAGTGAGGGAAATCAAGTCGAGGACCATAACTGAAGATCAGCGCAAGCGGGTCGCCCTCAAACTCCGAGATGTTGTCGCCGTCTGCCATCGTGGTAAGTGTCGTCACACATGCCCATGCCGTATCTTTGCTTTCAAACTAAACAGGGTCCATCAGATCTGCCTCAGGAGCATTTCACCGTTTTCTTCGGCCAGGTACAGAAAGCCATCAGCAGCCTCATAATTCATGGCAGCGACACGGCCGAGCGCCTTGGCGGCATCTACATTGTCGACACCCTCGTTGACCTCGATTTCATTGATATGCCCACAAAATACACACGTTTCACACAGAGTCTCCGCCAGGTCCTACGAGGCAAGGACATCAACCCTATGCGACCTGCTGCCGAGGTCTTGGGAAAGCTGTGTCGACCAGGCGGGTCTATCATATCCGAGCTGGTTGAAGCTGAGACTAAGAATGCTCTTGAGTGGCTGCAGTCCGATCGCATCGAAGAGAGGAGATACAGCGCCGTCCTAGTCTTGCGCGAGCTCGCCAGGAATGCCCCGACCCTCATGTACGCCTTCATCCCCATGGTCCTGGAGCTGTTATGGGCTGGCCTTAGGGATCAACGCCATCTGATCCGTGCCACCTCGGCTGAGACTGTGAGCGCCTGCTTTCGCATCATGCGAGATCGTGACCAGGAGTTCAAACAGGCTTGGATGGACAAGATGTATCAGGAAGCCAACGTTGGTCTCAAGGCCAGCACTGTCGAGTCTGTCCATGCGTCCCTACTCGTTCTGAAGGAATTGCTCGAACAGGGCGGCATGTACATGCAGGAGCACTACCAGGAGGCCTGTGATATCGTATCTCGTTTCAAAGACCACCGAGATCCGACCATCCGAAAGACTGTGGTTCTACTGATTCCAGACCTCGCTAACTACGCTCCATCTGAGTTTGCAACCACTCGGCTGCATACCTTTATGCTGCATCTTTCAGGCATGTTAAAGAAGGAGAAGGAGCGCAACGATGCGTTCTTGGCTATCGGCAATATTGCCAACGCCGTCAAAAGCGCCATCGCCCCGTACCTCGATGGAGTTCTTATCTATGTCCGCGAAGGATTGAGCGTGCAGTCTCGCAAGCGTGGCTCCGTAGATCCTGTATTTGACTGCATCAGCCGGCTTGCTGTTGCGGTTGGCCAGACGCTGAGCAAGTACATGGAAGCCCTTCTCGGTCCCATCTTTGCCTGCGAACTGACGCCGAAGCTCACACAAGCCCTTGTCGATATGGCTTTCTACATACCGCCCGTCAAAGCTACAATTCAAGAGCGTCTTCTCGACATGCTCAGCAAGGTCCTTTGTGGCCAACCATTCAAGCCCCTAGGCGCGCCACAGCCCAATACTCTGCCATCGGTACCTGTCATCCAAAAAGATCCGAAAGATCCACTCGCCTATGAGCACAGAAAGGCGGAGATAAAGCTGGCCCTGAATACTCTGGGCAGTTTCGACTTCTCAGGCCACGTCCTGAATGAGTTCGTGCGAGATGTTGCTATCAAATATGTGGAGGACGACGACCCAGAAATTCGGGAAGCGGCGGCTTTGACATGCTGTCAACTCTACGTCCGTGATCCTATTGTGAACCAGACGAGTTACCATGCTCTCGCAGTAGTTGGCGAGGTCATCGAGAAGCTGCTGACAGTCGGCGTCTCCGACCTCGATCCAAACATCCGTCGCACTGTCCTTGCCGCCCTCGACGAGCGATTTGACAGGCATCTATCGAAAGCCGAGAACATTCGCACCCTCTTCTTCGCCCTGAACGATGAACATTTCCCTATCAGAGAAGTGGCAATCTCGATCATAGGCAGACTGGCGAGATACAATCCCGCTTATGTTGCACCGTCCCTTCGGAAGACATTGATCCAGATGTTGACCGAGCTTGAATTCTCCGACGTTGCTAGGAACAAAGAGGAGAGTGCCAAGTTATTGTCGCTTCTGGTTCAAAATGCGCAAGAAATAATTCATCCCTATGTGGACGCTATGGTCAAGGTGCTGCTTCCTAAGGCCAGTGACCCGGTACCATCAGTGGCAGCGACAATATTGAAGGCTCTAGGCGAATTGTGTGCTGTCGGTGGAGAAGATATGCTTCCCTACAAGGATGACTTGATGCCCATTATCATCGACGCTTTACAAGACCAGAGTTCGGCCCAGAAGAGGGAAGCTGCCTTGCACACTCTTGGGCAGCTGGCTAGCAACTCCGGCTATGTCATCGACCCCTATCTGGAGTATCCCCAGCTCCTGGAGCTGTTACAGAACAATATCAGAGGCGAGCCTCAACAAGGCCCTCTACGACAGGAGACCATCAAGCTACTCGGTATCCTGGGAGCACTTGACCCTTACAGATATCAACAAGTCGAAGAGCGTACACCTGAGATTCAACGTCGCGTGGAGTCCACAGCCATGACCGATGTCTCTCTCATGATGACTGGATTGACGCCTTCTAACAAAGAGTACTATCCAACGGTTGTTATCAACGCCCTGTTGAATATTCTCAAGGACCATTCTCTCGTCCAATACCACGCTCAAGTCATCGAGGCCATCATGAACATCTTCCGCACCCTGGGTCTTGAATGTGTATCGTTCCTGGATCGTATCATTCCAGCTTTCTTGATGGTGATCCGCAGCACAAGCGGCTCACGGCGAGAGTCGTACTTCAACCAGCTCGCAACTCTTGTTAGCATTGTCCGACAGCACATCCGTAACTTTCTGCCGGAGATCGTGGAGGTCTTGCAGGAATTCTGGGGAGAATCGGCTGCTCTGCAGTCAACAATCCTCACTCTTGTGGAGGCCATCTCTCGTTCCCTAGAGGGCGAGTTCAAAGTCTACCTCGCAGGTCTTCTCCCGTTGATGCTGGGCGTCCTCGAGAGAGAAGTCTCAGTCAAGCGCATGGCCTCGGAGAAAGTCTTGCATGCTTTCTTGGTTTTTGGTTCCAGCGCCGAAGAGTATATGCACCTCATCATTCCAGTGATTGTACGCACGTTCGAAAAGCCTAGTAATCCAACATTCTTGCGCCGATCAGCAATCGAGACTATCGGCAAGATTTCGCGACAAGTCAATTTGAACGACTTCGCCGCGAAGATCATCCATCCCCTTACGAGGATCCTACAAGAAAACGACTTGACGCTCCGAACAGCGGCAATGGACACACTCTGCGCCCTCATACAACAACTGGGCCGTGACTACCTTCATTTCTCTCACACAGTTGGAAAGATATTGAGAGACAACGGAATTCAGCATTCGAATTATGATCTGCTTGTCAATCGCCTCAAAGAAGGTGGCGTTCTTCCACAAGACTTGAGTTCGGAGACGCGTTTTGTCGATCAAGTTGACGCAACGCCTTTTGCGGACCTCGGAACCAAGAAACTCGAAATGAATGCCATTCATCTTAAATCCGCCTGGGACACAAGGGGCAAGTCAACCAAGGAGGATTGGCAAGAATGGCTTCGGCGTTTTAGCACAACGTTGTTGACTGAGTCGCCAAACCACGCATTGAGGGCATGTGCCCAGCTTGCAAGCGTCCACTTGCCGCTAGCAAGAGAGCTCTTCAACTCGGCCTTTGTGAGCTGCTGGAGTGATTTGTATGAGTCGTTTCAGGAAGAGCTCATACTGAATCTCGAAAACGCCATTAAGTCTGAGAATGTCACTCCAGACCTTCTCAATCTGCTCCTTCATCTCGCCGAGTTCATGGAACATGATGACAAGGCCCTACCGATTGACATTCGGGTCCTTGGTAGGGAAGCAGCTCGTTGCCACGCCTATGCGAAGGCATTGCACTACAAGGAGCTAGAATTCCTCCAGGATCAGAGCAGCGGTGCTGTGGAGGCTTTGATCGTCATCAACAATCAGCTCCAGCAGTCTGATGCTGCTATCGGCATTCTTCGCAAGGCTCAACTCTATAAGGATGGTATACAGCTGCGCGAGACCTGGTTCGAAAAACTCGAGAGGTGGGAGGAGGCTCTGGCCTTTTACGACAAACGTGAGGCGGAGCTTCCCGAGGATGTCGCAACGCCGGTGGAAATTGTGATGGGTAAAATGCGCTGTCTGCATGCCCTGGGCGAATGGGATGCTTTGGGACAGTTGACCAGCGATACCTGGGCCAATTCATCCCCTGAAGTACAGCGTTTGATCGCCCCTCTCGCTACTGCGGCTGCCTGGGGTCTTGGCAAGTGGGATACCATGGACAATTATCTCCAGTCTCTCAAACGATTCTCTACAGATAGAGCGTTTTTTGGGGCCATCCTCGCCCTTCACCGCAACCAGTTCAGAGAAGCTACTCAGAACATCGAACATGCCCGGGAGGGACTCGATACAGAATTGAGTGCCCTTGTCAGTGAATCCTACAATCGGGCGTACCAAGTCATTGTTCGGGTTCAGATGTTGGCGGAACTAGAAGAACTCATTGTCTACAAGCAAACGGATGAGAAGAAGCAAGCCACGCTACGACGAACATGGGAGCAGCGTCTCAAAGGCTGTCAGAGGAATGTCGATGTCTGGCAGAGAATGCTACGACTTCGAATGCTGGTCATCGCTCCCACAGAAAACATGCATATGTGGATCAAATTCGCCAACTTGTGTAGAAAGTCGGGCCGGATGGGTATCGCCGAGAAGTCGCTGAAGCAACTTGTTGGTAGTGATGCTCCTTTGGAAACCATGATCCCATTCTGGAATGAGCGCAGCACAACACGGTCGAATCACATTCCGAATCAAGTCGTCTACGCTGTTCTAAAATACCAGTGGGAACTCGGTCAGCAAGCGGCTTCCAAGGGGTCTGAAATCTCGGAGAAGGCGCTGAGATGCCTTAGTCTCTTCACTGCAGAATCGGCTAAGAACTTCGAATTTGCCAGGGCTGGGACACATGCACAAGCGAACGGCGATCCTGCATTCATGTCTCATGGATACGGTTTCCCCGACCAGGTGAACCAAGATGGCTATCCTGCAAACTATCCTCCACGAATGTCGGTTGACGATGCTGTTCTTCTTGCAAAGTGCTATCTCCGCCAAGGAGAGTGGATGATTGCACTCAACAAGGATGATTGGCAGCACACCCACGTCCGGGAGATCTTGACATGCTACTCGAACGCTACTAAGTATAACTCGCGATGGTACAAGGCATGGCATGCGTGGGCTCTAGCCAATTTCGAGGTCGTTCAGGCCATATCAGCCCGAGCTGACGGGGCACGCATCGACCATGCTATTGTTGCCAATCACGTCGTCCCTGCTGTGCATGGCTTCTTCGAGTCAATCGCACTCTCTGAGGGAAGTTCCTTGCAAGACACCTTGCGTCTTTTGACTCTCTGGCTGGGACATGGCGGTTACTCGGAGGTCAACTCTGCCGTGACTGAAGGCTTTACCCATGTCAGTGTCGACACCTGGCTTGAGGTCATACCACAATTGATCGCGCGCATCAATCAACCCAACAAGCGACTTCAACAGTCGGTCCACCATTTGCTCGCTGATGTCGGAAGAGCACATCCACAGGCACTCGTCTATCCCCTTACCGTGGCCATGAAGTCCTTCGAGGGCAGCCGCCGATCACGGTCTGCGGCGCAGATTATGGATAGTATGCGGCAGCACAGTGCTAAGCTCGTAGAGCAGGCCGACCTTGTCAGCTCCGAACTCATTCGAGTGGCTGTGTTGTGGCATGAACTATGGCATGAGGGTCTTGAAGAGGCATCGCGTCTATACTTTGTTGTCCACAACATCGACGGCATGTTCGCAGCGCTCGAGCCATTACATCAGCTCTTGGACCGTGGCCCAGAGACCCTCCGAGAGATCTCCTTCGTGCAGACTTTTGGGCGGGATCTCACTGAAGCCAGGGAATGGTGCAGGCAGTATGAGGGCACCCACGACATCAACGACCTCAACCAGGCCTGGGATCTTTACTACCAAGTCTATCGGCGCATCTACCGGCAGCTGCCGCAAATGACTTCCCTAGAGCTGACGTATTGTTCACCCAAACTACTTGAAGCTAGAGATCTGGATCTCGCAGTACCCGGCACTTACAAGAGCGGCCAGCCCATCGTTCGCATCATGTCTTTCGATACGACGTTTAGCGTTATCAGTAGTAAACAGCGTCCAAGAAAGCTCAACATCAATGGAAGCGATGGTGTATCTTACACCTTCCTGTTGAAGGGTCACGAGGACATACGACAGGATGAACGTGTTATGCAGCTTTTCGGCCTATGCAACACGCTTCTCGCTAATGACTCGGAGTGCTATAAGCGTCACTTGAACATCCAGCGGTACCCTGCCATTCCACTCAGCCACAGCTCTGGTCTGCTCGGGTGGGTACCAAACAGTGATACAGTACATATGCTGATCAGGGAATACCGAGAGAGCCGCAAGATCCTTCTGAACATTGAGCATCGCATAATGCTGCAGATGGCGCCAGATTATGACAATCTGACACTCATGCAGAAAGTTGAGGTTTTTGGGTACGCACTGGACAACACCACTGGACAGGACTTGTATCGTGTCTTGTGGCTGAAGAGCAAGAGCTCTGAGGCCTGGCTAGACCGTCGCACCAACTACACCCGGAGCCTGGGTGTCATGAGCATGGTGGGATACATCTTGGGTCTCGGTGATCGCCATCCGTCCAATCTGATGCTGGATCGAATCACCGGCAAGATCATTCACATTGATTTCGGTGATTGCTTTGAGGTTGCCATGAAGCGAGAGAAGTACCCCGAGAGAGTGCCTTTCCGTTTGACTCGCATGCTCACATACGCAATGGAGGTCTCCAACATTGAGGGAAGTTTCCGCATTACTTGCGAGCATGTGATGAGAGTCTTGAGGGACAACAAAGAGAGTGTGATGGCGGTTCTGGAGGCAGTAAGTCAACCCGTGTATTTTGACCTGACGTCGCAGACATGGCCAGCTTCCACTAACAACATCTAGTTTATTCATGATCCCCTCCTAACATGGCGCCTGACCAGCGCCGCAAGCCCCGCAGGACCAAATTTCACCTCGGAGCGTGAGGAAGCCCTTGTCGGCGCACAAGCCAATCGCGGTCGGCGCGCGTCCATCCTCGACGCCGACCCCGCGGCGCTCCGAGCCGCTCAAGCCGCCGTCAGCAGCAGCAACAATGTTCCGACAGGCTTCGACCCGATGGGTGGTGGCGGTCCTCCGATGGGAGGTCCGCTGGCTGGCGGGCCACCAGGGGCCCGGTCTCGTGCGCGCACAAACTCGTCTGCTGGCATGCTGCCGGCTAGTATAGACGTCAATGGGGGAACAAATGGCCAGGACCCGACTGAGATACAGAATGCGCGTGCGCTTGAGGTGCTCGATAGAGTGGCGCAGAAGCTAACTGGAAGGGATTTCAAGCAAGGCGAGGAGTTGCCGGTGCTGGAACAGGTAGACAAGTTGATTGTGGAGGCTACGAAGTTGGAGAATCTTTGCCAGCATTATATCGGTTGGTGCAGTTTCTGGTGAGCTGAGCAACAATTATGATTTGTCTGGTGCGGCGGAAAAAGGGATGCATTGCAGCTGATAGTTCGCATGGAGTTTTGTGTGACGGGGTCAATCCTAGGGGTCATCGGCAGGACAGGCGCGAAGAGGTGTTTTTGATGTTGATGGATTTTTTGTCCATCATTGGTTGCTAATTCTTTCGCGCTGTATTTGAATGCCGAATTACTAGCCATTCGACGTCAGTTGTAGAGACTCATAAGTTGTTTAAGGCATCTATCTGCCACCGCTCACCAGTACCTTTGCCCTGGACTTGCTGTAGTGCTGCTGCTATCTGACGTGGGGCAATCTGGACTGATACCAATGGCATATTACTGAAAACAACGGGGAAATTCAATCAGCGTAGATTCCTTCACGCAAATCAGGCGAAGCAGTCCAAACGGTTCTCTTCTCTAATATCCGTGCCATGACCGCCCCAACCCTCGATTCGACCGTTCTACCTGACTGAAGCCGTGATTGGCTACTAAGAGAGGGTTTGGCCCAGTTTTCGCTGGGTGAGTTTACATCCCAAGATGCCAAGATATTGAGATCTCGACGTTAGGCCTACGTTCACAAAGTGGCTGCTCTTCACCTACAACTCACAACTCGGAAGAATCCCAGGGCTCGAGCCGTCGTTCAGTGATTATGCGGGCTTTCGCGCGAAACATTCTTCACAGACATCAACATCATCATCATCATCATAATCATCACGGTCACGATGAACACCACATCAACCAGGACAGTTCGCCGACACAATCTCGCAGCCGGATGGTGTTTGCCCATTACATGGTAAGACAATTCCCCCCCTCTCCGCCCTCCTCACCCCTTTGCAATAGGTTCTGCTCGCGGGCTTGAGCACGCCCCTAATTTCTAACTCCGCCTCAGGTAGGCCTTACATATGGCCAGACCTTGGAAGACTGGGCGAGGGAGATGAAACTGGCGCACTCGGCGTGCATCGACGGCTTTGCGCTCAACATTGGTCCCTCGGACCCTTACACCGTCCCGCAGCTGCGGCACGCGTTCGACGCCGCCTCTGAGCTCTCCCAGCAAGGCCGCGCATTCACGCTGTTTCTCTCCTTCGACATGGCCTGTGGGGAATGGAGCATTGAGCAAGTCGTGGAGCTGATTACTGAATTTCGATTGTCGCATGTGTACTACGCTGTCGACGGGCTGCCGTTTGTGTCTACCTTTGAGGGGCCTGGGTGGGCGGAGAACTGGGAGGCGGTGAGGCGATCGACTGGCGGGATTTACCTGGTGCCGGACTGGAGCTCGCTCGGCCCGGAGGGTGTGGGAAGGAAGTTGGATGTGATCGATGGTGCGTTCTCGTGGGCTGCGTGGCCGAGGGCGGGGGAGGGGAGGATCACGACGGTGGAGGACGGGCTGTACAGGAGGGCGTTGAGGGGTAAGGCGTATATGATGGGTGTCAGTCCGTGGTTCTACACGAGTAAGTGAGATTGAGGTGTTGAGGACTCTTGTTCTCCCAGCTGTCCTCTGATTGCACATTGCTGACCGCTTGGTGATCGCAGGACTACCCCAGTGGAACAAGAATTGGCATTCGTCCGGCGAAAGCTTATGGTTTGATCGATGGGCGCAGATCCTCGAGCTGAAGCCTGACTTTGTCCAGATCATAACGTGTAAGTGACAAATTACCTTTTCATCCTGATCAAGAATGTATAGTTGAATTGACGATCATGTGCACGCGCACATAAACAGGGAATGACTTTGGGGAGTCAAGCTACATTTGTGACCCCGAACGTCCATCGCAGGTCGTCCCTGGTGCGTCCGAATACGTTGATGAGTATTCGCACGCGGCTTTCCGCGCGACGCTGCCCTACTTTATTAAAGCGTACAAAGCGGGCAGAGATTCGATGAATTTCGCGCCCGAGGAGGATTGTGCCATTGCTTGGTATCGGACGACCCCAGCTGCTGGAGGCCCAGATGGAGGTCAGTTTATTTTTTTATTTTTTTTATTTTATTTTTTTGCTCGCGCCGCACTGCTTGTTGATCAATCCCTTTTCTTTTTCTGCAGGTATTGGCTCATTGATCTAATTAAACATTCTTATTAGGTACCATTTGGGGCCAGGGCGGTTGCCACTCAGCCAGCGTAGGAGTTAGAGATGTAGTGTCGGTGTTGGCGATTACCAGAGAACCTACCAGTGTCACCATTGGTATAGGCGACTCTTTCCAAGAGCTTCGGACACATCATAAGCACGGTCATGTGCACTTCTTTGAAGTGCCAGTCCAGGGAAACACTGGGCCGGTGACGCTCAGCATGCATGGGAGATCGTCTACAGGTCCGGACATCCGCGATGGCTGTTCTCCTCATGGGTATACTGTGTTCAATTGTGCTGCTATTCAAGTATGATTGTGGAGCAAAGTGAAAATTTGGACTAGGTTCACATAAAATGGCGTGGGAGGTTTTGCTGGGCAGGAATCATGAAACCTTGGTAGACATTTCGAAGCAGTACAAACTGACACACACATTCATCTATGTCCTGATCATATCTAATCATACCAGATAGCGTTCATACCAAATCCTGGCTCTTGGATCCGACACCTCGCCACCCTCGCAAGGAACTCATCCTTCCACCTGTAAATCTCGACCCATCCTTCCTGATCATCCGTGATGGCCAACCACTCATCACTCCAATCACACGGCGCCACTGCATTTGAGTGGCCTCCACTGGTGGGCGTGGGATTCAAACATATCTGCCGCTCGATGCTTCCGCACGACCGCAGCTTGAAGGCGGCAATGTACCCTGTCAGATCGAAGCTGTTGGACCGCGCCGTGGCGAAGAGGTACTCGCCCGAGAAACTCAGCGAGCACACGTCCGAACGATACAGGCCCTTTCCTGTCTTTGGGTCCTTGGTTGGAATTCCCGGTGGGATGAGCGGGTAGCTATGGTGTGTGTAGACGGGCGTGTGGGTCGCTGGGTCGATGACATACTCGCACAGCCTGTTGCCGGCTTCCATCAGAGCGTACAGGTACTGGCCTGTGGGGTGGATGGCCACCCAGCGCGGGTGGTCGCCCGGATCGGGGGCGTCAACAGAGCCGACCAGCTCGACCGTGCCGTCCGGGTTCTTGCGGTGGGTCCATAGTTTGTTGGCGGTCAGGTCAGCGGAGTAGAGATATGTCTCGGTCGGGTCGAAGACCATGCCGTGGATGCCCGTATTAGGCTGGTACGGGTAGTTCTGGGTATTCTGCGCTAGAGCTCCGGACTCGCTGACGGAAAAGACATTGCCATAGCCAGCGTGGTTGTAGAAAGGGTTGGCATATACATGGTAGGGCGGCTGGCGCGCGGCGAGGAGGAAGATGGCGCGAGTGTTTGTAGATGCGTCGCTGGCTTTGGGATCGCCGCCTATGGGGTGCGAAGCCTCGTGGATGATCTCTGTGGGCGACTTGACCGCGAAACTGGACCATTTCTTCATGGCGGAGCCATAGATGTTCTTTTTGGCATGCTATTGCGAAATATTAGAACAAAGCTCGCTCTTATACCACTCCTGAGAACCAATTGTTTCGGAGCGGGAGTTCACACTCACGTCAAAGGTCATCCATGATATCGGCTCATCCTTTGGTATTTCAGTCCTCTTGATGAGCTTCAATTCAAGTTTCTCATCGTCAAACTGAACAGTGAAGATGGCGCCTGGAGGAGTCCAGGTACCGATCATGAGGTGGTGAAGAGGCATGTTGGATCGCTTTCGGCAAGTAGTGCCGGAAAAGAAACGGGCGAAGCTCTTCACTTTGAACGTTGACAGTCGAATTGGGGGGGGGGGGAGGGGGAGAGAGTGTTTATCGTTCAAAGAATGGAGGAGGAGAACCTGACATAATAGTCAACTCACCAGGTAGAGTGCTAATGCAAGGAAAGGCAGGAAAAGAGAGGGCAGAAGGGGACCAAAGTTTGAGAGCTTTACAGTCTATTCGCAGGGACAGTCATGGGAAAGAAGACTAAATAAATGATAACATCGCAACAACGTTTGCCCCGCGATATCAGTTGAATGCCCCTAGAGCTTCAGCAGCTACCCCTGTCCATACATCCCTACCCGACGAACCGCGGGGGACCGAGGATGAACGTTCAGACGGGCCCCGGGTGAAAAGACCGATCATACCTCACTTGTAATTGTTCGTGGACCGGAGAGATATAAGTCTTGTAATTTCCCTAATCTTTGTGTATAGAATGTATTTTAAATTACTTCATATGAGCAGCAATCAAAGGTCCTTTTTTAAGGCCGATGATAGAATCTGGAGCCTGACTGCTACTTATACATACACACGGACAACTTGCTGGCCTCCAAAAGCCGGCTAAAATATCATCCCTCCATACAGAATGCTGTCCGAGTACAGGCCACTGTCAAAATAACCCCACACAAGCCCGCCTCCACATACAAAAGATCGGGTCTTTACCCCAGATTCTGAAAACGTCCAAACCAAAATCCGCTGAAGACTCGTGATAGCTGAGTACATTGGCTCCTAACTTCCACAAAATAGATGCAAGGAGCTTAAAGTTGGTCAACATTGCTTGGCTCCACGACATTTCGCCGGTGGAATTCGCCGAATGGCATGTCGATTGACTTCGGCTATGGAAATCGGGAGTTGGGAGCTGTCTTCTTCGTGTCTGCGTTGATGTACCCTCAGCACGTCGTTAGCTACCTCACTCGGCTAATCCGACCACTTGAGGTTGGATGTAGACGAAGCACCCAACAAGCTGATCACGCCAAAGGTCTCATCCCGAATGCAAACATGGCGAAACGATACTGGAAGGGCGCGCAGACGAGACAATGCGCGAGGTAGCGTCGACGCCCATGGCGAATTCCTTCAAGAATGAGCTTCTTGAACAAAACGCACCACCGACCGTATGTTCTGATTCACATATACTGAAAATGCAATTCCATAGCCCCGATAATGATACATGCATGCTAATATCACTCCCCGCGGCCTCAAATAATTCCCCCGCCCTCTCCCAAACGTGTATGGACTGGGTACCTAAAAAAACGTTCCTCGGGCCAGAGCACCTCGACAGTCGGGCCACTACAACCACAATCCGCTCACCACAAGCCCGGTAACAAGCCTCCCTAGGACTTGCCCTTTCTCTTCTTCCTGCGATTCTTCTTCTTGCTTGCCGAATTGCCATTGCCACCCTCGTTGTCATTGCTCCCTCCTTTCTGTCCATTCGCATCATCCTGAGCCCCATGGGGGGAAGAGTGGCCGCTGCCAGATCCTTCCCCGTTCTGACCCTCTGTGGGCGACAACACGAGGCTGACGCGACTAGCGGACTTGCTGTGCTGCTCTTCCTCGTCCTCGTTCGAGCTTGTCATGCCCAGCACCGTCTTCCGAATGCCGCGAGTCTCAACGACTTGCTCTGTGATGCTACCACTGCGGGCAAAGAGGCCTTTCCTATGGCCGTACGGGCCTGACTCCGGGGGCTCTATCTCGCTACTCGAGCTGGTGGACTTTTTCGTTCGCAACTCCGGTACGTTGGGGGTTGCTGCTGCTGGCAAGTCCGTGGTGCTGGCGTGCGCTGATGTTTGTGTGGCTTGATCCTCTTTCGGTGCTGGATCGGCCGCTTTGGTCGGGGGAAAATATGGCGTCGAGTTGCTCAGACTGCGTGATAAGTTTGTGGCTCCAGTGGCACCGTACTTTTGTGCGAGGGCGAGAACGCCGTCTTTAGGAGTGATAGCGCCTCGCAGGAGCGAGGTCGTTTCGTCGCCCTCCGCCTCTTCCTCTTCGTAATGCGGGACCTCGGGAATCACTTCGTCCGCCACAGAATTTGGCGGAGGCTGCTCATGCACAACCACACCAGGCTTGATCTTGACAGTTGTCGACCGGGTCACCTTTGGGTTGGAGGCCCGATTCGATGGACCGAGGTGCTTCAGATGTTGCTTGATATCATCAAAGCTTGCCCGGACAGGCACATTTTCCATCCTTCCATCGATTCCGGCTGAACTCCTGCGCAATAGGAGAGTACTCGTCATTGGGCTACCGGATCGATCACGGGGTTTGCTAGCATCGGACACGGGATTTATTGCCGGCCTTTGACTGTCTTTTTGTCGAGTTTCTTCGACGCCAACCTTGGTATCTTCACTAGATTTGGCGTCATCTCCATCCGCGATGGGCTTGCCACTGTGCGAAGACCGGCGCTGGAATCGCGCCTTGGGGGCTGGTGCCATTCGGCGGATGGCTTTGTGTACGTCAATGTATACATCAGACTCGTCGATGATTTCCCTAGTAGAACTGTCAGTGGACGTGAAACATACAGACTTTTTAAATAAAAACTTACTCTCCAATCAGTTCCTCAATGACGTCCTCCAGGGTGACCACACCAAGGGCTCCATGGTCGTCTCCGGGGGAATCGGACACCAAGACCATGTGCGATTTGCCTTCCTGGAAGAAATTGATAATATCCAAGCAGCTTGTTTCAGGCCTTGTCTCGGGCAAAGTGGCCAGAGCAAAGTCCCTCACCTTCATGCAATCCTCTGGGTCGTAGGTGATGAGAATCTTGACCAACAACATCCCTATGAAGTTTGTAGGGTTGCCAGCCTCGTGGATAGGTATACGCGAGTATCCAGCGCTCAAAATCATGTCGATGGTATCCTCATCGAGGACCGTGTCCTCGGACATGACGAAGACATCATCCATAGGGGTCATGACGTCGTGAACAGGTTTCTCCTTTAGGTCGAGAACGGCGGCAATAATGGTGACTTCATCCTGGTTGAGACGCTCCTGAACATCGCCCAACGTTCGGTGCAGGGTGACCAAGGTCTTGAGACCGCTCTTTTTGTAGACTGTGCCATGGTCCTCGCCCAAAGCCCAGTCGAGCAGCTTCGCGGTGGGCCATGCAACAGGAGCCATGAGGTACATGAGGAACAGGACGGGCTTGGACATGTAGCCACCGATGGCCAGGCCATATCTAACGCAGACAGATTGGGGAACGACCTCGCCGAAAATAACTAGAGGCAAGCAGAGTCTGGTCAGTATTCCTGGTGTATAGTGGTATCCACGGTCACCGTGCATAGCTTGAACATGAAGCTATTGCCAAGCCGAATTCCGGCACTCACCAATCAAGACAGTGGATCCAATGACAGCAGCCACGCCCCCACCAAGACAGCGGTCAAGCACGACAGGCAGCGTCTCGTTCACAATGACATTGCTAAGGAGCAGTGTGACCAAAACCCAGTGTTTTCCCTTCTCCAGGAGCTGAAAGACTCTTTTGGCGTTCCTCTGCTGAGAGTCATGGGGATCTTTAGCGATAACTTGTAGGTAGATGCTGTCCTGGCCCATCAGAGCGATGGTCAAACCGGCAAAAGCACCACCGAGGAGGACCAGGAACATGGAAGCAACATAGAGAATCCAGAGCTCGGTGCCTGGCTCCTCCTCGTTGCCGTCGTGAAGCTTCTCCATGATACTGACAGGGGCAGCTGAGGCGCCAACGGCAAAGAGAGTTTTGGAGAGGGCGAGGATAGCGGGACGGAAGGCCATCAGCGGATGGGTGGAAGGGTGGTGTTGACGCATGGTCGCAGCGTTTGGTCGCGTGCGCAGCGACGAAGCTATGTTGAGGTTCACGCGACGTCGAACTCTGGATTTCCTCCTGCAAACGCACACAAGTGCAAATCGTCAGCTTTTTGCTTCTCTTGACGACAATTGCCCTGACAGATGGGGAAAATCAGAAAGCTACTGACTCCTTTCTGCGCCTGAGAATTGGCGATAGATGAGAGGTAGGCCAGGCAAGACCGACCGCGAGGCAGGCGTTGGTTGAGGGGGAGCGGTACGACTCGGACGAGAAAAAGAGCTCACAAAAATGTAACAGAAGACGATATTACCAGGAGTCAGCTGCCTGCAGGCTGCTGCAGTGCAACTTGGGGCAAGGTCCACACCTCGAACTACAGCCGAAGTAGTTCGTGCAAGCGGCGAGAGACCCCGGTTTATCTCATGGCGCAGTCCGCGGCAAGACCTGGAATCCCTGGCCTGGTCAGCTCCAAACAGTCCTTTCGGAGAGGAATACCTAGCAGAGCATTCCTCCCCCCCCCCACCCCACAGCGGGAAACGATGACGACTGTAGCGGCTCCAATGTAATGTCGCACTGTGATTGGTTCAGTTAGCACCTCCCAGCAATTGAATTTCCAGTGACAGCAGCTCGCTGAAGGTCCGAGGTCCGCTTGCCGAGACAGCGGGTCCCATTCAATAAGAAACCGTTGAACATGAGATTCTGCAACTTTCATCTGTTCCATTTTTTGCTTGTGCAACATGTTTGGGATTGAGAATTGCTTGTTTGCATGGGACAATCATTGGCTACACATTTACATGAAGATTCATATATACATATATTTATCCTGATCAATTATCAGTGGTACGACGAGAGTCAATGACCACAAGCCACATTAATCCGCCATGACCTGATATATCGTGATGTTTTCATGTCCTCGAATCAAGAGTTCTCAAATCTACATCTTGCCCGTGAAACGATCGACTCTTTAAATTATCTAGTATCGAAACAAATGATGGGGGGCCAATATCAACCTGCAGCTGCAGGCTAGTGTCCGATGTGGTGATCGTGGACTTGCTTATGCTTAGAAACATGTTTAAATTCTACCATCCAGTAGGCCCGGGTTTAGTCTTTTACTGTAAATGCTCGCCCCCACATCTTCTTGAAGTATCATGCACAGAAATGCAACGCGTGATTTGTCAATCAGCCAATCCAGCGATGATCATCACAGCTTCACCAAGTTGACATCCAAAATGCCCTCAGACCGCCTCAACTGCTCAAGCACCTCCTTCGTCACATCACCACCCACTCCAAGAATCATCAACGCCTCCGTCTCGCCCTTCCTCTTCTTCACCCCGTTGCCCTCTCCAGCTGCAAGTACCGTCTGATCCAAGCTTGCCACCTGCATGAAATTGATATTCACACCATGGCTTCCCAGGATCACGCCCACATCGCCAATCTTTCCCGGCTCATCATAGTTGTGCAACAGCAACATCGTACCCTCAGGAACAAAATTTGCCGTGAACTTGTCCAACCGACTGATATACACCGCCTGCCCGCTCACAAATCCTTCAATCACCTGTTCTGCACCCTCGCCCCCAGCATACGACCGCAGGGTCACCAAGCTCGCATACACCATCTCCTTGCCCTCGCGCGCATGTGTCTCGCTGATACTGATTCCCTTCTCCTTTGCAATCAGCCCCGCATTCACAATGTTCACATCGCGCCCTCCACTGTCGCTGATACTGCTCATCAACCCCTTCACCAGCGCCGCCATCAGCGGTCTCGTATTCGAGACCCCCGCCAGCTCGCCCTGATAAATGAGCTCAAACCTCCGTCCACCAATCATGCCACCCCGCTCACCGACAAAGTGCTGTGTGTAGAGATCGCCCATACGTTCAACGAGGCCGACGAAGGGCTGCAGCTTGCGATATTCTTCGGGCAGCATGAGCGGAATGTTCACGGCCTCCCTAGGCATATCGCCATGTAGCACGTGCACAACCTTGGTACACACGTCGAGGGAGACATTCTCCTGGGCCTCAACCGTCGAAGCCCCAAGGTGCGGTGTTGCCACTACCTTGGGGTGCGACGCCAGCTTCTCGGCTGTAGACCCAGATTCAATGGGCTCGCTGGTGAAAACGTCGATACCGGCACCTGCGATGCTGCCTTCGTCAAGGGCTTTGATCAGGGCTTCTTCGTTGTATATCCCACCCCTGGCCTGGACAAGTGTTAATTCCCTCGCTGTGTAGACATAGTCACCCCAATATGTACCCAGCCCACTGTAGTGGCATAAACAGCCGTAGATCTTGCACCAGCATGTGAAGGGGCCATGGTGCACGGGAATACAGAGCACTCCATCGTCCAAGCTTCCAGAGGGCATCTCCCTTGGCAGAGAATAGGCAAAGTTTGGGAAGGAAATCGAGAGTCACTCACCACATTCAAAACTCTACCCGACTTCTTCATCATCGAAAACTCCTTCTCCCCTAATAGATTCAAGGTACTCGCCGCCAACGGTGTATGGATGGTCAGAAAATCAACCACGGGCAATAAATTCTCCAAGCCAGCCACCATCTCCACGCCCTTTTGTCCCACGACATCAGCACTCATGTAAGGATCCACGCCAAGAACCTATTGTATATTAGTGTCCAACTGAACTGGAATAAACGATAAACGATTCCTGAAGCAGAATGCCGACCGACTCACCTTCATACCCAACCCGATAGCCATCCTCGCAACCTCCATCCCGACTTTGCCCAACCCAACGATCCCCAAGGTCTTGGAGCCCACCTCAACGCCGACGAGCTTGCCCCTCTCCCACTTCCCTGCCTTTACGCCAGCATCAGCCTTGCCTACGTTTCTCGCTGTGGCTAGAAGGAGGGCAATGGTGTGTTCCGCTGCAGCGAGGATGTTGCCAGCGGGCGAGTTCACTACAATGATGCCGCAAGATGTTGCTGCCTTGACATCGATATTGTCGACGCCTCTGTATGAATGTCCCAAGGGTGAGTGATTTGTTTTGAAGGGCGAATATAGACACGTAATAGGAGTTGCCACGCTACCTCTTCCTAGACCCACTGGTATTGCAACAGGATGTGGTAAGAGGAAAGGAAATTCAGAAAGTCAGAAAGTACGTACACGCCCGCGCGAGCGACAACTCGCAGCTTGGACCCCGCAGACAAAACCTCCGCTGTGACTTTTGTCTCGGAACGGACTATGAGGGCGTGATACGAAGGGATCAGATTCAGCAGCTCGTCGGCCGAAAGACCGCCGGGACGATTATCGACAGTGAAGCCGGCATCAGTGAGGAGGGCAAGACCGTCAGGAGAGAGCTTTTCCGGGACCAGAATTCGGGAAGGGGTTTCATCCACGGTCGAGCCTGAAGATGAGGGTGGATGGGCGGAAGGAGACATGATTGGAGGGGTTCAACGTGTTGTGTTGTATTCTCCTATATGGGAACTATGTGTAGGCAAAGAGTGCCTTGGGTATGTAAACCAAAGAATGGCAGACGGTGAGGATAGGCTAGCTATTCAAAGTGGGAGTATGTATGGGGACGACTGTCTTCTTCCTGACGTGAAAGGATGAAGTAAAACTCTCTGTAGGAAACATAAAAACACCAGAAAAAATGGAAGAAAATGCAAGTGCCAGCGATACCGCTGCATCTTCCTGCGTGACACGTCTTCAGACGCAGCTAGATGCAAGTGAAAGATACCACCAGCCATCACCCAAACACCCGCGCTGTGCCCTCCCCCATCCCATGTTATTACGCCAGCAACCTATAAGGAAGCATGAAAGGCGAGCTGAACAGAAGTCGCTGCAGCTAAAGTACACCGTCAGTAGGCTTCCGTGCCCCGGGGTGCGGAGTTAAGTGAGACAGATTGACCCCTCCTCAAAATGATTTCCCCCAGCTTTTCGTGTGTGTTTCCCCATGGGGAACCGTGTGGGAGGTGGGCTAGTGCACGTCAGCCGGCCTGAAACATAGGTACATTTTGAGATCATTGCTTTTTCTTTGGAGTGGAATGAGGGGGCGCGACGTGTCAACGCAGATTCAGGCAATGTACATGCGAATTTGTTGGTTATTGGATTTTGGGAAGTCATGCCTGAGTTCCAACATGTCGCTTTCGGGCATCAAATTGCGGACGCAAGCGCAAAGAGTCAGCTTCAGAAGTATGATGTTATGCGAGAAGAATTCATCAGAAGGAAACAAACCCTTGAAAGGTCTTTGAACCCTTGCATGCCCACCAAACTGACCTCCTTGCGATGCAGACTGAACAAGGCAGCTTCAGTCCGATTCCATGACGTTGACAACGTTGCATCACTGTGCTGAGCAGTCTGACAGATGTACAACAAAAGCCTTTTTCGCAACATATGATTGACCGTTCAAAATTGGCCTGCGATTATTACTTTTCCTCGAATTTCCCCCAAGGCGGTCTCTACGCCTAAAAGTTCTCTTTTCCAGTGAACTTCTCGTTCTGCACAACCTCGATCCAATATCCATCAGGGTCCAACACGAAAGCCACGTTCTTCATACGGCCATCTGTCAATCGTTTCTTCCAATTGACGTTCAGGCCCTCAAAGCGCTCACACGCGGCGTCGATGCTGTCGACAGAGACACCTGTATCAAGTTAGTCAAACTATCTGCGCAGCCTGCTCTCTCAAATTCAAGTGAACTCACAGATGTGCCCGAATCCCTGCGGCTGGTCATTACCACTGTGATACTTGAAACCCTCGTCCTTCTCCGTGCCATGGTTCCACGTCAGCTCCAGCAGGCCCTCGCGATCCGCTGTGCTGCCCTGCGGCGCGCCCTGCTTGCCCGGGTAGCCCAAAAAGTACAGCGTGAAGCCGGCGGAGGGGTTGCCACCCTCCCGGAAGAGGGTCATGCCCATAACGTCCTGGTAGAACTTGAGGGACTTCTCGGCGTCCTTGACACGAATCATGGTGTGATTCATGCGGTAGGTGGAGATGTCTGTCTCTTTGACATTTTCGGTCTCCTCAACGGGCTTGCGGCCAATCACTTCAACCCCTGTGGGGAGTTAGTACAGTTGCACGGCTGCTCAAGGAGAATGGTGAGATTGCGCACAATATCCGTCGGGATCAAGGGCAAAAGCAATGTTCTTCATGCGCCCGTCTGTCAACTTCTTCTGGAATTTGTAGCCAGCATCCTCAATCCTTTGGCACGCAGCTTGGATGTTGTCCTGTAATTATGGGGTCAGCCAGTTCGTCGTGAGAGAGCCCGTGGCTACAGACTGGGTGGGAGCTTAGCACTTACAACGCTGATGCAAGTGTGTCCAAATCCGCGATGAGGCTCGGTGTTGCCGTTGTTGATCTTGTACTCTGGATCATTCTCGGTGCCGTAGTTGTGAGTAAGTTCAATAAGACCCTCGCGGTCCCAGACCCCATTGCCGTGGGACAAAGCATTAGGCGAGTCGTAGCCCAGAAAGTACAGATCGAACTTAGCGTCGGGAAATTCTAGCTTTTTGACAACAGTCATGCCAAGGTGCTCGTAGAACTTGACGGAAGCCTTGGGGTCCTTGACACGGATCCTGAATGAGAGGATCAATATATTGTATAGTCCGGGGGCCGGAACGGGTGAGAAGAGTTGTGTGGTGCTCACATGGAGTGGTTGAACTTGTAGTTCGAGGTATCTGTAGTGGCAGCCATGGTTGCGAATGCTGCGGCTGTTGATCGAAGCAAGGCTGCGATCTGTCAGTATCAAGACGTCGACATCGGGTCATTACAAACAAGCACGTCCAATGCCTTGGCGCACACACACACACACACACATACTTGGACTTGCTCTGAAGGATGACTTGGCAAGGAGTGAAGCTTGCAGTCGAAGTCGCTGCAGTGCGCGGATGGAACTCATTCACAGGAGCAGGGCAGGTAAAAGTCACGTACAAGAAAGTGAGGTCTTTTTTTTTGTTTTTTTGATAAGCAGTGCTCTGAAACAATTTGGAGATGTGAGATCTCCCCTCTCGCGTCTCTTGTTAGCCACGGAAGCTACGATGCTTGCAGACGTTGTATTTTGCACATCCCCCACACTTCACCCACCTGCCACACCCACAGCGATTGCTGACGTCAATTGAATGTTGATTCAACCTCTGAAGAGACAGGGGTCCGACGCTCGGCCAGGTGGGTCCGGGTCAGCCCGGGCATTTGGATCTCTCGCTATCCGGGATGTCGGGATGTCATTTCTCATGTTTAATATACCTAGTTATCCGTCTTTAATAATCCTCCACATGATGTCGCCGCACGTTTTCAACGTCTTTTCAACTTACATTGGACATGGCGGTGGTAAGCTAGAAATCTGTATAGCGTGACCAAAGTTCACACTTCTGAGAATTACTCGCCGCTATCTAAGCGTTGTTGCTTTTCCTTACCGCAAACTGGCCTCGGGTATCTTCCTGACCTTTCGTCATAGACTAACTACAATGGAATCATCGTTCTGACGAGCGGCCGTCCAAGACCAGTCTCTCGAGTAACTAGCTACTTATGACATGAGCCTGCAGACCTGAGTCAATTTACGATGGTATGCAAGGAAGTGTTCCAGTACCCGGATGACTTTGTCCGAGCTTCAACCTCTTAGCATCTGGGCAATACCACATAGCATATTCTCGGCTTGATAGAGTACGGACGCATTTGCAGCTCGAATAGGCTAGACGAGTTCCACTCTGCCCTCTACACCATCTGTTTCTGTAGGTAACTTCTGTAGGTAGTCGTTGATGAGGTATTGCCTCCCGTGTTTGTCACGTCATCGGTCTTGCCTGTACGGAATATGCCATTCCAAATCCCTCGGCCACGGCAATGTATAAAGCGCAACTTCTGCCTATTGTTCGTCTCCTCTGGTGAAGTTCTTCAGGTCTATTTGTTTGAACATAGTGATCACTACCGATTAATTTTTCTTGAAAATTCATCTCTGCATTGTTGCATAATAGACACACAAAAAATGGGTTATCCGGACACGTTCCAAGGCTTCTGCGTTGCAGGTCCCAAAACATGGAGCGACTTCAAGAAGCAGGAGCTGAAGCCCAAACCTTTCGGTCCCAATGATATCGATGTACAGATCGAGGCTTGCGGTGTATGTGGCTCTGACGTTCATACCATCACGGGCGGTTGGGGCGACTACGAGGGTCCGCTTTGTGTCGGCCACGAGGTCGTGGGCAAAGCCATCAAAGTGGGCAAGGATGTCAAGGTACGACTTACAACATCAAATTGCTGCTTGAGCACATGCCAGAAACTCACACCTATGATCAGGAAATAAAACAAGGCGATCGCGTCGGCGTCGGCGCTCAAGTTTGGGCTTGTCTCAAATGCGGACCGTGTAAATCCTCAAACGAAAATTACTGCCCGCACATGTTAGTCTCTTGCCTCCCTTTGGAACGTCTGCAACGTGATCGACTTGATTTGGTGGTACAAGTGGTTGAAGTTCTTGGGTCCTAACGATGAAATAGGGTTGACACCTATAACGCCACATACGAGGACGGTTCGCAAGCCCACGGCGGTTACGCAAGCCACATCCGCGCTCACGAGTACTTTACCTTCAAAATTCCCGACGCTCTCGCCAGCACCGACGCAGCGCCGCTTCTCTGCGCAGGCATCACTACTTACTCCCCACTTGTGCGCGCAGGCGTCGGGCCCGGTTCCAAGGTCGCAATCTGTGGCATTGGAGGCCTGGGGCATTTGGGGATCCAGTGGGCTGTTGCGCTTGGGGCGGAAGTATACGCTTTTACGCACTCACCCCACAAGGCTGAAGATATCGTCAAGTTGGGTGCGAAGGAGGCAATTCTAACCACGGAGAAAAATTGGGCCGAGAAATGGGCATTCACATTCGACTTTGTGTTGAACTGCTCGGATATGACAAACACCTTTGACTTGAAGACCTACTTGTCGACACTAAAGGCAAGTGCAATTTGACATGCGATGGAGTGCCCCGGAAGTACATGATTCGCTAACATACAACTAGGTTGGAGGTGAGTTCCACATGGTGGGACTTCCAGACGAGGCTTTGCCCGAGATGATGGCGCAGGCATTCGCCGGAAACGCTGCAAAGCTAACTGGCAGTCATTTGGGAAACAACCGTGAGCAGATTCCAACGGAAAGAGAAAATGAAATTAATACTGATATCACTTACAGAGGAAATGAATGCTTTACTGAAGCTTGCTGCGGAAAAGGGTATCAAGCCGTGGGTGGAGACCATCGACATCTCTGAGAAGGGCTTGAAAGAGGCTGTGGAACGTGTCAAGGAGAACAAAGTCCACTACCGCTTCACCATGACTGGCTTCGACAAGGCGTTTGCCACCGAGGCGGAAAGCTGCGACAGCCAACTACCGGCACCTGTATAATAGCAATAGCCTTTGAACGACCAAATGGTAGTTCTAGTCAACAAATCCATGGGATCATCTTCGAGCTTCCATATTCCATCCTTGGTCGTTTTGTGTAATGCTGTCTTCTATTTGCCTTGTGCGATTAGTGCAATCGCTTTTGTATCCTATCCTCAACGCCTCAATAGCAACCAATTCCAAAGAGAAACATTCAAACACTCAGACGTGCAGCTGAGCAGTTTCAGCCTTGGCGAGGTACTCTTTATATGGAGCCATCGCCACATCGGCCTTTCCGCCCGGCCCACACAGACGCTCAACGATTGTAGCAGCGCGGCCAGTGTATAGCGCGGGATCCAGCACCTCGTCCAGGATGTCGTGAACAGGAGCAAAGTATGCTGTATTACGGATGCGCTCGATCAGGTCATTGGGCTTGCCCTCCATTTTGACAACGTGAGAGGCTTGGTGGCTGAGGACGCGAATCTCCTCGTGGCACTCTTGGCGCGAGGCACCCTTTGAGACCATCTTCATGATGATGTTCTCGGTGGCCATAAAAGGAAGCTCTTTCATCAAGTTCGCGCGGATGACCTCGGGGTAGACAACAAGACCTAGATGGCGGTTAGACTTCATCCTTCATCTCAAATAATCCAAGATAATAAGGGAAGGGCTCACCATTGGTCACGTTATCGAGGGAAATTAGGATGGCATCGGCCAGAAGGAACATCTCCGGGATGTCCATACGGCGAATTGCGGAGTCATCGAGGGTACGCTCCATCCATTGGCCGACGAAAGTCTCTGTAAAGTTGGTGGGAAGGGTGCCCAACTTGCGACTCAAGGAGCAAATGCGCTCAGAACGCATTGGATTACCTGGAGAGGAAGGTTAATAATTGTCTGCAAGCAACCTGTGACTCAATACTCGCGACACTGCACGCGTCGAATATTTGGGTCGCACGTTACGGGATAGATGACAAATCCTTACGCTTGTAAGCCATAGCGGACGATCCAATCTGCGTCTTCTCGAACGGCTCCTCGATCTCCTTAAGATTGGCCAGATGACGAATATCAGTGGCCATACGCTGGGCGGTAGCACCTAGACCAGCCAGAGCCTGGCTGACCATCATGTCGACCTTACGGGTATATGTCTGCGTAGACACGGCGTAGGTAGAGGGAAATCCAGCCTTCTCGCACAGGATCTCGTTTAGGCGGTCGATTTTAGCACCATCGCCGTGGAAAATCTCCATGAAAGAGGCCTGAGTACCGGTGGTTCCCATAGCACCGCGGAACTCGAGGTCCTCGAGAACGCGTGTGATGTTGCGCAGATCCATGAGCAGCTCCTGGATCCACTGGGCGGCGCGCTTGCCGACGGTGATGGGCTGAGCGGCCTGGAAGTGGGTGAAGCCCAGAGTGGGGAGGTCCTTGTGCTTGAGGGCGAATTGGCTTAAGTTGGAAATAGTCTTGGCCAGCTTGGGAAGGATGAGCTCCAGACCTTTCTTCATGAAGATGAGCTCCGCGTTGTCAGTGACGAAGCAGGAGGTAGCACCATAGTGACTACCAGAAAGGTCAGCGTATGTGAGATATCGTGTGCCGCAGCCAGCTCTCTTCTGTGTGCATCTGGCAGATCACCAAATTATAAGGCACTCACATAATTCCGCCAGCAGCAGGAGCATCTTGTGCAAAGGCCTCGAATTGTGAGTCAGCAGTCTGAGATTATCCTGCATAGAAAAAATATGTGAGGAGCGTATATGTACTCACATGAACGTGAGCCATGACATCGTGACGACGGATCTTCTCCTCCTCAGCAGCGACCTTGAAGGAAGCATCAGAAATTGTCAGGTTTGCTCTCATCTGCTCCAAGGCCTCGTCGGTGATCTGGTCAATGCCCAATTCCTTCTCAGCCTCAGCAAGCCAGAGCCAGAGTTGGCGCCAGGTGGATGCACGAGAGCGATTGGAGAACAGGTACAGCATCTCCTTGGATGCATACCGCGCACTCAGGGGAGTGCTATAAATATCGTAACTGGCCATCTTGAGGTCTTGTCAGTCTTGAGAGGGCTGAGTATTTGGAGTGTGTATTATTCCTTGACTCAAAAATGAATGACTGAGCAAAATGGAATTGGTCCGAGTCGCGTCTGCAACTTTTTGAGCATTGTTGAAGGGTATCCCGCGGGGTTGCAGAATGAAATGACTCCACATTAGTACAGTGGGGCAGAACTTTTATCGATATGCTCAATTAAGCAGGCGGTCAGGCATTTATTCCTTGATGCACCCAAAAGGATATTCAAATATCCTCCCAATTTTTTTCATATTTCATTCAGTATGAATGCAAAGTGGATTCCTACCTACTATAGCACCAAATTTCTTTTGCTCGTACCAGTGCTTTACAATTTGGGAATTCCACTTGAGCTTATTGAACTTATTTAGGAGTTTCGGCGTTCACAGTTTGATGAACTTGAATGGACGCCCTACGGCATACTCATATGCCACATATAATATAGCACATAAGTTGGAGCACATTGCAATCAATGTTCAAACATCGGCGATGAGATACATAATATTTTATTTGATTGATGTTGTGTATCTGACTGCCTAAAGAGTGTTGGGAGGCTGTCACGTCTGTTTCTGGAGTGCAACTGTGCTATCACGGCATCAAACTGCACATGTTTGATGTGCCCTGCTGACCTAGGTAGAATTTCTGGGTCAGCATACACGCCACATCGAACCTGGTCCGCAGATCAGAAGCAGTCACTGAGTAGGCCCGGCTTTGAAGATGCTATTCTATATCAATAGGATTTCGCTACTTTGAATATGTAAGTAAACCAAGCATCGACAGTTCTGGAGCCTAGATCTCTCTGCGGGAGATCTTGCATGCCATTAGAAATATCAGCCATTCGGTTCATATGTACTTCTTACAACAACCTGACTGTGAGAAGAAAGAAAATCCTTTTTACATAAGGTAGTAAAAATTAGAGTCAGCATTCCGTGTATTAGCACAGCTCCGAGTTATTGCAAACCCAGGTACGAAGATACAATCAGGGTCGGCTCGGGACTTCCCGAAGCACTAGTGCCACACCCCTGCGAGAGCGGGGAATAGGCGCTTCCCGTTGAGGCTGACATCCAATTTCATGACAACCTTCAGCAACGTCACCCAAAATATTGCTTCTGTTAATTTATAGCACCGTGCTTGTTCTTTCAGATGATGATGTGCCAACAGAATCAAGCATATTACCACATGTAATTTTGAAAGTAGATTTCTTTCACGGACTGTTTTTGTTTATGCTGATTGGTCTCTATTGATGCAACGCGGCTCGGCCTGCTCCAACCGGAACTACTGAACGCGCTTAGCCTGGAAAAGGTTTCGAAGGCCAGCCTGCCGTTCTTTTTGTCCTCCTCCACCATGGACGGTCAACAGATTCAAACACCCACCATCGAATACGACGAGATCGCTATCATGGACGTCAGCGATGGTGGACCAGACGTGGATATCGGGCCCTATCCTAGCGGCCATCTTGCTGAGAGGACGCCCGCCAGGAAGACGCGCTCATTGTCCGACGGAGGTCAAACCCCTCATAGATTCACTCCACTTCACCTAGCAGACGCTCGAAGAACCTCCAAAGATGACAGCAACATCACCATCCCCATGCGCGACGCCGTGCCACCCTCCAACTCCAACGCCAACGTCAATGTGACCGCTGCCACTCCATCCACGCCTCACCGATCCGTCTTCCCTCTTGGCCTCGCTCTACAGATGCCCCCTCAGCAAGCTTCCACTCCTCCCGCGCAACAGCCCGCCGCATTATATCCCAAGCCCGCTCCTCTATCGCCCAAGCTCGACCACTCGCAAACGTACTCTTCTCCAACTAACATCCTTCCCCGCCGCTCTCGAGGCCTTGACTTCTCCCGCGCCGCTACCAGCCTCCACCATACCACTCTCGCCAACCAGGCATCCCCCGACTCATCTCCCACCATTGGTGGAAGAGGCATGAACATTCCTAGTCGACGGCCTGGCGACTTTGGTGCCCCCGAGCAGACGTCCAACTCTCTTTGGTCTGTCATGGGCAATCACGATCGCCACCACATCTCAACATCTCTAGGCAGCGCCGCCAATTTGGTCCTAGACTCTTCATCGAGCTCTGACGAGGACGACATCATGGAGGAGGACACGGACGAGATGTACTGCACGACCCCGCATACAGTCAGAAATCAGTCAAACCTCCAATCAGGGTCAGGTTTTCCACCAGGCATCGGCTCGCCTGCTGCCAACAATCTGCTTTCGTTTCAGCAAAGGCAGCGTCCTAGGAAGCAACTTAAAAAGAAGCCTCGGGGTGCCATTGGTTTGGGCTTCCCTCCCGCCCCCGCAGGCTCTTCCATATTATCAAAATCGCCCCCCGCAAACATGGCTCCTTATGGCAACATAGCAAAGGAAATTGCAACTCCGCACGCCCGGCGCGAGAGCATCAGTTGGGCTGCGAATCAATTACATATCTCTGGGAGTGAAAGCGACGGCAGCCCTAAACCTGGGGTTGACGTGGATGGGGTGCTGGGGCCGGGCAATGACGGTCAGAATAGGGTCGTGAGGCGGACTGTCACGCGGCGGAGCAATCTTCTGGTACGTATATTTTCCTAGTTTACGAAATTCGCCAGTCAACGGTGATACTAATAGCCCCCTAGCCCAAGTCCCGCAATTTCTCCCGCGTGAAGATGGCTCTCGCGGAAGAAGGCACCCCTATTGAGTCCGAGTTCCGGCGCGAAGCCGAAGTTGTTCGACAAGTCCGCGACGTGGACCCGGAACCACCGCGTCCCGCCCCTACCACGCCCCTCCAGGAGACGCTCGATGACCTGTCGGAAGACGCCATGATGGTTGACAACGGCCTCTCGAGCTCCTTTAAGCAGCAAGCGCAGAAGAATTCGAAAGGTCGAATGTTCTGGGAGACATTCTCGGAGACCAGCAGTGGCGGCGCACGCATAACGCCTCCCCCGCCTAGCGGACCACACCGTGGGTCTTCATCCGGCATGGACGATATGGCCATGGACTCCCCATCACTGACCACGGGTCCTACGGGTATTAACGGGTTCATCTTCCCTATCACAACGAACTCGTCCTCGGAAGGTCACACCCCACAGCCCAGTGGCTTCCCCGGCCCACCTTCTTCCGAGCACGCGCCGCCCTCTGCAGCAGAGATCGCCCGCCGCTTCAACATGGGCAAGCGGCGGCGAGACGATGACCTTGACTTTGTGCCGGATGGGAATTTCAAGAGGCGCGCCGTGTCGCCAGGAATGAGCGTGCATGGGTCGCCAGTGATGCAGAGCCCACTTCAGCATGCGCCGTGGGGACCGCGACCGGGAAGCAACGGAGAGAAGGGAAGTGGAGGAAGTGGAAACGGTACGCCCAGTGACAGCGGTGATAAGAGGCCAAGCATGTCCATGCCGAAGGGCCGAGTTGGATTTCAGGGCATGAATGATACGAACGATGGAATTACGCGCTTGAGCATTGAATAAGCCTTCCGAAGGATGATTGGAAGGAGGCCGAGGCCATGTGCTTGCTGGCTTGGCGAGATACTTACGGGTCAGATGATCCGGCCATTGACATGTACGAAAGTGGTGACGATTACTCATTGGGTGGCGTTATGGTTGCAAAGGCCAGGGAAACGGCAAGGGGCGTGGAAGCGTTCTCGAAACTGAATTCTTAATGTGTTCTAGCTTGCAGAAAGCAGCTATAGTGTATTACATAGGCGATAAGGACAACTGAAGACGATCTATTAGGTTCATCAATAAATCCTTAGACATGATTGCCTTTACGGGCTTTGCCAACATTCGCATCCACGTTTTCCCATATCGAAGTTCATCGCATAGCTCGAAGTATCGTCGCATTATGACTTCTCCTATAACCGTTCTTCAGATCCTTCCGTACTTGATGGCCAACTGAGTTGCACGGAAATTCTGTGCTCTTTATCGTCACATTTCCAGGCTCTGTGAGGCTTGGCCACCTCAGCATGCTGTTCCTGGGTTCCAGTTCGCCTCATTTGCCAGCGCATAATCGTCCCAGTACAATGCGCATGGGCCCGCTCCGTGGTATCATATTTGCTTCCTATTGAGGGATTCGACCTCACGCTTACTCACACGGGTCCTCCAAACCCCATGGGTGGTAGATCCAGTTTCCCCAGCTTTTCATCCAGCCATCGCGCCAGCTCCTCCACATGCCGTCGCGTAGCCATGACGCCCGCCGATCCCGCGGTCGTTGACGAGCTGGCGCCAGTGCCGGCGCTCAGTATGCTCGCCACCTCCGCGTGCTCGTTGTGCGATGTGGACTGAGGAGGGCTCTGGCCGCCATTCGTATGCGCAGGGCTCGAGCCAGCAGTGCCTGCAATCGCCCCTGCCAAGGGCTGAAGATGTGCATGTTGTTGTTGCTGGTGTTGTGTTTGCGGTCTGCTGCTGATTTCTGTGGACGTCGGCTGCGGCGGCCCCATAGCGACGAATAGCATCGAGCACCGCAGCCTTCGAATCACCAAGACGACACCTGTTTCGAGCTGTATCGTAACCGCTAGAGGGACATCCTCGTTCGCGCCCGCTCCTCGATCTTCCCGCCCTCCCAGCGCGCCTTCTACGGTCTCACGATCGGTGCCGCTTGTATGGATCGCAAATAGCGAGGCGGCTACGGTGCCGTGTGTGCGCAGTGTTGTGACAGGCAGAGAGGGATTAGATGCATATGCGAGGAGCTTGCCGTCGGGTGTAAGGAGGAGGAGGGTGTTGAGGTTGGGCGTGAGGTTGAGAGCGAGGAAGGAGGTGAGGCGTTTTGTGAGAAGGAGGGGTGGCGGACGGGTGGCCATCATGTAGGAGGCAAAGAGGTTCGAACGGCGAAAGGGACGGGTACTGATAGATCGAGTGGGTAGGGATCTGCTCGAAGCTCTGGCTATTGCTTCAGTCAGTTCAGGTCCTGCCCGGTGCGCAGACTCGCGAGGATGGGCAGCTTGTGTTGCAATGGATTTGGAGTCGGCGATTCGAGTCTAGATTGAAACGAGAGTGTGTAGTTGAGACAAGAGGACATCATCAGGCCGTCATGGTGGGATCACATGTCGAGATTGACGAAGAGATCGTGAGAGATGATGGTGGTGTGTATCCATGGGTAGGCAGGCAGGCAGGGTTACCTGTGGCGTGGGATGGAAATTAGGCGCATGCAAGAGCTGATGTCACCCCACCCCGGCGATAGAGTGGAAAGCTCATCAAGCAGGGGTCCCATGTGTCAGTCAAAGGGTACCTAAATTCCAATATCAAGCTCTACTTTGCAATTCCAGGCGGTTATTCTCACAGCATACATGCACCGAACATCACAGCCACTCTTTTATCGTCGTACCGATCTCACCCCTCCCATTGCCAAGTGTACGTAATCCTGTGCACGATCACCACTCTGTTTCAGAGCAAGATCCCTTTCGTGCGCCTCCTTTTTCTGGCGATTTTTCTCGCGCTGGACCAGGTCATCCCATTGGTCGATATATCGCTTGCCCTCCTCGGTCGTCTCTTTCCACTCCAGATATCCAGACTTGGCCCCGTCCAGCAAGTCGAACGTACTCACCGTGCGTCGAAAGCTCTGCGGATCCAGCAGCTGGGACATTAGACTGATCAGACCTGGCGAGTATCCGGCGTCGGGCTGGGTGCAGTCGGCGCCCTTTGAGAGCCATTTCAGCCATTCCTCGAGCCGGAATACGCCCATTCGCCATCCTTTACACTGCCTCTTCGCCTCATTGTGCCCCGCGAGGCCCTCGCCCGACGTCGAAGGATCGCTGGACAATTTCTCCGTCTCGGACTCGCCTTCGGTCCAGTGGTTCTTTTGACAGTATATGCAGACCTCCGGGTCAGGTATCAACTGGCGCGTCATCATCTGCCATAGGATCACGCCCACTTTGAAGACTTCGGTGCCTTTGAAGTACGGCCTTTGTCCCTGAGCCAGAGTAAGTCAAGCGTCCATGGTCACAAGAATGTGGCACAGGAAGTGTCTACTCACATGTTCAATATCACTGTAATCCTCAAACATCTTCTTCCTTTCCTCTGGGTCGGCCTCACCGTCCCTCCTTGTCTTCAAATCCGCCTGCGCCTTGAGAATCACCCCCCTCAATTGGTCCTCGCTCGTTTCGTCCCACGACGTGACCGCTGTACCCGCTGCCCGCCCATGCACATGTCCACTCACGAACATATTCCCATACCCGCCCAGCTTGCAGCTTCCATACGTCTCAATCCCCCGCGAGTGCTGAAAGAATACTTGGTCCGTCCTGATGTCCCGATGCAGAATCGGCCACCAGTCCTCCAATCGCTCTGTTGGGGTCTGTATCTTAGCTTTCCTGGTCGCTGTGCCATCCTCTCCCCACCGGATTGTATCCTCTTCCCGTACGCCCTCGTGCAACCACGTCAGCGCACTTAGCAGGCTAACCGCAACATGCCAAATCAAGCTCTCGGGGAGCCACTGCAGGACCCGGCCAGTGCGTAGGTTAATCTTGGGCAGCACAGGCGTCTTGTCGATGAAGTTCCGCAGCGTGCCTGCGTCCATGTAGTCACTGATGGCGTAGTCGCGATACTCAATGTCACGCCCGCGCCAGTACGATACCTGATGGATATCAACATGGCTGACGAGGTTGGGATGGTTGAGCACCGCTGCCACCGCGTTGCCCGCTCCACGTTCGAGTAGCTGACCGAAAGCGGGATTCAGCCGCGGGATATCCCACCGCCAGCCCACGAACTCGGTTTCGTCGTTTGCCCGCTGCACCAGCCAGATGTCCTCGTCGTCGTGCAGCTTGCGCACCAGCCGGTACTGATGCAGCACCTGCATGGCATCGTGATCTGTATTGGCGGTCGCGATAATACTGGGCGCGAGAGGGGCGTTACCTACGCGCAATTCAGGGACGCTCAGTCGGTTTAGTTTAGCCTGATCACGAGTGAAATCATCCGGGAGATTCGTCGTAAAAGTAGCCCCCGTCGAATTTGAGCTGGAAGGGGAGCTATCGGGGTCAGCGGTGGATTGACTCGTCGGTGTCCGCAAATCGGGCCCTGTTTGCGGGCGACGCAACCCGCCGCCAGTCGGAGCGGCACTATCCACTGTCATTCCCCTGGGATCTGACATTTTCTCAGTGGTCCCTTCGAGATGTGGCGAAAGTGCTGATAGGCTCTAGGAGCTGATCCAAGACGTGCTGTTCGAGCCACTTGTCTTCGGCGATGAGACTCAGAGACGTTCGTGTGGGCTATGCGGCGATGTCGAAGCAAGCAAGCGCGAAGAACGGTGGAATGAGCAAGAATGAGAGTAAACCATGATGAGAACCCGGAAAAGCAGCCCTTAAAGTTGCTGCTGTCGCTGCCACAAAAAAAAAAGCATTTTCATTGTTTCCCTGCTGAATTACTCCCGTCCGGCTCAGCCCTTTGTTCGCATCGTGCAGGCTCCATGCCGCTCAAATATCCTGCCTTTCTCAACCGCGGTCATTGTGTCGAAGTCTCCGGATCCGTTCGTGTGGCATTGTTCAAAGATACTCACGCCGTTCAGCTGTACAGGGAGATGCGATATCGCACAGAAGCACGCTCCTTTATTGTTGTTCGTCATAGAGGGGTCAACCGCGATGACAATGATAAAATCAACGCTGTATCCCAAAGGCTGTAGAAAAGATAATTGAGCTACTGTTGAGTAATTTGAGCATGTTTCACAAATCTGGAGACGTCAAGAGCTGGGCTCTCTTCTTGATACATTGCTGCGTATGGACAGACAGAATGAGGCAGTACCTTGATGTAGGTACGTACGATAGCTTGGAACAGATCATAACCAACGAATCACCATGAGGCTCTTGGCTGCTAGCAGTCTTTGAGCTCTTTCACACTCTCACCTGCGTCGTGATCGTTCATTCGGAGTCTGTGAAAGCCAGCCTAAATGATTGCACGACAGGGCCGATTCAACATGATGTGCAACCTCAGCTCGCTTTCGCACAGCGGAAGAAGGAATATTCCATCGTCATTGTCGCTGAGTTGCTAGAATTGCAAACGACACGCGACATGCTTGGAGTAGGCGAGAAAGGCCACCTGATTGCATCACGCGCTCTGGATATTGGGAATGCAGATTTCAATTTCCTTTGAAAAGACTCGGAAGCATCAAGCCAGGGAAATGTTTGGGTTGAACCAGACTCTCTGGCATGCCGCCAACCGTTGCAGCGCCAAGCAAGGCTGACAAGCGAGAGCGAGACCGAGCCTTGCGACCCCAGGACTTTTGAGCTGAACAAGGTAGCCGCCAAGACCATGCGAAAGCTTGGAGATGTTATTCATCTATACTGGTTATTTTTGATAGCGTCATAAAGTAGCGTATGTAAAACCCCTATGGTACCAGATGAGGCTGAAGCACATCTGCGGCCTTTAGTAATTCCTGTGTGCTTGAGATTTTCACAAATGGACTTGGTGCTAGTTCGTAGGCCGTGTCCGGTGCATACTGTAAGTAGGTACCTAGGTAAGCAAGCCTCAAAAGCAATCAGCTTTTCCCCAGATTTCATCTCACACCGTCAAGCTTCTCGCTTCTCCCCGTCAAGCTCTCGCCTCTTCCCGCATCGCTGCCAAGCAATTCTTGTCGCATCGTCTTGTTTTGACGAGCGTCGAGCCCCCACTTGGCAGCAAGAGCCGCATGATGACAGCCAAGTAAGTACTTACCCGATCTTTAAATAGTAGCCTTCGCGATGTTTCCATCTGTTATTTAGCTTCTTCAGAATCAAAGTCAAATACGTGCCACTAGAAGCTATTTCAGCACAGCGAAGTCTCTTTGCTATGCACTTGGCATGTATACCTATGACCAATTCAGATCGGCGTGTTATTTTGCTACCGGTTCATCGTCGCCGCATCATGGCTAGGATTGCTATTCTATCTAAGTGGCGATCACATAGGAGCGGGAGACCAGCATGGAGTACCTCGGATCGACGAAGCTGGATCATGGAGATCTTGTTGGATCGAGAGGTGTGTCGTCAAAAGAGGAGACTTGCTGTCACGGGTCTAGTACCAGTGTGTTGTAAATAATCTTGTCACAATTGTGTTGTATTATCACTGCGAATATTCTATGTACCATGTAAATTTTTTTGCTGCCTTTTTCTACGACCGCTAATTACAATGTTATGAAGTAAAAAAGTCACGCAGTATTGCTCTGTCCTTTCAGCACTAGCCCATTTCGTATGCCTGAGCGCCTATGCTTGTAGCGTGTATAAAATCTTCCCCACGGGATGAAAAGATTTATAGGAATTAAAAGTAAACGAGTGTGTATGAATCTTGGTTTGTTAAATCTTTTCGCGCTTCTCCACACTATTTCGGAACCTTGTCTGGTGTGTGGTCAAATCGTAATCCCTCCGCGCGCGCGCACTTATTATACAGTTAAAAAGTGAAGTGAAGTGTTCGTCTCATGGTCATCCGCATTCCCCCCATTTGGTGATCCCCTATTTTGCTCTTGCTCACTTGAAGGGACGATTTGACTTCTCAGAGCTCACGTCACGCAGCGTATTGCGATAGATAGAAGCAACGGCGAGTTTAGGGACTGCAGTTCGAAACGAAGATTAGGGTTGGCCAAGTGTTCAAGCCAATTCGACCCCTGCGGGGACCCCCGTTCACTGCAGTGCTGCGAATCCAGTGGATGCGTTTAGGCGAAAGCACCGACGATGGACATGCCAGTAGCTGTAAGTGATTGTTAGAGACAAAGCATATACAGTATGGATGTGGCTTGTAACGTACCTCCAGCCAGGACGTAACAGAAGGCGCTGATCTTGTCATTCTTGGTGAGGGTCATCTGGGCCTCGTGGGAAAGGAAATCCTCGGCCAGCAAATCGACAGTAGCAGCGTATAGCAGCAGGCCAGACGAACTGCATTCATTTTATTAGAATTTTTTCCACCAGGTTTGCAGCAAAGAGAAGGGTTTCTCGGCAGTACTTACATAGCATTGAAGACACCGACAATGATCAGACCAAAGGCGCTGTTGGGGTCGTAGCTGTTGCGAGTGATCAGACCAATAGCTTGTCCAATGGGCGCAGTGGTACCGAACGCAACCACAAGCAACCATGGACGAATGCTGCCCTTCGGGTATGGCACAGCAGCAATACGCGAACCCAGACCCAGACCCTCAAACAGTTGGTGGAACAAAATGGCGACGAGCAAGATCACAAAGCCTTCGATGGTGATGGAGACAGTCATGCCCACGAAAACGGAGTGGAACAGGATACCACCTTCGAGCAGCGTAATGTTCATTGACATCTTCTTGTAAACCATCTCGCTCACAGGAAGGCCAGTCTCAACATCAATGTAAGGGCTGTCCTCAAGCTCCATCGAGCTCGCTGGAGCCGGGGTAAGAGCACGTTGTGTAACGACGGGACCCTGACCCGCAGCTGATGACTTGAGCAAGTTGACCATCTCCAGTCGCTGGCGGACGTACTGCTCGTAGAAGACCACAAACCAGGCGGGCATCTCCGACAATTGCTCGGCATCATCGCCATAGGCATTGGGCTGCAAGCGGTTGAACTTCTCATTGAACTTCTCCTGGTTTTCATAGATTTGCTGCTGAACGCGCTTCTCAAAGCCGACGTCCGTCTCGTAGCTGTCGTGAGTGTTGTAACGAGGGGGTCGTTCGGGCATGGCACCAGCGGCAGGCTGGGCACTACCGAAATTGCCACCGTGGGAGTGTCCTTGGCCGCCCATCTTGTGATTGAGAACCATTTCGATGACGAAGAGCGAGAAGAGCGAAGCCATCATGATGACACCTGTGATTGGGGGGTAGAGGTCGGTGAAGAGATCGGGCAGGCAGGGGTCTGACAAGCTGAAGAAGGCCGTGGGCAGCAGCTGTCGCTCGTCAGCATTCTCATTGCATGCCATCTTCTAAACAGGAATAGACTTACGTGAACGAACGCCGTAGCTATCAAGACACCAGTACCAAAGTGTTTGCATGCGAAGAAAGCCCTGGGAGGGATCTTCATCCACTTGACCTTCTTAGCCACAACAGGGAATCCAGCACCCAAGCACGAGAAACCCATCACCAAGACTGGAAGGGCTAATTAGTGATTTGCCAATACACATGATATAGTCCATGGACACCAACGTACAGAGACCAATCGTGTGAAGAGGCAAGTCGTACTCTCCGACCTCCTCACCACTGCCACATGCTGGCTTCATATTTTCCATTGCCTCAGCCATGATGAATGAGGGGACGAAGCCGCGAGGCGGAAACGGTTATGCACTAGACTCTTCAACGAAAGAAGGCAGAGGGGAAAGCCGTCCGGCGACTTGTATAATACAGCGGATAAAAAGGAGCCGTTTAGGAATCAATCCTTTGCGAACTCAAAAGAATCATAGAAGAAGAAAAGAAAGGCTGGAGTTATTACCTAAGTACAATCCTCATATCTTGAACAGGACAGAAACAGCCTGCGAAATAAGTTGTATAAAACGCTTAAATTGTAAATCTGGAGATGAGATGGGTGTTAAATACTGGGTGGCTTTCTGTCAAGAAAGCCAAGCTGGTAAGCGTAGCCGATGAACAATATCTCCCAAGACGACGATCCCGCAGGATCAGGCTTCACTTGCCATGACCTGATGAGAATAGAAACAATGCCTAGGACGATGCTGAGATGCCAACCCGTCTTGAAGCACATCTTTCAAAAGTAAGCCTGTCGATGAACCTGAAGTGATAATGCTATGTGCCTTGGAAAGGCATTAGTTCCAGCGATACCCCCGGTTACAACCATGGGTCCCAGGCACAAGATTCAGGGTTGGACGATCTTGGCCACCGAGCACGGGTCGAACAATAATAAGATCTGAGGTAAGGCTGTGGCATGTGGTTTTGAACCTTCCCTACGAACTATGTCAGTGTGTGTGTGTGTGTGTATGTGAAAATAGGGGAACATTTTTGTCTTGTGGTGGAGCCACTTCGACGTGATCACAAACGGCGTGGTTCCTTTTTGGACCAGCATGTCGGATTTTGTGCATTCGAAGTAGAGAAGAAGGAAATCTCGTCACCTTCCATTAGTAAACCGGCGCCCTCAGAAAAAAAAAATAGAACCGCGGTTGTCTGCTGTCAGACTACCACTAGGTAAGCCGCTAGCGGAACAAAAGGAAATATTCCCCACGGAGAATAACATCGGGCGATACTTGGTAGGCTCATGAATTCTCCGCAAAAAGCGGTATTTGAAATCCGACGAAACGGGCCCCACACGCCCTCCACAGCGGCGACTTGTGCCAGTCGGAGGATTATGATGACTTCACCCAAAACATCTCGCGTACAAACACAGGCCTGGTACACGGCACATACAAGCAAGCCACTTGGCCTGTGATCACATCCTCAGCAGGATCGTAGCACATCGTTGCTGGCGTAACAAATTGCTGCAAAATCAGCACACAGGCTGACTCTCGTTGGCCCTCTTTCGACGAGAGCTGCGCCTCGTTGGCGTCCTCGCTGGCGCCTCTCGCACGCGTGCGGATTTGGCGTTCCTTGAAAGATTGCCGCTGGGTGTGGTTCCACCAATTCTGGTGGGGTTTAGTCAAGGCTTCTCGGCTCGACACAAGCCTCGGGCAGCTTGCAGGCGACTGGCGCAAAAATGTCCGAACCAGACTGATTCGAGAAAGGGTATTGGAGATCCGGTCGAAGGCGGCTGGGCGAGTCTGGGCAAGTCTGGGGGGAGGGAGAGGGAGAGGGAAGGGAAGACGAGCTCCGGGCGGATTCGTCGAATCAGTTAGTCGTTTGTGGGGCCAACTCTATCACAGAGCCGCAAAAGCATGAGCAAGGTGCTAAGAAGAAGACGATCGAAAGCCAAGACGGCGAAGATGCAGGTGTAAAACGGGGAAGCATCTTGGCCCACTTGGCGGTACTTGGCAGATCTGGAAGTGGGAAGCTTCTTGTACAAATCCAACAAGTGCAATTGTTTTTCAAGACTGCAAAACAACGTCTCTGAGTGGTCGACGGTCGGCTCAGTTTGCGAAACAATGATGCGTGTCTCGGTACGGGATGATGTGTACCGAAGCTGCGGTGGGTCCCATCCAGACGTCTGAGGCACAAAGAGTCGCCGCAGCAAGGCGATCACCAGCGATCACGTACGAGATCTCCCACAAGCAAACTCAGTCGCAGACTTGAGACTGCTGGTGGCAAGTAAGTGAAGATCTGGTGTCTGTGTTCCTGCAGCCGGCCAGGGAACTTCGACAAGATGACGCGGCCCGATCCTCTTCTCCCTCGTGTGTAGGTACTGTAAGAGGATATTCATGCGGCTAGACTCACTCAGTATGACCCCGGGTATTTAACCATGACAGTCTCTGCTGATCTGACAACTAGAGGAATAGAGCAACAAAGGTATGGAGCGACTTGGTTCTTGAGTAAGTAATGAATGGCATGCGGGAAAGCGTTGTATGAAAGGCTCTACTAGCACTATGCAGCACATTGCAGCACATTGCATTCGGTACCTAGGTATGTATTCTACCACAGGTAAAAATGGAGACAGTTTCAAAGAAAGAGGTGAAGTCGAAACAAAGTATCCCCAAGCACTCTCGGGCGCTAGGCCTGTTCCGTATTGAATCGCTGTGACAGGTCTCCATAATCTGTCACACCAAACCTCTTCAGATAAATAAGCCCGCTGCAGCCCTGTCAATTTCTCCGCCTGTTACCCACTCTTTTTCTCCGATAGTGTGTGTGGGGGCTGTTAGTGCACAACGTCCAATAGTGTGACATTTCCCTATGCGGGAATATCAGTCTCATTGGCGAATCATTTCAAATGGAATCATTTCAAATAGCTCATTTTTTAAAAGTCACCCTGAATAGTCATCAGTCATAGCTTACATACTGTAGATGCTCGATGGACGATTCCCTTAGTTTCAACAATTTCCTGGTTGTATATGCATGGACTAATTCAAGATATACTTTTGTACTTGTTTTTAGGCAGGCAGCTGACAAAAGACTTGCAACACACGCATGAAGAACTTCGTGATAACATATTACTTGTGTGACGAATTGAAGTTAGCTCAATAAAAGAGACAACCAATCAATTCACATTCACCATGACCTATTGGAACTGAAAAGGAGGATGATGATGATCGAAGCGTACAGATGTACGATCATTACAAGGACACTATGCATTGTCTAGGCATATCTTCTCTATAGACTCACCTACCTAGGCACTCTGCTCTCATCAAAGTCCTCACGGTCTATACCACACCACCGTATTCGAGCTGCCTATAGCAAATACGATCTACATGCAGGAAGATATCGGATGTGAAAAGCTGCGCAATGTTTCCAACTTTCGGAAAATAAGCAAGTACAGTGACCATAGCAACCATAATAATCACCTATCAAGACATGCAGAACGGTGGAAAAGAGCCACTAATAATATCGAGCCCAGGCAGCCCGACAGAAGGGTGGAAGGCAGGCAGGAAAGGAAAATAAACATCGAATGGCACAGCAACTCGTCCCTAAAACTGGTTGTGCCCTGACGGGATTTCATGCTAGGATCGCAACCTTCAGATGGCTTGCAATGAACAAGTTTTTTTAATCTGTCTCGTCCCAGGCATCTCTGGGCTACCGCACTAAGTCAAGGGACTTCATTCTTGGGAATGTGATACGACATACATACTCATGCCAACTAGAGAGTAGCCATATGTCAAAGACCACCACCTTGAGACCTGGCTAGGTAGTCTCTTCATGTCTCTGCCATTCCTCCCTCCCACACGAAACGTCTCTAGACACACGGTGGGCCGTCGTGCTTAGGCGGTCAAGGACTTGGAAAGCCGGAAGAAGACGTCTGAGATGATCATCGTCGTCATCACCTGCATCTCGATCAAATCCAGAATACATCTCATCTCTGCCATTTCTAACTTTGGTAGCCCAACATACTATCTTTATCGATGAGACAGGTCTCAGTTTGGGTTACGTGCCTCACGTCTGTCTCTTTCTGGGCTCCATCAACCATGGACAAGTCCATTCCACTCGGTCGTAATCTGTTTATTAATGCCAAAAGGCGCACCCTCCTGCCCATGCTACACCATGGTCGGTGTTCTATCGGATATCTTCGTGGCCGTGCATGCAACGAGTGTGTCTATGTACCAATATCCTCACAGTTCTCCTTGTCTTTTTGTCCCGAACCCAATCCTGACCAAGCCTTCTTTGTACATATGTTGTCTTTCAATCAGGCGATCACCATTCCTACTCAAAACACAGACTTACTTTCCCCCGCTCGTCACACCATCGCTGGCATTCTCCTCAGCTACCTTATCCTTGGTGCTTTTCTTGAACGACATCAGCAGCTCTTTTAGGTTACGTCGCTTCTTGCGCGGCTCGTACAGCGCCTTGTGCTCTGTGCCGATATCGTGTTGGGACTCGTAGTCGACGTGTACAAAGGCGCGCTCGACGTCGCCCAGCCCTTCCATCTTGCGCTGCAGGCTTTGCGACACATCGTGCGTGATTTTCAGCGGCAGATTCTCGTCCATGACAACATCGACTTCGACATAGTACTTTTGCCCTGCGTGGTAGGCACGGCACTACAATACGTCAGTTCATGTGCTTGGGGTCACGGGATCATTGGTGATGATCGCAAATATTGCGTAGAGCCCATTGGGAAACGAAAGGGGATCAAGACTCACCGTGTCGACCTTTTGAATATGCGGGTCGTGTGTGATCGTCATGTACACCAGCTTGCTAATAAACTCCTTCGGTGCCGACTTGCCCACCAGCAGCCATACTTGCTCAAAGGCGTTGGACACCCATGAGAAGAGGATCAGCAGCGCAATGCAGATGGCGCCGATAGGGTCCAGGTACCACACAAAACGGTCTCCCACAATGGACATGACCAGACCAAAAATGTTCACGACGATGTCGTTTCGGTGGTCGATCTGGACAAAGGGATGTCAGATACACATGCATCGTATTGCTTTCGTCTCGTGCTGGGCATTTGAGGTTCAGACTTACAAAGAAGACGTGCACGGAAGGGAACCTGCGCAGGAAGAAACAGTAGACCATTAATGTGGACTTGGCACCGACTGTGCAAGTTTGATCAGTATACCGGAATCTATTTCTTGGTACAACGTGATATTTAGATCACTTACTGGCACAAGCAACACAGACCAGCGGCACGATCTGGAGAGGCTCATCCGTCTTTGCCCCGGCGCCAAGGGCCGTGCCGGACTCGACAAGAAGCAAAACGGCCACCGTTGTCATCAGAGCGCAGAAGAGGATGATGCCAATGGTTTCCATCCTTGTCCGGCCCACGGGATACTTGTACACGCTAGGACGGGCGGCCATGCGCGCAGTGGTGAACATGACGCCCGAAGATACCAGGTCCATCTGCGTAATGTCAGCGGCGTAGTCCACGATCAAGTACAAATGTGACAAACAAAAGAAGACTTACGAAGGCATCGGCAGCAGTCGCGAACAGCGACAGCGAGCCAGTGGAAACAGCAGCGTACAGTTGAATGCAAAAGAGACAAAAGTTGACACCGAACGAGGCATTGATGGCGAACTTGATCTTGGGACCCATCTTGATGTCTTCTGCGACGCCGAGCCGCTCTTCATCTCCCGCGCCGAGGAACTGGTCAATGAGCTCATTTTGCCGAGTGTAATACTTCTTGAGCTTCCGCTTGTTGCCCGTGGGATAGTCGGCCTTGATCTGCTTGCTCGAGATGTCCTCGCGCTTGCGGGCCTCGAAAGACATAGGATCTAACCCATCGTAGTTGGATGGGTCATTTGTTGACGACGGTGCGACAGTGTGCGCGGCTTCTTTCGTTGTGCTAGGTATCTTCTCGATGCTGAGGTCAGAGGTGGATGGTTTCGACGAGGCTTGTATGCCGGCATCTTTGCTGTCTGTTTGTTGGGGGAAAAAAGAAACGAAACAATGTGTTAGTCAATGGCACCTTATAGCATGAGTCTTACTGTCAAGATTCGGGAAGAACGATGGTATGGGGCCACATGTACTGACTGGCTTCAAATGCCAAGTGCTGATCGTTTTTGAAAAACTCTCCGCGTGAGCAACAATAGGATTCGACCAAAAAAGAAAATAAAAAAATGGTAAAAAGAGGATGAGTATGTATGGGTGCTCGTGCTCGAGTATTGGCCCAGATGATATTGGCCTCGGGAGAAGAAACACATGAGAAAATCTTGTAACATACCTTGTGCGTTCGGCACCGCTGATCCTTGGGCTGAATCTGGTGATCTTTCGTTGAACGACATGTTGAACAAGGAACTCCCGCAGAAGTGGCCTTTCCAAGGGAAGGGAAATAGAACCCCCAGAAAACCGAACGTTCAGCGGCTGGATTTCTCGTGAGGAAAAGATCTCGCGTCACTTGTTGGCCAGATTGTTTGTTATTTCACAATGGAAGATTAGGAGAGAAGCAAGAAGGAAGAGGCGAAGCTCAGGTTACGAAGGTCTTGTTATTCTTTTTTGCGAGGTCGAGCCATATATCGAGGTCTGGGATCGCCCTTTTTCTTTCAAAAGACCTTCCATCCCTGCGAGTGCTCGGTCTCTGACCTCCGTTGAGGGAACCGGATTCAGGCCACAAATGATGTGCGCGGAGGCGAGAGAATGCGGCCAAACGAGCCCCTTCACACACTTTGCTCGGTCTCGGAACGACATAGTGGGAAAGCAGGCTTTACCACGGCGGGCACTAACAGGAAACAAGCGCATCCCGCCAGTGTGGGCAGCTAAGAGAGGCGAATTTAGGGCGAAGTTCAGACGGGACGACTAGGTTGGATTTTGGCCAGGTCGTGTCAAAGCTCCTCCATTGTTGCAAGGTAGCAGGAAAAGGTATGGTGCCAAAGCGTATATTGTCTGACACCGGTAAGGCTAAAAGGACAAGGAAGCTTGTACTACGTGCGCACCTACCCAAGGCAGCGTGGCAGCCAAGAGCCTCGGAAGTCCTAGCCGGGCAGGGAAGGTCGAGACGACCTTGACCAGGGACCACCTAGGTACTGCCGATCACTGGGCCCTTCTGGAGTTGGATAGGTCCACTTGACCCAGATTGCCCGCTCCGTATATATTGAAAATCGATCAAGTCAAACAAACAATCGGTGGCTAGTAGTAGCATATGCCAATATGTGCATGTTCTTATAGCCATCAATCTCGTCGGTCCCATGTGGTCGAGGGGAAAAGTTAACCGCAGGCTCTGTAAAATCATTTGCCCCCCCCCCTTGGACCGCCCTCTACCGGTGGATTGAGGGAGACAGCTTAATACTTCTCTTCTCCAAGCTCGGACGGCCAAGGCCATGGGCGGCAAATCTTGATTCATTTGTGAGGGAAATTTGATTAAGGCCGTTGGCCACCGTGTCAAAACACCATCACACACACACCAAAAGAAATGGCTGGTAGTAGTTGAAGGAATAATAGGTGACAACCCGTCATTGTTGGACGACGGATATTCAGAATACGGCCAAGGCTGGAGACAAGGCTGGAGAGTGATACTCGCGATATCCGGTGCTTGTTAGGGTACCATGACTGTGATAGGGGGAAGAAGGAGGCTGGACTGACCAAGACCGAGGAATCTGCGAAGGCAGACAGCTAATATATACCAACCCGCCCGTTATTATAGGTGAGGTGCTGCTCATATACTGTGGTAGCAAAGATCATGAGTCGATCTCATCCCAGAATCATCTATACTGGACAGTAAGATATGCTGGATCTGATCGCGCGCCGGTGAGGAAGCCATGGGAGGCTTGATGAGGAGGCATGCGGCAGATGTGCCCTGAGCGCCGTGAGGCGATTGAAGATCTTCTTATTGGGCAGGGAACACAGCTGAGAAAGAGCAGATCAGTCCTGGCACGATAGTACTTAGTACACAAGTAGCCTTCTCTCATGGTATGCGAGATTTTATTGTCTGTGTGGAGTCTTCAGCGTTGTTGTGACTGGTTGTCTTGGTGTTTCAAATTGTTCTTGCCATACACGCAGCTATGGACCGAATAGTACCTAGGTAGGAACCAAGGTAGCAAGCAGTGCCGTGGTAACATGGACCAATCTCAATCTCGTGATTACCCGCTAGCTACACCATGGTACTCGTACATGCTATACAACTTCTACATTATCTTGAGAGAAAGTTTACTGAGAATGGGCGGGTTTCGCTAGTCACAGCACAAGTCTAGTGCAAGCCAGTCAGCACGTTGCCCTAGCGACCTACAGGTGCGGTCGGGAGTTTTATCATCTGCCGGCATTGACTCCACGGCGGGTAACGGGCCCGCTCCCGCACCACCTCTAAAGAGTGGGACTTTGTTCCGCACAAGTTTGAGACATGACAAGGGGCCCTGCCTACCCAAGTTTCTAGTCCACAATGAGCATTAGTCCTGACAGCCCTAGGGACCTGGACCGTTGGAAAATACCAACACTTGACATACCTTGTGTGGATCATCTGTTAAGAAGGCCTAGAATCTGCTATGGACTTGGTTCGTGTCTCGTTATCATAGGCTGTGGCAGATATACAAGCAGCTAAGAGACAGCTCGGTATATTGTATATCGTGGGCATATCGCGAACGAGTATTGTCTTCATATGCATTGCCATTCAGATTTGTACTTACCTAGGTAGGTATACGAAAGAGCCAGGCAACGAGTCTTTGCAATCACGGTAAACAGCAAGCTTTACTGCCACGATATCCTGCAGTACTCGGTGACTCTTCTGGACCTAACCATTCTGCAGACCCAACCAACCCCCCGCCCTTGTCTTCTCCCATTTGGCCAAGGCATGCACCAGGCCAGCCTTGCTGAAGGTACCGAACATTGCATGGGTTCGTTTGCAAACTACCAAGCTCAGGACTGTGCAAGGGCCACAGCCCAGTGCTAACACAGGCACATTTCCGGGTGCTACAGAGAAAGATGTCTGATGGTTGTTTGGCTCCTAGTCACACTTTCTTCACAGTAAAGCACATATCTAAGTCGTCGTACATGTGCACATTGAGACTACTTTGAAACCACTAGAGCTGCATTCTTATCATACCAGGCTGCCCCCTTGAAGGGGTAAGAGAACTTCAGATCGTCTGAACTACAGATGACACTTTTCGAGTGAGCCACTAGCCTGTACTACCTGGATTTTCCAGTGATATCTACACAGTCACTCAAGTATAGAACGAAAGACGCAAGGATTCATGGCCAATAAACGATCTGGCATTCATAAGCACTGTTCACACTTAACATAGCAAACATGCACTGTTACGATCAGTCGAGCAGAGGCGAAGCCGCAGACAGCAGCACCTCCTGGTCGATGCTGCTCGAAATTGTTTCGCTATGCAGCAACCACATAACGCAACGAACAGGAAAATCACGGGCCTTGCGCTCCAAACAGATCGCTCCTCCTGTTTCCAATTCCGAGTTTCTGTCCCAGCGGCTCGGGTTACCAGGCAAAGCGCCAAATCCAGCTTGGCTCAATTTTGCACAATACCCTTGTACAACGGATGATTGTGTCTTGTTGCATTACAGATTTTCGCAGCTGAAGCTCATGCGCCACCTCGAACCCGTAACATTGATGTCTGGGAACGTAGCTGCAACGCCGAGTGCGATTCGGCGCAATCGAATTCAAGTCTTAATTTCATAAAAAAAATTAAAAAAAATTCGCACCTTCTTCTCATTGGAAGTTTCACTGCAGGGCCAAGTCTCTTGTGGCCAGGACTTGAGATTCTACCGCTTCGGATGCAGCAGCCTTTTTGAGTACTATCATTTCGGGCACGACACTCTGCACTTGCTAACCTTTCCTTTCTCTTTTCGCCTTCTTTGATGCATGCTAGGCGGACTCCTCGGTCTTGTCTGACTTCACATCTCGTACTTACAGTGCTTGTCTGTCTTTCTCAAAAGGCTTTCTCACAACCCTCAACGGATCACCCAGTTACTCGCCTCGTCTCGGGCAGTGTGTCTGTCTGTGTGTGACGGCATCAAGCGCAATGATTTTGGTGATGAAAGGAACAATTAGCAGGACCAATAGGCAAGTGTCGAGACAAGACTCGTCTTGCCTGCCTACCTAGCTACTCAGGCAATTGGTGCGTCCGTGACTGAGGACCTCGCCCGTGTTATCGGCGACTTGATACAATGATTATACTGTGTTGACGGCATCGACCAAGATCTTTGCTATGAGAGGGACTTGAATCAATTCCTGCCGGACTTTGGAGTCAGCCACGAGGCTCTACAAACCCCATACGGTGTGGTGATATTTCTTCAGGCATTACTGGCGACGGAGGAAGCGAGTCCAGTCAGTGGTTGAGCAGCAACACGATACCTGGCACATTGACCGGATTTCCAGTGGCCCCTGACGAATCGTCGCGCAAGATTCGACACCTGAGGATTCTAAAGCCGAAGGCTCAGTAATTCCGTAGCATAGCTCGAGAGCTTCGTAAGGTGACGCCTGTCAGTGGCTGTAAAGTGTGGGTAGACCGGAAAACTTCAACACGTTCTTGAGACCCTGGACCATGGTGGCCTTGGTAAGTGCTCTCTCAAAATCAGTCGTGAATGTGACCTATGCATGCGGAGATTGAGTCCAGGGAGAAGTTTATGATTCCCCCGAATGCCAGTGCATATACCGTCGACAGTTACTGTGACACCGACAAAGACCGTACACTCCATCGACTTGCACATTTCACTACCAACGATGAACTCCGAATGGGATATATGGGACTGGGAGGGAGCCCTGAAGCACCACATGCAAGTCTTCTGTGAATTGGGCGGATTCTCGTTCAGTCCTGGCGAATTTTCGCCCTTTACCCGGATGCCAACTAGGAGGAACTCAGGGAAGTGTCCGAGGTGTACGAGAGATCTCGGGCGGTATCTTCCTTGGACGGTTTAGGCCGTGGCGAGCATGCGCACACTTCTCACTTTGAGAAGATTGAAGAAGACGAGGTACGATAACGAATAGCATGGGGAGTGTGCTGATGTGTAACAGATGCGGATCTTTAGTTGGATGAGATTGACGACATTGCGTATGAGCGCCCCATTGTCAACAATGTGGAACAAATCACCTTTCTATTGAGTACTCTCGCACGCATAGGAAATCATCGAGTTGCTGGCAGCCTGCACACTACAGACGGCGACGACGTTTTCGTGGTATCTTCATTCGATAGCTTCGTTTTTCAATGTTCGTGTGGGATAGCATACAAGTCAACCGCAAGACCCTGAAGTCATGAAATTCCGTGCTATGAGGTTCATTTCCAGGGATACCCCTGCTCTTGCATGAGCAGGTCGCGGCCGAACCCGGGCCTATCAGCCGAGCCGCAAAGAAAAGAAGCTGAATTGATGATGGCCTGACTTGTCGACGAATTTCCACCGGCATCTCTTTTCTCTCCTCCGACATCGACCACAGTTCAACGTCACTACACGCCCCGACACTGGTTTTCTCGACGATCTCCTTTATGTCGGTCTCATGGCGTTTTTCCAGCCTGCACCTGTGCTAGGCAGGGCCACAGTGAAAAGACTAGCCCGCCAAGTCTCACAGCTATCAAGGCAATCGTCGTCGCCACTTGCATCGTTGAACTCGACCTCGGCTGCGAGGGCGGCGTCTTCGTTCATTTGCCGGCAATGCCTCCACACAACGAAGAACCCAAAGCCCTCGCTTTCCGTCCTGTCCTCTGTCCCTTCGTCGTCTCAAGCGAAACAGCTCCGGGCCCCATCGTCCTCATTCGCCCGTCATCTGAACACAAGTAGCAGCAAGAAAACCGCAACCGCCGCGTCCTTCGATCCTAAATATGACGCTGACCCAACGACCTCGACCGGGGCAGATGCGAAGTCCAATAAGAAATCCTTCCCTGAAACTAGCTCCAAATCTGTCGCCTACTGGCTTCTCGGCAGCGCTGCCAGCGTCTTTGGCATCGTCATCTTCGGTGGGCTCACACGGCTTACGGAATCCGGGTATGAATGCCAGAAACTATCTATATCTACTCTTGCACTACACTCTGAACTGCCTGCTGATTATCATTCTTCACAACAGTTTATCCATAACAGAATGGCGCCCCGTAACAGGCTCGCTCCCACCGCTCTCCGCCGCCGATTGGGACCTTGAATTCACCAAATATCGAGCCTCGCCCGAGTTCGCCAAGCTCAACCCGCACATGACCCTCGACGAGTTCAAGCAGATATACTTCATGGAATGGGCGCATCGGCTCTGGGGGCGCGTCATCGGCATGACCTTTGTTCTCCCTACGATTTTCTTCATCGCGCGCCGCCGTGTCAGCCGCCCTATGGCGTTTCAACTCGTCGGTATCTCCGCACTCATCGGCTTCCAGGGCGCTATCGGATGGTGGATGGTGGCATCGGGTCTGAAGGACGATTTGTTCGCTGAGGGCGCGCATCCTCGTGTGAGCCAGTACCGCCTTACGACGCACCTTGCGACAGCGTTTGTCTGCTACAGCTGGATGCTCGTCGCCGGGCTGAGTATCCTGCGCACACATGCCCTTCTCGCCAATCCGACCGCCACTCATGCCCTCGCCAAGACCCTCGCCACACCGACTCTTGTACGCTTCCGTGCTGCAGCCACTGCGCTTACCGCGCTTGTCTTTGTGACCGCTCTCAGCGGCGCACTAGTCGCTGGCCTGGATGCAGGACTGATCTACAACGAGTTTCCAATGATGGGTGTTGGGCTCACTCCGCCCAAGTCTGAGCTGTTCGATGCTTTCTACTCACGCAAGCCTGATGGGAGCGACATCTGGTGGCGCAACATGCTTGAAAACCCGTCGCTGGTGCAGCTCGACCACCGTATCATGGCTATGAGTGTGTGCGCGTCCGTGTTGGCGCTATTTACCTACAGCCGAATGGGGCGAGTGAAGACGGCATTGCCAGCGGATGCGCGCAAAGCGACCATGGGCGTGCTGCATCTCATGTTGATGCAGGTTACGCTTGGCATCTCGACGCTGATCTACATTGTGCCCACAGGGCTGGCCGCGACTCATCAGGCTGGCGCCTTGGCGCTCTTGACCGGAATGCTGGTACTGGGGACACGATTGCGAGTGCCCAGAGGGGTGTTGGCGCAAGTGCAGCGCAGCTTGAAAACTGTGCAGACCAAGTAAATGGGAAGATGTGAAGGGCTGTTGCGAGCCGCGAGATTCTTTCCCAGCCGATGATGGTGAAATGATTTGAACGATGCATAGCGGGATTGTAAGATTCACACGAGGAAAAGCATGAGGAGGCTTCCAAGGCATTTTGAACGGATCTTCATTGTATTCGTATCTCTAGAGTGACGGGCACAGCTTTTATGCGCCAATTAGATCGTCACATTTGTCTGCAGTCGTGGACCATTCCTGTTCCAATAGATAGACTACACTCAACTCTATCCCTCGATAGTCAAGACTAGCACCGGGTTCATTCCAATTTTACGAACTCAAGTGACTATAGTAGAAGAGACAAGCCGTCATGAAGCGCGAATGTGCTTGTCTCCCTTTACTTGTGCGCTGGAGGAAATGTTAGAAAAAGGCTTATCTCTACTTCAATGAGATGAAGCAAGGGCCAGGACTGTGCTTACCAATTCCCTCAACCGGCAGGGGCTCAACGTTAGCCACCTCTGCTGCCAGCTTCTTGGGTGCGGAATGCTCATCTCGCATGAATGGGAAGGCCTGGACCTCACGGATGGCATAATTGTCCGTCAGGAACATCACCAGCCGGTCGATACCCAGGCCCCAGCCACCGGTAGGTGGCAGACCGTACTCGAGTGCGGAGAGGAAGTTCTCGTCCACGGGCTGCGCCTCGTCATCACCCTGTGCCTTCTGTCGTGCCTGCTCCTCGAACCGCAAGCGTTGGTCGAAGGGGTTGTTTAACTCGGTGTAAGCGTTGGCAATCTCCTTCTTGCATACAAATGCCTCGAATCGCTCGCACAGACCCTTCTTCTGTCGGTGGTACTTCGCGAGTGGAGACATCATCTGTGGGTGCTCGAGAATAAAGGTTGGATTTATGCATGTCTCCTCAATGAATTCACCAACAAGCTTGTCGAGCATACGCGCGTTGGTCAAGGGTGGCGGGCACTCCACATTCATCTTCTTCAGGACTTTCTTGAGGAAGGCATTTGTCTCGTCGGTGTGCATCTCGTCATAGGGCGGGAACTCCTCCTCGCACACTCGCGCAAGCTCCGGCAACATCTCCACGCGCCTCCACGGTGCCTCCCAGTTGACGTCGTATGTCTCGCCGTGCTGGTTAGTGAACTTGGTCTTGTAGCCGCCGGTGAGCTCCTTGACCAGGCTGGAGACAAGCTCCTCGGTGATGTTCATGACATCGTAGACATCGGCGTATGCCCAGTAGAACTCGATGGAAGTGAATTCCGGGTTGTGAGTCAAGTCGATACCCTCATTCCTGAAGTTCTTGCCCAGCTCAAAGACCTTGCCGAATTGGCCGACAATCAGCATCTTGAGGAACAACTCCGGTGCAATACGCATGTACATGTCCATATCCAAGTCGTTGTGGTGTGTGATGAAGGGAAGGGCGGTAGCACCACCAGGGATGGCCGTCATCATAGGGGTCTCAACCTCGAGGAAGTGGCGGTCGTTGAAGAAGTCGCGGATGTAGCGGATGATCTTGGAGCGCGTCCACATGGTCTGACGGGAGGCATCATTGAACAGGAGATCCAGGTAGCGTTGGCGGAAACGCTGCTCATGGTCCTTGAAGCCGTAGTGCTGGGTAGGCATCATGTGCAGCGAGGGTGCCAACAGGACAATCTCTGATGCAAAGATGGATAGCTCGCCCTGCTTGCCCTGCTCAATCAGCTTCTTGGGTGCGGTCCGACCTGGGTAACCAATGATGCCAATCACGTCGCCTCTTCGCAGATGCTCGTGTTGCTTCTCAAAAGGCGTGACGCCCTCGGGGACGTTCTCGGCCTGGCACATGACCTGGATGCTGGTGCCGATGGAAATGGTATCGGCGGAGGTCTTGATGTCGTAGAAGATCAGCTTGCCGAGGGACCTTCGGCCGTAGATTCTGCCGGCAATGCGGAGTTCCTTGGTGCGGTCGACATCGCCAGACTATACGGGGTCATCTCGTCAGTAAGTTCTTGCACGCCAGATTACGGGCACGTGCGTACCTTGATGTGCTCGTAGTCCTTGACGAACTGCTTGTCGTCATATGTGACATGGAACTTGTGAGGGTATGGGTTGGGGTCGCTTGATTCCAGGAGAGCCTTGACGGCCTTCGAGCGGTTCTCGTAGTACATGCGAGGGTCCATCTCTTCCTCGTCATCCTTCTTCTTGTTGGTGGCGGGCTTGGGAGGGGCGGCGGCAGCCTTCTTGGCCTTCTCTTCCTCCTTCTGACGGGCCTTCTGGCGCTTCTTGAGCTCGTTCTTGGAGACCTAACGATAATTGAAGCCATCAGCACGCGTTTGCTTCAGTAAACCAGGTTCGAAAAGCAAAATGTCAGGTACCTTCTCGCCGGTGACCTCGTCAAGCAGCAGGTTTGCTAGCTGCTCCGTGGGCGGAGCAGCTGCGTCAGAAGGTTCGCCAGCCATTGCGTAGGATATATGCAATACCAGGTATCAATTGATATTCTCTATCTCGCTGGCACCGTTGGGAAAGGGGCTAGTCGAGGGTTTTGATTTTGTAGGGCGCTTGAGAAAAGGCACACCGTTTGAGTCAATGGATGTGTATTGAAATTTCTGAGTCAACCCCCCGCGGTCGCTGCTGCCCCTCGCCCCTCCTCCAACTGGGGACCACCTGCAGGGGCAGCCATTGAAGTCAGGGCTCCACCGCGGGGCTAATCGATATCGACTTTGGCGCCAGCTTCAACCCCCCCGCCACCACTCTTACGCTGCCACCCGAAAGGAAGGCTCGTAAGTCCATGATGAGTCGTCTCTGTTATTTGCAATTGACTACTCAGGTAGGTGTTCAATGCTACTCTGCATTTCAATTAAAGCTGAATTTGACTCTTTCCACTCCATTTCTTACTTTATTCTTTATGTTTGCTAAAAGCCTGTGCGGATTGGGGAGATTCTTGTTCGGTGTCCACGTTAACACAAGGAACAACTCTTTCAATACCACAGTACTGGAGTCGAAATAGTCGTTGTGCATATTTCTCGCTTGTAAATGTCATGCGTAAAAATACCGCACATGTTTTGAAATATTAACATTGGATTCTTGAATTGAAAAGAAGTAGAGGTATCTCATTGTCCTCGTCTTCTCGCCTTGATATCAGGCTTCTCCGGAAAGCACGGATTATCAGTCTACAAGCTATGAAGCTGTGTGTGGCATCACTTACAATGCCCAAGCTAATATCCTTCTAGCCCAGTACAGTGTTCGTAATCTATCAAAAGAGTGCCAAACAGAACGGTCTAATTGACAATGTGCAAGGACGTGACTTAGTGACCGGTTGTCGAGTCGGTTGTCCTGCCATATCAACCCTCCCTTGTTCAAATCCGGCCGAACTGTCTCATCTCCAAAAGCTCCAAAACCTACAAACTCCAAAATCCGTGGATGGTCCGAGCTGGTATTGTGACCTCTGTTTTATCAACACCAACATGTATTGTCCGTCTACAAGTGCTACCGCGCTGCCGTCAAGGCCTGGTGATGGCTTACTCTTTCCCAGACCAGCCTTGTTTCCCCTTCTCCTGCTGTTATTCTCATCACAGGCTCTGGCAAGTCCCACTGGGGCTAATATCCGTCCTCATGGCTCAACTCCTCTGGAGAGTGGCTGTCGAGGCTACTTCGATATATGCTGTCAACTAGCTGCTACCAGCAACGATATTCAACATCATTCCTCTGCTGAGCTGCCCTTGACATACTCTAGCCAGAAAGTCCTTACCTTTCAGCCTCGTCTTAGTCCGTCAACCAAAGGCGTCCTCGGCAACACCATGAAGCTCATACGCCCTGCCCTAACCTTTGCCGCAGAAGCATGGTGCTCACTCGCCGTCGTGGAACCTACCCCTCCGGCCTGCTGCTCATCTTGCAAGACCACCTCCTCATGGCCTGGCTTCTCAGGGATCAATAACATATTTTCCTTTGGCGACAGCTACACTACCACCAATTTCGACTTCACTGGACAGCAGCCCACGCCGGACAACCCTCTAGGAAACCCGCCATATCCCGGAATGACGTCTGCATTGCCGGCACCAAACTGGATAGACTTTCTCACAGTCAAGTACAACCAGTCTTCTCTGCTCACGTACAACCTTGCAGTGGGGGGAGCCACCGTTGATTCGGACCTTGTCTTCCCTTTCTTCCCAACAGTGTTGAGTCTCAAGGAGCAGGTGCACCAACGCTTCGTGCCAGGGTACAATCAAGTCAACGGGTCTGCGCCGCTGACGCGATCCTGGCATGGGAATGACACCCTGTTCGCCTTCTGGATAGGTATTAACGATGTGAATGGCTCATATGGCAGAGGACCCGGCGTCACAGGTGCGCTGAACAGGCAAATCATGGCCGTGTATAGGGAATTGTTGCGATTCCTTTTCGAAGAGATGGGCATGCGTAACTTTGTCCTCCTCAACGTGCCCTCTATCGACCGCAGTCCGTTGATGAATGCACGTGGGAGTGAAGAGCAAAGGATACAGAGGGAGGATCTAGCAGACTTCAACGGCCTGATCTTGAAGATGGCGCGGGACTTTAAGAAGGAGGTTGCGAACGAGGGTAATATTTGGGTGTACGACTCAAATACGGACTTTAGCAGGGCTATGGAGGACCCGAAAAGCTTTCCACAAACCAGCTTGCTGAAGAATACCACCGACAGTTGCGATGCATACGGGCCTGTGTAAGTAATCCTAACTCCCCCCCCCCGGCATCTTCAGATCAGCACGCTTCATGAGGCCCTACCGACTGGGTCTGTCTTTGCACCAGAGAACGACACAAACATGGCTGACCAATCCTTTCTCAGCGGTACGCCTGAACAAGACACCTTCTATGATGTCTGTGGTGTTCCCGTTAATGAGTATTTCTGGTTGAATGCTCTTCACCCAACCTACCCCATTCACGAGGCCGTTGCGGCTCAGATTGCGAAGCTGCTCGAGGGCAGCCCCAACGTGTGTTAGACTTTACATAGATATCCTAAAGGAAAGACATTATCATTGCTCAAGCGTAAAGAAGAACAGGCGCCCAATGGAATGTTACTCTGAAATCTTTCGTCAACATAATCAGTGCAGGGATTTGCCTCCCGATCAATCTCGTTCAAGGTTGGCAAGCAGAAAGCTGCCCGAAATACGCACTTGCTTACATCGCTGGATAACAAACACATATGGTCCAAAGTTTGTCAAGCATACGTGTAGACGGCTTGGTGATCGACTCGGTGATTATTGACTTTCAACAATTGCCAGGTATGTCCACTAGAAGACCAAACACTTGTTCTTCATTGGACCGGGTAGTTTTGCTTGGCCAGCGCCAAGGGCCCAGGAACGACTACGCGAGCTCGAAGGTCACGAGGCTTGAATGATGGCGAGCATCGCTTGCGCTTATACGATGTTGGCAAGCACAACATTTGGTCGGAAGATTCTGTACCGATTCCCGACTTGCCTGACTTCCCGCGAGTGTTTTGGGACCCCAATCCTTAGCAGTCAACTCACAAATCTTGACTTGCATCCCCTCAACCCCGTGCGTCATGCCCAGACGCCGCCGTCTTCTTGTTTCGCGTGACACGTTCGGATTCTCTCTCAGATGGGGACTTGACTCCCAGAGACCATAGCTCTTCTTGCCATGGATCTACAGGTATCGCAAACCATGTCGTATCCGCTTGTCAGGCCAAGCCTGTAGTGTCAATGTATCGTTTGACTATGCGCAGCCATCCTGACGGAAGGACTCCATATAAATATGAGCGCCAATACCTGCTGGCCACGGGATTTCGACCTATTCCCTCTTAGCCTTGTTCAAGACTTGTCTGCTCTATGTACAAGATGCTGTTCACCCACTTATTCGCCCCACTGGCTGTTGTGACGGCCGTCTCGGCTGCCGTTGTGCCATCTAAACGACAAGACGACGCGAAGGTTGGCTACTTTTTCCTCAGCTTCCCTGTCTGGGACGAGCAGGTCTACTTCTCCTTATCAAAGGGCAATGATCCTCACTCGTATTCACGATTGTGCCTGGACTGTACCAACGCCACCGAAGCAATTCTGCGCTCAGACGTCGGAACTAAGGGTGTTCGTGATCACCATCTCGTTCAGTCACGGGATGGCAGCAGGTTTCACTTGACTGCTACCGACTTGCAGGTCAACTCCTTTACCGGCGATTTTAACGAAGCCACCCGCTTTGGCAGCCGGAGTATCGTCATTTGGGAGTCCGAAAACCTTGCCGACTGGACTGCTCCTCGCCTCAGTGCACCTATCGTCAATGCCTCTGCTGGTAATGTCTGGGCGCCCGAGACTGTCTGGGATCCGGAGCAGAATACCTTCGTCATGATCTTTGCCTCTCGCTACTGGTCACAATCGGATCCTGAGAGGACTGGTCCGCAGCCGCCAAACGTCCTCATGTACGTTACTACCAACGACTTTGTCTCTTTTACAGAGGCCCAGACGTACTTCTCGCCCGGGTTTCCAGTCATTGATGCCACATTTTACCATGCCGTCGAGGAAGGTCCAGATGTCTGGTACAGACTTGTGAAGAGCGAGGTCGACTACAAGATCTGGCAGCAAAAGTCCACAACTGGGCTTTTCGGGACTTGGGCCAACGTGGGAGGTGCACCAGATGGCGAGAGGATCGAGTTTGCAAGCGAATACTCCAACAATGAAGGTGGTTTGATGTTTAGGGACAACCTTGATACCGGGCTCTACCATTGTTGGATCGACCAAAGCACTACCGAACAATACATACCTGCTCAAGCTCGTACTTTAGAGGATATGGCAGCATGGGAGAGGGTCCCGCTGGAAGGCTTTCCCACGAACCATAAGCACGGCGTGGTATTCCCAGTCAATCAAGCCCAGTACGATACACTTGAGGGCGCGTATAGGAGGAAAGAGTGATAGCAGGTTCCCTAAGCCGCATATAGTCACTGGAGTAAGCACGCAGCAATCGAATTCCAAACTTCCCTAGCTTAAACGAATGACTTATTGTCTTTCGTAAACGCAGTCCCTCTGTGACGGCTCCCGAGGGAGTGAGAGATCACTACTGCTAATGACCAGCCGCCCGGTCGAGTGATTAGGAAGCCCGTATCCCCTCAAAGACGCCCTTTCTTCTGCAGGGATTTTCTGAGATACCATCACTGACTTGTTCGCACTCGTCATCAAGACCTTTAGCTTCTGAGGACCATCATAGTGGTGCACCATATACTTCAACTGGTCTGCAACCAAACACATGCCACTCATCCAACCATAGTGTGCGCCCTCAAATTCTGCAATCTCGTCGAGCAAGCATATTGTAATCTTGGAAGGACTGATCTGTGAGAAAAGCATTCCAAACAGCTCGCAAAGGCAGTCGACATCGTCGAAGTCAGTCATGCCGTAGAGTCTCTTGTCTACTTCCACGCTTTGAGGCAGGACATCATCCGACTGATGAAGGAGTTGCCCTAGGAGACTTTTGATGAGACCTAAAGGTCCTGCAGGAATACCCCCCGACTCTAAGGCATGATGACCGCAGAAATACTGTAGAATGATAAGGGATTCAGATTGGCCGAGTGCGGACGCCAGCGAGGCGCAGAAAACCGAGAGGGGGCTCGTTTTTCCATTACCAAAGTTCTGGCAGTGCCCATCAACAAGAAGCAGTCTCGAATTGTCGTCACTGAGCCACTCATGAAACTGTGCCATGGCCATGAGTTTTCGGGCGTGTTCAAGGCCCTTGGCCGCCACATTGGCCCCTTGTCGACGAATGGCTTCTACGTCTTCTTCAACGGAGCCAGTATTGGACAAATCCAAACGCGCCATCAGCTGAATCTTACTGGTGAAAATTAGTTCATTCTTGGAAGAATTCGGTGTGATGAGATTGTTAGTGTCGTACCCAAGCCCTGCCATGGTTTTAATTATCATAGATCTGCAAGACTGATCGATTGACACATGATAGACAAGGAAGGGAACTCACTTCGACGGTGCTCGTTCTCCTCAACCAGACGGTAGAATCCCGTCTGCATGTTCGCTGCTGCCATCTCACGGAAAACCTGCCTAAACACATCTTTCATGGCATCTTCCAGTTGTGATCCTGTTATCGTCGCCTCCTTCTGGCGGGCTGCGATATCATAGAGGATATGCTTCATGATTCCAGTTTCACTCTTGATGTCGTGCACAGTTTGCCGCGTTGCTCTACTCTCTGACCAGATGCCCGTGGACGCCTTGGCAAGGTATGCCAAGCGCTCTTGGTCAAGTCTTTCGATACATTCGTTCAGAGAGTTCTTTGACCTCTCTATGATATTCCGCGCATTGTCAATCTGGTCAAGTTCGAGAGTTGGAAGACGCTGCAAGCTTTTGGCAAAAACTGATATCACTTGAGGTCAGCGCGTGATTGCTATTTGTATTCAGCCAGTTTAACTCACAAGAGCCTTTTTGCGTCTGGAGAAGAATCGATCAACACAGTCATCGACTCGATTACTACGTGGCAGAGTTCTTAAACCGCAGACTTCAGTCTGTCGTCGGAAGGGTAGAGTTTCCATTTCTCAATCGCGGTCGAAAGAATGAGTGGTACGTTCTCAAGTTGTTTGAGGATATCCTCTCTATTCTTCATGCGGCGCTGCCATGTCTTGCAAGGACTTTTAGCATGAACATTGCCCGTGTGCTCCTAGGTGAGGCATATAAATACCTGGAAAATGAGAAATAGTCCTCCACGCAAAACACTCAGACCGTGATCGTCTGGAATCATACCTGCTAGTAACTCTAGAGCACTTGCAGTTGTGTCCGCGTGCCTTGCCCATCCTCTCAGCTTATTGGTCTTGCCCTGTTCAGCGTATAATGACTTTGCGGTATCGATGCAGTCGAGGACGTCGTTCCAGCCACAGTCGTTAGGATTGCACTTAATCGCGGATGAGTCTCTCGGAGACGAGATTAAATCTTTCGAAGAGGTCGTCAAAGGTGCAGCTCCGGAAAAATTGCTTCGTGGAAGCCGGGCCAGACTTCGAGGCCGAGATTAGCTGTGAAGACCATAGGTGACTCTGAGAAGTGGATTCGACGCATCCGAGTGAATTCTCTGGCTGTAATGAGGACCTTGCGACACGTGTGCCAAACGTCGGGTGACTTCGAACGCGAAGAACCAACGGTTTTCTACCGGCCTTTTCAAGTATTAGTTAATCGCTACGAAGATATGAAAGCGCAACTGGCAATCATGCGTCGTATTAACGATGAAGAGAAGAGCACGACGGACTCCGTGGGCGCTACCCTGGATAGCGATACAAGCCGTGGCCACGCTCGTGATGACGAGTTCCATAAGCTCGCCAAAGACAGGTCTGCTATAGATGAGTTGGCATGCTTTCTGGATTTCATGGAAACTCGGATCATGCCTGATGCACGTCGATACCGAAATCCAACGGATCCTGAAGCACAAAGTATCCGACATGAAGATATATGGTATCTGATAAAGCCCGGCGACTTGATCCATATCCCAAAGAGGCCGTCATCCAATTTACGCATAAGTTCATCACCTTCGGCGCACTCGTTCTTTCGAGTTGTCCTCACTAGTTTGACGACGACATCTCCAAAGAGAGCACCTTCCCCACTGAGCAAAGACCTTTTTTCCTCGGGTTGGAATTTGGTGTGCGAGCTGATCGATTACAACGGGACTTCCTATGCGTCTTTGCCCATCGTTTATACCCATCTCGTGTCATTCAGCGGTACGAAAAGGGTCGTAGATTTAGATTTTTACCCAATTTCCTATCTGAAAGACGGGCAAGAACTTCTCGCACAGGCAAAAGCAGACGGTGCGAAGCTTTTGAGTCTGATTGACCGGCGTTTCGCCTCTTACAGTGGCTGGACGCAGACATCGGACGCCTTGGGAATGCCACTGAGGAAGTTCTCGGCCGACGGCCGTCCATACAACAGTCCCGAGCATATCGAGGGCGATGTGCTGATTGATTATCAGGAGACTTTTAACGCATTTCCGACGTGGAGATCGCCATTTATACAAGATGCAATGGAAGCAGACTCGGTCGTCAGGTCCAAATTCACAAATGACGATCTTAATATCCTAGAATGGAGCGACACAGGCAAGACTTATTGCGCACATTTTGCAGGTGATCGCTACCTCAGTACGGACGAGACAGAACGAGCCGATTCGAATGCCTTCTTGAAACAATCGATCAGGTCTAAAACAAGCATGGATGCAAAGTCATTGACGGGGCAGATGTTGGCATTGATACCAAGGTTTTTCTTTGGATTTGCTGTGCTTGAACGCAAGTTTGTCAGACTTGATATACGTTGCGTTCGCAATATGGATCAGGGGGACGCTGATAAAGCTTTTGCGAGGCTCGAGATTAGTCCAAGCTACAAGAAACTAATTCTGGCGCTTGTAAAGTCGCATTTTGACAAGATTGAGACAGAAAAGAGGACTCATGTTGAAATTGAGTCTCAAGATCTGATTAGAGGAAAGGGAAAAGGCATCATTATCTTGCTCCATGGAGTTCCGGGTGTGGGCAAGACTGCAACTGCAGAAGCAGTCGCCCAGAAGTGGAACAAGCCACTATTCCCGATTACATGTGGCCATCTTGGATATACAGCAGAATCGCTCGAGAAGTCACTCACTGAAATCTTCCGTTTAGCCCATCATTGGGGTTGCATTTTACTGCTCGACGAGGCAGACGTGTTCATAACACGCAGGGAAAGGCATGACTTGAAGCGGAATGCTTTGGTCTCTGGTAAGCACGATAAACCATTTCGGATGGTTAGAGGACGATAGACTAACAAGACTAAGCTTTTTTGAGAGTTCTCGAGTACTACGATGGAATCATGTTTCTCACGACGAATCGACCGGGCGTCTTAGATGATGCTGTCAAATCAAGAGTCCATCTCAATCTACATTACGACCATCTAAACGAGGAACAGACGGCAGCTATCTACAAGCAACACATTCAACGTCTTAAGGAAATCGAGAAGCAAAGAAACTCGGACCCAAGCGAGCGGATCGTCATCCTGCACAACGAGATCCTCCAATTCGCGAGAGATCACTACAACCAAGTGCACGAGAATCGTAGTGTCGGAAGATGGAATGGGAGGCAGATTCGGAATGCTTTCCTGATAGCTTCCTCTCTCACTCACTACGATGATGAGAATGAGAGCGAGGTTGGGGATGCTGACGACCTAGCAGACCCCAATGTAAAGGTGCAGAAGCAGTTGGGCAGAAAGCAGTTCGAGATCGTTGCCGACACCACGCTTTTGTACGACCAGTATAGGGAGTCTGTTCATTCTGGTAAATCGGATGATCATGTCGCTTTCGAACGAGAGGAGCGTGCAACGTCATCTCAAGCCATACCACAAACTCCAAGTCGGTTGAGAACCCCCAGTACCAGGTAATTTCAGTTGGGAGGACATAAAGATCGGCAATGCAAATCAATTAGTATTGGGGGCTGCTCGACACGCCCGAGGCACGAATGCATCAGATAGAGCACTACGCTTACTGGATTCCACACAACTTAAGACCAAAAAACACTGGCATTGTATTTACTGGTGTCTCTATTCATTGTCTCTTGAAGTTATGTCAAGCTCTGCAGCCAAGGTTAAATGGTGCATCTCTCGTCTGCGTGAGCGATTTTGAACACTTGGACATCAATGACTGCAGTCTGCGGCTGACCGTTGCTTATGTTGACCCCTCCTCAGCACACCATCACAAATGTACCTAGGTAGGCAGCAGTTTTTTGCATAAGGCTTTGGGAGCCTTGTGAGTGATGGAAGCCCGAGGAGGAGTGATAGACTGAGACAGCTTTGAAGACTTGGATCTGCTGCTATCTGTCTTCTTGGTCTTGTCAGACTTGCACAAGTCTGTTTTTCACCCTCTCGCACTTGGGCTCAGCCATCTAAAACGTACCGAGAAAATCTGACTGGAGCAGTATGTATTCTCATTCCGATATTAGAACATCGTGGAGATCGGATACTCAATAGATTCTGCACCGACAGGTATCATCAACACCTGCTAAGTGTCATGGCCAAATGCACCTCCTGCGGCGGCACAGGCAAAACCTCGGCATCATGGAAGGAAACCTGCCCGAAGTGTAGTGGGAGTGGAAAGACTAGTGGTGGCAATGGAATATGCTCTAGATGCCACGGGGCCAAGGAAATCAAGGCGGTGATCCTCTGCACGGATTGTAGTGGGACGGGATCGAAATGACACAACGAAGCGCTGGTACCCAATTAAGAGGCGCATGTTTGACGTGACCTGGCTAGAAGAAGTTTGCAAGGGAATGACTGTCGCGGACATCACGGGGACTTAAGCTGACTCTTAGGTAGGGTAATTGGGTATTTCTCTATACTCTATATACTTTTTATTTATAAGATGATATATATCGTGAAAAAGGAGTGACCCCTCGACGGGCAAAGCCATCTAGTACACGGGCACATTGAACGCATCGAACTCATACATCCAGCTATCAATGCTAGCCTGGTCGTAGACACAGTCGAAGCTGGTGCCATTACCACTCCACAGCGGCCTCAGGGGCCAGCTGCACAGCTCGGTGATCACAGTGCCCGAGTTGTTCAACGTCGCGGGCGCCACGCCGTTCTCGACCCAGTCAATGACCTGCTGCAGCGTGTCCTGCGGCCAGCCTCCATTCGCCTGCATCGTGTTGCTCTCGCAATGCGCGCCGCCCGGCACGAGGAACAAACGGTAGAAGTCATCCAGCGCGGCGGTGCTCTCGTTGAAGCCCAGCGTCGGATACATGATGCTGCGAACGCTCTCGTAGTAGTGCACGCTGCTGGCTGTGGGGATGCTGTTGTCTTGCTCGCCGTGGAGGTGGATGACCTTGGTGCCTGCGGACTTGACTGCCGACAGATCTGGGTTGGTGGTCTGTAGGCTGTCGGCGTAGCGGTTCATGCCCAGGGACATCCAGTCGCGCAGTGTGTCGGCCGTTACGTTGACCAGTGAGTCGAGGTTGTCGGCATCCTGCAGCTCGAGGAAGCGTGCCACCCATTCACCACCAAGGCCAGAGGGCGCCCAGTACCAAGTACCGGTTGTGCTGTCGTAAGTAGGCTCGGCTTCTAAGTTGTCGGCACCAATCTGGAAGGTGATATAGGCTCGCTTTCCGTCTGAGTCATGCAGACCATCGATCACGGCCTTGTAGTTCGCCGCATCCTGGGCCGTGATGGAACCATTCTGCGCAGGGGTGGCACTCTCATACGAGGTGGCTGCGGCGGCAGCCGCGCAAGAGTAAGGCTCACCGATGGTAGAGTTGAAATCGAACTGCAACAGGCACAAGTCTGAGCGGGCGATGACGCCGTCCGTGAGACCGTCGAGCGGATCGCAGAAAGCAATGGTCAGGTTGGTGATCTTCTCGATGGCGCACGCGGTCGGGGTGTAGCCAATGTCCTGCTGAATGACGGCGGGCGAGAGATGGTTGACCTGCTGCTGGCCGTAGCGGAATGCCGGGGCACCAATGGCCGCGCCATCGAACTGATCAGCAAAGCGCTGGAGTTGGGACCAACCCTCGCGACCTCCTTCGGAGCAGCCCTGGTAGTATGAGTAGACCTTGTCGGTTACGTTGTACAGGTTGGCGGTGTATGCTTTGCCCAGCAGGGCCAGCTCATGGTGAGCCTGGTAGCCAAACATGTATGTAGCTTGCCAGTTGATAGTGTCGTTAGCGGCAAGGAAAACGGCGTCCCATTGGGTGTCGAAGTTGCCAAAGCCGCCGTCCGTGATACCACTCACTGCACCCACGATGATGCCCGAGGGAATATAGGAAGAGCCCGAGTTGATGGCAAGACCACCGCCACCAGTTGAGACGTAGCGGCCTGTGAAGCTGTCCGGGGCGGGCAGCCAATACGAAACATGTACAATGTCGTCCGTCAAGCCATTGTGGGAGTAGGCAAAGGTAACGTTGCAGTCTATTCGTCGAATTAGTAGAGAATACTTTCGTACACCTTGATGAGGTTGATCCAAAGAGTTACCTACAGTCGATGACGGCCGAAGGGTACCATTCGCTGCTGACCGAGGAGTTGTAGACGATTGCTGTGGTGAGCGACGAGGAGTCGATAGTGATACCCGGAACGGCATCCTCAGGAAGCGCCGCGGCAGCATACGACGTAGTGCAAATGTCACTAAGGGTGGCTGCGTTGGCAACGACCAACGAAGCAGCTGCCACGAGGGCAGAGCGAGCAGAAGGCATCACGACTTCGTGTAAAAGAATGTAAATTTAACCACCAGGTTGGTGGGAAGCAAGAAACGAATGCAACGGAACGCCGAGCAGGTCCTATATCGATCGACTACGGTCGTGATGAAGAAGCCCCTTATTCATGTGCACCCTCATCGTGGCAAGGACCTTTCTTTATACCAAGACATATGAAAATCCGAGGACCAAGCACCTCTTGGACCCACCACTCGGTGCTCCGAAGTTGACGTCGTCACCCTCTGTGCAGCTTGCAGCTCGAGGCCGAGTCAGGGGTGGCGATGCGGTTTTTGCTCGCGGATATCTGAATCACATACCAAGCATCCTAGGTGTAATAATAGGATAGGCCCGGATGTGGAGCCACTAGGTATCCGCTGGTACCAAACCAAATTTATATAAGGCTTGAGCCAATACCCAGCCTTAGTCTGTCCCATCTTCTGCCATGAACTTTTTGGTGCAACAATCGGACGCGCACGCGTTCGGGCAAGGTCTTCCTTGAACTAAAGTAGTTCCCGCAATGTTTCGTTTCTTTCAGTCTCGGAAACAAAGTGCTAATGGTGCGGGCCGCTACGTCGAAATTTACCACGGTTCTGAGATGAGGATCCCAGCCCCATATGTATGCGCCACAAGCCTCTATCTCAACCTCGACAGACCCGCCAAGGTAAACCCATGCTTTGTGCGTATCCTCAATATGAGATTAGAGGACTGTCTAGTGAATGACATTTCTCATGCCCTCAGGCCCCTAGACAGGGCGGGCTCTAGAAGTGGGTGCCAGCATAGATAGACTCCACAACTTCCTGGGATCCCTGGATGATCTTCCGGCATATGACTAGTAGCAGAGACGCGTGTTGAACAACTACGGCAACCAAGTCAAACAAGCGTACTGCTTAATCCAGAAGCCACTGGCTTGCCGATCACCATTTGAGGGATGGCGGCCCGCCTTTTTTAAACATCGAAAGAAGTAAAAGACGGGGCATCGGCCTCGGAGACGTACTAGACGCCCCTCTTGCCGGCGCGTTATTTATTTGCGCTTGGCGAAATAAATATAACAGCATCAATGCGGCTTCCAAATCTCGTGGGCAGCAGTGCAGCGGTCAGTGAGCGGCAATTCCATTGCACATTCTCCGGGTTTTCCGATTTTTTTTAGATTTCGTCATTCAAGTCTTTAAATTTCCTTCCTCCTCCAAGTCTCATCATAGTCCGAAGATCCATTTATAAAAAGATATGTAGTATGATCGTGTCGTCGTTGGAAATCCCATGATTCCAAGATATTGCAAAGTAAACAAGGCAAGGATATGCAGAAGCTTTGAATTTCCAAAATTGCAGTCTCCAAGCAAGGAGGTATCATGAGTACTCAATCTTCACTGCCAAAACCAGACATCAAATAGTCTTAATGAGATCATGTCAGTGTGGCAAGCATCGCCCTCACAAGGCCAGGCGGAGGACCTATCAGAGTACAGGTCAGCCAAAATAGCCCCGAGAATGACATGAGAAAAGACTGGGAGAGCAACGCGCGCCGCACCTTTAACGATACTTTGGCACGCTGATGGACATCCTACCTTTCTTGTCCTTCTCGATTCGTACCCCTCTCCTTGGCTCCTCAATCTTCTCGATTTGTTCCTCGTACAACACTAGCTCTCCGCTGCTAAGCCTCTCTGCCTTGACTAGCTCCCTTTCACCGCGACGGCTCGCATGCAGCTGCCGCTCTAGATCCTTGATCTCGGATCTGATTTCTCGGTGCGAGCGCGAGCGAGACCTTGAGCGGCTTGAGTGGACAAGAGCCAGCGGGCCGACAGGAACTTCTTCCGAAATTTCCTCGCGACGCCGGACTTCGACGTAGGGCGTGGCCGAGGTGTGTGTGGTTCCCGACGCGGATGTAGTGTAGGAGCGCGCTGGAGAAACGTCTCGGATGACAGTGCGCTTTTCGACAACCTCGGCAGCAGGCGGGGGTGGAGGGGGCGCTGGCTGCATGAAGATAGGTGGTGGAGGCTGTACCATAGAAGGGGGTGGAGGCGGCAAGGCCGCCATGGGGAGCGGTGGCGGAGGTAAAGCCTCAACGATGGTCGTCTCTTTGCGCTCTTCGATGATGTCGCCGGCTTCGGAGCGGGCGGCGAAGACCTCCATCTCGCCTGGGATGTCTGTCAGTGGCGGAACATTATCTGAGGTTGGGACGGCTAGCTTACTCTTCTTGTAGTCTTCACTGAGCTTGAGCAGGTCATCGATATTGTCCTGGCCAAGGGCCTTGAGGACTACGACGGTATGGCCCTCTTCAATAAAAGGGTAGCCCAAATCAATAAGGGCGCGCTTGGAGACCAGGCGGGCGGGAATGCGAGTCTTGCCCTTTTTGGGATACTCGCTCTTGACAGTGACCGTAGTCCCTCCACTGCTGCTGGACGAGCTGCTCGTTCCAGTTGACGAGCGCGAGTGGCTGCGCACGGTACTGGCGCGGTGACTGTGACTTCGGCCAGTGCGAGACGACTTGCTAGATTTAACCGAGGGGCTGACGTCTCTCTTCTTGGTGCGAATGACCTCCCTCTCCCGAACACGTTCGGGATATGTGCGAAACTCCTCATCACCGTAGTAGTCAGGATCGCTCACCCGGATCTCGTCGTAATACTCGCGGTCGGCGAATCGTCTGGGTGGGGGCAGAGCACGGGTCCGGGGAAGCGGAATGGGCTCGTAGGGCCGGGGCCGGAATTCCTCGCGTGGGATACGGGCGGGAGGGCCATATCTTTCCTCCTCGATATGATAGCCCTTGGGCCGTCTGTCAAAAGTATCCAAGCTGGATTGCCTGCGGAGGAAAGCCGGCCTATTGGGAGGGGACGGGCTGCGAGCGACCCTCTCTCGCTCAATGACGACGCGGCGGTCGCGCTCGAGCTCAGCTGGTGGGGAACGTTGGCGGGGTGCGTGGCGAGGCTCATCATCATAGTAGACTCGCCGGGAGTCACGGATGACTATGTCGTCTTCGTAGGGTCGACTGTGTCTGCGCTCGTAGCGGTCATCAACTGACAGGTCGCGATGCCGTGAGCCGCCGCGAAAGTAGCGATCATCCTCCTCGTAGCGAATACGCTCATCGCCATGTCGATCGCGATCTCGCTCGTACAGGAATCGCTCGCGATCCCAGGTGTTGCGTGACATTGCTGAGGAACGGAGACGAAAGGCGGGCCGGATCAGAGTGTGGTTGTGGATATCTGCGGCGGGCCCAGAAGATGGGGAATTGGCGTGCAACGGCCGGTCGGAAAAGTATGGTAGACTCGGCCACAAGGGCGGGGTGAGTAGGTAGTAATGGTAGGCTGTGGGCGGTGAGAGGCTCACGACTCGAAACAGCCGACAAAGTCGCTAGAAAGCAGGCTAGTTTAGATTATACAAGCTAGAAATTGCTGTTTTTCTTGAGATTTCCCAAGATATGAAATTTTGATCTTTTCCAAACGAAGAGTGATGTCGTCAAACTTGGAAAGAAGTGAGGAAAGTGTCTCGGAAGTTGGCGCAGATGACGACAGATAATGGAGGGGCTGATGGCGCTGGCTGTCTCTGAGTGGTAGAAGTGGGTGCAGATGCAGATGCAGATGCACTGGGGCAAAGGCAAATGAATGCAAATGCAGTTGTCCTTCGACTCGATTCGACTCGGCTGGATCCTCGCTGCGCCCACACTTGCGTCTGCGTTCTCGTCTTTCGCCCTCACCCCTCGGGACCGGATTGGCTACTGACACTTGGGTTGCTTGAACCTCAACTGCAGGACTAATGTAGCAGCAGAAGGGCTGCAGGACGGTGCGTCCTAGTGGATGATGGTGGCTAGGCCGATAGAACTGAAGGCCCCTAGTCAGATAGATCCCGCGGCCAGGCGCTCGAGGCGGTCAAGTGGTTCTCGAGGACGGATGATGCAGGACTGGGGAAAGGGGGGGGGTGGTGTGGTCCGAAAATAGGTGGTTGGCGTCCCGTCACGGCTGATTATTCCTGTGAGACAGGATATCTATACAAAGTCACGCCGGTGCGGCCAAGCCGTCAGCTGCTTGGAGTATTGTCGGATTTCAACGAAACGGGCCAAATGGCAAGATGGAAAAGGGTTGGTTTTATAAAGTCGCCTGGCCTGGTCAGGTTGATCAGGGGCGCGCGGGGGAAGAATGGATATGACAGGCCCGTCCAGCCCTGCGCAGGCTATGTTTATGCCCTGCGAGGAGTGACTGCGGTTGAGGGTGTCACGACGTACCCACCGCTGTCCCAGAAAGTCTCGGTGTCGAATCTAGGCTGCGAGGCAATGAAGAGAGGGAGAAGGGGGCGAGGAGAAAACTGCATTAAATTTTTGGAAATGTGATTGGAGTGGGAGTAAAGGGAACCGGTACAGACCGAGAATTAATTCGGAGGCGGGATCGAGATGCAATATCAAGGTCTGTAATTCAGGCAGTTTTTGGTCTTCTCTTTGCCTGGCAACATGCGCCCATCTTTGCCCATCGTCTTGGAGGGGCAGCCTGGCCTGTGCCGTGGGTGTGGGTCTTGTAGCAGTGTCCCGAGCAAGGACCGTCCCAGTCGGTTGGAGGGCTGTCTGTTAGTGTTAAGGACCAGGACGCTGCAGATGTGCTAACAGGTAGTATCCACAGCTCTTCTCCACCGACAGGGCTGTCCTGTTCACCTCTGGCTTCAACACCATGTCTAGACTCGTCGGGCGCAATGGTTCACCATGCCCAAGTCCATCACTTCCGTTGTCTTCTTTCCTTCACAATAACAGCATGCGTCGAAACTGTTATGTGGGTCGGTAAGCTACCCGAGCAACGTCGGGCATCATTCGCGCTGCACCTTTCGAGTCGTTCGTGGTCTTGATTGCTAACAAGCGAGACATGAACTCTATGAGTGGAGACGCTCTCCCATAACCATACCTATCCTGTCAAGAGTCAAGACTCAAAACTCAAGACTGGTTCAAGGGAGCACAATCCTGCGGAGCGTTACTGGCACGATTCTTTCCTTGGACAATGTGCACCCAAAGGAATTTGAGGCTGCCAGTGTAGCATACAGATGCGACCCTCCCGCGTGTTCTTGATGATCTGCATCTTGCTTCCCGCTTTGCTTGACAGACTGGCCGACCTTGTTCACAGATAGCTATAGCTCGAAAAGGCCTCACGTGATTTTCCTACCAACGTCAGGACTTGGAATACCTTTCATCCTTAGCTTTGTCGGTGGCTCAGACAGAGTCGGCCCTGACGGAGCTGACTGCGGGAAGAATTTCAACAACGTGCTACTCTTTTCCAGTTGCCGCAAGCACCATTGGGCCTGATATGCGACGACCTCATCAATGCCGTGGTCAAAGCTCAGGCCTTGGTGGCCATTATCAGCGGTTTTGCAATGCTGTCCACCTTTGTGCGCCTGTCTCCTAGTTCTTTGAACCGCTGATCAGCCATCTTCATGTCGCGGCCGTCCGTCCCGACAAGTACCTCATACTCTTGACACTATTTTCCCTGAGACCCTCATGGCTTTCTCTCAATAGTGGACAGCCTCATCATAGGACAGACCCACATCGGGGTCGATGGCGAGCCTCTCACATAACATTGAGCAGAGCTTGTACCTGATGCTTGTCAATAAAATCCTAGTTCCAAGATGGGAGTAGACTTGTGAGGATCTGGGGACGTACGCTTCAGCCAGTGCCATCTCTCGTACATTTCACATGGGATGCATGAGCAAGGCAATCACCTCCTCCCCCATCTTCATCGCCTCAAACGCGTCTTTGCATGGCGCGATGTCTTGCTCAGCCATACGCAGCCCACCCTACGGCCACGGCCTCGCCCAATAATCCGCCGCCTGCCACAGCGTATACGCACGCTGCTGCGACGCCTCGACCAGCGGATCTGTGCACAGCGCGCAAACACTATTATCACAATTGTAGGCATCCATACTTGCGAGCTCCTCCGTGCGCTTCTCGCGCAACTTGAGCGAGACTGCATCGTATCCCAAGAGGATCTGCTCGCCGGCCGCAATGTCGCAGATGGCATGTGTTGTCAGCATCTCAATACGAGGCTGTCTGTTGCTCGTGTGTGGGTTGAAGTCGTACCAGGCGTTGGGACAGCATGAGTGGTTAATACGGCTGGTGAGGAAGAACACGCCGCTGTCCATGGTTGTGCCCTCGCCAAACTTGACGCGGTTGTTGTTCCAAGATGGCGTAGAGGCGCGCGTAGCAATCAATGTCGCGAAAAACGATCTGCTCCTGCAGTATTGGTGTCATCAATTCAAGTGGGGTAGAACCGATCTTTGTGCCGTCGAACAAAGAGTTGCCAATCATGTCTTTGGCATCCTTGTCTTGCCCCTCCTGCTCATTGCAATAAAGCGTCACCATCGCCATGATATTCTGGCTGTGAAGCCCCGCCAGCTCGACCTAGTCGACGAAGTTCTCGATGTTTTTGTCGTCGCGCCGCAGGAGGATGTTGTTCTCATCATCGCTGCTGTGGTCAGAGGGAGGTGTTTCCGTCGGCACAGTGAATAGTGGGAGCTCGGCGAGGATGCGGGCGCCGCGAGGGATGTCCCTCTTTGCAAAGAGGCCGAGTCCCTTGTGGTCTTCATTGCGGACCTCGACGAAGTGTTGCTTAGGGGGCCTCAATGGACATGTAGCTCGCTCATTAGTGATCTTCGAAATCATCCCGCGCTTTGAGGAGCTAACACTTGCCATTCACATAGTGGGCTTCAAGGAGGCCCAACAAACCTAGACGGACGTCCTGGTGTTTTGGATTGTTTGGGTTCCAGAACACCGAGCCCGCGTTCGTACTGCATGCTTTGACCAGAATACTTCGCATGATGTATGATGAATTGTAATCGGATGGGCTGAAATAGGGAGGCTCTGCGACTGTTGCAAACGACTTACGTTTCCGCTCGACGGTGGGTTGTTACTGGGTAAAACGGGATGCAGACCGCAAACATTCGTGGAAAAGCTTTATGATCAAATTGGTGAGCTTTCTAACCCAACTTGGCGGAAGCCTGAGGTATTTTGATCAATGCAATAACTGTTTTGCTGATCAGAGAAGCAAAGCTGTTGTGTATCGAAGCCTGCAGCTGGTTGCCCAGCATTGTCTGGAGGCATCTACAATGTCCTCACTCAACTTTATTTTCCCCTTGTCTTCTAGACGAAGGGGAATGCGTGTGAGTAGTTATGATATCAGTAACCCCATAACAAGTACTGTGAAGCTCAATGTCATGCCTGGCAACACTGGGTAATTGGTACCTGTCGGGGGCATGCCGAACTTAATGTCCACACATCAGAGTACACAAGTTGCCTTAAAGTGGGGATGACTCTATTTTCGACAAGCCTAAGTTGCTTGTCAATCATCGACGCAATGGCCTCTTGAACCATGAGAAGTCATTCGCAATGGTCCTGTTGACCGAGTTCCCCATGCCCTGCACCTCGTAGACTCAATGAATGTCCAAGATAACATCTTGCAAGAGGCCATCCTGCACAGCCATGTTGATTCTATCCAAATCTCTCAATCCGGCTAGATAGGCAAATCCAACCATCTCATATCCGGGAGGTACTGGACGAAGAACATAGAAACAATCTGCGCCATGTGGGGACACGACCAAGTCGCCAATCTCAAGGTTTGCCGTGCCCACTCCAGCAAATCCCACATCCGTAATGATGACCTTTCTGTAGGCAATCCGGCGGTCCAGAGCTTCGAGTAGAAGAACAAGGGAATCAGTGGTAAGCTTTCCCGTCTCACTCTCTCTATCTCCCGTCCAAGTGGACAGGCCTTGAGTAGTAGTACTGCAAGACTGTCGCTGACCCAGCAGAGTGTTCCACATTAGCATCAAGTCTGCTGCAGACCCAGCCTCGGATTCTTCATGGAAGTATACCAGTGTCTCGGGGACAGTGTTCTTACACCGCAAATCTCGAAGCGTGTATAAAGGGTGGTTTGAGTCAACTTCTTTGTCCTTTACACCCATAATCATATCCTCAAGTCGCCTTAGCAGCTCAAGGTCGTCGGCTTCAAGGCTTCGTACACCGGATCCGTAGAACCTGTCTACGTAGAACTCGGCGACAATGGTGTCCAGTACCACTGCGCGCATCTTCAAGACTTTCCCTGACTCCCCGATTGTGATGTTGACAGACCCGAAGATCGGAGTTTCCTCCCATGCTGGCTCTTCGTACAAGCCAGAAGCTGTGAACCATTCGCTTTCCTCGAGATTCTGTATTGCGAAATTCGGTACCCAAGATGGGTACTTGGCCATATCCGGGCTTCTCTTGAATGAGAAGCTCTGAATAGACTCACTTAATGCCTTCGGGTCCTTTGAACTCCATATGAGTGCTGCTACACTCTGGAAGACATCCATCGCAGGTCTTGCATAGTCCACGACAATTCTGCTTGCATCTTCGGCATGTGCTAGGCCGAGACAACCATACACTAGGTCTCGGTCATCTGTAGCTTGGCTCATTAGTAGCCTTGGAAATATATCGACAAATCGAAGAGCCCCTTCTTTTTGGTAGCGATTGCGAGTTTGGTGCCAAAATCCAATCGAGGACGAGATGAGCGGGTATGTTTCCAACCCCTTTCCGATTTCCTTCCACCGGTCGGGATATAGCAGAGCATAGTTGCTGCTGAAGCCCATTCCCGTCATGTAAAAATCAACATATTTTGACCACTGAATATCCCTCTTACCAACTATGATAATTGGGTCTCGAGACGCAAGCACCAGCTCTTGCAGCACCCACATCCGACTCCACCATGCACGTCGATTGATATTCTTGCCCAAAATGTGCGTCAGCCGAATCTGCTCTTCGTTGAGATGCCGTGCATTATCAAAATTGATTTGACCGAGTCGATGCATTTCATCTCGGAACTGCGCGTCGTTCAGACGCTCCATAGCCCAATCCGTGTGCAAATCACCCTTTCCCAAAAAGATGAGCACCAAGTGCGCGGCACTGTAAATAGAATCCATCATGGAAACCTGATGACCTCGCTCTACCAAATCATTTTGATTGATGCAAACCGCGTCGATCCAGATGGGCGTGTCAATGGTAGCCTTGGAGAGATTTGCGGAGGGCAGGCGGTCTAGGAGGCTTCGCAAGGCAAGCTCCAGGTTTGCGGTCACAGTCATAGGCACGCCATTTACTGTGACGGTTTTCTGTTGGTTTGAGTCGCCCCAAACATATGACAAAGCGTTGAAAGTTGGGCGAGGCTGGGTGATAAGCGAGACAGTCGTCAGGTTGCATACTATGGTCCCGTGAACGTCAACGCCCACCACTGTTAACAGCCTGATTTCTCTCAGGTCTGCGACCAAACGCTTTTGATATATTCCTCGTGTCATTACTTTCACAATGAACTGGCTGGAAGGCTTGAAACGTGCTTGCTTGTTGTATGTGGAAGTCTGCGAGGACGCTGAATCTCACACAGCTGACAGGTCCAGATCCTGTACTCAACATATGCAGGCATCTGAGTGCTTTAGTGTTCCACTTGGTGCATATTGCTGACTGTCATCCACTTTGCGGTTACCCCTCGACAGGTGAATCTCAGGAGGAGCCATCCTCCACGTACATCAAGAGCCCTTCCCACAAAGCTCATCATATAGGCACGCATATCCTTTGCATTCAGCCACAATGCACGTTTTGTCATCTTACCGAGCTCAATGCCAACTCCACTTCCCTTCATTTCCTCCGAGTCCTCTTCAGTGGGTGTGAGTGGCGGCGGGGCCATGTGATCCAGGCCATGAACCACGAACCACGCAGTGCGGCTCGCGCAAAGTGAAACGCTCCTCATTTTTTACCAAGCTCAGACATTCCTTTTAGATCACGAGACATGCCCAAGTTCAATTTCGACATCATAATGGTCCCCAAGTAATGACACAGCTAGCATGAGAACAAGTAGATACCTATGTACAAAGGTCGTAGTGCAAGGCCAACCGTGATTCAAATAGACTTGAATGTCATACCTACTCACAACGTAGTACTGAGATACTAATATTCGGCCGTGACATCATATCATCTACCCACTCGTGATATACTTATTCCGCAGTGCCGCTATCAAGAAGCAGAGATTGGAGAGGATTACGACAAAGCAGCATCCTGTTGACGTCCTTGCGTGTGTCGCGGGGCTTCTTGTTTGATGTCCAACATATCATCACGAAATGTACAAGTGAATGACCAATTTGATGTGACACTTATTTCTCGAAAAAGCACGAGGTTGACTAAGCTGAAATATGATTGAAATAAGCCAATTTCCCTTCTAAAAACATGAATCGACTTACACCAGGATTGATCTGCTGGAGGGATAGCTTGCATATCATATGTACACTCGGTGATATCTGCTGTGATTGAAATGCTTAATTTGTTCGCTCAAATACCAACACAGACACCATCACTTTGACAAAGATTCCTAAAGTCATTGCCTCAGTATCAACACAAGAATTAGAATCCAAACTGACACACACATAAAAGCGCTTCTTGAGCCCACCAAAAATTAAATTACCCTTGGAATCATTGATTTGCATTGTTCTATAGCAAGTATGCGGACATGACCAGCCCTTGTGACCCCGTTGCACGTCATAGATATTTATAATTACAATTTAGACGACGTCGAGCTCTCCATATAGGACCAAAGCCGCCAGTTCCACAGCCAACTCGGCGCCAAAGTCCGTGCTCTTCTTGCGCTTGCTCTGCTAACCTCGGTCTGGAGAGGACTATGATGCATTTTCCCCCATGCCGCACAGCCACCAATACGCGAACTTGGTGTATTGAGGCAGGTCGTCCCCGCGACAGCAGCATACAAAAGGCTGCCGTGGTTAGACCTGTAACTACCTCATGGCTCCATTACACTAGGTACAGCCGGATAGGCACTTTGACCTGAGACTGGCCCTCGTACTATTGCTACGGGCGTGAAGCAGCAAGATAGTGTCCCTTAAACCATTCAGGTGAGCACCAGTTCATGAGGTAGGTTCAAAGAAATGGCCATCGCCGAATTCATCTTGAGTTGCAAGCCTTCCAGCTATATAAATTGAGCAGATGCGCAGCCTATGCAACAACAATGCAACACAGTTAGGCTGACAGAATGATGCAAGATATGCCGATTAGTACCAAGAGCCAACGATGAAAGGCCCGAGCCCACAGGAAGCCGTGCCATCCGTGCGGTAAAATTGCTGGCTGTCCGCAAAAGGGGGCCTAATACACGAGCAATCCAAAATTTCAAACGCAGCCGGTTCGGTAAAGTACTGCTCAGCCACCCTTATTTTTCTCGCTATTTTCATCTTTCCAATGCAGTTGAACAATTACTGAACGTGGGCCACTTTCATGCAGAGTATAGAATCCGTCAAAGGTTGCAGTGCGGGAACACGCTCTTTTGGGTACTAGCATCATCTGCACAAGCGGGAGCCAGTTCAATTGGTTCCCATCTTCCGTCTCTCCCTATATTAAATCCCTGGCGCCACCAACGGCTTGTGCCGGGACCCACCACACGAAAGCCTATCTAGGGTAAGAGTAGGCAAAGGTCAGGACGATCTGAGCACCCAAAGCAGTCTCCAGAGCAAACACCGTCCTTCGAAATGGGAAATATACAACCGAAAGTTTTTATTAATAGATCTGTCAATAGTCGCCAGCAGAGAGAGAGTAACAAAATCCAAGATGCATTAGCTGAAATATAGTTCAATGCGAGAAAGTCGATCTCGGCGCTAAAATTGGTGCCATCGAACACGTTGGTCGTCATTTTTGGGTATCTGGCAGACAACGATCACAAGTGAATGATGACTTAGTGCCGAAAATGGTCTTGAAGCCGAACATTGGCATTCACATCCATAGGGAGATTACGAATGCAAGGTTGACGCCGCGAGTCCTCGGTGCAATGACAAATATGGAGCCCATCTATGGATACTCACTCATAATTTAGGTAGGCCCGGGCTACAATTATAATTGAATAAAGTCTCGTTGCCACCACGATCCACTCTTGGTTCTCACAGGCAGTTTTCGTGCTGGTCATTTAGTCACTCTTTCACTACACCCACTGGCCATGACGAAAATGCAATCGACACTATCGTTTAGTCTGCTTCTCTTAGCCTCCCAGGCCCTGGCCTCGCCCCACGGCACTTTGCAGTTGAGGCAGGATAGCACCCCATCAGTTGATTTGGGTTATGAAGTCCACACGGGGACTGAAAATGTAAGAGAGAATCTCTCCATCTCAGCGATATATGTGAACACGTATTGACATGAGACAAAGAGCACTGGGAACTACTATATTTTCAGTAACATCCCTTATGCTGACCAGCCGATCGGGGACAAACGGTTCCAAAAAGTCGGTTTGCCCTCGGGCAGCAGCTCGACCGTGAACAATGGTTCTACCGACCAAATTTGCTATCAAGGATATCCGGGATGGATAATTGAGGAGGAGGCAGAAGCCTATGGTCTAACCGAAGAAGAGATGGAGGAAGTTCTGTATTCGGCGGCAGGGCAGACCGAGGCTTGTTTGCTGCTGAATGTCTACGTCCCAACCGATGTGTTTGCTTCAAACTCCTCAAAAGGTGCGTCATTCTGACCAAAATGTGTGCGCTACATGTACTTCAAAGAACTGACACACACATAGCCCCCGTTTTGATTTGGATACATGGAGGTGGCTTTACCTATGGTTCCAAGGACGGTCAAGACCCAGCTGGGATCATCGCCCGCTCCACTCTCGACGACAATGACGGCATTATCGTCGTCAACATCAACTACCGCCTAGGAATGTTCGGATGGCTTGGTGGCGGCGGTGCTACTCCGAATCTCGGTTTCTACGATCAACTCACTGCCTTTGAGTGGGTTCAGCAATATATCAGCTTGTTCGGTGGCGATCCGGAGCAGATCACCGTCTTGGGCGAAAGTGCTGGTGCCGCCAGTATTCTCCACCACATCACCTCCTACGGCGGCAACACCACCTTGCCTTTCCAGCAGGGTATCATTCAGTCTCCTGCGTTCCAGGCAAACTTGAACTTGACGGAAGGATACGAGAAGACCCTTGCAGAAGCATCGAATATTACGGGTTCCAGCATTACCTCGCTCGCTGAGCTGAGCGCTCTCGATGCAGCTACGCTCCAGCTTATCAACTTCGATGTCATTCTGTCATCGGGAGTAGGCTTCTTCACGTATGGCCCTGCTCCGGATGGGACTTACGTGCCAGCGCTACCACAAGTCCTTTTGTACGAGGGCAGGTTCAACAGCGACGTTAGTGTGATTGCTGCTCACAACTCGCTTGAAGCGGCCCCTTTCGTGAACAGCAGCATCTCGACCGAGGCGGACGTGATCCAGGCGCTGCAAACGAGTTACCCCGAGGCTTCTAATGCTACGATCACATACCTTCTGGACGTGCTTTATCCTGCCTCGGACTATTCCAGTAATTTCCTCCGAGCTGTCCAAATTGCCAGCGACTCAATGTTCAGCTGCTCGACTCGATTCCTGGCAGTCGCTTTGGGAAACCAGACATACAACTACATTTTCGCCGTTCCCCCAGGATACCATGGCAAGAAATCCCCTTATAACCCCCTTAGGCCATAACAATAGTTGCTAACCAATGTCACAGCCGAGGACGTCAGCTACACCTTCTTCAATGGCGACACTACCACGCTTGATGATGGTCTTGCGGTGATTGCAGAATTGGCTTATGCGTTGCAAGACTATATCGTGGGCTTCACACTTTCTGGGAATCCAAATGATAGTCCAGCTGGAACAGCACTCGAATTTCCAATCTATGGGAGCAACGCCACTGTCGTGGAATTTGCTTACACCGGACTCTTGACGACGCAGGACGACATGGATAACGACAGATGTCCGTGGTGGCAACAGGCATTCGTCCAGGGACTCATATGATCTACAACGATCGATTCCCAATTGTAATCTCGTTGGCTTTCACACTAGATCTCCCATGGAGAATAATCAATAATTTCGAGAAATTGAATATTTGCAACCAGAAGCATTGTAATGGATCTTTCGCATTTTTTTTTCAACACCCTCCGAGAGCGAATCGCTCTCTCTCTTCACCAAACTCAATCCTCCAACCAAGAATCTTGCCTCGAGATGAAATTCGAAGAGTCTGGTCTGTCTTGTTCGAGGCTGTCGTTGCGTACAGCATTCTTCTCGTCCCCGAAAGTCGGCTGGTAGCTGACATGGCCCCCAATCATCTCTTGTGTGTTGTCCACAACCTTGTATTTGGAAGGCATCTTTCCAGCGTGCCCTTCTTTTGCGCCATCTGTAAGACAGTATCATTGCGTTAGCACGAGACCACGACGATCATGTCCAAAAGGATAAGGTGTCACGTACAGATATAGAAAACAGTCAGATCAACGAATATTGGTATCCACGTCACCAAAGTTAGGACCTGCCCAAAGCTCCATTCACTGTCGTTGTCTGTTCCGGCTGCTTTCTTGGCAATATCCGCTCTGTAAACGGTAAACAATCCCAAGAAAGTCCACATTACGGCCAGACACAAGAGGCCATTGCCTACACGTAGCCATAGACGCGCAGATTCCCACCATTTCCACAGCTTCCCGGCCTTTGCTTCGATTGCAGGTCTCCATCGACGGCCGCCGAGACCTGCAACGACGTAGTAGACCCACCACGAGCAGTTGGCAACCATAAGCCCATGGCCCACCTTCAAAGTCGTCTCTAGGCTGTCCATAAGTGGTATAGACTGGCATAACGCGAGCCAGACAAATTGCCCGAATTCTTGCTCGGTTCCAAGGGTGGCTTCCAACTTATCCTCGGACGAAAAGACGTCAAGAAAGTATTTGTTATACTCCACGTCGACCACGATGGCGAAGATAAGCACGAGGAGCCACATGAACAGTCGTACTCGTCGGCGTCTCAGCTCATGCGATAGTGACTGTAGAATGAAACATGGGAAAATTGAAAAGGCGGAGAGAAATACGGAGTCCATGAGCCCGTATAACGAGTAAGTCTTGTCAGGATGCAAGTGGATTTGCACGTATCGGGTGACCGCCGCAACAAGCATCGAAATGGCAAAGAGAAGCGTAGCGTCGAGCGTGCCCTGAAGGCTCTCGCGGAAGCCGGCAATGCATGTGCCATATCGTGATCGAGTTGTCTTGGACACCCAGGGCAGTGACCGACCGTACGCCGCGCAAAGTTCGGGGGTGAGAACAATGTAGTATATCGTGGAGAAAATCGCGGCGATGTAGTAAGTGATCATCATCTGTCACTTCGAATTAATATTAGCAGCACATGGAGAACAGCTGGTTGTATCATATTTGTCATAACGCACCCCAATACCAGAAAGGTCCGCGTCGCCGTTCCAGTTTAGATAGGGACAGATCGTGGACCCGCACTCTTCAAAGGTGATGCCAAAGACCGAATCTTGTGTAGCGTCCGTCCAGGACGCGTTTCCAGAGGCAAAGGCATCGTACCACAGAAAGAGATCTTTGTCACTGGGTTGTGGCGTCCAGTCATCTGGTACCATTGTCCTCATGAAATCCATCGCTGTGCCAACGGGCACGGTTCTGTAGAAATTATCCACTTTTTCGATGTCGCCCGACAGGAGAAAGGACAAAAAGGCACTGTATTGCACACAAGATGCAGCAGTAAAGTTCCATTGCGATTGGAGGGGAGCCGCCCATGAGGCGTTCAGAGCGAGAGACATCTTGAGGCGTAGAACACTGGAATTTCGACGCACGCACAATTTCTGAGAAAGAAAAAAAAAAAACGTCCTCCAAAAATCGCAGAGAGACAGGACAGACCACAAAAGTAAAGGAAATTATCAAAATAAAAGGTAAAAAGTGCAGAGAGACGATGAGGATTAGATATGGCATGTCAGACCGTCTAGACATGATATGATAGATCTGGTCAGCCCGTTGGTTCACAAGGGGTCTGGCCCCCGCGACTCCATAGCATGAGTCCAGCACCACCCATGAGCCAGTGATGAAAAACCTTCACAGCCGGAATGCCGTGCTGACTGCGGCTGAACGCACCTTTAGGACGGCAAGCCCACAATCAGGCATTCGATTCCTGGCACCTGACGGCTGGGAAAAATCCTGCAGGATTTGATTGCAGTCAGTCTAAAAGAAGAAAACCCTATTCCTTTCTTGGAAATACACATTTTGCAATATAGGGTTCTATGTAAGTCGCACACAGGTGTAGGTAGTCACAAGCACTCAAGCCGCTCAAATTTTCCGTAATTTCAATCCCCTAACGCCTTTCCGCAGACTCTTACATAATCCGCTGGTATCATGTCCGGAACGCCGTCGAAAACCTTCAAGGAGAGCTATCACCTGAATCAAGCAATCGCACAATCACATAGCTCGTAGCGGCAGCGGCAGCACCAATGAGAAGAGTCTGCAACGCGCCCCAGAAACCAGCCCTCTTCGTACGGATTGTAACCCTAAATACATCTCATGGTCAGTGATTTATTCGTTGGTCAGTGCGAAAGATCAGTGTCACAATTGCTGATCAAGATCGTACCTTGCGGGAGGATGGGAGGGGGGGGAGGATTTAGGATTTACATACCAGCTCTTCACGTAGCCAAAAACAAGGAGAATGACAACGGTGATAGCGATGCTAGCAAACAAGGCCTGCTGAGCACTGTCCATAATGAAGTACGGGATCATGGGCACCAAGCCACCAATGAAGTAGCTCAGCCCCATGGTGATAGCGGATTTCCAGGCGGCAGTAGTTTCAGGCTCCGGAAGACACAGCTCAAAATCCATCATGAACTGCACCCATCGCTCCTTTCCCTTAACAGTTGGTACGCACAGCTCCTCGACGACTCCACGAGCACCGTCGCGCGAAATGCCGTACTTTTCGAGGACCTCGTAGATCTCTTCACGCTCCCGATCCGGGCCTAGTCCAAATTCCACTTAGCCACAATTGATGCATCTGCCGTAAAAGGTCTGCTGAACTTACAGTGGTCCACCTCCCAGCACTCACGCTCGTACTCAGCCTGCCAGTGTTGGCGCTCCGTAGCAGCAGCCAGGTAGGCGCCCAAACCCATGCTGATCATTCCGGAAAACAGCTCTGCCAGACCACCGATGACGACGATCTTGGTGCTTCCCAGGGACGAGAGACCAGCCGTCAAGGCGAAGGGAACGGTGAGGCCATCGGCAAAGCCAATGGTGATGTCGCGGATGAGACTGCCGTTATTGGAATGGCTCTCGGAGTGAGAGTCGCTGTCATCATGATGGCCAGGGTGGTGGGCATACGAGCCAGCTTTCATGGAGGGTCGCCGCAGCGCATCAGGTCGCAGGAGGGCTTGGTTTGTGGACGGGTTGCGCTCGACGGCTGGCTCAGCGGCACCGTTGCGGCCGTTGGGGATCAGTGGCGTCCTCTCAGTCATATTGGCTGGGTTTGTGTGATGTGGAATGGTGTATGTGTGTGGTGGCTATGCTGTAGAGGAACTTTCTCTTTGTTGGTGTCTTTCCGAGCCGTATGTGACAGGAAATAAGTTGTGTTGGCAATGAATTTGACCCTCAAAAGAATATCTGATCTAACCTTTAGAGTTTGGCTATGAATTGGCTGGATACCGGAGAAATATGGGAAAGATGCTTTTCACGATGCCAGGCAGCAAGCGACTATGAAAGAGTGTGAAGCAAGCTTGTCCTGTGATTGAGGCTGGGAGTCTATTGTTCATTTATATTCCAAGACTATTCTACCAGCTCACCGCATGAAAATTTCCACCCATTCGCCGCCATGTGTGTTTGTGCTCTGTGAAATGTCACCCCTTCCCGCATGGACCTGGAACCAAAAGCAGGCCTCAGCCCACTTCGGGAAGCCAGTAGACTGGTCAGCCTGAATGCAATCATCCTCATTGGCTCCGGCACATCTTGCAGGGGTTCAAGAACAACGGCATGCCATTATTGTTAGGATCTCAAACCTTAACATGGAGGATTCTTGTTCACCTCAACTTCTTCATTTGACAAATTTTTTTAATTTTTTTTGCGTATGCAAGGCCAAGAATGGCTTTCTTTGAGCTTCAGCTGCCAGTGTTATGTTGATCTCATAGAAACTCTACCTGTGGAGGTTATCTCTGGATACCTACCGAATGGCTACCTCGGTATACATGATATAAGATCGCTGACTGCCGAGCATAGAAATGCCACCACCCATCTAGAAGGGTCCAATTAGAAGCTCAAAACGAGATCAGGGTCCTGCATCCTTATGCTCTATCAACATGGGAAGAAAAAAAAAAACTCAAATAACATCAAGTTCATAGACAGATAAGAGTTCCAAAAAGAAGAAATCCAGCACAGTCGCATTCTCGAAGATCCATATGCGGGTGCTCGTCACATTCCAGGACCTTTGTCAGAACTCATTGCTGGGCATCCGCCTCTTGTGTAGACGATATCCGAGAATTGCCCGAAAGTGGTGAAGGAACAGCCTTTGGCCTTCTTGACGAAAGACATGACTTCTTCACCACCTTTACCCTCGAAATGCTTGGGCCCAATCTCCTGAAGCTTATAGCCTTGCGGCCTAAACCTCGCATCTCCCGCCACAGGCAGACCAAACAGCCGGGTGTATGCAGTATATAGCCAGCTGCAGCTCTCCGAAGACGCTACATACCAAGGCTCAATTTCCCAAAACAACATGGGGCGGTACCCGACCGCGTTCTCCTCGCCAAAAACTTGCAGGGTGGAGTAGCGAGGCAGCATCAGGTGCCGGACAAAGTGCTTGCGGACAGCCAATGCGGCAGTGAAGAATGTGTGTATGAAGGATGTGGGAAGAGCTGGCAACTTGAACGCGCCTCTGAGACGCGTGTCCATGAACGCGACCAATACGGTGTTCACAACTGGTGTAAGGAATCTGGGGAAGGTAGACGCATAAAGCGTGAAGACACCATCAGCAATGCGGGCGTTGTCCTCCGAGGGGGCCATGTTGCGCGTCTCAAAGTCTTCAATGAACTTTGCACATGCCTCAAAGCTCGATGGCACATGTTCGAGGCCCATGCGTCGGCCGACCTCGTACCAGAAGACCCACGACGCATGCTTCTCGAGTGGCACCGTCGTGCGCCAGTCGTACTTGTCGATCCACTGGAGGGCCTCGCAGGTGAGGAGGCAAAGTGTGTAGACCATCTGGTCCATCTGAATCTTGTTGCCGTAGCGGCTGTGAATCCAGTTCATACGGTTGATAGCGACGCATGCGCGCTCGCTGTCAATGTCATTGACGAGGAACTCGCCTACGAGGACTGTGGTATCTGCGTAACGTTTTCCGACACGGTCAATCATCTCTTTGGCGCCAACTGATGTCTTGGAGATACCGGGGATTGCGAAGGCCTGTAATAGGTGAGCTTACTTTTTGACGTTTTGGAGTGCGTCGAGGAAAGACGTGTGCTTACTCTGAGAAATGCAAAATCTTTTCCAGCGAGGAACATCCATGGGCACTCGTAGAGTCCCAATTGGCCAAGGATACTTTGAGCATCTCTATAAGTCAAGTTCCTGAATTGTTCCGGGGTCGTACCATATTTCATTTGCACCTGCTGAACCCGACGGTATCGAAGACTGCGGACCAGCAACGCATAGACAATTACGCTACCGAGCATCAAATACGGAAGCATTCCGATGGAAACGGCCCATTGAGTCTTGTCCTTCATGTTTTCAACCCGATGAAACACAGCAAAGGCAAATTTGACGGAGACCTATAGAATCCACGCAGATGGACTTACGAGGAACGTCGGAAATATATATATATATCACCCCCCCGCCACGGCTAGATCACAAACGTACACACTAATGAGTGTTACCAAGTATGGATTTCTTACTCGCTAGACCCTCATACACCGTCGGAAGAAGTCAATAGCGCAAAGAAAAAAACTGGGACGATATCTCCCTCTTTCCCAGTTTGAGCTGGATGTCTCTTCCCATTCAGAAGGATTGCAGATACACGACATGTTTAGCTTCAAAACTGAACCCTCGAATCGGTAAGACTGCAGTTAATCAGAAATATCCTCGCAACAACCAGCTTTATTAGGGCATCGTGCTGACGGCGGCCCGCTTGTGTGCAGTAGCCACAAAACAGAAGGCTGGTCACGGGCAATTCCAGCCCAAGTCAGAAGACCAATGCAGGCCCTGTGGCTTTTGGTCCTTGGTTTGATTTGCTAGATAACGAACAACTCCTCCAAAACTAACATGCATATATCCAGACAGGAAATCGTGTCTCTTTTCTGTTTCTGAGGAAAAGGTGAGTGCACAGCATCCGGACTCTTCACTCCTGTGCCTGGAACTCGGGATGTTAGTCAGCCAATCAGCCGCATAAGTCACCTGTGGAATAATCTCGAAGGGATCCATCTCTCAGACCTATGAACAAGTCCCAAATGGGTTTGTTCAGACCTAATTCTGGAGCTCGGTATCAGAATCCTCTTGGTTCGTATATCCAGTATACCATGCCCCCTTTTCGGAGTAAATGGTGGAACAAGAGTTCTTCATCGACCCTCTCCCTTGGCTACTTGACTCAAGTGAACACCGTATTACCGGATGTAAACGCCAAAGCATTGGCTTATGAAGAATGACCATGGGGACTCGGCATATAAAGCAAAAACAAAATCGCGAAAAGGAAGAAAAGAAGAATCCATTCACACTTCAGCGAAAAGAATGGATTCTCATTCCACATGATTGTGGTGTTTTGCTTCCGGGATACGGGGACGGGATCGGCCTGGGAGGCGGAGCTGACATTCTTCCGTGAAGGACGGAGCTCAGAGGCCCGCCCGGCCGTCTAAATATCAAGCAGGCAGTCACCGCACTACTCGTCCTATCTCTCTCCCTCTCTATATACAGTACCGGTTTTACTCCGTCCCGCAACCGCTTCCAGACAGAATAGATTTTTAAAAAATAAAATTAAAAAATGCCAGCCAATACCGAGAAGAATTCCACCATCCTGGCGCACGCGCGCACCCTAACCAACACGCCCTGGTGTGACGACTATGAGAAGATGATCTCTGGCGTGCTGTTTGTCCTCCTTCCAAACCCCCTTTTCCCCCGTTTGTTCTTTTCCTTTTTCTATATCCCCTTGTTCTCACACACTCACACACACAATCTTAGGTATAATTGTCTCGCCCCCGAGTTAGTATCAGGCCGCTTTCGCGCCCGGCGCTTCATGCACAAATATAACTCGTATTTCCCGGACACGGCCACGCCGGAATCACTCGCCGCAGACCGCGAGACGATGCTCAAGGAGATTTTCGGCAAGGTGGGCAAGGATGTCTTTATAGAACCGCCAATCAATATCGACTATGGGTGTAATGTGTCGCTGGGGGATGGATTCTATTCTAACTTCAAGTTGCGTCCACCCCCCCCATCCACCCCTTTTGATTTTCCTTTCCCCAAACGCACTAATCCACTTGGCTCGCTTGCTTCACTTTCAACGTTGAAGTTGTGGCTGTGTACGGGGGGAGGACTATTTTCTGTCTTCACAAGGCTGGAAACATCATTGCTAATAGTCAATCTCATACAAATAGCCTGGTGATCCTGGACTGCGGCATGGTCACCATAGGGAATAGGGTCTTGTTCGGGCCCTTCGTCTCCATCTTTGCCGCCACGCACGAGATCGGCGTCCAGTCGCGCCGTGACGGCGTCGAGTACGCGGCACCTGTCACGATCGGGGATGACTGCTGGATCGGCGGCAACGTCACCATCATGCCCGGCGTCACCATCGGCAAGGGCTGTACCATCGGCGCGGGCAGCGTGGTGACCAAAGACATACCCGAGTTCTCAGTGGCAATTGGGAGCCCAGCGAGAGTTGTCAAAAAGGTAGATCCTGTGCTGGATATGGAGGGGGCGCAGGAGGAGGAGGAGGAGGCTAAGGCACAGACGATCCCAGAGCCATGAGGAACGGTAGACATTTGATGTTCAGTGAGATTCAGACATAGAACTGCTACGACCAAAACTGGCTTCGACGAAACCTAGATTTGTTTTCCCCTAATACCCAGGCTTACCATTCTCCCCCGACCTCGAAATCATTCTACAGATCACGCCATTACCCATCTTCGGAACTCTCGAAGAGGTTTGTCCCATTCTTGTTTCGAGGGCATGGCGAAACGACGACAGTAGATTCATTGACTCATAGTGGCAGGCGATTCTTGAGTGTGGGGTTCACCTACTACCATCACACGAACAGATCCTGGGTAAACTTTTTGCTCCGGACCTGGACTCTTACGCTCCAAGGCGTCAAGAGTTTCATGGGCCTAAAAGTATAATTCGGCACGTGGCAAGAGCAGATCATCTTCATACGATCTTCAAGGAAGTCTTTGCCTGACACATGTCACTTGAAGTAAAGGCGGCGATCCGTATGTCGCAGGAAACCGTTTCGAATTTCCATGGCTGCCTACCAGCTGCGCCGTTCCATCCAGCCACCATGAGAGGCAACGTGCGCAATCAACAAAGTCACACAGCGCCTGCCTGAGTTGGCCCCTCAGAGTGGAGGGGGCCCTGCTCGCTGGATTCTTCCCAAGGCTGCTTGCTTGCCTGTCCCTCTTACGCTTGCCCCGATTAACAAAGATGCACGCCCGCTCGAATAAAAAGTTGGCTCCCGCGGACGGCAAGATAAAGCCTCAAACAAGCCGCGAGGACCTTTGTTCCTGGAAGAACACACGTCCCTGGTGCTTTATGATGTGTCTCGTTATCCCAGTTCTCCATCCCGCCAGTCTAGCCACCCTTCTCAAATGGAACTTTGAACATGTTTTCATACAAGGACCTGTCCAAGGCGAAAGCGGGGAGAAGTCCGGATTCGCTTTATGCTTGATAGTTGCTGCACATCATCGTTACCAGCTCCCTTGCAAAGCCCAACAAAATAGCGGGAACGTATCGATACAGTCGTAGTCCATCCAGTCGTCCAGCCACATGGCCATGGTTCCTAAGGCAATCATACGCCCGTGGCCCACCAAATCTCTCCCAATAAGGAACATGATCCTCCCAGAAGAGTGTTGCTTGACTGCGTGGTTTGATCCAGGGTTGGGATGGACAAAAGGCTTTGAAGTTACGATGACTGCCAATGTGAGACAACTTCGTGTGCTTCTTCTGTCTCCCTTTTAGACCAGAGGCATCGTCTTGGGAGCGTGGAAGCCGCAAATTCTCGCATTGTAATGTTGCCACGACTTGTGCTGTAGGAACCACAGGCCTCGAGACGACAGTTCCGGTGAGCAGTGGGGCCATAATTTATGTTCCACGGCCCCTATATGCAGTGATCGAAAATGAGGCCGGGTATGACCATGTACTATGCTCCAACCTTTTTTTTTTTGGTGTCAATTTGTGCAGGCGGAACCAAATATGAGACCTGGAAAAGGCAGGCAATACGCATGCTTGATTGTACAGTGATTGGCCGCTCATGTGAGACCAACGTTGTCGAATGGGGTATTTATTCATTGGCCGCCCTTGCGTGCCTTCTCCTGAGCTCTGGCTTCGCGTGCTGCGCGCACCAGTGGTGAGAGCTGCGCCAGATCAACGCATGTCTTCATAAACTCATGCTAATGAATAATTAGTGGGTTACTCTGTAGCGCATTGCAGGGAAAAGACTCACTCTTAATAGATCATGTGCGCTTGCACGCTTCTCCGGGTCGACCTTGAGGGCGAAATACAAGAAGTCACGGAAAACCGGCGTGAGGGTGCTTTCGTCCTTGATGGTGGGAGTGCCATTGGTAGCGATCAACCACAGAGCTCGCAGGGGAGATTCGGTCAGGTACGGTGGCTCTCCCTCTATCATTTCGATCGCCATGATTCCCAAAGACCAGATATCAACCTTCCGTCCGTACTCCTTCCTGGTGACAACTTCCGGAGCCATCCAGTAAGGCGTCCCGACCATAGTGGTCCGCTTGTTGTGAGCCTCATTGATGGTCGCACAGAAACCGAAATCGGCTGTTGGGAAAGATTAATTTCTGGTCTGGTTCGAAATCGAACGAGATTGGAGGACTTACTTAGCTTGATGTTTCCCTCCATAGATAGCAGAATGTTGTCGGACTTGATGTCACGGTGAATGACGCCTTTTGAGTGCAGGTGCTGCAGCCCCTTCAGCGTTTCCCTGCAAACAGAAGCAATCTGTCCCTCGGTCATGATGTTGAATGTCACGACATCCGTTAGACTGCCGCCCTCCATGTACTCCATGACCACCCACAGCTCGCCTCCGCAGAGGTAACTGTCGATGAAGTTCACTATATTGGGATGTGAGCTCTCCTTCATGACCAAAATTTCGTTAATGATCAGATCCTTCTTCGGTTGCTGCTCCAAATTCATCTGCTTAATGGCGACCAGTCGGTTACTGCCCCTTTCATGCCCCGTGAACACGCCACCAGAGGCACCCTGGCCAATTTTAGAGAACCCACGGTAGATGTCGCGCGGATCGCCTTCTGAGCAAATACGCTTCAAAGAGGCAATCACATCGATACCGCTACTCTGTCTCTGTTGTGGACGACGCCTTGTACCTGGCACGGCACCAGGCTGTGGCTGCGGCTGTGCTGGTCGCTGCGCGCCATTTTGATCGGGCCGTTGAGCGAATTGTTGTTGTGACTGCGGTGGCGTTGGCTGCTGGGCTTGCTGTTTTTTACTAGGAGCACGGCTCATCTGCCCACCGGTCATGGCCGCCTGAGCCTGAGCAATGGCCTGTTCCTGCTGCTGTTGCATCAATTGCTGCTGATACGCGGCGGGGGATGGCTGGACCGGTGTGTATGGGGCGGAACCGTTGGCTGCGACTCTGGAGTTAGATCTCGATCTGTTACGGTGCTCTTCGGGAAGCATGGTCGGAGGGTCCTTAGGAGGAACATAGGGGCCTTCGTCGCCGGCAGCGGGCAAGCCGATGCCTGAGTCTTTGGTAGGGTAGGGTGGCTGTTGAGCATTGGATCGGTTCGACATACTAACGGGGGGTTTAGGCGCTGGACGGTTGGGCATCAAGTTGATATCCTTGGAGCCAATACCTCGTGGGACCGGAGGAGGTTGCCGGGGATTTTCGAAACTGCCTTCAATATTTTGAGGAAACCGCGGGCTTGCAGGCGGGCTAATCATTGGTGACATACCCGTATAACTGGATGGAAATTGTCCAGGTGAAGGCAGCGTGGCCGAGCCAGGGGCAGAGCCGACCTGGCGCATCTCGGTTGCCCGAGCATCATGGAACTTCTCCAGGTTCTGGTCCTCGTGAGGTCTCTCCGTAGTTTCTTTGTAGAAGGTAAGCACATCGACAAGCATCTGGGGATTTGCTTGTCTATCTTTTTCGGGGATACCGCTCTCGTTGATTAGTCGTTGCCATTCCTTGGGCAGGCCCTGAAGCAACGCGTGTAGGTTAGCACAAGCGCTCGTGACAAACACCTGACAACACCAATTGAATACATCGATCCTAGATGAGTCCGACTCACAGTGAATTGGCCGGTGGAACTATCATAGCCAACGTGGGTAACGTGCACAGGATTCTCGGGCGCCGAAATGGTTGGCTTTTTGGGGGAGCCGACTAGACTGGTCATAAAGCCAGAGAAACCGGACTTCTTTCTCAACACCGAGGACATCTTGGGCTCTTTGGACTCATCGGAGAAGCGCTTCGCGCTGTCGGACGGCTTAGAGCCCTGCGACTTCTCGGAAGCAGCCATGGGATCAGCAGCAGCCGAGAAGCTGGCCGATTGTCGAAACAAGCCAGCGGTGCGGGCGTCAGGGGTTGTGTAGGCGCCGCGCGGGTTGTTGGGTCGGGTGGGTGATAGGGCAGGCGACTTGGTAGCCTCAATGCGATTCAGAATGGCCGAGCCGTCAAAGGGAGCACCGATGAATTCTTCCGAGGCTCTTGAGTTGAGACGATGATGGGTGAAAGTGCCGGGTCCCGGTCCGTAATTAAGATTGTTGTTGTGGGGATCGGAGAGACGATATTGGTCCCGGCTGCGGCCAGGGTCCCGACCTGCGTTGGCGCTGGCCGATGGAGGACGAGAGGAGAAGGAAAGACCGCCTGTGAATTCGCCTCCAGGGAGAATGGGGGAGGGATTGAGGGAGCGTTGGTGGTGGTGCTGCAGAGATGAATTGCCTGGGCCGGCAGGGACAGCAGTGTTGGAAGTGGGCAGATGTCGTGGAGAGGAACCGTTCGACGCGTTGTTGGAGTTGGGCTTAGTGGGCGACCTTGCGAGTGGAGCACTTGGCGCCCGGGTGAGACTCGTGGAGCTGCGTTTGCTCTGGAGGGACAGGGCGTCAAACCTGCCAGCTGTCACAGCAGCTGCATCGACACTGTGGGAACTGCGGTGGGCGTACTGCTGATGCGAGCTCGGAGGTTTCTTGGTCAGACGGCGTCGCGAGGAACTGGTTGTGGAGGAGGAAGTCGAAGCAGAGGCGAAATGGCTAGTGTTGTTTTGGTTTAAGCCATCCATGATACAATCAACGCAACGGCCGGTTCAGAGCGGGCGGCTGAAATTGAGGGGGGGGGGCGTCTGTAAAGAGAAACAAGGTAGAAAGGCAAAACGGAACTTTGGTTATTAGCTGCTAGTGCTACAATGCCAGTGCCAGTGCCAGTGCCAGTGCCAGTCAGTGCCGTGCCAGTAGCCAGAGCTTGTGCAGAACGGTTACGGGGGACGGGGGACAAGAGATGGGCTCAAGCCGCTCCGAGTCTGATCCCACAAGCTGGGTTTCGAAGGGGGCCTGGCCAATGACGTGGGTGAATGGTGCTGAACGGCAGGGCGGGAAATGAGCCCGCGATCTTTTTTCTGAAATTGCTGGTCGAATGCCGTTGCAGCAGCGTGCTGCCGCGGTATCACGTTTCAATCTTTCAAGGTTTGTGCTGTTCGAGCGCTGCAAGGTTTTGGTTGGTCTGGAGAGGTTGCAGACTTGTCGCTGCAAGAGAGCTGGACCCTCGAATGCGATGGAAGATGATAAAAAGAGAGGGAAAGATTGGAACGATTTGGAAGGACTCCCGACTGAATAAACCAGTAGTAGTAGACTTGTCGGGAAACGGTCTGGCGATGAGTGTACGAGGGAGATACGGACCCAGGATGGGCACGCGGGAAAGTTTAATTCTTGGCTCAGAGAGCAAGGTGGGTGGGTGGCCTTTGGTATTTTCAATTATCCTGTCCAAAGGTCGTATCTGATAGCGACGGGCACAGCTGGGTACGTGCGCAAACAAACTGGTGACGATGATGATGATGCCCTTCGGAACTCCTGTACAAGTCAGGTTGCTGGTCCGGTGTGGAATGGCCGCGTGGAGGCTGGTAGGGGAAGTAGGAAGCAGGAGGCTTCGGTGGACATGTCTGTCTTGTTGACTCGTCCCTTGGGTGTGTCAATGGTGATGGTCTCTCGTGCTGGATGCACCCTTTGCCATTCGCCAACGCTGCAACCCAAGTTTATCAAAAAGTCAGTTCAGGGTAGGCCAGGTCGGATGTGTTTGCTTCCAGGCGAGACAATTCGACCCGAACACGATCCAGAAGTCAGGATAATCAAATCATTCAGTCAGTCAGTCAGTCAGTCAGTCACTCCCATCAATCGATCAATCAGCAGCAAGCAACCCAACGTGGACATTATGCGCCTCGCCGTTTTGCCGTTTGTCCTGTTCGTTCTCGCCCAACCCGGCAACTTGCGCCTTTTCCCCAAATGCCAACAAGAAGAATCCCAGGGCCTGACTTTCCAGCCTTATTATTTCGCAGCAGTAGTAACACGTGCTCGTACATGCTAAGTGATGCGACTGCAACTGCGAGTATGCCCAACCTTTTTTTTCACCAAGACGTGGCCGCCTTGGACTGATACTATAGGGCAGGTGGGTAGGTAGGAGGGAGGTAGGTAGGTAGGTAGGTATCTGTGAACCTGACGCAATGCGTCATGGACCCCTGGTCTTAGTGTGGCCGTAACTGTTACTTGTATAAGCGTTCTTCCAAGGTTCGGAGACAGGGTTCTCGTGTGCGGACAGTGGGGTGCCCGGGGGGGGCGCGGTCAGTGGGCACTGACACTTTGCAAGGACAATTGATGCGTCGCTTCCAAGCGGGCTGGGCGGGTCAGACTGGGCAACAGAATGGTAAGAGGAGACAAATAGGAGAGAGGGGGGTCTCCCTTGAAGGGTCGCCAGGATGCGCGTTTCTGACTGGCCTGACTAGTCCCGAGAGCTGGTCGATCACCGGTAGCTTATGCTTCTTGATGAGACGTAAGGAAGATCGCGACGGGGGAAAGAAGACGCGACTTGTGGGGTGCTGTGTTTTTTCCTCGCCCTACAATAGTCCGTGTGCAATAATCTCTAGTAACCTACATCGCATTGTTTTGCAGCGATGGATGACGGACTGGCTCTCCGAATTTCAAGCTGAAGAAGCTAGAAACATAACTGGCAACAGAACAGTCAATCCTTGCGACGCATCACGTTATCACTTTGGGAAATGATCTTCGAGAAACACGCAACGGTCCGTCTGTCCGTCCAAGACATCCATCCAGAGTCGCTTCTAATTAATGACAGTGCTGTACCATGTTAGTGGCAACGTACGTACTCGGTACTAACCATGGCCAAAATAAATTGAGCACTGTGCAAAACATCGTCTGATGCCTCCATTCGATCTCGACGCAATGACTCCCGATCGTGAGTGTAATGATATTATCATAATCAAATTAGCCTGCAATGGGCTCAATGGCGTCGTTGATGATTCTCACGTTGGTTTTTTCTTTTCCTTTCTCCAGAACTGACTGGCTGCTTCGACCAAGTCACAGTGTTGACATGTGGCGCTGCAATATTTTTGCACGGAGCTCGTGTTACCTTGGTGATGAGGGGGGGGTGGCGGTGCATCTTGGGGGTGGCCACCGGCGTGCCTACAACGAGCCTTCCACTGGGGGTAGCTTTGCCCAAACCCCCAAGGCCCGGTGCTTCTGAGGCTGATCAGTAGGTACAAAATGGAGCATGCCCGTTGGGGGGCACTCGTCCAAATAGTACCTGTACCTAGGCACTTCCATACCCACCCAAATCTGATTTACGGTGGCTGCGTGGATGTCACCAGCCCTTCAGGGAAGTGTTCGCGGGGGTGTAGTATTTTTCCTGTACAACTCTTACACCCTCCACAGGTTGGTCCGATGATGAGGCGCATCAAATGGCCCTATCGACCTTACCACACCCCCGAGACTGAGAGCCTTCGTCCAATGTCCAGCTGGATCTGTGTTATGGGAGCTAAGTGGCAATATCACGGGATGAATGGCATTAGTAAGTTTCTTTTTTTGTTTTCCCCAGGCGACGCCCATTCGATTTCCTACGTAGTATCTGGATTCAACTCAAACCTTTGGGCATAGGTTTCATTGGATTAATCATCTCGTTACACAGTATGAACAGAGTGCTTTTGATATCTGCCATTTTGATCTTCCCCGGAGAATTATCAGCCGCCAGCCAGTACCCCCCCTTGCCATCAAGCTGTTTCAGTCCTAGTATCCCCCCTATGTGATGAATGCCACTGTCAATTTCTCGTTTTTTTTTGTGCTCTTTTTTGGACTCAGGGCCATATGTTCAGCAGCCAACGAGTCTGGAACAATGGTGTCCCGACAATCGGGTACGCGAGGCACGTTCTTGGCCAAGCGGCAGAGGGCTAGTCATTGGCGCTCGAGTAGCCTGAGCAGGTAGACTTCGGACGAGGACACAGGCCATGACTTGCCCAGTGCGCTAGTGTCAGGAGCTCAATAACTAAAGTCGCTAGTGCAGGTGTATACATGCAGAAGCATGAATGCATTTGTGAATGAATCAGTGGCTTCAGAATCCAGAACCCCGGTCTGGTACCTCAGTAACGGCTGAGGAAGCAGTGAGCCGTGATCATCATAGCCTTGGGAGCTCTGTACTGGGCCAGAAGCTTCAGTATCTGTCCATGGAGGATGCAAACTTTCTCGCACCGAGAGCCAAGATAGGTCTGATGCTGCTCTTATCATACTACAAAGCAAGACTGCGACTACTAACAAGAACATGGGGCGTCTTGGTGAGGGTAGAACCTTCAAGCGCAGAGTAGGGCTGCAAGCCCATGGCCTGCCTCAGTGTCAACCTTTTGAATCAGCTGACAAGATATCATCAAAATGATACATGGGTATAATCTGATATTTCCTGTTTGATACAATCCGGCTTGCGATTTCGTAGGAGTTACTTGGCTGAACGTTGTTTAATACTGGTGAATGACTGGAGGTAATAGCGAGTGTTCTTCCACAACTAATCAAGCCTACCCACCTATGGAAGACAATAGCTTTGTCTTGGTACAAACTATTCGCATGATAGTCTTGGATTTGCTGAGAAGCACGGAGTGTTTGTAGAGAGCATTTTGCATTATATTCGCCCATGTTCGGTGACTGGTTGCCAACCATGCGCGAGCCATGGGCGAGCGAGAAAATGCACGATGTTGAAGTATCGGCACCAAAATTCCATTACCATATACATCATTGTGTTTGCAAAGTAATCGGCAATTCAGTCAGAATACGCTTGTAATGTCCGAGGCCATGTATGTGAAACAGAGAGAAAGATACCACGAGGCATCCCTCACAGCATTGTGCTGAAAGCGGCGACATGCGCGACAGCTCACGGCACCAAGAACTTGGCGGTCCGTCTAGCGAAAGAGCTGATAGGATATTTGAGATTTGCCATTCCAGTATTTGCCTACAACATCATACCGGTCACTTCCAGAGACTTGCATATGGATGCCGGCTAGCTACAGTTGTCGACCAAACGCAGTCGTCTATGTACTCGGAGCACTCAGCCACATATAAGCAGTGCTGTAATGTTGAACCCAGGTTGTTCTCCTCGCCATGAGTGTACCCTTGGTCCAGCAGCACGTTATACGGCGTTGTGGAAATTTGGACTTGGTATCTTGGGCTCATCCGCTCTTTTCTCGAATTCGTTCTACGGGAAGGGCAGCTTTTGACTGATTCTACAATACGACAGGTCCATAAGCCGATTCCAAGCCTACTCTCTGGCTTGGCATAATCGGGCACTTATAAAGATACTAGAGACACGATATGACGATATTTACTGCGATTGTCAATCGGTTGGTGGTAACTCAGGAACCTGGCTCTCTTAGAACGATCTACGTATAGCCAATCCTCTAGGATGAACCAAAAGACTACCAAGAGCACAGTGAATCATACTCAGAATTGATATACTCAAGACTTTGAGATGAGTCCCGTATGGAAGACGGCTGGAGACCTTGAGCACATGTTCTTTAGAACAGTCAGGGGGCGGTGCACATAAGCAAGTTCACATGGTCCCCCCAGTGCCACCAAACACTGGGTCCTTGGGTGCTTCGATATCGCCATACTTCCCCTTTTCAACGGATTGCCACCTCTAAAAGATGAACAAATAATATGCTTCGCTATGATTACCTTCAAGGTTTGCACCAACTCATGTGAAATCCTGTTCTCAATCAAGGAGTCGTGGATGTCTCCCGTTATAGCAAGTGACGGGGAAACTTCCTGGTACACCCACATTCTATTCAACAATGTCGACTGACCCATGGATCAAATGCCAAGATCATCCTCCTTGTCTTTTTTCCATGGAGATCAATTAATACGATGGCAGAAAGGCTGCCTTTAATCAACTTTTCGCCCACTATCGGGTTTAGTAGTATTATTTCGTAGCGATGTAATTGACCTAGGTAGGTTGCAGGGCCCAAACCAAGCAGCAATGCACCTGGCATCAATATCAACATTTGCAGGAAGTGCATTTCTCTCCATCTGCCTTTCGCTTTAGAACCAAGAGCGATATAAATCTCGCGAAAGCGCATAGCCTGGCCATTGACAAGCACATATCGTCTTCACCTTTTCCCACGTGTATGAAAGCGTAGCACAAGCGGAGATCATACTTCTTCAAGTCGTTTCGCTCAAGACACGATCCAGGGCTGTCTTTAGTGGAGCTACGTTGGAGCAGGACCATAACAGGACTTTCAGGCAAATTTTGTAGGTATACATAATCTTAGTAATTCTATTCCAGAAAATATCTAAATCTGAAAAGTCCACTACACTTTTATGAACCATCGAGGGGTGGGTGCTAAAAGTAGAGCCCCTAAGTACCTAGTGGGAGTTTCCATAACGAGTGTATCTGGTAGGTCGAGGCTCACAGGAAATGCGAGGTCGATAGGCATGAGGTGAGAAAGGAACACTGAGATACTGAATAATATTATGCGACGACTTTGGTCATGCCGCTCTGAGACTGATCTACGCCTGCACATCGCTAACGGTGCCGTCCAGTACTTGTGGAAGAGGTCGGCTTGGGCACCTTCTAAGGTGCACCGACTTGATATCACTTTCAACCGCACTGCAGTCAAGTATGACCACATCTCACAATACCCACGTAGAGGTTTGTTGATTAGCCATATAGCAACACGAAAATTTTGTTCCAATTGGTCTTTTGTCTACTACTTCTTGATGATGCATTTCATATTGTTCTCAACCAAACGAAGAGAGATTGGAACGAATCACAAATGAACCGCTGATATCCATTTTCGAGGTCGCCACTCGCAATGAAACACATGAGGATCTCTCTTTTCTCATACATAGAGACAGACTGTGCTATAGCGCTCTCATTAGTAATACTAACAGTCTAGAGTCGTGTTATGATTAGCGCGTTCTGGAATCAGAGACTAGTCTAGTGTGATGAAGGAGATGCTGTCTACGGCGAGTCAGGCTGCCTATTGGAATAATTGCCAAACCGACATTACAATGTTGCAGTGATCCGTCTGATCTTGGAGAATTACCTAACATGTCTTCTCCTGGTCAAGAATAATTCCAACACAGATGGGCAATGCCAGACCTGCTTGTCTGCCACTCCATCCTTTTCTCGTGACTTACTCTAAAGCATCTGCTCGACGACATACCACTAGCAGCGGCCATGTCCACTAGTCTGGGCTCCGCAAGTACCTACATACCCCCAAGCTGTAAAGGCGTCCAACATAATTTTTTCGTTGCTTCGAGGGTGCCTTCAAGACATCGCCTGGGCAAGCAAACAGGTGAGAATCTCTAATAAGGGAGTGGTCAAGCTCGGAGACGACCAGGATATTTCGGGCGGCGCGAGCGATGATTATTAGCGACATCAACGGCCCTATGCGTGCTCCATTGCATTCCACTTGGCCCCACATTTAGATGTAGCCTTTGTTTCAGCATCGAAACACATCTAATCAGTTTTTATCGATCGTAGTCTTCAGGAGAAGTAATGGGAAGTTAATACTCTACAGACTTCGCTTAGCGTAATGCGACTGAATCGCCTGTGAAAGTCCCAAAATGCATAATTATGACCTTATGAGCTGCGACTCGCAGATAAACCGGTCGAACTTATTGCTTCACTTTACAACTTCCGTCTTATACTCCTGCATATTATTTACTTACAGCCTGGCAGCTGTCCTGTCGTTCATTTGCTTCCATTCGTTGAGCAACTTACTGTCTTTACCACCTTGAGCCTCTCTTTAAAACAATCATGCCTTCCTCACTCCAGATTCTTGCCCTTGTGGCCTCGTGCGTCGCTGGTGCTTGGGCCGCCTCCGACGAGTACGACTTTGGCAACACTTTCTACCTTGGACCCACAAGCAGTAGCAGCAATTACATTGCCAGTATCACGTACGATCTCGATGATGTTCCTGCTGTTCCCAGTGGCTATACCGCGGGAACCTCGTCCGACCCCATCTTTGTATCACCATGGGTCGGCATCTCCAGCTCCATTTCCGACCAAACTACCACTCTGGTCCAGCCGCTTCTGAACTGGTCACCCGATCAAGAGTCACAGTGAGTCATAATCATTCTAATGTAAGCATCGAACACGCTGGCTGATACTGTACCAAACTCCAGGGGCTGCGCTGGCACTGTTGATCAGTGGTGCGTTGCCGCAAGCACTTACATGCCCGGTATGTACACCTCAAGAAGCTTATTTACAAAGGACGAGAGCTGACCTCCTTGCTCCAGCTTCAAGCAACTCCCAGGTTGGCCAGGCATATGTCGTGGTCCCTTCCGCGGCCAAGCTGTCCTTCTCCATTACCACAACCGCGGAGGGGGTGGCCACACAAAAGGTGTGGCAGAACGGTGAATTGGTCTCGCAGCAGACAGACACCATGAACGCCCTGCCAAGCTATGCCTATGGAACTACTGAGTGCTTCACTGGATCTGGAGGTGCCTGTGGCTCGGTGGGAACCTACAGTATGTTTACATCTCGTCTCCTTTCACGGACCCCCCCCCTCCACATGACTTTTTAATATTTATAAAACACCACTATGACAAATGTACTAATGAGTAAACCCTCATCTACAGCTTGGACAAACATGACAATAAAGCTTGCCGAGGCGGACTCATCCTTTGGTGACACTCTCTACAACGAAGGTACCACTGGCAGCATTACCACTTCAGACGAGGGTAAGACTTGGACGGGATCTTTCAAGATGGGAGCGGAGTCTTTCTAATTTACATGTGATGGATCCCCCGAGTTTGTTCAGTTCGGCTTTACCTAGGTATTTGTGGAGCAGCGGCAGTCCCTACAACCACACAAGATGCTTGGGGTTTTCCATCCGTCTAACGTTTTGATAAGAGCTCCCAGAGCCTGGTGTGACGGATCTAATTTCTAGTAAATAGCTTGAAATTCCATCGAAAATGTATATGCTTCCACTCAGTGGTCCGACTCAGTCGAACTTGGTGAAAAAAAGATTCTTTTGATTTCACACCTCAGAAATTGTTCGCGGCATGGAAGTCTTTCAACCTGATATTGTACAGTGAAGGAAGCCAAGTGTAGTAATGGCTTACAGGTGTGCTTCGGTGCCAATAGGAGTGATGTATCCGTATTTTATATCATCTATGCGATCCATGTTTCGAAGTCTTCGCGCCCATTTTGCAAATGCTCCCGAGGCAAACCATCCCGAACGCCCACTGGCCACTAAGAAAACCTTGATTAAAACCATCAGTTCTCATTTCATGGGGTGCTATACCCAGAGTCACTACCCCTCGTCTTTGGCCTCTCGCTATACTCTTCCTTGTCGACATCTATAAAGCCGTCCGACTTGTCCGTGCTCGCGGATACCAGCTCAACCTTGCCCGGACCTTCGCCCATGTTGTCTACCTGAATTGCAATATCAATCTTTTTCCTGCTCTTGGACTTGGATTTAGTTTTTCGTTTTTTGCTGTCCACTTCCGACTCGGACTCAGACCCTGACCCAGAACCACTGCTACTCGAAGACTCGGACTCGGACTCGCTGGCAGTCTTATCCTCATCCCTCTTTTTCCCTTTCCGACTCGATTTCGTCCTTGACTTGCTCTTTTTGCTCTTTTTAGTGTTCTTTTCCTCAGCATCTTTCTTCTTCAAGTCCTCTTCTGCTTGTCTCTTCTCCTCCCCCTCTTTCTTCAACTTCTCTTCTGCCTCCTTCAACATATTCGCAGCTTTCTCCTTTCGTGTTTCAAGAACCCACGTCTCAGCACCCGCGACTGCAGCCTCTGGGTTGCGCTTATTCTTCATCAAGAAACCCTGAAGTTCCGCAGGACTGAATTCATGCGCCGGGATTTTTGCGGCGAACTGACCGGCTAACTCGTCCACTTTGAGAATGGCCTCATCGCGCTGGATTTTCTCCTCCGCGAGACGCTTGGCTTGTCTCTCTGCTTCGAGCGCCACATCTTCGACCTTATCTGTCCTGCTCTTGGAGGGATTATCTGCTTCGAGGGGTGCAAAGATAGCGCGAAAAATGGCCGCTGTCATGCCGGTATCTGCGAGGCCAAATGTGACAGTCATGTCGACTCGTCCTGGACGAATGAGTGCCTTGTCAAGCTTCTCGAGGTGATTGGTTGTCATGATCAGGACGCGGCCCTCTTGCGAAGCCACGCCGTCGAGGATGTTCAGTAGCCCAGAGAGGGAGAGTCGGAAAGCATTGTTATTGTTATTATTCGTGTTCCCTTTCTCATTGCCACGCAGGCCATGTTTAGCAACGGGGTCGTCGGTGTTGTTGGTGTCCTGGGGTTTGTCCTCTTCACGCGTATGCGTTAGGCCTGCGCTGTCAATGTCCTCCAGTAGGACGACACACCGCCGAGGTAGCTCGGCGAACAGCGAGGCCAAATTTTCTTCCGTGGATGAGATAGAGCTCAGTGATACGATATAAATACGCATCTTAAAGAAGCCCGCCAGAGCCAACGACAGCGAGCTTTTACCCGTACCAGGAGGACCATAGAGGAGATATCCACGGCGATAGGGAATGCCACGATTGGCGTACCATCGCCTGGTTGCTGGATTGAGGTAGTCCGTAACATCATCAATCAAATCCTGTTTGACTTTCTCGTTCAGTATGACCGTCGAGAACGGCCGGCTTACGCGTGCCATCATCCTCTGCCAGGTCGGCTCCGTCGAGCCAGCCCTGACCGTTCCACGGTAGATAAGCGTCTTTGCCTCGTCGCGCTTCATAAATTGCACACGTGCATCGTGAAGCAGCTCCTTCAAAACCCAGGGGTCGCGCCCAAAGCAAGAAACCGAGATCTCCTCCTTTTCGCTCGTCATGAGGAAGCCGGCTGCCTGGTCACGGCCGCGATCACGGCGAAATATACAAAGGCGGCCTTTGTAGAAGAAGTAGTGCGAGCCGAAAGTGGGCGTGTAGGCGAGGGATTTCTTTTTCTTGCCTCCTATTAAAGATGTCAGAGAAGGCTCACCGTCTTCGCCGGTTGCATCGTCCTCGTCCTCGTCATCGTCCCATCGCCAGAGAAACCACGAGCGCGAGTTAAGGTTCGTGTTGGCGACGAAACGGCGGGCACGTTTTGAAAATCCTTGATCGGCGACCCATGCCATGAGCATGTTGTAGATCTCGTCATCTATGCGAATATCCACGGTAGACATCCAATAGGTCTCCAGTTGCCTCCAGAAGTAGTCTGAAAAGTACTGCCACGAGGCAATGAGAGCGCCCAAGACAGCAAGTAAGGGAATATAGATGTTTAGGTCAATGCCAGCATATTTCTGAATGGCGCCAGAAAACATGCTGAACCCGGGGAAGAAAAAGTCTAGAAGGGCAAGGGGTGGAGCTCCACCTCCAACTCCCATGCCTTCTAAAGGTATTGTAGAGTGGGAACAGGAGAATGATTGAGACGTGGGTGTACCACTAACGGAGGCCATGGTGTTTCTCAGGAGCGTGTTGATATGGGATACGATACGCAACGGAATAATGAATAAACGAGAGTTAGGACAAGAAGATTTCTCTATATATCTTCAGGTATCGATGGATATGACCAGTCTACCTAGGTAGGTGGGGTGATCGAGAGAAGATATTAGGCGTGAGAGACGCTTGTTGGTGTGAGGATGACGGGGGAAAGTTCGAACCGCACCTGCTTTTGAAGTCGAGGACGACGAGGTAGATATACCTAGTTGCCTTCATTACTCACATCTGAAAATGACCTACTGTTGTCCTACCTTACGCATTCAACTTCCATCCAATACCTTGATCATTGCTGGCAGCTTACCCAGGGGCCGCGGAGTATATTGGCCTCACGCCGTCCACATTCAGAAAGCGGCGCAGCATACAGCCTGATCGCAGTGCACTGACATAGAGGAGTATAGAACCTGCAGGCCGCAGCAACGCGTTAAGAGTTGCATGACCACATGCAACATGATTCTCCACAGATTACATACCTAATTCCGATGAATCACTCCGGCCTCACGCCGTGATTGGTAACATGGGGAGCTTTAGCGTATGCCGCGGAATTATCAGAAGAGTCACAGGGTGGGCTTGACACGGCCTAGATCCAGGACCTTGGCATGCGGCTCCAACAACTTATGCTGTTGGTGAAGTCGTGGCCTTGAATTGCTGGACAATCTAACAAATCCGAGTCTCACTGCGTGATGTTGGTGCGTCTTGCTGCATTTGCTAAAAACGAATCCTTTGCATTGATCGTGCAGCCAGACGGGTGCTTGCACGTTGTGTTGCACAGCATGCAAGCCCGTGTTCTCTTCGGAAGCATGATGACTACCTCCTAGGAAGCCAGAAGGGTACACCGGATCGAAGGCCGGCCTCCCCAGAGCGTGTTTTACCGGCCCCAGGAGATTGGAAATGGAAAAAGGCACGTCCAGCGTGCAACTCTGTCGGAAGTTATTCGTCCACAATGTTTGTACAGATAGCCAAATCCAACAGCGTACAAAGCAAGATTACCCATGAGGCTGGCTGCCTCAATTTGCGGGGTTAGCCTTTTTGCACTCAGCCTCACTGTCAGCGCTACTGCAGCATGATTGTGTAGAAGCAAATAAGAGACCTCAAAAAGGAATGAAACGGGGCATTGGACCACGCTGTAGGACTTTGTGACCTAGTTGAGGAATCAATTTTTCGTAGGTACTCAGCCTCGATCATGTTCGGCACTAGGGATGTGATATATTGGCTGCAAGTCCAGGATGAGGAGGAGAATCCTTTTCTCTGTGCACCACCTTCAACATGTTAACACTCAGTTGTTTCCACTTGCGGCCCTGTTGTGCGTAGGATGCATTGTACAACACACGTCACGCAGAAGAATATCACACTTCCTCGTCTCCCTCTGGATTAGCGCCAGCCCCATCAATGCCCGGCACCCAAACCAAGAAACCATCTGCGGCCTTCTTCATCCCCTCAGTTGGGATAATCCTCAGCACCTTCTGGAAATACTTGTCCTTTACTGTTAGGCTGGGCTTGATCCACCCTCCTTCTCTCCCACTTCCCAACGGCAGTAATCGGTACGTCACTGTCCTCCGCGACACAGGCAGCAGGTTCAGCGTCGTCTGTTTTGCACCTGAAAATGCGAATTCATCGCTCGGATCCATCGTCAGCCCGAATGTCAAGAAGTGATTCGATGCGTTTTCAATAGTAATGTCAAGCAGCACCATAGAGGTCCGGCCATCCACGTTCGGCTTGGCATAGGACACAGATGCGAGCACGCGGGGCTCCGTGTTGAAGATGGGAAGGCGAGGGACAGCGAGGAGCGTGCGATTAGGAACGATTTTCTCGCCGTTCTTAGGGAGTCGCGCCCAATTGATGACAAATGAGACATCCAAGCCCATAGGACTTCGCTCATCGAGGCTGAGACGCTTCACTGCGACATCAAATTGGGTCTCTGCAATGATGTTTGGCTGAACCTCGAGGCCCCCTGCAGGCAAAGTCTGTCGCTTCGACGTCTGGCATTGCACGCCATTGGCAGGTGCAATTTCAATGTCCAGATCTAGGACCTTGAGGTTTTCGGATGCAAACGAGGCGTACTTGGTGACCAGACACCAAGCCTGGGCCAGGCCCTGACTGGGCCCAGGGCTCTCTGCCGACGGATTTTGCACACCCTCATGGTCGAACAGACTTGGCCAGGGGTCCGGATGAAGACGAGGTAAGAGCTCGTAATTTGCCTCAAACGGGCTTGCGACTTCGATTCGATATGCAGCTTCTTGTATGATCGTGGTCGCAGGATCGGTAGTGAGATTGTAGGACACTTTCAGCGTCATGGTGTAAGCTGTAGGCCGATCCGCTGCTGTCAGGATCACGCTGATCTGGGAGGTTTCCGACGACTTGATCGAGCCCAGAGATGACCCTTGCAGCTTCGACTCTTCATCATCTGCCAATGCTCGACTTTCTGCCCCATTGGCGGTCTTTAATTTGAAGTTCGGCGCCTCTTCGCTGAGAATGGAGACATCTATCTTTGCCGTTGCGTCGGAGTCTTCTTCGTTAACAATATTGAAGAGGAGCTCGATGGTCTCGTTGGTATAGTATTGATCGCGAAAATTGATCTCGTTGATCTCCATTTTAGGTGGCCTTGGTAGAACGCGGATGGACTGAGGATGCGTTCGGGCCATCCGCCGCCTTACTGTTCCTGAGCACCAAACATTCCCACTTCCCGCCTTTTGAACGCTGGCAGTATGCGTAAGGGTGAAGGCGTCGTTGTTGACAACGAACTTGAGTGACGAAGCATGCGCTTCACCAGGCTCCCTCAAGGGTATCTGTAGTTCAAACACAGTGGTCTGCCCAGGAATCAGTGTCAAATCGCTTGTACCGAGCATCTGAAGAGGAGCTCCGAGACTCTGAGTATCTGCGCTTTCCCCATCAACCTCTGGCTTGGCTTCTATCAGGGATACGACGTTCTTGAAAACGGATCTCTGCTCGTGTCCCTCTGCGCTGCCATTTGGGACATGTGTCAGAAGTATTGGCTTTATGCTGCCGTCGAATTGAATCATAATACTCTCAAGCACTATCGGTGCGGAGCCCGAGGCAGCGTTGGACTTTATAGACAGCTGCGCTTGGCATGTTTGACCGGCTTTTCCCTCTTCATGTCGGAAGACAAACGACGGCGCCAAAAAAGAGGTACCTAAATCGTCGTTGACTTCAACGGAGGGCTTCGGTGCATCAATGCCTTCCAAAGATTTCGACAAGTCATAGTGCCAGTTGTCACGTTTGGGGAATCCTATGAGGGCCGCATTAGTACGAACAGAACTGCCACACGATCCGGCGTCTTACTCTGGTTCAATAGCTCCCAGTCAATGGACACTACTAGATCTGCCTGCGCAGTCTCTAATGCAGCTGTTCTCAGGACCCAACACATGTCCTCCGTGATCTCTGGCCAACCATCTCGCCGGAAAGACATCTCCTCCCAGAAGGGGCGTAATATCTTCACGACGTTCCCCCAATCCTTGCTTGTCGCAAGCTCTTTGGCACACTCCAAGGATACCTCTGCGGCACTACGTTGTTGTCGCTTCTTAATGAAATACGATTGGGCCGATAGAAGGTAGTCCAGTATCATCTGAGAATGGTTGACCCCTGACTGAGCCAGTGGAAGTTCTTCGTATGGTTCGGGACACATATAGTTGTCATAGGTGAAAGCCTTGGAAGCGAGTTTCGAAGCAGGTGACTGACTAGGCGACCTTCTATCGTCCTGAGGCATCGAATACGCGAGTGAGCGGCGTGCAAGTGTGTGACGCGCTGCTAAGCGATACCAATAGCCCGGATGGTGAAGAAGCTCCCACGGTTGTATTCGCTCTGACTGTGCACTCTTCTCAGAAACAAGATAGATGCTGACGGCAGAATGGTCGAAATCGGGTATGTCAGCTTTTTCGATGAGATTTGCCATGATCACGGCCCATCTTGCCTCCCAAGCCTCCCAGCCATAGCATTTCGTCCCACGACCTAGCCTGTCTACAAAGTCTGCCATCTTATCGCGGTGTGACTGCCACCGCCGTACAGCCGCCGTATATTGATCATTCCAGAATAGACAGCGGATACAACGCACGGCAATGATATCTGCAAGGAGCCTGGCATGGTTCCATCTGGGATTCCAGCTCGGTATTGCTTCCATAACTTCAGAGCCCATGAGATTTTCATAGGCCTGCTCGAAGGACCGCAGAGCCGCGTCCATTTCTTGCCGATACTCTGCCCAAATTGCAGATTTGAAATCATAGCGCACATTCCAACCTGCAAGTGACAGAGTCTGAGACGTCCCCATGGTTGGTGGTACGGTAGGTTGAGGTGCTGCTCCACGACCCCGTTTCTTCTTTGCAAGCCTTCCATGATCACGATAGTAGTCGACCGCTTGTGTGTAGAGGGTGGTTAGAGCATTGTCGAGGATTCGACTCATCTCATCTGGTGCTGCGTTTGTAGGAATGGCGAAGAAGGACTTGGGATCCAGCCCCCCGCCCCTTCGTATATTCTCTAGCCTTTCCTGTGACCCAGAGGAGTTATCTACGAGTATTATGACGGCCAATCTCGACTTGCAGCCAGATTGGCTAACAGCATTTCTCAATCCGCCTATATCCGTCTTAATCTTGTTGTCGTGTAACGTTGCCAAGGTAGGATCGGCCGTCAGGCTGTATAGACACAAGAAGACGCTGGGTACCAGGTCCTGGTGCTTCTTAAGCCATTTTGTGTCGATCAGACCGTCAGGATAGAGACTTGAGGTAGGGCTGAGAGGCGATATGGGCGAGTGAAGGACGGCTTGGGACGGCGGGATTTCAAAGTCGTCGGGTAGGCGTGCGAGCTTTGGCGGAAGAAGGTACGTCTAGAAGTAGTCAGACTATGATCTTGCTCAAAAGGATAACTTGGACCGTACTCTTCCAGCTGTTCTAAAGCGGAATTTGTATTTGATGTTCTTGGTTTCCCTGCCATTCCACGGCAGCCCTGAAGCGTCTGAGTTTCGTATATACTGGATCAGGGCAGCTACTTGGTCTCCCTCTACGGGAGGAGGGTCTGATCGTATCAGAACAGCCCCCTCCTTGTACTCGGGATCCAGAGCAGACTCTTGGGCGTAGTTGGACGGAAGACCAAGCAAGACAGCCAAGGGCAAGCAGAAGTCCAGACTGCAGGGAGGGTATTCTTCCATTTTTGTCGTTGAGAGAGAAGACACTTATTGATATCGGGTTTCGCAGTACTTTGCCCCGGTGTCACGAAGTCCAACTATTCAATCGAGCTCGAAGTGGGAGACCATGGAGACGAACGTCGATTATTCGAACAGGGAGGCTGTGGCCAGGTCAGTGGAGAACACGCGCAACACGCTGTGGTGGTGACAAGAACACGGGACGCACAGGCAGAATAAATTCGATTTGGCTATATCATGCCGCTGTCATGCTGCTGTGTGTATTTGAGTCGTAAATTTCTCCATCGGTCGTGTACGGCTTTTGCGATCGTCGTGTTTTCAAGTTGCTGTCAAGTCTGGGTGGGCTGCGATGCCTGTTGGAGGGGGGGGTGGAATGCTTGAGCTTCCATCCCGGCAGGCGGTGAGAGCAACTTTTGGCAGATATCGGATGGGCATGGCGTTACAATTTAGGTACTTGTAGATTGTTAGGGGGGTCGGGTTGGCATTTCAGGGTGCCTACCAGAGATGGGTAAGTGCATTTTCTCTTTCTATTGACCGTGATGCCTGCCGCGGTCCGGTACCTGGTGGCCGACCACTTGGTGTCGCGCCGATCCGACTACCCTCCCACCCACCTTTCTCTTGATTCTACTCTGCACCACCAGATTGTTCTTCTTGTATACCACCAGAGTAATTCGGCGACGTCTTTCCCAAGCATTCACGCCCTGCCATATTCCAGTCGGGAACTCTGCTTCTGCTTGCGCATTTGAAGAACGAAATCGCCGACTCGCTCGCCGGCTTTCGCTTTGCTTCGCGGTCCAAATTGCGCGGGCAAACCTCCACGCGCATCCTGATCGCAACCACATTGAACCGACCCAGTCGAGCTTTTGAAAGTCATTGCCGCCCTCAATTGGTAGACAAGATGACTTCGCGAGACCAAATATACGTCCTTGAGACAATAAAAGCCATGAAAAAGAGGATTGCTCGGGACGCCATTGGTAAGAGCATTGTTCTGGATCACCGACAACACAAATTCGAGCTGGTAAATTAATCAAGTCGCTTCCCAGAATCCGACTCCGACTCTGAAATCCAGGCCCCAACCAATCGAGGCAATAAGTTGAAGCAGAAGGCCAAGTTTGTGCGCGAAGGCAAGCTGGGCCCACCGACTGGGCCTTCGGTTTACAAAGAGGCACGTTGCTCCTTATTTCCACTGCCCATGAAAGATTTTGAGAGATCTCGCTCTAACAATAGCACACAGGAGGTCGAACACGCTGGCTACCGACGGTCTATCATAAGCCGAAATCCTCCGCTAGTAGACGAAGACGGGTATGATATTGATAGCGACGATGACGAGGAGCGCGTACAAGATGCCATCGCTGTCGCTGCCGAAAGCGATCCATACTCTACGATCCGCCTCGAACGTATGTCATACACGATTTCCATATCTTGCTTGGACAAGAGCATACTGACGCTGTACAGAGCTACTCGCTCCTCTTACATCAGTCACCGAGCTGCCGACCCACCCCACACTATCGCGACCCTTTACCTCGACAGCCCTCAACGCTTTGGCAAACCAAGGTTGCGATCTAATGCACAAGGAAAACGCCGCTTTGTCAAAAGTCCGTCCACTGTTAGCAAAGCTCACGGGTGATCATACTTGGGCAAATTGCGAAATGTTTCTCGGTCCTAACGATAGCGAGTACTTCGATGATCAATATATGACGCGCATGTTGAAGCGAAGAAAAATCGAAATGCGTTCGGGTCAGGAACATACGACCTCAATAATACAGACCAATGGCACCGGCGTAGGATCGGATTCGACGAATGGGAAGCCCAACCACGCAACCAATGGAATACGTTCGAGTGACACAGAGTCGAAAACAGCCGACGAGGATACACGAATGGCAGACAGGACTTCCGATACACATTCTGGAGAGGGACAAGCAGAAAGCTCCGCTGCAGCGGCGCCGCCAGTCCTTTCGCAAAGTGAAATCGGTTCTGCGGCAAGGGAAGCGCAACCCTTGACGAATGGAGACCCGGGGCAGTCAGAACCTACCAATGGCGATGTTGAGCAGCACAAGACATTGACAACAAAAGGAAAAGAGCCAGAGACCAGACCTGAACCTGGGGACGGAGACGTGGTCATGGCGGACGCTGCTGGGTCCAGAGTTAATGGAGGGACCAATCCAACGTCAAAAACAAGCGACAAAGAGGCTGCATCCTTGCTAGCCGCATTGGCCGACGAAGCCTTCATACATCCCATATTTCTCGCACCAAAATCAGCACATCCTGATCGCGACCTGGGCCTTCCAGAACAAGAAGCAGAGGACGTTCGGCGATTGCTGCAACTTTATGTGCAAAAGCAAGAGGAAGTTTGCCGTGGGACGAAGAGGCTCTATGAAGGATTACTAAGAGCAGATCGACAGCGCAAGACCGTGCTATCTTGGGCAAAGGCGGAGGCACATTGTGGCCCCAACCGTGACATGTCAGATGGAGAGGACTGGTATGACCAAGAGGAGTGGGGTTTGACGGAAGACTTGAAGAAGGGCCAAGATGAGGAGGAGGAGGATACAACTCAAACTCAAAAGAAGACCAGGAACCGGAACAAGTAGCTGTTTATTTTGAGGGACCGTCTCCCGGAACCGATTGCCCCTTTTAACAGCATAGCAGTCCTATATGATACTCACTTCAAATCGATCCATGCCATGAAGGGAATAACGCGATTTGGTGATCAGAATTCCCTTGGGGTATCACTAAATCTGTTCTATTCATGAGCAAAATGCATCCCGTACGCCAATATTCATGCTCGAAGAACCAAAGTGCCTAAATGCGCCCCCCCCCCCACGCGGATCACCTCTTTGTCAGTGCAAGAGACCATAGTCATCTACTGAGAATCCAAGGGTGGAGGCTGATTCCAGTCTCTTGGTGCTGTCCTGTAATTTCCTTTTCTTGTCCTCGACCCTTTCCTCTCAACAGCACCGCCTCCTCCAACAAATTTCAATACCCAATCCCTTACCCTTCTTGTCTTGTCGAGTTGAGGATGCGGCTGCTCTCCCTCCCAACCCTGCCCAGATCTTTGATATCATAATAACCCCCCTCATCGTCACTACCAATCCTTCTCCCTCGATAAAGCAACCCAACTCTCGTCATCCCCCTCCTCAGACTGCCCCCGTACACTCGCTTGCGAAACACATTCAGGGCGACGTTCTGCATAAGCACGACATCCTGGCTCCTCAGCCCCGCCAGCAGTCCCTCGTCCGTCTCATCCGCCAGCCAAAACGTCACGGAAAACCCGCTCTTGGTCTCATCGCCCACCAGCACTTCGACGAGCGTCTTGGTAGCGCCATAGTGCGTTTTGATCGTCCGCGGGGCGGCGATGCTGATGATGCCAACGATGAGAGTGACGGTCATAGTGGCGGGGAGGATGGAGACGAGGTACGAGGCGGGCGGGATGTCTTCCAGGTCCGAAAGATGGTCAGTACCGCGGCCGGGTCGGAGAGGCGCTTTGAGCAGCGTCGAGCCGTCGGCGATCGTGGTTGAGTCGCCTTCCTCACCATCCTGTGCGCTTGTGGTGGTTTCGCTCACATAGGAGACATCTGTGTTGAATGAGGTGGCTTTCTGCGAGTCCGGCTGCGGCACAAGTTGAGAGCTGGCAACATCATTGTGCACGGCAAGTGAGTGCTCATAGAACTCCGCAATGAGTCTGCTGCTTTCATCATCAGCGTCCTGCTGGCTCCGACCCTGCGATGCAGTTTCAAATGAGATGCTAGCGGTGGTGAGAAAATCGGCGCTACTGGGGAAAGCGCCTATGAAGCGGAGATCGTGTTGTTGAGAAAAGCCGGTGCGAATGTGGGTGCGTTGAAGAGAGAGGGAGCGCCAAACGGCCAGGTCGAGATGAGATACGTCTTGGGGTGCGGCTGCTACGGAAGGTGGACCAGCCGGCTGTAGCAAGGCAAATTGAGCGATGGAAGACTGAAAGGTGGTGATCAGGCTGGATGGGGCCCAGTCGAGCCGGTGGGACTCCGGGGCTCCGGTTAGGAGGAGGAGTTTCCTTGTCATGTCTGTTTGTAAGGTAACATGATGGAATCTCTAGCCAGTAGATGTTTTGGCCTGTGGTTTGAGAATTACAGTGTGATGATCGAAGCAAGAGTAGATCGTGGGTGCGTGAATGGAGACACATAAAGTGAGGCCGGAGGATCACAATGGTTTCCGGAGTCGACTTAAAGGTGGCCCGGGCCGAGTGAATCGGGCGGCGCGGCGGCAGCAATAATGACATGACACCCTTCGTTCCAATATCTCGGAGCCGCGTCGGCCACTGAGAACGGTTCTTTGGAAGCAATACACATGCCCACGCTGCACACTAGGAGCAAAACCAGTCCTCAACGAGATCATATCACATTAGAGTACTTTTAGCTATAGTTGACATTCCAGAACCAATCTGCAAGAGCCTTGCGCGTTGCTCAAGACGTTTCTGCAATGATGAAAAGCTTCGCTAAAAACCCTCACGACCAAATTAGTCGACATATCCATGCGAAATTGAGTAACGAAAATGCCACACCGCACAGATGCTCCCCTGCCTGTACAACAATTGGAAGCCTGGCTGCGTTCAAGTGAATCTCCGTTCTACTAACTCATCAATTGGAAAAGCTGAAGTGCTATTCGCGCCCTTTGTCTCGCGATTGAAGCTCGTCAGCATGGCACCAGCCCCCTGGGCCTCGCTGCCAGCGCAGGACACCCTCTTCGTGCTCGTCACGGGCGCTAACAGGTACCGACTCTCCCAAGACCTACCAGACCTCCACTCCTTTTGACTGACCACTGTTTTCCTCCAGTGGCGTCGGCTTGGGCATTTGCGAGCGCACAATCGACACTTTCCTCACCGAACGCCCACTAACATCACACCTCGTCCTGCTTCCCACGACGCGATCTGCCCGCAAAGCCGCCGAGACCGTCGCCAGCCTGCGCCAACATGTCCTCCACGCCGCCTCTACCAACAAGTCTCTCAAGCAACGTGGCGTACGCGAACTAAACGAAACCCTTGGTCGTGTGCACGTGGCCTCGGTCCAGCTTGACCTGTGTGATTTGAGCACCGTGCGGAGCGCCTCGGAGCAGCTTGTCAACGGCACCCTCTACTTTGATGATATACGCGCCGAGGTCAAGATTCCACGACTCGATGCAGTCATTTTCAACGCAGGCATTGGCGGGTGGTCGCATGTCAGCTGGCTAGCTTTTGCCTGGGATATTGTCACGGAAGGCTGGATACAGGCGACTACGCGTCCAACTTCCAAGCGGTCGGTTGCTGGCCTGACTGTAAACCCGCTGCCCAAGGCTAAGTCCGAAGATGTGCCGGCCCTAGGTCTTGTGTTTTGTGCGAATGTATTGGGCCACTATCTCTTTGCGCATTACCTTCTGCCCCTACTTAGCCGCAAGGATGAGGGAGTCGCCCCAGGCCGCATCATCTGGCAGAGCAGTGTGGACCCGAGTCTGAAGCATTTCGACGTCAACGATATACAAGGGCTAAAGCGGCCGGCTGCATACGAGAGCTCCAAGTTTTTGACTGATGTCCTGGCGTTGACCGCGGACCTGCCAAGTGTGCGACCACGATCCGCTGCTTACTTCAAGAGCGACTCAAAAGACCCTGCAACAGCACAAGGGCAGAGGCCAAATATCTATCTCGCACATCCCGGCATAGTCGCGACGACCATGTTCCCCTTGCATTTCATGCTCATGTGGGGCTACGTCCTTGGGACCACCCTCAGCCGCTGGCTAGGCTCGCCATGGCACCCTGTCACTCCATACAAAGCCGGCATGGCGACAACCTGGCTGGCGTTGGCGAGCCAGGAAACGCTTGACGCGGAGAATGCCCAGCAGAGCAAGTGGGGCTCATGTACAGACTTCTGGGGCAATACGTATGTCAAAAAAACAGAAGTGGACGGTTGGGGATGGGAGGGAAGGGTAGAGAGCGCACAAGATATCGCGGAACAGGATAGGACTGTGCGTAGGGTATTAAGGAAGAGCGTTGGTAGGAAAGCACGCCCAGAGCAGTTGACAGAGGAGAAGAGAGCGGAAATCGAGGAGATTGGGGCAAAATGCTGGGAGCAGATGGAGAAGTTGAGGGAGGAATGGGAGGAGCGTTTGATTATTCTGGCCGAGAAGTAGACTTTGCAAGTGAGAACCACTTGTTGAGTGAGCTTTGCACATCCGGCTGCGGTGATAGCTCTATGTTATGTCATCATCAACGGGCAATGCCAGAACGCTGCCGTTCATGATTGATTTTAATGTCTATTTATACCAAGTGCTTAAAGAGGCGGTGATCTCCGAATTATGCGCTGTGGTCATGGTTCTTGGCCCTGCCAAAATGGTCTGACTGTCACAATATGTGCTAAGACCGCATCTCTTCAAAGGAAAGTCGGCATCAACGAGATATGCTGCCACAAATATGCCATCCCAGAGTATTAGCATTCGGAACTTATTGGGATATCTTCTACAAGCATGATTTCCTCCTTAATAAGCCACCCTCAACATCGTTCACGAGATCGTCCTCAGGGTAATATCGAAGACAAGCCGAGCAATCGTAACATACCAGAACACAAAATCACGCAGAGACCTCATTGCCAGAGACCTCCCCTACCCGATCTTGTGCCAATGGCCCGTCCTCTTGATCTCTTTGTACCCTCCTCAGCAGCACCTTCTCCCTCCGTCCGAACAGCCCCAAGACCATTGGGAATGGGAGTGCCACCAACGCCACCACGGCCTGGAATATTAACGCATTCTTCATGTTCCCCGGCGGGCTTGCCCCATCGCCCGCCTTCAGCGCGTCACTGATCAAGATGAGAATGCCTCCACCCAGCTGCCCACCAGCCCATGCAAGCGTGCTCGTCACCTCAGGGCTTACGGGGTGCGTCAGCTCGACGAGCAGCTCCATCGCCACTGGCACCAGGCTGAAGCTCGCGGCGCCGAGGACTGCCAGCACGACATAGGGCCCGGGATCGGAGCGAGTCTCGGGCATCCAGATGAAAATCAGGTAGCAGAGCGCGATGATGGGCGCAGCGACCTTGCAGGCGAGAACAAAGGACTTGGTGCGGTCGAGAATCGGCGATGTAATGGCGGCGGAGACGAGGCCGACAACGATGAGGACAGCGCCGGCGATGCCTGCGTCATTGTCGGTGAAGCCGTAGGGCGTCAGAACCTGGCTGATGATGGTGGAGATGGAGTTGAAGAGGCTGACGTAGATGAAGAAGGGGATGAGGATGAGCCAGACTTCGATGGAGGATGTGATGATGCGAATGGAGGCCAAAAGCGAGGTTTTCTGGGTCGCGCCTGAGGGTGACGGGGGTGTTGGTGGTGCGGCGGGAATGAACAAGGCTGGGATGCAGACGATCGTGGTCTGAGAATTCATTAGCTATGTGAGCTCCTGGAGCAAGTGGGAAGAGTTCAGACTCACAATGATGGATAGGTAGAGAACAGCGTTAGGAATATCACTCGTCTTGTACACCCAAAAAGGAATCACAAGTTGGCCTATTGCTGCGCCAAACGGGTTCGACAGACTCATCAGCGCAGTCGCAGCGACACGGCCACGGTTGGTGAACCACATATCTGAGTAACGAGTTGGTCCGGCGAGTACAAAGGGCTGGGCGAAGCCTAGAATGATCTGTCCGAACATGACGACGCCAAAGTTGGGCGTTGTGGTCTTGACCCCGGCATAGCGGATCCAGTTGCCGATGAGCATGAGAAGGGCCGCGGTCATGATGGAGGGCTTGGGACCCCAGTGTAGCGTGTATATAACGATGGGAACCATGACCACAAAGGCAAACAGAAAAGCCGTGGAGAACCAGTTGATGGCGGATTCACTGGTGTTGAAGAAGTCGGCAGCAACGGCGGCGACGGGGGAAAAGGTTAGCCACTAGGAGGGTTCTTGTCAGTCTGGACTGGTCATGGTGATGAGATGTCAAATATCTGCTCGAGCATCGCTTCCAGAATAGGAAAAGGAAAGCACCTGTGCGCGTCTCAAGCGTCACATAGCAAGGGCTTTACAAATGCGTAAGGTGCCAACAGCTCATCATACGCGGTGATGTAGGACAACGATGTTGACGAAGGGGTTGAAAGGTGAGAGCAACAGAAGTAGGACTTGAGATGAGATATAGACACGAAAAAGAGCAATACTAACCTCCCAACTGACAAGTAGGCTGAGCAACGTCAACTCAACAAGTCCAAACCACCGCCTCTTGTAGACCTTGTAAAAGACGATTGAGCCGTCCTGAATGCCATTGTCCTCGGGCCGCCCGTCGCCGATGAGTGCATCAAGCCCGATGCGCGGGAACTGAAACTTGCGACGACTGCGGCCACGGCCACCACCAACATCAACAGAGTCTTCGTCTGTCAGCGTGCCCTGATCGCGCTCCTGCAGCTCGAGGTCGTTGCCCTTTTTGCTGCCGATATCGTCGACTGAGCCTCCCGGCTCACTACTTTGTATACGCATGTGTGCGGCCTTCCACTCGCCTTGGTCTGGGATGGAGCCCATGGTCCACGCGGTGGTTGCTGCTGCTGCTGCTGCGAGTGTGGCGTTGTAAATAAACCTAGGTATATAAGATCCAATGATCTGGGCGCACTGGATGAGGACACAGACTTTCCCACAGCACTCAAAAGTCGCCGGCCCTCTAGTCTCCGGCGAGCAATTGGCTCCGTAGTTCGAGAGCTGCGACTGATGATTATTTGTCGGCAAATCCGAGCAATCTAGTCCATTAGAGATTGAAAGAGGCGGCGACGCAACGAGGAGGAGACTCAACCTCGTACGGTCCTCGTACGGTGTTTGCGGTGGTGCGGTCTTTGTTTAGGCGCAATGGAAAATTGGTGGTAAGGAGTGTCACATGTGCGCTCCCGTCTCGACCACCAACCGGGAGGTCGTCAGACCACGACGCTATGCTTCTGCAGTAAAAAAGACAGACAGTGTAGTAATCGGCTGCATTGGGAGAAGGGTCCGGATTGCACAATGCTTCCCGGGGTTACTGTTGTGGCCTGCCAATACCGACTCAAGAGAGTTGATAGCCCTTGGGACGTGGTTATAGAGCGGAACCCGGAGAGGTCAGAGGTTACATTTGAGAACAAAGTGGCATTCTGGTCCCATGATTGGCACAGAGGGGAAAGTAGTATTCACTGTGCCGCAACGCTGGCAAGCTGGCATTGAAAAACTTACTAGAGTGGATGTAAATGAAGGTTGTATCGACTGCGCAGTAGACTGACAAGTGGGTTTCAATGGGAACATCCGGCTAGGCTCGCCGAGGAATAGACGCGGAGATCGTTACAGGGTCTGGAACGGGGCTTGACAAGGGCAAAGTGCCTATCATTGGCCCTATGCCCTTCCTTTTTACTACATACGGCCGATGCAATCTTCGTCAGCCTTATTCTTTTCGCATTGTCTTTCCTGTGTATCATTTGACGTTGATGAGCTGTGAAGGACACCGTCTGGAGTGCAGTCAAGAGGGTCATCTCTCCACCTCTTGATATACACACTCGACAACGGAGTATCACAAAAGTGTAGAATCAAGGACATGTCTTGACAGAGTATAAATTCATTCAAATTGCACGCATATACCAAATGGTACTCGTACATCCCAGCATACATCGATCGGCGCCACCTCATGCAAGCTACTTGACCCGACTTCCTTTTTCTGGACCACTTCTCCGGGATCATTACACCAGACGAAATCAGCGCTGCCACGACTCATGGAGTACCCTCCAGCTAAACGTCGGCTCCCGACCACTGGCGAACGTAATGATCAGCTAATACTGCGGTAGTAGGCCAACGGCTTCCCATTTCATTACAACACCATAGCCATCGCCACGGGGCCAACACCCGCCAAACCAAGCGCCCACGCACCCCATCCCAACCCTAGCACATTCGCACCACTTGTGCCGCTTGTTGTGGTCGTTGTGCTGCTCGTGCTCGAAGACGATGAGCCTGACGATGAAGAACCAGACCCCGTCGTGCCTGAGCTTGAGGACGACGATCCCGAGGACCCGGAGTTCGAAGATGTGGAGTTCCCGGACGACCCAGATGAACTTGTGCCTGTGTTGCTCGCCGCGTTGCCAGAGTTGACCGCGCTGCCTGCACTGCCCGCGCTGCCAATCGCAGTTCCGCCCGTCGCTCCAGCATCGCCGCCAGTTGCCGCGGCATCACCGCCAGTTGCTGCCGCGTCGCTGCCGGTCGCTCCGTCGCTGCCGTTGCCACTTTCTTCAGCACTGGAAGCGTCGCTTGTCGTGGTCGCTTTGGCCGCCGACCCGCCTGAGCAGTTGTCCGCTCCGCCCACTGTGTAGCAGAAGTCGGTGCTGTCGGTTTTGAATGCCTGCTCGGCCGAGCTGAGTTCAGCGTCGTAGTTGGCGTCCGTGAATGCGATCATTGCCGCACACGAAATGGGGGTTGCCGTCCACGTCGTCGTAGTCTGTCTCATATGTAAGTTCAGAGATCGCTATTGATGAGAAGATGAAAGCGAGGGGGGGGGATACATACCGGACCGTTGCAGATTGGCCAACCGTCGCAGACAGAGAGGAACGGTTGCTGCCCCTCGTCTGAACCCCCTACACAGCAGCCTTGAATGCTCGTCGAGGAGTCCTGGTGCGATACACTAACGTAGGGACAGTCCGAGCCGCGCTGGGCAATCACAGCTCGCGCCGTGATTTCAGGAGCTGCTAGTCCGTTGACGGCCATCGCCATGGAGAGGGCGACAAGGCATGAACGCGCGCGAGACATGTTGACGTGGTGTGTTGTGGGGTGCTGGAGTAAAATTGTATAACAAACAGGATCCAAGCTGCTAGTCGCTGCGAGTTCTCAGGCTTCTTTCTACTAGGCTGACTGGAGAAAAATCAGAGCAGGATGACCAGTCTGGCAGTACTCCAAGACGTTGGTCGCCTTTTATATGGCCCAGTTCCATGGTGTTTGATCACAATTTGTGACCCCGAGTTCGTAAAAGGAATTGGGATTCGACGTTGGTACCTAGCCAAGGTGGCTTATGCTTGTTAGGCAGCTCGAGATGATCAATGTATTTTTGACGAAGGGCTGAGACTCATAGCTGTTGGATCAGCTGAATACATGTCCTGCGGCCGCAGTAAGCCTGTTGGTTGCTGTCTCATAGAGTAAGCGATGTAAGCAGCCAATTAGTGCGGCCCGTCACACTTGTTGTCAACTCACGAAGGATCATTCTGTGAAGTGTCCAGGTTGTTGCTCGCCTCAGTGAAGTAAGCCCAACAGTTGAGTGTCATTTATGGCTAATTTTAAACAAATTGGCAGTGTTAGGTATGAGACCGACTATTCAGCCCTTCGAGGCTCCCAGTCAGCTGCCTTGCCTTCGAAACAGCGGCAAGACCCCTTATCCCTCAACATCTGGCCTGCTCTTGTTTCGAATGTCAGCACTCATCTTGGTGTAATCTGGGGGCCATTGCAGATCCGAGTAATTGTAGCGTTACCTAGGTAGCCTAAGTACTCTCATCACGGACCCAAATGTAGATTCGAGCCCCTGATAGTCTATGTCACATTTCGTATACGACTGTGTAACATGTAAGTTGTTCGATTGTGGCTTTGAGAAGGAGCGTGTGCGCACGCTGAGCTGTGTAACCACCTTCATTGTGACAAGGCGTGGAGGGCAATCGTTTCAACTATGCTGAATACGAAACGAAGCCTCCATGTTCTTACCTAGATAACGAAGTTCTCAAGATTTCAGACTTTGGCCCCAGAGCTGTTCCTTGTGCGATCAGCCGTACCTTCGCCTTGACGTTCATTTTCGAAGGCGGCATGATAATCCCATGATGAGGAGGAAGCGTGCTGAGCCTCGAAGAGCGCATCTCAGAGAGATTAGGTAGACCAAAGGACACTTGGAATCGATCTTGGTCAATAAAGTTCTGCGTGAGCAAGGACAATCACAGCTTGATGTCCAACATCACACAAACGCAAGACCAGCAGTCTAGGAGACCTTGAGTACATGGCTAATCTGGCTACTCCACGGGTTCTGCGTACAAGAGTCATTCTCATTCTTCGAAATGTGGACCAATGTGTCTTGTGCAATGTCTCTTACTTCCCACGGCACCTGCTACCATAATTGACCAGTTTTTGTATTTGGTCACACAAGCGTCACTCGGTTGGGTACCAGATAGCTTCTAGCCGTCAGATATTCCTAATCTCTATAAGGAATTGTGCACCAGGTGATCCCAATACGATGAAATCTGATACCATAAACGGCGATCGTATACTCAATAATCATGTGAACATGGTCAATATACAGCAGTCAGATCTCCGGCATGCAGGAGGCCCTTAAGGGTAAGATGACGCGTTGCTTCATTGATATGCTTTCTCCCCGAGGGTAAGCATCTGCTGCGATGTGAGTGATGATCGGATGTATGAAGGCTTCACCTGTCGGCTTTGATGTATTGGTCGCAATTCTATCACTCATCTGCGTTTTTTCAATGTGAATTCAGAAAGATCGTGGTGGTTTGATGGTGGGATACAGATCCGTTCGATCACTTGCACACATGCATACACGATCTGAAGCTAATGTACTGGCAGAAACATTGCTTCTGATGCATAGAACCTATCATTGCCATTTCTAGCCCTTGTGTTTCAAATAATTGATCAGCTGGTCTGTTGTCCCAAAGCAGAGTTGAGAGCAATCAGCCTCACTTGATTGACTATCTGTGCCTCCAATCTTGAAGTTGAAGCCGGCAATGCATCAATATGCAGCCACGATAACGTCTCTTCCCCTCTGTGGTACCACCCTGGCTGCCTTATGACCCACCGGACAGTCACTCATTGATATATCTGTTGTTCCAAGACTTCTTATTCCCTGCCCCTAGATATTTTCCCCGCTTCTGACTGAATCATCATTGTCTTCAATATCTCTCCATCACCACTCAACAGCCATTCTTTCCCTGAGGCACAAGATGACAATTACAGCATCCAGAGGCGCATATGATAAGGTCCAGCATGAGAGCCAGGCGGACGCGTACAAGCAACGAGAAGGTTTCCCGAAGGATCTTCTCGAGTCTCAACTCCAGGACTTCGCGCTGGGCGATTGCAAAGGACTTACCGTGCTTGATATCGGTGGAGGACAGGGCTTGAGGGCTCGACAGGCCATCGATCACGGAGCTGCCGCTGTCGATGTCGTGGATCGTGAGTCTTTTTGACCTTAATTTACCAGACTATAGACCGTCATCCTCCGCTGGGGCCATCTCAATTCATATTCCAGACCCGAAGACATCACGAAGGACTCATGTACTGACTGGACGACTTAGTATCTCCGGAAATGATGCGGACGGGCGAAAAGATAGAGCAGTCTCTTGGTAGAGGCGATTCCATTGTTCGCTGGTTCGAGGCTGATGTGTCCAAGCCGGAAGAGGTGGCTCGGCTGCCTTTGCGTTTCAAGGAGAAAGGCTACGATATTGTAATGGGAAACTGGATTTTCGACCACGCATCCAACATGGAAATGTTGGACGGGATGTTCCAGTCCATCGTGGCGTACTTGAAGCCGGGCGGGCTCTTCGTAGGCACTCGTGTCTTCAACACGCCGCGTGCCCCGGCCACGAGCAATCCCAAATATGGCGCAGTGTACAAGGACATTGCGGAGATCCCAGGTGGCATGTTCTTTCGTTACGTTGTCAACGTCGATCCACCCGCGACGTTTGACGCCGCCACGATGGAGGCGACCTACAACCCGGCCAAGCTAGAAGAGACTCATGCTCGGTACGGGCTAGGAGAGACCAAGATTGTGCCATGGGAAGACGCCGACTGTGTCAAGAAAGACCCGGAATTCTGGAAGGAGTTCTTGGAGATGCCGAATCTAGCTGTTGTGACAGCTCGTAAGACCGGTTGAGAGAAGGAACATGATACTCAGTTGATCATCAATAGTACTACTCACAAGACCCATGAGTCCAAGGAATGATATGCTGTTGCTCCCTTGGTGTCTGATCAAGGCCAACCCCCTTCTCTGATTTTCAACCTCTTTGCGGAAAGACGTGTTTTTGCTATACTTTCTTTCTTGGTCCTCCACATCAGATAGTACTGCCAAATAGAAGGCTGGAATCCTAGTCTTCCGACTATTGAAGTGATAGAATTTTCGAAGTGCGACAGAATCTCAGAACCGGCCCCCGGGGGTAAATACATACCTAGGTAGGTCTCCCACAAGGAGATTATACATATGAGAAATAATCTTCGGACAAGCATGGAAGAAGTACCAATCCATTCAACAACCACCAACTGCTATATATATAAATCATTTCAAGCAATGTAGATCTGGAAGAAGCAGGTAAACCTACCGCACGAATTTACTGTGATGTGGTCCAGAGGGCGGTTGCCAGGGGACTTTGATCAACCCTGCTACATAACCCTAGGCTAGTGAATGCTTGCAGGTACTTCTACAATACAACACGGATACATTACGAACCCGTCTTCTCAAACAAAAAAAACATCTTCGTCAAATTTCCATCACCGTCTACACTCCACACCCACAGGCTTTGAGTCATTACGAACCATGTCAAATACCTAGTACTAAACTGTGTATGCGCGTCTAGGGGGACTCATGCAAGTGAGCGATCTGATCACATCCCATCTCGGAACCACGGATAAAGCTATTTGCTCTGCTACCGAACGCCCGTTACCTCATCTGGCCTCATCTGGCCTCATCAATCTCGCGCGAGGGAACGCCGCCCAAACGATGCGAACGCAAGCATCCGTTCAGGCACACGATTCTCTGTGCAAGATGCCTTGATTTGCTGGTAATCAAATCTATGTTTTGGACGACATCTTACTCGAACTACGACAAGCTGAGACTAGACTTTCACCTCATCGGAGTCTGTCTCCTACCTTCGAGTCAACCATATTCCGGCAACGTGAGAATCATCCGAGCCTATCACTGCGTTACGGCTTGCCAGTCTCGTTCCTGCACGCGCATGCTGGATGGAGTGCCGAGCTGCCTCCTTTGATCCCCGGGGTCCAAACTCAAAGATGGCTGCACCGCGATATGCACGCTGCCGGCCAGCCTGTCTGTGTGCCATGTGAGCCTACACAACACGTTTTAACGAGCCTGCGACGGCCAGCCAAGTCTGTTCCGTCGAGTGGCCTAGCTTTATTCATCAGAAAAGAAGCTATCCATTGGATCTAATGCTGTAAAGATTCAAGGCTTCCGACACCCCTCCATTCCGGGTGCGCATGGCCAACAGGAACCATTCAATCTGCGGAGGCCACTATTTTGACTGGCGGATGGCATCAGCCTCACTTTGTACAGAGGTCGGCACAGCATTGGAGGTGTGACTACGCAGCATCACGCAGTTTCAGCACCCCAAGATCGGCCTGCAGGCCAGACCACCCAGACCACGAGGTCCTGCTCCTACTTGCCAGCGCTAGCTGTGTGGCACCCGCATGTGCGGGCAAGGTCCATTGGCCACTCATTTTTTTTCACGTCTACACTGTTCCGTGACCGCCGTGCGCTTTGGTGCAACGCGCCTGTCCTCCTACCTGATCCGTTGCGCGAGACTGCCGTTCTCCGTGAGACCTATGATAACGGCTGCCATCAGTGGCTTTTCCGTGCAACCTCGAGAAGATGCAGCCGCCCATGGCCCCAAAATTGCTACGAGCCAACTTCTCAGCGGAAACGATAGCTGTTACCTACCGGCATTGGTCCCCTGTTGGTATTCACTGCCATTCCTCCACGACATGAATGATCGCCTGCCACATCAGATGTTTGAGTGTTTGAGGCACCTTACCGTCGTCACAACATAGGGTCAAAGGATCACGGAGTGTCACCTGTCTCGTGTAACGGATTGACCGGCGGAAGCAAGTGCGCCACGAAAACGAAAAACTTGGACACATTACGCGTGGACTGTATGAGGCGTTCAGCACTTTGCGATATGTAACAAAGTTGTGGACAGCAAGCTCTCTCAAGGCAGGGCGAGTTTAAGCAGCTGAGAATTGACAGCCTGGTCTCTTGTAGGGCCGGCGTGTCATCTGGTTCGCCAGCAGCTAACCAGGTCTCACGCCCGGTTCCAGTATGCTTTCTGCACAAGAATGTACGAGGCTTTCCGATTGATCAATTACAGACATGCCTGGGATTTAGCGGCTGCTTACTCGCCAGCATGACCTTCTGCGCCCGGACCGTCAGAGCAGCATGCGAGGAAAAAGTAAAAGACGTGCGGTGCGGCTCTGTACTTCCTTTTGTATGATTCAGCAAGTGCTTTTGCAACCCTCCAGTCCCACATGCCCTATGTCGGTACACCAGATCGGTCAATTGAGCAATCAGCGAACTGTACCTTACCTCATGGACCCTCCTCGAGTCAGAGGGTGATGTGCTCCTGTGGTACAAGCAGATGTATCGACCATGTAGAATCGCCCGGGTTGTATCACTCCCTTTGAGTATCTACCTACACATCGTAGGCAGCAGGGCCCTGTCTGTTCTTTTCTCCAGTGCGAGTGCCCGAAATGAACTCAATTTGTTCTGCAATATTCTCTCCCTCCCCCCTCGTGGCAGAAGGAGTATGTGATCTGCGCAAATATATGATGGTGGCCTCGCCCAGATCACCACCGTCTCTGTCCCACAACGCCTCATTCCCTCTTTCTTCCTGTTTCTACCTCTTCGCTTGTGCAGTGGGGACGTGCTTGCCACCCCCCTCTCCAGATAGGAGTTCATAGTAGGCCCCTGAGAAGGCTTCCTCATACAACTGCTCATCATCACATTGGAACTATCGCTGCCTCCCTCAGGGCAATATTGATCCTTCGTCTTAAGCTGCACTTGGACTTGTCCTGACATCGCTTCCGGTCAAGAAGGTGTCATTCTCTTAATTGAAAGTAACACCAAATCAGAACACATACACATACATAACCACCACAATCATCATGGGGCGTTCATACCATCGCTCTTCCTCCTCCTCATCCGTTTCGTCATCATCCTCCAATAGGTCAGACCGCTCTGTCGAGTCCATCACATGCAATGTCTCGCGCAAAAAAGTCAGTGGAGCCATCGTTTATTTAGCTGGGGGCGACCCGCGCAAGCACAAGCACATTCGGAAAGACGTGACGACAATCGAATATGCGGACGGCACTTGCGAATATGATGAGCGTATCTGGCTGGTTCGCGACCCGTACGGCGCCACATACTACTTTTACGAAGACGACAGGACCCAGTACCGGAGCGAGTCCAGGTCATCCCGCCGCAGCAACAGAAGTAGCCGTGGTAGCCAAGCTGGCTCACGAGGTCCGTCGGCCATGGGAGGTGGCGTGCCCCCGATGCCACAGCCCATGCCAATGCCAATGCCAATGCCGCAGGGGCAACCTTTTATGGGCGGCCAGCCTGGCGGTATGCCCATGGGTGGGATGGGAATGCCTCCGCCACAAATGATGCCTCAGGGCCACCCTGGCGTCAACATCGTGGATGGCATGGACTTCGATGATGCACACTCCGAGTACAGTAGCAGCTCTGGTGGTAGCTACTACAGCGACGAAGAGGACTTTGAGCCTCCACACCAGCAGATGCCTCCAATGAACAACATGCACATGCCACACAACTTTCAGCCGCCGCCGCCGCCGATGCACGGCGCTGGGGGCGGTCTAGGTCCTGAGGGCCCCGGCTTTATCCAGCTCTCTTGAGTTTGTTGACAAAAGTTTTTGTAATGACGATGCTAGGATGGGCCGAGCATCCAGAAAGAAGGTTTTGGGCGAAAATGTGTCATTACTGGATACTCACAAGTGGACCTACAGAACACGTGAATAAGTGATAATGGGGACGGGGTTGGAGTTTGGGAGCAGGACTTTTTTCTCAGGTATGATTTAGGAGGCGGGGACTTGTCAAACCAAAACGATGCAAATCTTCCGGGCATATCATTATGAATAGCGCAGTCTAGCAATGAATCTATGTCATGTCAGTAACGAGTTACTTGCGCAGCCAAAATACGCATGTGGTCGACGGATACCTTCCCTTGACCTGATGTTGTGTTGACATTTGTCGCTGGATCCCCAGCACACCTTCCAAGGAAAAGGGGCATATGCTGCGCAAGCTCAGATTGTATGTGCATGACCCTTCCATAGTGCCGGGTGTCCACCTAGACCTATCATCCGCGACAAGATTCGCTGCATATCCGCAGTCCTCCATCGCTTGCCGAGTCCTGCTACGAACATTGTAACTGCCGTGCCGTTGTTGGGCAGCAATGCTGTGCGAGTATCCCCAAGATTGGATCATAATGCTGCCATGACATGATGCCTGGAAGCCGTAGGACCGATATGCACGTGATATGTCGAAGCAGCACATTCGCTCAACATGTCGATCTCGGTGGACCTTGAGTCTTTTTTCGTGGCTCCTAGCACAAAGACCGGGTCGCGGACGTGTAACAAGGAGGGAGCCCTTCCATCGCAGCAGTTTCAAACATGCCTTCTTGGTCGTTCATGTGCTCCATTGTGCCCATTCTGCACCATGGGTGCGCAAGTCTATAGAAATGCTAGCAGGTATACCAACGCAAGGCGCCTCTATAGCTTCGTTGGTGTCTATCAGAGCTTTGCAGGCGGCCCAGCCATCACTCCGTTCCTGCGTCTGTTAGACTCAGGCCCAAGACTGTTAATCATCTCTCTAAACTCCTTACTCATCACCGCCTTCTCCTTGTCAGCCACACCCTCCAGCCACTCCTTCTTATACACCTCTTCCTCCTTTCGCCAGCGATCCATTTCCTGGCTTATGTACAGCGCGGCTTGGTCCGCAACCACCTTGGGCTTTTCCATAGCCACTAAATGCCCTGTCCCTTCTACCTCAACTGCCTTCACCATGCCCGCCTTTGCTCCGCCATTTCCTCCCCACCCATACCCCGTCAAGTCCATTCTTTCTTTGTTCGTTTGAGGCGTGCATACTGTACTGTTTTGCCCCGTAATCCATAACACTGGGGGCCTTAACTCACCCAACCTCGATGCTATTTGTTGCGGGGCAGCCTGGTACCATGGGAAATCCGAGAACTCGTCTGCATAGACACCAGCATCCGGCGCCGCACTGCGGTCATACCTCCTCTTCCCCGTTATCGGATCCCGTGGGCCCCAATTCATCGGGCGGTAAAAAGTAAAGCACTCCATATGCTTCGTCGTGGTCAACGTCACCTCACCGTCCTTACGGTCCGGGTATAGAGCCGTCGGACACTCCCAGTACGCATACTCAACCAGCTTGTCCACCGCACGCGGATCCCACGTGGCGTAAAACTTGTTCCTCCTCACGGAGCGCTCTGCTTCGGCCCGCGAAGGCCAGACGTCCCTGCGTGCCGAGGATGCACCCATGGTGGTTTTGAAGGGCATGTATGGGCCGGCAAAGACGGCGGCACGTGAGATGACTGGGTCGATGATGACGAGGGCGGAAAAGAGGCGTGGGTGCATGTAGGCGAGGTTGACGATGATGGCGCCGCCAAAGGAGTGGCCCATGCCGATGAGGGGGCGGGGCATTTGGGCGCGGAAGTGATTGGTGAGATGGAGGAGGTCACGGGCTGCGTCGAACCATGAAGCTGGCGAGAAGAGTTTTAGTACAAGAAGTTTTATGATGTTCCGAGGGAAATAAAAGGGTCTCTCACGGTCATTGCCTAGACTGTTTTCATTCACAACACCGCTCTGTCCTTGCCAGGCAACGTCGGCTATCCAGATGCCTCGGATGTTGACGCCGTTCTGGCGACATGCGTGTAGAAGGTCATCCCATAATGGCTCATAGAGTTCCTATCAACATATCGTATGGTTAGTATGAGATTGTTGCACGTGGGGATGGGTGAGTGAGTCTTGTGTTACCTTGACAAAGCCATTGGCATGAGAGGCAATGATGGTGATATCTCCGGGCTTCGGATTCGGATTATCTTTTGGTATGTATTGCTTTACGGCCAACTTTAGCACCTCTTCATTTGAGTGAGCAGTTGCCTGAGCATATTCTCGAATGTGCTGGCCTTCTATGACATGTTCCTTGACATGGAATAGGGTTGACATTGTGAGTTTCGATCCTTGTGTCTGATACGGTATCTTGATATCGACTTGAGAGGTTTGATCATATAAACCTTTGGAAAAGGGGTGATGCTTTGAACAGGACACCGAAAGGTGCTATTGATTTGTTCTCGAATGGAAGAGACACTCAGCTCATGACGGGAGTACTCTATGAATTGACTGTGTAAAAACCATTATCGAAAATGGAGTGAAGTGAAGTGATTTAATGCCCTCGTTCGGTAACTCCATCAAGTCCCGACCTTGAACCGTCAAGCCTCGGCACATTCTCTCTTCCATAAAGTCAAGCGGATAGCGGTTCTTTTGACTTTATGGGGAATCCTTGTTCTTGCAGCAGATAACCCTAACCCTCGTAGATACCCAGATGCTCAATGGTTCTAGACTGGTTGTTTCATGCTCTCGTGAATCCACCTCCGCGGCTCGGGACGCCCATGATGTCACCTCATCCCTTGACAATATGGGACATGAACTCAATTCTAAAAAGGAGGGTCCCAAGAATAAATCCACCAAATAAGCGGAATGAAGCGGACTAAATAAGTGTCATGGCTCAGCTCAGCTCACATGTCATGACTGTCATTTGTAGCTCTCCATAATTTTGTTTACAGACGGACCTTTTCAATTCGTATCAGAGCCAGAGCCAAGGATCCAGGATTCCCCTTTTCCTGTAATAAATGCCATTTGTGTTGTTCCGCGAGACAACAGCTTCATGCATTAAAAAAGGGACAACATCCGGCTATATTCAACCTACGGGCTGGATTCGAGGTGCTGGTCCATATCGACAAATATATTAATAAAAGATGAATCGAATGAACACAGCTACCGTCGGTTTGGCCGTCACTCCAACGGTTCTCCAGACCTTCGTGTCACATGTATGTTTGTCAGAATCCACCGCCATGTCGATGTCGAAGCTCAGGCATGCTGGAGGACAAAAGGACAATGTCGAGCAAGAAACGACTTTTTTTTTCTTCTTCTTCTTCGAACACGAGAGCTAATCCACCCCTTTACCGCAGTACCTCAACCGCAAGCCCCTTCACCAGCGTCCGACCGCCCACCTGTCCTATGACGAGGGTCTGCACCTGATCCGCTCGTTCCTCGCCTACGTTTCGCAGCATACCGTCGAGGATGTCCAGGCCTTCACAGCTCAATGGGTCCCTCACCCCCAGTGGATCAAGCTCGACGACATAGCCGTTCCTCAAACCGAGCTAGACCACGCAGCGCGTCTTCTAGAAGCCCAGCTCGGTCCGGAAGGGATACGTAAGATCGGCGGCCGCAAATGGTGGCAATGGCGAAGGCCCGAGGCAGAGCAACTCAAGGCTGAGTGGATCGAGATGCGGTCCGACTACAATGCACGCCGGAAGGGCAACGATGCTGGCAAGCGCGTGATGCTGTATGTCCATGGGGGTGCCTACTTCTTTGGCAGCGTGGATATGCACCGCTACCAGATGCAGCGGCATGCCCGCAAGCTGAAGGCACGGGTCTTTGCGCCTGACTATAGGCTAAGCCCTCAATTCCCGTTCCCTTGCGGACTGCAGGACTGTCTGGCTGCGTATCTACACCTGCTCACCGTGCAAGAGCCCAACACGATTGTGCTGGCTGGTGACTCGGCCGGTGGGGGTATGGTGGTGTCTATGTTGGTTATCTTGAGAGATCAGGGAATACCGCTTCCTGCTGGTGCCATATTGATCAGCCCCTGGTGTGACTTGACACACTCATTCCCATCTGTGGCCGCGGACGCTCCTTTCGATTACATTCCGCAATATGGCTTCCACCATAAACCCTCGGCAGCATGGCCGCCTCCAAATGACGATGAGGTGGAAGAGCTGAAGAAATTGGCATTGGAGGAGAAAAAGAGACTACAGCGTATGTGTGTGTCCTGTGAATAATCAGGTGCGTGGGACTGACGTCTTCATCAGCTCAAACAGACGGCGAGGAATCGCAAAACTCGCCAACTTCCAACGATATCGCCACAGCAAGCCGGACACACCTCACCGTCGTCATTGACGGCCAGACCGTCGAAGTGAAAGAGCAGATTCAGATGTATGCCAACAATGAACTCATTAGCCATCCGCTTGTGAGCCCGATCATGCAGCCAACACTTGGCGGACTACCACCGCTTCTGGTGATGGTCGGGGGCGGTGAGATTCTTCGAGACGAGCAGATCTATCTTGCTCACAAGTGCGCCAACCCGGCGAAATATTTACCCCCGGAACACACCTTGGACGACAAAGCTAGGGAGCAGATCAATAAGTATAAACCGACAGATGTCCAGCTGCAAGTCTGGGACGACCTCTGTCATGTTGCTCCCACTTTGAGCTTTACACGACCGGCCAAGTACATGTACCGGTCTGTTGCGCAATTTGGCGCCTGGGCCTTGGCCAGAGCGCAAAAGACTGAGATTGAGATATTAGATGATGACGATATCTCAGTAATTTCCGAGTCAACGTCAGATTCGGATGCTGAGGAGGCGAGGAAGGTAAGTGAAGCCCCTCTATGTGTTCGACTGGAGATATGATGCTCACATCCACATAGAAAGACGAGGAGGCAAATCATCAAGAATCCAAGGGACTTGTTGGTAAAGCAGGCGATGCTCTTCCCGCATTCAAGAACCACATGATCCGCCAGCGCGTAACCCGACACGGCGTCCTATTTCCTCTTCCTCCTTCGTCGCAACTCTCGGGCTGCACAATGGACCGCGATCTTGTGGGCGTGGCGAAACAAGGCCCCGTTAAGAAATGGCTCGAAAAGAAGCAGCAGTGGGATCAACGCTTCGCTTCGACCAAGAAGAAAGTTCACAAGCAATTCGTCAAAGACCTTGCTGTAGGTTATGAGGGCTTTGGTGAAGGCGAATTTCCGCCGCCGAGCGCACTTGCAGGTCGACGCAAGAAGGAGGGCGCGACAAAGATGAAAAAACGCAAGAAGAGCATGGGTCTGGCGATGTGGTCGCTGTGGGTAAGTGACGGTTCCCAAGCTTCCATTGGCTCTTCCTCTGAGGCCTCCCCCCTCCCTCAAAAAACATACTAATACAATCTCAATAGGGTTCGAAGCATGACAAGATGACGATGGACCGTGAAGCAGAGGCGGAGAAGAACGACAAAGAGATTGATGTGCGGCCAGCTTCTTCGGGAGGGCAGGGCGCGCGGCCATTTTTGGACATTGAGAATCAGGAGACAGCGGCACCCATGTCACCAAGGAGTCGCTCGCGGAGGCGCATGGTGTCGTATCAGAACCAGGACGCAGAGAGCAATGGCGAGGGTACTCCTGGGCTTGAGTTTGAGAAACCACCGGCAGAAGGAGAGGCCACGGCAACACCACATGTGCAATTCCTCAGTCCTGATCATCAGCCCGAGATAGGAATTGGCACTTCGGGAAAGCGAGCGTATGTGGATGGCATCGCGGTGCCATTCCGGCTGAAAAAGGAGGGGGCGGAAACGGCAAGCATGATGACACTGAATAGCGAGAACAGCCAGGCATTGCAGTCACCGCGGGCATCAACGACAAGACCGATGAGCTCGAGTACAGTCGAGGCAGTCGGTGGGATGGGGAATGGTGCAATGGATCTGGGCGAAAGCAACAGTAACGGTAATGGTATTCATAATGATAGTGAAGAAGGTAAGGCGAAAGATGTGGAGGAGAGGCCTGGCTTGGAAACATTTGAGACTGCGGCAGAGAATCTTCCAACAATAAAGGGAGCTGGGGCATGATTGCTTGCTGTTGAAGGAGATAGGGAGGGGCATGAAGAAAGTCACCACAAATACAGGAAACAAATTTACAAAACCAACCCACCACCTTTGATCCCATCACTTTACCTTCACAGTCAACCCAAGCTTGCACGCAAAGATCACACCTCTTTTTGGTACTTTTGCCCCACATTCTGGTTTTGTTATATCTGGTCGCCGTAGTCGTCGCTCCTTTTCAAGCTTCTCCTACTTTTGGCCCATCATTTCAGCTCATTCGAAATCACGACGCGAGACTGACGAGCTTTGCACGTCGCTGTCACCATGGCCCATTCGTTATCCAAACCATGCCTCGATAGGCTCACAATCTACCAGATCTTAGGTTTACTTGTCCCCCAAGGCGACAGTACTCCAGAGACTGCCAATATAGACACCAGCTCAGACGGGTTAGAGACTGCCCACCCCCCCTTCGACTCCTGCGAAGCAACACCTGAAGTCTCAGGTAAACAAGACTACTTCGAGCATTTGCTTGATAAAATTTGGGAGGACTGCGCTGTTGGCAAACCTAACGAGGAGGATTTGGTGGAGCTCAGACAGCTGGATCTACGTGAAAGACTCCATGGCCACTGGACTGACGACAGAAACAGGCGCTGTGATAATTGTCACGGACGGAAGAGATACGTTCATGGCGTCTTTCGCAACACCAACCCCTTTCACGAAACACAGACTATCAGCCTAGAGGAAGTTCGCTCCGAGGCCAGCCCCTTGAACAAAAGCATATGGGGTGATTTCGAGAACCTCAGGGCTATAATCCAGCGCTTTGAAGCCGTCATTCAAAAGAGATGGGCCAAGAAGTCCATCATCAAGCGTAAACTGGCGCTGCAATCGGCATGGGCCGCGACCTCAGACCCAGCACCTCAGCCCATGGCTAAAATTCATAATCCAGGTGTAGACTACCTCCGCCGTCGATGCAACGAGTCCAAACAAATCTGTCACTGCGGAGTGGCCGACGACGAGAAACGGCATCTCTTCTTGTGGCCGACCATGAACCTGGAAGATCTCACCAAATTCGAGCCACTCTTGCTACTGCTCAATGCTCGTGGCAGACATTCTCCACCGACCTTTGCATTTGCAGATCTACAGACAGTCCACTTCGGTGTGAGAGTCGAGCAAATGAGCCACCCACGTTACTTGGATATGTACAACATGGTCTTTACTGGGCAGGAGGGCCCAGAGGCCTATGGCAAGCTCGTATCATGGGAAGAGGATCCGAAAGCCTACCAGCGCTTACACTACGGCCGTGACACAAGTCCTGGTGAAGGGCTTTGGATTCTCGAAATCCAACAACGTCTGTATCGGTTCCTCGTGAATATTTGCCAGGTCATCCTACACGACCAGCAGATTGAAGACAGCGATCGCCTTCTGGCCCAGCCTGTCGCACCAGAACCAACGCTTCCTACTGCCAATGGTCACGAACAGGACACCAGCTCGTCTCTCATGGTCACTCGCTACGAGAGCGCGTACCATGTGCCTGCCAAGCTTGACATTCGACGTCTGCAAAACCTCGTTGAGTCCAAATTGGCAGAGGCTGAAGATACGCTGTGGGCGCTTCGCGAGGATCCAAGCTTCTTTGCCACAACACTTGAGGAGATGTATCAGTCCCGCCCTGAGCATATTCGAGATTCTGCCAACAGACTCCATCCAGCAGTCGTGTCAGGTGACGCTCACAATGAATTTATGGCACACGTTGTCAGCATGGTTTGGTGTCAATACGTCTCAGCGGTTGAACGCTGGGGGTTCCTATACCACAAGGTTGCTCATCTCGCGGATCTCAAGGAACGGCTTTTTGACAACGCACAAGTCCCGATTCGTCCAGAGGACGATCTACCTCCAGAGCTATCCATGGCCATCTGCTCTCTTTTGTTCCACTTCCACAGCCTCTTGGAAGGGCGTCTGAAGCATGTCGTCGCTCGAGCGCAATGGTCACCACCTCTGCGCCACCTGTACCGAAGATGTCTTGGTTCCGGCTCCGATCAGCATCAAGGTCAATTTCTTAGCGAGGGAGTGCATCTCAAGCGCTCACGCGCGACTCAACCGCCTGAGGTAGATGAATATCTCTGGGTACTCAGACACTTGTCCAACCCAGATGCTCGCAAATGCTTGGGTATTCACAACGGTATCGAGTATCTAGAACGCATCGCTTCTGACCGAGCAGAGAACAAGATCGTTTCGAAAATGCAGGCGGCTGACCTGTCCGAATACACCATCGTGAGCGAATGCGTTCGCCAACTTGAAATGTTTCACCCGTGGGCTGCCACGTTTGAGGCGCGTATGGCGGAAAACAAGATCGCCCAGGAGCTCCGCGCGGAGTACAAGGAGACAGTGTCCAAGCAGAACCCGCTCGCATGTTGGAGACCATCAAAGAGCGCGTTGGACCTGGGTGCAAAGCTGGCAAACATACACTATCCCGTAGACAAGGCGCCAAGCAAGGGCAGTATTGATGCCATTTGTAAGGCTGAAAGGTCGCTGGACGATTTCTGGCGGGCCGCTATGCTGGAGTTCCAGGATAGCGAGCTGATTACGGAGCGTCTGTACAAGGTACTTCAACAGACCAAGCCAGAGCGAACCCCAATCTGGGCTGAGCCTCGAAAGACAGAGACAAGAGTTACCGTGGGACTCGACAACGGCCTCATTGCTCTCCCATTCGATGGGAAAGCCCTCTATGTACAGGGCCACCCCACCAAAGTCAAGCCTGCAGAGCCGCGTGTCAAGGTCAAGAGTCGCGGTATTGCGAGAACGTCAACCGCCCAGCCAGAGACTACGAAGCCAACACAAGATCCGAAACCACCCATCACTGCCCCAAGCATTGATGTGGACCAGCGCGCGTTGAAGGTGGTTGAGATGCTGTTCTACAAGCATTCGCCGGGAACTTCGAAGGGAGAAATCTCATGGACCGAATTCACCTACATGATGCATGCTGTGGGTTTCAGCGTAGAAAAGTTGGGCGGCTCATCATGGCAGTTCACCCCTGTTGGCTCCGATTTGATCGAGCGTGGCTACCGAGGCATCCAGTTCCACGAGCCACATCCAAAGGCAAAGCTCGCTCTTGTCGTGGCCAGGCGGTACGGACGGAGATTGACGAGGACGTATGGCTGGTGTGCGGAGATGTTCAGGCTCCGAACAGGTTGAAGAGCTCCGAAAGGCAAAAGGAAGAAGGTGCATCTTTTCGTCAAAGTTCTGCATTCCAAACACTTTTCTGGACAATGTTTCTGGATCGTGTCTCTGGTAGACGACTGTCGCGACCGACAGTATGTACCTAGTCAATGCTGTGTTTGTCTTTTGCAAGACGAGGTTGTGTCTATGAAGTACGCAACGAGCAGACGTCTGTTTGCTGTGTAGGTATGCTTACATAACACAATCATTGATCTACCAACGTCAGCTCATTAACTCTTGAATCTGAACTCAAGCCGTTATTCTCGGAAACAATTATACATTTAGCTCATCGTTGACCTGCGATGGACTACGAACAGCAGTCCCTGCAGCAGCCCTTCCGCTTCCTTGACCTACCTCTTGAAGTTCGGAATGCAATCTACAATGTCATCCTCTGCACACCCCCGCCACGTGTCTTGTGGCCCCTAGAGCAGCAAGACATTGTGGGCTTCCCCAAAGAGCTTTGTTACGTATGCCACCCCTTCGAGACGCAATTACTGCGTGTTAACCGACAAATACATTCCGAGGCCAAGGATGTCATGCTCCGAGGTAATCAATTCATCCGCATCCGTGGACGACATGCATATGGTGTAGCCGAGATCGTCCATAGCATAATGCAATGGAGACAACTTCCCATCCTCGCCACGACAGCATCATTCCGGGCCAGCTTCAAGGGTTTCGTCATGACCCATGTCATTGACTGGGGCAGAGATGTAGAGGCTTCAGACGCGGCCCAGGCTGTACACGATGCCCGGGATGGTGACGTGGACTTTGTGATCCTCCGCCGCGATCTCGATGTGTTCTGTGAGACACTCACCTTTGTGGGCGTCTCTTGCTTCGAGGAATTTGATACTTGTTCTCGACACTTTGTGGAAATACACAACCCTTTCGATGACACGCTGAGCCCTGGCTTTATGAGCGAGGTGAACCAGGAGCGGTTGCTACAGCCCTACCGCGATCACTTTCGTGGATTCAAGTCCGTGGTATTACATGGCCATGTGGCTTCGAATGTGGCTGAGGCTGTACGAAAGGACTTGGCCGATGAGCAGCTCGCTAATCCCGACGAAGCTTTGGCCGGTATTCAAACTGCCAAGGACCTGGGCAATACCTTCTTCAGGCGGAGAGAATTTCCCAAAGCTGCGGCGGCGTATTGGATAGCTTTCAGCAAAGCCCGTATCGTAAGATACAGGAACTCGTGGGCTAAGTTGAGTACACAAGGTGGTGCCAGCTTCGTTCATGCCCTGGCTGAGCTCCACTACCAAGTCTGTCTGAATTCCGCTCAGAATATACTCACGTTCATACGAGAGACATCCGACCCCAATCCGCGCGAGAAAGCTCTCCCGGCGATTCGGTACATTGGCCGAGCCGAGGGGTCCAGTGCGCTGTTCGTGACGGACTGGCGGCCGACACTGGCTCAGATGGCCAAGGCGAACTTTCGGATGGCTTCTACGCACCGTGCGATGGGCGATATTCGCGCCGCAAAGGTCTTTATTGACAGGGCCCGTCTTCAGGCACCAGGCGACCAGATCATCAGGCGAGAGGCGGAGGAGATAGATGCCGAGGCGCGCGCTCAGGCTGGGCTTGGGCGCTTGTTGCACTGATACTGATGCCAGCCCTGCGGTGGAGGTGAAGCTTAGAATGATTTAGACGCGCATGTACCCTATCAGCAGGAAGCAAGTCCCAATTGATGATACGGCTGGTTTGCACTTGGTGTCTCCAATGTAATAACATATAGAGGCTTTTCTTTGCAAGTGGTACTCGAGGGATTTTTTTTGGTCATTTAGAAGGGGCAGCCGTGACTCTCAGACCGACGTCTTGATGTTCACCAATGGGGCTGTTCACAGAGTTTTTTTTTTTTTTTTTGGCTGATTCTCTTGAAAATGATGCCACTAGTAGCCACCAATGACCGTCACTCAATGGCATCAAGTCGTCTCCTTCTTGCCGCGATGCTCTTTACATCATGAAGCCCCATAATATAATGCGAGACCGATGATACACTCTATTGGTCCCTTTGTCACGCATTATAATACTAATTCTGTGGGTGACAACGTCTTAACGGCCACCCTGATGGCATCAACTCCACTGGCAAACATTTTCGGTGGGCCTCTCTAAGCCATCACACAGGCTTTTCATTATCATGCGAAAAGATTTGAAGGTGATCAACACCTCACATCCGCATGCGCATAGCGTTGACTTTTGGGCGAGCGAGAACAGGATTGAGGCACCGCACACTCGGGAACAACCAAAAGGCACTCCAGAAATGGATGAAGCACACGACAGTAACACAAGGCCGGGCGGGAGCCGTTGTCTCAACACCCAATTGAACGAATTGAGTGAGTCTTACCGCAGCTGCAAAGCTAAGTTCGAGTGACTGGTCCGTACATATGATACATTTGACCTAGTGGAATGATGCGTGAGCTACTTCTCCATACTGGCGGCCGCTTGCCTTCCACCTCAGGTCTGAGAGGTTCATGGCAGCTAGTTTGATTCAAATAAGCCTCCACTAGTCATACGATCATCGATGACTGTACTTTTCACCGCCTCGACAATATGAGAACCTCTGGTATTCTGGCGAGCAACTGTCCGTACTTCAGAGCTACCTTCCGGCGTCGACGGCTTCCCCGATAGGAGAAAGTGCAAGACGAAATTTGGTCATTATCAGCTGCAGGCTCGCTCGCAAGGAAAAGGACAGAAACACCGGGTTACACTCACAGCAAATGTAACCTGTGGCTTCCGAACTTTGCGACCTTCACCGCTCTCTGTGTCCAACCATCGCCAGTGTCAACTTTGACCTTGTCCGTCCAGCCATCGGCATTCTCTCTCTGACGAATGCCGGCTGCTTCATCAAGAGGTTTTGTCAGCTCCATATCCGTAGCAACACAGTATGCGAGGAATTCATGATGTGACATCAGGTGATCCAAATTTGTGCAGCTGCTGCCAAGCCATTAGAGCTGGTCGCACACGAGACGAGATGGGTCTCCAAGCTGTGTGAGGAGCTCAAAAACTAGACCTTTGCAAAACCACGGTTCTGACTCGAACTCGGAATCCTGTTTGGTCCCGTTCCTCGGATTCTAGCTATCAAATGGGTTTTTTTCTTCCTTTTTTTTTCTTCCCCCTTCTTTTCCTGTATGTTGCATCGGATTAGATGTTAGGTTGTTCTAATTCAGGTAAGTGATTGAGGGGATAACCTTACATCGGGGCTATTCACTCAAAGCGGACATATCGCGTACCCAGCGTCAGGGCTATGTCATTATCCGCGGACTCCCAGGACGCTCGCGGCTCAACTTTCATTTTGCGGTGCTACCGTACTATGTATGTGAATTCTGAGCTAGAATTAGGTTAGACTTCGGGATATATGACATGCTTGTTATACGGTACACTCCCGGTCCGTTATGCCCCCACCTCTCATCGAGCTTCCCTATACTGCTACACCGAGTTGGCCCCCCCGCCGGTGCGTTGATATCTTAGATTACTACGTTGAATCATTGGGGATGGTCGCAGAAGTTTTTCACACGAGTACCGGTGCTAAAAAGATGTTCAAACGAGCAAGTTCTGGCTAGGAAGAAATCGGCAAAGCACAGACAGAAGAAGTATGGTTGGACAGTCTTCGATTTCATCAGCCGCCCGTAGGAGGGTTGAACCTTGTCCATGCGCAACGAACCACCGTCGTAGTCGATGAGCGCGGATTGCTCCTCGGCCCAAGAAAGCCCAACGTTGAAGACGGATGAGACGCACTTGAGACCAACCGCGGCTTCACCAAAGTATTGGATTGTATGGTCTTGGCAAAATCGGATTGTGGGTAGCCATTGTTATTCAGCGTGAGAAAATCTGGGAAGGTTTCCCTGCGCTACAATTCGCTTGGTTCTATGTCTAAAAAAAAACTGTCATTTCAACTCTTGTCAAATTCGCAAAGTCTAGAAGGCCTTGTCGTTCGGAGGGGTTTGTAGATGATCGTGGATTGGCGTGCGGCTCGCGGCTCCGCGGGAGATTGACCTGCAATTGCAGATCTTGACAGGCGTTTGTCTCAAGTTTATCTGCAATGAATTTCTTGGAATTTCTTGGATTTTTTTAATTTTTTTGGTCTTCTCGCATACCCAGTCCCAACAGTCCGACCTCTTGGGACCTTTGTCAATGAAGAAAACGATCACCTTGTTCCGCTTGCTCAAGACGGAAGACCCCTGAAGCCAGGAAAAGCCATGAAAAGGGAGGTTACCTTGCTTTCTGCCAGCCGGAATAGGAGGAAAAGAAGCTTCTACTCAAGCTTTGGTAGACTGTGACCAAAACAAGATTGACAGAAAAAAGAAAAGTGGGCTTTGCGCCGCATTGGTTTCATGCATCTTCAAACGGATAAGACGAGGGGCGCCAGTGCGGCACGTCGACGTGCCTGGTGAGAAAAAACTTGGTCCAGAGATACACTTTGCCATGCACATTTGCGATAGAAGATCAATAAATCCATTCACAAAACGACGCAGGCTGCACATCGTGATGCCTCGTGATGGCGCGTTATCTATCGATGTGCCCCTCATGGCTCAACGTTGCGTTGAGCGTTCGTGAGAATGGAGTGACATTGCAAGGCGGCGGAAAAGGGTGGGGACCGATGGGAGAGTTGCAGATCGACGACCCCCCCCCCCCCTGGCCCAGCCCAAGAGGAGAAGAGCAACTCCACCGATTACCACCGTCGATGGTATGAAATGGAACCCTGGCCCACTTTTGCGGTCCAGCAGGTTGTGACTCGTGCTTTGGTGGTGATCGAATGCGTGAAATATGACAAGTGGGACAGTGCAAATCTACCTTTATGGAGTCGAGCCAAGCCAAGTAGACTCAAGCCATGTTCCTCCGTCGCCCCTCCATTTATAATTAGCGAGCCCTGTTTTTCTCGGCATCCGGGGCAGCACGGATGTCGAACAGGTGGAGTGTAAGGGAGCTTTGAAAGAAAGAGGGCAAAAAAAAAAAAAAAAAAAGGCGGGCGCTATTTGTTGGCAAACGAGCAAACGGGCCGTACGAAGTCATGTCAGTGATCGAAATTCTGGACCTGATTCATGTCGAATGCCATCTGCATCGATCGAACGTCTGCGAAGTTGAGAATGGATCAGACAGGCCGTCCCTTTCAACCGGCTTCTTGTGTAGCGGGCATGGTTTGTCTTGCAAGGCTTCGGAGCAAGCGAGACCCTCGTTTTCAGCTATCAAACTCATAGCTCCTGATTGCTTTGTGGGTTGATACAAAGCGCCCAATGTGTAATGCCAAGGCGGCGCTACCTGGCAACTGCGGCACTGGTTTATGGTTATAAATAAAAGCTCCGACTCGTGCTGTGCCTCGATCGGGTGGACATTGGCTGTGGACCCTCACGATGACGGGAATCTGATAGGAGTTTTCAACATGGTTTCTGCCATGAAGGAGAAAAGATGGTGTCCTCAAGACTGAGGGCTACCCCTAATGTTGTGCTTCACCAAGGTCCGAGCTACCCACGCAAGTGGTTTACTGTATGTAGGTCAGACAATAGAGTTGCGGATAAGATAGGCGGGACTGACTGGGACCTAGGACGAGGGGGGAGGCGACTATTGGCAAGCCATTGGTTTCGCTTGTGCATCTGGGCAACCTTATTATCTGCAAAGTTACCTGACAGATTCATTGTACTTGGTATGTAGGAAGCAAATTGTGTTCGCTCCGGAGCATCCGGCAGAGGCGTCGCAGCGGGCATGGGGGTGAAGGAATTAAGCTTGAATTTGGCAAATTGTCTAAAATGAGAGCCAAGTCGGGGAGGGGTCGCCCGCCGGTAAGCCACCCGAGTACTAAGTACAAAGTAGACACAGGTAGTACTGTGGTCACAAGGGGGGTGTGTCCTTCATTTGGCTCTTTGATTGATTTTTCTTTCTTCCTTCAACTCATCGGACCGACCACCAAAGCGTAGCTACTCAGTACAACGAAATATTTTTTTTTTTTCCCCCCGGGCAGCAGGCGGCTCCCTACCTCTTAATCAAGGTTTGAAAGTTTCTCGGGGGGTTGGCTCGGTCGCCGAGAGCCGCCTGTACTAAAGTAGCCAGGTTAGCACTACGATAGTATTTGACCATATAAGTCAGGGCTAGAAGTTGGTGTGAATATGGTAAAAAGTTAATTTAGTCTGGCCACCTTCTCCTTTCTTTTTCACACTCCGTTTTCCATCTAATGGGATCTCAACTTCGAATCTAGCCAGCCCAGCGGAACATCCATTTCCTCGAGAGGTAACGTACTACCTCTGTATATTTATCCAGATCAACTGTCAACTGTGCCAACCAATCCCGGGGTTCTTCTCTGGTTCCAGGTTTAGTGGGTTCTTCTGTTACCGAAGGGACGAGGGGGTCGAGCGGCAGGAGAGTCCTAGGTAGGTAGGTCATAAGTGGCACCTGGGGGGGTAGGCCATATACACCCTTGCCCAGCTTTATTCTGGGGGTGAGAAAGCAAGAAACGGGCTCTCCACTTCGGGATGGTACTGCTCATTCTGATAGATTAGACTATGTGCTATTGTGTCTTTTCCTGAACAATCTGTGTCCTCCCGACCTCGCTTCACTCTGTTCCACGATGTACGAGATATACACGAAGTGAAATCTCGCATGTGCCTCAAAACCGCCGTCACATCCACGTGGGGCACGGAGCACATCTCCAGGAACAAGGGCAGGGAGGAAGAGGGCCAGATTCGTCAAAAACGACGGCGGGAGTCGATGGAAGTGGCTACTTTGGAACAGGGAGTGGAAACTCGAGCATGGGCTCGAGCGGGCCACTAACGGGTCTTTGCACCAATCAAGTACTTAGGCCATCCTATCCTAGAACGAACCCAACCAAGTGGATGGTAGCACCTCCTTCAAAGTCCGGGTACAGGGGTCTCCACACCTCATGGGCCCCGTCCAGCCCGTCTGAGGTGCTGCTGCACCAGTTGCACTTGCAGTCATAGTCAGTGCGCTTTCACTCTTCACTCTTTGAGTCTCCTCTCCTCGTCGCCGTCCCAGCCGCTATCCAGACCTGCAAACCCTCTCTTGCTCTCTCTCTCTCTCTCTCCCTCTCTTTGCCTCTCATGTTTTACGTCTCCCAATCCCAACTTTCCTCCACCTTTCCATCATACATGTTCAGGACGAGGAATGCATGCTGAAGAGTAGCATCTGTACTATTGGTAATCATATCCACTTTCTTCCTTTGTCTGAATGAACGCCCTTTTGTGCCGACGACAATCCTGAACACACGGAGAACATTAGCTGCACCACCAACAGTCCAGCCCTGTTCCCAGTTTATTCCCTGCTTATTTTTGAACAACCAGGCGGTTCCTCGTGATCTGAGACGAGCCGACCCTGCCTTGCGCCCCCTTTCTCCTCTCTCCGGACACCCGCCGCTGTGCATTCAATCCTCACTCATCCTTTCCATTCCACCACACATTGCCGCTCCACTCGACACGATCTCGACCGCCTTCACAACGCCATCACGACGATCATCACCACCAACAACGATTTTCATCAGCGACAGTAGTGTCTGTCAATATCTTCCAGTCTACCACCCAACATCGATTGAACTTGTCCTTTTAATTGATCGACATTCACTCCGGGTCACGACAACCAAGTCCAGAGGCAGTTCGATGACTTGGCAGGCTCTGCCACCACCCTCGGCCGATTGAGCCTGCTGCTGCTGCTGCTGCTGCGCCGCAACCTCAAACTCTTTTGAAATTGAACAGCTATCTTAATACATTTACCACCTCCCTGGACTTCTCTTCAATCCATACGGCCCCTCGACCGCCGCGGTTCGACATCGCGACCGGTCAATTGAGATGGCCGAACCCACTTCCAAAACCTCTGACCCGGAGAGGAGAGCCTCCACACGAACATCGAGGGGTGTCTCTGTCACTCAAAACACCCAAGATGGCCCTCCGATGTTGGAAATGGATCTGGACGACGAAGACTACGCTTTGATGGCACTGGGAATTATGGTTTCAGATGGTGGCTACCGTCCAGCTCCAGAGCCCTCACATTCGCCTGTAGGCATCGACACATCCGCTTCCACACCCACATCCGCTTCCGTCAGCACCGAGGATGACCGCAGTGCGACACCTGAGTCCGTCGGATGGGCCGACTCTCCAGAGGCACCAGTCCCAAGCACAATTGCATCGTCGGAACCTGGTTCCATGCCATCGCCCATCCGACCAAATCGCTCAAGTATCTCAAAAGCTCCCCGTGGTCGCGACTCTTTGACTTTGAGGCATGACGGCGCAATGGGACATGTGGTCGACTCAAGCGCAGGACCTTCATTGGCCCGGTCATCGACGGCCTCGAGCGAGGCTCCTTACTTAACAAACGATGGTCCATACCAGGGTCCGACTGCCCCTTCCCATGCTTATCAGATGTACTCGCAGGGTACACGCCCAGCGAGGACGACAAGTATTGCAACTACCGCAACCGCGCTCACCACGCGCCCCGAATCAGAATACAACGGTCCAAGAGGACCCTCACATCCTTACTCAATGTACCCTCAAATCCCTGTCGAGGAAGCTCCTGCCCAACCCGTGGTACCAGCCATCCCTGTAGGCTTTACGACTTCACCAGATCCGTATCAACGACGACTTGGACCTGAAGGCGAGGAATTGGCCGGCATCATAGGTCCAGACGGCCATACTGAAGAACTGCCGCCATACACCAGGTACCCAGATGAGCATTATGCGCGTAAAGTACGTGCCACGGGTACCGACTCAGAACAGGCCGGTGAGAGTGCGGGAGTTGCGGCAGTTGGAGTGCCAGTCACAACTATGGCCGCGATACCGACCAGGTCATCAAACACAATATCAGGTGCTGGAGGTATCGGACTTGCTGCCCGGAACCCAGAGTTTGATGCTCGGTCTTTCGAAGATGCCGCTTCACCAGCTTCGCGACATTCATCCCGCAGTTTCACAAACGAGAGCCACCATGAGATCAACACGGCAGCTGCCGCAGTGTCGGAGAAGCCACAACTGGGGAAATGGCAACGATTGGCAAAGAAAAAGGCTTGTGGCGTAGTTCCTTATTGGGCGTTGGGTCTGACATTCACGGCTGTACTCATTGTCCTCATAATCGTGGCGGCTGTGGTCGGCAGTCTCATATCAAATGCTAGGCACCGGGGGCCGCCAAAGAGTGCCACCGCTACAAAGTAAGTTGAGCCCTTCATCATGAGGTAGAGCATCCGTACTAATTTCTGGCCCTGTAGTTTTCAAGATAGCGTCCCCACCGTCACAATCACATTTGATGCTACGCCTATTCCAACGCCTTCTGACCTACCCGCTCTCGCCCAGGGTACTTATGGGCTACCTTTGAATTTGAATCAAGCTCCAAACACGTGCTTTAACAATACCGCCCAGACTGCTGCGTGGAGCTGCCAGATTGCTTTCCAGCAGGCCATGGCCCTGAACCTTGTGATTACAAGGAATGCACCCCAATTAGGGCGGGATGGCACTTACGACGTCTCACTACTCACCAATTACACGAACACTCCGAATGGCGCGGATGACGACGACACGAATTTGATGTATGGTGCCAGTGCGCCATACATTACACCGGCGATGAACATGGAACTTGTCAACGATACCTTTGATTTGGATCGAGGCCCAGCCTGGTTCAGGATGTTGCCATACAACAAGACAGTCGTTGTGGCTGAGGATCTTCTCAGTGTCACTGCTGCGAAGAAGGTTCGTCAGAATCCAGGTGGCCCTCCCTCTGTAGGCAACTTTCAACGCAAAGGTGTAGCGCAGACAGGAGACAAGCCATGGATCTGCACTTGGCCTGATACTTTTGTTGAAATGTTCATTTACGCCGAGCAGAATAGCAGCTATGCGGCTCAGTCAACGGCCACAATAACGACGGCGCCTGTCGCAACCCCTACCTCGACTGGAACTGGAAGTGCAGCCGGAACAGGGACAGCAACAGGCAGTACCACAGCGGCCACGTCGACTGGTGGTACCGAGGTCATCACTATGCAACACTTGTCTGCCTATCCTAGGGCGGTCAAGGTGAAAGAGCGTCGAGTGAACGACTCCCCCCGCGCATTTTGTTATCAAGTCGAGGTTCAAAGCGACAACAGTACCATGCCAGTGACAGATTCGAATGGCAACGTGATCTATCTCGAAATTGACGAAATCGAACAATCCAATGGCATGGACAAGCGAGACGGCTTGTCACCACGCGATAGCGACGGCGACATGAGCGACTGCGGATGCATGTGGTTCTCATCATAGTAACACTATTTACATTATTTGTTTTTGGGGCCATTCGTGTGCCTTTTCAGCGACAATATCCGAAGCGTGTCATCCAACAGGCCTGACTCGGCTAGACGATGTTTCTTTTAGCTGGTGGGCACAAAATATGGTCATGCTCACTCGACTCTTGGCATTATTTCTTTTGGCACACTTTTCTTACGTTGAGAGCGATACCATCTGTACTCTACGATCAATTTTCCTGGATTTGCGAAATTTTGGGCGGAGTTTTCAGGCAGCACTGGGATGGGCTATGTTCAGGATCCGCTTTTTCGACAGAAAAGCTCGGCGTTTGATAACGGGTCTACTGACTGACCTCTTATCTTGGCGTTTCTTCATTATATTACGAGTGGACACCACGGGCCACTTGCAAAACGGCCAAGGAAATGGTCCCTATGCGAGAGAGGTATGTTATGTCGATATTTCAAGGGAGTGGGAAGAACATGTACTATGACCTCTTCGAGTACATACTGTTCGGACCTAGGATAGGGGAAGACAGGCAAGCTGTTTGGGGCTGCCAGGGAGCGTATGACGCGCAATAAAGAGTCGTTAAATTCGATAGTGTATGTATACCTCCACATAGCGAATTTATAAGCTGAAGATATGCGGATATGCCAATCTTGTTTAGAAAGCATCTTTATCTTATGAACAATGCTCGTTCAAGGCTCATTCGAGTTTCTTATCATGAGTAGTGCTCTTTAGGGGCTTGAAGTGGCCCAAGACTGGTGTTCAGAAGTGCAGAACTTATCTTAATGAAAGGTAAGCACTTGATGTATTTCAGCAAGTAAGTGTATGACAGTTAGCAACTACACCTCTTGCTCTGTGAAATATAGCCTTTGCAGATCTCAACAGCCTTTTTGAAGGAAATCTATCAGAGACATTGACTACGGAGTTCCTGTCACGCGCTCTTAGGCTTATGTATCTACATACGAGCTAGCGCCTGACTCCTCTTCTATAATCTGCGGAATGGTTAAGAAGCATTGATTTTGGAAGCATATTATACAGCCGATTTCTGATCGATGGGACCAGGGAAAGAATTCACATCAGTATCTGGTCTTGTTCACCTTTCGCAAACAGCAAAGTGAGGTCGTGGTCCCTTCTGGAGGACGACAAACATGGTAAGATAACAAACCCCAAAAAAAAACCACAGTAAATTGTAGGCGGGTCCTTGACCTGAAGCCCTACTCCGTCCAGCACTAGCTTTGGTACCGCAAAGAGATTTCCAAGTCTCAATGTTTCCGGCAGTGCTTACTGGCTCAGGGCGACGTTGTGTCAACGACAAAGGAGGAGAGGATGCTTGCATGATATGCCATCATACCCTGGGTATGGCATTGCACACTATAATTCATAGCCCCCCGATGCTACCAAAGCCATCCCTTTTGCCATCCCCTCCAGTGAAGGGAGGAGGGGGAGAAGGAGGATCTGACACGATGTTTAAAATGTCTGATGTAGTATAGTTGTGTATTTGGGAGGAAGAGGGAGAAAGGTTCTCGCCATAGTCTAAGATTTTCATAACAAGGCTGGCCGCCTTGGAAGCCAGCTCTATACCGGCACGCCAGGCACCCCGATGTGTGAGTTATCATTTTGAAAGATGCAACGGCTTACTCGATGCGAGCTGCGTCTTTGGACTGTGTGTTTCTCGTTTTCACTGAGAAATGCGATTGCGGAGCAAACGAGGGATACCATAGTACGCGAGACATCTAAATTTTGCGACATGACTATCGCGAGACCACAACTTGACCACAGCAGTGGGCGAGAGGAGATCGACTTTGCTGCCCAAGGTCCTTTTGAGTTACATCGTGCATTCACACGCAAGATGTACCTTCACTCCTTCGCACCCTCCATATCAGCGGCCAAGCCTGACAGAAATGTGTCGGCCATCTTCGCAGCGCGTTTCTCACCCACCGCTTTCCTCCTTTCATCAATGATTCGTCTCCTCTCCGCAACCTCTCTCTTTCTTATCTCTCTCTCCTCCTCCTTCTTCAACCTCTCCCTTTCCGTCGTCTCCCGCTCCTTGGCCAAGCTTTCCATTTCCTTCTGCCTCGTCTCCTCATCCTTGCTAAATTGGAAGAACCCCACGCCCTTTGTGCGGATCTCGCCGTTCGCATCATAGTGCTTCATCTCGGGCGGCGTCAGCGACCGATCCCGCTTGCGCGCCAGCTCCTCCATCTTCTCCTCATCGGCCGCCACGAATGCCTCGGCCTGCACCGCGTCGCCGTAAATGACCTTCTCAGGCGCTTTGGGCCGCGCGCTCATGCGCTCTAGCTCGGCGGCGCCGTACTGACTGGCGCGGATGCGGCGCTCCAAGCGGTCCTTTTCCGCGCGTGTGCCGGTGCGCTGGCGACCGAATTCGTCGGTGAAGGTGATGATCTCACGGTCGGTGTTATCGTCATCATCATCATCGTCGTCATCATCTGAAGAGTCGTCGGCGTCCTTCCCCTCTTGCATTTCAGCCCATTTTCGGTCAAAATCCACTAGCGGCGCTGCTTCGCCCTCTTTGGGCACATAGTCGCCTCGCTTCATGGCGGCATATAAGCGCGCCTTGTCCTCCATCTTGCGCCGGGCGGCAAGAAGGGCGTTTTTCTCATCTTCGGTGGTGTTTACTTCCTTCAAGATGAGCTTGCCTTCGTCTCGCTGACGGTCAGCTTTGTCGGCTTTCCGCTTGGCTTTGACAGTGGCGAAGATGTCTGGTTTTGACTTTGAGGGGCGGGGACGTGCTTGTGTAGTTGCTGGTAATACGGAAGACGAAGGAGTTTTGGAGGATGAAATGAGTGAGGAGAGCTCGGATGTGAAGGCAAGAGAGCTGGGGAGGGCGGTGGAGGAGGACTTCTTCTGCCGCTTTGGGGGCCGCTGGCCGTAGAGGTTCGGGTCTTGAGGCATGGTGGCGTGATCCGGCTGCAAGGTATGGGAAGGGCCGAGGTAATTAGGGGAAAAGCGACTCAGCCTCGGTCCTGATGCATTCGTTCGTAAGAGTGGGCTGGGCTGCTGAGCATGAGGATATGAGATCTCACGATGTGTGGGGGTATAATGAGATGTAGTTGCAGGAGGTTGAAGACTTAGTTCAGTCCGATCGACAAGGCGTGCATGCCTACCTAAAGTAGGTACCTGTAGGACAAGGACAAGGATCTCCACTGTATAGCGGAAGTAACCGTTTGTTGGGACTCTTGACCCAAGAAGATGATCAGTCTAGGCGAAGTTTTGGGGTTCGCTGGACTAATCAGAGAAAGCGTTAGCTGTGTATCGATCACCTCACTGTTCCACGAAGTTTTTTGTACAAACAAGAAAGGTTGTCTGTTGAGATAATGGAAGAATAAATTGTTAATGCACTGACATACCCAAGTAGCTACCCATAGGTAGATACACAGTGTATGGACGTCCCGCTCTCCCGCGGTTCATCCCGGGCTTCCAGTTCGGATTCGGGCCTGTCAGAAGTGAAATTGGCGGGTCAATTTCGTTTTTCTTCCCCCGGAATCCAAGGAGAAGGAGAAGCTTGGCAACTTTCCGCTTTGCCTTATCAACTAATCGCGGTCGTACCACCCAACCAACGCTGATCAATTTATCTACGGGCACATGTCAGACGTCGTCCCCCTTTCTCTCTCTCTCTCCTCAATTATTTTGTCTATTCGTCCCGTTTCCCTCCAAAACCAACAGAGCGCGACTGCAATCGTTGCTCAAGAGGAAATTTGCGAAGCTGTCAAAAAGTCAATTCGCCACCGGATCATAGGTCGAGCAATGCACAGTCAGTCATCCTTGGACATGGACTCTCTCCACGAAATCGCAGCGCTGCTCCAGTCGAGGTTGTCCGATCTCCTCGCTGTATCGGACGCTTACTCTTGGGTTGTCACAATCATCTCGTGGTTCTTCGTACGTCCCAGAGTTCCAAGAATATGCTCTACCCTTCTAGGTTGACCTACTGATGGTTTTCGCCAACCCTACACAGATAACGCTGGCATTGTCTATGGGACTGCCTATAGCTTTCCTAATTGTCTTCGACTTCTTCCTTTGGATATACCGTCTGATATTCCCTATCCCAGCGAACATCTCTCGAGGTCGACAGAGGCATGAGTCGTTAAGCCATCCGGTCAGGGCGAAGTCGTAGCAAGAGCTTCGAGCTTGATAGCTGTTCACACCATACATGATTTTGCTTTGGGTTTGCTTGGGATTACAGGGCTGTGCAACAATGCACAGAAATATACAATGTGGGGCCGGGCGAACGGGAATAGAGGCACAAGCGAGGAGTTCACACGGTCAACATAAGCAATTAAAGCTGCACACTGAATGCCTTGTTTTTCAGGGTTTCCAGCTATATGCTTCTAGCATGCAATATCACAATCATATCTGGGCCAGTACCTTGATCAGGTCGCTCGTCACACCCATCGCGGTGACATCAGCTCCGGCACCTGCGCCCTGAATGATCAATGGGTTGCTTCCATACCGCTTCGTGTAGAAGCTGATGATGTTGTCTGACCCCTTGAGCGCTGCGATCGGGTGCGATTGGTCAAACTTCTCGAGCCCGACCTTGACCTGACCAGCGCCGACGTCGATACTCCCCACGAACCGCACCACCTTGCCTTCCTTCTCCGCCGAGGTCTTGACCTCCTCCATCAGCGCGTCAAATGCTGGAAGCTTCTCCAAGAACTCGTCCCCACTGCTCACACTCTCCAACTCTGCAGGAATTAGGCTCTGCACGGGGAAGCTTGTTGGGCTCTCCACCGGCAAGCCCGCCAGCCGTGCCAGAATCGTCAGCTTGCGCGCCACATCCAATCCATTCAAGTCATCGCGCGGGTCTGGCTCCGTGTATCCCAGCTCCTTGGCCTTCTTCACTTCGGCGCTCCACTTGCCGCCAGCCCCTTGGGTTGGTGCGAATGAGTTGAAGAGGAATGACATCGTCCCGCTAAAGACGCCCTCGATACGCGTCACTTGATCGCCCGTGTCGACGAGGTCATTGAGCGTAGAGATGACAGGCAGGCCGGCGCCACAGGAGGATTCGTGGTAGACCTTGGCGCCACTAGTCGCCGCCGATGTAAAGATGTCTTGCCAGAGGGCATATGAGCCAGAAAAGGCCTTCTTGTTGGGCGTAACGATAGAGATACCGGCGCGAAGGAAGAGAGGATACGCGTCGGCAACGTCTTGGGCGCTGGTGTTGTCGACCACGACGGCTTTGGAACCTGCGGGTACGGAGGAGAGGTACTCGACGATCTTGGGCAATTGTGGCGGCGCTCCAACACTGTTGCTCGCCAGGTCATCGATGGCGCTGGAAATGTTCAGAGGCGTGTAGTCGGCGTGGTAAAGGGACTTTTTGGAGGTCGAGATGTAGCAGAGAACGAGCTTGGGGCTGGGCCGGCGGGTGGAGAGCGCGGCGAGCTGCGAAAGGAAGGCTTTGCCGACACCACCGGCGCCGATTACGCCGATGTAGACCGTCTTTGCTGAGGCCATGATTGTGAGGGTCCAATTGGGTTGGTAGGCGGTCGGATGCGTGAAGATTATGGTAGAAAAGATGACTGTTCGCGAAGTCGAGTCGAGTCGAGTCGAGGGGTCGAGAAACTTTAATGAGAGCTCCCAGGCCGATCGCGGGGCATACCTTCAGGGGTCCTGCTTAGCTTCCCGGCCCCCCCCCTCCAAGGTCTCGCCTTGTTCAAGGTCCGTGTCATAGTGGAAACTTGGGCCCCACTAATTTTTTCGATGCCTCCAAATTTGAAGTCCTCCAGGCTTGTGATAGACCATATCCAACAATGGTATTTGACCTGACCTCAATCTTCATTTGATGTTACGACATTGGCCCCCACGGCCGCTAATTTGAACATCGTCAGTATGCCTGGAACTGCTGAGAAGCACAAGAAGCGGGAGGCGTATCGCTCTTCTCTTCGGGCAGATGCGACCTCGACTGCGATGCCTCGCAAGAAATTCTACCGCCAAAGAGCACATGCCAACCCCTTCTCCGACCACAAACTCATGTAGTATGTAATTTGAGCTTGAGTAGATCGGGGTAATTCTGTAGTGCTGACTCAACACAGTCCCGCCCACCCGGGAGAGATGGACTGGTCCAAGATGTACCCGGCGTTTATTGCAGAGGGTCAGGATGACGCGGTCGAGAAGGAGGCTATCACCGAGCAGGACGGCCAAGTGGTCAAAGCACTCACAACATCCAAAAGATTGACCAAGGATGTCGAGGTTGCGGATATTGGCTGTGGTTTTGGAGGCCTCCTCATGGCTCTCGCCCCTACGATGCCAGAAACGCTTTGCTTGGGTCAGTTTGTCTCTCACGCACGTTCATATATATGACCCGGAAGCTGGCTAATGCAAACACAGGTCTTGAGATCCGAGCACAAGTAACAGAATTTGTCGACCATAAGATCCGTGCCCTTCGCAATCAAAGCAAAGACAAGGGCGAAAATCTCTATCAGAACATTGCGTGTCTGCGGGCCAACACGATGAAATTCCTCCCCAATTTCTTCAAAAAAGCTCAGCTATCCAAGATCTTTATCTGTTTCCCGGACCCACATTTCAAGGCGAAGAAGCACAAGGCACGCATCGTGTCAACGCAGCTCAACTCGGAGTATGCATATGTGATGAAACCCGGTGGCATCGTGTATACAATTACCGACGTGAAGGATTTGCACGAGTGGATGGTGTCGCATTTCGAGGCTCACCCTGCGTTTGAGAGAGTACCTGCGGAGGAGCAGGAGAATGACGAGTGTGTGAAGATTATGCGGACGGAAACAGAGGAGGGCAAGAAGGTCGAGAGGAACCAGGGCGAGAAGTTTGTGGCATTGTATAGGCGCTTGGAGGACCCTCCATGGTGAGGAAAAAGCAGCCTAGAAGGATAGAACCACGCTCTGTTTGGGGTACCTCTTTAGGACCCAACAATAATATCAAAAGATACCCAGTCATGTGAATCAAAAATCTAGGGGGTTTTGGCTACCTTTTCCTTGGTGATGGGCATATACTTCTGTAAGTGATCAGGGGTTGTGACTTGGAGTAACACTGGCGTCTTCTTTCTCTTTGGGAACACGGCAGCGACCCTTGCTTATCGATTGCTACTCGGACCCCTGGGGACTACCGACATCATACCTAACATTCAACTATCTTTTTCAACTACAATACCACCCCCAAAACATGCGGCGACAAATGCGAACGACTCTGTCGATGTATGGATTATGGCCCTGAAAGGAAGAGATGTGATTCTTGCTGGTATCGCAAGTTTCATTGCCTGGGGCTATGCCACGAACTGGTTTCCCACTATCCGCTGGGTTGGTTACGCCTTCGTCACCGGTTTCGTAGCATCCCTCCTCCTCCTACTCGCTGCGACACTACTCTTCTCGAGAGGCTCTGGCTTTCAGAAGCTCCGGAAATCATCACGACTACGTGGGCCCAAGTTCCTAGGCCGGGAGGCGTGGCGCGCCGAAGTCGCGGCCCTGCGCAAGCGACAGATTTACGAAAAGCAACCCCTCTACGCCGCTTCGCCGAATATCTCCAATGCACTCGACGACGTGCTCGATTTAGTGACGCGCGACTTCATATGGTCCTGGTACTCCAAGATCAGCCCGAATCCCATCTTCCGCAATGAGGTCGACCAAGCTATTCGATGCGCGCTCGAAAACATCCGTGACCGCCTCTTCGAGGTTGACTTGCCCGAGGTACTCACGACGCGCCTGGTCCCCATTTTGACGGCGCATTTTCGCGATTTCAACGAGGCCGAGCGGGCTGTTCGCGGCCGTAAGCTCAATAGATCTGTCACCGAATCTGAAGAGCTAGATCTAGCGATTGCAGCCAAGTACAGGGATGGCAAGATACACCCGGCTGCGACCTTGGCGTACTCGGACCTGAAGCTCACGCAGCAGGACTATCTGCGGCAGCTCACGGCGAAGCTTCTGCCCGAGGTGCTTCCGGATACTATCCTTAACAGTCGGGCTGTGGCAACGCTGATACGCGAGATTGTGGCGTGCGCTGTGCTGTTTCCGCTTTTGCAAATACTATCGGACCCGGACACGTGGAATCAGTTGATGGAGAATGTTGGGAGGAATATGCTGCAGGACAGGTCAACAGTCAGACAACTCCGTGCAGCGCTGGATAAGCACACGCCGTCTGCTCCGAAGTCCGGCAAGCCGGTCTCCTTCCCACGCCTGGCGCCTGGCGATAGTGAGAGGAGATTCGAGCGATTCGTCAGGACTATTCGCAAAGTTAATAACTTGTCCGACGCCAGGAGATTCAGGAGTGAAGTCACCAGCCAGCTGAAGCGAGACTCTCACCAAGAAGGACAGGATCCCGTCTACCTGCGCCGGCTCGACATGGGCAAGAGGTTATTAGACCAGAGGGTGCAATTACTTGCCGCGGGTGGAGATCGACATGCTTTGACACTGGCTCCCAACCCAGCAATTAGCACACCGGAATCAAAGCTAGAGAATGCTTCACTTGCAGAGCTCTTGCGGGATGCATCCGGACTGTCTTACTTCATGGAGTATATGGATCGGTTGCGACTCATGAGCCTCGTACAGTTCTGGCTTGTCGTAGACGGGTTCCGCAATCCCCTCGAGGAAGAGGGACACGATGATGACGATCATCTTCCCCTCACGTTGCCTCCATGGACGCCATCCGACCGACAAGATCTTGCGCAAATTGAGCAAGCATACCTTTTCAAACCTGAGCTCAAGGTCCCAGAAGCCTCCAAACGCACAGTGCGAGACTTTCTCGAGGCGGGCAAAGCAGCTACACCCGAACAATACTACCGCGCACGGAAGGCCATCCTCAACGCTCAGCATGCAGTGCTCAAGGAGATGCAATCGAGACACTTCTCAAATTTCAAGAAGTCCGATCTGTGGTACAAATGTCTTGCGGCCGAGGAGGCATCTCATAGCAACGCACATCCTCTTCACAACACCGCAACATCACCCGAGGTCCATTCGCCACCGCCTCTATCAAGGACCACAACCGCTTTCGCTGGTAGGCCTGGTCCGCTATCGCGACTGACACCCAAAACCAATGCAAAAATGAGCCGCCGTGCAGAATCCTCAACTGACCTTAAGTCTCATAACAATGGCAGCATTGGTGGTTTGGACTCATTCATAGAACCTCGGAGATCATTGGAACATAGAAGATCATTGGATCACCGGAGATCGCTTGACGAAAATCTCCCAACTCCATTGTTTGGAGATGATGACGGAGAGCACGACCCACTCGCCGACAGCGTCGCGAGCCTTGAAGCTGGGCCCCGCCCTCCTGACAGGCAAGTGGTGGCGGCGATGGAAGAGGCCCTCAGCAATATCTTGGAAGATACTCGACCTATCACGTCCGAAGAAATTCGCGAGTCGTTGTTTGGCGAAGACGATGCGGAGTCAACTATTTTCTCCGACGATGGAGCTTCAAAAAGAGGCTCGATAGATGTTGGCCGTTCAAGCAATGGTAAAGAACCGGAGAAGCCTAGCCTGTCATCTCTGGGACTCGTCAGTGCAGCATCTCGCATCGGCGTATTTGTGGATGATGACTTGTTTGGGGACGAAGACAGATACTTGTCAGACGTAGACGAAGGCAACGGCTCGCCTAGCAAGGACGATGATGTGCTCGACGACATTCACGAAGCCGCACCTGGAGACCTGGGGTTGGCTGAAGCCATCACCGTACTCACAAACGACATTGACAAGATGGAAGCTCAGAATGCTGTTGTCGACTCATTGCTCAGGAAGGCAGAACTGACAAACAACATGGCCGAGCTGAGAATCCTACGCAAATCCAAGGCCAGCTTGTACAGAGAAATCCGAAGAAAGGAACTACAGAGACAACAATACGTCGTTCAAGAGAGCGACAACAGTCTCTTTGGCCGCTCTCGCATCAAGATCAAGGCGATTCAAGTTGGTCACGAGGATGATGGTAAAGAGTATGCAATCTATGTCATCGAGGTCTCCCGTAATGCAGGAGAGAAGATGCCCGCAGCCTCATGGATTATCACACGCCGTTACAGCGAGTTTCACGATTTGCACCAGAGACTAAGGTCGAAATATCCTTCCGTTCGAAATCTGGATTTCCCGCGGAGAAAGATCATGATACGCTTACAGTCCGACTTTCTTCAAAAACGTCGGCAAGCCCTGGAGAAGTATATGCGCGAGCTTTTGCAACTTCCGGATGTTTGTCGCAGCCGGGAACTTCGCGCGTTCTTGTCGCAAACCTTTATCAATCACGGTGGCGAACACTCAACGGAGCAAGCTAAAAAGGATATGATGACACGGCTATACGATTCCGTGACAGATGGTGTCGAAGATATACTGGGCAGCATCCCGGTGCTCGACCAGCTGTCCCTTGCAGGGCAGAATCTCATAGCTGCAGCAACCAGCCAGATCAATACCCTTGGCCCAGACCCTGCTGCCAACTCGTCCGACGCCGCAGTAGCAGCCGAAGCCGAAGCCGAACTCAACGCCTTTGAAGGTCTTCAGCAAATGGAGGCCGAGCCCTTTGTCAAGCCGATCTGCGACATCTTCCTTGAGGTGTTTGAGCTCAATCGCGGCAGCAACGCGAATTGGCTGCGCGGCCGCGCGGTCGTCGTTGTGCTCCACCAGCTTTTGGGCGGGACGATTGAGCGCAAGCTGAGGGACAATATCCACATGCTTGTGCAGGAGGATGCAGTATTGAGGTATGTCGCGCTGCTGCGGGATAGTCTTTGGCCTGGTGGGGGTGTATTTGGCCAAGGGAAGAAGCCGAGGACCAAGATTGAGAAGTCCAGGACGCGGACAGAGGCGAGTCTGATGCTGGCGACGCTGGTCCCGGATCTGGCGGGTAGTGTGGTGGGGAGGGTGAATGCGCAGGCCGCGAGTCGAAGGCTGTTTGCCACATTTAATAATGAGAGGTTGAAGTAAGTTCAAGTCCCTTAATTTTCCTTCTTCTTTTTTTGGGTTCGCTCTTGTCTCTTGTTAGCCCTGCACCCTCTGCTCCAGTATCAAATCGCAGGGCGCTGACTTATTGCCGCAGTACACACCTCGTTTACACTGTCATGGACGAAGTCATCGACATCCTTTTTAATGAGAGATAGAGTGGCCCCAATCATGTCCGAGAGGTCCTGGCTGATTTACTTATGTGCTACAAGACGGTATGATGCTGTATGAACTGGACGTGGAGAGGGTGGCATAGCGTGGCGTTCTTGTGAAGTGGCGGCTTCAAGATTACCTAGGTACATATCGAGGGACATGAAAATACATTCGCTGTGTGTGTTGATACACTAATGATTATCTTCTATAAACATCTGTAACATGATGAAGTGTTATACCAGCATCGTTATAGGCGTGTATTACTATGATATGCACCGTAACAAGGGGGATGTTGAATCTGGGTGATATACTATGGGATGTCTGGGAACAGAGGGTTGATACCTTAGTAGGTAGGTTTAAGGCAAGCTTGAAGCAAGGCATTCCCGTTTTGGTCTGCCAAGGCGGCTAGGCGGGATCCCTGGACTGTGCTGAACGTGACCCGTGCGCATATGCAGTTCACCCAAGAAAGTGGGGACTCTCATTGGGGCAGGGCCGACCTTGTACCAGAAGTAGTCGGTCCTGCAGGTGCACCTGCGCGTCCTGAGGTTGCTCTACCCATCTTAAGCCCAACCAACCCCTCCCGGCCACGACCTTCTCCTCTCAACATCATCGCAGCACCTGGTGTGGCCTCTCGAGCGCAAAAGGACCACCGCAATCACTTCGTCTTAGATTGTCGAGATCAGTCTACTCCCGCACCTCCGAAGATACTGCGCGACCCCGAAACGGTTTGTCTCTTTCCTCTCAGGATTCCTTGGAAGGACGTGTTTTTTTTTTCATTTGCCCTGGAGCATCTCGCCCTGTTTTGTACAACCAATACGCTCGCCCTTGGCTGCGCTGCCGGGTCAACTTGCAAGTCGAAGTCGCACACACGAGACCAATCACACAATCATTTCGCACAACGACCGACCTCAAGGCTGTCTCGTCTCGTCCCGCTCCTCGCCCGACTCTACACCATCCATGATTCTTGCCCAGTACTTGACCTGATACCTGGACATAGGAATACCACGAGACTCTCTCTCCCACCATGGCCGAGGTTTCGTCCACTCGCCTCTACTTGGGCAACCTGCCTCGCAATGGTAAGCGCTTGCAGCCTAACCTCGCTGATTTCTGGGCCCACGCCTCGACCTGCCGTTCCTCTTCCCGGCGTCCGTCCTTGGACTTGGTTATGGCCCGACGCCCAAGTGCTTCTTCTGGATCGCCACGCTGACCCTGAACCCCCAATCAAGTCACCAAGGCCGAGATCGAGGCTCACTTCGGCACCCATGGCACCGGCGAGATCACGGAGATCAAGCTCATGAACGGCTTCGGTTTCATCGAATATAAGGATGCGATGGATGCGCGCGACGTTGTGCCAGGTAAGCTATATGTCTAACTACTCTACTATACTTCTCGTGTCCTTCGAGTTATGTCCCTGCGCAAATGACTAACATCAAGTTGCACGCAGCTTTCCGTACGTCGCCCTCTCATCCACTCCCAGAGGATACTTCCAGCCTCCACACAGGCTTTGAGCTGAGCCTCCACTAACACTTGCACCTCAAGACGGTTCCACTCTCATGGGAGAGCGCCTAACGGTCCAGTTCGCCCGCGGTTCGCGTCACCGGGAGAATGGCGCCTTCCCTAGTCACGGCGCCGAGCGCGGTGCCCCTCGTCCCCGTCGCACCCCTCATAGGATGCAGATTAGTGGTCTCCCCAGCGATACCAGTTGGCAGGTCTGTTCTTCCTCCTCTTCCTTGCTGCCGGATTCGTGGATCTCCCTCGCAACAGCCGTCTGTGTCTTTGGATAGGGAGTCAGTCAGCTTTTCTTATGGCATTGGATGCATTGCCCGCTATCATACTACGACCCGCCTTCCAGGACGACTCCAGTGTGTCTTCCTCAGTCTCTACCTTTTTCGAGCAAGTCTTTAGGTCTCGACTGTTGAGGGCGATACGTATTGGCGGGCTTTCTCTTTGTGCTGGACTTCAACCCATTAGATGCTCTTCGATTCCCTGGACTTGATGATACTGCTGGCGGGCCCATTACTAGGAATCTCGGCTTCGCAGCGCTCCGCCTTCGAACCTGGACTTCAACTTACGTGGATTCTCTGGACATAGGACCTCAAAGACTTTGCACGTCAATCTGGCTGTGACGTCGTCTACTCGGAGACAGTGCGTAACTCCAATGGCGAAGGGTAGGACTCTGCCCCTCTCCCCTTCACGTTAGATCATTCGCTAATTTCCATGTTTAGCTTCGTCGAATTCGAGACTGCTGCGGACTTGAAGAAGGCCGTAGAGGCTCTCGATGGCCGCGAGTTTAAGGAGGCTCGCGTGACCTGTGTGGCCAATGTAGGCAGTTTTCGGTGTCCTCACATTTTAACACGATGCTCATCCATTTTACAGACCCAACCCGACATTCCCGGGCGCGGCCGATCTCGCTCCCCTGGTCCCCGTCGGCCATATCCTCCTCGCGATGACTTTGACCGTCGCGGTCCCCCTCCCGGTGGCTTTAGTCCACGCCGGGACCCTTACCGCGATGGATACCGTGAGAGAAGCCCGCGCCGCGATTATTATGACGACCGTGCTAGGTATCGATCGCCTCCACGCAGAGGACCCCCTGATGATTACCCCCCTCCTCGGGGCCGCTATGACGATCCCTACCGTCGCGACTACCCTCCTCCTGACCCATACTTGAACGGTGCGGGCCGTCCACCATACGACCGTCCTCCTCCTCGGGATCTCCCTCCTCGTGATGGTCCTTACCCTCGCGATGGCGCATATCCTCCACGCGAGTATGATCGCCGCTACTGGTAATTTTACATCCTATCCCTGAACCCACGGGGTCCGTGACCTGATCTTACTAGATGCGCACGACCGAATGAGTTATCTCAAGCAGGGTAATGATGGGAGCAGGTTTGGTAGGGTCCATTAGCTTGTTGAGTAATACGGACGCTTGGGTGGTATCAAGTTTGATTTACTCTCCTCACGCGCGCTCGGCACAATTATACGGCCCGGTCGTGAGTAAGTAAACTGAGGCTGCCATTTTTGTTATCCGGCCGAGGAATTGGACGACTTTTTCGATATCGGGGATTACAAAAGCATGGTTGTGTTTCCAAGGATTATCTGGATGGAATTGAACATGGGACAAGGGCGGCCGGCGTTACCGTTTTCTACTGGGTACGTGCTAGCGAGGCCTGGAATTGTCTGCGTGGGTTTGTTCTGTACGTCAAGGGTTACGATGTCAATTTTTCTTCTTTTCTCTTCGTCTTAAGTCAGAATGCACGACAATAAATTCTCTTCCTCCTAATAGAATGGTCTAGAAGACAAGTCTCCCGAGCCAGAATCACTCCCATTTGGTCGCTCAGGGAGATGCAAATTTGTAGTTGTACTGCGCCTTGGCGTCATTGAGCAGCTTGGTAGTCTCCTCATAGCTCTTTTTGGCCTCTGGGTCCTCCTCAATCTTCTTCAGGAAGGCCGCGTTGGCAAATGCGCTCTCCTGGGGGATGGCGAACCCGCGCTTCGTGCCCGGACGGGCCAAGCATCGGTCCAGCCAGGCCACAACATTGGGGAACAGCTTATGCAGGTCGACACCAGACAGGATGGCAACATTCGCCCAGCCCAGCAGCGAGATGTCGGCGATGGAGTATTTTCCACGGCCTGGGCCGGCGACGTAATCGCGCTCGGCAAGGCGGGTGTTCAGAATACCGTAGAGCCGCTCTGACTCGCCTACGTACCGCTGGATGCCATAGGGGATTTTCTCCTTGGCAAAGCGGAGGAAATGATTGGCTTGACCTTGCCTATAGGGGGAAAAGGGTCTTTAGTTTAGTAGTACAAGAGAAATCCCCATTGGAAAGTATGAAGAGTTGGGGATGGTAAAGGAGGGGAGGGAAGAGGAGGAAGGAGGAAGGAGGAGGGCACGCACATAGGCCCGACACCGCCGTGTTGCCAGGCGATCCACTGCTCCGAGACGGAGTAGTCGTCTGAGTTGTAGTCGAAGCTCAGCTTGTTCTCCGGATCGTAGTGCTTTGTGAGGTAGTGCAGGATGGCGGCACCCTCGAAAACGGCAAAGTCATTGCGGTCGTCTGAATAGCGAATTAGTGATTGATACAGAGAGAGAGAGTGTGTGTGTCTGTGTGTTGTCTTTCAAGCTAGCTGACTTACGGTCGACAAGAGCAGGGATGCGTCCATTGGGACATATTTTAATGAACCTATTTCGAATTCAAAGATTGTTTGTTTAGTATGTGCACTTGAATTTCAAGAGATGGACGACCTGTCCAGTTGCCCCGCGGCCACGGGTAAGGAGGGGGGGTGAGAGGGGCGGTGATGCCGAGAGTTCAGCTTACCAGGGCTCTTTCTGGGTGTTCTTCATAATGTTGATAGTTTGATAGGTGATCTTGGGGAACTTGTCGCCGTAAGCCTCCTTGAGCTCTTCCAGGATGATGGAGGCTTTGTAGCCATTAGGCGTGCCGAGAGTGAGAAGCTCGATGCCCTCGGTAGCGATGAGACCGGTTGGTTCGGACATATCTTGTTCTTCTTGTTGATGTGATTGATGAGGGGTGCTGTTGTATAACCGGGTAGTTGTGGTGAGGGTGCGAGGTGAGGGGGATGTCAATTGGTTCTTTTGGAAGAGTCTTTGTCTTTGTGGTTGTGAAGGATAGTAATTGTGAATGAGGTGGAAATGGAGTGGTGATGTGACATAGCAGATGTTCCGAGAGGTGGAGTGGTGGAGAGTTGGGGACAGTTGTGAGGGCGCAACCGCCCTTTTTATCATGGATGTTGCCATGGCTGACGTCTCTCTTTTTATGTGTGTGTCTGTCTATCTGGGTGGGTGTGGGAAAATCTACACTGCTACCTGCATATTCGTTGTGAGACAGGATCTCCTGTCTTTTGTAATTACGTGATCTGCGTGTGAGGGGACTGGCTGGCTGGCTGCCCGTCGTCTCAAAGAGAAGCTCTTGTGGGATATTTTGATTTGTAAAGCACAAATCCCGGCACGGTTCGCCCGATTAGGCAATGAGCTTGAATTGAGCTTCTCGGCTCAGGTAATCAATTAGCCCAAATGCGGCAGTGGGCACAAGATTCTCTCTTTCCAGGGGATTTGAATTTGTAATGCAAATAAGTAAGTACCTAGGTACATGGCATGCACAACGAGAAAGAACGACTTTGACTTTGGGAAGTGCAGTCCAGAGCTCAAGTAATATGCATATAATTCGTGAAATTAGGTAATCAGGTCATGCTGCATATACAATGACCTTTGTCGTATGCCAAAGCTAATGGCTTCCCTTCTACATAGTAGTACACACTAATGAAAAAATAGATTTGGAAAAGGCAGTCATCGATAACATCGAGCTTCGAATCATTCCTCGCTCCCATGATTAAGCGTACGATCCTTTCCAACTGCCACCAATTGTCTGCAACTCAACGCCGGCGCTTCTGGAGTTGGCACGGACATGCTTGTGGTCGCTTGGTATCTCCTCAAATTTACTGGACCGGTTGAATTTGCTGGTGCCCTTGCGACTTGTCCATGATGCACAAATCGAGAAATATTCCAGTACTCCAATAGCCCGCAGGAAAGATCGTATGAAGGATGCGTTGGCGATGATGATGGCAAGTTCGGGTTCCAACACAGTCCACAGGAGACCCATGGGCAGGGTGAATGTCGGGTCAGTGAACGAGATGTCCATCAACGAAAAGATGCGAATGATGGAGATAGCCGTCACACTGTAAAGGAAGAAAGTAAAATTAGATATCAGCCAAAGTGGCCTGATTGGGACATGGGTGCTGGCAAGTGGTGACCTACAATACTCCTATGCCGAAAATACCCACAAGCCCAAAGCGCTGTGACATGGGCATCTGCAACTTCCAGATGTTGGGCATTGGCAACAGCATCACAAGAAGATCTGTGCCAACATTCAGAGACCCAGCGATGATGTATGCAGCGTTGCGGTCTCCGCAGACGCCTCCAGGGACTGTTGTGTCCCAGTTGAATGCCAGCGGACGGCACAGCAGGAAAGTCTCCAAGGTGATAGAAACCTGCCAGCAGAATATGATTCCCATGAAAATCCGGACGAGTAGTACGAAACTGGGAGCTGTTCCAAAGAGGCGGACGTAAAACAACAGGATGGAAAATTTGATCATCATGATCGTGATGCCGTAAAGAACCTCGAAAGGAATGATGAGCTGGGGAAAAGAGAACGATGTTAGTCAGTGATTCCTCATCAGTGATTCCTCAACCCAAATTTGTTCAGCAAGGGAGATTCTTCTTACTTTGAGTGTTATGACTGCATCAGTTGGGTCGACGAGGTCGGCGAGATGTCGACCTACTCCGCCGTGCACGACACCTGGTACATTCGATCAATAAAGTACAAGAAAGGTTGGACGCCGACGACATCTGCAAATGACTTACATGCCCATTGAATCCCCAACGAGACATATACGCAAATCTAGAATCCGAAAGTCAGCCAACATCAACATCATCATCCGAAGTTCCCATCTTCTGAAGCCAGGTATCAAAGTGTCTGAAGGTTTTGGCCTGAACGTACCAAAGCTCCGAAAATCAACCAGTCCTGTGGTGCATACTTGTCACGCCTCACTCTGAGGACATGCGCCCTCACGCCACATGAAAGGAGAGCGATCACCCCAAAGAAAGTCGTCACGACCAGCGGGCCTTGTGTGTAATTGTTGTCTGGCGGGTAATAGGTCATATTGGGCAACGCGAGGACCGAAGCTCAAATTTCGACAACATCACAGAGCGGAGAGACTGTCAAAAAAAAAATAAAAAATACACGGATCCCCAATGATGGATATCTCGCGAGGCATAATGGACCCTTTCTGAAGGTCTATCCAGGGCGTCGTTTTGTGTGTCCCACTGAATCATCCATGGATCTTCAGGCAATGAAAATAAACCTGCCAGCCAAAGTGGACCCCTGGATGATCTTGAGGATCGCGATACGGGCTTGCATGAAGCCCTAGACGTTGAATGGGCGCGAGCCCCTTCAAGGGCCCCCATGGGCAGATACCTACCTACCTATGGTAAGGAGTGCGACGGGGAGGCAGGCCAGCCAGGACAGGAACCATACACGCAACCTCACTTCCGCGGCTCCGGTACCTGCATTCCACGTGTTATTCCCGGGGATCATAAAACACCACAGTAGATATTTTGTCACGGCTCGCCTCGCATTCTCTTGTAGGGATACGACACGAATCCTCAAACTGTTCGAGTCATGATAGTCCAGGATGCATCACACCATATGCCATCCAGCTGATGACAGGCCCGGTATTTTTGTGGTCTATCAGATATTTGCAATCGATGGATTTCGGTGGGTTCAAGTCACTTCTCGCCTTTGGTGCGCAGCAAGAGGTACTTGCGGTGAGTGGGTTCAAGCCTCCACTATACCCACAGGGTGGAGGTTAAAGTATTATATCCAGTGCAGCGTGATATAGTCCACAGCATTACCAGATTAGGCAATGCCAATTCACGGTTAGGATGATCGCTTCCCTAAAAGATTACGCGGTGATCTCCCAGCGTGGCGGACTTTACCGTAGAATCATTCCTGGAGTGCATATTGCATACTGTGTAGGATTCAAAATGGCCCACGTGAGTAAAATAACCTGAAGTAGCTAGTGGATGCTGATCTTCCCCCAGGGGCAAGAACAATAGTGAACATGTGAAAAAAAGGCATGTTATTCGCACCCGCATGGATGGGAAAAGCCAAGCCTCCTTTCCTGTTATCAAAGTGCAAAACAGGCCATTTACAGTTGCAGGGCATTATCAAGGTTGTCTCTATAGAGTATCCCAATGTCCTGGATCCACCTCTCCGCATAGGGGTCGAACATAAACGGGCCGACGTGATAAACGTCTTTTCAACAAAGAAGGCTCATGCGCCCAGGACGCCCAGAAAGGTTACGCAAACACATATTCCAACTCCACCACGCCCAACTGGTAACATGGTGCACTGTCCCCTATCGGAAAGTGTCGAAATTCACGAAGATCAGCCGGTTTCGGCAGGGGCAGGTAATTGATCTCCTGTGGGTTCAGAATCGATACATCAAATATGTCGTCTCGCTTAGTCGGTGAGCTGCACATCCCTTACAAAGTCATATACAAGTTGCGTTCCATACCAAAACCTGCATAAATTGTTGCTTTTACTTTTCGATAAGGTTGCATTGCATAGCAGATTACCCTTTATTGCAGTTTTGTCTCATACACTATCATGGCCTCCGTAGACACCTCTTCTGTCGAGGGACTGAACTCGCACTATGATTTTGTAATTGTCGGTGGTGGCACCGCAGGCCTCGTTGTTGCCTCAAGGTTGACGGAAGATGAGGGCTGTCAAGTGTTGGTGCTCGAAGCTGGAGTCAATCGACTCAATGATCCCAGGATCAACATACAAGGCCTCGCCGCCAGCACCTATTTTGATCCAGACTATGATTGGTGTATTACTACGGCACCGCAGTCAGGTCTTAATGGGAGGAGACTGGCCCAGTGCCTCGGAAAGACCTTGGGTGGCTCGTCCGCGTAAGTTCCTTTCCTTCTCCTCACGTATCCTTGGGTTGAGTGACTGAACGATTGGGCAGTATCAATCTCGGAATGGTCATTTACCCTTCCAAGTCAGGTTTCGATACTTGGGCAAAGTTGAACAACAAGGGTTGGGCTTGGGAGAATATGGAGCCGTACTTCCGCAAGTCTCACACCTATACGGCACCCAGTGACAAAACGAAGGACGATCTCATGCTCGACTATGTCGGCCCAGGCAACGGTACCAATGGTCCTTTGCAGATCTCTTTTGGTAGTGGAGAGGGGTACACGCCCTTCTGCCAGGCATGGCCCAGAGCGTGGAGGAATCTTCACAAGCCCATCAACGGTGACCCGATCTCGGGTGTCTCTACTGGTGCTTTCAACAACCCTGCCTCTATGCACCCGGAGACACGCGAGAGAAGCCACGCTGGCAATGCCTACCTGTCCGAGGAGGTCGCAAAGCGACCGAACCTCCGGATCGTAACCGAGGCGCTTGTTCACAAGGTCGTCTTGACCAAGATCGACGGTGCATTCCGGGCGACTGGCGTCGAGTTCACCGCAAAAGATGGCCAGACCAGACAGATCACTGCCGACCACAAGGTTGTCCTAGCTGCAGGTGCAGTCAAGACCCCTCAGTTACTTGAGCTATCTGGAGTCGGAAACAAGGACGTTCTAGCCAAGAACAATGTAGAATGTCTCGTGGAGAACCCCGGCGTGGGAGAGAATTTGCAGGACCACGGCTACGTTCCCTTCTCATGGGAGGTTGCCGATCCCATGACTTCGGGTGACCAACTGCGTAACCCAGTAGTGATGGAGGCCCTCATGGGTGCATTCCAGGCCGCCAAGGCTGGTCCTCTGTCAGTCAACGGGCTTGCTTCTGCCTTTTACCCACTCCTTGAAGAGGACCAAACCGGCAAGCTTGTCCCCGGGTCTGTGCCGAGGCTTCTCGAAGAGGTGGACCAGGCCGGCGTCCAGCCCGAGGTTCTCCGTGAGCAGATCTGCACACCAGACGACTGCTCAGCTCAGTTCACATTGGCGCCGTTCCAGCTCAATCCAGAAGAGGGTCACTCTCCGGCCAAGGTGTACGGAATGGGCACGGACGGCTTCTACGCCAGCATGGTCGCCGTGCTGAACCACCCGTTCAGCCGCGGCTCGACACATATCCAATCCTCGTCAGCTGCTGATGCGCCCCTTCTGGATCCGCGAACCATGTCGCATCCCTTGGATCTGGAGCTACACGCCAGACACGTCCTGGTGCTCGAGAAACTCCGCGACACAGAGCCCTTGAACAGCTTGTTCAAGAAGGACGGGCGCAGACTGCACAACGGCGGCAAGCGTGTGGAGACGCTCGAGGAAGCCAAGAAGATGGTTGCCGAGAGATATACGCCCCATTACCACATTTGTGGAACGGCAGCAATGATGCCCCGAGAAACGGGCGGTGTCGTTGACTCTGAGTTGAACGTTTACGGAGTGAATGATCTGAAGGTGGTGGATGCCAGTATCTTCCCACTCATCCCGAGAGGAAACATTCAGATGAGCGTCTTCGCCGTAGCGGAGAAGGCTGCTGATATTCTGAAGGCCGACTGGCAACGCAAGTAGATGACAGCTACTGAACAATCAACAAAACAATATATAACAGATAGCGAGGGATAATGCATAAATCGCCAGAACGTGGTATGCTTCATATCTATTTGAGAAAACGGGCCTTTGTTGGAGTCTCTCCAAGCAGGGTCCAATGCAAGTGTGTTGTGTTGGAGCAGTTGGCACTGCTTTGCACATAATATGCATATGAAAGGCCCCATTTACGCTCAGTAATTATGGAGATAACACACAATTTTCGTCTGCCTCGCCTCACCCAGCCTGCCAAGCCTCTGCCTTGTTACGTATCTCCATACCTTTCGCGACCTCCAAATCGCTCTATCCGTTGCAACACACATTTCCTGGGCTGGAAGTAGCAATGCTTGACTGAGCACACCCCGGAGAGCCTGGGACTACTCTCCGGAGAAATACACTTGCTCCGCGACCCACGACGACGGCTGGTTCCGCGCGGAAGGCCTCGCTTCACCATGTTCTACATGGCCGCTAACAGGGCCATGAGTCAGACCAAATTCCATGCAAGACTCGGATTCTTGTCAGATGTCGATAGCAGTATCCCCATACCGCCCACGATGGATCGACCGGAAGGCGTAGTTCCTTGGACACTCACGGATTCTTCCGCCGGCTGTGGACCGTACCTCTGTGATGCTAGTCGAACACCCGAAGTTGTTCCATTCCGTTAGAACACCCTTTTTTTTTAGAGTCCATGGATCGCTGTCTGCATATTGCAGCAGCCATTAGACCGTGGCTATCTCAAGGCGGAAGTGTCCAGAACGACGTGGACACGGAGTGGCGGCGTCCGGCCTTGCTCCACTTGCGAGGCTCTTTTAGGGTCCTAGCGAAGCTTTGAACACTTTTTTTTGAAGCATTATTTCGAAGTATTCCCGCTTCGTGTGCTGATCGACTCATCGGTCGTTTTCCGAGGGCGTTCTCCGGGGTTGTAAAGCTGCGAGCATTCTATCTGCCCCCGAAAGACTATTCTGGACTTGAATGTGCCACTGGCCTTGACGTACGCCTTGCCAAGTGGTAGATCTCGATCATAAGCGCAAAGTTGCTTATGAGGAAGATCCTCGCTACTGGGCAGTTCGCCCTTTGCTGAAATGATCCTTGACGATGACACTAATTCCCGTAGTGAGTAGCGCTCTCAGGGCGATCATATATTCTCTGATTTATGATTCTCATCGTTCTTGACCTCTTGTTGGGTAGTGACCACATTCTCGGCATCGCCGCAGTCCATCGTGAAGCATAATGTGGTTCTTGCCGAGTGCAGCTCGTTGGCGACAATTGTCCAGGACCCATCGAGCGCAGGAACGGACGGGGGCGTCTCAGGTAAAGACCAGTCATAGTCCGATTCTGATCCAAATTGCGTTTGTTCACTGTTCGTGTCGACAATATGGCTTGATTGGGCATGTAATTCCTCCTGCACCGAGATGGGCCAGGCGACTTCGATCTCAGAGCCGGATGTGGAACGGAGCTCGTCTGGAATGCGGATAAAGTCGTCCAAGAACTTTCGGTCTTCCATGTCCATGTGCAGCTTGTGAGCGGATGTCGTAGCTGTTTTGATTTTCTCGTTACTTTCCAAAAATCTACTTAATTTTCGATCCAATAATTCCCAGTTGGGTTCTTGTGACGACTCTTCACAGCCTAGAGGCCAAAATCGGAGATAGACGTCGTTCAGGCCCTTGTATCGACGGGTATGGGCTTCGAAAAGATCTTGAGGGATGCTTCCTGGATTTGTGTCGCCCGCAGGGGCGGTTTCTTGGGCCGGAGTTATCGGTGAATTCATGTCAATATCTGTGCCAGATATATCACAACTTAGTTGTTCTGTGTTATTAGGGCATCACATCCGGTAAAATACTCTCATGTGGTAAGTATGGTGCGGTATTTCAGGACGTTCAGAGTATCAAAAAAGACAATACATGGCTCTTGAAGCGGGCTTTTTCCAAATTGTGCGCGACTGCTGTAGCGCTTCGACCTTTGTCACTCTAGCTGACGATCTACGCGCTGGTCCTGAGCCGTTGCGGAAGACCTCAAGTCCAAGGGGACAGGTAAAAATTGCAACGCACTGGTGGACGGACTGCTGGCTTCTAGATTGGTTCTATCCGTGTTCTAGCGCTCGGACAAGCAAAGTTTGTCCCATCTTCCCATTGTCACGAGTTGCAAGCCCATTAGTCAGGACCTGGAGCTTCTCAAGCTCACATGCTACGCTAAGAATATCGGGTGCTGAACTGGCGTATCGGGATTGTAGAGATCATAGCCATATGTTTGTTGGCCATGACTTGCTCGTGGGAAGAAAAGTCTATGGGCCAGATATTGTCAGAGTATTACCTACGACCGGGACTTTGAGACCTACGCTTTACCTAGGAACAGACACAGCTTAACCCAAATTAGAGAAAACCCAATTATAGATTTTAATCCCTATCAATCCTAGGGTTCATTAGCTGATGATATATAGAGTGTATGAGAGATGAAGAAATCGACTTGAAGGCTGATGTCAAACGACCAAACAACACCACTGGATCATCAGATGTGAGGGTATTTTGAAGATCGTATAGGCATGCAATTGCTGGTCCCTCTTGCTTGCTTCGGCCATGAACGTAGCAAGAAGCAATTCTTGCCTACTCGTGCACTGGCGGAAAAGCACAGTTGGGGAAACGTGCTAAACCGTACAGCTCAGGACATACCAAAATTACACACGCACATGCATTATTTCAGAGATGCCTTTGATAAAAAAACTGGATATTATCGAATCAAGCATCAGGACTTATAAATAAATAAACGAATATCCCGTTCCTGCACGGTTTGTTGTGACATACAGCCTGCTCTGTAAGGAGACAATACTCATGCTAGAAGTCCCCACACAAAGTCAATCCCGGGCTCCCGATGCAACGGTGGGATCGATAGACGTCGTCGTGTCATGAAGGCAGCTGTGGTTGTTTATTAAGCTCGATTCAGTATTCATGAACAGAATGATTGGCAAATTGCAGATGCATCACACATACTAACAAAGCAGCTCCCTTTTCCGCAAAGCAAAAGTTCAGAAACCGAGACACGGCAGAGGGCGGTCGGTGAAATTGATCATCCGCAATAGCCGGGCGGACTCGCATTTATGGCTGACGAAAAGATTTGACGGATTTACTGACCAGACGCCAAAGTCCGACGTCACTCCCACCTCAGGTTAGCAGAGTCATGACCGCATTCATCACGATCAAATTTATATACCAATCACGTTGAGCCGCTTTGCATGAAGATATGAAAAGCCAGCCTTACATATCGTTCCATGTCTTTCCTACATCGCCCTCAAACACGGGCTTGTGCAAGACGACTTGCCTCAACACCATCGCCATCAAGTCTCACGAGAATCATGCCATACTCGATATCAGTCGCCAAGCCGGCCCTTGGCGATGCCAGCCCTAAGGATGCTGCAGCGAAATCTCACCATGTCAAAGACAAGAGCGGCAACACCACGCACTTCAAAAACCCCTATGACTCGGCCAAAAAAGGGTTTAACCAGCTGTCAATCCCATTCACAATCATCAAGTAGGTACCTTCTCTACTTCACACTGTCCACCTGCATGCATCTTGCTGATACCTTGGCCCATCAAGGGGACAAATAGACGGGAGCCTGCGCTTTCCTGCCCCCAAGCCTGATGAAGTTTTGGTGCCAATCCAAAAGCCCACATTTCTCACCACACGCTTCGCATCCAAGGACCTGCGCACCACATGGCTAGGCCATGCATCTCATTACACTGAATTTCCCTCTGGGCTGCGCGTGCTCTTCGACCCCGTACTCGAGGACCGCTGTTCTCCCTTCACCTTTGCCGGGCCGAAACGATACACTCGACGGGCATGTGCCATTGCAGATCTGCCCTTTGTGGACGCTGTCATAATCTCTCACAGTCACTATGATCATTTGTCGGTAGCCACCATCCAGGAGCTCAAGACTCGCTTTCCGGATGCGCACTTTTTCGTTGGTCTCGGCCTGGCGAGCTGGTTCCACAGTTCAGGCGTCACAAATGTGACTGAGATGGACTGGTGGGAAGATGTGGAGGTTTCGGTAAAGCTTGACAAAGGGGATGATGATATCATCACGGCTAAGGTGTCCTGCCTGCCTGCACAACATAGCTCCTCGCGCTACGGCCTCGACACCGACCGGACCCTCTGGTGCTCGTGGGCTGTGACATCCACCGGACCGCCCTCCTCACCAATCACCAAGTCTCTCTATTTCGGCGGTGACACTGGCTATCGCTCCGTACCGCAAGTTCCGGAGTCAGAGGACGACTGGGGCGAGAAATACGCTCATCTGCCCAGGAACCCAGACTTCAAGGAAATCGGCGACCTGCGGGGGCCGTTCGATGTGGGTTTGATACCCATTGGTGCCTACAAGCCCAGGTATCTGTTTTCTTGGATGCATGCCGACCCCTTTGATGCAGTAGAAATCTTCCGTGAGACCAAGTGCAAGAAGGCTCTGGGGATACATTGGGGGACGTGGGCATTAACTTCGGAGCCGATCATGGAGCCGCCAGAGAAATTGAAGGAGGCGCTTGGGAGGGTGGGATTGGAGGAAACGGGTATATTTGATGTTTGTGATATTGGTCAGAGTAGGTCGTTCTAGTAGAGTAGTATGACACTGTGGGAGATGTGTGTGCTTCTCATCGTAGCCACTGGCCACTCTTCGAAGTGCTTACAGCTTTGAAGTATCATCATTCCGCCCCCTACCGCGACGCTACTCCCTTCTGAGGTTGTCTTCAATTGTCTTCCTCAATAATCAAGCGCGTGTCATCTTACAATCCTGGGACTTCTTTGTATCCATCCCAACAAGAATGACGTCCTTTGAGCTGCGTGTGGATTTCCCAGGACACAATGCCTTTACCATGTGCAAATAAGTGAGCTTTTTGATTGACGTATAGTATAATACTCGACTTCCAAGTCCATAGGTATGCAATAGGAATGGTGGTCAAGTTTTATCAGTCCTGATATTTGCTACACCACGCAATTCAGGTTCTACTGTGCATTTTCAGTATTTGTTTGCTGATTGTGGGGGGCGGGGAACAGGGATCTCCCACTACAGCTTTCAAATATGGCCTACGAAGTTCCAAAACTCGCCACCAATCTGGCGGCCTCCTCGACTTCACCCCTATATAAAAGAAGCCGATGTACGTATGGTATTAGAATCCTTTTGTACTTCTTAATCTTAACTCTTTCACTCGACAGCGTGTTAATATCACCCACATCAGTCATCATGCCTTTTCTAAATGTTCAACCTAAAGTCACAGAACTTGAAATATCAAGTGACAGCCAGCGGGCGACGCAACAGCCTACGGAACAAGGACCTACAGGAGCTGGTGTGAACACGGGAGCGGGCATTACCAGGCCCAAGACTTCTGAGGAGATCGAGGCGGACAGGTTGTATGAGGAAGCGATGGACGAAGAGTATGCGAAGAGAGATGGAGGTGCTTGAGCGACTGCGTCGATGGGATGACTAAAAATCCAAGGTGCCAACACTGGCAAAGGAGTGGCAGGCCGTCCAGGGGAAATAGGGTTCGCTCTATAGACGCATTCAAACGCTGTGGCTCTTGACCAGATAGATCTTCAATTTAAATATACGATCGCCTGAATGGACAGACAAGTGTGCCACTTGCAACCCGCGACAGCACGGAATGTCGGCTGAATCTTGGCTGGTCAGATTTTGTCGTCTTTGAGTTTCCGGGCAGGCCGCCGACAAGAGACGCCCCCCCGAAACTTCAACTTGGCTCTCACGCCTTTTCAATCGTTCTCTCTAACACTTTGACCCAACCAAATCTCAGCTATGTTGAACCTAGCATGAGAAAACTTCTCCGCATCTCCTTGCAAAAAATGGATGCCATCGTCGCCCAAGCCATCAAGGACACCGGCGCCGCGAGAAAGTCGTCCGTGCCGTGGTCTTTAGACAAGCCTCATCCCCAAGCTTACCATGCTTTCGACCCCGCGACATCTTCCTGGATCACAAAGTCACCCTCGAACACGAATGTAGCGGGGACTTCGGACAAAGGAAGCAGCAGCAGCAGCAGCAGTATTACAAACATCGCTCTTTACTCGTGGAACATTGACTTTATGCTACCTTTCGCCGAGGCGCGCATGAGACCGGCCCTGAATTACCTTGACTCCCTCTTAAATTCCAACCCGCCAACCACTGCCTCTGTAATCTTCCTTCAGGAGTGCGTGCCTTCAGACTTGGCTACTATCGCCGCTACACCATGGGTCCGAAAACAGTACCACTTGACCGACTTGGACTCTACTAATTGGGCCACCACGCACTACGGCACCGTCACGCTCGTCGACGCCCGCCTGCCCATCACCGCCGCTTTTCGCGTGCATTATTCGCAGACGCGCATGGAACGCGACGCCTTCTTCGTAGATGTGTCCATGGGGCCCGATGCCAACAACCGTGCGATCCGCCTCTGTAATTCACACCTTGAGTCCCTCGCTTTGGATCCTCCCTTTCGCCCACCTCAGATGCAGCTCATCGCACGCTATCTGCATGAGAGGGAACATGTACACGCTGGGATAGCTGCCGGAGACTTCAATGCCATTCAACCTTTTGATCGCACGCTACACGTGGATAATGATCTCAAGGATGCATACCTTGAGCTGGGGGGCAAGGAAGATGATAGCAAAGGCTTCACGTGGGGCCAGCAGGCGGCGACCAAGCTCCGAGAGCAATTTGGCTGTTCAAGGATGGACAAAGTCTATTTTTGCGGAGGTGCCAAGCCGGTAAGGTTTGAGAGATTCGGGGAGGATGTGTTGACTGAAGGGGAAGAAGAGGGCAAGCAGATTGTCGAGTTGGGTTTTGAGAAGCCGTGGGTGACTGATCATCTCGGGGTGATGGCCGAATTCCAAGTATTACCGAAATCTTGATGCGCGATCAGGGCTTTGGGGAGGGGGTGGGCAGACTGAAGATTTCGGGTAGAGTTATGCAAATACGAACAGATGGTCGCTGATTCTATTTCCATGCTAAAGATAATGTATTACGTGAAGAAAAGTTTATATATGCAGAGCTCATGTCTTTCTCTTGGTGCTCTCCCCGCCGGGAATCCTGACCGGGTGAGCCTCGGTGTTAAACACAAACTCATTGGTCTGATCCGCTTTGACTTGGTAGGCAGCGTCCTGGAGACAGGGTCAGCGAAAATGTCATCTCCGGAAAATTACAAACAGACGAGAGCGAAACGTACCTCAGCATGAATGAGATAGCTGTACTTCAACACCTCTGCAAACCAGAAACTCTCCTGGAAATTCTGGAAGCCACCGCCACCAACCTGGTTCACATCATTGATGCTCGAATACCCACTCCCGACTCGGCAGGTCGAGTTGATGGCCAGATACGCCTCCCACGCCCACTCCTGGTACTTCGTGTCACCCGTCGCCCGATACGCATAGTAATAGCTCTCGATGACCTCGGGTCGCGTAATGTATGATGAGCCCGTAATGTAGAACCCGGCCCGCTCATAAAACGACTCATTTCCTGCGGGGACTGTCGCGTTCGCGGGCGAGAACTCGCCGATCCACTGGAACGTCTCGGGCCCGATGCCGGTAGCTGTTTGCTTGTATGTTTCACGGCATCCTGCAACAAGCTCCAGGCCAAAGTCAATGTATGATGGCTCGTTGAGCGTCAGACCGCCGAGGATGAAATTACCACCATCAAAGCACGCCACTAGAGAAAAACTATGTTAGCCGTGGTGGTTCCGATGCGTGCCCGTGGTGGTGGTGGTGGCATTCTGAGCCACGAATGGCGGCACGTTGTGCGCTGCTTGTCCACGAAAAGGCGATGCTAGACCCACGGCGCACACGGGAGGGGACAAAGCAACGTGTTTGTCTCCCGTACCGCAGCGCGTGGTCGTGTCAAGTTTTTCCCCTTCGCGGTTGTTTGCCCCCCGAGCTGTGCAGATTATACTTGAAGATTCTTGTCCAGCCCAGGGAAAACCATCCCGCGACGGGGCTCCTGAAAATAAATGACAGATGTAAATCAAGAACCCTGACTTACAATGTTCTGAGTAGTAGAAAATGCCGTCTTTCGTGTTATTATAATAATAACTCAAAAAGGTCAAATCCGGCCTAGATGTTGGATGGCTCGCCAAATACTTGATGGAGCTCTCAACCGCCGACACCCATCTATCCTTGTAGGTGGAGAACCGGGTTGGGTCGTACAGATACATCTTGATGAGATACTCATAGTAGCTGTCGGTGCCTCCTGTCCAACCGCCAGCGCTGTCGAGGAAGCTGCCATTAGCAATGCTCACGTCGCTGCCCAGCAGGCCTGGAAACGGCTCGCCTAGTCCGGGGTTGAGGGGGTTGATCAGGTAGGATTCGCCCTTTTGCGCCAGCTCTCCGTACGTCGGGTCTCCGGTCAGGTCGGAAAGACGCGTCCATTCCATTACTAGAGTACCGATGGTGGCAACACCGTTGCTCGTGGAATTGGCCAGTCGTGGGGGATCAAGGTAGATGCTATTATCCGAGATTCCTGTTGGTGTGTCAAAGGCGAATTTGAGAGTGTCCCCCAGCGTTTTGGCTTGCGCAAGCACGGCATCGGCTCTGGCAGTGTAATTGTCAAATTGTGACGCCAGTGGTCCTGTAAGAAGATCATAGGCTACGAACAAATGATGTGGTCAGTTTCATGAGTTTTGGACACTTGAGCTTCTGAAAATTTACTATACTTACCGGATAACAGACCACCAAGATATCGAATTGTCGTCTCAAAAACCGATACTACTGTGTCGTTGAAGCTAACACTGAAGTCGATCTCTGGCACAAAATCCAAAATCTGAGAGACAACTTCCGTGTTTCCCATGATCAACGCCGTGCTGAAAGCATCGACAGCACTTGCACCCCAACCATTTCTGGTCACCCGAGCGTCAGCATATGGGACCGTGAGTCAAAGTCAGTGAAAGGACAAGCATGCTAACCGGTCATTTTCAAAACTGTTTGTAACAGGAAGCAATGAGTCTCCAGGGAAGGCATATTTGTAGTAGCCGTCCCAGCTGATCTGGAACGTCTGCTTCACCGCGTCGGCTCGTGTTTGGTTGGTGACGTAGCTCGAGGGCGGCCCAGTGTATCTTTTCATCGGAACGTGTGGTTGGTGTCTAGGACATGAGGCACCTGAGGAACCGCGGCCACTTGGGAGGCGGTCGTCGCCAAAATGGCGAGCGCGTACGGTAACGAGTGCATGGTGTATGACCGTAAAGACTGAAAGGTTTACGAGCGCGTCTCTTCGGAAGGGTATGGCCGGGCAGGAAGAGAAAACAAGGTCCTACAACTACAATTCAGAGAGACCGGAGAAGACCCTCCAACCCCCTCTATTAAAGACTTTCAGGGCAGGGTCGTCTTTTTATATAATAATATTAGACGTTGAGCCGGCAAGGATCATCTTACAAGCTCGGGAGCTAAGCGCAGCCCGCATATACGGCCTTTAGTCCCGGCATCGTGGAGTATGTAAACTACCTAGGTTAGGTAGGTTAGGTACCCAGTACGCGATGGGTCTGGTACATGAGAAACTCTAACGACTCGCCAACCGGTATGTATCCTGAACCCCCCCTCTCCCCATCAGAAATGTTTTTTTAGTCATAGGTGTGCCTGGAGAGGGGCGCGTGCAAGCGGTCATGGGTCGTGGGAGGGGGGTTGCACGTCTTTCAGTTCCAAAGGAGGGGGTTGCACATATGTAGCTGCAAGGAATTACTTATTCGTCAAGCTTTCCACTGCTACGTTATGTTCTATGCGAGGTACGGAGCATGAGGTCAACGTTAGGGAGGGTACCGTGAGTCCAGCGAGTGACCGGAGCCTCCGGGACCAGGTTACCTTCCTGAAGGAGTAAGTCAAATAGAGTTAAAACGGGTGGATTTGATACTATCGATGGTACTTGTTAATTCTGGCGGAAAATAAGAGGAGGTAGCGCAAGAGGTCTGGAATGCTGCAGGACAAGGCGATCGTCTGGCAGTAAAAGGCGGTGGTGACGTCCTATGCATTAGTGATGTCCATTATTGCGTCCACTGCCGAGACTAGGATGTTGAGCGGGTACCTAGGTAGGTAGGTAGACGGTAGGTAGGTAGTGGCCGTGAGCAATTATGGTAAAACCAGCGGGGTACTGAAAGTGGTCTGAGAACATCAGTTGCTCGGACGGGTATATGTGGCAGTACTCATAAATGCGAGGATTGAGGTTGGTTGACGACGTAAGCTGAAAGGCAAATCGCAATCCCCCAACCTGTAGGATCCAAAAATATAATCTGGTTGCCAAATAAATAAATAAAAATAAATAAAGCGAGGTTCGAGATGAATGATTCGAGTCGGTGCCAGGAAACTTAGTAGCAAAGCAAGCCCAGTTCATCCAATGTGTGGTGATGCTACCCTACAATTGCTGGTTGCCGCGTCCATGCCAGAGACCCTGCCACTTTGTTAGGGAGGATGAATTGATTCGTCACTACCCAGAAATGAGCCCTGACCGTTGGAACCGGGGCGACTCCTAGACTCAAGGCCTCGGAAGCTTCCTACCAAGTATCTGCACTATCACTTTAGGGGTGCCACGGCATGCTGTCGGTCAAAGGCACAGGTGACCCCGGTGTTTGCAGGCATTTGATGTCCATAATTATTATGCTTGTCCATGAGAAGGTACTTGATGGAAAATTACGAGGTTACCTGAGAGCCCCCGAGCATCATTCCGCATGGACAATGTACTGGCCACCTGTACAACGAACCCGGCAAGGTGCGCCTAGGATGAAGAAAATCCCAATTCATTTTGGGGGGCACGTTCATGTAGATCTATACAGCTCTACCTGCCCTTAAGTCGGTACTTGGTGGGTACTTGGCGACCTGGGAGCCGCTTGCGTGTCATTAGACAAGGTTACTTTGTGGTAGAAACAAACGGCGGCTGGGCGTTTATATGGCACGGTCGTTGCACAAACGGTGCTGTTGTGCGCAGGACACACGGAAAGGCTCCGAGCCGAAACAACACCAGGAGCAACACACATCTTGGGCTTGTGAACTACACATGATTTCAAATGGTCGCAATGGCGACGCAATGGCGGGACTGGAAATGGCAATGGAAAGGATGCGACTTATGCCCGGGGTGATGAGAGAAAGCTTCCTATCTTGTGTGTACCTAATTACAGTGCAGGGTACAGCAGATAGATACACCTACATCCAGGCGCCAGGAGGGCGGGAACACCCCGGACATGCGGGGGAGATCGCCCAATCTCCACGCGAACCTTGATTTGGGGCACCCAGTCCAGCCAGTGTCCCACTATCCGGCTTCCCCACGGACATGTTGAACAGTTGTCCCGGGGCCTTATACGCTTCTACTCCTCTCCGCTCGAGGAAGCAGCTGTCTCCCATAACCAAGATGGACTTGTCTGTGAATGAAGGAAAAAATAAAGGAAAATAAAAAGGGACTCACTCGGCGATTTGTGCAGCCATGGAGCTAAATCTTGACCGCCCATCAAGTGTCGATCAAGTTCACGTAGATGTAGAAACAGACCGCTACAGTTGATAGACCATACCTAGGTATGTTAGTATGCAAACAAGCTATTGTGCTCTGCCAGATCAGCGGTCAACTGGCCCGCATGTCATCCGATTTATTAGCCTTAGAATATTATACATCCGCGCTGCATGATTGTTGCTACGTGAGCTTTTCTACACCACTATGTTCGTGCGAATAATAAGCTGGGGCAACATTCTTAACACCTGCAGGTAAACCTGAGTCCACACTCCAGTTGTACATCTTCCGGCAGCCAGAGTCATGGAGAGTTGGACCTTGAACGAAGGTGAAGGATCTCAAGTCGTCTGAATATCCATAAAGTGGCTGCTGCCCTGACTTTGAAGGGTCTCGTCCTGAAGGATTCTTATTATCACCTAGTCGCTTGCATTTGGCCTTGGATCTCATAGTTATATGGTGACTACGGTCTAGTTTTCTGTCAGTCATCGACTCTCACAAGTCTTATGTGTCTTCACCTCCTCCACCTACTCGTTACTTATTCTCCAAGAGCAACTTCTCTGGAATTCAGCCTGCCGTCATATCACCGCCATGATCCTAGGTCGGATAGCACGTTCCCCGTCTTATGTACTGAATAAGGATTGTAGTCTAGTCAGCGATGCAAAGACCTACCAAGGGTACACTAACCTCTTCGGAGGTGTGTAGGTGGACCCAATTCGGTATAAGATGATTGGTTCGTTCGAAATCAAGTGTAGATGAAGCCACGCGTGGCTAAAGCCACCTATTGAGAGAAATATTCGAGCGAGTCCAAAAATAATTGGTTATCGTACCAATCATCTCATAATAAATACCATACCTCATCGCCCATTCCTTCACCCTCCCACCCCCCACGACATCTTGGAGGATGTCGCCGACAAATATGTAAAGCGACCCCACTATCTTTCTCCGCGGCCAGCATCAAACGTGTGGATAACGCTAGTCACCGTCTAACACGCCATTGGACGATGGCACTCCTTATCAAGGCTGAAGCCCCCGGTTGATAACGGAGATGTCGAATTCAGGCACGTCCCACGGAAATGCTCACACTGAATACACTGCAGGCCCCATAACAGCATGAGCCAAACAACTGGAAAGAGTTTGCAATCAGCAGTCAATTATCGCCATGCTCGTTTCAGGCTATTATGATGGAGCCAATACCATGGCTTATTCAGGTCGCGGGATTCGGAGAAGCTTTAGACATGCCAAATCGACCTCAGAAGACTATGCAAATAAACCTATCTACCGTCTTCAACATACAGTCGTCTCTTGAACTCATCATCAGTGATCTTTCCGCCCTTGTGGTCTCACAAATGCATGATACTGGGCTATAGCTATATATTGTTTACGAACTCGGCCGCTGCGTCGTATTCAAGGGTTGCTTCGACCATTCCGAGTCCAGTGCAATGGCTGCCGGGTCGAGGAAGAAGATCGTCGTGGTGGGCCTGGGCATGGTGGGCATCAGCTTCATGTAAGCTCGGTCAAAAAAAAAAAAACCTAGCACCACTCTGTGAGCAGCAACAGCCAAAAGTACTAATAATCTATCCTACTCGTAGCGAAAAACTCCTAAAACTAGACGCCCGCACCCGCGAGTACGACGTCACTGTCATCGGCGAAGAGCCACACCTGGCTTACAATCGCGTCGGCCTCACGTCCTTCTTCGAACACCGCAAGGTCGAGCAGCTCTACCTTAACCCGCTAACATGGTACGAAAACAACGTGGGCACAGAAAATGCTCTGGGGTGGCACCTCAACAAGAAGGTCTCGGCTATCAACAAAGACCGAAAAACCGTCACCTGCGACGACGGGCAGGAAATCGTCTATGATATCCTCGTAATCGTCACCGGCTCCGACGCCCTCCTTCCGCGCCACACACCGGGCCACGACGCGAAAGGCGTCTTCGTCTACCGCAACATCGATGACCTCCAGCGCCTTATCGCCTTCAGCGCCACCAAACAGGGGACATTTGGTGCCGTAGTCGGCGGCGGCCTTCTCGGGCTCGAAGCTGCCAAGGCCATGATGGACCTGAAGTCCTTTGCGCAAGTGAAAGTGATTGAGCGCAACCGCTGGGTCTTGAGCCGGCAACTCGACGGCGATGCTGGCGCCATGGTCGTCGACCAAGTGCGGGCTCTGGGCGTCGACGTGTTGCTCAGCAAGCGCGTCGGCAAGATCGAAGTCGACGCCGACAACGCCGTCACGGGCGTTGTCTTTGAGGACGGCGAGCGCATGGCCTGCAGCACCATTTGTTTTGCCATTGGCGTGCGGCCTCGCGACGAGTTGGCGCGCGCTGCGGGCATCCAGTGCGCGGACCGCGGCGGCGGCATCGTCGTAGGGGATGATTTGCGCACGAGCGAGGAGGACATCTATGCTATTGGCGAGTGTGCGTCGTGGAACGGCCAGACGTACGGCTTGATTGGGCCGGGCGTCGAGATGGCGGACGTGCTGGCGTTCAACCTCACGCAGGCGAAATTGCATGTGCCGAGGGCTTTTAAGCGGCCTGATCTGAGCACCAAGCTCAAGCTGCTGGGCGTGGAGGTGGCTAGCTTTGGTGACTTTTTTGCGGACAGAGATGGGCCCAAGTATCTCCCTGCACGTGCAGCAGCGCGCGAAGAAAAGAAGAAGAACACTGGTGAAGCGAAGGCCAAGGCCGACGACGTGAAGTTGCTCACCAGCGGCCTGCCTCCGCCCGCCGTCAAAGCTCTCACGTACAAAGACCCATTCCAGAACGTTTACAAGAAGTACATTTTCACCATGGATGGCAAATACCTTCTCGGAGGGATGATGATTGGCGATACCAAGGACTATGTGAAGCTCGTTCCGCTAGTCAAGAACCAGAAACTTCTCGAGACGCCACCCTCAGAGCTGATCCTCGGCGCCTCCAAAGGCGGCGATGACGGCGCGGACGACCTTGACGACGACACGCAGATCTGCTCGTGCCACAATGTCAGCAAAGGCGACGTCGTCAACGTCGTCAAAGATGGGACGTGCAAATCGCTCGGCGAGGTCAAGTCGTGCACCAAAGCCGGCACCGGGTGCGGCGGATGCGTTCCGCTCGTGACGACCATTTTCAACAAGACCATGGCGGCCATGGGGAACGAGGTCAAGAACAACATATGTCCGCATTTCGGGTATAGTCGCGCCGACCTGTACAACATCGTCATGGTCAAAAGACACAAGACGTTCGCGCAGGTGATGAAGGACGCGGGTGTGGAGCCCGACAGTGTGGGCTGTGAGGTGTGCAAACCGGCGGTGGCGAGCATCTTTGCGAGTTTGTGGAATAAGCATGTGATGGATAAGCCAAATCATGGCTTGCAAGACACAAACGACCGTTTTCTGGGCAACATTCAACGCAACGGGACGTTTAGTGTCGTGCCGAGAGTGTCGGCTGGTGAGATCACGCCAGACAAGATGATTGTCATGGGCGAGGTTGCAAAAAAGTATGGCTTGTATACCAAGATCACAGGTGGCCAGCGCATAGATATGTTCGGGGCCAAGAAACAGGATCTGCTGGATATCTGGAAGACGCTGGTGGATGCAGGCATGGAGAGTGGACACGCATACGCCAAGTCCCTGCGGACCGTCAAGAGCTGTGTCGGCACAACATGGTGTCGATTCGGCATAGGCGATAGTGTAGGCATGGCTGTGCGGCTTGAGGAGCGCTACAAGAGTATCCGAAGTCCTCACAAGATCAAAGGAGGCGTGAGTGGCTGTGTGCGCGAGTGTGCCGAAGCGCAAAACAAGGAGTAAGTCCTCTTTTCCTCTCCTCTGTTTGCTGTCAATATCAGTACTGATCACATCATAGTTTCGGCCTCATTGCCTCAGAAAAAGGCTTCAACATCTTTGTCGCAGGAAACGGCGGGGCCAAGCCGAAACATTCAGAGCTACTCGCCAAAGATGTTCCACCCACCGAGGTCATCCCAATCATCGACCGGTATCTGATGTTCTACATCCGCACGGCCGACCGACTTCAGCGTACTGCACGTTGGCTCGAGGCCCTCCCCGGCGGGATCAAGTACCTACGCGAGGTAATCCTCGAGGATAAGCTCGGCATTAACGCCTCCCTCGAGGCGCAAATGCAAGAGTTAGTGGACAGCTATTTCGACGAGTGGGCCGAGGCAGTAAAGAGTCCTGCCATCGCTGCGAAGTTCAAGCAGTTCAACAACACGCAGGAGAATCTAGATAATATGGACGTCGAGGAAGACCGTGGCCAGCTCAGACCGGTATACTGGGCAAAAGAATCTGCAAAGGAGGACTTCAAGGGCCTCAGGTCAAGGTGGTCGTCGACAACGTGGCAGCCGGTAATCGAGGCTTCGCACTTCGATGGCGCGGACAGTTTGCCGAATGGCATCTCTGCAACAATCAAGCGCGGAGATACGCAGCTTGCTGTATGGCGGATTCGAGGCAAGTACTATGCCACGCAGCAAATGTGTCCCCACAAGCGTGCCTTTATTCTATCAGACGGGCTTGTTGGCCAAGAGAAGAATGAAGACGGCACTATCAGTGCGCCGTGGATCTCTTGTCCGCACCACAAGCGCAACTACGATTTGAGCAAGGGCGACTGTAAGAATGACAGCGAGATGAGCATCGCCACATTTGACGTGGAGGAGAGAACCGATGGGCAAATTTATCTCAAGCTGCCCCCAGTAGAGGAGCTGGATGCCGAGCTAGGGACATCGAAGTGGAAGGTAAAGAAAGGTGAAGGGAAGAGTCAGTTTGAAGATCTGGACAAGAAGATACAGTTCGTGGGACACAGAGCAAGGAAACCTGGAGTGAAGCCTCATGTTGAGCTGCCCATGCGGCAACCAGTGGAGCTGATGGCCGGCGGTGGGTGTGGAGGTCCTGGCATGGAATGGTAAACAAACAATAGTAAATGGCGAGGACGAATGCAATATCAAGCAAATCGATGGTTTATAGCTTATTTATAGGAGGGAACTGCAAATTCCACGCTTTCCATTTAATGTCCAAGATCTCGGAGGACGTTGATTTCATTCACAGGATTGCGTGATTAGAAATATGAAATTAGATCGCTGTTGTGCTGTAAGCGTTTAAGAAGTCTTTAAAACCATACCCTTTCGTGACCACCAATACCGCGAAGAAAGCGAGGTCTAGATCGACCGAATATCAAGCCAGCTCCTCCCAGATTTTTCCCCGCCAAACCGTTGAACCCGTATAACCCACAGAACAATACCTAGTCCTGGAATGCTATAAATACAATGAAAACGGCATGAATACACGAGCATGTAACGACAAAAGAAAAGTTTCAGAGTAGAGAGAAATAAATCACTCAAACAAGTCGCACGAGTCGTCTTCGCTCTCGCGGTCGCTCATCGTAGCATAGCCTTGGTCCATCCCTATCACGCTCTTCGTCACATTGAGGCACCGCTCGACCATCTTTTGGCGAATATCACGATTGAGACCAGGTCTGTTTCCTTCCTCGCTACCAATCCATAGCCTCAAAGTGCCCGATATCCGCTCCAAAGCCGATGCACAGGCTTCAGCTGCAATGGCATGGTTGTGCAGGCGTTCCATCAAATGGAAAGCAGCTGTGCAGCCCAAGGGTGACAAGCCCTCAGTAGAGCCGGGGAGGATAGTTTCGACGACAGTGAGAGCACTGTGAGGTGGGACCTCGAAGCGCTGAAGGTGGGCAATCGCCATGGCACAGCGCAAAGCCAGTTGTACATCAGGATCTGGCGTGATTGAAGACGAGGGCGCGTCGATCAAAGGTGGCACACCCCGACTATAATGAGGGTGCTTGTCCGGGTTGACACTAGGGCCAAGCGCCTTCAGCACGGTCGCAATATTCGCCCCGCGCTTCTCATCGAAAATGACTGCCTTGGCAACAAGAGCTCGTACTTGAGCATTAGAACCGATTGGAGCCACCTTGATGGCCGTGTTCACGTCGTCAGCCATCGAGTTGGCCTGATCGCTGTTCCCCACCCATTCTAAGAGGCTTGCTGAGAGGACACGCTTGAGCACCAGACTTGACCACCAAGCTGCTACGGCGTCCATCGGCGATCGAACCGCTGGGTCTTCCACAACAGCGTTCATACCATCAACGTCAGCGTCAATGTCATGAGTCGTTGGGCGGTTAAAGGCCAAATTGTGAGCGCGTTGCACAATGTTGTCGTTCAGGATGTCATCACAGTCCTGTTCAAGTAGCAGAGCCAGGTGCTCTGGAATCTCATCGTCCGGCGACGGGGGCTCAGACCGGCGGAGCGAGTTGGTCAGCCGGTATAGCTGTCGGGCTTCATTCCACTTGGACCTTGCAAGCTTGGCAGCCACAATATTGTGGACTCTTTGCCTTCCAAATTGCCATAGAAGAACACGGATGTGAAGAGCATTCAGCATTAATCGGAGAGGGGTGTCGGGTAGGGTCTGAGAGGCCAATGCAGTCAGGGTCAGGCGGGTCTTGTTAATCTCAACATCGCCTCCTGCCAGTTGCGCATCCAGTGCGATGGTCCATGCCTTGACTCTCGCAGTCTCTTGCTCTTCCGTGAGCCCTGTCAGCATCTGGTAGCCGTGGACACCGATTGTGTTCCGCAGGCTAAGCTTCATCATCTTCAATATCAACGCAGCCGCCTCAAGGAAGAAGTTGTGCCGTGGCACCCACACCGTCTGAATGGCTGTAAGCCAAGCCTGCCTCCTGACATTGATAGGAGAAGCTAGCGATGGTACCGCCTTGAGGGCAGCGTTGATGACGTGCGTCTTCTGTGTCTTTGGGGGCCGAGGAGCGAAGACAGACGGCACAAACACCCAGAGCAACGTGCCGAAGAGGAGTAGAGATTTGAGAGTGGAGATGATGTGGATCAGGGAATATTGATGACCCGCAATGCTAACATGCGATTGCGAGACCAACGGGCCTAGGAGCTGGATGGGGATGGCAAAGAGCCCACGTCCCCCAGGTGAATCTGCGCTCTGCTCTCTCTCGCGCATCGATTCGATAAACATCAAGCCAGCCAACGAGCCGACCATGAACTTGCCGTAGAATGGAGCGTTCTGCCAGCGATTGTTCTGCATCTGTTGCTGTTGCTGCTGGATTTGCTGTTGTCGCATGATGGCCGGGTTTTGCTGGAACCCTTGCTGCGGCACAGGATATGGCCGTCCGGATGACAATTGCGCGCTGATGATGCGCTTCATGTCATCAGGCACGGGAATCATGCCCTGTGGATCCAATCCTCTTGGTGTCGTTACTGGTGTGGTCATGAATTGTGCAGGATCTTGTCCGAATTGCATGCCATTGTTCTGCTGAACAGGGCTCATGGTACCGTTCATAGCGTTGGCCATGAATAATTTCTCGAATGCCGAGATTCTTTGCTGCATAGTGCTGTTCTCGTCATTCAGGCGGTTGTTGCGTTTTTCCAAGTGTCGAATATATTCAGTCGCTTTGCTCAATACCTAGTAGGGAAAAATTAGCCTTCTCAACAATGTGATAGGGCTCCGCTCGCACTTACTGTGGCTTTGTTGAGTTTATGTGCCGGCGTCAGTCCATGTAATTCCTCCCGATCTCCGGTTGTATCTTCCCCTCGGGCGCTCTTTGACAGTACCCGCAAACTGGGCACGCTGTCCCGTAATGCCGCGATTTTGTCGTTGAGGTTCGTCCTATACCGCTTCTCAATCATGTTGTGCGCGGTCTTCTTGACAGGGTGATTTCCATCTTCATCTTCGTCGTCGTCCATTTCATCATCATCGGCCGAGGATTTGCGCTTGCGACTCAGCTTGGAGGAGTCGGGTGATGCGCCCTTAGGACCATCTCCATTACTCGACTGAGGACTGAGCTGGCTCGGCTCGCTCTTTGGCGACTGGTATTGCAGGTGAGGAGGCATCGCAATGTTGCGAAGTTGTTCCTGCTGTGCGGGTGTCAGGGTCGGCATAGCGACACCGAGGGGACCCAGATGGGACTGAGGGCCGCCGGGGTGATTGGCACCGGGACCGTTGAAGAAGCCGCCGCTATAGAGGTCGACGTCCGGATTGTGCTGCGACTGGGGAGGGCCGCCTGGCCTAGGACGGTATTGAAGGGATTGAGCTGGGAAGGAGGCGGACGGAACGTTCCAGTTGTCAGGGAAGATGTTCAATTGATCGAGGGGGTCACCGTCATTGGGTCCCAACGGAGGGGTGAATTGGCTCTGGTCGGCCCAAGCGGGATTCTCGTTGAAGTCGGCAAAAGACAAGTCGGGGCCGGTGGTAGTGGTGATATGATTTGAGTCCGGCGCCGGAGCGGCGGTGCCGTTGGCGATGTGGTTGCGTGGATCAGATGCTGAGGCGGAACTGGGAGCAGATGCTGCTGAGAGTGGGTCGTTGTTTGGCTGGAATTCGAATGTTGTGTCGAGGCCAGCGCCCCAAGGCTGGGGATCCTGCTGTTGATCTGCCATTGTTGGCAAGACGTAGGGGCTGTCGGGGCCTAGCAGGCGACGCGACGAGATTGCTTGATCTGATACGGTTATGCAGAAGTGGTTCGACTTTGAACGCGTGACAAGTCTTAAGCGATGGGAGATGGGCCGGGTGGGCAGTGAGGAGCAGGGAGTGGCAGATTTCGAGCTGGCTTCCCGTCTGTGTCTCGGTCCGTTCCCGACGGATAGCTGACAAGGCTCACCAGATTTTTTGAGAGCTAATTGAGAAATTGAGGCTAGGGCTGAAACTCGTGACTGAGACTCAAAAGGGAGGCTGCGAGGCGAAGCCAACGTTCTGCAGATTGGCTGTCTTGATGAACTCCTGAGTCTGGGTTGACTGCTGCGGCGCTCTGTTGCTGTGCTGTCGTGGCTGCAGTCCAACTGCTAGACGACCCAGTTTTCCTTGCAAGCGTCGGACCTGTCCGTCCAGTCGCAATCCAGTGTGCGGACAAATTATTGCGGGTCGGGCTTGCGTCGGTCACTGGGAGAGCGTTGGTGGGTAGCGGAGAGACGATGGCGATGGGGGTGGAACCCGCCGGACCTCTCCGTTGCCAAAACCTCGCAAATGCCGTCACTCACTGACGCAGTTCGAACTGCGGCTTGCAATTGCGATGCAATGCGATGCAATGCACAATAGTCTTCTGGTCGTCTGGCTAATACACGCAGATGACCAACAGTCTGAAAGGCTTTCTGTTTACCCAAGCTTGTCTTTCCAAAGTCGACTCAATTTTGATGTCTTGGACGGAACGTCCGTGACAGGGCAGGGTGCTTAGCGATTTGCGAGGTCAGCCAGTAGAGAGAGAGAGATAGAGAGAGAGAGGCCGCGAGAGAACAGGGCCAGATCTCGATGCAGAAGCAATGTCTTGGTGCAGGGTAGACTTTGCTCGAATTGGCCGTAGTACAATTCAAAATTGATGGAGAGCCAGGGCGTGGTCGCCTTCGCGGTCGCTGTCGCGGTGACAGTCGTGTAGAACGATCTCGTCGGGTTGAGGGACTAAAGAGGGTGTGGGGAGAAATGCAGCATCGTACGAGTAGGACCTGAGGGATAGAAAGGACATCGAACCACCCGCTCTCCAATCAACATGGATCTGGCATTGATGCACCCTCGCGGAAGCTGCCGGCAACCCCATGCCCTAGCTGGACAACCACCAAGACTGGCTGCCAGGCTGTTATTGGTCTGCTTGAGAATAGTCAGTGCCTCCCAAGACCTTTTCCTGTGACGCACTTTCACCACCACACTCTCCCCCACCCCCAAAGACATCCCGCCACTCTCCCCTCCAGGCCAGCCAGGCTTGGTGAGGGCAGGAGGGGGGGGAGGTGTTTTCTCACCCACTTTCCGCGCACCGGCAGTCCATAGCCGTGGGATCATAGTCGATTAGAATCTTCAGCCAAAGTCTCATAGATCGGAATGGCCAGTGCGCTGAACACCGACAAATTACATAGTCCTCATCACGCCACTCAGCTGAAGATCTGAGAGCTTTCATCTTGCGTGTCTCGAGTTTTGCTTCCAACATCAGTAACGACCCTGAAAAGCTGGATAGTCGAGACTCTGGACGACTCTGACGACCCGAGACAGCATCTATTCCGAGTCGTGCCTAGCGCCTGTGCCGTGGCGTCCCATGGTGTCAAAACTATACCCATCGCTTCCTTTCTCAGTCTTGACGAAGTCCGTCTTGGCCGGGTTCTGGGACCCGCTGCACCACTCCCAAAGTCCTCTTGCAGTAGAAGATAAAGAAAAATGACCATCCGGTCGTACCAAGGCTACTTTAGTCGAAAGCCACGGCCGACGGCGGGCGGGCAATGCGTCTCCGGTCCCGAAAGCCATGCGGAAGTCTTCTATCAAGTCTCCATCAAAATTAAGGCTAATAGTCAATTCCAGGGTACTAGATGGTGGGAGCCATTTGATTTCCGGTCTTACCATGAAAAGGCCAATAAACATGTACTATGGTAGCAGCAGGGCTTAGGCCACCTCTGATACCATCATTGCACAGGTTACCTGGTCCAGCCTCGTTCGGGGCAGCCTCGCTCGATAGAGTTTACTGCGCTGGGCAGCCCAGATCTGCGCACCAGCCGCCGCCTCTAACTGAACATCTTTTTCGAGTCAGGCACCCTCGCGTTCTCACAAAGCCGAAAAGTTTGCTACTTCTTCAACGTCATTATTGTGACTCGAGAGTCCAGAGCACCTACTTCAATCCATCAAAGCTTTGTCATGGATATAGTCTAAATGTGGTCTACGATAGACCCTTTTGTTGGGCAACATTTTACTATCGAGCATCAAACTGTTCAGGACTCGGCCTTGTTTGTTCGCGTGCCACATGTTTAATGTCACCAGCCCATTGTCCCCCTGGCTGCACCCTATAGCTTGTTTCATCTACGCATACGTCCAGTGAGGCACGTCATGGTCCCTGCGACAAAAGGTACGGTGCAATCGTGGTACACCAGGCAACTCGGCAAGCACCCGCGACGTCGAATGATGAACAAGGCCCAATCTTTGTCACACGTACCCGGCCGCAGATCATCGAAATCTGGCTATTGGTGAACCATTACTCATTGGCTCGTTAGACTTGTATACAGAGCGCACGATCACGAAGACGTACCCCGCGACGCCGCTAGTGAAGATAACTGGGAAATATCCGAACATTTGCCGGCCTTCTCACCCACTCTTATCCTTTTTGTGCTACTCAGTACTATGCGAGCGTTGCCTGCGGGACAGAGCAGACGAGCGAACCAGACATTGGGAGCTTGCAAGAGATCGAAGAAAACTTCATACTAACTTCAATTTACTGGAACTCTCTGAAAAGTTGCGCGTCAACATATGAGGTCCACTTGTCTATATGCGCTCGTTCAAGGAGGACAACTACCTTCCTTGGTAGCATTGAATGTGTTCCCGATTGGTGATGCACAAACCCGTTTGAACCTCCAAACATAAACCTGTCCCGTAGCCCTTGCGCCAATGAAACTGGAGTAGGACTTGGTTTCACAAATACCAACTCTGACATTACCAAGCACCACCACAACCAAGCCTAGAAGCTACGTTATAGCATCTCCAACACGGTACCCCTCTCCCTACCACAACTCATCGTCGCTCTTCACCATCTGCAATGTTGGCGTCTTGGGCTCCATCCTCTTCATCCTCTTCCTGTCTGCCTTAGTCACCAAGCTTGGCGTGATGGGAATTACGGGGCTGAACGGCTGGTATGGCGAATAAGGCACGGGATTGCCCGTCAAGGGCGTGCGCGCCGTGTGCATACCGCCAGGCGACATGGGCCCCGCCCGCTGGAACACCGTCTCTTTGACAGTACGGTCGTAACTTGTGGGCGACACCATGGCGTTCTCGTATGCCCGCAGCGGCAGCATGCCGCCCGTGCGTACGGCCGACGGCGCGTTCGGCCGCGAGAAGGACGCCCCCGGCTTGGGCGATGACGGCAGGCTGGGGAAGCGGTTAACGCCTGGTTTGGGCGACGTGGGCAGGCCCGATGTGCGCAAGCCGGGTGTGTTGCGGAGGAGGCCGGACTGCGACGTTTCCGAGACAGCCGAGACAGGGTCGGCTTCGGTCGTGGCAAGCGAGATGTGGCGCGAGTGCAGCTGGCCGACTTGATCGTGGCCCTCGTCCTCTTCATCCGAGACGTCCTCTCCGCCGCTACGGTGCTCACGGTCCTTGCCCTTGGCCGTGGCGATGGCCCCAATACGCTCGTCAATGCTCTGCGTGCTCTCGGGCGACAGGTCCGGCGTCATGAGCGGCGCGATGTGGCCGGTGTTGCGACGTTCGGCAAAGGACGCCTGACTGCGATTCATGGGCACGGGCGGAGGAATGGCGGGCGCGTACTGTCGCGGAGGAATCGTGTTCATCTCTTCGCCCACATGCTGGGGGAAGGTGCCCGACATGGGCGTCATGATGGGCGAGGAGATGCTGATCCCTTGCATCTGCTTCTTCTTGCGCGGCGACTTGAGTGCCGACAGGATCGACGAGGTGCGTGATTGTGTCTTTTCGCCTTTGTTCAAATTCAAGCTTGCAGGCTTGTTCTTTTCTTTCTTTGAACTCGATGTCATCGTCGAGATCCGTGGCTCCGCGGGAACCATTGGTGCCCGGAACTCTACACCTGCCTCCTTGGCCTCCTCCTGCTCCATGACGTACTTGTACATCTGCTCTAGCTCTGATTGCGCCATGGCTCTGTCTCTCTGCACAACGTCTTGGTCAACGTATGGGTCTTGACCTAGTGGTCCTCGTGTGGTCGAGGTAGGTGAGGGCACAAAGTACGATGAAGGCGACGGGGCCTCCTGAGGTTCGTCGAATCTGGGAGCTGCGTATCTGGGATCCTCAAATCTGGAAGCTTCAATCCCTGAGAAATCAAATCTAGGGACCTCGAACCTGGTGGAGGTGGGTGAGGGCAGTGAGAAATTGCGGACGTGACCGTGGCCAGGACTTTTGGGTTGTTCGTGCGAAATGAGGTGTGGTGGATAGACACCGTTGGGATAATTTAGGGGTTGCTGCCACAATTCGTCGCGTGATTGAAATACAGCTGTTGCACCTGTATAATCGTCCTCCCACACTTCTTCAAGTTCCTCAGCTGCTCGCAAGTGCTCGCGTCGCTTCTTGGACAGAGCCAACAAGAGAAGAGCGACTACCACTAGCGAGAAGGCGTAGGACCCAACAATACCGCCGATCTGGGCTGGTAGGTACGCTGGATTTCGAATAGCGTCAGCAGCACCTGGGGGCCCGTCTTCGGGTGAGGGCGCTGGGCTCCAGTCGATGCCTAGAGGGTTATTGGAACCCCTCTTCGCCCGGTGGTCACTTGGTGGATGTGACGCAGAGGCCGCTCGGACTTGAAGTGCAAAAGTACTTATAGATAGGGACAGCAGAAGCGAAGATGTGGCAGAAGTCTGGCTGAAGCCAGTAAGCATGGTGAAATGAGCCTAGGTTGGGGGCTGGGTGAGGCTATTTGAACTCAAGGAGCTGCCCCAGATATTATGAATCAAGCAATGCGGCGATGCCTGGTTCAAAATTGTAACATTGTGATACTGATTGCAGGGGAATAGGAGATGCAGGAATGATCGACCCTACGAAAAGAATAAGATCGTGCGGAAAAAAAGGTTCTGTTGGGTATATAGCGGCTGTTGATACTGCGGTGTTGCACAGGTGAGGGAACGGAACGTGGCTGTCCTCCATGCCGGCTCTTGATCCAACAGGGCTTACAAGCTACAGGATGTGACACGACCTCTCACTTGTCGAAATTGCAATGTCACGCACAAGAGCCCGGCGGCTGCTGCATGAGTTCTCGCATGGCAGTTGGTCGAATTGCAGCCCTTCATCGTGACCCCCGCCGCGGGCGTGCAGTGGTGAGATGCTCGGACTGGCATGTGGTTGGGCGGCTGCTGCAGGGAACCAGGGGCGTCTAGCCGCCGACCACAGCCCAAGGTGTATTTGATTGGATGCGCGAATGTTCCCCACCTGTGGATATTGCAGCTCGTCTGTTAGAGTTATGGGGGCCTGATGGATAAGATCGGTATTGGACAGCACTCGTGAAAGGTTCCGACGATGATCTGCGAGAAACCCACCATACCCTCCGGGCCCCGTGAAATTGCTATTTCGGGCCGGATCAGACCGGTACCTAGTTTTTGATGCCTGGCAAAGAAACTTGTCGCAATCCTAACGAAGTCAACAAGACCATTCTGATTGACATCTTCAGTATGCATCGAACAGATCATCGTGCCCTGGGTCAGTAAGTTCCCGGACCGAGGTGAGTGCGAGATCGTTTTCAAGGCCTTCCACAAGTAGGGCAGCCAGAGGGCCTCATCATTCTCATTGCTGGGAGCACACTGCATTAGACCGACATGGTAAAAACGTGATAACTACCCAACCTTTCCATGATAGGTGATTGACCCCTATTTGACCCAGGAGATCAGTCAGAGGATGTGGAGATAACGACTGCGATACAGTTTCCTCCTTTCGTGATGCATGTCGACGTGATGAGAACAGCTAATCACTCGGTACCGAACTGGAAGATGACGAATAATGTGCTGAGTCTCATGTCTTTGGACCTGAACGCACATCTGAGCCCGTAAGCACCCCGAGAACTTCACGAATGTCGCTCCTCCTGAGTTCCTGCAGGTTAGTTTGACGATTGATTGGTTGGGTGGGGTGTGAACCCCGCGAAAAGACCTCTTCTGGCGAAAGACGAACAACCCAGTCACAATGTAAATAGTAAAGGAACTGAACCACAGCGGGGGGCTCACTTCGTATCTCAATATCAAGCCCGGGACTTACTTTCCACTGAAGTTCTCCATTGAGTAAGAGACTTTTTTTCCCCTATTCGCCGGGAAGGGGGGAAGTGGTATGTACTCGACCCTAACCCCTGGGCAGGTGACTCCGCGCTCCGGTCGTGGCACCTGCTTGCACTTGCAAGAGGACGCGACGCGACCGACTCAACCCGCTGTGTCCACAATGGCAGCGTCTACACGCCAGCCATTGCCACTCTCTTCCGTTTCCCTATGCTCAATGGTTATTCAATCTCCTATTAGTTCCTTGCCTTGTCGTTCATTACCTTTGCTGGTTAGGCGCGTTGGCTGGAGACGGTGCTGAGGCTGGTTTGTTTACCGTTGGAGACCCGCCGCCAACATGGCCGGCCAACAGCGGTGTCCGTCCATCCTCGACACTTTAAATGAAGCGCAATGTAGAGCAGTCTGCTCAGAAGCCGCTACTGTGGCCATCATGGCTGGCCCTGGCAGTGGCAAGACGCACACTCTCACGTCCCGCGTTGTTTGTCTTATAGACAAGGTCGGCCTCCAGCCCCAGAACGTCATTGTCGCCACCTTTACCGTCAAAGCTGCCCGTGAGATGCGTGAACGGATTGGAAAGGCGCTTGGTGGAGGCCGCGAGCACAGGATGATACTAGGTACCTTCCACAGCATCGCACGCCGTTATCTTGCGGCCTATGGCAAACACATAGGCATGGATCAGAAATTCAGCATTGCCGATGATGGAGACTCGAGGGCCATCATCAACCGTATCTGCAAGCGTCTGCAGCTAGGCATTGATCCTCCCATGGTCCGGGCTTGGATCAGCAAGAGGAAGGCAAAGGGATTGGAATGGAAACCAACCCAGCTGAAACGTAAACACAGTGGTGAGGCAGCAGAAGGCGCAAGGGCCTTCGAGACCTGCTACCAGGAATATCAAGATCACCTCGAGAGATCCAATCTTCTAGATTATGATGATCTCCTCGTCCGCTGCGTCGAGCTTCTTCAAAAACATCCAGCTTGCGTGTCCAACGTGGAGGCTGTCCTGATCGATGAGTACCAGGACACCAACGGTGTTCAGTATGACCTCATGCGTCTCCTCGCTCAGAAGCACAACCGTATCACTATCGTTGGTGATCCGGATCAAAGTATCTACGGGTGGAGATCAGCGGAGATTGGGAATCTACGGCGGTTGTTCGAAGATTTCCCTAGGACTGACCAAATTGCCCTTGAGGAGAATTACCGGTCCTCGCAATCCATCCTGGATACAGCCTTGAGTGTCATTCAGCAAGATTCGAAACGCTTTCAGAAGATCTTGAAGCCCGTGCACGACAAGGGAACGCGCCCAACATTGAGGCGACTCAAAACCTCGTCGGACGAGGCACGCTGGATAGTGTCCGAAATACGTCGCATACAGCTGATGTCGGGGCAAATGATGGGTCATGGTGATGTCGCTATCCTCTTGAGGTCGGCCGCTTTATCCAGACAAATCGAGTCAGCTCTCGGCAAGGCCGGTATTGCCTACAAGATGGTTGGTGGCTTCAAATTCTACGAGCGCCTAGAGATCAAGACTCTGCTTGATTACTTGAGGGTCATTCATCAACCAGAAAACAATGACGCCCTTGCGAGAATCATCAATACTCCCAAACGGGGTATCGGTGACACAACAGTCAAGGCCCTAGTGGAAGAAGCAGAACGGTCGTCTCAGAGTCTATGGACGTTGTTGGTCAAACATTGCCGGGGTGACCGAGCAGCGAAGACAAAAATTCAGAAAGTGGGAGAGCAAAAAATAAGTGGGGAACTCATTCGTCTTGTGCTTGACATACAAAAGAAGACAAAGCAGCCTCCCAACGATTCTCCTTACGGCTTGATCGACATTATCGACGAAGTGCTTACGAGGTTGAACTTCGAAAAGCACCTCCAGGACACCTATCGTGAGCCTGAAGATCATGAGCAGAGGTGGGCCAACGTGCAGGAATTCCGTGCCCTTGGGGTGGACTTCACAAGAGAAATGAATGCAGAGCTGGAAGAGGAGCTACCAGAGATCGACGGCGTGGAGCAGGTCAAAGATAGTGACGTCCTTGGCAAATTTTTGTCCAACGTTTCGCTGGCCTCGGATGCTCAAAAGCAAGGGCAAGACCAAGATGCCACGGCGATGGTTACCATCTCAACCATTCACGCTGCCAAAGGTCTTGAGTGGCCAGTTGTTTTCATACCAGCAGCATACATAGGCTCCATACCACATGCACGCTCTGAAGACCTCGATGAAGAGCGTCGGCTCCTCTATGTCGCCATGACCAGGGCGAAGGCACTGCTGTACCTCAGCTGTCCACTGGTAAGTACTTCGTACAGTGGACAGTCTGAGGTGGAGTTATCAAACTTTCTCGAGCCTGTCGCCAAATCATTCAGCAAGGTTGGGCCAGACCTTGAGTCCGCCAGGTTGGAAACCATCGGTCGCATCCTCGGCCGCAATGTGCCGACGCCACAGTCGATCTATGACGGGCTGCCTGGTGGTTTCTGTCCTAACGATAATGCATTTCCCGTAGACCCAACAGCACAGGAGTATGCGAGTGATAGATTTCCGCAATGGACTGAGTCCTCGTGTCAACCTCAGAGGAAACGGCCCCGGCTTAATATCCCGAGGGCCACTGCTGACAGCAGTGGGGAGACTGCATGGGTGACCCCATATTCCACCACCATGGACCAGAGGCCCTCTTTCACGATGAGTGCCCAAGTCGGTTTCGTCACCGCAGGCGCTCATCAGGCTGCTCTCGCATCGGTTGAACGCGCGCCCAAGACGTTATCGAGTCAATTTCCACCGCAAAAATCAAAGCGGGGAACTCCCGGAGGGCAGACCACACTACTCGGCTTCGTGAAGAGGGATTCCACAAAGTCCTCGGAGGTCGAGCCTGCAACCTCACACACAGGGCTGCAGACATCGAAGATGATGTCGCACTTCGAAGTACGGGATAATGCCACAGGTCCTGAGCAAATGCAGCTTCCAGCTATCGACCCAGCACTGGCTCGTCACAGGATTAGCTCAAGACAACGCTCGACGCACAAATATTCAGTTCCAGCACCCGAAGCGTCTGAGCCGAAAGCACATTATACTCCATTCTCTAGCCCACCTCCCGAAGCTCCAACAGCAGCTGTTAATCTAAGATGTAGTGAAGACCTAGGAAGCGCGAGGAATCCTCCGATAGAATCAAGGTCTCTAGCACCACGTCCAGCTACGAGCTTTCACAACACCACAGTCAACAAGCAGAAAACAATTGGTGGCATCAAAAGACCCGCTGGGTTGGCCGCTCCTCGTGACGAGGCTGCAGCATTACAAAAACTCCGGAAGCCTTTCCGGCCTTTGTCAATAAATCGATCATGAGATTTCCCGATTGTTATTCTCGTGGAAATGGCTTGAAAGGCGACCTGTCGGACAGAATTCGTCCGTTGACAAGATTCTTACGTCTGACTCAACTGCTACCTTAGATGAGCGTCCGGTAGCCTGCTTCGTATATAGCTACACTACCGCGTAAATGAAACAGTCGCGCAGCAACATCAGAATCACCAACTTAAATTCCTTGCCCAAAAAACTACTACAGAGACAATCTATCATCATGACAAAAGGCAGGGTCAACCAGGTTCTCCCCCATGGCCGACTCCTCAATAGGTCGTTGACCCTTGCTTTGGGTCCAGTCCAGCTGACAGGCGCGAGAGACTCTTGCGCAGCACTTCGTCGTACCTTCGCCACATCCAACCGATTAGATCTCAAGGGTCCATCGCGAGACGCCGACCCACAGCTGCCCAAGTTCAGTCTCAAGAATCTCGGCGCCAGCCCCAGTTTACAGAGGTTTCTTGTGGCCAGCATCTTCGTTTTGGGCATCATTGAGTGCGCAGCTTGGCTAAAATTCTTGCCGAAGATGACTAGCAGAAGTCGGCAAGAACCTTCGAGTTAAGACAGGAAGAACTAATTGGAAGCTGGACGTGCGAGGCTCTTCGTTGATGGGATCTCCCCATGCTCGGAAATTTATTGGGGTCAGAAGCGAGCTGGGACACATACCACTCATACATAATCGAAAACAAATCAGGCTTCCTCTTGTTCTGTCTCGTGTACTTGTGACTGGTATTGCTTGAGCGTGCTTTGATGCTGGGTACTAGGAGTCGTAAGACGATGGGGGTCAGGAATGGGTATCCAATGGAGTTTGGAGCTATCGAGGTTAACAACGCCTTGAATTCGGCGTCTAGTTATCTACTTGGATCAACATCTACAAACAACATCATCCTGAACGTAAGTGCAACAAGTTTCTCCATATCTCCATGTTGACCTTTCATTTCGATGTTTGGCTCCTAGACTGAGTGTCCCATGTCTTAGATCCAAGAGTCTGGGCTGAATCTCGCTATGAACAAAATGAATATGCCACCCAAGATGTCCAGAAAGGTCCCTGGCAGGGAGTTAGTAGAACAGCATTATCATTTCGGCACTGTGATACAATACTGACATAGTGTAAAGGCCCACCCGACGCCCACAGAGTCAATCAATGGCACAATAATGGCAGTGCTGATGGCGCCGAAGGCATACTGCATGATATATTTTGCCGCAACAACCTCTGTCTTTTCAGCTGGGCGCACCTCTTGGATATTGAGATCAGCAGGGCGCATTTTACCGAGTACGAAGAAAGCGACCTAGGGTACTCACCAGACATATATGTGTTAATCCCGTTGAAAGTTCCCATGAGTCCAATGCCGATCCAAAAAGCTGCAATCATGGGTAGAGCCAAGCCACCTCGCTCCATCTGAAGTGGCCAAGCGTAGATGAGCAAGGCTGCTGGCAAAATAATGAATAGTCCAAGCAATCCACTGTTCAAGCGATCTTTGGGTCGTCGGGTGCCCTTCTTCTGAACGTAGCTCTTGACTGCCGCGTCTGACATCTTGCCACCAAGAATGCTGCCGAGTACTAGGCCAAGCCCAGGGGAAATATAGAACAGTCCACTTACCAAAGGTGTTGTAAGATGGAATCGAGGGTTGATTACATGACGGACTGATGTGAGCAATGTGTATTGCGTCGCTGACAGGAAACCACAGGTGATGCCCTAGTGGCGATGAAAATCAGTACCAGCCAGACCTTTGCTTTGAAAACGACTGGTGGGAATAAATCACTTACAGCCAGCAGGATTTCTGGGTGATTAAGTTGCTTCAACACTCGTACAGGATTGAATTTTGCGAGGCTCAGTGCCAGACGCGGGCTTTGGTGTACGGGCTGCCTGTCCTGAGTCGTCTTGCAATTTGCACTGAGATCGCTGTCCACTCTCCTGTGAATTGTGGGAACGAAGATGAGCGATAGGATGAGGCCGAGTCCAGCCATGGCTGCTTGAAGCCAGAAGATGACGCGCCAGTCACTATAAGTGACAATAAGTCCGCCGGCACATGGACCTTATTCAGTAGTATCAGCCAAGAGCTCTTGAAGAGTCTTCTGTTCTTGCGGAGATAATTGTCTCAGATGAAAGGAAGCATTGGGATGGGTGTGAGAGAAGTCCTTACCAAGCGCAGGACCTGCTACACTGCCGATCATCAAACAAGCAGTAGCTCGGCCTCTTACTGCAGGCTCGAAAATGTCGGTGATGATTATCTGCCCACTGACCATGAAGAAGGTGCCAGTGAATCCGCATATCAGACGCAGCGCAGTGAACAAAGCCATAGTGGGAGCCACGGCGACTCCTATAGACGAGGCCACCATGACGGATATGGCAATATTGTAGATGAGTCTCCGTCCAAACACCTCACTGAGAGGGGACCATATCAAAGAGGACACGCCCATGGCGATCAGTGTGGCTGCATTTGTCACATTGAGGATCTCGATGGTGGTCGATAGCTCACTGGCGATCTCAGGGATTGCCGTCAACAGCGAGGTGATGCTGAACGTGGCCATGAGCGCCATCCAGCTGACAACGAAGACGACCATGTGCTTTCTCCATATCGGGAGCTCGTCATTTGCCATTGGGACTTTTATAATGCCAAAGGCGGCTTCCTGAAAATGGTTTTGGTACAGAATGATCTGAGCTTCACACGGAAGAGAAGGATGCCCCTGTGGCAATTGGCTTGGGGATTGATGGACGAGGGCAACGAGCCACAGTGCCATCTACTGCGTGGGGAGTCTGCATCTTATTACTCGAATGCTATCCCACGCGATCCCTATGCATGCGATGGACATGCAGCCGATCCAGTCTCCCCAGTAGAAAATACTACACAATATCATGCGTACAGTGTCTTCAGAGGACTGGGCATGTTGCGGTCCGTTGCAAATCTCTGCGTGCACAGTGAGATTAAAGGGTGATTCTGCTATCAGCCTTGCAAGACACAATATTCTGAGCTGCTTCCAAACTTGAACCTCTTTGAAATACCGATAATTCTGTTGCTGTGGCGGAACTTACTGTCGGCTGACGAGGTAGGTACCGTATTAGTAGATGACCCTTTTTATTTTGCCAGTCGTCATTCGCACCATCATCTACCGTCTACTACAAGGTGCGTCCAATGCTCCAGGGCTAATTTTTGAGAGTGACATCTCGAAAAGCAACAAGACAGTTGGCTGACTGGACATTGACTAGGAGCTCTTGGCGACGGGACTTTGGTGCATAGCCTGTAGCACACCCACTAGGGCCCGGGTATAGTTACATTGCGTATGTCAGAAGCTTGATGCCACAGTAAAGCTTGTCACAGGTTTTCAAAGTTGTTGAAGCTTGCCAATCGTTTGAGAACTGGAAGCTATTCAGGCTGAGTGCTGAATGGTAGATCGTCAAGGTACATCAGTGGCGCCAAAGCCGCGAGACTTGTCCGACCTGTAGGCTCGATTACTCGATGCCACGTCGTTAGACATGATGAATGTCAGCGTGCACAATGATGGGCACAACAAAATTTGAATCATCTCTGCACGCCAGAATGAACAATAGAAGCAATGATCGTGAAAGTATTCTGGAATATCGTTTCAGCACGCAAGAATCAAGGTTCACGTAGGGAAAGAGCAAAAGCAGATTCAAGGCTATTTCGAGCAACATCAATGGCTCGAAATTCCTACTGGTGAACTGTTCATCTGCACTTCAACTTATCCAGAACTTTGATATGCCCAGATTCTTCTGGCACGTTTTGCATGCCAAGCATTCCCCCATTGCAACTTTGCCATGATGGCATGGGGATGAGGCTGAGCAACAATCTAGATCTACATAAGGTATCTGATGCAACCCAATTATCGACCGCACCGACGTTCTTCAGTCCACTACTCACGAATTCGGTCAGGGACTCCGCTTGAAACATGGTAAGTTTTCCATTCAAAGTGCTGTTACAATCATTAGAGACTCTTGGCTCCCCGTCTACGGTTGTGCTCCCTACCCAGAGCGTCGTGATAGAGACCTCGGGATAGATGCGATTTCGTTTATGACCCTTATTCAACCGAGCAATACTGATTGCTGGCGAGACCAAAACAATTCTCGTTCTTCCGGACACCACTCAAGGTAGTTCATCCAGCGGTCGCAGCGGCTGTGAGTACGGAGCTGTTCAAATCACAGAATGGTTACATCCTGGACTGCCACAGTCCCTAGCTACGTGGTAACCTCAATGAATAGAAGGAAATACGCGCTTACTAGTCGGGAAATCTCATAGCAGGTCGGAGAACTGTCGGAGTATGGGATTCTGTCAACAGAAACAGGTAAAATGTGACAGGTGACGAACTTGAACATATACAGCGAGACCTTGGTAGCATGTTCCAGAGCTGGACAACCTCAAGTCGCCGCAATGAATTCTAATAGACCAGAAGAGAGAGAAGACAACTCCCGAGAAAAGCTAAGAACATGAAACACCATCATCAATTGAGCATTTCAAAACTCCATGTCCAAATTGGTCGTCAAAGTAACCCTAGCCCGAGTATCAAAGAGCTCAGCTTTCAAACCTAAGTACCATTTACTTCAGGTACAAGGACTAGCTAACAATCCAATACACCCGAGATACTATACGTGTCCAGCGCATATCTTTGCGATCAGAATGGACACCGATACAATCAATAGGCTATTTTTGGCCACTTACCGACGTGGTTAGCCTTTTAGACTAGACTTAATACTTCCTTTTCAATTCAGGTTAGAATAAGATCAGCAACCAAGCAGACTATTGAGTGAAACCTGGAGGAAGCAAAGTGTGTACAAGAGCTCAATGGCAAGTTCTATCTGCTGGATTTACCCAGAAAACAAAGCTCAGTTTCTGACGAACCTGTCCGAAAGCGACCTACATGGCTCCCGCTTAGAATGACATCCGGTCAACAATGTCTTCTCGTATGCAGATCGCGTGTTCTATGCAACACCAGAAGATGTAACGATGCGTCACATAATGGATGGCATGCACCGCCTCACTGGGGCAAATTATCTTGAACCTATTCTTTATCCCCAGTGAATGGTCGTCGCTTGATTATGCAGACGTATCTAGGCGTCTGAGACGCACGCATCCCAAGCGCAAAGCAACAGCATTGCTACATTGAGCTTCGTGATTATCTTACCTCACTACGGCCATGCCCAAGCCCGGCTTTCAGCCTGACAACAGCCTAGCATTGTCCGAGTACGATGGTGATGCTTTCTCTTGGCATGTAGGAGTGAGCTTGAGTGTGAAGCTTCCCAGACAGTATAATCATTTTCTTTTCAAGAAACGTTCTCAGTAAGTCATTACTAACTTTGCTCCTTTTTTGGTGTGAAACATCAACGTGACCCATCTATCCAGATAGGATGATCGTTTCCAGACCGAGAAAGCCCTCCTATGACCTTTCTCGCACTTTGCCAAGAAAAAGCGTGGAAAAGTTGGCGATCCTCTCAGTGAATCAAATGCGACAACACAGCTCCGGAGGACACATTCAAGTGGCATACTATGATCAGTGTCTAGAACAAAAAAAAAAAAAAGCACAACGGGGCAGTGCAAACGATGGACATGCGAACGGCTGAAGCTACACCCTGAGCTATATTTGCGAGGAGGGCGGGTGTATGTGTGTCTAAGCAGGCCTTTTGTGAGGCAGGTCCCAACGTTGTCTGATCAAGCAGGCTATCAACTCGAGTACCTGAGTGGAGATAGAGACAACACACACATACCTTTCTCTAAGTATAGAGCCTAACCTAGTAGCCTTCCGCTTGAGAACGGCAAGATATAAAAGGTGTGATGATAACAGCAGGAGTGTCGAAAGAAGATCCAAGACTCTTACTCAACTCACTCCATCTTCAACGTCTTCATCCGGCCTCCCCAAGCCATCTCCTTTTCAAGGCTCTGAAGCCCTTATTGACTGCCTCCTACTCAAATTATCGTATCACCGTGCCGCAAGTATACCATGTCTACCTCCTTGAGCAAATGCTTGGCCCAGTCTAATGGACGCATCCGGCTCCTGGAGTCGCATGACCTCGCCTCACGCGAGATCGTCCGCAATACCGTCGGACAGGCCGGTAATGTCTTCCATGGCATCTGGATCAGCAGCCTCACGCAAACTACCCAGCTCGGCCTTCCTGACACCGAAATACTCTCCCCACTTACCCGCGCTACTCTTCTAGCCCACCATAACACCATCCTACTTCCACGTCACGCTCGGCCACTCTGCGCCGCGTTCGACTGCGACAGCGGCGGCCCCCTCAGCGAGATCCCAGCCTTGGTGGCGGTGCTTGAGCAAATGGGTGTTTCCATGATCGTCGTAGAGGACAAGGCTGTCACCGCGCCAGGCAAGAAAGTCAATTCTTTCGCTGCCTCAGCTGGCCCTGGTTGCCTCGCCGACCCCCAAGCCTTCGCCCGCACCCTTAAGTCATTCAAAGCCGCCACCGTCGGCCGAGACATGCTCATAGGCGCACGTATCGAAGCCCTCACCGCGCGCATAGTGATAAAGAATGACCCGTTAGCCGAAGCTGCTTCCCTGGCGGAGACCCTCGAAGACGCTCAGCACCGTGCTGCCGTGTATCGCGACGAGGGCGGTGCAGACGCGATCATGATCCACTCCAAGATCGCGGAGCCCAGCGAGGTGCTGGCCTTCCTGTCCGTGTTCCGCGCCCGCGATCAAGTCACGCCTGTGGTGCTTGTGCCGTCGGCTTATTCAGGTGCCGAATGCAAGGCGCTGTATGAGGCGGGAGCTAACGTGGTGATTTATGCACACCACTTGTTCCGCGCGGAGCTGTTTGCCCTGCGAAGCATCACCGAGGGCATTTTGACGAACGCGGCCCCTCGGAGCGGTGGCGTGTCGTCGTCGAGCAGCATCGATGACATGCGTGATGAGAAGGCCGGTTTGATGCTCGAGACCACTAAGAAGGGCCGGCAGCGGCAACGACTACTCAGCCTCCTTCGTGCACGCATCCAGACCCTCAAGGCTGTGCGTGAGGTTGTGGTAGAACGTGATGCTAAGCCATTGCGACTATTCGCAGATGACAGGGAGTTGCAGAATTGCTTGGAGGTAGGCAACTATGCGGCGTTGTACCACAAGTTGCTTGGACGCCGACTGAGCGGGCACGAGGGGAATGAGGAGCGAGCGTACTGGGCACTGGCAGAGAGAGCGGTGTTAGAGAACATGGTAAGGGTGACGAGATTGCTTCTTGATGGAGATCGCACGGGAAACGAGTGCGACGACTTTGTTGTGAACATGAAGGAGCTGATGGAGGTGAATGGAAAGCAGTTGCTTTTCCTTTGACGGAGTATCATGATTGGCTTGCAAGTTGCGACAGATATCTGAAAGGTGTCTTGTGATTGAGTACAGACTTTGTACCTAGCGCAGGAAGTATGCAATGGCTTCGAATTTTGAAAGTGTAACCGACGAATCGACATTGCTTCGGGGCTTGCTATGTGGAGGGTGCTTGAAGTATTGGTTGACCCTCCCTCTAAGAGTCAATAACACAGCGTTTATGAAATATCAGAGAAAAGGAAAAAGTGCGAGAAAACGAATGCAACATCAATCGGAATAATTTGTAGTCTTCATAGCGTCGAATAGGATCGCTGCATTTATCTTTGCAAAGTATATACGTCCTTCACCATGCTCTTCCTTCTCCTAGGCCTCGATATAAGTGTTTCATCAGCATCCTGGTTCCGACACATAACTTTGGATTAGGTAGACTGTCGTTAGATAAAGATCAAAGTCGATTGTTTTCAACCCTTGTGAGCATTTCAAACCGGGACGAGCATTATAAAACCCAAAATAAACGCCATACCTACGGTGAGAAGCATGACGACAATGGAAGGATTCGTCTTTGCTGTCGCTGCCATGCTTGTCTGCCCAGTTGTGTCCGAGCTTGTTGTAGCAGCATTAGAGGCCGCAGCAGTATCAGAGGGCGCGTAGACAAGGTATAAGACATCGACCACGTCGGCAGCGACCCAAGTTGGTGCATATGCCAGACCGGGCTCGACCGACCCCGTTTCAGTGGTCAACTTTATAGTGGTCGAGACGTCGGGTACCGTCCCAGTGATGAAGGCACCGCCGGCCGCCCTGCCGACTGTGAGAAAATGCAGTATGACTTGGTGTGGCATATGGAGAGACGGGACGAGGATTCGCGTCTGTATTGATACTTTCGCGAAGTCTCTTGGAAAGGGATGGCAATTCTTGATTGTTGCTTGCCAAAAGAAAGCCATATTGCTCGAATGAAGGAAAATAGTACTCGATGTTACTAATGTGAATCAAACGTACGTAAAGACCGAGCCGAACAACGTTTCGGTGGTAGATGCACTGAAATCAAAATCCTGGCCTGGAATCAGCTCCAAGCATAGAGCTGAAGGGGCGGGATAATCAGGCAGGAAGGAGGAACACGTCCCATCGACGTCTGCAGTGTAGTTGCTTTCAACCTGTGAGTAGTGATCCAGTGGCCACAGCATTCAAGATGAAGGGAAAACGCATCAACGCTGATGCAGGAAAAGCGAACCTTGGACAGCAAAGAACAGCACTTTCACCTTCAAATAGGTTCTGGAGCAATATATTCGGCGCAAGATCCTCAAGGGGGTTATTCGCAAGCCAGAAGTCTTCGTTCTCAGGGACAAAAGCTGGCCCTGAGCTGCTGACAGCCCCACTAGTCGACTTAGTAGCGTGGCCAACGGTAGAGTAGCCAGACGGACAGATGAGTCCTGGAGAGTAGTAGTCAATCCTGTAATGTGTATTCGGCGCACCGGAATGAGTGCTGGTAAACGCATTGCGTTGGCTGTCTACCAGGCTTCCCGAGGGGATGCAATTGGCGAGCGGAGCAACTGCGTCCGTACATGGAGGACCGTATAATTCGAATGACGAGACAAGTGAGGTTATGTTCTCGCCGGCAAACGCTTCCCTGTACATGCCAATCTCGACATTGTATGGTCCCGAGCAAGACGGTGCCGGTGTGAAGGTTGTGGTCACAGGTCCCTGTTCTTTAATGAGAAATACTGGCAATGCTGAGTGGTTGAAAGTGGTCTGAATATCATACAATATTGGACAGAGTCCAGCTAGCAACCTGCGTCGCTGCCGGCATATTTTATTTTCCTCTGCCGTGATCCTGTGGAAGTCACACTGTTGGAAGTTGGCACGAGGCTTGCGACGATGAAGTTTTCGTAGAATAACCTCGGTCCGTAGGAAGCAACGACATAGTCATAATTAATTTAAGTGTAATCTAACATCGACCTTCAGAACATTCACCTGCCCAGTAAGCAGCAGTGAATTCATTGCCTTGACAACACCAACTTGTAAGCACTAAGCAGCTAATGCAGGCTGACTGCGTGAGCCGTAATAAGCAGGCCCAAATGGGCTACCTATGTAGCCTACCTTCATATTTTCCAGTATCGATACTTCGTGGTATAAGGAGTTGAGAATCCTCTTGCTCTCTGGACTTTGTAGAAACCTGCTCTCCGGAGACTGCTAACCAATTGTGAGAGACAACCGTACCTATGGTGGCGCCACCCGAATCCTAATGTGACGGTCACTACCACGACCTGGAATGCAAGGGCTGCACGACTTTGCGAACGAAAACAAGTTGACAAAAGTGCCTATACAGCCCATCTGGCTCTTCCGCTTGGCGCCTGATCAGCAGGATTTTGGCGCCCAATTGCGGATAGATGCAAGCGGTCAAGAGAAGTGTCTTCTAGACAATCGAAACGCGGTCAACCCTCGAGCCGCCATATTTGAAAGAAAGCACTTCGTATGGTATACTAATAATAGGCGTCCATAGCGAGAACTCGAGTATGGTGTGCTAAACAGACATCCTAATTCCACAATCCCCCTGGCAGATAAATGAGGTGTATTGGGTTATTTTTTAATGCCAGACGTCGAGCACATTGTGAAAGCGGAACCTCTGAGCCTGTGTATATTTTGAGCCTGGCGACAGTCTCGGCTGATCAGGATGACTTCCAAGTCAGGAAAAATGGCTTGACTACCTCATTCGAGCTCCAAATCCCATCAGTGACGGGGAAGGTAGTGTGATATGCGCGCGACCAAGCCATGAGTTTCTGAAGGATGGTGCTTCTTCATCGTGCCCTCAATCTGCAGCAGTCACCAAGGCGACGTCCGCGGAGACCCTATGCTGTAATAGCCACTGATACAAATTATTTCTCGATCTGGTCTCTTGAATCACTGAACGAGATAAACTTAGAGGAGGGGACATGAAAGAAATCCATCAAGTCCAAAGTGTGTTCCAATACTACAACCACATACTTTGGTATTTTACACAATACCTAGCTAGGCATGTACACAAGTCTTCGCCGCTTGCACTTATGAAGTATTGGTATCTCGTTGGTAACGGCTTTTGTTCGCCTGAGTGCATCATCCCTCACCGATATGCGTGTAGCATGCGAGTGGGCTGTCGTTAAAAATGCCTGAGGCTCAACTTTGGTGACGCCCATCAGTGCGGCAGACTGAAAGTTGTTTGACAAAGTCCCTTTCTGTGTTGTGTTTTTATAGAGCACGGTCATTCATGATAGTCACACAAATTAGTTGAATACCACATGCAGCTCTGTAAGCCGAGGCCCTTGAATGGTTCAACTGTTTTGCGCTACGCTGCATGTACTATGTATGCACTAGATATCGGTGTGAAGGGGGGTTCGACACGCAAAGGCTCGGCCCAACAGCCGGACCATTCAATTCGAGAATACAACCCGTCCTCAGTCATTGTCGATAACACCGGCAAGACGGGTCACTTGCAGTGTGCATTTGAACTATTTTGTACATAAAGGGAGGGGAAATCATCACTGATAAAGACATGCTGTCGTTGAACCCCGAGTCTATCAAATTCGTCGGCCAGCAGCATCGAATCCGGTATAGTCGTCTTGACACTCCGGGAGGGGACTCCACTCCCACGTGATGGCTTGCCGGATCCGAAGCGAAGGGTAGGGAGGGCCCGCGGAACCCGCTCCTTATCCCCCATCTTCCCCTCCCCCAGCAGCCCCACAAAAGATATCATTCTTGCAGTGCCGGTGGCACAATCAATGTAGAGAGAGGGCCAAGTGCCTAAGGCCAAGTGCCGGGCAGGGGTACATCCCAGCGTCAAGAACATGTGGAGAGCTCTTGGGTCTTCTACGGTGTCGTTCTTGGAATAATGGTCTTGATGCTTTCCAAGGTTTCTCGCAATAGTCCTTTTCGGGAAACGATGTGCTGGTGAACATTAAATTGTGCCTGCATGTCTCTCCCCAGTGAGGAGTCAGGTGGGTGTAGAGGTCGATCTGTGCAGGAGGACCCAGCCCGCGGACCATGTTCGATACCAGATGCTTATTTAGACGCTGCCCTGTTGGTGGACGGATGATTGTGTATGAGATTGGTCACGTTCAAGGTTCTGCCCAGGTCGGGCGCCCAGGGCTCATGGAGAAGTACCAAGCTGTTCACCAGGCACAGCCTTCTCATTGGCGGCCAGAGCCATGCTGCGTTCGCGGACCGCACCTAAATCAAGATTAGACGTCTATTCGGTCACCGTTGACAACCTCTCAGGCTTTTTCAGCCAAAATCCATGTCTCCATGGCTGCAACCCAACCATTCCAGCCGCAGTAGCAAATGGAGAATCGGCATCACACCTTCTCCACTGGGGAATGAAATCCTGCATGGCTTGCACTTGACGTCCACACCAACCAATGATTGAGCGCATCCAAGACCCCAGTGATCCTTGTGGCCGTTGCACAGATTCAATGTCACACTGATACGAGGGGTACCAGAAGCATCAGCATATCATGTCTCTGCTTCAAGTGACCAAATTTCCAGTACTATTATGCGTTGAGATCAGCGCCACCGTGCCATGCCGGTCACAAGAAACCCCTCCTGCTCTCAGTACAGACCTTTCCGTTCCCAGTGGAACCTTTTGATATGGCTGTATGGCGGCGAGCCGGTGACCGCCATCTCATAGAAGTGTCTTGGGTGTGACCAGATCATCAAGGTCTATAAAACTTCTTAGTCTCTCCCTTTGTGCTCCTCCTCTCGTGGTCACTGCGCTATGCCCGTAGTCCTCTCATCATCTGCTTCTTTGGCGAAAAGAAGATTCACTGTTGATACTTCGCTTCGGTGTTTGTTCAGCAGCCAGAATCTCGCCTACAGCAGATCAAGGCATCCGCGCAGCTTCAGCTCAACGTGTTTGATCGTTGTCGTACTGAAGTGGCACAGGATCGGCTGCACGTGACAAGACACCATCATGGCGCCTCCTGCATTCAAGGAACGCATTGCACCGCGCAGAAGCGTTTTCAGCATCCTAGCCCTATTTTCGGTCCTGGTTCTTGGACTCCTCGCTGTATCTGTGCTCAACAGCAACCAAAGTCCAAGAGCATTCCAACCTACCTTGCAGGAGTTGGATGATGTCGACTTTGACAATCATGAGGAGGTTAAGCAATTTCTAGCCTCAAAGGTCCGGGCTTCCGCAGGAGATCAATACTTGTGAGTCAGCTCTCAAACGATCAATATGTATGAGGATGTTCGTGCTCACTTGCGCCCAACTTAAATAGGATCGGAGTCGGTAAGGCTGATATCACAGGTCCCGTGGTCGAGATCAACTTTGCTGGATATGCCGATCTTTCTCAAGTTGGAACTGGTCTACGGCAACGACTTTACTCACGAGCATTCATTATCGGCGACGTCAACAATCCGGATGATCGATTCGTCTACCTGGTCTTGGACGTAGCAGCCGGCGACACAGGCCAGCGCTACGGAATTCTTGAAGGGCTCGCTGCATTGGGAGACGACTATGCTGTGTACGGACAGTCAAATGTGGCCGTTACTGGAACCCATTCACACAATGGGCCTGGTGCTTGGTGGAACTATTTGCTTGTCAGTATCGTCGTTTTCCCATACTAAGGTAATCTCAATAAATTGACAATCAAACCATAGCCTCAAATCACGAGTCTCGGCTATGACGCCCAGAGCGCGAATGCCATCATCGACGGAGGTATTCTGTCCATTCAGAGAGCACATGAGAGCCTGAATGCTGGCTATCTCGATGTTGGCACCGTCAATATTACCGATGGCAACCTCAGCCGCAGTCTGTACGCTTATATGAACAATCCTGCAGAGGAACGAGCGCTTTACGACAGCTCTACTGATCAGACCTTGACGATGCTGAGATTCCAACGTGCATCTGATGGGCTGAACATGGGTGTGCTGACCTGGTTTCCTGTTCACGGAACTTCAATGTATGGAAACAACACTCACGTGGCTGGCGATAACAAGGGCGTAGCCGCGTACTTGTTCGAGCAGGCAATGGCTTCCGATAGCTCAGCTGCGGAAGGTTTCGTTGCAGGCTTCTCTCAAGCCAATGTTGGAGACACGACGCCCAATGTGGAGGGTGCGTGGTGCGACGATGGTTCTGGAGACATGTGCAGCTACGAGAATAGTACATGCGCCAACGGCAGAAGCGAAGACTGTCATGGTCGTGGACCTCTCTTTCAAAACGTCGACCTCGGTGTCACCTCGTGCTACGAGATGGGCAGGCGTCAGTACCAAGGGGCCTTGGACCTTTACAATTCATTCGATACCGAGTCGACTCCCATCGTTGGCACATCTGTCAAGGCTTACCACTTCTTTCAGAACATGAGCTACGCCGATTTCACTCTTCCCAACGGCACCGTCGTGCAAACTTGTCCTGCGGCTCTGGGCAACTCATTCGCTGCAGGCACCACGGACTGGCCAGGCGCATTCGACTTCACCCAGGCCGACTCGGACTCGCCCAATAACCCATTCTGGAACTCGGTCGCCTATCTGCTAAAAACCCCAGGCCCAAAACAGGTGGCTTGCCAGTACCCGAAACCCGTTCTCTTGGATGTTGGTGAGATCTACGAGCCGTATGACTGGACTCCCGATATTATCGACGTTCAGAGCTTCCGCGTTGGCCAACTCTTCTTTATAGTCTCTCCCAGCGAAGCAACAACAATGGCTGGTCGCAGATGGCGTAACGCAGTCAAGGAGGAAGCAGCCGCGACATTCATGAACGACACTGAACCAATCGTCGTTCTGGGAGGTCCAGCAAACTCGTATGCACACTATGTGACAACCTTCGAGGAATACCAGATTCAGCGGTACGAGGGCGCCAGTACACTCTATGGACAAAATGAACTCAATGCCTACATCAATATGTCAGTCAGCAATCTCAAGTACCTGGCTCCGGATTCGACCGACTCTCCGCCAGAGGGGGTCTACCCTCCAGACAACAGGGCAGTATCTGTGAGCTTCATTACGGGTGTCGTGTACGATGGGAATCCAATCGGCACTCCATTCGGCTCGGTCCTCAACCAGCCAAATGCTTCATACCCGGTCGGCAGTGTTGTGAATGTGACCTTCCAAGGTGCCAACCCCCGCAACAACCTCAGACTTGAGGGCACCTTCGCTGCTGTTGAGCAGTTGGGGTCTGATGGCTCGACATGGACCCAGGTGCGAAGCGACAACGACTGGCATCTTGTTTACACATGGGAGCAAACAGACACGATTCTGGGGTACAGTGAGGTGACCATTACCTGGGAAACCGAGACGACGTCCAATTCGGCCACTGCGCCTTATGCAGAGGCGGGAACATACAGAATTGCATACTATGGTGACTCGAAGAATATCTTGGGAACCATCTCAGCCTTCAACGGCACGAGTAATGCGTTTACTTTGACATGAAAGGTCTAGGTGGGTGTGCGGGTACAAATTATTCTAATTAATGTCAATTATCTCATTGGAGAACTCAATTGATCAAAGCTCAAAATTGTGGCATATTAAGTTCATGTTCGTAGGCCAAATTAACAAGGAAGCTTTAGTGTCTATTTAAGTATCTGGGTGGGACAAGTGAAGACTTCTAAGATACAGTCAAAGTAGTATTTGTCCGTATGTCCGCACTTGAGCTGCCTACGTACACTGTGAAGGTGCCCGGCTCGACGACGTAGTTCAATTTACTGTCCCAAAGACCAAGATCAGCCACGTTGATATCCACGCTCACAGTCTCGGTCGCACCAGCAGCGATAGGCACCTTGGCGAAACCCTTGAGCAGCTTGTTGGGAACCACTACGCTGGTGATATCATCCTTGATGTACACTTGGACAACCTCGGTGCCGTCTACCGTCGATTCATTCGTCACGTCCACACTAACAGTGACAGTGTCATCTGCTGTTGCGTTGGTCTGTGAAAGAGTAACGCCCGAGTAAGTGAATGACGAGTACGAAAGACCGTAACCGAACTGAAATATACTCGTCAGCTTAATTATCCACATGGTAACGTTGCTTGTGTGGACTGCATTATCAAAAAACTTACCTCATAGAGCGGTCTCGGGTCTTGGAAGACATAGGTCGTCCCATAGACAAGCGTCCCGTTTTCATAAATGTGCCCAGGGTTGGGATATGCCCGAGCTGAGTTCAAATAGTCGTAGTAGTTCGGGGCCGTTCCAATGTCGTAAGGGAAAGAAACACTGAGCCTGCCGCTCGGGTTGTAATCTCCGAAGAGAACATCAGCAAGTGCATACCCGCCCTGCTCGGATGGGTAGAACTGTTGCAAAAGTGCACTCGCACTCGTGCTGATCCACGGCTCCGTGATGGGTTTGCCGCTGCTGAAAACAACGACCGTGGGTTTGCCTGTGTCAATGATCGCCTTCACGAGATTGGGCATCGCACCCACGAGCTTCAGGTCAGATACGTCAATGTGCTCGCCCGTAGTTGCGTTCAGGTTCTGCCACAGCTCGTTTTGGTCTCTTGACCAGGTTCCCACAACCACCACAGCCACGTCTGCTGCCTCGGCGGCCGCTACGGCTTCAGCAAAGCCAGATTCATCGCTTGACCACCTTTTACAACCCTCAGCATACGTGACCGTACCCTCGCTTGCTGCTTGGATGGCTTCAAGGGGCCTGACACCACGCTCCATCGCTCCCTCGGGAACATAGTCTCCGTAATTCATCAGACCTGACGCCATAGGCCCAATAAGTGCGATGTTGGCTGTCTTGCTCAAAGGTAAGACCCCGTTGTGGTTCTCCAGCAGGACGATGGACTCTGTGTCGAGCTGGCGTGCCAGCTGTTGCGTCTCATTGGTGTTGATATACTGGCTGTACTGGTCCTCTGGGACACCCAGGAATGGCTTCTCGAAGAGACCCATCTGGAACTTGGCGCGTAAGACCCTAGAAACCGCGGTGTCGACGAGTGATTCGTCCAGGGACCCAGCTGCTACCATGTCAGGAATCTTTTGGAAGTTGTAGCTCCCGCCACCCATCTCCACGTCACCACCTGCTGGTAGGACAAGAGATACCACGGCTTCGGAGTCAATGGGCGAGGCCTGGCATAGGTTGAAGGCAGTGCACACACGGTCAGTGCCTCCTGCATCTGACATCACGAGATACTCATAGCCCCAGGAGTCGCGCAGAATTTCTGTCAAGACGTGGTGGTCTGCCACCGCTGGTACACCGTCGTAGCAATGATACCCACTCATGATCGAGACTGCACCTCCGTCGATGATGGCCCGTTTATACGAAGGGAGGTAGGTTGTCAGACGCTCGCGCTCTCCTCCGTGCACAGGGGCGGTATTGATGCCTTGCTCCGGTGTCGCGACCCCAGCGAAGTGTTTAACCATTGCAGCGACACCTTTGGACTGCAAGCCCTTGATGTAGCTGTACGCCATTTCACCAGTCAGATAACTGTCCTCGCCGTAGGTTTCCTCAACCCGGCCATATCTCAGCTCACGAGCTAGGTCGCCAAGAGGTGCGAAAAGGTTGTTCTACCAAGTGTTAGAGCGACGTACGCCATGCATGGGAGGCAATCCAAGCAAATATGTAGAGCCTCGGTACAGAAAGGAAAGAGACCGCACTCACCACACCGAGGGCCCCTGCTTCTTGTGCAATAGCCTCACCCATCTTGCTGACCAAGTCCGGATTCCATGAACAGGCTTGAGCAATAGGGGAGTTAAAAATAGTGGCGTTCGGGATCAGGAAGCCATGAATGCCCTCGGATTGAACCCAAGCAGGAATTCCCAGGGTGGTGTTTTGCGTCAAGTAATCCTGGCCAATCTTGATATTGCTGCTCAAGGTCGTCCAATTCAAAGGATAACCAACATAGAAAGATGATGCGCGGTACTCCATGTTGAAAACAAGACCACTAGCATTGAAGCTGCCGTCGGTTTGGTTTAACCAGTTGGTTATATCACCTTGAACAAGCTGTGCCGCTTTGTCTTGTATCGTCATGCGGCCAAGCAGGTCAGACACCCGGTCATCTATGGTTGCGTTCGGGTTCTTGTACACAGGAGTGCTGCTATTAGTCTGAGCGATGGCGAAGTTCGCCATGGCCAACAGGGCGAGGGCATATTTGGGTAGAGAATCCATGATGAAGGAGGGTCTCACTCGACTCGACTGGCAGAAACGCCCACTCTCGTGACTTTCGCCGGACACATTGGCAGAGAGATGTTGTTGATATATAACCCACGGCCCTTGTTACCTATGAATGCATTGCAGCGTCACCTTACCACCCTCACGGGCCGGGCTAACCGGACATGGCCTTTCAAAATTGAGGGTGTTCGTGATGTGCGTCGTCAAGCATCAGGACTTTTGGGGAAACCATGTCCTTGCATGATGAAATTAGTTGGAAGCTGAAGTTGAAGACCAATAAAATGTTGTAGATGATGGATACCAAGGCTCTGGCACTCTGGAGAAATTCGGGGTCGTTGCATCGTAGCATACATGGTCACTTGAGCCTCACCGGCCCGAGCTGACCGATCCTAAGCAGAGCTCATAAAAGAAATAGGAGATTATCATTCTTGGAAAATTTCTCCCAAGACGTTAGCCTAGAAAGCTATGACAAGAAATTTGCTGCTGCCTTCCAACCTGTATGGCCATGGGTGTGATCGAGCGGCGAGATGGACATTGCAACCATGCAACGATGCTCTGCGTTATAGACGTTCAATACGCTCATACGTACTGGCCAGACCTTTTCGGCGGTGCCGATTTTTCTCCTATGTTTTTCTCCTTGATTTCAAGTTACTAAGGGTATGTCATGTCGTGAAGGATTTACGATGTGAGGCAGTTTTGGCCTAGAGGCGATGTTGCATGCGGATACAAAGACAGCAGCACGATGCGTTCCGACTCGTGGAAAATGGTGGTGGGAGACGGAAATCAATTGAGGGGATCAACGCGCTACTGCCGACTGTTGGAGAAGGCCTAACTTTAGCGACAGCCAGTACCTGCGCCGAATTGATTTTGTGCGGTGAAATACTGCTCCGGAGACCGAAATTTGTCCACTATTGTTGGGGAGGCGACCCTGACAAGTCGGTCCTTGAGCATGTAAACTCCCCTATTTTAGTGCCGTCGGATATTATCGACTCGATTTATCGACCTCTCCCCACTGTCGGCTGGACAGCGGGGACGGCCACGACGTGCAGAAACTATATGCGCCCAAGACACCAATGTGCCGAAGATCTTCCTTCTATGAATCCACAGTGAGCAGTTGTCGCTACTATGTGGTCAAGTGTGCTTTTCCCCGGGCCGCCTCGCCGTGCCAGCCATTGAACTACGCGTAGGTAGCTCGTTCACGATGGGCTCACGTAACATAGCCGTTGCTGCTGTGACTTCTCCTCTTTCTTGCCGTATACAACATGCTCTCGTGAAAGTCAACGTCATCAAGAATCAGGCGCTCACATTGTCTCCTATTTTTTGTCCATTGACTGCGTAGAATCACCATATCTCTGTTAAACACTCCTGATCATGAAGTTTCGCGATGGCATGTGGCTTACAGCCGAGGGCATGGGCGTCTCGTATGCCGAGGAGGTGTACAACATAAACAAGACAAGTCGAGGGTTGAGCTTGCTCTGTCCTACCAGAAAGATCAGGTCTCGGGGTGATAGTCTGAACCTACCCACATTGACCATTGTATGCACAGGCCCATAGATGATACCTATATGAAGCTAGAAAACCAGCTAATCACTAAATAGGACATCGAAGCCCAGAGTGACGGTATCATATCAGTTGAAACCACTCATTGGGATGGGGCAATCAACAGAGGACCACACTTTGATCTCTACCCTGCCGGCAGACCGGATGTCGAAGTCAATGTATCAGAGAGTAGTAAAGGCACGACGCTTACGTCTGGCTCACTCGCTGCCACTATCGAACCCGGCACCTTCAATATCCGGTTCGACGCTGCGGATGGCTCAAGACATCTCACATCCCTTCAGAACAGGAGCGTGGGCCTGGCATACAATCCGGGCCCCAGCAACCCACTTCAGACGGGTGATATGAGGGACTTTAAGCACTATATCTTCACGCAGACATCTCTAGCCGTCGGCGAGTCCGTTCATGGTCTCGGTGAAAGATTTGGTGCCTTCAACAAGCTTGGCCAAGCTGTCACCCTGTGGAACGCTGATGGAGGAACTTCTAGCGACCAGGCGTACAAAAACATTTCCTTTTGGCTAAGCAACAGAGGCTACGGCGTCTTCATTGACCACTCCGGAAAGGTAGAACTCGAAATTGGCAGTGAGAGATGTGCTCGAGTGCAAACTAGCATTCAGGGACAGCGGTTGAAGTGGTATATTATATATGGCAAAATGCCCAAAGAGGTCCTGTACAGATACTCGACCCTCACAGGAAAACCTGGCAAAGTCCCTAGCTGGAGTTTTGGTCTTTGGCTGTCCACTAGCTTCACCACCGACTACGACGAGGCCACCGTGAACTCTTTTCTCGAGGGCATGAAGGAGCGAGAGATCACCGTCGACGTCTTTCACTATGATTGCTTCTGGATGCCCGCTTTCAAATGGACCGACTTTGTCTTTGACTCCGAGCGCTTCCCCGACCCAAAGGCCCAAATTGGCCGCCTGAAGGAGTCCGGCCTCGTCAAGAAAGTCTGCGTTTGGATTAATCCTTATATCGCTCAGCACGGTGAGGCTTTCAAGGAGGCTGCCGAAAAGGGCTATCTCTTGAAGCGAAAGAACGGAGATGTGTGGCAATGGGACCTGTGGCAAGCTGGTATGGGCTTAGTAGACTTCACCAATCCCGCTGCGTGCGACTGGTACGTGAAGTGTCTGAACACTCTATTCGACAAGGGCGTCGATGCTATCAAGACGGACTTTGGCGAGCGCATTCCATCCCGTGACGTGGCTTGGCATGATTCCTCTGTTGACCCGGAGAAAATGCACAACTTTTACGCTTTTCTTTACAACAAGGTCGTCTATGAAGCTCTGCAAGCTCGTTACGGACCCGAACAAGCTGTGCTATTCGCGAGAAGTGCTTGTGCTGGTACACAACGTTTTCCCTTGCAGTGGGGTGGTGACTGTGAGTCCACGCCGGAGGCAATGGCCGAATCCGTTCGTGGCGGGCTGGGCCTGGGACTCGGCGGCTTTGCCTTTTGGAGTGTCGACATTGGTGGGTTTGAGGGATACCCGCCCGCGTGGATCTACAAGCGCTGGGTGGCCTTTGGATTGCTGTGCAGCCATAGCCGGCTCCACGGAAGCAACAGCTACCGCGTACCATGGACGATTGATGAGGATGATAAGAGTGAGGAGGGTTGTTCTCGGACCCTGGCTAGGTGGACTGCGCTGAAGAATAGGCTGATGCCCTATCTGTATGCACAGGCTACTAAAGCTGTCGAAGGTGGCATTCCGCTGTCACTGAGAGCCATGTGTCTGGAATTCCCCGACGACCCAACTTCTTGGTTCTTGGATAGACAGTTCATGGTGGGTGACAATCTGCTTGCTGCACCTATCTTTGACGAAGGTGGTGTGGTGGAGTTCTACCTTCCGAAGGGCAAATGGACGTCGTTTTTCACAAACGAGGTTCGTACTGGTCCTGGCTGGTTCAAGGAGAAGCATGGATTTGGAACACTACCGCTGTATGTGAGAGAAAACTCTGTCATCTTGCTCGGCAAGGAGGGTGTGAAGGGTGCCGTTTACGACTATGCGGAAGACCTCGAAGTTTGTCTATATCAGGTTGCTCAGAGCTCGAAGGCAACCCTCTTGAACAGTGAGGGCGAGGAACTTGGAGTGGTGGAGGTCGGCGGCGATGGAACGTTGAAGAGCGACGGCTTTCTGAAGGGAAAAACAACGGTCAGCAAGGAAGGGAGGAAGCTGGATGAGATTACGAGCAAGGGAATTGAGCTGCTAATTTAGATTGAAGAATGGCCAAGGCCACGTTGGAATTACATATGTGAAGTCACTCTTTTGGCAATGGTCCCGCTTTTATACAACTACAAATGAAAGCTATGTAGGTATCTAAAGTACTCTGACGCTCAAAGCATGCAATTGCTGTGATCTATAGAACCTATGTGCAAAACTCCGATCCCTATCTGTCCTCTTAATTTCCATTCCTTCTATATCAATCTATCGTGATGAGCTCCTAGGGGAAGTCTTGCTAAATAACGCAGAAATATATATCAGTTTACATGTAGCCAGAGGCTATACTTCTATCAGCCAAATGTCCTACAGTCCATCATTTAGATGGCGTACTCTGGCTCTGGTGATGTGGAGTCAGAAGAGCTATCAATTGGAGAGTAAACTGGTGAGAACGGCTCGCTCTTGTGGTACACCCTGCTACCAAACTTCCAGACTTCGTCAATGGCAAGTCGGGGAGCCCCTTCCTCATCTTTCTCTTCAGAAAAGATGACAAGATCGGCGTCGGCACCAGCTTCCAACGAGCCCTTGATGCCCTGAAGGCCAAGCATCTCTGCTGGAGTGGATGTCACGGCTCTCAGAACATTTGGAATGCTCGTACCAGACCACTTGAGAAAATTGTTGGCACACTCGATCAAAGTAATGGAGCTGATATCACGTCGTTAGTACACAAGTCAATGTGGACCGCCGATCTGAGAAATCACTCACCTTCCTGCTATGCTGTCGGTCCCTTCAAGCGTGAGCACGAAGCCCTTCTTGATAATATGATGCTCCCCTTCGCCATTCGTCCACTTATACCGACCATCCGGTAGTCCAACCATATGCATAGCATCCGTGACGAGAATGAACCCGTCGGGATGGGCATTGTAGGCAATCTTGATGGTGTTCGGGTGCAAGTGTATTCCATCGGAGATAATCCCGAAGTAAGGGCGAGGCAAGCTCTCAGTAGTTCCCAACACACCAAAAATGCCTGGATTTCGGTGGTGGAGTGGCCGCATGGCATTGAACAGGTGAGTTATCATGGTGGCACCAGCAGCGACCGCAGCAGAGGCGTCTTCGTAAGTTGCTTCTGAGTGGCCTATTGAGTAAATGATCCCACGAGACTGGAGCTCGGGGATCAGCTGCGTCATGTTGCCCAGTTCCGGCGCGGCTGTGATCATCTTGACTGGTAGTGTACCTTGTGCTACCTCAGGATTGATATTCGCGGCGCCGTACATGTTTTCCAGATCTTTGACAGTTTGCGCCTGTCTCAGGACTTCGACGTTGTGAATGCCGTGCTTGCCAGGGTTGAGGAAGGGCCCTTCACAATGGGCGCCCAGAGACTCGGCGCCGTCCTCTGCTATCCTGCTGAACCCCGAGGGTCCCAGGTAAGGCAAGACTGCGTGGTAGAGATCACTTGTCTGACTAGTGACGGTCGGGACGTACGATGTAACGCCAGTCTGGACAAGTCGTCGGTTCAAGTCTCGCACTGACTTGCCGTACAATGACATGTCTGGGAGGTGGGTTGAAAAGTTGAGGCCGAAAGCTCCGTTGAGCTGGACATCGATGAGACCGGGAGAGACGATGCGACCTTGGAGGTTGATGGTCTGATCGGGCATGACAAAATCATCGTAGAACGCCACCTGGGTTTCCACGATCTTGCCAGTCACCGAACTGACCCATAGGTCCTCCTCTACGAGGGAATTGCCTTTCAGGACGCGGCAATTTGTGAATTTGGTGATGCCATTGCTTGAGGTGACGAGGGCAGGCATGGTTGTGACGATGGGGTTGTGTAAAGGATTGACTATGGTGGATATGTGGTATGGTATCGTCGCCAACAGGACCGCTCGTCCTTTCTCTGCTGATGGATGTGCTCCATGAACAAAGGGAAAACAAGATCGTGAGAAAAGAGACAATGCGTATACTTAAGCCAACCTACCTGTAGTTCTAACGTAGCACCTACTCCGCCGGTGGCACTCGAAGTGTCGCCGATAGCCTCCGAAGAAAGGCACTCGGTCATGCATCGAAAATTCCGGCATATGCCTTGTTCGCCCCGAGGAGAACAGATGATATGCTGACAGGTTGATGGAGCCTGAAGATCTGAGGCTACATGGAGCCTCATCATTGGGGGTACGTCAATGCAGAGTCATGCCCAAGGTATAAGGTAGTCCATGATAAAGCAACTGATTTGGTGGGGATGACCTCGCACAGTGCCAGCACAGTAAGCCAATGCCAGGTGATAGTGGACCACATGGACCAAGTCTCTGGCCGAAAGTAACGGAGTGGGTTATCTAGAAGCTAGAAATCCCACGCAGCTGGTATCTCATCTCTCTGAAACTTGACAGCTATGATGACGTCTGTTGCACAGCATGTGATGGCTGTTCCTGATAGGGTCTCAAGAAGCATCATTATCCTCTCCAATAGCCAGATGGGTCCATTGGAAGGAATCATTGGATTTGCTCGCTGCGTAATATTGCTCTACCTCGCAAAGGCAGAATCGCCCAAAAGAAGGACTCCGAATCAGGAGGACATTGGATGAATCTCACTGGACGTCCACACTGGATGTTCCTTGTTCACGATGGAGGGGCGAGGCGACGTTGAAGGTTTCCAAAGATACGTGTGGTTGAGAGTGGATGTTCAGAATGAAGACGATCGAAACTGGATGTAACGTTGGATGTCCTGGGTTTCGATTGATGGAACGAACCTTGGGAGAATTCGAACATGCTTCCCAGCGTGGCTTAGCGTGATCGGGATATTTATCGATTCCGGTGACCAATGAAACAATGGACTACCCTAACCCTACTGACCTCACCAAGACCGGCCAAGTGCAACAGCATCGGTGTGGCTGGCTGCAGCCTCCAGCAAGCCGAGCCGAATGCAGCTCGGCGAGTACTATGCTGACGTCGGCCCGCCAACTATTGTCTCTCTTTAGAGCCAAAATCAAAGCTCCGGCTACCCAGATACTAGACTGGCTGCGGTGTTCACATAATCATATATTGCAGTCGAAGCTGTCTCAAGTCGTGTCTGGTGTCTTTTCATCCTGGCGTCGGCTTCAATCTCGCGGCGTGAGGCAAGCTGCTTGTGCTTAAAGTTTCCTGACCACGATATTTGCGTCAAGTCCGGTTTCGAGAGCTGTCGATGCGCAATATCGGAATGTCAAACGAGAGCCTCAGCTAGCCAACAAGATGGCTAAGACTGAAGGGGACCTGGACCCACTATGGCATGACCTTGATTGGTACGTGACTTACACACAGACGACCACTTCTTGACCAGCACCTGGTACACTTTCGAGGCTGATACTGTATTCGCGATAGGGCTATTGGCCAGATGCTGTTGATGGGATGGGACGGCACCGCAGTCACACCACAGATACGTAGCCTCATCGAGGAGCATCATCTTGGCTCCATCATTCTCACGGCCAAGAACCTGAAGTGTAAACACATGCTCACCAGTTTCCTCAGTCTCAACCTGCTGTTGTGGATGCTAATTTGTTCCCCCAACCATAAGCCGCCCATGAGACAGCAAAGCTTGTCCAGGAACTGCAGACGATTGCCCATCAGGCAGGCCACCCTGTCCCGCTACTGATTGCCCTAGACCAGGAAAATGGCGGCGTCAATAGTCTCTTCGATGAGGACTATATCTGTCAGTTCCCGAGCGCTATGGGAGTTGCTGCCACGGGCAGCCTGGATCTGGCGTACAACATAGCAAAAGCGACCGCGAAAGAAGTTTCGGCTGTGGGAGTCAACCTCATTCTTGGGCCAGTGCTCGACGTCCTCACCAACGCTCGCTTCCAGCCAATTGGTGTCAGGAGCAGTGGCGACGATCCCCAGGAGGTCTCCCAGTACAGCATAGCCACCATCAATGGTTACAAGGACGCAGGTGTCTCGACATGTGGCAAGCATTTCCCCACCTACGGGAACTTGGACTTCAGAGGCTCGAGCCTAGATATCCCAATCATCACACAGACCCTTGAGGAACTCAGCCTTAGCGCCTTGGTCCCGTATAGAAGCACCATTGCAACTGGTAACCTAGACGCTGTCTTTGTTGGAGGCTGCGGCATTGCCTCTGCCAATATGAACGTATCACACGCGTGTCTCTCGGATCAGGTCGTCGATGACTTGCTGAGACAGGATCTAGGCTTCGAAGGCGTCGCCATTTCCGAGTGCCTTGAGATGGAGGCATTGTATCAAGAGATTGGCGTGAAAGGAGGCACCGTCATGGCAGTCGAAGCAGGATGTGACCTCATTCTACTGTGTAGAGACTTCAATGTAGGTTACCATCCACCTTTGGGCCGATCCAATATGACGAGACTCTCGCGGCTGGTTCCGCGTAATAGGACCATTAATCTGGAATATTTTCGCTGACAAGCAGTAGATTCAATTGGAGGGTATCGCTGGGCTCAAATTGGGAATAGAGAACGGCATCATTGGACGTGAGAGGATCATGACATCGTTGAGACGAGTCCTGCGAATGAAGTCAGGGTGCACTTCCTGGGCGCAGGCTCTCAACCCGCCGGGCATCTCTCTGCTGTCGCAGATGCATCCCTCACATCTCAAATTGTCCAACCAGGCCTATGAGAGCTCCATCACTGTTATGCGAGACAAGGAAAGACTTCTACCGCTGTCCCATTCGATGGGTCAGAGTGAAGAATTACTTCTGTTAACTCCGCTAGTCAAGCCTCTACCAGCATCAACGGCGACAAAGGCGATGGAGTCCAAGAACCACAAGGAAGGTGGGGGCCTCTCAATTCATGACAAATTTTTCCAGCGCGATAGGGGCGCTATCATGAGTGGCGAGGGTGTGTTCAGAGAACTCGGAAGGTCGATCACTCGTGCAAGAAACGGCAAAGTTCTCCACACATCATACACTGCGAATGGCGTGCGGCCTGTGCATGAGAATTTGATCAACAGGGCGTCAGTGATCATCATTGTCACGGCAGATGCCAATCGCAACCTTTACCAGTCTGGGTTCACCAAACACGTAGCGATGATGTGCTCGATGCTCCGTGCCAGCGGGCAGAAGAAATCTTTAGTCGTCGTTGCTGTCAGCTCGCCTTATGATTTCGCATTGGATAACAAGACAGTCGGAACATATGTCTGCACATTTGACTTCACAGAGACGGCGATGCAGGTAAGTCTTGATGACATGCAATGTTGATGGAGCTTTGAGGACTAATTTTCTCGGTATCTTAGGCGCTTATCAGGGCTCTTTTTGGCGAATTTACACCCAGAGGAACGCTGCCTGGTACGTTGAGGAAGAGCAAGAAGCTCGTAAAATCAAGGCAGCAGTGGCTGGTCGAAAACTACGAGAGCTTCAGAGACGCACGTGGTCTGAATGATCTCATCCGAGCTGTCTCAAGAGCGAGCGCGCCCAATCTTGACTTCCTGAAAACCACCTCCGCCTCATCTTTCGAGCTCTCCAATACCGAGGTCGAAGAGTCACATTTTGTTGTCCGAAATAGCAGCACAAAAGCTCTCTACGGATTCTGTGCGACGTACTATCTCAATGGCACTGGTTATATTGGAGGCCTACTTGTCGATCCAGCAAAGCGGAATGTTGCAATTGGCCGCTCGTTGCATCGGCGAGCACTGAGGGGTCTTTTACAAAAGCCCGGGATCAACAACGTTCAGTTAGGGACGTCTTTTCCCAGCATCTTTCTCGGCATTCCGGCGGACGACAGTGCATCTCTGAAACCATGGTTTGCCAGTAACGGGTGGGACGTCCAGTTCCCCCGTAGACTAAACAACATATTACTTACGGACACGGCTAAATGGGTTGCACCCGAAGGTTTGACACAAAGTATTGCACGTGCTGGCATCAATTTCGATCTCATACATGGACTCGAGAATGCAGACAATGTGCTCGGCCACATCGGGTTTCATTCAAACGTGCAAGTGCTTGAGCTCTACAAGCTTGCGCTACAGGAAGGCAAGGCCTGCGGAGTTGTGAGAGCGAAAAACAACCAAGGCGACATTCTTGGGACCATCATCATCTCAAGCCCGGAGAGTGCTCTGTCGCAAAAAGTACCCTGCTTACAAAGCACCACGCAGAATCAGCTTGTGGGTGGGATTGTTGCTCCCATAATCGCGCCGAGCGCGCACGCAACGATGGTGCTTCAAGGGTTGGCGTACATGAGCGTCCGACAGAACAAGGCTCATGGAGCCGCCAGAAGTGTGCTGAGCTGGGTCACAGATGATTTGCAGGCGCCGTTGCTGGCTATGGGGTTCCAAGTTCTGCAGTCATTTGAAGAGATCACGAACCCTGCAGATAACGTAAGTGCCCTGACTTGGTTTACCTCTCTATTGGCTAGCCCACATGAATTACTGACGCATATCAGTGGTCTGACCTGTCCTGAAGTTGGTATAGGCTGACAGTAGTTTGTCTGGTTTCCGAATCAAAAGGATGATGTCCTGGCAAAAGCCTCGTTGCGTGCCACGTTTATCAGCGGGTCAAATGTACTCTAACCGCCTCGGCCGTAGTCCTCATTCCAGGTGTTGTCACTTGCGGCCGTCTTGATCCAGCGGGATACTGAAAACGGCGATTTCTACTAGGTTTAAGGTTTAGTTGGATACCTAGGTATGCACGGACGCTTCCCAAGCCACTGGGACCAAGAAGAAAGGGTCTCCACTACCTGGACTGCAGTACAGACGGAATACTTGGGATTGCTGCTTGGGAGAGAAAGATTTCAAGTGGTGATCTGAACAATTTTGAGCAATAGTCTTGTGCACAGGCAATTGCATAATCAATTTGACAACTTCCGTAGTGGGCTGCTGAAGGATACACCTACGGACGCGTGCTATGGTATATATCATGGTAGGTACGAAGTACAGATGTAGTAATAGAGAAGACCAAATCCGGGGATTCCTTTCTGAAGCATGGGTAACCCATGCCATGCTCGTGGCGGGCATGATCCCCGCAATCTATTACGGGTCCAGGGCCATCAGAGGGGCAAGAGTGGTCAGAGTACGCCGAGCCAGGGCGCCGTTCAAGTGCCCGTATCTACTTGGGTACGGGTGCTCCGTACCTAGTACCATTGCAGTCTCTCGGGGTCTTACCTCAGCTGCCTTTTACACCTTAACTTAATCACCTGCGCTCCTCCGCTGTGGTCTACTGCAACGACGCCGACTCCGGCAGACTGCCAACCCCCCGAGAACTTGTCTGTCGAATGTCCCGGTCTGATTTCCTATCGTGATCGCATGGCGACAGCTCGAGGATGCAGACAACTTACAACTCAGCTCATGGAGCCGGGCCCGGACATCCAGGCGTCGCCGACTCCTCCCACGGTCTCGACTTGGGCGATTTGACAAATGGCGGCGTTGCCATGGACGTTTTCGACCAAGATCTGAACTTTGACGAGTCGCTCCTGTAAGAAGAACACCTTCCATGAATTCTCCCCTTCTTGAAAGCACAAAAGTGTGATTGAGGCAGACACGTGCGAGAACGGGACCCGGCCTGGATGGAGATGGACCACATGGCTGACCAAAGACTGTGTCTTTCCTTCTTGCAGTGACAGTGTGAGCGGACTTGCACCGCTTCCGTTCGTTCCACCTTACGACTTCGACAGCTTCAACACCTTTGAAGACCCTTTCGCTTATTCCACCCGCCCAGCCTACGATGTACCCGCCAACACCGAGCCCTTTCACAATGAGTCTCCGGAGCAGGAGGAGGAGGGCGTGGACAACAAGCTCCTTGGCTTCTCCGCTCCGATCTTTACTACCCAGCTCATCGACGACACAGGGAATTTTGCAGAGCCCAACATGAGCGCCGAACTATTGGGCATGTTCTTTGTCGCAGAGGATGTCTTTGGAGGCGAGAACACGGGGAGACCGCTGGAGCTCACGTGCTACCGGAGGAATCTATGGCAATGCTCAGGCCAGATCACTTTGCCCCGCCACCTCACCCATACAATGAACGACAAGGGACAGCAATTCCCAGTATTCGAGCTCGTTGCTTCCATTTCAGCCATGGAGTCAATTGAGGGCAAGCCCACCGAGATAATATCGATACCATGGAAGTCATCTGCGGGCGAGGACACCAAGTCACCGGCTGCGCCACCCAAAATACCTCTGGATCTTTCGGCAGGGCAAGAATTGGATCATGACCGGATCTCGCTTCCTGTGTCTTGGAAGAGGCTCCAATTCAAGCATGCCACAGCAAACAATGGTCGGCGCAAGGGCCTCCAGCAACATTACTTGGTGCAGATTAACCTGCTCACTAAGATGGAGAATGGCGAATTCATCAAGATTGCGGAAATACAGTCTGGGCCTGTCATTGTCAGGGGTCGAAGCCCGAGGAACTTCGACAGTCGTAAGGATGTATCTGCATCGGGCGACAAGAAGACTGACAGACGAGCTACGGTGTCCACGGCACTTGACACGCCGCCGATTCCAAAGACGGAGCCCGGCGCAGACCTGGGCCATAGTCTTCAGAGGTACCACTCATTACCAGAGGGTAATACGCAGGTACGAGCCCCGGGACGAAATCAACGCTCTAATATCTCCGCTGACTCCAATCAACAGCCACTCTCCAACGATTGGACAGCATCGCCATCGTTTGGACAGCAAAGCCCGCATCCAGCCAAGAAAGTCGCAGTTTCTCCTCATCCTAGCCGGCCTCCAGTACCAGCTTGGTCATCAGACACATCGATCAAATCTACAGGCACTTCTATGACCGCGGGGCCAATCACACCGCGGAATGACTCTTTTCAACGTCCAGCACCCTCAACTTTACCAATCAACCTGTCGCTTTCCGAAGACGAGCGCAGTCCCATCCGGTCTAAATCAGACTCCAAATCACCACATTTCTCAAAGATCACAGCTGCAAATCTGAATGCTGCACAAAACATTGACGACGATGAAGAGGAACTCTATGAGTATTTTCCATTGAGCCTCGATGACTGGTAAGTCGTCTCTTGCTTCGATTCAAAACATGACTTCCTTCGATTTTTTTTTCGATTTTTTTTTTTTTTACTGAGATTTACACTGCATCTAACATTTTGTATATAGGATGCCCCCAGTTGACGCTATATATCGACCTCATGTCGTTCATCATACCATCATACCTCCTGAACTCAAAGCCCAGCAGGTCCGAAGCAGGACGAAACGTTACTTTTCTTCAGACTAAGAGAAGCGTTGTCGCAGCCTTTGCTTCTGTTACGATATACGATGGCGTCGGAGTTCCTGCTTTTCTATACGCATGGCTTCTGACAGGCTCTAGGACTATGGGGACCGCTCCAAGGGGGGTCACGGTTAGGTTTCTGTTTTTTCGGCTTGGTTAGGTCTCTGGTTTGGTATACCCGATCGGTTCAGCGTGCAGACACGTTCCACCTCAAAGATATGATCTTTTATCTCGGAGGCAATTTGCTCGTCCTCCCAACGACAAAATTAGATTTGATTCATTGCACTTAATTCAACGAGGATCCCAAGCTCAGATGTAACAAGTGTAACAAGTACATGCGCATTCTGCCACTTTATATGTTTTTACTATATGTACTTGTCATGATGGGTATCATTTGTATCCCTCAGTTTGCTTTACCATCCTCTAAACAGGCCAAGGCGACCGCCGCTCCTAGCAGAGAACTTTCCTTGGCGCCGACGAGGCTGATTGTCCCAAGCTTGCCTTCGGCAGATGACAGAAGAGCGTTGATATAGTGTTGGCAGTTTTCTAGGTATTGCGGGTACTGTTCGATGACAGAACCGTTGAAAGCCACCACATGGTTGTCCATGTTCAATTCTTGGAGTGAGTTGACGGAGGGGTGTTGGCTCTCGGCTTCATTCTTGAACTCCCAGAGAGCGAACAAGGATGCTGCCACAATGGCACTTGAGCGGCGCGAAATATACGAAGCTAGGGTTCGCAGAGAGGCAATATCTACTGGTGTTGGTTCGATTGGAGACGGGTGGCGAGATTTGAAGAGCGTTACAGAGGGTTCCAATGATGTAGAGGTATCTCTGTAAGTGTGTAAGTCAGCAATTGACATTTTGAGATGCTTGGGCCCACAATGGTACGTACGCTTCTATGATTGACAACGTCTCAGTGTCAAGCGAATAGGGCAGCAACAAAGACGGCGGTACCACGCCCCCAAATAGGCCAGTGGTGTTTATGGCCTCTAGCAAAACCAACCTGCACACCTCGCCCAAGTAACACCCGCTGACGAGGTGCTCCAGTGGTTGGAAATTTGGCCTGAGATGCGATGCATTCAGAGCGACATCCCACCTCGTCAAAGGTAGAATGCCTTTCCCAAACATGCCTAGCTCGGTGTTGACTATCACATGGCTGGCTTTGTCAAACCAGCTTGCAGGACGTTCGCCAAACTTCTCTCGACCAATGGTCGGCACAGGTAGGTGCACTGCGATATTAACGCCAGTTCCGAGGATCAGACCAAAGCGGGTTGAGGAGTTCAGGTATGCTTCGGACAAGAGCGCCGCGGTCGAGTCATTGACAATGGCAGCCAATTCGACATGAATGCCTCGAGATTGACAAGCAGACTTGATGATGTCGCCTAGATCCTGGCCCAATAGGCCGTCAGAAGCCAAGAAGCCCTTCCCCATGCCCTGGAGTCTACCGCCTTTGTGAGAAATTTGCCTATAGACAGTCACATTAGTTATTCAGCCTAGTGATGTTGCAGTCGTTCCAGTAGAGCGAGACTCACTCGATAGGGAAGCTCCACGCCAGCCCCATGAGCAGGGGATGCGTCGGTGAGTTTTCTGCGCCCAGAGCCGACGAGACAGTGGCCACGATTTTTTGTGCCATCCAGTCAAAGAAGCTCATTCCAGCCAAGTTTTTTACTTCGCGACCGATTTTGAAGGAGTCTAGTCGCACAATGCGGCTTTCCCTTCCCACTGCCTCCCGGCCCTCGAGCTCCACGAGAGCAACTCGCAGTGTCGATCCTCCAACGTCGAGAGCGAGGTACTGCCCACGCTCCGATCGGCTCGGTAGCTGGTGGTTATATGAAGGCAGCATACATGCTGGGTTGTTAAGAAGACCCTCTCTGAATTGCGACTTCAGCTTCGAAGAGAACTCCTTGAGGGTATTGCCTTGGATGGGCTGGAGGAACAAGTCCTCCACCTCCCTGAGGAAGTCATCAGGACTCCGGCGTTCTTTGGAGACATCCAGTGTGACATTTGACGACGATTCGCATCCGGGATTCTTGATGAGATTGGGGCTGATCCAGAGCGTCAAAAGAGCCTGGATGAAGTTCTTTCCCCGGAGTAGAGACTTGACAGCCGCGATGAACACTTCTCGCAGAGTTGTCATGGCAGAGAAGAATGTATGCCTTGACGGGGAGGTGAAGGCCAAAGCGAAATGGGATGTAATCAAATCATGGGCGCCGACGACGTGTCGAGCGTCTGGTGAGATCTGGGTGTTTTTCATATAATTCACCTACACGCCGCCGTCAAGCAGTGATGGCCGGAAGTAAACAAGACGCTTTCCACAATGAGCGAGCTACAACTTCAATATATAAAAGTTGAGAGAGACGGGCTGATCGGACGGTGTGATTGGTTCCCCAAGTGTCCGAGTTTCTGCTGTTGCAGGTTGCGCTGTACGGTGCCCTTCGTATAGGTTAGGTCATGGTAGCATAAGGGGGGCCGCAGGTCAACACAAGGATGGTGTGGGTAAGGCAAGAAGGGAGCCACAATCTCGAGCAAATGCTACGAGACCAGTGGAACCAGGGAATGTGTACGAGAAGCATAGTTATGCAGGATGGTGCAGTGCAGTCTTGGGGGTTGATTTTCTTTAATGAATGCTGGTATCGGGCCGTACGAAAACAGCTGGACTTTCAGGAGGGCCAACCTACCAGCCATGAAGGGGAGGGCGGGCAAGATACAGCGAAAGACGAACCGTATGTTCACTAGCACACACAAAAGATTGGGACGTGGCTAGAGGGAGAGACCAGGCCTTGACGAACAACCGAATCGTGGAGGAGCGCTCAATGTCGGCGTGTCAAGGCTCACTATGGAGCCCAGGATGAAGGCTCCAAACAGTCTATCTCAATAACAAGGAATCTTGTGTAACCCAACACAGGACGACTCCAGTGATTGACTGGGACCCAGATGGACGCTGACAGGGGAACCAGTATGTGAGCTCGATACTTGGCAGAATGTAAAAGCCCTCATGTAGAGATTGGACGATGAAAATAATCCCCGATTGTCGTGGTGGACGCGTTGAGGAGCACGAGTCCGTGAGCAAAATGAAGTAACGTTGCGGTTTAGGAATGGCAACCGGCGGCAGATCGTCGGGTGGGTCGCACTCATCATGGACGTTGCCTCCAACGCTTCCCACAACAAAATGGCAAGAAATATGCAAAAGGAAAGCGACAATTCCGGGTCAAAATGGATCAGCGAAAGGTATCGTCAATATCTGATTTGCAGATGTCATACTTGTGACACAGGCAAAAGCGAAAAAACATGATGCACTCTGCTTCTCTCCTTTTAGTTGACGGATGCAAATTGTATGCGGCCAAGTTGATGTAACGTCAGAATCAAGGGTCCTTTCTGCTAGAGTACTATGGTACCTCTGTACATAGTACTGGAGTATTACTAAGTAGAAACCATGTCCGTTCTTAGTAAGCTGCTTCTCGGACAGGGGGGCCCCTTCTTCCACGAACAAAGAGTCTCGATCATTATAGTACAACGACAACTGACGATGATCAACACGCTGTCGAACTTAAAGGCTCACAAGTACCTACTTGCTATGTGCTGTGTAAGTCCACGAGAGATTCTTCAAGCATCCTAATAATTTGACCAAATCCTGTATTGATTCCGGGCTGACCTCGCAGCAGCGGTCGATTCTCTATCTAGAGCCTCTTTCATCTTGCCCCACCCGTCGCCGCTCCAAAACGGATGATCCGGTGCTACATAGTACTCAACAACGGCTGCCCAGCGTCCGCCCACGCTGGCACCAGGGTGGCCCCTTCGGCTTCTTTCATGACAAGCCTGGACAAGCCTGACAAGTCCCGGTAAATCGTGGTCCATGCTTCCCAAGATCGCCCGGGAATACAACGTCAACCTGAGGGAAGCTCGCCTAGATCTGGTCGGTAATGCACACTGTGGAGCACACCGTTCACGTCTGCAGAGTTCACACGGTGGAGCTCTTCCCGCACCATTATCATAGTGAACGTTCCATCGACTCCAGACCCAACATGAAGCACCCACGGGCAAAAGATCCCATCCATCATGCCCCTCACTGAGTGGTTCATGCTGTGTGGGCTATCTTGTAACAAGACGCGAATAATCTCCGGCCGATGATCGGTATTGACATGTGAGTGCATGACTGAGGTCATCATTGTAAGCTGTTTTGTGTCTCTTGGATTCTATGTGTCTGGTGTTTAACGAGACCTTCGTCTTTCGTTTTCCCCTCTCCCTCTCTCTCTCTCTCAGCACCTTCTTCACCCTACTACATTACACCCCCTCTAGCCTTTGCGAAAGTATCGCGAAATTCTCTGAAGTTGAGATTCTATACACTTCAGACTGACCCCCCCTTCGTATCAATTACGATCTTGCTTGTCCAAAAATCTCTCCTACCACAAAAGGCACTGTCAAGATGAGGCTGATCATCCGTGACGACTCCGACAAGGCTAGTACCTACGTCGCCAACTATATTGTGGAAAGAATCAAGCACTTTTCTCCAACAGCGTCTCATCCTTTTGTCTTGGGGCTTCCCACAGGATCCAGCCCACTTGGTGTTTACAAGGTTCTGGTAGAAAAGTACAAGGCGGGCGAGGTGAGTGTTACTCGAAAGCGTAACCACTGGGTGTTGAGACGAGACTGGGACTAACACACTAGTTGCCGTAGATCTCATTCGAGAATGTTATTACTTTCAACATGGTAAGCAACACTGTTTAGACCCTGACTCGGCGGCTCAGCAGATGTTGACTTCGGACAGGACGAGTACATCGGGATCCCCAGGGACCACCCGGAGAGCTATCACAGCTTCATGTGGAAGAACTTCTTTCAGCACGTCGACATCAACCCCAACAACGTGAATATCCTCAACGGCAACGCCCCCAACCTCGAGGCCGAGTGCGTAGACTACGAGGCCAGGATCAAGCGCGCAGGCGGCATTGACCTGTTCCTTGCCGGTATTGGAGAGGACGGCCACATTGCCTTCAATGAGCCCGGCTCAAGTCTCGCCTCAAGAACGCGTGTAAAGACACTAGCCTACGACACCATCCTGGCCAACTCGCGCTTCTTTGGAAATGACCTGGAGAAGGTGCCCAAAATGGCACTCACGGTCGGTGTACAAACGGTCCTCGAAGCTCGGGAGGTGGTTGTCATCATTCTCGGCGCACGCAAGGCGCTGGCCTTGCAGCGGTGCATTGAGCAGGGCGTGAATCACATGTGGACGCTGTCAAGCCTACAGCTACATCCACATCCCATGATTGTGTGTGACGAGGACGCGACTCTGGAGCTGCAAGTGAAGACAGTCAAGGTGAGAAAAGAAAAGCCAAATCGAAGCGTCCGCCCTCGAAACTAACCCGCCGCCTGCGAACAGTATTTCAAGTCTATAGAAAATGTCGCCCGCGACCAGGGCTTCGAGCAGATCCTCCCCTCCAGCATCCGTACTGGGCCAAACGTCAAGACCGTCCAGCCCATCATCGCACAGCCGGTGCCCACGACGGTTGTCGAAGAAGGCTCCCCCACCTCCCTCGAGTCTCCTGCTCCCACCATTCTGTCGCCCCAGCCCTTGACCTCGCGCTTCCTGCGCGCGAGCTCGCCAGCACGCGAGTATCCTGTGAGATCGGTGTCACCAGCAGATAGTATCGTGTTCGATAGGATGGCCGATCGTCTTCAACGGACCCCCAATCCCGAGGTGCAGATGGCGAAGCCGCTGGGAGTACACTGAGCTTTAACTTTTGATTCGCATAGGGAAATGTGAGATTGCAATTGGGTTGCATTGGTGTATGAGAGACTAAATTTACCCATGATGAGAATATCTGTTGCTGGCGTTCTTGTGTCGAAAACGACTTTGTTTTAAGTCCATCGCTTAGAACTCACACGAGTGGCAACATTCGCTTATTTTGTGGGACGTCAGAGGCTTTCCGTAGGCGCTTGCATTTGTACTATTACTGCTGCTCAAGTAAATTAGATTGTAAGCGTGGAATTATTTGCACATGATTTCTTCCGCTGGGATGACATTTCTTGGCGTCTAGGAGCGTTGGTCCGGGATATCATAAGAAGAATTTGGCTATGTAAGGTAGCTCCTAGATTATCGAAGTATGGTAAAAAGGCACCATAGAATGAAAGTCCATCTGGTATCTCCCTAAATCCCTACAAAAGCATATAGTACAAGATCCATGGTATCTGTTGTCCCTATCATTCACCAAGATAAAAAGACCGTTGCAAAATCCATGCGACGACTTGCCGCGTCCATTTCCAATTTCAATTTCCTCCACCTATTTTATTTAGTATCTGATCTGGATCTTTGATCCAGCAACCTGCTTTCCTCTCTCTGAATCAACACTGATGAGGCTGTCCCTCAGCGTGATCGTGTCGGACTCGCTCATGGCCGAGACGGTAGAAGTGACGGTGTTGGATCTCTGCAACTGCGGAACTTGCGGTACCGATGGCTGCTCAGCCCGAGGCGGTGATCTGGGCGACTTGCCGCCCAGACGCGCGGAGATGGATGAGAACCAGCCCGACGATTTTGGCGTGGTAGGCTGTGCCGTGGGCGTGCTGGGCGTCTTTGGCTCGCTGCTGCTTGGGACGGACAATGATGCGAGTTGGGTCCGCGGCGTAACATCCACGGGTGTGAACATCTGCTCTCCAAGCTCCTCAGCTGACAGTGCCTGCTGCTTCACAGGGGTTGAAGGACTCTCATAAGTCTTGGCCTCGAGCAGGATTGGTGCGGGCGACTCGGACGTGGGGGTGAACATCTCTTCGGCTAACTGATCAGCCTTGGAGATCTGGTTCGACGTCGACGCTGTCTCTGCGGTGGCAGAGAAAATCATCGGTGATGGCTCAAGTGGCCCATCAGCGGGTTCGGGCACATGCTCGGCAGGCTGGAATGACCCGGCAGCCCACTGCTCAGCAAACAGACGCTCTTGCTCAAGAGCCTCAATCTGCGCAAGGAGAGCAGGGTTCATTTCATACTGCTGCGCCGGGACAATCTCCTGAGCCTCTTCAACATGAGGCTCCGGCGCCGGCTCCGGCTCTGGAGTGGCGGCACGAGGGGGAGTTACCGTTCGCCTCAGGGAAGACATGGATGACTGCCTGCTGATGCTAAAGCTCCGACTGACGGGGGCTTTCTGGCTGGCATCTTCGAACATGGAGGCCATAGCCGTGATACGTCTGCCCTTTCCTTTGGCTACTGTGCTAGATTGTGTAGCGACTTGTTCAACCTCTTCGGGCACAGGGCTGGCAGTTGAGAAAGGCTCGATGACGGTCTTTGATGGAACAGCTGGGTGCACAGGCTTCCCAGCCCCAGAGCCAAAGAAAACAGGATGCACAGCGGCGACGTCCGCGGTGTAACCAATGGCAGCAGGGTGAATTATCGAGGCTTTAGAGACCAAAGACGAAGCAGCAAAGACTGGGTGCCTCCTGGAGGCGTCGAAAGTCACTGTGATGCTGTAACTCTTTGCAATAGCTTCAGTCAGGGCAGCAGACCAGTCTGAGGGAGACGCCTGGATCGTTGCCCTGCGAGCCGCGGGTTGATGAATAGGGTAGCTGGCAGCAATAGCCTGGTCGAGGGCCTGCAGCCATTGCTCGGGAGCTACAGGGGTGACTCTCGGTGCGCTGCTCGAGGTGTTGATCGCGGCCACAGGGTAGCTGGCTGCTACGGCTTCCTCGAGAGCCTTCCGCCACATCTCGGGTGTGGAGGCAATACGCAAAGTGTTGGGCGTCGAAGTACCAGAGGCATTTGCGGATGAGATCCAGTCCCGCTGAGTCGCCGACTTGTCGTCCGCAATCCATAGAGAGGTTGAGCTCAGCTTCTCGAGAGTCTTCTCCTCCAGTGGGCGAGGCTTTCGGTCGATCGCGATGGCAGCAGGTGCCATTGACGTTGTTTTGAAATCAGTTCGGGCCGACTTCGTGAATAGTCCAGAACCAGCAACGTCCTTGGGCGACGCAGGTGCAGACCAGAGCTGCCTCTGAGGGCTGCTTTTGATGAACAGCCAATTCGTCTCATTCTCAACAGGAACAGCGGACTTCCAGAGGGCTTTCGAAGTCAGGCGTTCCAGAGGCTTCACCTCGGGTGAACGAGGCTTTCGATTCATCACAACGGCAGCGGGTGCCCGAGATGTTGTCCTGAACTCGGTCCGACCTGACCTAGTGAACAGTCCGAACTCAGCAATTTCTTTTGGAGACGCAGGTGCGGACCAAAGCATCCTCTTGGGAGTAGAAGAAGCCTTCAAAGAAATCCAATTCTTCTCGCTCTTGATTTGCGGTATGGCAGCCCAGAGAGTCGTTGACATAAGGCGATCGAGAGACTTCATCTCAGGGGAACGGGCTTTGCGGCTGCCCTCAAGTGCGGCTGGAGCCTGCGAGGTGATTCTGTAATCGGAGCGAATGATCTTTGGATCGAAAAGTCCTGATGTGACTGCCTTGTTTGGTGAGGCGGGTGCAGACCAGAGCAGCCTCTTGGGCGAGCTAGGCCCAGCATTTGCAGACAGCCAGTTCCTTGGAGCCTGAACCCTCGCAGGAGATGCCCAGAGTGCAGTAGAAGTCAGGCGGTCGAGAGCTTGTCTAGCAGGAGACTGCGTCTTGCGGTCCATACCGACAGCAGCAGGTTCCTGCGCAGTGTTTCTGAAGTCCGTGCGACCAGACTTTGCAGAGAAAAGACCATCATCAAATATCTGCTTGGGGGACGCAGGAGGTGACCAGAGCATTTTGCTCACCTCCTTGACTTGGCGGGCAGCGTGTCTGGCGGGAGAGGTAGATCGAGTCACGGGTGCCGACGTGGGCTTTGGCGTCCAAGTCTTGGTTGGCACTGACACGTTCTCAGGCTCGGGGGCTGTCCATAAGTCAACGCTCTCAATGACTGCAGGCTCAGCCTGGCGAGGCTTTGCGCGAGCAGTGAGCTGCACACTGTTGTATTCAGAGAAGTTTTCCGGCTGTGGAAGGCCTACGCCATGCTGTCCCCGCTGTGGCTGCTCTTGGACTTTCCAAAGTGGTGAGCTGCTTCCAGATGCTTCAGGAGATGCCTCAATCTCAGTACTAGACAGCCCTGAGAACTCAGATCGTGATAGTGAGTCTTCTTGCGACGCTGTCTCTGACGAGCTTGGCTTTGTGGGCGAATCTGGCGGCGTCCACATTGGCGAATTAGAGGTGCTCGATTTGCGAGGCTGTTGGACCCAGAGGGTGTCACTTTCGACAGAGGCGGGCTGTTGAGAGAGACGAGGCTTGGCGCGAATGGTCTCGGACATCTCGTCGTAGCGGTGCCAGTCGTCTGGCTGGGGCAAGCCCTTTCCGTGAGAGCCACGCTCTTCCTCATCGTCCTCAAGGTCATCCTCCCACAGCGACTGTAGCTGTAGTGGTGGTAAGGGCGATGGCATCATTTGCAGACCCTCCATCTCCTCTTCTAGAGCGGCAAGAGTCTGTTGGGCCCTGGAATGGTGTTCGATATCTCGCTGCTCCTCTGACATGTACTGATCGACCAGAGAGTCGCCAGAGTCGCGAGAGTCACGGACATTGCCGAAGAAGCTGTCAGTAGATGGAACGTTGTTAGCCTTGAGCAAGCTTGCGATCTCGAACAGCGTAGTCTCATCAAAGCCATCATCACTCTCTGAGCCCATGCTGTCTGAGTCATCATCTTCCTCGTACTCATCAAAGAACGATGAAGAGTACTCTGCCTGCTCGATCTCCCGAGACCTAGACTCCAGAGTTCCCCTGACACCACCAGTCGCCATAGTACCTGGCATGGCCGTAAACGCTGGCCGCTGCTGCACGGATGGTACGTCAGACTTCTCGCCCCAGGGGAATTGGAAGATACCGAGCGTGTCGCGTTTGTCAGGCAGCGGTACGGGATCTTCAATGATATCAGGCAGAGCCGTAATCCTCTTGCTACGGCGAGGAGGCCTCTGTGTCAATGGGCGACCTGACACGGTCTGCGATCGTCGGATGCCTGGGTTATAAAAGTTGCGGACCTCCGGCGCGGGAGCAGATGCGGGAGTGGACATCTCCTCTGGCTCTTCGACCTCGACGGAAGAAACCCAAAGTTTCGAGGAGCTGGACGGCTTGTCAGTAACGGCCTTCTGCCAGAGCTGACTGCTTTCGATAGACAACTCTGAGCTTTCTTTCCTTTGCGCCGGGCGTACTGAGAGGCCGGGCAGAGGAGGTTCCACGACAGGAACATGATATGGCTTTTCTGGTCGCACCCACATCAGGCCGATTTGCTCCTTTTGTGGCTGCACCTTCGTCCAAAGGCTGTTTGCAATAGCCTGATTCTTGGCCTCCTCCTCCTTTGCCCTGCGTGCCAAGACTGCCGCAAGGTTGCGCCTGCTCTCGATCTCGGTCTCAGACTCATCTGAATCTGGGGGCGTTGGGCTGCCCAGATTAGATGAGAGAGCCAGGAAGTTCCTGCTGCGCGTGCGGTCGAGCTCACTGGCAGTGTGAATAAACTCTTGGTGCGCCGCTGCCAGCCTCTTCTGCCACAGACTTGCTCGGCTGCCGAAGGGCGCATCTCCGTCATTCGTGAACGAGATGACCGAAGACGCGATGCTTGCTTGGCGAGTGCGACGGTAAGCGCTGCGCTCAGCCGCCATGTTCGAGCGAGTCGAGGAGTTTCTAGACAGGCTCTGTTCCGAAGAAACGTCGGCTATGGCCGCGGAGGTGCGGCGCGACTCGGCCGTAGGTGACATGTCAAGTGTAGTCATTGAGTCCTGGGTAAAGCGGTTTTGCATACCGAGCCATCGGGACTCCTGTTGTCCCATCTCCGCTTCCAAATCGTTCAGAAGTGCTTGGCGACCTGGGCTCTCGACCGAGGCTCGGTCTAATTGCTCGTATTTTTTCAACTGTGCTTGAATCAACTGTAGAGCTTCTTCAGGTGAGGGCAATGGCGACGGCTCAGCAGCCTGTGCGATGGCGACTTGCTTGGCCTGTGTTGGTCGGTCGCTCAGGGCCAACGGTGTTGGTGGAGGACCTCTCTTGGAGCCCCTCTTATCGGAGTGCCCAGAGAAGCTCAGTGTCGTCTCGCCAACGCGACGATGCCATGGCCCTGAAGACCTAGTCGAAGTTGTCTCTTCCACAGGGCTGCCGTCATCAACAGGTGAATTTGAGCCGTCTTGAGCCTGTTGTATATCACGAGCTACAGAAGTATCAAGCATAATCGTCATTTCCTCACCGCTCGTTACAGCGGAAACGCCTCGGTTGTCAGGACTTGCGCGATCCAATCTGGTGACCTCGATCGCACGAGCTTGGTGAACAGCAAGTCCGACTTGCTGCACATGCCTTGGAGAGTAAATTGAACCAATGTTTGTGGCATCGTCTTCATAATCGGCAGTCGAGGCTGATCTGAGGTCTCCAAAGATTGGCAGAACTGGGGAGGAAGCTCTTTTTGCGCCATTTGGCCGCGAGCCGCGTTCCCCAGGACTATCCTGCTGTTGTTCTGCATCTGCTTCGTTGACAAGACCCCGGTAAGTGCCCATGGACACTTCTCTTTGCGTGCTCTGATCTTGTTCATCGAAGATGCTGCGTGTCCGCGCGGAGGTAGTGGTTCTCTTAGAATACCTATCTCTCATTTCGCGAGCCTCGTTGTCTGTCAAGGTAGCGGAATCATCCACGGACGAGGTGGGCACGTCCGGTACAGATGACCTGCGGTTACTTCTCTCGGGAGCCTGAAGTGCAGGGAAGAGAAAGTTGACCTTTTCGGAGTATGTCATGCTCTTTGTGTCATTAGGGTGAGGCCTTTCGTTCCTTGCTGACATTGGTGGTGGAGGAAGAGGAGGCAACGTTGTTGGGCTGCCTGGATTAGATTGAAGGATTGGTTTCCTCTGCATGAGGTTTCCAAGCGACCTAGACTTCTTGTGTCCTGTCGGAGGATAAAAGGCGTCACTATCCTCCTCGCTAGGCTTACGGGGGATAGGCCTTGGGCGGTGCACGACCGATGATGCGGTGTTTGGTGGTTCTGGCAAAGCTTTGACCTGGGGTACCAGTAGTGCTTGGTCTTGTAAAGTCTCAACATCGGGCATTATGACAGAAGGTAGAATGGCTTTGCTTCTCCGATCGTTGGCATCTTCCAGAACACTTGCGACAAAGTTCGGGTCGTTGTAGACGATGTCGTTGACAAACAAGACTGTCTCTTGTCTGCTCTTTCCGGATTCAGGCGGGGATGGTCTCCTGATCGACCTTGACCTCGGGTTCATCGGGAGACCTGCTGTTGGTCGACGCTGCAATGGAGTCTTCAATGGCTCAGCCACCGATTCAGGTGAAGCAGGTCTCTGTCTAGAGGGCCTGATCACAGGGTTTGGACCCGGCGCCGTCAATGGTTTGGGCACGAATCGGCCAGGAGATTTGCTTGGTACCGGTGGTGTCTCAGGTGCTGCCTGTAGCTCTACTGAAGATTTCGGTGAGGTTTGTCTTGGAGATCGTCTCCTGAGCTCATCGCCGGATGGTGACAACTGAGCTCCTGTAGCAGAACCAGTGGAAAGGGTCTCGCTATCTGGTCGAAGGGGCTCAGACACCGCAGCCGCAACCTCCTTGCGAATCGTCGAGGTGTTTTGCATCAACCCACGTTCCGGATTGGCGCTTAGCGGGTTGGCACTGAGCTCAGCCGGCGTATTTGATTCATTGTAGAATGCCATCATTGCCCTCCTGTCCTTATCCATCTGTGCTGCGGTCGCAAGATCCGTCGTTGCCATCTTGTCCAGTGGATTTGAGCCGCCTTGCTGAAGTACGGGGTTCGATATCGCCAATTTCCCTCCCACGGCAACTGACTTCGCTGGTCCCTTGCCTGAATCGAAGAACGCCCGCTTCGTTGGCTCCTGTGGGATTTGCCGGGGCGCAGTAGGCTTGTGGGGCTCCGTATTGGCTCTCATCGGAGGGAACAGGGCACCCTGAACTGGTAGCCCACCGACTCCCTGCTCTGATGATGCATTGGCGATGGTAGGTAGATTTTGCGAGAAGCGCTTGGTAAGTACCACGGGCTGTCCAGGTTGCGGTACCTCTCTCGGCTGCACAAAGGCAGTGAGCGAAGAGAGCTGCTCAGTCTTTAAATCCTCAAATCTGCTTGGGGGATAGTCATTTGAATTTGAGGTTGAAAGCGAACGGGCCGTTGTGATCATACGGGGCGAAGGAGCCTCAGGAAGCCTACGCTCTTGGTCCCTCTTTGAGTCCGGTGCCACAAGCGAGTCCGAAAATGCAATTACGATGACTGAAATGGTTAGCAAATAGGTCCGCAACATAGATCATGACAGGGACTCACTGATCAGAGCGGCGAGGCCGCCGCCCGGTATTGTGCTTCTGGTCAAGTAGTCACTACCAAGGACTCCCAAGGACATGGGAACACTAGTCTGTAGGTGATGTGTCAGTGATTATTGAACAAGCTGTGTACTGGGGTTGGAATTGTGACTTACCCCCGTCCATATCACCAAGCCAGCAAGAACGGCGATTACGGCCTTACCACGGTTCGACGCCTGGCCACCATCCTGCATCTTCCCGAAGACCCCAGCCGACATGGCCTGGCCGGCCAAGCCCACAATGATGACTGCGTCCACTATTACAGTGATGATGGCCACGATGAGGACCGACGATAGCGGCACACAAACGGTGTTGAATTCAGGCTTCGAGAGTCCAACAAAAACACCTCCCAGCACGAGGCGGATGGCTAATAAAACCTGAAGAATGTACTGTAGTGGCCCTGGCTTCATGCCATTGCTGATGACCCATAGTAAGTGTTGCTCGATCGAAAATCGCGCTAGTTGATCGAATAATGTCGTGAATATTACGCCAACCTGACAGGATGCCGTCGCGGTCGGGTCTATTAGAGTTGTTATAAAGTCGACTTGGGCCCACAGGGCCGCGCTGAGTAGAAATAAAACGAGGACCAGCCTCTTGCCGTCCCGAAAGATCGACGAGCCATGGCCCTTTACATTGAGGAACAAGCCCGCCGACGCCGCGTTGACAACGATGCCACTATGCCCCGAGTATTAGCAACAGTTAATGGTCCTCCATCCCTAAGCACAAATTCCACCGTGGGACGTTACTGACAATACGAAGGCGGCGATAAGGGCCGAGGTTGTTCCAGGAATCGCCATGAGGGCGACGCCAGGTGGCGAGGGACGTATGAAAGAAAGGCCAGCCCAGTCAATGGGAGAACAGAAGAAACGTTAGGAAGAATAAGCAGGTATCAACTTCATTATGCCGTGTTCATGCAGGTCATGGTACGTCACGACGACAACGTTCACGATGCTCTCGAACCTCCCATGATGGTGCAAAAGTTGTCAGTGGCAATGCTCTGGCAGAGAGAGTATGAAGACGAAAGGAGAGAGAGAATAGAGTCTGTCATCCCGGTTGCACAGGAATAGCACCTAGAACCCGAGGCAGGCGAAACTAGAAGCGGGACGCTTGTGGAGACAACCAAGAATGGTTCCAACACCAGCGACTATCCCGGGCTGCTGGGTGGGAGTTGGACGAATGGTGAGAACTTCTCAAACCGTCATGGGGCTATACAGCCAAATGGGATATCAAACCGTGAGGGCAGACGACAGGGGTCCAAACACCTGATTGGTGAATGAAGCTGTCAAACTCGATGGGCAGAGGCTTGATGCAAGGCTGCGGTGCCATCTGCGGGTAGCTGTTTCATGTGAAACTCAAGATGTCACAAAGTCTCGTGCCGTCATGACAAACTATGCCCGAGTGAGGATCGTCTGCCCTCTGAACTGCACGGCATACTGAGAGAGCGAGACTATCCACGGGCCGCCTTTACTCGTAGAACACGTTTTGTGTTAATCTGAAGTTGGACAGTTGTCGACACACGAGCGCCGCCCCAACCGTGGTGATTCTTGAGGTACAAGTACAACACAAGTTCCTGTCCGTGTGGCTAAACAAAACTGAGTTTAGATGCTGCCACGTTTTTTCCAAGTGACATGTAGATCCGGGAGCCAGCGAGTGGTGGCAACGCTAGAAGCGAGTGCACAATGCGTATGTGAATAGTTGCACAGAAGGCAAAGGTCATTCGAAGGACCCATGAAGAACAACATCATCATCAATAGTCACTGACGATTTGTCGGTGGCGTTTTCCTCTCATCTCAGAGGCTGGTGAAAAGAATCAGTGATGAATCACCAGTGCTGGGACGATGGACTTCGCATCTGCCGCAACCAGAGACATTGGACAACGGAAGAACAAAGACTGTCGAGATCATACGTTGGAAACCCGAGCAACCAAAGGTCAGCGGCGTGGAAGCATCCCATCTGAATTGTTTAGGATTCACGGCGACCAGCCGGATCTCGAGGCAATCTCTTCCAGGGCAAGAAGCGAGACTGATGAAGTAGCGAGTCATCTTCAGACGATATATTTAGGAATGCGGACGATCGTGGAAGACCTGAGCGCTCAGACGCAGTTGCAACAGAGGGTCGCATCCAGCACGATCCGCTGGTGAGGAAGATCCGCTGGTAGTCTGAATTCGGGCTGCCTTGGCGTGCTTGGCAAATTGGGCGCTCACATATACTCTCTCTTCCTCGCGTGGCCCTTTTCTCAACGGTGTCTTTGCGTAGCTACCATGTGGCATAGCGGTCTTTCATGCAGAGAGGGTCGAACACGGGCGAGAGAGAAGAAAAAGGTTTAGTGTGAGATCGAGGGGTGGCAGGATCTGAGACGTCGCTCCCACCTGAGCACGCGCGCTAGTCCCTGCGAAGCCAATACTGCGGGTCCCACCCCTCTAGGCTAGGGTCCAGGGCTGCGGCTCTGGTGCGGCTCTCAAACCTTGTTGTTCTCACATTGAATTGTCTGCTAAATAACATTTTGTCTGATCTTCCCTGATCGTTGGAACCTCCTACAGATCTTCAAGATCCGACTTTCATCCTCAGATTTTTGTTCGATCGCTTCAGAGCCCGGTCACTGTCCACACTAGATGCCAGTGGTTCGGGCTTTGAGATGGCTCTCCCGCCCTTATGTTGCCCACTATGGGGTTCACATAAGAATGACTTACCGAGATATAGCTACCCGATTTGAAGAGTGAACAGCCGTCTGTGGGATAACATCCCCCGGATAAGATCACCGGCGAAGCAAGCAAGATATATGTGGACCGAATAAGATGAGCCTACCGCTCACCATACTAGCCACCAAGAAGCCATCAAATGTTCCTCGTCTCCTCTTCCTGAGCCTCCGATGTACTGTTTGACGACATGACATCGGTCCTGCGTCCTGTTCTGCCCACATCAGTTCCAAATCTATCTACTATGTAGTACAGCTAGAGCTTGCTAGCAGTCCAGCATCCGGAGGCCTCGGGTCCATCTGCGGGTATTCGTAGCATCTCCAACCCCCCCCCCAACTCCGTTCCTTTTTTTGCCTTCGCCTCCTCGGTGTCAACAATATCTTAAGGCCAGTCGGATGTACTGCAACCAATCATCTTCAGTAATCCCAAAGAGTCCGAGGTCCATTCGAGAGACCCGATACGTGAGGCGAGCTTTGAAAGGAAGCACTCAGGTGGCCGTTTCACCCGCACCGCCTCGTGGACCAAGGCAGCCCGGAAGATCCGGACAACGCACTCCAATACCACAGGCCACTTTCATTGCAGCCGGCTTTCCCTTTCCATAATCGCCGTCCACAAACGGCCTCACTCGCCCGAGCGCGGGCCTCACCATCCAATTAGACTTCCGCCTACACGGCTCAGTGTCGGCCCGGAGTAAGCAACGAGTCACGATGATGTGTCAGAAGATAGAAAAAAACTCAGTACCATATGTGCCGGCATGAAGTGCCACTTAAAAAGCAAACGATTGCTGATGGCTTCGAAAGTGCATTTGATAGTATTGTATACGTATTGACGGTTTCTTTCTTTACTGAGAAAACCCATTGCGTAGCATTGATAGAGATTTTTCGTTGCCCTAGCTTGGAATTCAACAGGAGGTAAATCCACGCATTGGCGGCCCACGATTACATTGGAGGCGATCCATAACATACATCATCGATGTATAACATTTTCATCGACAAGCTCTGCGAACAACGTAGATCATGCTGCTGATAGCAGAGTTCCCGCCTGACCAGATTGCTGCCACCAATCTGCGCCAAAGAGGAGGAAGTGCGACTTGAATCGCAGTCCTTTCGGACCAGCTCTGAATCGTTGAGCATTGTTGCCAAAAATCCCGTGCATACAAAGAGGCAGGCATGGTGGCCATGGTGCATTTTTTGTGTGCAAGAGAATGTCCAACCGAGATGTTGCTGGCAGTGTCGGCGTGGACAGACGGCGGCAATAACCTGTGAGTGAATGGCGCCATTAATGCTTCTGATGGTGGGATCCCGGAGTAAGAAAAATTCGTGTTGGATATGGGCCGGGCGCGGCTTCAAACCGCCACAGTTCGGTTTCCCGATTCGCTCTTTTACATCAGCTCGTTCTATCACAACGCCTTAGAGGCCGCATCCCCCTCAGAAACCGCACAGCCGCTCACCAATTCTCCCACACTAGGTCTGGCAACACAGTCCTCATAATCTCCCAGTGACCCAGCGCGCTCTTCTCGTGAAACTTCTCTAATATGGAGGTGTCGTTCTTCCTCAACGTCTGGACCTCGCCCTCCGCTTTAAAGTCGCCATCAAATACCTCGTGCCTGGGCGGTAGGAAATGCTCGCGCGTGCGGCTTTGCAGCATATCCGCCGCGGTGACCTTACGGAATTTCAGGGGGCTTTCACTCTTGGTACAGTAGATGACCATATTGGTGAAATCACGCTTTTCTTTCTCAACAGCTTCGGCGTCGCGTGGGTTCTCACGGTAGATGCGACAGGATGGGAACACTTCGCGGATAGTTTGAACAACGATCTTGGGTGGGGGCAGCATCATGTCTCCGGCGTAGTTCTGAAGTCGAAGTCAGTCTCGTTCATGTGACAGGGCCATTTGGACTGGCAGCTTACAATAGCAACTACACCATTCGGTTTCAGCAGTGCGTCAAGGTTCTGAAGAAATTCCAGGGTAAACAGTGGGACTGGCTCAGCTCCACCAGTAAACACATCGTGGACTACATAGTCGAACTTGTTATCTGTCGTGTTGACGAGTTTGTCGGTGTAAGCTACAGCATCGGCGATGACGGGCGTGTGATTGGAGGGCAGCTGGAAGTATTTTGCTGCAAATTCATGCACAACAGGGTCGATCTCAACCACAGTAGTGTCAATACCATGTGCGACCAGCGCTGCAGGGAGGGTTCCGATTCCAAGTCCGCTATGAGAAATTTAGCTTTCAACAATTCGGAAGGCACAGGGGAGAGAGGCGACTTACATCACAAGGGCCTTAGCTTCCGCGTCGACAATGGGCTCTGGCGTCTCGATGAGCCGTACAGCCTCAAGCATAGTGAAGATACCGTAGATGGGTTCGGCAACCCTTTTGCCCTTATAGCGAGTCCACTCTCCACCCAAAAGACTGTGATCGGCTCTCATCACTCGATAGCCTGCCTCGAGGTTATCAGCTACAGAGATGTAGCCCGTCAAGGATTCTTTCCTCTCGAGCAACGACCAATTACTGGCCACCAAAGTGTTGTTTAGAGACTGAGTCGCCATTGGTGTCATGACATGGGTATTCAAGAAAGCCGTATGCAACAGTGCTGGAACAGCGAAGACCAGGTACTTGGAAGGGGCAAACAGAGCGTAGGATGCGCCGAGGATGGTCTCCAAGACGATGCGAGTCTGGAAGATGGACTGGCCAATGTGTTCTCCGAGATATATGCCCGAAGCAGACTCGATGAACTTGTAATAACCGTAAGAGACAATGCCCGGAGAAGCGTCACGGACGAAGCCGGGGAGGCGAGAAAGATCGGCACCTTCGAGGTAGTTGGCGGTGCAGGCCACCGACAGAATGACCAGGGGAACCACACTCAGGAGTTCAGTGATAAAGGGCCCCTGATACGCAGTCAAGGTAGCGCTGAGTTTAAAGAGGAAGAATTGGGTCACAGGAATGTAGAATGCCGCGATGGGTAGCAGGTACGCCAGCTTGAGAGGCACCAACCGGCCGAGGTGTAGGTTGCATGACCATCCGACAAAGACACCGCCCAAGATCACCTTATTGTGCCACAACGATACTGGTATTGAACCGTAGACAGGAGACAATGTCAGTTCTGAAAGATTTGCGGCGATGGCGGTCAAGGCGAGTAGGACGAGGGCCTTGAGATAGACGGCGGCCTGTTCTTGAACCCATCTCCCCCATGTTTCGTCGGCGGCCTTTTTCCTCAGGTCAAGAAGCTCTTTCTCGAATGACGCTTGTGAAAATGAAGAGTTCTGGTCTATCTCTGGCACCTCTGGCTTGGCTTTCCGGGTTGACCTTCGGGGAGGCATGGTGTTATGAGCACAAAGGGGGGGAAGGGTGTGAGCCCGGGACACACGGCCGGACCGTGAAATCTACACGATGCTAAGGGGAATCGCAAGAGATGAAGAAAATATACAAGTAGCCAAATATTCAACAATTAACGTCAAAATACAGGTCCAGCTGTTGTTGACACTGCAATGAATTCACATGAGAAGGTGAGAAGAATCACTATTGTGGTGGTGTGGTGGTATGGAATGGTGTGTTGTGTGAGGTCAGTCCGCAATCTGTTCTCAAACCAGCAGAGCTTCTCGAAACAAATGCAGGGTCTGGAGCTGAAGCTAGGGACCCCCTTGCCCCTGAGCTGTCCTTGGGCCCCACTTAGACGACTTGGGCGACTTCCAAAAGTTGCTGATGGCAGCTCGGGAAAGTGAGCCGAAAGAAGCCGCGGGAGTATGACGCATCTGGGAGAGGCCTTGGGAATGGAAACGCGGGGGAATTTGAGAAGCTTGAGTTGCTTTTACCCGCACAGGCCTTGACTAGTAGTTGGGAGCTTCCTTACCAATTGATCACTCTCTGAGATTTGACTCGCATCGTGGAACTTGACGCCTCGCCAAACAAGGCAAATACGACAAGATGGTTGCCATTGCTCAGGAACACCAACTGGTCGATTTCGGCCAGAAGAGCCTCTTCAGTGCGTGTGTCCCACTTGTGAATCGAATTGACCTCCACCAGACTCTGACCATTGCCTTTTCTCTCCAGTCTCTGCCGCGGCAATAGCCTTCAATCCAACTTTTTGGAAGTGAGTTGCTGCCGCGTTCTTGTTGTGCATGCCATGTCCCAAGGGAGACAGCCCGATTCGAAAGTATCTAACTGTTTTGTCCCTCCAGCATTGTCGCCCGACGAGAGTACCGGACTCGCTTCCTGACTAAAGCCTTTGGGGGCAACTCACAGGCAGCATGCTATGCTCTAGCCGCTACCATCTTCTCTCTCGGCATTGTGCGCGACCTTCTCTACGAGCGCGCCCTACGCCACCAGCCGCCCCATCCGCTCCTCGAGACCAACGCTGCGACGTACCTAGGCTATGCGCTGATTGCAGGCGGTAATGTTTTGGTACTGTCTTCAACATATGCCCTGGGAATCACGGGCACCTTTCTGGGCGACTACTGCGGCATTCTCATGGACGAGATGGTGACTGGGTTCCCCTTCAACATCTGCGACGCGCCCATGTACTACGGCTCTACCATGAGCTTCCTCGGCACGGCGTTGGTGTACAGTAGACCAGCTGGTATACTGCTGACTGCGTGGGTGCTGACAGTCTATCTGGTTGCTCTACAGTATGAGAACCCATTTACTGCGGGCATCTACGAGAAGCGGGCCAAGGAGAGGGCGGCAGGTGGGTCGACCAAAGACAAGAAAAAGCAGTGATTGCATATCATCAAAACTGGCCTAAAGACAGTTCGCCCTCTGACCGCTGGACACAGTTGGGTGATGTTGCTGTGTTGAGAGCGATGAGCATGTGTTTGTGTGTTTCTGTCTCTCCCTCTCTCTCTGTGTGTGTGTGTGTGTTGGCAACATGGCATGTGAAGAAAATCGAAATCGGGGTAATCGTGTACATTTTGGCCGGGTATAAGATTAGACTTGACAAGGTAGAAGAGTAAAATATTGGCGCATGTTGTTGGTCTGGTCAAATTCAATAACATGATGAGCTGGGCCCTTCAGACGCATAGTGTGTAGATGTTCTCAACCTCGTGTATGGGGTGGCACCAAGCCAGACTTCCCAGACTTCCAGGTGAGCGTATTAGTTCGAGAAAGGCTTTAGTGAAAGGCAACGACTAATCATCATCGCCACGAATGTCTGCACCTCTCATTATAAAGAGGTAACAAACGAGTACCACCAGATTTCGGTCTTGTGGCTGCCCAGGTGTGTGTAGACGAGATTCGCCAGGGCATTCGTTCCCATTGTCTAACCAAATCCCGGCCTTCGGGTACGTTCCAGGGCTTAGCCTGGTCAAGTCGGGCGGTCACGGCGGGTCGAGCCGAGCACAGCTTTTAGCAAGGGCGTGATGACGCTTTCTAGAATTCGACTTCAGTACAAACTATTACCTAAAATGTTTAAGCCCCCCAAGGTCCTCACAAAAATCAACATGACACACTGCTCGTTTGTTGCTGGAGCTGTCTGTTTGGTCAAAACCTACTCACATGGAGGTATCCATACACTCACAAGTGAACTCCCAACACCACCCGGATCAAAGTTCATAACGCAGAAAGCTTGTGCTCTCTCTCCCTTCACGGTTTGCTTGCGGCACCTTGCAGGGTGTTTTATTTTTCTCCCGGCCAAAAGGAAAGAGCATACATATCATGGAAGGAGTCATTCACGTCCACATGAAGCCTCTTTCTTGCCCATTTTGTAGTGATCCGCAGGTCCCAAAAGATTCTGGATTAATTCGGTGAATAGCGGTCATCATGGCCGACTCCTGTACGCTGTCACACGCGGCTACAAACATGGCTCTCCCTGGGTCCGATGGCAACCATGATGATGCTCCCAGGGCAAACACCTCGATAGATGCTCATCCAACTTCACCAAGCTCGTCACGGATATGGCAGAGAGGCTTGTCAAAGCTGAATCCTTTCGGCAAGGTAAGCCCATCTCGCCCGCGGTCAACAATACCTCGTTCTGCACCCACTCGACCAGGATCCATTCCTTCAGAAAAGGACAACGGAAGTCAAGACTGGACGCTGTCTCGAATTCGAAATGGTATCGTAACTTTTGGAAAGTTCATCGGGCCTGGGTTCATGGTCGCTGTAGCATATAGTGAGTTTTCCCTCCTCAAGACTTTCCAGTCTACCAGACTATCAACAGCATACTCTTTCATCATCGCAGCCAAGAACCGGTGCATATTATCCAGCCTGGCTATTCCCACCGGGGTCAAATTTCCCTTGGCAGTGTTCCTCTTCATGGAATCTGTGAGACTGAAAGAATACTGACTATCGAAACAGTTGACCCCGGCAATTATGCGACAGACATAGCAGCAGGCGCTTCCTATCGTTTCCGCCTCCTTTTCATGATTCTGCTCAGTAATTTGTTTGCAGTTTTTCTACAAAGTCTGTGCATCAAATTGGGCTCCGTCACTGGGCTAAATCTTGCTGAAGCTTGCCGGGCATTCCTTCCACGATGGCTGAACTACGCGCTATATGCAATGGCAGAGGTTGCTATCATCGCGACGGATATAGCAGAGGTACGATCGCTGTTTTCAAGTTTTCCATGTGCCTCAATCCAACTCCACGTTGGTCATGCCTGCATTCAGGAGGCTGGACTTTTGGACAGATCTCACTTTCCTGGTCGCGGCAATTCTCTACAAAGTATCTACATGGTGCTGATTCTACTATAGGTCATCGGCACTGCTATCGCTTTGAACCTACTCTCGAATGGTCGCTTGCCATTAGTCGCAGGCTGCGCCATATCTATTCTTGACACGCTCATCATCCTGCTCTTCTACAATCCATCCGGCTCTATGCGTGGACTTCGAGCCTTCGAGTTCTTCGTCATGGGCATTGTCGGAGCTGTCGTGATCTGTTTCTGTGTACAGTTGTCCCTTGTCGAAAATACCTCCGTTGGTGAAGTTTTCCGCGGATACCTACCGTCCAGTGCTATCACGGAGCAGAAGGGCCTATACCAAGCTTGTGGCATTCTGGGTGCGACTGTCATGCCGCACAGTCTATATCTGGGCTCAGGTATATGTCAGTCCCGGCTCAAGGAGTATGATATAAAAAAGGGCCTTCTCCCACCGTCAAGGTCGCCTTCATCAGCCAGTGTTGGGTCCGAAAAGAGCGTCTACATCCCTTCTCTTGCGGCGATACGGCATAGTCTCAAGTACTCAATCGGCGAGTTGACAGTCAGTCTCTGCACCTTCGCGCTTTTCATCAACTCTGCAATTCTTATCATTGCTGGCGCTTCACTCTACGGCAATGAGCAAGCTCAAGGCGAAGACATCTTTGCTATACACGACCTTCTCGCCCAAAGCCTAGGCCGAGGCGCTGGGATTCTCTTTGCCCTGGCACTCTTGCTCTCTGGAATCTCAGCAGGCATTGTTTGCACGATTACCGGACAGATGGTGAGCGAAGGGGCATTGAACCTCAAGATGCGTCCCTGGCTACGGCGTTTCATGACCCGGTCCATCAGCATCACGCCCAGCATTATTATCGCCGGCGCGGTGGGGAGACAAGGGCTCGATGCTGCTCTCAACGCCTCCCAGGTCGCACTCAGTGTCGTGTTGCCTTTCATTTCGGCGCCTTTGATTTATTTTACATGTATGGGTCGGTACATGAATGTCCGGACGGGGAGAGCACGGGCCGTGATGATGGGCGAAGATGAGAACGAAGGCGAGGGTGGCCCTGAATCTGATCACGTAGATTCATCGAGGGTGGCGGCGGGCAATCCGGATTCGGACGTGGAGAATGTTAAGATGGCCAACTCTATGCCCGTTGTCATAATCGCGGTGGTGGTCTGGTTGATCATAGCTGCGATGAATGTTGCGAACTTGGTGTTGTTAGGCCTGGGCAGAAATTAAAAGAAATCATGACTCAATATATAAGAACATGCCTTGAGTATCAGATTCGAAACACATCCATCCAGTGCTACTCTCCTATCCATATTTACCTTCGTTGCACGTTGTCACTAGTCCTCCGAGGTAGACATGATGCACTGAAAACTGCTGAAGAACGAACATATTTAGAGGTAGAAATCTTTCTATAAATACACTACAGGAGGTAGAGCTGTTTGTCTAGTTTCTAAAGAGTCGGTCCTGCCTGTCTAATGCTGCTTGCTCTGAGCCTCTACGTCGCTCATTTCGCTTTCCGTCCGTTGCTTGGGGTCGCCCGCCTTATTCCTCTTGAGACTCACCCAGTCCAGCCCAAGAACTGCGAAGAACGCAGCTGTGGCACACGCCACCGAAATGTAATATGTGTTCCTCAGACCAGCAAGGTACGCGGTAAGGACGGCATCGGTGTACTGCTCCATGCCCATCTGCTGCAGTATCTCTCTGACCTGCGATGCGCCCGAGTTGATAAAGATCTGCGGGTCCAAGTTTGGCACGGTCTTCTCCACGCCTTCGATGAGGCCGTTTTGGAAAACAGTCTGGGCGACTGCAATGAAAATGGCGCCTCCAAAGGAATTGAAGAATTGGACACATGCCGTCCCCACCGGAATGTCCTCTGCCGGTAGCACGTTCTGGACAACTAGCACGCCCAGCTGAAATCCGACGCCGATGCCTAGGCCGCAGAGTACTTGGTATCCCAGCCAGATCCGAATCGGTGAATCTAAGCCAAAAGTCGTGATCATGCCCGCTCCGACAGAGAACAAAACCATGCAAGGCAGGGCTACGGGGTTGTAGTAGCCGATGGCACTGATGAGACCTCCAGACACAATCGACATCAAGACTGTGGCGAGCAGCAATGGAAGCAGCTTGATGCCGGCCTCGACGGCGCTGTCGCCATTGACGGCTTGGAAATATAACGACAAGTAATAGATGAGCGGGAAAAAAGCGGCGCCGAAGAACACGCTGAAGAGCATGGCGCTCAGAACATTTCGGTTCTTGAAGAAGCGAGGTGGCAGCGTCGCCTCGTCACCTTTCCATATTTGGATTCCGATGAAAACAGCAGCGAGAGCAGCAAAGCCAACAAAGAGGCCAATAATTCGTGAATTGTTCCAGGCATAAGTTGATCCGCCCCATTGGAGAGCCAGGAGTAGGCAGATGACGGCTGGGATGAGGGTCGCGGTGCCAAGGAGATCCAATTTGAGGATCTTTTCGAGAAAAGTGCTGCCTTGTTCCTTCTGGCCTTTGATGTTGAGTAGAAAGAAGAGGAATACCATAGTGGCACCGCCAATGGGAAGATCTGAAGTAAGGTTAGCATGGCAATTGCCTGGATAAAAAACTGTGTGGCACAGCCCAGCACATTGCGGAGGACTTACTGATATAGAAACACCATCTCCAAGTGACATGATCCGTGAAAGCACCTCCCAGCAACGGACCAGCAACACTCGCAACACCCCACATAGCCCCGATGAGACCAAAAGCTGCAGGCCTCTGCCTGAGGGGAAGTGTGTATGCCAAAACAACAATGGCGCCGGAGAACAACCCCGCGGTGCCCATGCCAGCCACGGCTCGACCCACAATGAACGCCGTGGAGCTCGGAGCAAGGGCGCATAGTAGACTCCCAACTTCAAACACAAAGATGGCGATGAGGTAGATAGTCTTGACGGCAAAATTGTTGTACAGCTTGCCGTACAGTGGTTGGAGGGCGGTGGACGTGAGCAGGTACGCCGAGCCGTACCATCCAATATCTTTTGTGCTGTTGAACTGGGCCGTGATGGCGCCCAGGGCCGGGGCGATGATGGTCTGGTCGAGGGCGACGAGAAACACAGACATGCACAGGCAGGTGATGATGAGGACCCGGGCCAGGCCCTGGGGGTACACAACCTCACTTTCATGATCCGGCCCTTGCGCTGAGTGTTGCTCCGTGCCAAAGTCCAGTTTGGATCCGCTGTCTGCCGGATGGGACGCGGTGCGGTGGAGCTCTTTCTCCGCGTCCATCGCCGTATCTGGTGAGTGATGTGGCGTCTTTTCAGCCTCCATGGCCGAGGGTGAGGCCATTGCAGGGGCGGGCGTCGAGTGTCTTGATTGCCTCTTTCCGTTCTCTTTCTTGTCTGCTGTTCGTTCGATGTTCTTAGATTCCTGGCGGTGTAACACAACGTTGTCGCAAAGGATGTTGTGTAACACAAGGACAATGTCTTCAATACTGCTTATAATTCGAGTCTAGCAATGCAGGGAGCTGTAGTGACCATTCACGACATGACGATACTCTAGAATCATATACTCGCGGGATGAGAGTAAAACCAAAGATGACAAGAATTTTGTGCATGTCGCTGTGACAAAGAAACGCGCGATCTAGTAATGCCGATTATTCAACCCCCGGTGTCAAGATTGAGCCGTGTCCACGTCCAAGCCGGGATTATTTCCTGTGATACACGGGTGAATCGACCTGTCTCGAAAAGTCTTTGGCGTCATGTATTAGATCCGGACATTTGACGTGGAACCCCCGGGACCCCAGCGCTTTGGCATCTAGTGGTAGCTCTCGGTCTCGGCAAACCTTGCTTGTCCGGGTTTTCCTGACGAAATCTTCAAAGTGTTGCTTATGAAGCACAATGTTGACAAGCTGGAAAATATAGTTCCATCACATTTTCCAAGAGTTCCATGTCATTACCAATCTCAAAGTTGTCTCTCCCATCCCCCAACCAAGACCAAAAATAATAATAAGAAATCCAAAGGCGACCATCAATGTAGCTGCCTTACTCTTAGTACCGCACTAGGTACGTACCGAAGTTAAACCATGGTAGTAGCACAGAACGGCGCAACGCTTCTTTTTCTCTTTGTTATTTCGAGTCAAGGTGCCACACCCAAAGCGGGTCGCAGAACAAATCAACCTCCAAAGAAAAAGAAAGAAAAAGAAAACAAATTCAACAACGGTTGTTTTTGGCTACTTAGAGAGTAAGTTCACCATCCTATGAGGGAGGCTTAGTCTGATCCATGGATGTCTCTTTTCTTTTTAAACCTTCCAGTATTTATCTATCTAGTCGACAAGCCTCACTGGACCGCCTGGCTTCCTATTTCTTTAAAAAATCAGGGGAGGGAGAGATGCTAGTTTGCTAAGATGTAGCCATACGATTGAAGGCCGTTCGAAAAGGTTCGTGAAAGGCTGTGAAGATTATCAATGATAAATGAAAAATTAGCTACTGAATCAAAGGCTCCAAGGGCTAGTCAAAATTACGATGCTCTCTAGGCGATCGACTTGGATGGACCAAGCATCTGCTACTCTATCGATGAATCTTCTCACAAGTATCTTATGAGACATGTCTTTCTCATGCAATGCTGTCGGCTAGAGAAGTGTTGGTGACCTCAACCGTCATAAGTAGACTTTGATTCTAGAATCATAGTTGATAGGATGCCTAGATGGTTCAGTATCCTCCAGTATCGCGGCTGCTGTAGCCCACCTTTTGGGCCACGCCCAGAAACGGGCCTGCGGGTAACGATAACCGTGAGATTTTGAGTCCAAGCTCTGATCCCACTAGACGCGGTCTTGAGGTAGATGACTTGAATGAAAGATCCCGCAGATGCCATCCTCTGACCAGGCACTGAAACGCCTGGATGGAAAGTCAGACCTCTGGGCACCCCCATATCAACTTGCCCCAGCTGGCCTTCTAAAATACAGCTCTACCGAGCTCGACCCATATGTTAAGATTACAGATATTGGTGGTGGTAAGTTACCTATGTTATAATTTCTGCTCATGCCCAAGGGTCTATGCTGACCCATTTTTACCAGCAATTCATGTCGATGAGCCTCCGCCGGACAAAGTCGTCACACATACGGAGAACCGGGCGCCAGAGATCCATCTAGGGCTCTCAGCCTCCATTGGACCAGGTGTAGATATATGGAGTTTCGGTTGTTTGGCTTTCTTGGTCATCACTGGAGATTATCTTTTCATGCCTGGCTTTTTGGTTGGCTCTGAAGAGGCTGTCGGGGACATGCATCTCATCCAATTCTCCCAAGCCGTCGGACCTCTGCCCTAGAATATGTTCCGAGCTTGGGGGCGCGGTAAGTCGTATTTTGCACAGGATGGAAAAACCCGCCGAAGCGAAACGCTTGTCGATGGCGAAGATGGCACATGGGACTTCATGGACACGAATGATGATGACGATATTGACAGCAACAGCGAGAGCGGAGAAGAGGGAGAAGAGAAAGACGACGAGGAAGGTGGCGGAGGATTTTCTAATCGCCGGAATCAGGTTGAGCTGCTGGAGGCAGATCATTACGAAGGCGATGCTGGTTCCGGTATGTCGGGAGCATGGCCGTCTGTGTCGACTGCGACGGATGAAGAGGAGCCGCTAATTATCATGGCACCTTGTCGCTCGCTTGAGGAGAGATTTGCTGACAAAAAGCCACACGATGTTGACGGGGTGGAGGAACAGCAGATAGTCCACTTGTTGTGCTGGATATTCCAGTATGATCCTACAGCGCGACCTACTGCGGAGGAGATATTGAACCGTCCCTGGTTTCAGACTATGGGACAGGATGTGGTGCCCTAGGTGCCGTATTTGTAGTCCTTTCGGGGCAGCTAACTTGAAGAAAGGGAAAGGGATCGCAGCCGCTTGAGTACTTGAGTACCTGCAGAGGCACGAGAGGCCAGTCTAAATTTATAGGAAATCGATCTACCTGGACTTGTTTGTTAATTACTTAAGCTGGAACAACAAATAACATTGAGCAGAATATTGCAGACGCATAGACAGATAGTGTGAGCATGAACAGAAAAAGTGCTTCTCTATGCCCATGTAAATTGACGAAATCAGGTGCGTGGTGCACTCTATTGCATATCTATGAAGGCTTCAACAGCCATTCTCTCCCCCAAATTTCCCGACCCAAACAATGCTGTTGATTGTAGCTCCCCTTCAAATCTCGAGTCTCCATGCATGATAAGACTTCCTGGCCAATATCCAATGGCATAGGATGGCACAACCACCTTTGCCTGATCCTAGGTAGTCGATAACATAACCTTATTATACCGTAACTCCGTATGCACTGTTTACTTTATCTTCATCCCCACCAGTAATCGGAAGCTGTCTCTTGTCGTCTAATGTTTGACCAGCAGCTGTTTCTGTCCTTGTCAGCCGCCTCTAAGGCCACAACGCCTGCAAAAAGTCCTCGCTCCCCTTCGTCCCATATATCACACTCAAGTCGTCCCGGAAGTGCTCCGGTGCATTTGGGTATGCCTCTGTCATGTTCGCAGCCAAATGCCTCTTCAGCGCCACGCTCCACGAGAAACTCGAGTGCGCTACTCCTGCAAAATCCGACGCCTTCAGCAGCACCAGGTAGTCCACGGCCGCCTGCTGGTCCCACCGCAACGTTCTGAGCACCTCCACCTCCTCGGGCCCCAACACGTCAAACTTGCCCAACGCAGTCCAACCTCGTGCAGCCGCGTCTGCAACAAATCGCTGTGTCTCACCAACATCTCCCGAAGCCAGGTAGATGCCGTTGGGCTCTGACCGGCCGCTCTCGACCTGGGCGAGGTAGTCGGTCACCTGCGCTTCGTAGGTGGCATGCGTCCAGCCGTATTCGGCAGACCAAGTCGCGATAGCGTCCTTCTCTGTTCGGAGGTGGGCGCCGAAAAAGGCGCCCGGCAGCGTTGGCTGTGATAAGTCGAGCGAGGTGAAGGAGAATCGCTCTGCGAGGCCGTGTATAACACCCGTAGCGAGGAGACGGATATCTTTCCGCAGGTTGAGGATCGAGGAGAACGAGTTGGCAAAGGCCGCGCCGTCTGAGTAGATGGGGTAACTCATGTAGCAGCGGTCGATATTGACTACCATGGTGTTGTCGGTAGTGTCGCTGCCGGACTCAAGTGTCGCACTCTGCTGTGCGAGCCACTCGTTGAACTTCTCACGCCAAGCCGCTGGCTGCACCAGTCCCTCTCCAAGCAGAAAGTCCGCCTCTAGGTGTATCTGGTCCGGGTCAACCACAAAGTTGCGCTCTTGGACGGCATCCTCGAGCGTAGTATAGAGATGCATCTGTGGGCATGACACGCGCAAAGACTCCGCAAAATGCTCATCGTCGAACATGTAGCTAAACTCAGCAGTGTTGCTGGTCTTGTAATTTGAGATGTCATCGTCTCGTGTTACGATCCGCGGCGTGACCAGAGCAGCGCCGGCCAGGATGGCGAATCGCACACAGAGGAGTATCGAGTTGCGAAGGTTGCCGATTCCTCCGAACGACTTGTCACAGGTGAATACCAGCCTTGTATCCCAATTGGCGTCCCTGCAGACGGCTTTCAACTCTTCGTTCACGGGTGAGGTGTAGTAGAGGTCGTTGGCGTCGGCTACCTCATTGGGCGCTACCAGAGGGATCACCCATGTCTGGAGGATTGATTCTCTGGCACCGTAATGGAGGCGGAAGAACCAAATTGCGAATAGAGCAGCCGATGATAGAATTACCACGTCCCGTCTCTTAGCCATCGCGTGTATCTAGGTCGCGGTTGTTGGTGCAATTATCCTGAGAATACTTAGTAAAACTTGGGAGACTCAGATTAAAGGACCCGAGTAGGTGATGCCCAAGCTGTCCAGAATTCCTTTGGTGTACCAATGGTTATTTAAAGAACCAACAACTGTTCCAGGATTAATGGCCCCCAAGCCAAGTCCCAATGCTGACGAGGTGTCAGATCAGGAAATGCACTTGGTAGTCAGATTCATGAGCCCTACTGTCATTTTGGTTTGCTCTGTGCCGATATTCCTGAGGCCGCTCAATTGAGAACCAAATGCCGTTTGTAGGTTACGGCTTACGAGGTGAAGGATTGTAGGAGCGGCTAATAAGTACAGAGGTGCAGTTCGCACCCACCGTTCCTCAACTCCAAACCTGGGCAGGGTGTGAAGCTAATTATATCCCTGTGGGATGTTGGTTGATACTTTTCAGGGGATCGGGTAGGTATGAAGCCTCAGACACCCAGTGAACTGACTCACGTCCCACCATCCCAATCCCTGCTAGGCGCCCGCCTTGCCCTACACGCACCTAAAGGCTGGCGTTGATTTGGGTCCCAAATTCCGTCGGTACAAGGCTGCGCAAGTTTTAAGGTTCACAATCAAATAGACCAGAGCTTGGAAATACCATGTCCATTTGTTTTTGGCTTTAACCGTTGAGTAGCCGGTGGAACATGTCTCCGGGATACAATACAGGAACATCAAGCCACGCTGCACGTTTCTTTCGAGTTAATTTTGAGCTTACTTCTGATCTACAAACTACCTGCCACGCCTGCTATGCCCGCCTGACACGCCTACCCTCTCTCTGACTGAGCCAACTGGCTCTCCGGTCGAATCTGGTCTCAGGTTTTTTGTAGGGAGACGGTCATTGGCAGATCCCCATACGGTGCGGTGATGTTGGCAAAGTTACGATTGCTCTTGATAGTGGTGCCATCAACAATAGGCACAAATTTTCCCATAGAAGGGACGTAGCTTTGTAATTACACGAATATGGCCATGAAAACAAGTGAGTTGCAATCGAGTTTGGATCAGTAGTAAGCAGTGGCCGCCCGCCTCCCCGGCCGCCAACAACGGCGGTTTTCTTATATCTGAGAAATCCGCCATTCACCCGCAGGACACCAGATCGCCATTTCTCCAGTTCATTCAGCAGTTGTATTACTTAGGTAATAGTCTCCCACGAAGTTACATTTTCAAAATTGATTCTCACGATTAACACTGTGCACTTTTGTACCAGGCCGAATGAGGCCTATTTCCTGGCCTGGCAGAATGACGGCAGACTTGTCATGAGTGCTTGCAAGATACAACACCGAAAGGTGGTAATTCCGCCACCTAGGCAAGGATAAGCCAGCCATAAGAAGGAAGACCTTAGCGCCTCAAAGTTGTAGCTTCTGGCAGCCAAATGTAAAATTCAGCTTGGAAATGGTCATTCATTTCAGGCTCTTAGGTGCCATATTAGAAGCCATGAGCCCGGCTGGTCGTTAGGAAAGTAAGAAACAAATTATCATCTAAATAGTGTCTGCCTTTTGTCTGATGTACTGTCAGTCTGCCGCGCGGTTGGCTGCGCAAGTCGACTAAAACAGCCGCGCAGCGAGGCGCCCCAATGAGCGCTGTCAAGGGGCCAAAACATGTCCGCATTCCAAACCTACCTAGGTACGCAACACATCCATCTCACTACACGTCAATTCAACCACTCTCAGACTTGAATTTCTATATGGCCATTCGAATCTTCTAGCAGAATAGTCATTTCTTTAGTATTCGCTTTTCGCAGGGGACTGGAGGCGACTGCTTCAACGAGAGAACTGCCACCGCACACCGGCAATACTCCCCAGAGATCGCTTGTAACTCGTCGCCTACGCCAAGCTGCAGCCTGCCTCTGATCGAGGCCATTCTGCGTAATAATGGGCGTGCAAGCTGGAAATCTTTTCCAATACCGGCAAATATAGATGTAGCCAAGTGGACGTGGACCACTGCAGGCGGGACGTCCTCCCCTTTCTGCCGACAGTGCTAATAGTTCCACTCTGTTTACTTGATTGTAGCATTTGGCTGATGCGGTCTTTATTTCCATTTCGTCCATTGTAATAAACCTTGGCTTCAAAATCTGGTCCACAATGCTCCATGAGCCCCTGAGGTCAAGAGACGCTAAAATCCTCACCGTCGGGTGGTAATCTGATTGATTAAAATTCTTGGTTTATTGCTTGGCATCTGATGGCGAGTTATCTGATTGATTAGATCCTGTGAAATATGGCCCTCTTCCCGCCAAGATGTAGCCACAAGTGACTCGAGGTGAAAAACTCCTCAAGTGTAGCGTGCTCATCCCAATTCCGATCTTCGGATACACCATGACGTGGGTCGAGAGTATTTGCCCTACATAATGAGCGATGTCTGATTTAAAAAAGGTTACAATAGAGTCTCTTGCCGACTTGTAGCAATAACCTTTACGCTTCCTCGTGCTGTTTCTTTGCTCAGGATGCGAACCTCTATTGTGCCTGGTCTTTTGACCGTTGCGGGACGTCTTGTTTCTGCGGTTGCATACGACTATATCATTGTTGGTGGCGGTTCTGCTGGCATTATTGTGGCAGAAAGACTGGCCGAGACCCAGAAATCGGTGCTTCTGCTAGAGCGAGGTGGCCCATCCACTTTTGCAACCGGTGACAACAACACGCTCGCCTGGAACAGCAGTGTCACAGCCATCGATGTCCCGGCTTTGGGATATGTCCTGCGCGATACCAGCAATGGTGCCTTTTGCACCGACACAGCCTCCAATGCCGGCTGTGTGCTTGGTGGTAGCGGATCTGTCAATGCGCTGATCTTTGTGCCACCCCAGGAGTCTGATTTCGCGACGTGGCCTGAGGGTTGGAGATGGGAAGATGGAGTGAGGGACTCAGCTGCGGCATTGTACGAGAGAAACCCAGGCACCAGCCTCGCATCGAGCGACGGTCTTCGCTATGACTATTCCGTCTACGACATTTTTGGTGACTTCTTGGCTGGCAATGGCTGGACAGAGGTCGACGCCATCGAGCAGCCCAATGAGAAACACAATGTCTTCTCGTACCCTCCCTGGAACATCAAGGACTCTGTACGGGCTGGTCCGGTGAAGACATACCTCCCCCTCGCCAAGGCTTTTCGCAAGTTTGAGCTGAGGCTCCACACCAAGGTCGTGAGAATCACGAGAAACGGCACCATTGCTATTGGAGTTGAAGTCCAGAACGCAGACGGTTCACTCGAAGCTATTGCTCTGACCGGATCAACCGGCAAAGTTGTCCTCGCAGCTGGTTCGATGAGTACACCGCGAGTTCTCTTCAACAGTGGCATCGGACCCTATGAACAAATCGAGACGGTTGCCAACAGCAACATCACCAACATTACTTTGCCTCCTCGAGCGGACTGGATCAACCTTCCTGTCGGCTTGGGGGTGAAAGATCACCCCATGTTCTACATCAACCTCAACCTCAGCGACAGCTCAGCGAACAATGTCTCGGTATACAACCCACAACTCCCATCTAAAGATGAGACCTTCCAATACAACTCAGTCGGCGCAGGCGTGTTGGCCCAAGGCCCCCAACGTCTCAACTTCTGGAGCAGCCGCGAAAGCCCCGAGGACGGCGTGACGCGATTCTTTCAGGGGACTGTAGTTGCCGAGAAAGACAATACCATCCAGCTCAAGATATATCTGACGCGAGGCCTCACATCTACTGGTGTCCTGGGCATCAACGCAGAGGGAAACACCTACTTCCCAACGTGGCCATGGCTTACTGCCGCCGAGGACAAGACTGCCATCATATCATTCCTCAATGAGACTATTGCACTTCTCAAAACCAACAGTAAAGCATGGACATTGGCCGATTGGGTGACCGGCCAAGAGATTGTTAATGCCGAGATGCTTCTGGAAACGTATACGGCCGGCGCGCACTTTGTCAGCACAGCGAGGCTGGGGGATGTGGTTGATCTGAACACCAGAGTCATTGGGACAGAGAATGTGTTTGTAGTGGACGCGTCGATGCATTTCGATCTGCCCACGGGCAACACCAATGCTATGACTATGGTTGTGGCTGAACATGCGGCGAAGAAGATCATTGCCTTGGACAATCAAGATTAAGCAGGATCATCGATTAGGTACAATATCGAGGCAGGTTAGAAGCCATCTGATCGGATAGACGTATCTTTATTACAAGCCCTCAACAGCATGTGAGCCTGTTACCTCTATGTCATGTTAATCAGTATGGCCTCTTCCAGTAAGCTCGGATAACAATGGAATTCTCATTCTGCACCTAACGATCTAGATGTGTGGCGAAATGACGCACACCTGGCCTGCAAAAACAGATATCCGCCAAATGGATAGGTAACTTCGCAGGTTACCTTAGTTAGGTATTTAGGGAGTCAATTGACAGTTGTTATGAGTACTCCGATGTACTGTGCTAATTTCACGAATTTTTCATGTCCGAAAGTCAGATCACCCACTGTGCGTCACATCCTGAGGCCAGTTCTTCTCGAAAAAGTCCAACACCAGCTTATATCCCCTTGCATATTCAGCCTTGACCTTTGGATCAGACAAGTCGGCCCTTGCGGCCATGAATCCATGCACCTGGTCTGGAAATATTTCAACCTGATGAGGTGCTTTCAGCCGGTCCTGGACTTCCTTCACAGCTTCAGCAGGCTCCTCGCCTGAAGCAATCATTATGTACGGCACGGAGATCTTGTCAGCACCTGTAGGGTCGATCATGGCGGGATGGGGAGCCGCAGAAATGCTGAACGGGTTGTTGCGCGCCGATGTTGTCAATTCTACAACGTTCCCGCCCCAGCAGTACTGTATTTGTTTTATTAGTGTGATGCGAGCAGATTCCGCTGAGAAGTGATCCTTTCGGGCAGAGACCTACACCAATGAGGGCCCATGACTTGATTGTAGGATTTGCCTCTTGGAGAGCGCTCACATACTTTGGCAGGGCGGCTGCGACGTCGTGGGGTGCGTTCCTGCGAAACCACTCGCTGAGGTCTTTTTGCTTTTGCTTCGTGTCTGGGGGATACCTTATATCTCACACCGGTCAGCATGAGAGCGCAAGGAAGCATTTGGCTATCAGTTACGTGCAAGTGTGTACCTACCACTCGATAGGTACGGCGTTGCCGTTAAACCAGTCCGGCATGAACACTTTGTATTTTTGGTACCCGTTGAGGGCAAGGATGTCAGCTCCCTGAATTGTTTGGTCAAAGAATCCAAATATGTCATATATGGAGACGATGCCTTTCGTAGGCTCCTCAGTGCCAGTGATGTCTATTTTGATTCGTCAGATGAAGGCTTGAAAAGACCAGACATCACTTAGAAGGGCGACACACACAAGTCTTCATGCCTCCAATGTGGCTGTAAGAGCCTTTGGCTATGTATCCCGACGAATTCACCGCGGGAGTGTTGCAGCAGGCCTGGCTATGGCCATGAGTGGCTGACATGGTGGACTTGGCAGCGATGAAAGGCTTGTGTGGCTGACCCAGTGAGCGTACTGGAAAATTTGGATTGCTCTTCAAGCAGGAAGCTTGGTGAAGGCCGCACGTTCGAAGTGTTCTTCACATGCAAGGTGCACCTAGTAAAAGTGTCGTCCGATACAATGTGCCGGAACTGCTCCGGAACATCAAATCAGCTGTGCGACCACGGCCTGCAGGGCCGAGTCGAGAGAACCTCATCATCAACGTAGGTGTGTGATTCGGGTACCGTTGTGAGCATGTGGAGGACAAAGTTGCAAATCAGGTCCCTAAATGACTGTCACAAATATGTCACGTTAGCTTATTTGCTTGAGTCGCTCCTAAAATTCGGCTATTGAAATCATATATCCTGTACTAATGGCGCCTGTTTCGCAAGTGATAAATAAATAAAGAGAATGGGTCGCAGCACTACAGGCGGAAGGACTTGCAACTCATTTGAAGCGGATGTTCATCACACTTAGGCAGCGGAACTGATGAGCAACGCAGAGCCAAGTTATACTGGCACATGAGGCTAAGCTGCCATGTCATGCCACAAGCCGATTGGTGACACGGTTGAGATGTTCCTGAAGCGCTCCGGTTGCGACCCTCCGACCCTCCGATCCTCCGGCCGGGGACTAGCCTCCGCGGATTGACCGTCCGGCCGGGTTGGCGTCGGAGCGTCCGATCCTCAGCTTATGGCGGGCAGCTTTTGGAGGGTTCCGGGGGGAGGCTGACACGCTGTGACAGCCCTGCAGCTGAATCCCACTCTGTAGGTATGCTCGGATGAGATCGTAGCGAAATCTTACCACTTATTCCAAATCAAGCCCATTTGTATTATCATACCAACCTTCAGTCTGCTGCGTTTTGAGTGAATGGCGTGGCGAAAAAAGAAAAAAGTGCCCAAATTGACTCGACAAAAGCCTTGATGCCGAGGAATCAGCAGTGACATCACCTGACCAATGGTCTTACACGGATGGGCAGGGTTTGGCCCATTAGCGCTCTCCTTTCATACGCTACCCACGATACGTACATTATTGTCAGCTCTGTACACAGCTAATTTCACCTTCCCAAACATAATCAGATTTGAACCATACTGGATTTATCTCGATACGCAGGCGGCAGACACCCATCCAATGCCAATCTGATCTGCTGCGCCAGCGGCCTCGACGACCACCGCTGATGCTGAATCACCCCGCCCATGACGCCCAGTAGTTCTCCATGTCCAGCGCCAATGGGAAAGTATTCAGCATTCGATCGGCAACCTCTAGAGGCATTAGATCATAGGCGCCGATGCTGTGAGGATCCATGACATATTTGTAGGGGAAGGCATAGGTCGGAGAGCGGGCCACCATGGTGGTTTTGAAGCCAGCTTCGTGACAGTCCTTTATGACATCAAATGCAATATTGGCGGAGCCAATGACAGCCACGGACTGGATATGAATCACGTCAGAAGTTGAGGGCAGCTTTCGCGAGTGCTAGATGACGTGTTCGTATCTTTACTCCCTGCTCTTCCAATAGCTTCGTATTGGGGTATTGCGCGGAATGAAGACTGATGCCCGAATAAAGGCTCTTGTTTTCCATGGGCGGGAGGTTCGGCCGAGACGAGCCAAGTCCCCCGTCGCTTGCACCAGGTGCTTGCTTGTAACGGTTCTGCTTCCAGTGCGATTGGCAGTTCCGAGTCTAAAGGTCCACTTCTTGTCTTTCGAATCGTATGCAGTTGACTGTAAGGTTGTCGACGGAATGATATTGAGGTGGAAGTTGGCAGCACATTGCTCGAGATGCTCTGCCACTTCGTCCTTGGTGAAACGACGGGGGGGGGGAGCAATGCAGCTCCTTCGCATAGCCTAGATACAGATAGTTCACAAGTTGAATCAAGCTTCGTTATGGAGCACAAATCCGGGAAGCCACTGACGGGGAAAGGGCATCTCGCAGTTTGAGGTTAGTACGTGGAACTTGAGACTATGGAATCGACGTGACCAGTTCTCGCCAACCTTGGCATTTTGGTCTACAATGATGCTTTCGACGCCCAGTGCCTTCAACCGCGCTGCCGTCATGAGACCACTGTATTTTCATTAGAGGAAAGACTTCATGTTCGGGAAAGATGTAGCGACTTACGAGGTTCCAGTCCCACGATCAAAACGTCAGTCTCTATGGAGTCACTGGCGCCTAGGTCTCTCGCCGGAGAGGAAAGCAGCACCTCGTCTTCCGGGTGCTGGGTGATGTGCTAATTCCAAGTAGACAGGACCCATATCTTCCAGGTAGCATGCCCAGTCGAGGTGGATTTAGCGGGCAGCAAGACAATCTTCCCCGCGCAACTCAATGCTGGTGTGCTGGTGAGCTGGTTCGGAACGCAAGGCCGCAGTCAATGAACATCCGTTTGCACAACAGTCGGCTTCAAAAAGGAGAGGATCACATGTGAATCAATTCAGTGAAGCGTACCATGACGGGGCTCATCACCACGAAGTGCGGCTCGCCGGTAATTTCAAGTGGCCCTTCAATCCTGCGAAGGGAATTCGTAGGTAGCAGGACGTTAGCAATCGCTTTGGGCTGGAAGAATGCCCGCAAGTGGGAACTCAGAGCAACGATGTCTCGCCAGAATGCCTGGTCCTGGAAGAAACAGTCGGTCAACTTCTCAGTATCGTTGCTGATCAGCGCTACGTTCAGAGCCGCTAAAACCTCTCGAGCTCGGGCGATGGGCACGTTGCCCACCATCTCAGCAGGGTCAACAGTCCCGGGGGTAATTTTGGGTAAAGGCCTGTAGACATCTCGTCGAAGATCAGCTTTCGGTGGGTACTCTGCCCCTGGAGGGAATGCCTCGGAAAACAAGGGCATGGTGTTGACCAGACTGTGTTGATCCAGAGCAAGAGTTAAGGGCTGCGAGTCAATCAATCATTGCAGCGTCAAAGACGGTATATATCTGAGTTATGAACAGCAAGGTGGGAATGTCTTGAACGTACGCAGGATTTCAACGTGGGTCCAGCCTTTTCTGTAAATCAATCGCTGTCCACGGGTGGCTGTTGGCTCTGCCCCCAAAATTGCACATATGCATGTTGGGTATGCATCAATCTACTAACATGCGCATGCCCATTAGTGGCGCATCGCCGTTGGTGGCATATTGGTTCAAAGAGTCCAGCCGAATGATGCCTGGTTTACGGCGATTATGCTCTTTACATGCACAGATTTCACATTTGTGTTGATGCGGGCTTTCAGGCGAGGTCATCTAGCGCAAAGCTGGAGCCGGTGACGCGTGTCACTAGCACTCTGCTTTACAAGCCAACAACACTTGGATCATAGTCTTCACTCCTCGGGTCCCCGTAAAGCCCGCCCCACCGAGAATACCACTCTTCCTCGATGAATTCTCTCCCCACAGAGTCCCACCGTGAAGCATCCCACATAACGAAGCCGGCGCGCCTTAGAGGCTTGGTTGTATAGCTCCTCCCAATGAGATTGCTATATTTCCCCTGCCAGAAGAGGATCCAGGCCAACGGCGGCAATGCTGGGTCATCGCCCTCGAATGGCATCTTTTGCCGGTGGTCCTGGGCGAAGTCGTGGTGGGTATACCATCGTTCGCGTCGTTGAATCTGCTTGTCGTCCCAGGTGGCGTCGTCGATCCAATTTTCGATACCATCGTCGGCTTCCCCGCCTGCTACAATAGCACCGCGAATCATATCCGCTAGCTGGCAACGATCTTCCGTGTTCAAGACGTCAAATAAAATAGGGAGCCCATGACGGAGCAGGATATCTCGAGACCGCCGGTTGATATCTAGACTAGTCATTAGTAGTCAGCCTCTTCGTGAAGGTATAATATCAGGGGCTAGACTTGCGTCCGGTTTCCGTAATGAGCTGCAAGCGATCGTTGGTGTCCGTCATATCAATGTGATGGTACTTAGGATTCCGCTCCTCGTCCAGGTCCCAGGCTACGAGCTTGAATACGCCGCTGTAATTCTCTTTGGCGAACTCGTGGACACACAGAATCTCCTCGGCTTCCCAGGGTGGAAACATAGAGAGGATGCGCAAGCGCTCGACGTCGTCCTGGATCCTTCGCGACGAGCTGCCTTCTCCCCCGAATCCACATGCATTGCACAAGATCTGTAGACGATACATGGCGCGCTGTATACGCCGTATCTCGGTGGTGCTCAGTGATTGTGCTGTTGGCGATACTTCTGCTCCAGAAGGTATCGATCCCACCGCCCAGGCGGCGTACCTTTCGGTAAGGGGCTCGATATACGAGTTATAGAAACACACCATCCCTACGATATCTTCCAAGGGCAGCTGGGCTGCTAATGCAGCCTGATCGGCCCGCTTCTTCTCATACTCGCTGAGAAAGTCCCATAACATAGGCTCGTCCCGGCTCTGCTGGAAGGAAGGGGTTCCCGAAGAGTAAGCCGCGTAGGCGTCAGCGAGCACCCCCAGACGCTGGACCAGCCAGTATCGCAAAATAGGTAGGCGATCGACTATATAGACGCGGTGCAGCTGGGGCGAGGCGTGGACGAGCGCGCCTAGCGCCTCGAAGGTCGGTATATTGAATAGTATGAGTCGCTGGACCTCGGCGGGCAGACCCTCCAACGAGGACTGAGGTGCATATGATGCCGGGGACCCTAAACCCATAGCAGTCCCGGGTACAGCTACAGTAGTCTCGGGGCTGTCGTCTTGTGTACTAAGCGCCGCTAGGGAGAAGGCCATCTTCTCCAAGGGTGAAACCGATGCTGTGACCCAGTGATTTTTCAGCAAGGCTTCCAAAGGGGCATCTTAATTTGGTTGTTGTTGCTGCTGTATCTAGGTATTGTGCTTGGATCGGTGACTCGAATTCTAGCCAAATCTTGCGGAAGGGTTGCAAGATACTGAGGCGGATTAGGGTCGCAGAATGATGAGCGCCGAAGCAAGGATACGAATATGTCAACACTTGGTTGATCCCTCCAAGATGCGCTATCAATACAAGACCAATTAGGTACTGCACCACCGTTGGCGCATACAACACTGGCCTCGCAAAGCTGACTCGATAGTGTATAGTCACCGTGAAGAGGAGCGACAAACGGCAAAGCTAAGGGGAAAATCAAAAGCCCACTAACTTCTCATTGGTCTGTTTTCGCATGACCACAACTTAAAGCTTCTAAGAGAAAATGGCATTCGGATGCAACATCCATGGCGCTGTTGCCAAGGACTACTGCTTCGTCAAGAGAAACCGGTCGAAGTCGCAAGTCTTGAGACTGAGTGTGATATTCAGCAGAAAGTTATGCGGCCCGTTATTTCTTTGTCCACCTTTTGTTGAAGCAAAATGCCCTCAGCGGTCTCTGCAATTCCACATCAATTCCTAAGCGGCTGAGATGCTGTGTAACAGTTCGGCGTAGATTTCTAATACCTAGCTTTTATGATAATTTGCCCTGCAAATCTTCTCTGGGGTCCGAGAATCGTAATAAGACCAAGTTGTGTGGCATATTTGCCCAAATCAGCCTTGGCTGTGACTACCTAGGCAATTTATACTGCTTTCGTAAACGAAGCAAGTACAAGGGAAAATGGGAAACGGAAGAAACCAAGTCTAGAACGGGATTCTTCCCAGGAAAAAACCTCATGGTCGTGTGTTCGTCCGTTATGAGCATATTGGTTCTTATATACCGTAAGCACGTCTGGGCCACCTGCCTTTCCTCCATCCCCAAGGCATCGGGACCCGTTTCTTACTCCTCTTCCTGATAGAAAGCCATTCTTGTAACGGGCTGTGGTCCGACGGAAGGCCTCGTACTGATCGGAAGTGGTGTAAGCGAGTCACTACAGGCAGACAAGTGCTCCAGAGGTGATTCTACTATAGTTGGTTGTTCTGTGAGCAATCGATTAAGTAAATGCCCTACGATCTAATACTCGAACGGTTTCCAAAACTGCCAATATCAGCGTAACGAATGGTAGCATTCACTCCATTTTTAGATCCGTCAGCTTCGGAGGCTATGCCAGTGGCACAGTGCCGTGTTGTTGCACTACTAACAGAAGACTGCGACTGGACATCGCAAACCGATTCTAATCGTAGGGATCAGCATCTTGGTCCGCACAGGCTACTATGTTAATAAGGGCACGATATAGGTGTTGAGACCCAGCGTATAAAGGCCTTGCTTGAGGCCGCACGATTACGTGAGAAGCCGGCTAGAGAGAATCTTGGAAGGACACTGGCAGCATCGAGATGACATTGTGTCGTGGACAAGTATATAAGGATCTTTGCCAACTGCTCTTGTCGAGGGAATCATAGAGGGGAATGCCAGAACGTAACAAGTCATTCTGTGAGGATTCGCTTTGCTAAATTCTTCAATTTCTGCTATGACCATGACAAAACTTACTCGCAGCACTTGGCTGTGCACTGCCGTAGCCCTGCTGACTTTTACACCATCGGTCTTCGCAGTCATCGACAAATGGACGCCCGCAGGCTTCAACTGGTCTGCGAACGACCCAGGCCACCCAGACACTTGGAACGGTCTTTACCATAACCTGAGTGCCCCATCCGTGGCCGTAAGCAAGGAAGTCATGGTCTACGGTCAGATGCGCACAGCCCACGACGGTTCGACGTTGCTTGCCATTCCATTCTTCCTTGGCGTGGCCTGGCAGGTCTTCAACCTCGCCCTCACGGGCATTGGTCTCGCTGCCACCATCAAGGGCTGCATTCAGAACGAAGGCCAGGCGGCCAACCTGCTCTTCTGCGTCAACGGCCTCGTCAGCACCGTCATTGGCGTCGGCGGCATCGCCTCGGCCGCAAAGACCCTCGCCAAGAACCGCGGGTATCTCGGCGTCGCCGCCAACGCCTGGGACAATTCCGGGCTCGAGAACATTGCGCTCAACGTTTTCAACCGCCGCGACGTGCTGGAGACGATCGGCGCGCGCGAATTGACAAATCAAAAGGCCCACAATCATTTTGTCCACCGCGCGCTGTCGCAGCTGGCCGAAGAGGGCAGCAGCGTCGAGTTTGTGGGTTATGCGCCCGCAAATCACCGCCTCGCGCGGCGCGGCTCGACCGAACACCCGCTTGCGCCTATGTTCCGTTTTAAACACAACAAGTACGGCCGCATGGAGGTAACGTCGCGCGATACGGGCGACAACGGCATCCACTTCACCGTGTCCTACGAAGGCCACGACACGCACTTCGCGACCAGGGCGAAGCGTGATGAGTTCTATCAGCACGAGCGGCTCGATGGGTCAAGTGGGATCATGGAAGGCCGGTTCGACGGCGAGGCGTCTAGCGCGGATCCTGGGACAATCCAGTTCGATGCTGCGGGGGGCTTTGCGCAGATCGAATCGAGTGTCGATTGCGGCGTTGGGTCGGACTGGCGGGAGGGCAATGTTCTCTCGGTTCAGATGTATGACCAGGCCAACCAGGCGACCTTTGGATTTGCGTCGATTGGGATGTTCCCGGACAACAGTGTTGATTCTGGACTTGAGGGATTCCAGCCATCTGGCATGCCCTTGCCACAGTGCGGCACATGATTCTCTAGGCGCTTTGCATTGGTTACTAGGCCACAGTGTAGCTGAAAGATGCTAGGGAAGAGTGAGCCTGGAGATAGATGGGTTGGTTACTGGTTGGACGCGGAGCTGAAGGACGAGGGCAAAATGTTACTCTTTGGGTGACGGGGCGAATTTAGGCCCATTCCTGTCGTTACTACATGACCAATGCTGGTCTTACTTGCTTTCAGGCTACAAATCAAATTGACGTGCCAGGCGCGTGTAAAATAGGTACCTAGGCATTGCATCCCGATCTATAGTATTCAGCACATCTGACTAGTGTCGTTGAAATAGCGCGTCTATGGGTAAGCATGCATTTAGTTGAAACGCACCTAACGGTGGCCCAGTACCTGATAAGCGCCCAGCTGCGGCAACTGGTCAGCTATAGAACAACCATTAATAAAGCTTATTTGCAGCCTCGGTGGCTCTGGGGCCGCAAGCGTCACTTTCTTCAGCAACTGAGATCTATGTTGCTGCCTGCCTGGTTCCTCAATGCCGCATTACAAACGTCTCAGCTCTTCATATCTCCGCCAACTCATCCCCGCGATGAGTGAGAATATTGGAAATCATTGAAGCGTCGACGATAGAGATCAGCAAAAACTGTGCTCCTCAGCGCCTCTTATGCCCGCACTACAACGATGCCTCAAACGATTTATAGTCGACCATGTCCGACGTGGCTAAGCTTCATCACATGTGTGCCACTTTCGGTCACTGTTATTGTTCTGCTATTCACACTGGGAGTCCAATCACCGACCCCTTGGATCGTGCTGCTTGTCAATATCCTCGTATTGGCAGCCTTCTTTTCTATCGACCCTAGTTGCACGATCACGACCTCAAGGGAGATGCCAGATGGAACGACAGTCCACGTTCGAAGGCCACTGATTGGGTGCAAGAGGTGCGAGAGGAAATTTGGCGTTACAGGAGGGTATGAGGTCAGGGTCGATGGATATCGCTACGAGGAGGCATATGTGAGGATCTGAAAGAGGCAAACCAGTCGACGAGCTTCCGGAAGGATTAGCAAAGTGCGAAGAGATAGTTTGAGTTCATCAACAATAGCACTCCCTAATTACAAATGGAAAGCCTTCCATATAGATGTTGTTTTCTACTAAGGAAGCATCGAGACCGAAGACGAACGATCTATACTTGGATTTGATTGAGGCACATCTCGACTCCACTCAAGCAGCCTAGACCCCAGGTGTGTCGGGGAGTAGGCACATAGATGAGTGATATGAGCCATGTTAGGCCTTTGGGGTCCTTGCAATGCTCCCACTCTTTCCAGAACGCAGGTTCATCGCTAGCGTGATGTTGGCAGATAATCTGACGCAGACGCTGTAAGGTAGTATATACATATAACTAATGCGTGCAAAGCGCAGCAGATAAACGAGGCAACGAAGCCCTCGGCGACAAAACTGGAGAAGTCAAAGGTCTGTCTGGGTGAGGCTGCCGTTGGGTCATGAAACTTCTGCAGTCTTAGCTAAAGAAAGTGCCGATATAGTGCTGCTCTTTTGACGGGATAATTTCTGGAGTGGGATAGAGTCGAGGCGAGACCTGAGGGAGGGAATAAATTAGATTGCAAGCGGACAACTCTGTCCCGGGCAAAGAAAAAGCGCGAAAAGCGAAAAGCGCTACAATTCACGCAGACTCTCCACGCTACAGTCCAGACAATTATGTTTACACGTCAGCTTGACCAATTGAAGAGAGCCAGAGGAATTGGAACAGCCCGAGGACATGCTCAGCTCGCCCGGTCAGACGAAAGTAGCAGCCCAAACATCCATGGCCCGAACTCCCTTCCGGCCTCCCTTCACACCCTCCAAGCTCGCCTCACACGCATCCCGAGACGCAAGAACTACCGCCCGCTCCCTCTCATCACTCACTTTCTCCTGTACTTCCCTTTCAAAAGCGGAAGAGAGACAAGCAGAGACTTCCCATTGTCCATCCAACAGTCCCTCCTCACCCTGTACGCGGGTCTCACTCTCCAGCTGCCACCCGGCAGCCAGGGCCAGCTCGGTAAGCCGCTTTGGTCCCAGCACCGTACGGATATTCGAGACGCTGCCCGAGGGCTTACGGCACTCCAGCGCCGCCTGGGTGAGCGCAGCTAAGACGTGAGGCTGCGCAGCGGGATGCGTCGCTACCAACGACCATTCAGCAAGGAGGAGTCGCTTGCTGTGCTGCTTTATGGCACGGAAGGTGGAGAGTATGAGCGAGGGTGAGATGAAGTACCACAGGCAGTGGGCGAGTACTGTTGCGTCAAAGGCCTTCTCTTCGCCGGTGGGTGGCGAGGAGGTGGAAGAGAGGGATGGAAGGGAGGAGAGGTAGTCCAGGGGCGATTGTTGGACCCAGGTAATCCGCCCACCCAACGGGCCTTGCGATATGTGGCTCTGTGCCTGGCCGAGGGTATACGGGGCACCTGCGGGAATCATCAGACGTCTGCTTCCCGCTCGCACCTCCAAGGGCAGGCAGCAGGCTTGAGAGGGAAGCTGAAATGACTCACCATAATCCAGTTCCGCCGGGTCGACCGCCACCACCCTCCCCTGCTCACCCACAGCATGGGCAAGGACAGTCGTGCAGTCTCCTTGTCCACATCCAATTTCCAGTACCTTGGAGCCAGTGGGAATGTCCCATTGCTTCAGGAGCTCCAGACGGTGAAGTGTTTGGGAGTGCTGAATGTCGAGGTGGGCAGGCTCGTCGTGTAGCGAGAGACGGGCGATAGATGCAGCGTCGATTTGAGTGGACATGTTGTCTCCAAAGGCGTTGGGCGTACGACGGCTGAGTGGGTTCTGAATAGCTAGGTGATGGAAATCAGAATTATGGCCTTTACTGAAGCTACTGAAGAGCTACAGATGGAATATCTTGTAGTTTCGGACTCGGAGGGTTAGCCGGAAGGACTCTTACAAGCTGCCGTAAGATCAAGATGGGGGCAAGCTGATGCCTAACCACCCCGCCTTTGAGATCAACCCTACCTCGAGACAACAGCCCCCGAAATACCTTTTTTGTATATGATTCTTGAATTCAGACATGTCCTAAAAACTTTAACATTGTTGGAGAAGGTCCATAGACAGATTATCTGGAACGTAAATCTATGTTCCACATTGAATACCTTGGCGGTAGAAAAAAAATTACCTTTCAAGACTAAGAGTGTATTTATAATAATGCTTTTGAAACAAGAAAACTTGCATCAATTCATGTAGAATATCATTATATACTATACATTCCTTGAACAATTTCGTATGTACAAGCTATAGAACTCTCTTCTCAGCTCTTGCAAGTTTGGCTTTCACCCCTTGGGAGACAACTCTCCGCGATGGTCTCAAGGTTCAGGCGAAAACATCGGCCGGTCGACTGATTCTTAGGTAGAAAGAGCACAAAGGTGCCGAGTCCATCTGCTACGACTGACAGCAAATAGAGCGGCATACTTGCGTATTCATCTACAAAAGTAAACCCAATAGATTGAGCCATCGTCATATCAGGCAAGTCACTGCTGCCCTCATCTTCCGCAATCGAGATCTTACTCTCATCAGACACCCGCTGATACACAACAAGCCGCCCTTCGATTGAAACATGACCTCTGTGAACGCGACCAAATCGGCTATGATCAGTGAATTCCAAGTGATCACCAACCAGTCTGATGTGAGGGAGACAGAGGGATAATATGCCGCATTGTTCTGCTTCGAAATGTTTAAATTCAGACATACGTACGTGCTCGAAAGCTATATCAGCAGAAAAGCCATTTGATGCTGTGGGTATAGTTTGCAATTGAGTGCAAGTTTCCTGGTCGACGACTATTCTTGAGAGATGTTTGAATCCAACGCAGCGACGAGGATCAGTTGTAATTTTTTAGAACCACTCTGAAGTAAGCTGTGGACATCGACTTGAGAAACACCTAGGTCTGCTTCTCGGTCCCTTGCACACATGAGGCGTAGCCTTGTCAAGGGGACACGCAATCGATGCTATAAGGCTTGAGTTGCTGAAGATGCAATGCTGGTGATTGTGCCTGCGGGCAGTATCGAACACGATGTGCTTCCGACAAGCTTGCGAATGCACGAACACGCAAGCAGTCTTCTGTTTCCAGCGATACACAGTCTCCCTCAACGGAGTGATATAGTGGATATCACAGCGTTGGTCCGCACAATTGAATTGCCCGTGATGCGCCATGCAGAAGCACGAGACCAAGGACGAGGCGAAGTATTCTTTCGGTAGCCCGCCATCGTAGCAATCATCCGCCCTGGCGAAGCTTGGCCAGCGCAGCGGCAATGCCATCCCCGACCTCGTCGTCTTTCCTACTGGGTACGGTTTTACTTGAAGAAGGCTCTTCTCCTTCCACACCTCGAGCCCGTGCCTCGCCTTGACTCCTAGACGCTGCGATCCCAGCCATCTCCCTCAATGGAACACGCCCAAGCGGTAACGCCTCAGCAAGGTTCCTCCGCCCACCCTTTTCTCCAGGCTCCAACCCCCTCTTGGCCGCCTTCTTCACTCTGAAGGGCTCGTCCACGGCGTTACACCAGGATTTGACCTTCTTCTCACCCCATCCACCAATCACCCCAATCGTCTCCGGGTCCGCATTGATGGCGTTTCGCAAGCTTCCAAACGTACTAACCAAGGCAACAGCATCGGCTTTGTTGACAGCGCGCGGGACTGTGACAAATTCAACGAGCTTTTCCGCGTAGGAGGTGGCCTGGGCGCCACGGATGGCGGCAAAGTTGGCGTGCTCGTAGGACTTGTACAGCTCGAGATATCGTGCAGCCTCGGCGGCGGACCAGCAGAGGATGAGAGTCACATTGTTGACGAGGCTAGTCTTGGACAGCTCGCGTAGGGAGTCTTCGTGGTTTGGAATGTCAACCATTGTTAGAAGAACGCGCAGGTTGTAGCGGCCTTGGAGGTTGCGGATGCGGGTATAGATGTATTCGGGGTGGAGGCGGTGGTACTTCAGGCTGGTGTATAGCAGACTCGTCAGTATTACTCTCGTTCGTAGCGAAAATGAGAGCAAGCTACTTGCCTCAAAAACAATGCGCAGGTGGTGAGTCCCAGGCCATAGTCAGCGGGTATGTCGCTGTACTCCCACGCCACAGACTTGAGGCACGCAATCACCGGATTCCCCTTCTGGCGCGGTGACACCAGGATCGATGAGCCCGCTGACCGTTGCGGCAAGGCCTGCGGCGTGGGCTGCTTGACGCCGGGATTACTAGCATTGTTCGGAGGAGGCCTGTCCAGCCTCTGTGGCACAGGCTGTTGGATCTTCTGCGGGGTGGGCTGTTGCACGCGATTCGGACCGGATGCTGGACGCGGTCGTGAAGAGCCGCCGGCCGCGTTGCCGGACGGTTCCGAAGCGGCCAGGGCGGAGAGGAAGGCATCGTCGGCTCCAAAGTCGTCGTCCATGTTTGAGGAGCTCAGGGTGTCAACTGGTCGGCAGCCATGGAATTTGGTTGCACCGAGCTGACGAGCTGTTGAGGCTAGCCGCTAGGCCCGATAGGTTGCAATGTCTGTTGAAGGAGTGGTCGCACGCTGCAACATTAACCGCGTCTCAAGAAAGTTGGCGGATGGCGATGACGTTGATACCTGTACTGTGGAGCAGGATGAGCTGATCGGCAGGGACTGTGCAGAAGCTTAAATTTATGTACAAGATCCATGTCTTACAAAAAAAAGAACTTGGACAAGAGAAACTATATTTTCCATTGGCCAATCTCGCACAGGCTCCCTCTTTGCAAGGAATCCCATTGGTATATTCTCCGAGCAGAATTGAAAGTGCTTGTGGTCTTTATTGTGTGGATTGAATCGTCCTTGTGGGTGTGAAATATGCGATCAGAGACAGTTGATGAATTTACACTAGTTGAATCTGAGCCAGAATCCCTTAATTTTTTGGCAAAGCCTTTCGAAAAATCTTGTGTCCCAAAATACCCAGGCTTTCTATGCCGAACGCCAACGCTATCCGTATTAATCCTTTAGAGGATGATAAATGAAAGGAGATATGGTGAAAATTCGTGACCAACACCTTCACCCATGCCAAAACTAATCCAAATCCACCGTCTGAAGGTCTTCCACCTCGCCCTCCTTAGGCACATATACTGTCTTAGCACCAGCCTCAACCAAACCCTCATGAACTCGATATAGCGCCCTCAACCACACGTCAAACATGTCCTGCAGCGCATGCGCCTCGCCGCTCGGCAAGTGCATATTTGAGACCTGTTCTCGCAACTTCTCGTATGCCTCGATCATCAGCCACGTCTGCAGCGACGGCACGTCCGCGGCACCTGGCTGATGCCTATTGTTACGCCGCAGGGACCCGGACAGCTCCTTTGTGAGAAGCTCCATCGTGATCTGCAAGCTGAGCGCGTCAGCGCGCGGCGGCGGGCTCCACGGAGACGAACAGTCCTCGTCCTCGAGGATCGGCGACAGCGCCTCAGGCGAGAACGCTGGTTTGAAATAGATGGCGTCCTCTTCAAATTCCACCAGCGTGCCATCTGACGTGGGGGAACCCTCTGTTTCGAAGTCCAATCCCGGCGGCGTCGACGCTCGCTGTAGCGGCGTAGGGGGGAGGGGTGATCGTCTCGATACGGCGGAGCGAATGGTGTCGAGGCTATTCTGTCGTGTCCGTGCATCATACCACTCGTCCACGCCTTTCTCAAGTTCAGTATCCTCCTGTAAATCCTCATAGCTTCGTGAGTCCAAAAGAGCCCGGTATTGCCCCGCGATATATTCTGCGTCTGGAGCCTTGTGGCCCAGCGTGGTGGGCGATGGCTCGCCCTCCAACTGCCCTATGCGGGTCACAGGCGTTTTGGCGTACCTTCGCATGATGGAGGACGAAGAGGATAGTGTCGAATGTGGTGATGGTAATGGCGGCAGCTCCTCGACCGATTTGCTTAGCTGGAGTGGCTTCTTGGGGCGGCCTGTGACAGCCAGATGTGCGAATTCAGGAATCAGACTGGACGGAGACGGAGAGCTAGTCTGTTTAAGATGTGGTGACTTTTCCATAGGAAGTACCATGCCGCTCTTCCGTACATATTCCTGCCACTTGGGATCGCTCAGATCCGGAGGCGGAGGAAGGGATGTTCGATGGGATGGCGACTTCGGCACTTGTTTCGTTTGTGCATCGCTCGAGTCTCCTCTCGAATCTGTCGAGGCTCTGGGCGAACCATTGGACACGATGGAGTCAGGCCGCCGTTTGGAAAGTTTCCGGGGTTTGTTCCGTGGCTTAGCAATCGGACCATCGAATACCGGTGACATAACGTAGGAGTGAAGACCACGGGGCCTGGTATACTGTTCGCTGAAGCTATCTATTCAGCGAAGAAGACTTCGTATCGATGATGGAAGGACTCGAAGGTGATATTAATCTTTGTGGGACGTAATGAGTTTCAAGAGTTCAGCAAGCGTGAGGAGAAAGTTATTGAAAGCAAGCAGTGATAACAGAAAACAGAGAGAACAGGCCAGGATATTCAATATGCAGCCCCAAGAAACATAGCCCAGGATGACGTCCTTGGATGGATGCCCAGCCAGTCAGAGAAGAAGCCTTGATCAAGGACACCCATGACTGATGTACGCAATTACATGTCAACGGATGAGATGGCATTGAAGATGGTGGGGAGCAAACGCTCGACATGCAGGCACTGCCCTCCCTGCTCGTTGCCTTCTTCGCACTGAATAGTGACGCAGCCTTGTAAACCTTGCTCAATCAGGCATGGGCTTCTACTGAAATGTGACCGGAAGGGGGGCCGGTTTTTTGAGTTCAGCGGTTCGTCCCACCAGAGCAACCAACACCCTAATGTCACCCAGACTTGCCTTCAATACCGGCTCAGCTGCTCTCGTGTGGCCTAGAGACAGACGTCGAAGTATTCAAGGTCGGGGATTGATAGGTAACATGCGCGTGATCTCACGACAGCTTGACCGCTCCATCCTGGAGTCAGCCCTCAGCAAGACTACTGCAAAGCGATCGCAACGCCGCTGGTACAGTCAGCTCATCCCCAATCTCACTCGCCAGATTGGCATGGCCACAAATGGCGCCCATCTGCCGAGTCTGGCCGTGTTGGTGCTTGACCATGGTTCTCACTGGCAGCGGCATGGCACCCATTCCATTGACCATCATTAAAACTCTCCCCGCACTCTCCTTCTTCGAAAGTAATTTGGAGTATGATAAAGTCGTGCATGCATGCATAGCGGCGACCCCTCGCTCCACCGGTCTGATCCTCGTGGCAGTTGAAGATCTCCGCAAAACTTTGCCAATCTCCGCAGTGGCACTGTAGATCCTCCGCTACCTGTAAGGTACGTGCGACATGGCATTGCACTATATTGAAATCGACCGTTGAGGCCTCGCGGCTTTGAGGGTTAGGGTCGACGTTCCGACGACGGCTTCTGGTGACAATTGTGGGGTGACTTCGAAGAGTATAACGAGAGGGTGTACTTGCTTGTGCTTCTTGTTTGAAAAACGGTCTGTGTATGGAGTTCATCAGCATTGTCTGTTATACTGCGCCAATGCCCAAGCATTCACGAAGAGTCCATCTCCTCCGTGATGCTACTAGATGGATTCTTTTGGACATTCAGCTTCCAGGCACATGGGCTTTGTTGATTTGATTCTGACTTTTTGAAAAACCTCAACTCCGGCATGCGATACGATCCCCAAAGGTATGCGATCATTTTAAGGAGCCCACCCGTGGCCCCATGCTCGTTGACCTATAAAACAAGATGCCAATCGTCAAGAATTCATCCATTACCGCTTTGATGTGTGGATAGTCCCCTATTCCAGCCTAAAAAGAACTTGGTCCAAATGCCCCTTTCCCCTCATAACATGACTTGTATGACACAAAAGAAGCGCTTCCGAATTATCTTCCTGGGAGAGAAAATCCATAGAGACCAAGAGCATGGAAAAGATCAGCATAACAACGATGCTTTTGACGCCCGGTAACCACCTAAGTTCAGATTGCTCAAAATGTAGCAAGTACTCATCGAAGACGGCAAAGTGCCGTGACCCGTCTATTGCCGCAGACCCGGATTCAAAGAAGAGAGGAGTTTGAGTCTTCGTGAATTACGAGATTTGTCGTAAAGTTGAAAAGAAAAAGTCCTTCCAAAGGACGGGGTATAATCGAAACAGTTTGTGAGAGCTTGTTTGTACGAACGCTTGTTGAACGGCGCCAAAACTGCCACGTAGAATAAGTCTCGCAATTACATGATGATTGCGGGAACGTCGACATTGGCCTTGATAGACTTGTGGGGGAGCACGCTGCCCCCGTTGACGTAGATCTCATCGCCAATGGTGACATCATCACCGAGAACAGTCACATTCTCCAAACGAGCCCACTTGCCAACACTGCTGTTCCAACCCACGATGGTGCTCTTGATCCAAGCGTGATCCTTGACCTTGGAATTGGACAAGATCACACTTCGTTGCAGGCGGACGCCATCACCAATGACCACACCAGGACCAATGGTCACGTTGGGACCAATCTTGCAATTTTTTCCAATTTTGGCGGTGGGATCGACCATGACGTTGCCGCCAAAGACAAATGGCTCGGTGACTGGGGCAAGGAGCTTCGAGTTTTGGCGAGCCAGGGAGGACAGATAGAGGCAGGTTCCGGACAGGAAATCCTTGGGCTGACCGACATCCATCCAGAAGCCCTCCAGGTCAAACGAGTGCAGCTGGCCATCTTGAACCATTGCGGGGAAGGTCTCTTGCTCAATCGAGGTTGGGCGAAGGTCTATGCGGTCGAGGATGGAGGTGTTGAAGATGTAGAGGCCGGCGTTGATACGATTGCCCACAAATTCGACGGGCTTCTCGACGAATCGGTCAATGCGGGATGGGTGGTTGGGCTTGTGGACAATGACACCGTATTTGGAAGGCTCTTCGACCTTCGTGACAACAATGGTGCCCTCATCTCCATGTGCCTTGTGGAAAGCAGCCAGTTCCTTGAATGGATATTCGCATGTGACATCAGAATTGAGAACGAAGAAGGCGCTGTCGTCCTTGCCAAGGACTTTCTCCGCAAGCTTGAGGGGTCCCGCAGTGCCCAGAGGCTCGGTCTCGATAGAAAAGGTGATGGTGACGCCGAATTCCTTCTCATACTATTCACGAGCAAAAGTCAGTTTGCAAATCTAGCGAGGTTGGGGCGCAGAGGCAGTTAAGGGACACAAAGCGCGAGGCAAGTAGGCCAAGACAAAGTAGAGGTGCGGAGAGAGGGCAGGGCGTCACGAACCTCCTTCAGGTGTGCCTCCATAATCTCAGGGCGGTAGTTGACAGCGAGGACGATGTCAGTGACACCAGCCTCAGCAAGGGCCTCGATCTGATGCTTGATCATGGGCTTGTTGCCAAACTCGACGAGGGGCTTGGGGAGAGTCAGGGTCTAAAAGGTAATCGTTGGTCAGCTTTGTCCTCGGACTTTCGGTCGGTTACTGCAGAAGATTCCCATGTTTTGGATTGTGCAAGGCAGGCTTGGCTTGGCTGAACATGGCGGACTATCGTCTGTGGATGCGGACGGTCTTACAAGAGGTCGGAGACGGGTGCCGAAGCCACCGACGAGAATGAGGGCTACATTGAGATCACACGTTAGAAACCGGTATTATTAGGATCGCTAAGATATTCAGTATTAATCGAGAGAGCCTGGAGACTTACCCTTCATGGTGAATGTGAGAAAGTGAGTGAACGAGAGTCTGGAAAGGGAGGGATTGGATGCGACGATGAAAGATCACCAGATCTTGGCAGCGTCGAAAGGTGGATGTTTGTTGATGGAAGATTGGTACAGTCGATCAGATAGGATTGGACGATCAATTTATGTCTCAATCAATACTTCACTCAATGTTGACGAAGCTGAAGAGTGTCTGGTGGAAGAGTTGTAGTCGCAGGTTGAGGATGAAGACAGCTGGAGCTTTTGGGATGCGCCGAAATAGAAGTGAGAAGTGGCCGTGCAAGTGACAGGCACAAACAAGGATGTTTCTTATCGGCTAGTAGGCAGCTCGATAAGACGGGCTGGCAGGGGCTAGAACTCCAGGTTCCCAGTTGCCATTGCCCACTGGAAAGGGGCACGGTGGGGGCTGCAGACCTTCACTATCCAATCACATTTCCACAAGGCTAGCACGGGCAGCCTGGCTTCAGTCCCGACCTGCCAGACCAAATCTAATGGAAATTGTTCTGCATCACCGTGTGACCTTTGCTTTCTACACCCCTTTTTAAATCAAAAACATCATCCAATATTCGCGCATAGCTTTTGTTTGAAGACTAGGTTTCTTGCCCAAGAACCATAGAGAGGAAGACAGAATTTGGTTGACCACCCACCGCTTGCATGGTGAATGAGTCTGGAGGGCGATGAGGCACAACGATTGTACTGCACTCAATGGATATTCAGGTACTATACACTGAATCTCATCCCGGCTTGACTTCTCCAGTATGAAAGGCCTGGCCTACAAACTAGACTTCTCGTACCGAACATCACCTGCACAGAAGTCTCACGCCATTCGCAGCTCATCTTGCAGAGACACCTGACAATGCCCGCAATACGAGGATGCGCCACCACACCCCGAATGTTTTTGTACGAGGCCCTCTAGACAACATCATTCCACGCCGCTTTCCTCTGCTACATGTTGAACGCGTCACGTCCACTTGAGACGTGTGAAAGAAAAATTCCCCGGATGCCCACCTTGAATCACGGAAAAGCTCCACGTGACGCGGCGTTGGAATGAGGGGACCCCTTTTTTTCACACTTGTTGCTTGTATCCCTTGCCTCAGATCACCCGACGCGAGCCAATAAGTCTAGGCCTTCAGGCCGGGGGTGAGGTACCATACTTATTTTAAGATTTTCCCGGCCGCTTGTCCCGGGCGGCCCTAGCCGCGCCTCCTTCTGGGTTTCGATCACACCCTTGGTCGCGCGGCAGTCATGCGTAAAATAGTCGACATTCGGCCCTGGTGAATCTCGTACGAGAGCCAGCTTCACTCGGCGCACGTACAAAGCGTCACATCGAGAGTCTTTGTGTCGGGCGCACATGACCATGAAGTCAGAAGCCGGAACCAAGGCCAGCTCGATACTACTTGAGCGTCGACAAAGATGTATGCCCGGGCCTAGCAGCAACTTTTGAGAGACTGGGCGGATACGTCTGGGCGTGCAGACCATTCGCATAACATAAGCGCCTCAGGGTACTAAAGTCCGTGGTCCGAACACAACACCAATCGCGTAAACACCGTACCGTGTCTTGGGCGGACCCTGGTGTTTTTTTCCCCACAGTGCCACGCTACTAGAAAGCCTAAGGGAACAGAACCTTTGACCATGTATTGATCACGTTAATCGTGTCTTAACAAGCGCGAACATGTATCAGGAGGCAGAAGGAGAAATAGTAGTCATTATCATCATTCTAATCCGCCCAGGTCATCAGATCGTTACCAAGCTTTTGTCCTTTTCCGTTCATATCAGCCACCAAAGTTCTACCTGCAGCACTTGCTGTGCTCAGGTGCGTTCTCCGCGACAAATTTCAGTGATGCTCCGTGAGCAGCTCTCCTATCCCAATCGAGGCATCCAGTATCCTCCCCTGCAGTAGAAAGGCCACTCCACAGCAGCTTCAGCAGAACATTTCGGAGAATGGCAAATGGTGGTGCGAAATAGCAAATCGAATGTGATGTGGTTTTGGGACGACACAAAACCAGCCAGATAATGAGAGCCCTTGAAAGCCGTACTGCAAGGAGCGTTGCGAAGAAAAAGACACACCCAATTCTATCCTTCCCTTCCCCGTCCCCCTAGAAGGAGAAAGTTTTCGAAGCCCATACCGGTCCTCCTTCCCTCTCGTTTCAATGTTAATAGCCTTCATCACCTGATCCCATGTTTGTCATGGGGCACAGAAAAACGTGGCGAAAGTTAGAGACACGAGAGCACTACCTCGCAAAGTGCCCCAGGGCCGGTACTGTAGCACGCAGGAGTCGTCAATCGTATCATTTCGGTGTTCCGATCGGTTAAAGGAGCGCAATGGAAAATGGTCTTTGTGCGAAGAAAGCAGGATGCCGCAGTGCTCGATTGTTCGAATGATCATCTTTTTGGTCGTAAAAGTCGTTGAATATCGTCATAAGCCAAGCCGATGCAAGTTTTGTGTGAGTGATGATTCTTTTCGGGGCATGTCTCGTCGCGAGATGTGGGTATAATTGATGGTGATAAGGAGAGTCTGTCCACGTCGTCTGGAAGACTCTGGTGTAAATGATGCTGCGAAGCCGTCATGGTTTATATCGGAAACAAAACGGGAATTCTCTGCCCTCCTTCAGACGCTCATTCGTCTGTCATTCTGCGCGTTGCTGATTCAAGAGAAACGGGGTTTCAGCAAGCCTGGTCTCGTGGATTCTTCATGTACAACATGTACCGGTACTCTGGCACGCGGCCAGAGCCAGCCCTACCCTCGTCTCAAAGCCCTGGTGGAGCCTGTTCCCCGCGGAAGGCTCTTCTGTGCTGGTACTGGCTGCGGGCCAAGCTCACTCGTAGGACGTAGTGGAGCTTCCAGAGGAGTGATGGCCAGATCGGCGGTTGCGCCCATGGTGCGAGTGGGAGTGGCTGGACGTTGTGGACGTATGACGGCTGTTCTTCCTGTGCTTCCGGTTGGCTTCGTCCGCTGGCAGACCCTGGACAATGCCGTTACGGGCAAGCATGCCATTGTTGACGGAGAAGCTTCTGCAGACCATGAACGCACGCATGGCGGCGTTCTCACGCGCCAGCTCATCTGACTGGTAGGCCAGATCCGTCTGGTACTCCCGCCCATTGACCAATACCAGGCAAGTGTAGCCCGAGGGCTCCCGGTAGCATTCGTATGTTGGTTCTGTCCAGCCACGACGCTGACAGAGGCCTGTGGAAGAACTGCATCAGCCATTTGTTCTCTCGGGTACAGATTGCTTGCTGCCTTGGTCGGCACCCAATGGGGCCTACGTCACTCGAGAGTCCTCCTCCATCACTTGCGCTTTCCTCCACGTCATACCAGCTCCCTGTTGCTTCCTGCTGCCCCTTCACCATCTCAACATGCCATGCAAAGAACTGCTGGGGCTCATGCGAGGCGGATAGTTTGACGCGGGCGAAGCTGCATGAAAGCCCAATCATGCAGAACAAAACAGCCCTGCCATGGGCATAACGTGGATGAGATGTGCGAAATTGTGCAGTGACACCCTTCTAAAGCTCAGATCCAAAAATTTCCGAGTCAAGGGTTCATCCGCCCTTCTAAGGGAGCCGCAGATGTTGAAGCAGGAACAACGCGTGGTGGGATCCACACACCCGGGGATCTGGAATACAGGGGTCTCGGGAAACGTGATGGATGGATGTCTCACGCTTCCCAGAGTTTCATAAATCCACGCCCGGCTCAAGAAGAGGACGACACAGACTCGCAAAAAGCCATTGGATGACCAAAAGACATCAATTGGTTTCAATTAAACTTACTGTCAAGATATTGCATGTAAAATCCACCGGCCATCATGCTCTTCGACATGCTATGTGAAAACACAGACTAAGAATGGTGGTGTTGATAGAGGGATGAGTCCGCAAGCCGGCAGGCTGATTGTGGAACACTGAGAAACGTCGACCGGTGCCCCGGCGAAGTGTTGCAAAACTGATGCTGAAGGCGGAGAACAGCAGAAACTCTTCTGGCAGTGGTCCTGAGTATGTCGATGTGTCCTGGTGCAGAAGCCGGAAGATGCAGTCGAGCCCAATCTAGGGTGCAAAATGTAAGGACTAGACACACCGAGGTAGTAGCTAAGGCAGAGATGCTGGAGCCGGATGCGGATGGGTTGGATAAACTGGGACGTTGTCGTGACTCCTGCCGCAAAATGTTGAGCTCTAAGTGGAGTGAACAGAATGGGGCAAGTTCCAAGAAGAAAATCGAGGAGGAGAGGGTGTTGAAATCGAGGCGGATCTGATGCTACGTGTTTCCAGGGCTTGAGATGCAGGAGAAAATGAGCCAGCAACGGCGAGACATGTGTGCTTTATTGCAGAATTTCGAATTGCAGTGCGGGGCTTCCTTGAACACTGGCTGATCCAGTTCAACATCAAGAAAAGGATACCGGCAGAAAACAATTGCTAGGATAGCATGGGTTGGGAGGCAAGGTACGGGAAGGGTTTCGACAGATGCAGGTCGAGGATTGCGGCTCTCAGAGTGTGACCCATCTTGATGTGCTGGCGTGCGTCGTCGCCAGTTGATAGAAGGCGCCGAGACTAAGAAGCTCCACCAAGGCACATGTGGGTGGCCATGGAATGCAGATAGAAACTGCGTAGAAGGAAGAGAACAACGGAGGTACAAAGGACGCAAGCCGTCCGAGTAGCGTGTACAAGAGCATGTGGAGGACGGGGGGGTAGAGAAAGCGAGAGAGAGACATCGGAGACACTCAACTTTGTGGACAGACGTTGGGCCACGAGCTTAGCGATGATAGGATCTCCAGTATGCCGGTTGGTCTGTGGCGGTACGTATCGCAGGGAGACAGGGAGAGCCAGGTGAGAGCAGTGACCGCAAGTCTTCCATGACCGGGAACCATCGACACGTTCAGACAGGATCTAGTAGCTACCTCGATCATACCTGGTTATCATATGGAGTAATAGGCCCGGCAGAGACACAACAGCGGTACCATACGACGACCAGGCCCATGGACGTCGATGCCTGATAGAAGACGCAGAGAACCAAGTCTCTGCTTGGTGGAAGCGCAGTGTGATGCACAATGAGGCCAGAGTGGGGTGGCGACTGGCACGATGTTGAATCGACCAATGTGCGGGCCTAACAGGCTTGCAGGAGAGTTGCGAATTGAGGGGGCCGGCGAGACGAAAAATGAGAGAAGAGACTTTATTACATGGCGCAAGTTCCGATCTCCCAGTTAGATTGGTCGCCAAAGTCGATCCGGGCCATAAAAGAGAAGGGATATGCCTGGTTCCTGGCTGACATCGCAGGGACCTAAGATAGTGGTCACTTCAACAGTTGCCAACACAGCGCTGCTCCGGAAGAGAAAATCTGACATTTCATTCCGAATGGCGAGACGCCGTGGCCGTATACGGCAGCTCTACCCATGGATAAGATGTGCGATTCTGCGCTGAAGTAACATCACAAGAAAATCGAAGCAGGGTATGACTATTGCGAGTTCCAGGCACAAGGTGCCAGAGGTTTCACCTCATCAGCCGCCAATCCAGGCGGTAAACCTCCGTGAAGCAGTATGCTATGTCGCCGGCTATAAGTTGTGCCTGGTGAGTTTACAGATAAACTATGGTTGTGGCAATGTTAGCTCAGCGGACAGATGATACCTTCCCCTGCAGAGCTGGTATGCTTGTCAATGGCGCCATGTCAACAACGGTGGGCGGTTCCTGTCTCATGTTGTGAGGGGGGTATAGATCGATTTAGCTCTAAACTTTTCCAGTAATTCATTAGACGGAAATGCGAGCAAGAAGCTGATGTGATGAGATCCAAAGGCGCCCAAAGCCGGAATCGAATACCGATGGTTGACTAGGACGAACCAACCCCAGATACCAGGGAACAGGAGCCGAGACTTTTGTGGGACCCTTTGAACGCTGTTGCAGGGCGAGCAACCCCATTGGAGGAAGTTGCTAAGTTGGGTCAGCTCTGCTAGCGAGACGGCCGGCTCCAAGACGTTGTAAGGACGACAAACTTGAATGTAGATCACGCATAGATTGCACGAGGCTGGTAAAAAATAATGAAAAATAAGCCAGTCAACTGCACCGAGAGAAGTTGGGCCTCAAGTGGTGAAAAACAAGAAGCTTAGGCTTGCCCATATGGGTCCCGCTTAGGCTGACAGCTCGAATTTGGCGGCTTGGGTCTGGCAGGCGAGAGAATCCCCCCCCCTCCCTAAGAACTGGTTTCTGGCAACGCCGAGGAAGACCAAAGTAGGCCCGATATCCAAGCCATAAAACTCACGAGTCGGAGAGGTTGGAGCTTCTGGTCAAGGAAACACGATGGTCCACGGACCAGGAGGACGGCGGTTTTCCGTGAAGTCGGTGAGGCAACTTGAGATGCATGAACACTGGCCAATCCTTGTCTGGGTTGCAGATGGGGGGCCCATCTAACGCAGTCGTGCAGCACAAATGCAATGGTGAGGAGTCGCCCAAGTGGAGGAGCTACCGCTGAGGTGCACGATCGAGCTACCAAAGAAAAAGTCTCGTCGAGAGGGCCGGTACTTGATGTTCTCTGCCAATAAAGGTTAGATAGAGTGCTGGAGCAGGAGGAGTCGCGGCGTAATGAAGCAGAAGATCAGGCCTCACCACTCATGCAGTGATGAGCTGGCAATGCATCTTGGAGATTAAAATCTGATATTGTATCATCGCCCGGCTGAAGTACCCTCGACTTTCGATCCAGCAGCCAGCCATCCCACGCCGGCACTGGACAGCCAGCGCGAGGAACATGTGCGGAAAGTCACACCGAATGTGATTGAGGCCATGTTTCTTAAAAGAATGCAGTAGTCGTCGCTGTGCAAGACATAATCGTCCGCACTGACGCGAACACAAGTCTTGGTGGAAAGATTGGATGAGCTACCATCTCGACACCTGCGAGGCTAGATGGGCAAACCAGACCCCGATCGATGTTCGAACCTGTGGAGCCCTGGGAGCCTGGCAGCCCGGTGGACCAGCAGGGTCGTTTCCAGGACAAGACGAGTCCGAGAGGAGGGGTCGAGGATGAGGTACATACATGGTATGTACGGCAGTAGAGGAATGGACATGGCCAAGCAAAGCGGGTCGAGACTCTGATAGCAAGTCAAGATACCACTGCGTCCTTGGCAGGCTGAAGGGCAGAAACGTTTGATGCTGGATTGAAAACGCAGATCTTTCGATTGAGTTCAACTCATGGGCCAATTGATGACAAGCGCCGCCGGAGAATAAGATGCGCCACATCTCGTTGTGCTCCTCGTGCTGCTGAACCAGGGAAATTGGGCGTGACGGGGTGAGGTCGAGGTGGAGAGGCTTTGGCGAGGTACAGAATACCACACACAAAAAAAGATACCTTGGACTGGACGTACATAGTATGCATGCACAAATGGCCCAAGCGTCGACGTTCTTCCAGGTTTTTTTTTTTTTTTTGGGGGGGATTTTTTTATTTTCTAAATATATCATTCAATTGAGAAAAAAAGAAAAGAAAAAAAAATACAACTAGAAGTCAGGGGCTAGAGATGGACCCCTGAATACTTGGTACTTCCCTCGACAAGCTCAGACTCTTCCATGGTGGCCAATCTTTTGTTCTGACCCCGGTCTTAATTAAACTCAAAACAACATCTGTGTATATATGCACTCTGTCAATATTTCATTACCGCAACCGCGCGCCTTGGGCCTCGGACATGTAGTCTCATCCGCCAAGCGTGGCGAGACGCTGCTACCCGCCGACGCACTTGGGACTCGGCCAACTCTGAAACGTAGGACACTGATCCAACGTTGAAAAGAAGGCATTCAGAGCACATTGTCGCTGCAGTGTTCCGTGTCCTGCGCGAAGTACGCATCTACATTGCGATGAATGGGACATGCTGTCCATCAATGAGGGGCAAAATCCTTGGTGGACGAAGTGCCCCCCTTCGAACAAAATCCCATCCAGGATCACCATAGCCTACACTGGCACGCAGCTTGTACACTTCCCAACTAACAACCAAGACTCGAGTCCACGTCAAACGTCATACTGCAGCCTCGACTATGGAGCTTCCCCTCGCATCTCGAGAGTACCGGCCAAATGGTAACTCATCTGACCTGCACATGCACCACGCCAATGTGCTTTGAATTGACAGCTGGGCGATGGCAGTCAGAACCTTGTGATCTCTAAAAGGCATCGGGAAGCTTAGAAGCTATGACCAGCTCTTGTTTTCTTGCCCACGCATCGAAGAGGTGTGATCATGGATGGTACCGGTATGGCTGGCACGTTCTCTGCCACGAGGCTGCCCGCACAGGATCAATGAAACATCTATTACACCGCACAAGGGTGGCCTGCTTCTGGCCTGCTCTAGGCCCCGGCACTCTCTCATCGTCTCAGATTCATCTGAGTCAATACCCACCGACGACCGTGACCGTATGTGGTCGAGCCCGTCTGCCCAGGGCCGTCGTCCTATCGCCATCTTCCGAGGATCCCTCCCAACCCTCTCAACGGCCCTTCCCAGTGCCCACCCTTCGGGACGAGCCACTGAGGGAATCATCTGATATCTGACTGCATGGTACATACATGAAAAATTTGAGAACACGTCAACAGAGAGGCCTGTTATCGAGGCCTGGTGTTATGTATGTCAGAGGTGCCACTACGAAGCGACTTGGGTTGGGAGCCTTGCTTCGGTATCGACGCCCCTATGAAGATCACTTTGTTCCTATTGTGGTTCACGGATCGAACGGGTGTTGCCCATCTACAATCCTTCGTTAGTAGACAGCTGCAAGATGACACACAGAGGCCATATCGGCATGTCGTCTTTTCCCTCACACAGTCTGCTCCTTCCCGGACTTGTGCTGCCTGCCTGTGGGCGCTGTTATCGTGTACGATTTGGATACCGTACTCGAGACCTTTTGTGCTGCATCCGAAGTAGTATTCCAGAGAGCTTCGAAGAGCTCGGCGGCGTGAGCGTGGCGTTCCTTCTCAGCCCCCCCTGTCCACCTTCCCGCTCAAGCAGAGCGAGAATACCTGCCCTTGCTACGCGAGCATTGAAGAATTTCACGGGCCACGATGCGAGAAGGCTCTGTGGTGTGGTAAAGAAAAAGCTATGGAAAAAAAAACTACCGCCGCTTGCCGGCTCGTTATGCCATGTGCGAGCTCGTCCCTAAAGAGTGGGGACTAGGCACTGCCAGGTCCAGAACTAATGTACCTCACGACTGTCATAGTAGTCGGGCGGAATATTGACTCAGATCTTTTGAAGGAGGCCTACCCACCCCTCACCGGTTAGCGAGCTTGACTACCGAGCCAATCTGATCGGCCGAAGGGGACGCTTTGCTGAGCTGGCATATGCTCTATTCAACACTTGCGACTATCCTACATACGATGAGGAGCACGAGGCCGCAGTCAGCACGGCCTCATGCACCTTCAATTGCCCATTGGCCTTGGAGGTCTGATTTCTTTCCGAGAAGGGCAACTCGATGAACGACGTAGTCTGTCCGCGTACACCCTGTGATGTCGTTGTCTTCCCATTGCCACGTGACATCGAGTTTCGAGCATGATATGCAGTGCCATCGACCACTGACTGCTCATTGAAAAAAAATGTTGTAATCTGGAACGTTCCTAAACACGTCCATAAAAAATCCCATCTACGAGATACAACTTGTCATGCCGTGCGACCGCGGGATGTTAAAAATTGAGGCAAGAAACACAAATACAAATTTTCTTATGCACGTAACGTGTGTGCCTAGGCCATGCCAGAGAGTTGTCTCAGCCTGGGGAATCGACGAAACCGGCAGCAGAGGTCTCGGTAAGAATCTAGAATCCCTGCTTCGCCCCAAAGTAGGCCTTGATGTCTGCCACGCACTCAGCCGGGATTGCATACACCGGATGTAATGGCACAATGCGATCTCGCTCGTCAAAGACCTGCACTCCATCGAGATCTGGTGAGACAGACCACGATGCAAGAGCAGCGGTGGCAGCAGTGGCCTTCTCGTCCACTTTCGCCTCGTCCACATTGCCTCCTGCAGTGGCAGCCGCGGCAGTTCCTGCTGGGCCGGCTGTGGCCAGCTCCCACTTATGCTGTGCGGAACTCAGGCCCGAGAGTACATAGCATGAGTGATACGCATCCGATGGACTACGCATCATCACACCAAGTTAGCAGCGGATTCCGGGACCAAAGCTTATGTGTCTGCCGGGGGGGATTCCACGTACCGGCCAGGCTTGTCTCGCAGACCACCACGTTTGCTTAGATCCTGGCAGCAACACATCGTGTAGCGGATGAGGCCTTCACGGCTGTACAGGCTGTGTTGGTATGATGGCAATTTCGATCTTTGAGCAGATTGAGCCGAAAATACTGCGGAGCCGCCAAGAGCGGCCTCAATTAATGGCCAGCAGCCGCCAACCCAGTGACTGTAACATCCATCCACAAGCTTGTTAGTGCGGCCAGAAAAGCCGCCCTCGGGGGCATATTGCCGCGAGGAGAGCCAGAAGATGAGTTTTGCAACGTTGAGGTATCTACATGACCCCAAAGAAATGAGAGGGAGGTTTGTCAGCATGCGATGCTTCTTGTCATTATTTGACTGGCCAGAACGGAGGAGACATGGCCGCCGTTCTGGCTGGCTTTCTTTTCTCTCTCGGACTGCGTACCTTGGGATGATGCGATCAGGGGAGTCCAGAATGGCCAGACAGCCTAGCGCGCAGAACGCATATGCACCATGTGCTTCAGCGTCCGGATGGGCCGATATTCCTCCCTCGAAGGTTTGGCCTGTGGTAGAACTGGTTAGGGGCGGCTGTTCAAGGCCCCAGCAGGGACTTTGGAGGGACTTGTGAGGTACAAAACATACATCTCTGTACGTAGTCGGCAAGCTTTGTAAACAGCGTGGGGTGATCGGGCGTCCAAGCCGGGGATTCGGGTGTGAGGTCCAGTGGGAGGTTCAAAAGGGAAACTATTACCGCTGCACAATAGGCCCCTCTGCGCTGGATCTTAGCGACAGACTCATGACAAAACAAGGAAAAAGCCGTTACAAAGCTCCCAATGTCTCTTGAATACTCACCTCACATCAACTTCTCCCCCGGTGGCCATCTGAAAGCCGCCACCAGGCGTCTTCAGGGAACAGAGCCATTTCCACAAGGCACGCCTGTCAACGACCTTGTAGACATCCTCCCCTCCAACAAGAGCCATAGAGAGTACAATGGCGTAAGTGGTGGCAAGGTGTGACAGTTGGCCGTTGCCACCTCCGAAGCCACCTGTGTCGTTCTGCATGGAGCGTGCCGTCTCGATCAAGGCCTCGCGGTAGGGGGAGATATCCTCCCCCAGCAGGCGCAGACCGTTGAAGCACCAGTAGAGGAACCAAGGCCGACTAGCATCTGCAGCAACAAAAGCGCCTGGTAGCTTCCCCAATTGCTTATGTAGGAATGCAATGTGCTTCTGCTTGTGGATGTGAGGCAGGCCATGTTCGTTGTAGTTGTCTGCGCTGTCTCCAGCCAGATAAGGCAGGCAGATCTCCTCGGTCTCATCCTGTGCAATTGATGTAGCCGTCTCCAGATCATCTTTTATAAGGGGCGGCGACTTGAAAATGTCAGTTACCATAGGGGCGGCTTTTGCTGCAGCCATAGATTGTTTCTGTTGTTGCGATCGTAGATGCGGTTGCTGTTGACCCTTGGCCTGGAGGATGGAAGCGACGACAGCCCTGCCGGGAAAAATGACTCGTTTTTTGGAGCCTGACCTCTTTGTTTGTGATTTCATCCCATGAAAATGAGAGAGAAAGTGGCACGTCCGCAATTGGACTGGGAGAGTGAGGTTGAATAAGCTGTGACGCTGTGGCTTCACGATTTCAAACCGGAGTCGATCAACGATCGTCGCGCGGGGACTGCAGATGAGCCGGCTGCCGCGTTGCTATTGTCTTTTCTTGAACAATTGGAGCGTTTCCTCACAAAGCCTGACTTTTGAATTGTCTTTAGTAGAACGTGTTGTTAACTTGTAGGTTTCTTTGTTGGCGGGATTGTTTGGGAGCGAATGCGCCGATGTGGATGCAGATTTGAGATTTGCGAGTGGACTTCAGAGAGGCCCTGGATCCTGCCACACCAAAGGCTTCCAGCCATGCTGATAGACTCAGCTCCAACGGCTCCATTTGATACTTGACAGTCTGAACCTGCAGAATAGTAAAGACTGATGAGACATAAGATAACCGGAGTTACCTTGAAGAAAAAGAAAAAGAAAAAGCAAAAAATTGAAAGAAAGAGCCAAGCTGGGCGGGAGTGCCATTATCATGATGTTGGTAAGTCTCGAAACCAGGCTGGTTGCACTGCCGGTGAGCCGCACCATCCGCTCGTTTTGGCACCCAACTTCAACCCAACATCGCACAACGTCCCCTGGCTCAACATCGATGCAAGACGGCTTGAACGCATGCGAAGTCACAAGATAGAGCAAGCGTTAGACGTATAGTACTATCTTCCACAGGGTTTTCCTCACTCGGAAGGATGTCCAAGTTCTTCACCATGCTGACTTTCGGCTACGTAGCAAATACAAGACAAGGCAAGGCAGTCGAGTGAGGATTCAGAGCAACATGTCCTGCTGCACCGTAATGATGATAGACTGGAGAAGTCTGCCATAGGTCTGGGCGTCATTCTCTCTTTCGGGGCATATCAAGAGTGAATACTACAGCTTGTTCATTGTGAGCTGAACCTCAGCTATGCGTTGGCCCCGCCTCCTCTTTACTTCGCCTTCGACCAGGACACACCTGAGCTCTCACGGTGTATTCTTCGTCTTCGTAATTGGACATTCCCCATAGGCACTATGGTTGCCTCCGAGCAGGCCGTTTCTGGGACATTACCCTGGGAACCTTACCTCTTTGTACGTATTTTCGCGACGGGGAACTACGGCCGTTTCCTCATCATAGCTTGCCTCATGCCCGACGCGCGTTGCTGACATTTCTCAATTGAAAGCTGCTGCCTACTGCGTCTCAGGAACTGGGAATGGTGCTTGCACAGAAATCAAGAGGTTCACAAGCCAAAGCAGTCCTCGCAATTTCAGGAGACTGGTGAAGCCGAGATCTGACGACCCACTGGCAGGCGCGACAACCCATCGCATAAAGCCCGCACCCTTCCTTTCTTCCCGTCACCGCAAGATACACAAGCCTGTGTCGTTCTTTGCCATCGAGTGATCCGGTGGTATGCCACTCCCTTGTAAATTTGCTATAATGGTCTTATGGGACTACTGAAGGCGAAGCAAATATCGGTGGCTGGCACTGCTTGCGGAGGCTGTCTCTGGGAACCTCACAGGAACGGCGATCCGAGCAGGGCGAGATCATGGCAGTCCGTCGTCTCTGTAGAACAGTTGGCCGACAAGGGATCTTGGGGCGATTGAGACTATGAGACTTGCGGCATTCCCGGGAGCCTGCCTTACCGGCATCAAAGTCTTGAACCTTTCATTTTCTCAACGGCATTCGCTTAACGCGGATTTTTGAAACTCAATCTGTCCGCCCAGACAAGTTGCTTCTGCAGATGCTGCTTTTATGCTACGTACTAAGTATATTTTTGCCTTGCAAGGCCAGGGTCGTTTCCCGACGCATTATAGAATCCCGCAGTCTGGTCCTCGAATGCCGGAGCGCAGCATACCTACCTACCTACCTACTCTCCCAGCCTCGGCTTACCAATTCTTCTGCTCTAGCCATCGACGGCGCCGCCAGGAGCTTGCCATTCTTAGATAGGATATGCTGCTAATGACCGGAAGTTCTAAGAAACGCTGTCTTTTAGTTTCTACAAGCATCTTCTGCCTGTCCACCTTCATCTCGTCGGGAAGGAGATCGATCTATTTTAGCCGTAGTCTCGATATATTTCCGTAGGCGACTGTTTTTCAGATGAAGTGGATTGGCACAATAACCGACTGACTCGCACCAGTCGATAGTGCTAACTGGAGCAGAGCCCACCCGTGGCCCAACGAGCAGCGTCACACTGGCCATCATGCACGCTGCTTGTCGAGCAGTGAAGAATCTATCTGGATGTTGCGGCAGCATCTGCAGTATAGAGGGCCCTGATTCATGCCTTCGATGCAAGATGCCAAAAAGAGGACATCGTCGCGCTCCATCGCCATCAACAGGATGGTCCAGGGCACTTGGCATCGGCATCAAAAGGCAGGGCTGTCCCCGTTGAATGAACTTGCCTGCTCCCAGACTGCCGATGTCATCCCGCACCGGGACGCGGGGTTATACTGCTCGGACCTCTTCCAGGCCCTTTGGAACAATAGTGATTCCAAAACCCGTCAAACAAAGACGGCCACTAGTCCTCGGAAGCTCGCGAAAGCCTGGACCTTGAAAATGACCGATAATTTAGCAGAAGGACTACTGCAGTGATAGTCTCGTGAAGGTGGAGCGCCAGGCAACTAGGGACCGGGAAAACGGCGGTCAGTTCCAACGATAGAATCTAGCTTTTGGCCAACGCAGGGGCTTCCAGCGTTCGCAGCGTTTCGTGCTTCCTCGAGGGGTTTGATCATGACGAAAAATGAGGCTTGTAGGGTCTCGACAGCGAACACGATGCCATAGGAAGATGGTAGATGCAGTTGAAGGAAGCGAAGCCCTGCATCGCCAACAGCGTGACTCCACCGCTTTATGGGCCCAGTTTCTTGAGCCTCATGAGACAGACAGCTGTTTCTGATAGACCCATGATTGCGGTACGCCTTGGTCCCGGGACGAGCTGAACACGAACAGTTGGCATCGAAGCGTCTCCACGTGATAACTTCCCATTCATTGTTTATTTCTTTTTTTGCGAAATAAACTCGTGGGAGAACGTTTCCCCCGGGTGTCTGCAGGTGGATAGCAAAATTGAATATCAGGTCATTCCAACCCCGCGCGTTCTTGCATAATCTTTCCTAATGTGTGGTCCTATGGTACAATTCAGACGCAATCCTACTATCAGCAAAGCTTGAGTCTATCAGCGTATCGATTAGGCTTAAACAGATGGGTCAGGGTTGCTGCTGGTGTACTCTACAGACGCCAGCCAACACACGGTACGATGAGTGGTGGTGTGGTGTGGTGTGTGTGTGTGTGTGTGTGTGTGGGTACGGAACCTGGAAACTTTACCCGCAGTCTACCGTGGGGTAGAGGAATGGTGGCTGATGCGCAGGGAAGATGCCTTTTTGACCAACGGATTTACGCCGCGTAGCACAGAGAACCACCTAATCTGGGCAAGCCTGGCAACTGGCCGGTCGAGACGACAACGTTTTGACCCTGCACCACCAGGCACGATGCGAAGCAAATGGATCGACCTGCAGCTCGTTCTGCATCCGATGGATGCCGTTGTCCAGACCCGCACGCCAGCAGCAGGTACTCGCCACTTTGACTGTGCCAATACAGTGCAAGGCTGCTAGAACGCTGTAGAGGGGAAGACTGCCGTCCTCATTCAACGCTGATTTACTCGTGACTTGCGAGCCACTAGGAGAGCCGGTTGCGAAGCTAATGGAGACCGTCTCGAAACACAATGGCTATTGTGTCCGCTTAGGGCCCGGTAGGCAACCTTGGCAGCCGGGGCAGCGTGGCCATCACTTGGAAAAGACAAGACGAGCAAGCTCCATCTGCCCCGGTAGACCCAATTCGCGCTGGTAGCCATGTGGATCGGGCACCTTGCTCGGCTGTTACCCATCTACTCATTGTTACCTGGCAAGTATGGTACGTTACCAGGGTTCTCTCAACCTCGGTCATCCGGAAAATGTAGGGCAAAGCTCGTTGTTTGCGATACTTCATTGGATTTTGATGGCAGCCGTGTCACAAAACGTGTGCGCCAATACCGACTCGGTAAGGTTTGCTATCACAGCACCGCTATTGACAAAAGTGCTTGACCGGCGTGCAAGAAGGAATTTCCTGGTGTTCGAGGCACTGATTTGTGTGGCTTGCCAGACCGGAAGTGAGCCAGTGATAAGGAATCAGCCTCCATGTCAAAGACATGATCGACTCTGCTAGACTGTCTATTTGATATGCCGGCATCAGCTGGTGCTGTGATCTGGGGGAGCGTGTCAGAGTCAGACCCTCTAGTGAGCAATTTGTCTGGCCAATGATCTGGAGAGTGTCACGGGGTGGCAACACAACCGGCCACCAAAGATGATTGAGCCGATGATGTCTCGGCAGCATCAGCACTACTTGTGGGTTCTTACTGAGCAAACACCGAAGTTGATGTTATGATATGAACCTTTTTGATAGAGGATATGCTTGAGCAGAAAGGGTCCTTGACTTTGTCCTGCCGTTGGGCTAATTTCGCGTTTGCGATATTGCATATGATGATTCCGTCCTCTAGATGTTGCAGTCGGGTTACAGTGAACCTACCTCCACCAATACCAAGCAAGTATGAGCGCTGACGACAGTGGTTCGTGATCAACAATGCAGTGATCTGCCTACTGTCTTGATACGACAGTACTAATGAATTTTGCACCTGCAGAGCCAATTTCTTCTGTTATCGGTACAGACTAGTCCTACAACGAACGTAATGTGCCATCCCAAAAGAGGCTCAATCGTCGGGATTTCCACATATGGTATTTATTGCCTCTCTTGAACTCTATCGCGGCGGCAGGCAGGGTCACCAGCGGCATAAACTTTCCTGTCTAGGGAAGTCTTGGACAGTGCGAAGTGGATGCGTCCTTTTGTTCCCCCTAGCCTCTCTTGATCCATCTCGGCTTCATGACATGCAGGTCGCTGGGGATTTTCGTCGAGGAGGGGATGCTCACCATGGGTACTATGTATGGCTGTGGACGGCTTGTGTTCTCCATCCACCTCTCGTCTATCAGGGCTTTTTCCTCGTACCCTCAGTTTACCTAACCCGGGTCCACCGCAAAACTCCATTTTGCTTCCACCAACCTTCCAGAGAAAAGTCTCTGCTTCGATTCTCTGGGGCATGGCGGGGCCGGCTGGGGACAATCCGTGGCGTGGATTGGTTCCACGATGCCACGCCCCGCTTGTGGCCCCTGCTTGGGTAAGGGTACAGAACGTAGCGCCCGTCGTAGTGGATGGCTGGGTGGGTGGCGCCTTTCCTGGTCGTGCTCTGGAGGCCGGTCCCGACGATTCATACATGCGACCGGCTTGATTGGCTGAGGCCGGAGGAGACTGGGATCATGCCATTCGACCTGCATTGCTCACCGCTCTTCTTGCTGTCGTCTCTGCGGGACTTGGACCGTCCATGATTGCACCACAGCGTCCCGGAGGACGCAGACGGGGGGGCACGCGCAGAGAACAAGAGAGATAGGGGAGCATCGTCAGAGTCTTGTCTTTCCCGGCTCCGATCGGTCGACTCTCACAGCTTTTACTTCTTCCTCTTTTCTCTATCTCTTCCATACTCGTCTCCGATCACGTTTTTCTCGACGTCTACAACCCTCGAGGACCAAAGGCCGCACATCGCAATAAGCTTTGCATCTGGTGTGTTTTGTGTGTCCTTGTCGAGATTCTCACAGTATCCCCTCTTCCCCAGATACTCCCGAGCATTCAAGGATTCCTTGAGCTTATCTCCCTACCTTGCCGAGAACCGTTCTCCTTTATTCCTCCTCCTTCCCAGGTCAACCGTTGCTCGTGCAGCTCATGATCCTGCCCTGACATCTCGTCCATCGACTCTCGGGATCCTTGTGAAAAGAGCGGTGTCGTGACTCCGCTCAGAGACACATCTCCATACAACAGCATCCGGGCTCTCCAATCTCATATCAATCGGTCTCTCCTTTTTTCCCCGTTGTCACCCCTGATAGTCGAAGCCATGACATACGATTTCAGCTCTGTGCCAGGAGGACAAGCGGCGTTGCTGGAACAGCTTGGTTACGACCCTCGGGAACGATACGCGACATACACAACTGGTGTCTCTCACAGCTCGATACCGACAACAACAACAACGTCGACCGCCATGGTCCAGCAGCATAGCCGCCAGAGTCCCTCTGGGAACTGGCAGATGCCACTGGAGATGGCAGCTGGCGTCTCTCCAGTGTCAATGCACTCGCCCAACACCAGCAGTCTCCCGCCATCATCGCCCGAGGACCAGCAAGCGCAGTCCCCAGTAGGACATCACAGTTCGACCGCATCGAGTCCTCACCAGCAACAATTATCGCCATACACCGCCACAACAGCCATGCCTCAGGCCTCATCTCTCCTCGCAGACTGGACATATCAGCAACAGCAAATGCACACGCAGCCGCAGGATTTGTCCCATTTCATCCAGGACTCATCTGCCCTGATGAGTTTCAACCCATTTGCCGCAAATCTGCAGCCTTCGCCCATAAACTATCTTCCCGCCACTACGCAGGCGGCTCTCGAGGCCAGCTTGCACCAGATGGCCCCGTCCAATTTTCAGATGTCCCCTGTCGAAGAGACCAGCCAACAACAGATGACATGGAACATGCCGCAGAATGTGAGCACCGCGGGCATGGCCAACTGGCAGGATTTTGAGACAGCGATGCAAATGCCTGCGGACGGTCTTCCCCGTGTTGGGAGCATGGGCAGCAACTCTCCTACCGGTACTTACCTCGAGGTGCTCTCACTGGGCTCCGGAAGTGACAATGGATGGGCAATGGTCGATATGTATCACCCTAATTACGACTCATTTTCGCAGACCCCACAGGCTCAAAATGTGTTCAACCCCGGACAAACCCTGCACCTTAGGACCGGCTCCGACTCATCCCAGTCAGATGGGACCTCATTGGAATTTGGCAGCTATGAAGAGGTTCCTTTCCCAATCTCACCATTCTCACCTGGCTCCGATTCGTATGTGGACAACGCTGCCAACCACCGGAATTGTTTCCATGGAGATGGTCACCACCACTCTCACTCTCATTCTCACTCACATGAGATCATCAGCCCCACCGCTGGTGTCGCTCCCATGCCCATTCGCGCCACAGCTAGCAGCCGATCAAGCCCAGCCAGCGGTTCTGGTGTTGGTTCTATCACTGGCTCTACGTCTTCAGTCTCACCCCCGGTCAGGAAGACCACCGCCCCTCGGAAGAGCCCCATTGCCAAGCCGCCTACCAAGGCCGTTATCCGACGAACAGCATCGAATGGCAAGAAGGATGGAACCGGTGAGAAGAAGGTTGGAAGAAGACGTGGTCCTCTTCTACCCGAGCAGCGGAAGCAGGCCAGTGAGATCAGGAAGTTGCGTGCTTGCCTGCGTTGCAAATTTCTCAAGAAGACTTGCGACAAGGGCGAGCCTTGCGCTGGTTGCCAGCCTTCTCATGCACGTCTGTGGCAAGTACCTTGCACTCGTATCGACATCAAAGATATTGGCTTTTTCATGAAGGACTGGAAGGCCGACTATGAGCGACACATGGACCGCGGTGTATCAGTCTACAATGTCAAGGGCTTCGCACCGCAGGAGACGCTAATGTGGATCACACATGGCTACGGCTTCTGCTTGCCTGTCATGGTTCGTGAGGTGTTTGTCGCCGATGAGAGCTGTTTCCAGGTCGACTGGGTCGAGTCTCATCTGCAAGATCAAGAGCCCATTGACTTTGAGATCCGCACCGAGAAGCTCGACGTGGGTCGCGAGGGTGTTTCCATGGAGGCTCTGTCGGAGTATCTCGACAAGCACATCGATCAATCATTCGAGACCTTCATTGACGACCACTTTGAGGGCACGCCTTTCATCACGGATATCCTGAAGACTGCTCACCGATTCTACATGAAGGAGAAGTCGCCCGTCATCCGCAAGGCATTGAAGCTTGTTCTGGCTTACAACTTGACACTGCACATCACCATGGTGGAGCAACAAGGTTCTGAGGATCCCTTGGATGGCCAGATCGACGACGAGGACTCCAAGTACTTTGGTAAGGTCGTGGCACCCGTCATGATCAACTTCCAAATCAAGTGTGCCATGGCCGACATGTGGCGTGAGCTGCAGAAGGACATCCTTGAGGAGCTTTCGGGTCTGTACTCCAGTGTCTACAGTGGAGATCGCCTCAAGAACTGGCCGACCATCTTCATGCTGGCCTCCATCCTTTTGGCGGTGTGGGAGGAGATGCAGTTCGACTGCCACTACCGAGTGCCAGACCCCGTGGCCGTCAACAAGTTTTGTACCGACATGGAGACTATCCCTGTGGGCGTGATCGTTGGCCTGTTCCACGCCATCTCACAGAAGCTCCCTTCGTTCACCGAGTGGGATACTCGCCGTCATGGTCAGCTTCTCAACAACAACCCTGCCGTTTGTGAGGCAATGACTGAGGTCCGATCACACGTTCTCAAGCATGGTGAGTAAATTCGTCTAGGCACTCACATTTTGACACAATCATTAACCACTGTTACAGAGGCATATCTGAGGACACGCCCAGACACCAAGTTCGACAGGGATGACTTTGATTCCTTGTCCAACAAATTCTTGTCGAAGCTGGTGATCCGCTCCAACTAGACGTGTTCTGGGGTTATCCCACAGTTCATACCTTTTGCGACATGGACATTGATTTCATCTTTTTTTCCTTTTTTTTTTTTTTCTTTCCTTCTTTTCTTTTTTTGTTTTCTTTAATTTTGGGCATTGGCAAGCGAGGGCGTTTCTTTGCGATTCAACTTGATATTTCCTTCATCACCACCGAACTTCACGGCCAGTCAACGCCACAATTGCGACGACATCAAAACGCTCATGCGCCGGAAGCGCAACTCAATCCTCGAACGCTTACGAACATTGATGACAACGACGTCTATGACAGCACAGTACAAGCAACAGGAGTCCTGACACAGGAGGACGGGATTCAACTTTTATGAAAAGAGCGCAAAAAATCGGGGGAGGCGTTTTGGCACCCCACCCCCAATAACATCAACAAGAACAACAACATTAACAACACACCATTCTTGCATATAATTTGTATGCAAACGCAGCATGGAACTGGCGTTCGTTATTGACAGAGGCACATGCCCTGGAAAACATGATGGCAACATTATTACTACAGTGCTCCTTCACACTCCCTGGGTCTGTTTCCCTTCACGGGGAAGAAGAAAAACGCCAGCGGCCATTCACGACTAGTTTTAGAGAGAAGACGCCTGTATCTTAGTTATTATTCATGGAGAGCGTCCCCGGTTTCTGCAAAATCAAAAATTTGTTGATGTGGAAGGTGGTAGCTAAACGAAACGGACAATAAACACGAGTTCAACATCATTCTCTTCCAACCGCTTGACGGGAAGTACCTACAAACTGCTGCACACACTCGTAAACCCTATAGACACCGGCAACTCTGCATTGCGACGAATCGTGACGTGACCCCTCTAGATTTTTACATGTCGACACGTTGACCCAACAAAATATCGACTTGGTTGCGAGCTCACCGCTACTGCATTTGCACTTTCAACCTTAATCAAACGGTGGCCCCGGACTGGGGTGCTTGCAGCAAACTTGCATGCATACTCGCACACCAATTCTCGCATTCCAGTACAGCAAACTAGTGGATGATACTGCAACCACACCAAGCCACGATGATGCTACACAGTCGGCACAGTTGAAGGGCTGTCTTTGCTTACTCTTTCAGGATGACAGCGTGAACTCAGACTTGGCACAGCCACGACTCATGCGAGTTGCCCAACCTCTCTACCCCTTCATCTGAATGCGGGTTGCAGAGTAAGACATGCATCCTAATACTCATGCATGAGCCTGATCGGTCGACTCCCGTCACTCTGCACAGGGGCATAGCTACTCCTGGCACCTAAGCAGCAATTCCGTAACCTCGTTGAGTTTGGAAAACCTGCAGCCGAACTCTTCGTCGCCTTTGTTGGTCGTCACTGTGAAGAGGGGCTCACAGCAGCTACAGCAGCTAGGTGCAAAGGCCTCTTCTTCGTTCAAATAGCTACAGCTGTTCCACGCGAGACTTTATGCGCAGGTTATGCGGCTGAAGAACGCTCCATGCTCAACTAGTCGATTGAAGCTAGTATGTCTCTCTCTGGCTATCTCTCTCTGGCATTCTATGTACGTCGGAGGGCGGGGAAGGCGGCGATGTACAATCTCAAACATTAATTCTATTCATTGACGTCCCCCCCCCCCAACCTAACGTATATAATACAGACGTCTATTCTAGGCACTAATTACATCGGGCGAGGTCTCTATAAAAATGCGAAAAGGTCGGTCAATCAATGTTAGGAAATCCGGGCCGATCCGGGTGGGTGACGACCTCATACCTAGCCAGTCTACGCACAGCCACTCGAGAATCATTCTCTCATCTGGCGGATATAAGGCCACAATAAACCTGATTTCTAAGACAGGTCCAGCCTCAGTGTCACAAGTGTACTTGGCCGTCACGGCGAGGGCGGAACTCGTGCAGACGCTGATCAGGTCAACGTGCTAGGTCTCAGATGCCTTGCAGTCACCCCGGTGAATCGTTCGCACAGTGACACATCGAGAGTGGCTCTCCTCATACTCATAAGCAATGCCCACTTGGACCGCTCGCAGAAGGATCACTACGAAGTACGCAATTCCGGTTGTCGTGCACGGATCTTTGATCAACGTTCCTACAAGGTTTCCCTTCTCCATCACCTCATCAGCGTGTTCCGGGATTCGCCGGATTTGGCAGTGTGAGGCTGGCCTATCTTCTTCCGGCCTTCGGGATAGACCGTGTAAGCCTTGGCGGGGATAGGTTGGCTGTGACTTAGCGAAATCGTAAGGAACACCTTGATGGTCTCCTCTTCCAAAGTTCGGCAAATAGCTCCAAGAGAGTCCGCGGAGCAAGCAGCATCTCATAGAAACGGAGTACAGCGTTGAAGTTTTGAGAAAATATAGAAGTTGACCGTAGAAGTGCTGAAGAATCAGGGGACAATCACAAGTTCACAAGTCGGTCTCGAAACCTTGCGAAGGCAGTATGGGAGCAGGGTTGTCTGCAGTGGGAACGTGGACTTTAATGGTCGGGATCCACTTGGGCCGAGCCATCTCATGACGTCGTCGCTCCTCCGGAGTTCGCGATAAGGCGTGCGCATGCCACCCGCATCAACGCGGAGAGAGGGTCTACATGGCGTGTTTAAAAAATAAATTAGCCTCTTTGCAGAACAATGGGCAGCACAAGGGGAAGAGTTTTGCGAAAGCCTCGAACGAACATCTTCAGGAAGATGGAAAGTCGCTTTGCTGAGAGACATACAAGTGTAGGTGATTGAGACGCTGGTGGCACATGGTCAGGCGAGTCCGCCCCGCGTGACGTGCCAGATAAGGAAGCAACTGCCAGGGGGCATGAATTACCGACGCTCATCAGAAGGGAGTCGTCTTAAGGGATTTTGGTGGTTGTCGACGTGAACAAGAGGGGAAACCCGCAATATATTTTATGACACGCAGTTTAGAACACCCTCCGATGGTCTACAGACTCGAGGATGCAGATTTGCCTCGCGAGGTGTCCTTCAGCCACCTTCGCTTGATAATCAGTCACTGCACAGGGGAAAGTATCACGACGAAACATCACACAAGCTGATTGGTCAGTTCTCTGCCTTTCAACGTGGAAGACCCGCTTTTCAAGGCAGGAGCGGTGGGCAGGGATCCCCCACTTTCTACGGGTGTCCATTACATCCTGCAACCGTTTGCCTCCCAACCACTTGCTGCGCCTATTTATTAACCTCTCCCGCCCAACACTCACCTGATTTACTCCTTTTCCCTACAATTCCATCAAACTCAATCTTCCTTCATCGAGGATTTGACTTCAAAAGCTATCGTGGTCATCAAGCACAAACATTCACTTTCCATCAAAACAACCAACACTACACGACAGTCATCATGCAGATCTTCGTCAAGACCCTCACCGGCAAGACCATCACTCTCGAGGTCGAGTCTTCTGACACCATCGACAATGTCAAGACCAAGATCCAGGACAAGGAGGGCATTCCTCCAGACCAACAGCGCTTGATCTTCGCCGGCAAGCAACTCGAGGATGGTCGTACCCTCTCCGACTACAACATCCAGAAGGAGTCCACTCTCCACCTTGTCCTCCGTTTGCGTGGTGGTATGCAGATCTTCGTCAAGACACTTACTGGCAAGACCATCACACTCGAGGTTGAATCCTCCGACACTATCGACAACGTCAAGACCAAGATTCAGGACAAGGAGGGCATTCCTCCAGACCAACAGCGTCTCATCTTTGCTGGAAAGCAACTTGAGGATGGCCGGACTCTGTCCGACTACAACATTCAAAAGGAGTCTACCCTCCACTTGGTGCTCCGTCTCCGTGGTGGTATGCAAATCTTCGTCAAGACCTTGACGGGCAAGACGATTACACTCGAGGTGGAATCTTCAGACACTATCGACAACGTGAAGACCAAGATTCAGGACAAGGAGGGTATCCCACCAGACCAACAGCGTCTTATCTTTGCAGGAAAGCAGCTGGAGGATGGGCGTACTCTCTCTGACTACAACATCCAGAAGGAGTCGACGTTGCACTTGGTGCTGCGTCTGCGTGGCGGCCAGTAAAGGGGCCAACGGTGGGGAATTTGGAAAAGGCTAGTACTTTTGTGATGATAATAAGCCAAGGGTGCTCAGGAAAGAGTAACTACGACCGGTGTATTCACATGACATACCCAAAGCTCTGTTAGAGAGCGGAGAACAATAGACTTTATTGCGGTCTACAACTTACATGCCTTGTTGCAGTAAACCCGTCAAATAACACCGTAAAATGTTGCCAAAATTGGTCCACGTCGTTCGACTCGTTAGAGACGTATTGCAAAGTTTCCACCAATGTGATGAATCAGTCCACAAGAGTACCTTGATCAACAGAAATACCTCGAAAACCAGGATTGTAGATGGTAGCACATATTGAATTGGACCCAAATCAACATCCACTCTGCTGTGGGTGGCTGCTGGCCTGTCAGTCAGCCGACGTATTGACAGTGAGGGGCAATCTGGCGGACGACGGGACAGGATCCGCAACGTCATCTTCGTTATCGAGAAACTTCTACTTGCCGTCCACATTGAAGAGGCGGCTGTCTTTCCGCAGCCAAAGCTCAACTTCGACCTTTGTTTATGCTACGCCAACTATCTCCATAGTATGACTCAGTCTCTCCTAGGCCTTTGGCGAGTGGAACAACACCTTTTGCCACCTTGAGAACGGAGCGAAGCCCGTCTTGAGGTATTCTACATCCCACACAAACGACGACATCGTGCCCGCGCACACACTGTCCTTAGACGAACAAGAACGTCTCCGTGGAGAAACCGCGTCATTTACGCTGCGATCACAAATGGGGAAGAGTACAGCTTCCTCCCCAAAGCATGAATTCGTATAGCTACCACCTCAAGCTAGAGCTCTACCCACGTGCGATCCCTACCAAGTTTGCGCCCGTCGACGAGACAGCCACGCCAGGCAACATTTGGCAGCCGAATTCTGCCAGCTCCATCTTCGACATCCTCCCGTCCCACCCGAGACGAGACGACCCTGCACCATCGCCTTCAAGAAAGCGCGACAAGCAGAAGAGCATCGACCGCCTTGAAGAGTATCTGCCTGTCGAAGATCGCGAATTCCTACATCGAAAGCCCTCTCGAGTGATTGATTGCGGTGCTTCGAGATCATCCACAGTGGACGAGGAAGAGGGCGGCGACAAGGACCTTGTTCTTCTAAACACAAGCAAGAGGAGGGAGAGGCTAGAGAGTTTTCCCCCGCCCGGCTTTCGTACTGGCCTAGGGCCTCAAACTGCGGCTAGAGATTGGCGCTTTGGGCCTGTCCGCATCGAGAGCTTCGATATTCCAGACGACGAAATGACGGCTAGCTCTGAGCAGCCCTCGCCAGCTTTTCCTTTGGGCCCCAACCTGGGTGGCCCAGGGACGGACACCAAGGGACAGTTCAAGCCGCTGGACTGCAAGAATACTGAGGCAGGATGGGGTGTGATACACCTCTACCGCGAGGCCTATGAGCTGGAAGCCACCCATACAACAAACGAAAGCCTGAATGGCGACGACGGCACGATACTTTGCATACCAGCTGTGCCGGGATACCTGTCACCAGTCGGCTTCTTGAACTTTGTTGGACAGAAGTGGCTGGCGGACGTGGCACACTACAGGATGCTCATGACGAGTACGCTGGGCACATACATGGTCTTGATGAAGTTCAGAGATCGCAAGGCTGCCGATGCGTGGAGGAAAGAGTTTGACGGCAAGGCATTTGGTCCTATGAGAGAGGAAGCTCTCTGTCATGTTACATTCATCAAGTCCATCACCATCGAGACACCCTCACAGCCCGCAGCCAGTTCTTCGAAAGCTGCAGTTGGCCACCTAAGCCACCCCAAACCGTTCCCACCGCCTACTCCAGATCTTGTCGAGCTGCCCACCTGTACAGTCTGTCTAGAGCGAATGGATGACACATCTGGATTAGTCACGATACCGTGCCAGCATGTCTTTCACTGCACTTGTCTGCAAGCTTGGAGGGGCTCTGGCTGTCCTATATGCCGGGCCACGAACCCAGCTCCAGACTCTGTGGATCCAAACGATCCTTACTCGCATCCATTCGGCCAAGGCATCTCTAACTTCTGCGGCCGTTGTGACACTCATGATGATTTATGGGTGTGCCTGATTTGTGGCAACGTAGGCTGCGGACGGTACAAAGGAGGTCACGCAAAGGAACACTGGAAAGAGACGGCACACTGCTTTAGTCTCGAGCTCGAGACACAGCACGTCTGGGACTATGCGGGCGATATGTGGGTGCACCGGCTGATTCGCGAGAAGGGCGAAGGCAAAGTCGTTGAGTTTCCGAGCACAAACATGCCGACGATCAATGGACACGGAAACGGACAATCTGGCACGGACACGGACGTGGTGCCCCGAGAGAAATTAGACAATATCGGAATGGAGTACTCGCACCTCCTCACGAGTCAGCTGGAGAGCCAGCGAATTTACTTTGAGGAAATAGTTAGCAAGGCTGCCGACAAGGCCGCCAAGGCGTCGGCAGCAGCGGAAGCAGCGTCATCACAGGCCGCAGACGTGTTGAGTAAGCTGCGTGTCCTCGATGGGGACTACCAGACCCTAAAAAAGGAGACCATCCCGCAGCTCGAGCGAGACTTGGAAAGGGAGCGCAAGCGGGCGGACAAGTCGACGGAGCTGGCGCGGAAGATGGGCCAGTCGCTGCAGGAAGAGAAGCAGATCAACAAAGGCTTGATGGAAAAGGTGACCTATGTCAACAAGGAACTAGAGAAGCTCAAGGTGCAAAACGAGCAGCTTAAGAGTGAGGTGGAAGAGCAGAAGGACTTGAACCACGACCTTAACATGTTTATCTCCGGACAAGAGAAGATCAAAGAGATGCAGCAGGACGGTCAAGTGACGCAGGAGGAGTTGGAAAACGGCGAGACCAGCGTGCCGGAGAAGCAGGGTGGCAAAGGCAAAGGCAAAGGCAAAGGGAAGAAGAAATAAGGCTGTGTGGTCTTTTACTACGGGGATTGGTTCTATGATACCCTCGGTGTTCTTTGGTTTACAGGTGTAAATTTGGTAAATGATTTTCGAGAGGTTGTGTAGGAGCTCGAGCTCGTGGCCAACGACTAAGCGCAGCACTTTTCGCTTTGCGAAATTGACTGACATGGAAGACATTGCACCATCAAATAAGATCCCCCTTCGAGAGAATTCATCACAGATGGTGAATAAAAGGGGAAATTGCCGGATGTCATACTATCGTTGTACCTACCTGCCTTGGTAAGAAAATTGATTGCTGGTGTCCACTCTGGTCTGACGTTGTAATCCAACCTTGATGCGACCTGCCGGAAACAAGAGGCAGTGAGCAGCACGTACTTAGACAGAGATTATTTTACGAGTCTGCCCCAGTTCCAGCCGGAGAAGCTCCAAGCTTCCGCATCGCGAATCCGATTATGCTTTCTTGCAGCTCAACAATTCATCTAGTTGCATGGCGTGGGACGGGCTTTGTTGGGGTCCTGCTTGTGCGTATGTGTGTATATATGTAAACCTATAACATAGATAACTTATACAGTAAATGTTTATGTAGATTCCTTTTTTTTTTCCGAGGCTCGTCGTAGGAACAGATGAGAGACCTTCGCTCAATTGAAAAACTGCAGCAAGCAATAGAAATTTCTGGATAGCGCATGAAGATTCGATAAGAATCAAGACACCTTGGCCACTCATAGGCATCTTCTCCGGCCGTTGTGAACTCATGGCTGCGTGAGCATGAGGAAGAGAGCAGGGACCCGGCAAGGCACCCCCCGGTCACGTCACCACGCAGATCGGCCCGCCAAGAAACAAGCTGGAGATGGAGATAGCGACAGCTTTTCGGGCGGCTTAGCCCGCGCTCGGCCAGCTCAGCTGTCTGTGTTGCAATCCACTTTTGGAAGGCTGCTTCCATTGGGGGGTTGCCCGCCCCATAGAATTTTCGAGTTTGCCCACACTCTCTCACCGAACCATCCTTTCTCGTCCTTCACTCAATACCCACTTCGACCTCTGACATAAATTTTTGGCCCTCGGCTTGAATGTACAAAGACAGAGAGAAGAGTCTGAGTTCGGGTCTGCCGGTAAATGCTGGGGCTAACATCATAATGTCCATCTGATCATCAACCATCAGTATCTTTCTACTACGCCCCCCCCATCCCTTGGTCATTGCGTTTCTCGCCGGCGCACGACACCACTCTGAACCCACGGCGCATACGCGGGAAGACTGCTCTACGCAGAAGGGTCCCTTGAACAAATTTTTTCGCATCGCCACTGCCGAAATACCAGCGTATCACGACCGTCACCTTCTCTGTCTGCCCGAAGCGCCGCAGCCTCTGCGATGCCTTCCCGCGCCAATGGCATACCGCCTACGAGCGCGAGCTCGCCCACACCCGCCACCAAGCTGTATCCTATGAACAACTGGACATATGACACTTTCCTATGGCTCATGTCTGTCTTCGTGGACCTGTTCTTCCGCGAGGTCCACCCGAGAGGGTCGTGGAAGGTTCCTAGGCAGGGCCCAGTTTTGTTTGTCGCTGCTCCCCATGCCAACCAGGTAGGCGCATCCCTTGTACTTGAACCACAGCAGGAAAACAGCCGCTGACTTGCTTTGATGTCTAGTTTGTCGATGCCCTCATCCTTCAGCGAACCCTCATGAACGAGGCAAAACGCCGCGTGTCCCTTCTCGTCGCCCAGAAATCTGTCCACGGCTTCATCGGATGGGCATCTCGTCAGACGGGCGCCGTCCCCGTCGGTCGAGCGCAGGATGCCGCCAAACCCAAGGACGGCACAGTATATCTACCCGACCCCATTGGAGATCCTACACTGATCCGCGGTATCGGCACCCATTTCGATACGGAAGCAGAGGTCGGTGGCATGATCTTCTTACCTGCGGCCAAGGGCCAGGCTAGCACCAGTGTCGATATCGCAGAGATCCACGGCCCAGAGGAGATACGGGTCAAGCGCGCCTTTAAGACCAAGCTGGCTATGACTCAGTTGACGGGGCGCGATGATGTTGACGAGACGGGCAACTTCACCAACAAGGAATTCAAGGGGCTTCAGGAAGGCTATCAAGGGACGAAGTACAAGCTGGCCCCTCACATCGACCAGACCAAAGTGTACGAGGCTGTCTTTGACAGACTCAGGAATGGAGGATGTGTGGGCATCTTCCCCGAGGGTGGTAGTCATGACCGCACTGGACTGCTCCCTATCAAGGCTGGCATTGCGATCATGGCTCTTGGCGCCATGGCCGATTCGCCAAACATCGACCTCAAGATTGTTCCAGTGGGCATGAACTACTTTCACGCACACAAGTTCCGGTCGAGGGCCGTTGTCGAATTCGGACAACCAATAGAGATACCCACAGAGCTTGTGGAAATGTATAAGAACGGCCAGCGGCGAGACGCCATTGGTCAACTTTTAGACACAGTCTACCAGGGACTGGCTGCTGTCACGGTCCAAACCCCCGACTATGACACCCTCATGCTTATCCAGGCTGCTCGACGCCTTTACAAGCCGACCGGAAAGAAATTGCCCCTCCCGTATGTCGTGGAACTCAACCGGAGGCTGGCTATGGGCTACGAGCGATACAAAGACGACCCGAGGATCGTCACAATATCAAAGGATGTCAAAGAATACAACAAGCAGCTTAGATATCTGAACATCCGCGATCACCAGGTCCAATATGCTAGGATGCCCATCCACACCGTTGTCTTCACTACGATATATAGGGTACTGAAGCTTCTGGTGCTCCTGGTCGGCACTCTTCCTGGTTTGATGCTATTTACGCCTGTTTTCGTTTTGACAAAGTACATCAGCATACGCAAGGCTAGAGAGGCGTTGGCAGGCTCAACGGTCAAGATTCAGGGTCGTGATGTGATGGCAACATGGAAGATAATGACTGCCCTGTTCTTCGCACCGATCCTTTACAATACCTACATTTGCATATTCGTCTGGAGGGTGTATGCAAACCGTCTATGGGGTTACTGGGACTATGTTCCTCGTTGGATACCACTCTGGACGGCTTTCCCCATCGGCTGGATTCTCTTTCCTCTCATCACTTTTGCGGCCTTGCGGTTCGGGGAGGTGGGCATGGACATCTTCAAGTCGCTTCGACCTCTTGTCATGTGCATCAACCCTGCTTCCAACTACAACATTCACCAACTAAGAGAACGGCGGGCGGCCTTGAGCGAACGAGTGACAGAGCTCATCAACGAGCTGGGGCCGGAGATGTTCTCGGATTTCGACAGAACACGCATAGTTGCCGACCCGATTCAAGAGAAACCGTTCCTGCGCAGACGCGACAGCGACATATCGAGCACAAACAGTGCCGAGCCGGAGAGCCCCACGCGCCGCCGCGAGACCACGTCGAGCAGCCGTGGGCTCCCCAAGAACGAGTCCTACAGCAATATTGGCAAAGTGGGCCTGTTCTCGACGCGCCCGCCTTCGCGGTCTCGCAGTCGCACCAGCTCCAGCGGCGGGGCGTTTGGCTCTGCAGGCTTCCCTATCAGTGCATTCACAACGCTGGATTCTAAAGAGGGGCTGGACGAGGTTAGCAGAAAGATCCGAGAGGAGATGCGGGAACGCGGCGAGGTGCGGCGGCGCAAGAGTCAGGGCAAGAAGGCTTTTGAGCTGCAGGCGGATGAGAGTGATGAGGACGATGGGCGTTCTGAGGCGTCGGGCAAGTCGGGCAAATTCTCATAGTGCAGCTCAGAATAGTAATAGGTTGCATGGCATTGCACAATGTGCTGAGAAACATGTCGAGCTATTTTTTTTTGCATTTGGTGCGTGTAGGCGAGCGTAGGTGCTCGGATATATATCAACAGCTGACCTTGTTATCTGTCAAGCTTCATCACCTGCGTAGTCACCAGCGTAGGCTGCCAGATCATCCTGCGAGGTGGTTCATTGTTCCGGAGCAGTACGGGTGACGGAGGCGACATCAAGCCCAAGTCATAAAAGCCCGCGCTCGGATTTACGAGCAGACGGCGACCTGCTACGGCGGACGGTCTAGGGAACGACTTTTGACAGCCTGATAAAGGACCGAAAAGTCCGGGGGCTCGGTTCCGCAGTGGGGGATTCCTTTGCCTATCTACGACTCTATCTATATTCGATAATTCTTAGTACAACTACATATAAACCCGTCAGGATGGAGCGCGAATGCTCCTGAACACAGGCCTGATAGTACACAAGAGACTGATACCTCGTCGGATCCGGCTACGCGCATCTCTGACAAGCGACCGTGTCAGTTTCTGCTATTCTTGAAAAATATTCCTAACACACCCGATCTTGACGTGATTGAGAGCACCCAGCACGTTAAGGTTGCAACGCCGAGCCCGAAGACAGGACCCTGAATAATCCCCCAGAAGGATAGAAGCCAACAAAATTCCCGGTTCGCCCACTGGAGAATTTGAAGGCCAAAAAATTCACGTTGCATTTTCCTCCACACTTCTACCCCTCCACACCCACCCCCTCTCGGTTTCCTCTCCGCAAAAAAGAGCTGCGTGTCCCGCCCACCGACCTGCAGCCCCAGCCATGTTCAAGCAACTAGTCAGCGGCGCCAAGAAGCTCGCGTACGGACCCTCGGCCGCGCCCGACCTCTTCCCCAAGGTCTCGCCCGACGTCGACGGCGAGGATTGTTTGCATGACTGCGCCTCGTGCTCAATTCATTACCCGCGGAACTTCAAGATTGAGGAGAATGATGACTTGTACGGGCACGTCAAGGGCTGGGCAACCCATGTGCTGGTCGCGACGGGCAAATCGGACTGGGTGCGCGATGTCACCGACGAGAAAGGCAGTGTGATGGAGGCATTGGACCGAGCAGAGAAGCCGGTTAATGGGGTGCGTACTGTTATAAAGCTTGGACTTGTCAATCGCGCGCGCGCGCGCGTGTGTGTGCAAAGAAAGAAGAAGGATACCGGAGCTAACATCACGTACTAAATACTTAAGAGACTCATGCTCTCCGCTACCAATATACCCACGCCGCACCATACGAATGACTACTCGGAGCCGACAATAGTCCTCCTCTTACCCGCCTTCACCATCATCGAAAACGTCACACCTGCTTCCGTACCAACGCTCGTCTCCGAATACATCAACAAGGCACCCACAAACACCTCCTCCTTAATCCCCATCGCCCCCACACTACCACCCCCGGCTGCCGACGGCGCAGGCCTCGTTGCGCGGCCCAGCCCACATAGCGTTTTGATTCTCCTGTGTTCACAAAAGACACGCGACGCGCGCTGCGGACAGTCGGCGCCGCTGCTGCGCAAGGAGCTGGAGCGACATCTACGGCCGCTGGGCTTGTTCCGCGACCTGGATGACGAGCGGCCGGGGGGCGTGGGGATTTACTTCATCAGCCACACGGGAGGGCACAAGTACAGTGCAAATATGATGGTGTATCGACGGCCCGATGCGTTTGGGGTGGATGGGGTGAATCGCGCTGAGTTGGGTGAGGGCCAGGTGTTGATGCCGCGGAAGAAGGCTGGGGAGCAAGTCCAGGAGGAGGCGGAAGAGGACGTGGGCGCTGCGCAGTGTATTTGGTTAGCAAGAGTGAAGCCAGAGGACATTGAGGGCATCGTCAAGTTCACGGTGTTGCAGGGGAAGGTGGTGAAGCCGGAGAGTCAGCTGAGGGGCGGGTTTGATCGGTCTAGAGGGGTGTTGAGCTGGTGAAGAGGTCTTGCCAAAACTATCCAGAACGAGGCTAGCATCCTATTCGCTATGAGAAAGGAATTGGTGGGAGGGTTCTCTGAGCATTGCTAACAAGACTTTCTGGCCGTGGGGGGCCAGATTGCGTGGGCACACTGGAGACCAGCTGTGGGACTGCCGGTGGTCTGATGCCTTCTGCCATCATGTCAGCATGCTTATGTCCAATCCCAGAAGCGTTTGGACAAGAATACTTTGGTCGAGCATCAAAGTATGAGCAAGAACAGACATTGCATCATCTGTCTTCCTCGCAAGTCTATGTGATATCATCCTCATTGAGCAATGATCTATTTTGCTATCACATGCTGACTCTTTTATCTCCCTCAACAGTCTATCTCGATTTAAATTTGCACTTTGGGACCTAAGCGAGATTACGAGACTAATCGAGACTAATCTAGATACTCGTCCGACCAGTATATTGCAACTCGTTATGGGGGGGTGTATCGCCAGCAATGTCATCAACTTCACGCCCCTTCCAATACCCTAAGCATAGTCAATGACATGCTGTCGTGGTTAATGAACAGATCATAGATTAAACTTTTTTTCCCCTTTGGGGTCAATGAGTCGTCGTTGTCTCTGGCAGAGACTCAAGTTCAACGATTGTTGCGGGCGACTGCTTTGCGATAGGAAAGGAGAACGGCAGCCATTCTGGGCCAACAGCACTGCTTCTTCTTCCGCGCCTATTGAGGACGTCATGATGGCTCACACTGGGTCATCGTTCCCTGGGCGAGTGTTCCCACTGGGGTTCCACAGCATAACCAGAATTAGACACGCCATACGAACGTTGAAGACATGTTTCATGAATATTTGATGCTCTCCTTTGATACAACAAATATAGCCCGAACTCACACTTGATAATCTGTTGTCCCAATAACACCGAGTATGAATAAGGGAGTCCGAAACCACCGTGCAGTCACCGATGCGATTTGGGGGTCGTGGTGGCCTTGCCCATTCGCTGCGACGTCTCCCAGGGACACTTCCTTTTCCTCAACCGTCTCGCGTCCATTGCCGTTGAGTGGTTCGAGTTGCCCAACTCATTGATTTGACCGTTTGCCATGTTCTCCTTGTACTTGCGCTGCTCATCCTCCACTTCCTCCACCGTTGGCTTTTGGTAAGGCGCCATGCGAGCGTTCCGGGGGGGTTGACGTCGTTTTTCTATATGCAAGAGGGCCAAGCTGCTGAGTGACGCGTGACGGACATGTATACCGTCGTTTGCGTCCACGAGCTTTTTTACTTCTTCTCCCTTCCTTTTCACGATGTCCTTGGAGATACCGTCGACATTCACCAAGAACAAAGGATTTGAGGAACAGTGATGGTATGAGCTCAAAACTTACTTGACTTTTTTTTTGTTCCCCAGCTTGTTAGCAGAGAATTGTCTGTGGCTGTCCCAGCTGGGGGCATACTTACGCCCTTCACGTTTTTCCAACAAGCTTTCGGGGAAAAAATTCCTCTGATATGTACAACCACAAAGAGTGCAGTCCAAAGATAAGTGGGCCAGGGCTGTTGAAGCTTATTAGGGCCTCAAGGCCTGTGGTAAAAGACGTGCCTCTGCGGAGTTGTAACTGGAGAGGAGAAGAGCATGAGAGAGAAAGGGTTGAATATAAGAGAAGCTATGGACACTAGCTAATTTGTATTTGGCACGATTCGGTATCTATAGGAGAGATACTCGAGTGTGTGTTGTAGTCGAGTGTGTTTTGTAGGCGGTGTGGTTGAGTACAAATCCCACGATTTCTTTTTGCATAGTACACTGCTGAACGCCGTGCTAGCCTTTTATATTTAAAAAAGGTCCATCGGATGAGTATTGGATTCAGCCTCCCTGCTAGGAGGTTGTGGTGCGTCCAGCCTTGCGAAGCGATGACAGCGTTACATTTTGATCTGCATCGCGTTAAGTTTGCAGCGGCGGAAGCTCGACTTCATCGGAAGAAAGTGAGGGGATCGCCAAGTCCGCCCAAAAGTCCCACGCTGTTTTGCCAAAGCAACCGTGGACACCCAGCTCCCGGACTTTTTTCTCCGGGTGGGTTCCTGGTCCTTTCCAAAAAGGCATTTACTCCTTTTCCGCGGAAGTTCCCATGACACGATTTATTTCAAGCCCCCAGCCGCGGTGCGCTCCGCGTTTATTACTTACACGCGCGGCACGCGGCAGCAACAGAGATCCCCTCATATCCTTCGTTGTCGTCGAGGGAAATCGTGATGCGACTCTGGTCGACATCCGATTGATTATTTTTTATTTTTTTCTCAACTAGTTCAGGGATGTCGGATACCGTCAAAGACCATCAAATTTAGTTGGTATTTTTCATGCAGAGATGGTATGACCGTCACGTTGAAGAAGCACGAAAGGTAAGATAGTCTGCGCAACGGGGATTGAACTCTAACAATCACGCAACGGGAATTCAGCGGAAATAATTGAACGGGAATTGAAGCCTATGCACCGGGAATTGTACGGGAATTGAACCACCTGGGCATTATGTATCACAGCCGACGTCAAAGGCGCAGGTGTCGGATGCCCTAATAAGCTTCTTGTCAAAGTAAACAGGGTTGGGCGTTTTCCAGATTTTCGCCTGTAACGCATCGACATCGATCAGCTCCAGTGCCGGAGATAGTCAGGTGGAGGGAGGGTATCTTCGGCCAGTACTAGCGCTTTGAAGATCTCGGAAGCTTGAATCTTGTCACGAACCTCGAGCTATTAGGTTTGTATTCGCCTCCGTCGCCTCATTATGAGCGTGCCAATGTTGAAAGTGTTGGCGGACCCCAGCAGACCAATGGGCCCGGGTGTCTGAACCATGGAAGTTCCACTGGCAATGGGACAATTCTGTTCCGTTATATTCAATGGATAGGGACTCAATAGGGCTCTGCCACTATTAATGACGCCGGAACAGTAGGTGTAAACATGAGGAAAGGTGGGGGGGGATGGGGACGGGAGACATTAGAGAGAAATGGGCCAGTGTCCTTTCCTTCATTTTCGAGGGTCGAGATTACCTACCGTTCAAACCGCGGTTCGTGAGGTAAGCCGCCTGCACTGGTCCTGTATGCCACATGTTGATCAATTGTGTAATGTAGTCGCTGCAAAAGTAACAAATAAAAGTTACTTGTAGAAAGACTGCAGCAAAGGGGCAACAGATGTAACGGAGTTCCTTGTTCTACCAGAACATGGACCAATAGCATGGGGTAGAATCTATAGATAGTGGCATCATGCAAAGCTACAAGCAGCCAGTGCTGCACTTTTATGAAGTGAAGTGGGTAATATCGTCTCAAATGTTGTTTGTCTAGGTAGGTACAGGCTCTGGTGTATTGGTCAGGTGGATGGCGTAGGTAAAGCTGTCGAGGCAACTGGCTGGGAAATACCTGCATGACTATCTAGGTACACTACACTATAACAACTTTTCCGCAATCAAGGTAATTACAGAATCGAGATCTGTGGGGAACCAATCTTGGGATGGATAGAGAGTTGATGAAACTGGTCAGAAAACAATTCTTTTCCAAAACACTGAAGCTTTTCATGATAGAATCTAAAGTTCTTGTAGATAAAAGGTATTGCTGCTCCTGCATGAATCTACATTGCGTATAACCTGCCACCAATCATAGGGCTTCAATTATCCATGGTGATGATGATATAATTGGAACATGGATGTGATTTATCAATTCCAATATGTATATGATCAAAAGATTATCACCTACCTTACCTAGATAATTCAGGTAACTATCTAAGATAGGTAATTAATGATGGCTGCTGTCCAGTTGCACACAGGCCCCGAAGGCATATGCTCCAGTCCGAATTAGCTAGGTAATCACTTGTGTGACCTCTCTCCATGGTGGATGCACACCTTCTCAGGTCAGGGTAGGTGCCTAGGAAGGAAAGGTATCTTGCCTACCTCCTACCTGGAGGTAGGGTACTTTAGCATACCTACCTAAAGTTATGATATATGATATTATGGCTGGTCAATCCTTCATAAAAGAAATTACGAGTCTTATACATCACCTGAGCTGATCGGTTCCATTATGTGCCAAATCAAGATATATGCTGAATTACACTCTCTCGTAAAGCAATAGACCCAGGAAGCGAAGACATTTGACTGGACAGAAATTTCATGCAGCCGCACCTGCTGCAGCTTTCCAAACGCCATCACAGCATCATTCTTTGTCTGCACACATTTTATCAGACATTGGGTGACGAATCCTGACGGAGATTGATAGAGTGGGCACTCTTTCTCTGTCACTGTTTGCTTTCATTACCTTGCATCTGACAATCCTGAATTTGATCTCTTTTTTTCGTGCATGTCATTCGGGACTCCCACTAGACGGGATATCATGCAATTATGCATTTTGATTCCGACCCTTGCAGCGCATGCCGTTCGCTGCCTGATTATAATTTCATGTTCCCTTGGCCTTGTGCAAGTGCTCTTGATCTATCACAACTTTTATTGCTGATGGCTATCACCGTTACATTATTCTCATGCTTTCCCAAAAGCCCCTGGCTCTGATGGCTGCTCCCTCTCCATGCCTCAAGATGTTGAGTCAAGTTCCGCGAAGCGAAATCACTCCAGATTGGGTTGCTCGAGCTGCAGAGCTCAAGGCAGATCTGATGGCTAAAAGGCATCCGGTAGATGGCAGGTCAAGTCCCGGTGTAGAGATTCATTCCCAGGTGGAGTCTCAGAGAGCTGTGAGCTCTGTTTTGTCCAGTTCAAACGATCAAGGGATGGCCAATTCTGCAACAACAAACAGCATTGCATCTGTGCCACACAACATGGCATCTGCTGCACATGAGGATGAGGTGCGGAAGCTACAGAAGGAACTCAAAGAGCTTGAGAAGATTATAGCCTTTGGCTCCTCGGATGTGCGGTTGCTTGCCACCACCAGCGCCAAAAAGCTATCACCTGATGCTTCATCCACTCCCAAGCACATGCCCTCAACAATTGTCGTGCCAGCCATCAACACAACCTACCACAGCAATAATAACGGGGCTGAGACGAGCAAAACTGGACTCCAGAAAGTCCATCCCAAAGAACGGAAGAACACTGGATCCAGCAAGACTGTGAGCAAACCCCAAACGACCAGTCAAGACTCCCAACCTCTGAAGGCCGAGCTACGTGATCACATCGGGGACCACATCGGGGACCACATCGGGGACCACATCGGTGATGTTCACAATCTGCACATTGACCAATCCCAGCCATCCAAGAAGAGGAGGACTTGCAGCATTTCCGCGGATCTGACCCTGGCAGATCGCAAGATGCTGTCCAACGGACCGCAAGACGCCAAGGAGGGCGACATGACGAAAGCAGTCCCGCCCGGCTCTCCACAAAGCAAGAGTCCCAACACGAAGACACTGCCATATGGTCTCCCCAAGGAAAAGGCACCTCACCCTCGCCCTTCTACAAATAACTCACAAGTTCGAAGGCACCCTGTCCCAGAGAAGCCAGTCATCAAGCCCCCCACACAGGATACAGTACCTCCCTCCGCTCCGCGCAACTACAAGGGCAATGCTTGGGAGCGGCACCACTACAGGCCCAGCTTGAGTCGGGCTCCACTCGACAAAATGCACGAACCTCGTGGCAGTTTCAGACTCCCCAGCCCTGTCTTCCCTTGGCTCTCTCTTCCGCCTGACCTACCGAGCCATTACCACCCATGCGATCCAGACTTTGAGTTGTGGAAACTCGCCACCAAGGACCGTGACTTGGACGACTGGCTCGTCTTCACTGGCTGGTACAACCAAGAGTACCGCGCCGACTTCCTCCAGCGCAAACGACGCCTAGCCGACCTGGATCGGGAGAGAAAGCAAATCGAACAGGAGCGCGCGCAGCTCATGTCTGCGGACGAGCGTGCACCAGAGACGGCGCGCTTCCACAGTACCGTTCGTGGCGCAGATGAGTTCAAGGGCGACTTCGATTCTCGTAATACTAGCAGAGAACTCTTCGACATGCCAACACCCAGGATCCGCAAGCGAGAGTATATGAGCGACTGTGAGGATGATTCCTCGCGCAAAGTGAGCCGCGTGGACATCAGAGGCGATCGTCGTGAGTTGCCTGCAGGAGCAAGACCTGATTATGGTAAGCCTGACTACTATCATGAAGAGATGAAGGAAGTTGTGAACAGCCTAGATCGTGAGTGTGGCCCCATCCTTTAGAGATACACGAGACTAACTCACCTACTCCCTCACCAGGTCTCCCACGCCGTCCTGACTCTCCTCCCGCATACCATGGTGCTCACCGAGGCCAGCGTTCTCCTGAGCGAGGCGGTCAGCATTCGAGTCTTGACGATGTCGTCTTTCGTCGGGGTCCAAGCTCGAGGTCAACCGCGGGCTACCGAGATGACGAGCCTGGTCCCTTCTCATCTGCTCGCCTGCAGAACTCGAGAATCTCTGAGACCCGCGGCGCTCGCGGTGGTCGCGGTGGTCGTGGAGGACATCGCCCCTACCGCCGTGGTGCTTGATACCACGGGGCTGTCTTGGACGCTATACGGTCAGGATGAAGGGAGAGTAACCGTACTTGATAGCATAAAGCCAGATTGGGCTCTCACTTCCGGTAGCAGACAGAAGCTTCGCCACCAGACTCGATGCTCAATTAAATATGATACAGGCATGATCAAATCGCCCATTTTGATTCCTGTGAGAAGCGTGATATGTATTATCGTCTCCCATTGGACCACCATCCATGGCCTACTTCATTCCGGGTCGTGTTTTGGGGTTGTAAACTCCTATGGAACAACACAGCATTCATCGCCACTTGCAATTGCTTTGATTTTGATTGAATCTCACATTGGCCCCTTTCCAGCTTGTGATCGTCAGAGGCCTGGTTCAACTTGCCACATGAATAGCCTGCTCACGCCGGCGGCAAGAATGAGGCAAACAATACAGCCTGTATCAGAGCATACACGACCATGAAAACCACAAAACCACTCCCCATCTGCCTGGTCTTTGGACTCCTCAAACAAGCGGCCACCCACCAATACCATGCCGGATACCCGGACGACAGACGAGTGATGATTTGAACGTGGTAGTTGGTCAAGGCGAGGCCCACCAGGATCATCTGGGTAAGAGCCATGGATCGTACCACCAAGCGCAATCTCTCACTGTCGACGTTCGATCCGGAGGGCAAACTCTGGGGGATCCTGCCTGCTTGTAAGAAAATGTCTTTGCCGCCTTTCCCCATGATGAAGAGCATAGGGGCTGCGAGAAGGAATAGGGGAGCATTGGAGATGGTCCAGTAGCGCAGAAAACCGGTATTCCTGTTCGGTGTGAGCTCAGCTTCCACATTCGTACAGTCATAGAAACAATGGGTACAAGGATGGGATGTTCGACACAATTCCGCTGCATCGTTGCGAAAGACTAGACAACAGACCGAGGACACAAATCAAAAAATTGAAGAATAAAAAAATAAAAAATTGAAAAAGTGGAACAGGGGCCAGGCTTACCAGTACTCCTTTTGCACAAAGTTATATATACTCGGCACGAAGCTGAGACACCACGGTCTGACCTGCGGGCCAGCGACATCACGGCCCGTGCAGTAGATCCTGTACGCAAAGAATTGCGGCACCAGCGAGCCAGCTGCCACGAAGAGACCCGATAAACCCAGCACAGCGAGCCTCCTGATGTGAGCTACGGAGCTACTCGGCTCGAGATCCTCGACGAGGTGGTACAGCGTGCGAAGGCACTCGAAGGCGAACGGCACGCCATTGAGCAGCCCATTCGTACGGAAGACAGTCGCTAGGCCGAAGCTCACGCCTGCAAGGATTGTCAAAACGTCGCGCGAGATCGGTCCGTGGCCGTTGAGGCAGCTTTTCACCAGCAAGAGCCAGCCGATGAAGGATAGCAGGGAGAAGGGGCTTTCTTGGTAAGGGGCAGAGAGGAATAGACCTGCTGGCGAGAGCACGTGTAGCAGCGCTGAGACGAGTGCCCAGGTAGAGTCTGCCCAGATGTGCAATCCCAATTGGTACAGTACCAAGCTGGACAGGAAGTGACAGCTGTGCGTGATGAGAACACCAATCAGCGCCGCCAAATGCGCGGTGGCGGCACCATCACAGTTGGAGGAGGCGTCGACAAGACCGAGGATCGTCAAGGCTGAGTGGTAAGCGTCAGTAAACACTCCGAGGGATGAAAGAAAAGGGGATGTAGAGGAGGATTCAACGCAAGTCAGCAGTTCCCCAGGCAGCAAAAGGAAGGCGAAACCCTACCGCGGATGACGAGGGAGATGCAGGTCGGCAGGGCGGATCCAAAGGCCCATTCCTGCTCGAACAGGTAGCCCCTTTGGGCATTCTTGATGAAATAGATGGCATCCCACGAGCAAAGTCGAGTGACCAGGTTCCGGATAGATGTTTGGGCACCATGTTCAGGATCGAAGGTGAGCAGACTGGATGAGGTGTCGTACAAGGGACCGACCTGGCTACCGGCAGCTATGGCCAAGAGAAGAATTTTCCAAGCCACAAAGGTAACAGTCAACGTCCAGTAGGGACTTTGATGTTTTAAGATGGGCATAATTAGTGGTGGGTGAGGGTGGTCGTCGTCCACAGCACCCTCAGAAGTGAGTTTGTTGGCGAGGTGGTCTGAAATTGGAGGTGCTGCGCACATGTACTGAGTGATCCCTGTCTATCAGACCTGTGTGCGGGTTGTTCCGTCGCGGTTGAGATTTAGTGCCAGCAGACGTTAACCTGGTTGTGCGCAGATCGATTACTGGAACCTCGTCAAAAAGGACCCCTGCTTTGGCTGGGCTTTGTATTCTAGTCGCAGCTGTGATTAATTAAGTATGAAACTGGGTGACTTTAGGGGAACGTACCGGTTTTGAATCCTCTCGACGTACTATACTCATATATGATCAGAGGTCAGGTGGCATGGCCCACGAGAGAAGTGCTACAGCAAGACACCAGAAACGGACTATCAAGTCATGGAAAATCTACGGTGATACCAATATGGTAGGAGAATTGTATTTTATTCCAAGAGCAGAAAGGTTTATGCAATATTCCTCTTGGGTTCGACTAACAATGGGTATCATCAAGTCCTAGGTCTGCGCGGCTCAGGAGCACACGCACATCTAATGCGTCAATCTTTTGAACCAACTCGTCCTCCGAGCCTTCTTCTGCGCAGGGGAAGGCGCTACCGGAGCGTCTACATTTTCATTTATACTGTCTTCCATGTCAGATATCCTGCCTAGCTCGACCACAGTGCTGGTGCGACTAGGTGCCTCTGAACAGTCCTTCTGCCGTCTCCGTTGCATGAATGCCGCCCCTGTGCTCATGGCTCTTCTAATGCGCGTTGGCTGTGATATTGACGGGGAGTTGCTTGCATTGCTTGTCGTCTGTCTCCTGGGAAGGCTCTGAAAGGTACATTGGAAGGAGCTTGAAGGCGTGATTCTGGGCGTATCTTGAGAATGCGAGGCAGACTCGCCAGCATCGAGGCTGTCAAGAGATGGCCCAAGTCGCAGGGCCAGCCAAAGCCCTGTGACCATGATAAGCTTTTTGGTAGCCTCATCGACGAAGTGCGTCTCGCGCTGCGTGGAACATTCGTTGAGTGAGAGCGGGGAGAGTGGCGGGTCTCTAGATAGGTATGACGCCGAATCGACTATGCCAGAGACAGGCCTGGAGGGTGGGTAGCGATGCGAGGACGAGGATGGCGTAGTGTACTCATCATATATTTCCAGAGACTGAGAAGACAGAGTAGCGAGGATTGGGTGTCGTCTGGTAAGCGGATTGATAATGCTGAAAGTGTACCGGTAATCGGAATCTGATGTATCTGTGCTGCCCCCCATCATAGGTGGATTCTCAGCTGTTATGGGCGCACTGGCGACTCTTTTGGGAGTACTTCGCTTGACCCATCGTACGGTGGTTGATACGCCGTGCTCATCAACATGGACAAAGCTATAATGCGACTTTTGACTCGAGCATGTCCAAGCGCTTCCGTCGTCCAGCACAATTTCGCCAACGTCAGCTTGTCCGCGCCCTGGACTCAGGACAGCCACGGGTTGTCTTCGTGATGTTGAGCTTTCGTCGTCATCCTCAACATGAGCTGTATAGTCCTCCGACTTGACTAAAATTAGATCACGCGGGCCCAACTCGCCCTTGGCACCAAACATACGCGGGAATCGATGAATGTAGGGCGCGGCGGCCAATGGTCCAGCAATGAGCGAGGCGGGGAAAACATCGATGGTGGGTCGCGCTCGTTCATTTGTGGACAGCTGCTGCAACTGGAGAAGCAGCCTCGGACGGATTGTCTTGAACAAAGCTTTCTTGGGTCTGAGATTCTTTGGAGGTGGGACGGCTAGGAGATAGTTGGTGCTCTTGCGAGCAGCCGCGGCCCTCCGCTTCCTCCGCTTCGGGGTGGAACAGCTAGCCTGAGAAGCATCGGAGTCGTACACAGAGGGATCGTCCTCGGGCATGGATGAATTGCTTGGGGGGTCCAGTATACCAAGGCCCTTGAAACGGACTACTGGGGCCGAAGGGACGGCTGTGCGCGGAGGGGAGTCGTCCTTGAGCAGAGCCGAGATGGGACGCACGTAAGCCTCGGAGACGGGCCGTCGCCGTGCTAGTGGTCTTTGTGGCGGTGAGGATGGCGTAGTTTTGTTGGGTAGCGTAACAGATGAGTTGGAACGGAATCTTGGGTTGGGAAAGGCTGAACGTAAGAATGGCTTCTTGCGTGTCTGATTTTGGGGAGTGTGATATTCATGCCCATGGAGGGATGCGCCCGAGTGCAGAAACATGGTGACAGCGGGATTCGTTGCAGGTGAAGTCCGTAGGGAACAAGAGGTTAACACATAAGTGGCAGCGCGAGGTAGGCGTGAGGTGAGGCCGGGCAGGTGGGGACTGCCTCTTTCAAGAGAGCAGCAGGCTCGCTGTCGTCGGGTGGGAAAAAAGGGCGCCAGAAAGGACCCGTCTTCCAGACTGCCCTCGGCTCTCGGCTACTTTGGAAAGCTCGTCTCTTGACGACACAATTTTTTGTTTTGTTTTTGGGCGGCCGGTTCTTGTCGTTGCGGCGAGCTCGGAAGCTTCCAGTACCCAGTTCACAGACGAGTGGGCTCACAACAAGGACGACGTGACGTAGAGACGAAAACAGCAATCGGCACCAGACGGGGACGTGTGGATAGATTTGGATTGTGACCAGGACTTCGGAGCTGCTCAAGATGCCGAACCCGGATATTCTGGCTCCAGAGCTAAAGCGAAACCACGAGAACCTCAAGTCGGACAATTGTTTCTTAAGGCGGACCGAGGGAAGATCAGACTGAAAATGAGCGTAGATCGTGGATTAGGCCTGCAACTAAGAATAGGGTGTGACGGGAAGTTTAGCGGGGGCTTCCCAAGCAGCAGGGACGTCGACAGGGCCTGCACGTCCGCTCCCTGTCAAATCTTCACACAGGCCTCGTGGACGTTGGTGGGCTTGTTTGGTCTTGGTCTTGGTCCTGATTTTTTTTTCTTTCTTCTTTCTTCTTCTTTTCGGCCGAAGGTTCCGCAATCGCTGTTCTTTTAGGGCTGGAAACAAAGTTTTGGGTACTGTTTAAAGGGCGGTCGCCATTGGTTGGAAGGAAATGAGCGACGCAATGTCCACGTGAGAAGGGAGAAAAGAGGGAAAATGTCGGTACAAGACTGTTGTAGGTATGCGAAGAAAGGTGAGGAATGAGAGACGGGCGTTTTTCCCTTGAAGAGAGACAAACTCAAACGTAGCGCAGCTGACGCAAGAGATGGATGGCAAGAAACAAATTGAGCGGACAAGAATAAAAGACGTGACGATCAAAAAGCGGTAAGAAAGGAAGAGTAGGAATGTTAATCCTGCTGGACCAACAGCACCTCTGCACGATATCTACAGCAAGCCCTTGGCCATGCAGGCCCTACTGCACGGACTTCAGACGGACGTACTTGTTGGTAGGGTGACTGGGTGACTGTGTGACTGGGTGATGAGGATGTGGTGGTATTTTTGTGGTATATTGGTTATTGGTTATTGGTGTGATGGTCGTGTAGTGAGATTGGCCTATTTTATTGGGAATGTAAGACGAGGCTTGAACAATGTCTCTGGGCTCCATCCCTACTCCTTGTCATCTCATCTCATCTCATCGGCAACCTGGACCTAACATCACAGCTAAGAGCATGTTCCCCGCTGTGGCATTGCGGCCACACTGGCACCTGGCACCTGGCACCTGGCACCCGGCACCTTGCAGCTTCATCAATGTTGCATGAGGTGTAAAGTAGGTATTCTGCACAGCAGCGGCCGCTGATGCCAGATTCCCGGGCCATCGTTTCCGAATCGACTCGCTTAGCTTGACAGGATCCACCCCCTTCATTGAAATTCGAAGGTGGTTCCTCCAGTAGCATTATTTGATGATCCCCAAAGAGGGTAATTGATTTTTCGTGCTTGTACCGAAGCAGTGATGAGAACCCTCTACTATCAAATTATTTTTAAGAGTTTTTCCCAAAACAATATTGTCACAGCTAGGTTTTAGAGCAGACTTTAACCCAGGGCCAGGGCCGCCGTCGAAGCCGGAGCTGGCAACATCGCCGCCACCTCACGAGCTACAGGTTCCACCAACGCCCTGTCTCCACCCATTCAGCCCTTCCTTCTCCTCGACTCAGCCCCCGTGGGGGCTTGTGGATGAATCAATTGATGCTGGCCGAGAGTCGAAATCTCCTCTGGCCCCCTCCTCCAACTTCGCTTTGGACTCTCTCCAAGGCGGCTGCTCCGTGGAAAGTCACAGGACGATCAAATCGACGTCCTTCCGCTTGAAGACTGTGTCCGTACCTCAGCTTGCTACTCTCCCCTGTCTCCCCACTATACTTCTCTGGGTGGATTCATTTACCATTCCCCCCCTTCCTCAGAGTAATGGCCCACTCTTCCTCACCACAGGCCTACCATAGTACGTAGCAGGTATCAGCCGAATAAGCCTTTAAGCTACCAATGATACCTGTGAAGTCGCTAGAATCAGCAGTATTCCATGAGCTCTGGCCCTAATAAGTAGCGAATAGAAGGAAGGCCAAATTCAATATGCTCACAGATTCTGGCGTTGGCGACTAGCGACTGGCAAACCACCAGGCCGCACCAGTCGAGTCTTATTTTCTAGCAGAATGTCTCTTCTCCCTCCATCGCGCGCTCCGAATGTTCCTTGTAGCACGTCCACAGATTGTGTTCATTTGCTGCATTTCCTGATGGTATGGCCTTTCCTACCATATTCCTGACACCAAGTTCTGTATCGTACTCTCAGTGAACGCTTCCGCACCTCGGCCTCGTAATTCGTCGACTGCGCCTTACACGGGTTCCTCCGCGAGCTCTCATGGAATTGTCAACAGAATTGTAGCCGCAGTTATGATCGCTGTGCCCGCGGCCGTGAACTTTTCCCCACCCGTGCCTCTCATGAATAGGCAATGTGTAGCGTCAGTACTTAAAAGCCTCCAAGTCCTCCCGGGTTTGGGTTTCAAAGATTCGTTCTCCTCACTCTGTGTCTCTCTCTCTCTCTCTCTCTCTCACACACACATATATATGTATATATTGGCAGCTCGAGATGGCTGCACTCGCGATAGCCTTGTCGCCAATGGAAAAGCCGTGACACCTGATGCAGAACGTGTTGTGGCATTTTAAGTACCAGCAGCATGTACGGCCCGCCCATTGATCCGCCGCTTCGTAGCCGATAATGCCTGTATACTATGGAATCCGAGAATTTTGAATGCTATCCACTCGCTCCAGGAGCTGGTATTTCGCGGCTAGACTTCTTTCTCGGATTCCATAATCCGTGCGCTGTCGTCCCTGCACCTCCTTGAGTTCAAGAGATTCCGAGAAGAGTTGAGTGCCCATCAGGGATCCTTGATGAATTCGTACATCTGCATGGCATTTTGTACAGCAAGAACCAATGCAAGGTCTTTTTCGAGATCCCTGGAGACACGTGCGCATTGTCACAAAGGATGACCAACCCGGGCTTCGTTAGGCACGTTTTGCAGTGCAATCTCGAATGCCGTCATGAACCGCGAGGGCGTCAAGAGCGATGACACTTGCTAGGCCTAGCACTTGAGCGTGTTGAATCATCCAGCGGTTCCCGGACAATTGTACCACAGAAACGCCACCTTGATGCTGACCCTTGAACCTTGACTTAATCTTCAGGGAGGCAATCGTTCGATATATCCGTCTATTCGACGTTGATGCAAATACGCCGCTCAGTATGGACTGGGCGAATACTGTGGCAAGGTCTCTGTTTCGAATGATAATACATTTTTTTTTGGGGGGGGGAGTGCCAGTCGAATAGGTATCGGTGAAATTTTCCCGCAATTATATGGTCTCTTTTGGTAGTGGGATAGCTTCATTGGGCTGATGCTTTTCTGACTTTCCCTCCTTCAGGCTATATCCGACAGCACGTTCAACGCTTCGTAAACATGTCCTGATGCCCCAATCAAGATTGAATGCCCTCATGCGTTTGAACGCGAGGGAATTTCACAAATCAGTACCTCTATCATTCTAGGAGCGTATCTCGAGATAGACTGAGAATGGATGCAGAGGTATGGATGATTTCAAAATTGTCTTGACACAGTAGCTACCTAGCGTTGACTCAATCATGCCTAGGCGTGCGTGTGCTCAGCTACCTAGGTACCTAGTCAATGACAATGACATAGTATTTAATGAAATTCCTTGTCTTGGATCTGATAACAGAACGTCTCTGCCACAAGTCAGAGGAAGACTCCCAAATATCACATTGGTCCTCTGATGTATATTGAAGCAGGGTCAAAGTATATGTTCGCGACGTTGAGGTGGATGGGCAAGGTCTCAGTCTGTACGCATCATGCACTTCACTTCCTTCTACAACAAAACATCATGGTCTGTATACTTTGATACATAGCCAATATTGAAAGACACAACAGCTGCATTCTGTCATGTGCCCTATGAATAGTCGAGATGCTGTATTATGTGTCGTCCTGGACAGGATTCACAGAAGCCTCCAGAAATATAGATCTGGATGTGTACTTGGGTTGGCAGTATCAAGTGTAACATTCTTGGAAGAAATATGCTGAGGGCTGGGATCCATAGTTTGTGTCTGTTTCTGTGGCAACTCTAAGCCTGGTACCTAAATAGACCAAAGTGGCCCTTGATAAGACACCAAGAATCCTAATACCCGATGGCTCTTACCCAATTTAATTGCCCTACTACAGTCTGGTTTGCTACGAAATCTAGAAACCAGTGTCGCCTTCATGCTCATTATCACCTAAAACGCCATACATATCCGGCTTGAAGTGGGATTAAAATTATTACATGCTCACATGCAAAGCCACACTGGGCATGTGTCTTTTCCTCCGAACCCCAGCATCTCAGCCTGGCTTTGTCTGACACAGGGATAGCGAAAGATGTTGAGAAAGAGAGAATGCTTGTGTTGATGTACACATGAAGAATAAAAGCCCAGTGAGCTTGTTCGGGGAGAAGAGAAGTTCCCAAGCCCACAAGGCAAACTTGTGTCGTTCCAATTTCACCGTCTTCTTAAACTCCGACAGTCTTCCATATGCATTGTACCTCGTCATAACAAACGCCGCCCAAGCCGGAGGGAATTGAGCCCTATCTGGGAAACAGACCCTACGGGACCTTCTGTGGTTTATAGTCGCAACTCCTTCAAAATATGATCTGCCATGTTCTTGAACTGCCAGGTGTTCCCGGCCATGCGCTTGAACTGAATGCCATGCAAGCTGATCACCGGCACCTTGACGATGAAGATCTCGAACTCGAGTACCATATTTCCACCAAGATCGCTCTGCACTTGCGTGCTCGTATCGCCAATGGGCCTCCTCGAGGGGCCTCCATTGTCTCGATTCAGGTCAATGTCGGACAGGTCCGAGTTGCTGTTGCTTCGATCATCACGAGGCCTGCCAGGTGTGCGAGGAGTTCTCGGCTGAGCACCTTCCAGCTCGTCCGGTCGCTCGCCCCGGATACCGAAACTAAAGCGTCTTCTGTGGCCAGGCTGCGAGGGGCTTTGAGGCGGGTCGGCCACCTTATTGAGGTCGATGCTTGGGGCGTGTACACAGCGGAAACCACCCCGTATCTCAGAGTACTCAACGCCAAGCTGCTTCAGCACACGTTTGACCTCCGCTCTTATCTCGGTCACCGGCCTCGACGAGGTGGTGCTGACGCTGAAGAGACCCTTCAAAAAGACAGGCTTTGCAAGATCTGGATCATCCAGCCTATCATTCGAAAGACCGCTCTGGTCACCTAATTCCTGATCTGTTTCTTCCGGCACGTTATTCCCGCGCATCTCCTCGCGTCTTGCACGCCTAGCCTGAATGCTTTCCCGCCTCGCATGTCCGAGTGATTTGGCCCTCATGGAGACAGACCGCGAGGGTTGTCCACGAGTCTCGGATGTCCTCGGCGGCCTTTCGGTTGACTGGTCTGATCCGCTGGTCGGAGGGGGTTCCTTGACTTCGCTTGCCGATCCCATCGCTTTCCTCCTACGAAACTCGGCTGAATTCACGCTGGTCGAGCGTCCGAGAACTTTGTTTGGACCCGCACCGGCTGAGGGTGGGGGGCTGAGCAGGTCACTATGTGGCTGGCTGCTTCCTGAACGAATGCGTGGAATAGCATCGTCTTCTCGATCGCGCCTGGATCGCCTGATGCTGAAGGACTTTCTAGGCGGTATGCCGGGCATAGGAGGATGTTCGGCCGGGGAATGTACCTGGACTTGAGGAGGTCGCGATCGATCCTTCTCCAAGCGTTCCGGTTCCTTTCGCCTTCTAGTGGAGAATCGCCGCAGGATCCCAGCTGCCGTGCTTTCCTTCTCTTTTCGCTCAGGCCTGTCATTCTTATCTGGCGGCATCTCGGGGCTCAGGGCAGCCTTAGGCGACAAGAGCGTTGTGTCAGGCACATCATCCTCTCCATGGGTACGTGCCCGTGGTCTCGTCCGTCCGCCCGTCGCCTTTTCTCCTGGCATTTCGTACGCTGATGAGTTCGTGTGAGCCGCCTGGGGCGGCAAAATCTCTGGAAGAGGATCTTTCTCCTTCTGAGATTGAGGTTGTTGTGCGGTCAGGGTGGGAACCACATCCACACGTTCTCTGTCTTGCTTCTCCTTTACCAAGTAGTATATCGAGAGGAGCGGACTGAAGGCGTTCAGCGGGTCGTTACCAAGGTGAAGAACCTCGGTGCTAGGTGCTGTCAACGTGTCCCTGCTACTAATGGAGTTGCGCCTTTTGTAGAAATCAAATACCCCTCTTTTCTTGTCCCCGTCCCTGGATGGTTGGGGTAAGTCTTTCTCTTGTTGATACAGACGAACGCCTCTTTGGTATTCTTCCGAGTCGATCAAGCGGGTCAGCTGTGCTTTGATGACTTCAGGTGGACCGAAGTTGAAACCTGTCATGGCGTTGATCACCTCGGGGTCCAGTGGGAGGGTAATAGGCTCTCGACGGGGAAGGCAATTATCTGGAGGTCCATTGTAGCCCTTATTCATCCACGGATGGTACATGACCTCGGCCATAGTAGCTCGCTGCTTAGGATCCGTCACGAGCATGCGGGAGAGCAAGTTTTTGCATTCTGAATTTATGATTAGTTTTTGTCTTGCGTGTCATTCGAAGGGCTTGGGCGGGGTATTTTTTTGAGAACTCACCACTCGACAGCCAATTCGGATAGTCCACGAGCCCTTTCTTAATCTTGGCGTGGAGCGCAGGCATGCTCTGGTCATCGAATGGTACCTTTCCACAGACGAGCACATAAAGCACAATGCCGAAACTCCATACGTCGACCTCGGGACCGGTATAGGCCCTGGCCTGCAGCAACTCGGGGGCAGCAAAATAGAGACTTCCGCAAAAGGTCTTAAGATGCCCTCGTGGGGCAAAGAGGTTGCTCAGACCAAAATCTATGATCTTGATGTCACCGGTCTTGCTGATGAGGATGTTCTCAATTTTGAGATCTCTGTGAACGATACTGTTCCGGTGACAGTAGTCCAAGGCACTGGCAATCTGACGACTAAATTTCCTAGCCTGTTTCTCCTTGAGCTTTCCGTGGGAAATGATATAGTCCAGCATCTGGCCGCCGTTGACATATTCAAACAACATGTACCAGTGGTAATTTGTTCGGACGACATCGCGCAAGCCGCAAATATACGGGTGGTTGAGTAAGGTGACGATGGCAGCTTCTCTAGCGGTGCGGATCTCCTTGGAGTGATCATTGCGTTCCTTGTCTTTGTCGGAGCGTCCGTGGTGGGCATCATCTGCTGAACCCCTAGGGATGATTTTGCACGCGACCTGTCGTCGGATAGAAGTGTTAGCGCGTGGCAGGCTCAGGAGCAAAAGTAAAAGAAATTGATCAAGCTTGCCTGTTCTGAACTGTCTTCCTTTTTGGCCAGCTTGACTTTGCCCATGCTGCCAGCGCCAATAGTTTTACCCAGGATCCATTTCCCCGACTGGGTAGGGATGGTGGTACGGCTCCGCGTCTTGGTGGCCCCCGAGGCTCGCGGGTCAGCAGCGGAGGGCTGGACCGGGGCAGGCCCAGGATTTTGGGCAACGGTGCTAGCCATGCTTCGAAGAACGTAAGGCGGATGGGAGGGGTCTTGGAAGAAGGGGTAATGAGTTGGGCGGCGATGTGGAACGCGAAGACGACTCTGCGGAAGAGGCAGACGGATCTCTATCTCACTCTCACTCTTTCTCCGCTGAGGCTTCAGTGATGGTGGTGTCGGGTTATGTTCGTGGGTTCATACTCGTACTGTAGATGGGAGCAGGACGTGTCTTTCTCGGTTGCGCTGTCGTAAGGAGCTGGCAGAAGAGTTCTGTTGATGATGGGCGCCGAAGCAGCAGCGGCAGGCGTGGAGCTGAGGTTGGGAAGACGACGTGGAGTCGCAGCAACTTGATCGGATGCGTGTGAGCAGAAGAAAGAGGAGCAGGGAGAATTTGAGGCCGTGGCGCGAAGGAATGGGGGTTGTCGGCCGAAGACACTGCTTTCTGTCATTTGACGTGAAGTAGTCAGGTCAAGAGGAGGAGGAGCCAGTCGGCGGATGAGAAATGCCTAACCCCAGATTGCAGTGCTGTACTGCCTCTACTCCAGCCCCCAGTCGAGACCAAAGTTACTGCTATTACCTAGGCTGACAGGTGTCCAGGCGCCCTGTGCACATGAAATCAGTGACAGGAGGATGGGTGTTTGTATTGCGTTGGGTTGGCCCAGCGGTCGGTTAATCTATCAGGTTTGCAGGGGAACCGACTTGGGGCAACGACCTGAAGGGGGGGAACATCGGCCAACACCCTCCAGGCTGGCCAGGGCTCCTCTCGGTCAAGCGGTTCAAGTGTGGAAACCTGCTGGCAGCGTCGACAGGGGCCTCCTTGAAAGTAACTGCGTAATAGTGCAGCTGAGATTTCCCAAACGGAGATGCACACCCGAACAAGACCTAGACACAAGACTGAAGCAAAAGCGACGCGATGCAGTCAATTCCTGTTTAGGTAGGTAGGTGCGAAGGAATGATCGCGATTAGGTATGATATAACTTCACTGAAGTCGACGTTAGGCAACAAGACGGCTCCACGCTTGCATGTCCTTTGTAGGTTTGATAGGTACAAGTACCTAGGGTAGGTGACGACGCTAGGGGCGCGATGTACAATTACTATGGTGCATTACCTACGCCACCTATTTGAGGTACGGGAGCAGGGGAGGTACATCTTTTTGGATGGCCAGCAGACCGTCGACTTCCCAAACCCGAGTCTGGGCTCGTCACATTATCCCTGTAAACGAGCGCTAAGCTAGGTCCTTGCTATGGTAAGTAATTACCTACTTACCTACACGAAAACTCAAAGAGCGACGAGTATATATCAACCCAAGACATTCCTTCCCCCTTACACTTCTCCTGACACCCCCAAGTTTCCACCGGTACGTGCCTTGTCTTGCATGGATCGCCCCTTTGCTGCAATTGGTTTTCTTCACAGCATGAAGTGGACACGTTGTAATATAGTGGGAATGGAAATATATCTAGGCATTTGCCACAGAGACGACGCGTCTCTTGGCTAAAAAAGGGCATCGAGGTGCTCCTTCACACCAACCGGTACTAATCATGGTTTTCTACAGCGGAGAGTGTCGTGTAGGCACAATTCCCAGGGTCTGCTTGGCGGGGGTGGGCCAGTTCCTCTTCGGCCACCTGCCACTCTTAGCCTTGAGATTACCTACCCAACCACATACCCAGGTACAGTACATTAGGTGGCTAGGTAGGTAGGTATCTTATTACTTAGAGTCCTTTAATCGGGTCCTTCGCTTGGACCAGACCATCTGGCTGAGCATGACTTTCATCTCACCTTGAAATTGCATACAGGACATTATGTGCAACAGTGACTCGTGTGGATCCATGATGAGACCTTAATTCTAATCCTATGGATACCCAAAAGCCCAGTGTTCGTCTTGGGGCGCACGTTCATCTTCATCATTCTCAGCTGCTCTGGTCGTCTTTTCGCCCTTGCCGTTCTACCGTTCAATACTGTAAGTCAGGGAAAAGTGAAACGAGCGAGCGACAGTGCAGATCAACTCGAATCTCAATTCATGTTCATTATGTTACAACGCTGGGATGAACAGTGTCGTTTCTGAATGGGTCCCGTGCTCTCAGCCTTACCAGGCCACCATGCCTCGCCGTAGGCTGCGGTCGAGACTGGGGAACCTCGGTTCCTATTGATTGGCTAAGGCCTTACAAAGTAGCTGGACCCTTGTACTGCCTGCTCCATGCCGCCAAATCGAAGAAAGCAACTTTTAGCATCTGACACCCACCACAAAGCCTTGTTGTCGCCGAATTTCCCTCGCGAGCTTGCTGAAGCTGCCTTCTTTCCGGGCGTAGAGCACGATCTCCCACCTGCTACTTCCACATGTCCGCCAAGCGATCCCGTGCGACATACGAAGCAGACCTTCAAGCGCAGCAATCACCATTCGTGGTCTACGGCACGCCCCTCCCGCCCTACGATCCAGACTCTCGCGATGATGGCTCCTATGTCCCCGTCTGGAAGCAGGAGGTGAGGGACGAGAGGGGCCGCAAACGCCTTCACGGCGCATTCACTGGAGGATGGAGTGCCGGGTGAGTCGCGCGTCTCTTGTCTGAACAAATACAAGTGACTTACTGACAGCTTGTCTGCAGCTATTTCAACACTGTGGGATCCGAGGAAGGATGGACCCCCTCCACCTTTGTCTCGTCACGCTCCAGTCGACATAAAGACACCAAACTTGCAGCGGCCCCTCAACAGCGACCCGAGGATTTTATGGACGAGGAGGACCTTGCCGATGCCGAGGAATCCAGGAAGATCGAGACATCCAACGCCTTTGCGGGCCTAGGAACCACAGGCTATGATGCCGGTGCAGCTGGCGGCCTGGCCGGGCTGTTTCGTGTCCAAGGTGAGACAATGGGTACGAAACTGCTCAAGAAAATGGGTTGGCGGGAAGGTCAGGGAATTGGGCCCAAGGTCCGCAGAAGAGCAGACCTTGGTATGGCTGCCAGCACAAACTCAGATGACACATATCTTTTCGCTCCTGAAAATGCACCAATAATAGGCTTCATCAGGAAAGCAGATCGCAAAGGCCTTGGATACGAGGGAAGCCAGAGGCTTGCGCCTCTCGCCACATCGCAGTCGCGTCAACGTACCCAGTCAGAAGACGAGGATGCGGATGAGGACTTGTTCAGTCTGGGAAAACCACGTTTCGCAGGGCCTAGGGTCTCCAAAAAAAAGAGTGAAGACAAATCTCGTGGCAGTGGTATTGGCATGGGGGTACTGAACGACACAGGCTCCGACGACGAAGATCCTTACGAGATTGGACCCCGAATATCTTACAATAAGGTTATTGGTGGCAACAAGAGTAAAAAGAAGAAGGATATCGGGCCGTCTACCTCGGTCAACCCAGCTTTGAAAACTAAGCCGGTCTTTCTGCCAAAAAGGATCACCACAGGCCAGTCGACTCCCGGACCACGAAAATGTCACGACGGACGACCACCTCTGGATGGATTCGTCCTGGGCGAGCACCCTGATCCCCTCATATCTTTTATCAACTTTGATAGGAAATATCTACCACCAGAGATACCAGCAGGCTGGAAGTCGAGCAAGAAGCCAGAAGCAACTTCCAAGTCATCCGACTATGTGTCTACGGCCGATGCGGCCAAGGCATCGCAGCTCAACCCCATAGCACGAGCAGCCCTGCTAGGAGAAGAGCAGCTGCCTGGCAAGTCTGTATTTGACTTTCTGTCGCCGGCTGCTAGGGATCGTCTGGCAGCTGTCACAGGGAAGGAGAATTTACCACAGGCCAAGGGTGAAATTCCCGAAGGCTATGCGCTATCAGAAGTGGAGAAGAAACGCAGCCTCCTGGAACGGATACCAAAGCTAGACAACCAAAGTGCACTAGGGGCCATGGCGAGAGGAGCCTCGGGCGGCGGGCCTTACAGCGACAACGAGGAGAAACGAGCACGGTACAGAAGCTATCTTGAGCTGCAGGCTGGTCTACGAACTGAATTGCCGGAGAAACTCGTCAAGATGAACAACGATGAATGGATACAGGAGATGAACGAGTTCTACAACGTCGCCAGAATATTCAGGCCCATGACTGGCTCCATGGCATCCCGATTCACAACCTCCAAGGCACCCACAGAGATGGCCACTGGGTCTGATGGCAAGGTCGGAGAGGACGGTCTCATCTCGAAACCAGTGGGCAAACCCGAAGATCCGGCGGAGGCAGCGGCTAAGATGGGCATGTACGGGCAGATGACGAGGTCGATCCGCGACTTCTACCCTAGCCGACTCCTCTGCAAGCGGTTCAATGTCAAACCGCCGGCGCATGTTCAGCTGGATTCAGATGCCAACGTGAGGGACGCGCAAAGGCCTGGCCCAGAACCTCTGGGTGTCGTATTCGGGGGGTTATCCGAGGCCAGCGAGCCTAAAGACGCCCCTAAAGCCCAAGGAGTATCACCTGGCACTCAGAAGGAGCAGGCCCTTGTCGTCGACACAAACAGGAACGAAGCTCTGGAGGGCAAACGGGCTGGCGAGGAGGTCTTTAAAGCCATATTTGGAGATAGCAGTGATGATGATAGCTAGGGTGGGGAGACGGCACACTTCGACTAACTCAAGTGCTCCCCCCCCCAACGTTTTGTGCTGCGGGGCAATACTTCTGTATGCAGGCGAGTGCGGCTCGCTGTGCTGGAAAGCATGAGAAAGGAACGTAGCACCTGAAGCTACGAGAGATCAAAGGATTAGTTGCGATGTCTCCTTTTCCAGTGGTATTTAGTACAAAATATTCGTATGTGAAGGCCAACACGCGTTTCTTGATGCATATATTTTCAAGCTCAGATTCCTCGAGTATCTAGGTATCTAGGTAGGTAGGTAGCCTGCCTAGGTGGCAGGTGGGTAGGCAGGCTGGCAGGTAAGGTAGGCAGGCGGACGGGCGAACCCGGCGGCCCGGCAGTGAGGAAGCTCAGAGACAGCTGCCCGTGCTAGGCGGTTTCTCGAACATGGAGCCCCTTCCTCCAAGACCCCTGGCTTGTCATGTTAGCGCGGACGGACCCGTTGGACATTGGATCATTGGAATTGGACCCGACTTGCACGCTTGCTTTCCCCCAAACTTCACTGGGACCACCTTCATCTCACGCCTCATTTCCACCCGTCCACTGCAATTTGACGAGACAGCCTGCATTCGGAAGCCCCATCGCCCGTTGTCATTCACAGCGGCTCGGTTGTGAGTCCTGATCAGCAGTCACCTCGCTTCCAAGAGTTTGCGCGGTTTGCAGACATCACAATTGCAAGCACAGCGTCGCATGGTGTGTGTGCTTGTGTCTGTTCAGCATCCATCCATCATCTGCCTTGTTAGCCGCCCACCTCCTGAGTCCAGGAATTCGCCTGGCCACCACCAAGACGGCGACCGACAGCGATCCCGATTTTACTCCTTCCACCCAGTCTGACACCGCGAGACGGACCTTTGCTGCCGTTGATCTATCTGCCAAATCATCAGCGCCGCACGATTCCCGTCACGCTTCCAGCGAGTCCTCCCAGTCACGACGCCTTGTCGACGAAGCTCGTCTAGCCGACGAATTCAAGTCTGGCGATACCGGAGGCAACTTTGCTGACAACATCGGCAAAGAGACTCACGATTCCGAATTGAATAGTACTTGTGACCATCCCCAATCTCCGCCACCCCAGTATCCCACCTCCGAAGCATCTGCGTCCACCCTTACGTCGCTCGTTTCTTATCGTACAGCGCCGCCGCCCTTCTCCTCGCTCTACGTTGCTCCCTCGTCTCTAGAGCAATCAGACGCGGCTCCTCGAGACTTTCTTGACTCGTCCGTCACTGATACCGACGACTTTGACCGGGAGACTGCCCCTCGTAAGGAATCGTCTGCTCCCGCTTACGAGCCACCCGTTGCATCAGGCTCCGCCCACCGCTCCACAGCATTTCACCATACCGTTGAGGAGACCAAGCGTGCCCTTCCCGAGGATACAAAGGCAGGATCCAGCTCGCGCCAAAAGGACGACGACGCCGAACCACCACCTGCATACGAGGAGGGATACAGTCCCCTTCACTCATTCACATACATCATGGCTGCCGCCGGAGGAGCGTCGAGTATCATCACTCAGGTGCAACAGGGCGGTCCGCCCATCAATACACTCGGAGGTGAGAACTCAGCATTTGGTCCCATGACAGAACACTGCTAACTATGTAGCTCTAGATGTCGGCGCCGACGAAACTATTTCTATGGACTTGCGGTACGTGCTCTCGACCAGTTGGGCATCAACCAAGACTCGTCGCTAACGTAGATATTTAGGGGCACACGCTTCGTTCTGTCGCGAGATGAGTTGCTGACGCTTCCGGAATTCGTTCTTCTTTCTTTGTTTCCGAATGGCCTTTTCCCTGAAGGACATATGGGTGGCGCGTCTGAGGGTGATGCTGTCCAAGTTGATGTGAGCCTCCGCAATCGCTTGTCTGCAATGGGCGGTACGAATCCCTCACATAGCTAATGTATGATTCGTCGGTAGTATGATCCCGAGTCTCTGCAGTATATGCTCGATTTCTTCCGCAAGATCGCTTCCTCGATCCCCGCTGAGGCCTCCCCTCCGGCATCACAGGACGGCGAAGTGCCGCTGGAGCCCCTCATGGGCGCGACGCGCGAAGACTCTTCAAAGAGAGCGGGTATCATCGTGCTCCGCGAAGATCTCGACTTCTATGTCATCCCACCGAAAGCAAATATGCAGCAGCCCGAGATGATTGAGGTCAAGAGAGCTGCGGCTCGCGCACTGCTGAAGCAGGACGGAATCTTCTCTGGGCTCAAGCGGAGTGATGAGCCCGGAACTACCGAAGCGCACTTGATTGAGATGTTGACAGCTGGGTATGTTTACAAGTCTGATCTTGCAGCGTGTCTTGCTAACTGTTCCTCAGCGGCTTCAATCATGAGGATAAATGGGGCCATCGTGCTGGTGAGCCTGGTAAGGCTGTTGTCTGCAGTCTCGCACTTGCAAGGCTGCGCAGCGATATCCGCGGTAACGACCTGGGGAACAACAATGCAGTCGGCATGGCACAGAAGCTCCTGCTCTTCTGGCGCAAGCCTGCCCGGAGGTGTTGGTGGGAGGGAGTGGAGCTTGAGGATGTTGAAGGCGTGGAAGGCAAGCTCAAGGTCTGGATCAGGCGGGTGTGGACGCTGGAGATGAGCGTGATTGGACTGCGATGATGCCTGCAGTCTCATTAACATGCTGGTATGGTGATGTGTTGGAAGGTATTTTTTCGTGGTAAGGCATGGCGTTTGATATCCAAAGTTCGTATAGATAGTTGAAGCCCTATGGCATACGGCCTTGTGGACAGGCAGGTCCAGGTCTTGTATGGTCAAGGGATTGGGAGTATAATACAGATACCACTTTTTTCTTTTCCCTTTCAAGGAGCACGGCGGGTGGAATTTGGCCTCGTTCCGATGGCCTTATGCATCATCAGGTCAAACGGATCTTTATAAGCAAACGAATCCATGCATAACGAACTCGCAGAGCACTTCACATAAGAGATACTGCGGCAAAATCTACTTACAATTGTGCGCGACGCACTTGTTCCCAAACAAATTTGCCATATTGTCAGAATTACCGGCTGGCCCAAAGCTATTGACTAGCACAGGCTTTGGTGGCGTTGCGAAGCTTTGAGAGGCGCGCGGGATGGCTCGTGGGAGTTCAGCTATCTATCTCACCTACCTACCTAGTCCGTGTAGGTAAAACAAGTTTGTCTTTACCATGAATGTTTTCTGTCTGAGGGGTTCAGGTGACGATCTCGCTTGGCATCCCATCTCCCATCCATTTCCCGCGAGTCTCATGAGACGCTACACGCGTCCACCTAGGCCCTTTCAATGAGTGTCCAGACTCACAATTACCCCGCTGACTTATAATTGAACGGTATTGCACACCATCACCGGTATTCTTTGCTTGCCGAGCGCACCCTGACAACCAGGTTCAGCTAAGAGTGTGGAAGCATAGTCTTGGCCAAAATCACCGTGTTGTTGCTTGAATTTCATAATGAGATTGTGTGGGCTGACTACAGCTATTGCAGATATACAAGGGATTGATAGGACATCCAGGTATTTCTCTGCTGAGCTGTGATTGTCCAGTGGGCGCCAGTACCGACTGCCCAAAACGAAGGAGTCCGACAACTACAGGAAGGCGACGCCAGGCCTCTTTCCTTTCCTACTAGCCAAACGCCAAAGATGTACCAGTAATTGACTTGGAGGATCAAGCCTGCTCAAGGACTGCCATATGGAACCGCAAATAACAACAGCTGAAAGACGACGGCGATCATGTACAAACTCCTCGGGTACTGGGCTAGCACCATCACCATCATCCTGCTAAACTTGTCCCTCGCTCAATCTGCCCAATCCGCATGCACTCACATCCTATCGCCACCCTATGGAACTCCAGTAGTGGGATCAGGATGGACAGCCCAGCTAATCGCAACCGGTCTCACCAAGCCTCGGGGCATTGTCTTCGATAGCACCGGGGCTCTTCTTGTCGTCCAGCAGGGCGTAGGAATATTGCGCGTGGAATTTACGGACTCTGGGGGAACGTGCCTTTCTGTAAATCAGACGAGAACGCTGGTGGACAACACTGATGTGAGTCTTTCGACGTTGCTGGAAGATGCCATAATTGAGAGCCGTTCGTGCTGACTGGTGTCGGGCGACTAGCTGAACCACGGCATTCAGTTGTCTGCGGATGGAGGGGTGTTATATGCCTCTACTTCGAATGAGGTGTATCGGTGGCCGTACAACGCGATCGAGGGGACCGTTGGAAATAGCGAGACGCTTATCGTGAATATGTCAAATACAGATGTGGGTAGTTACGAACCCCTCCCAGGATCGTCGTGTTTCTTCGGATTCCTTACTTGTTGCTCCTCTGAGCTTGACGAGCGTTACCTTCTTGAGACCATGCTGTGAGGTAAACTGAGCATGGAGTTGGTCGACAAAGTCGAGGGTTGGAACGCATCCTAGCTTGATTTTAAGCATCAGTCTGACCCTGCGATATTATAGCACGTTTCCCGAACTCTCCTACTCTCTCTGAAGTCAAACAGTACCCTCGTAGTCTCGCGGGGAAGTTCGGAGAATATGGACTTGGACGCCCAACAGCTCAACTCTGGAGTATCACAGATCCGGGCCTTTGACACCAGCAACCTTCCTTCCGGACGACCTTACGACTTCCCATCGGAGGGCACATTGCTGGGCTGGGGCTTGAGGAACAGTGTCGGTGTGGCTGAGCATCCAAATACCGGTGGCATCTTCAGTGTCGAGAATTCATCAGATCAAATAGAGAGGAATGGGACCGACATTCACGAAGACAACCCCGGGGAAGAGATGAACTACCACGGCTTTCTCAATGGCTCGACGGAGAATCAAGGCGGCAATTATGGCTACCCGAACTGTTTCGCCCTCTGGGGAACTGACATCCCAGACGTAGGAAACATGACCGTCGGCAGCCAGTTCACCCTGGATCCTGATAGCACCCTCAACGACACAACATGCGCACAGGCTTTCGTACCTCCACGACTGACCTTTCAAGCCCACATGGCCCCGCTCGACATCCTCTTTTCCCAACCCGACGGCAACGCGGCATATATTACCTTTCACGGCAGCTGGGACCGCAGCGGGCCTGTCGGCTACAAGATCTCCACGGTTGCCTTCAAGGACGGCGAGCCGGTCGCGGCGCCCAACAGCACCAACGCGACGGCTGACATCCTCAGCAATGCGGACTTATCCAAGTGCCCTGATGGATGTTTTCGACCCGTGGGGCTCGCATGGGACAGCCAGAATCGGCTATTCATGAGCTCTGACTCGACAGGCGAGGTCTATGTGCTGCAGCAATCTGAGGTGTCGGCCACTGGCACCAAGCCCAGCAGCTCGTCATCAGGTACGCTGGTGACGCCGACGACGTCACCTAATATTGCGCCGCGGTCGACCAGGAGTCGGCCTGGCGGGGAAGCGTTGTGGTTGAGTTCTCTGGCGATAGCGCTGTCGCTGGTCTGTGGACTATTCTTTACCGTGGCATGAGTTGCGAGTAACCTTGCAAGAGTGAGGCCAAAAAAAAAAAAAAGAACCCGTAAAAAAGTTGGGCAGCTGTGAAATTGCGGTCAGCACAAGAAGGCAATGCATCCAGGCAAGACATTTTTTTCTTTCTTTTAGTGTTCTTTATCGGGAGGGGGGGGGGAGATCCCGTACACATGAGGCGAGTACTATATAGAATCGCTCACCTACTTGCTTAATCCAGCCTTTGAAGGGGTCAGGTGGAAGACGACATTATCTGCAGACAATGAGATACATGGTAATCACGCGAAACCGGCAGCGCTGGGAAACCCCAGACAAATGTGAATAAGTCGATTTGCTCGCCCTGTATCGAATAGCCAGCCAGCCGGTTCCCCAAACGCCATGCAGCCTCTTTTAATGCGTCGCCTGCAGTCTGCCCCTAGGATTACTGCACTCCCGTATCCCCAGTTTCACTCCTCCAGTGTCTTGACGACGTCCCACTCACCCCGCAGGTTCTCCTTCCACAGCGTGACCTTGTTGTCGCCGCCGCTAACGGCGAGAACGTTGCCGCTCAGGGACCAGCTCACCCGCCAAACGGGAGCGTCGAAGTTGAGCACCTTGGAGTTCCACTGACCGGGGCTGGATGGGTCCGAGGTCCAAATGCGCACCGTTTTGTCCTGAGAGGCACTCGCGATATAGCTCTTCTGCAGCACCGTGGGGCTCCACGCCACATCGCGCACCCAGTCCGTGTGGCCGCTCAATGGCTCCCTCTCCAGCTTGTATCCATTGGTTGTCGGGTCATAGACCCAAATCTTGACGAGATTATCGCAGCCGCCCGTCACGAAGCGCCGATTGCCCGTCGCGCCAGGGCCGGGGGCGCTCGAGACGATGGAGCCCGGGGTGGTGGCGGGGGCCCAGGAGACGGAGTTGACGCCCAGGCCATGGGCGGGGAAGCTGGTGTTATCAAAGTTGTTGTCCTTGAACTCAACGACGGACACGTTGCCATCAGACGACGCGCACGCCAGCAGGCAACCAGACTCGTGGGGCGACCAGGAGACGATGTTGACCGAGGCCTTGTGCAGGGCAAAGTCGAAAATGCGCGTCCATGAGCCCTGCTGCTCGCGCCAGATGAAGACCTTGCCGTCGTAGCCTGAGGAGGCGAGGATGTTGCCGTACTTGGGGTGGGCCCAGGAGACACACCAGACCGCGCCTTCGTGTCTGTTTTGCGCGAGGGAGGTGGTCAGCACCTGCATTTGCCCGCCATACATGTTGTTCGTTGCTGTGGGTAGCATGTAGACTTACCCCTTGAGTGTCTCGGTCAGACGCTGCGTATCGCCCTCGATCTCGAAGATCTTGATCGTGCGGTCGGAGGAGCAGGTGGCGAGGCGGCGCCCGTAGTAATCGAGGACAGCATCGTGCTAGAGACCGGTCGGAGTGTCAGTCAACAACAAACTTGCCGCAGGAGGCGCAGGATTCGATAGCATCGTGTGGTAGTAGCAGGGTTGATCGGATGTGTAGTAGACATACAATCATGTCATCATGGCCAGAGTTCGAAATCACTTGTGTCGCCTGCAGCGCTGTCAGTCGCGACCACATTCAGCCTTGCAGGCTCAAGGTGCACGAGGGATTACGGACCATGTTGGCGGGCTCAGGAAGTCAAGGACAGACTTCTGGAAGATCTCAAAAGGTAGTACGAGAGCAAAGGCGAGAGCGATAGCTGAGAAATAATATGAAGGCGTCAATTGTAATGTGCAGATTCGAAATGCGGCGTGGTGTTCGCAGTCTTGAGAGCTGAAAGTAACAGCTAATCGACATCACAGGTACCTCATACAATCAGACCGTTGAAGCTTAGCGGGCCCAATGCTAAGTGACCAAAAATAGCAGGGGAGGTAGGTGGCCCCTGCAAGGCACCGCCTCCCCCCCCAATGGACCACGAAATTCTACTATGAGACTCCCCTGGGCACATACTAGCGTGAGCCGTGGGCCGTACGTTTAGCCTCGGCTTTCCTCACATGGACCGCCACAGCGCTCTCATGACAATTCTCTTCAACGACATGTAAATATCCTATTCCACTCTTCAAGACTCATCCAGATCAGCGGCAACAAGGTCCTTCCTCCCCAAAGAGCTAGTGTATGGATAGCGAGGCCAATAGACCCAGCATGAACAGGTGCTAAGTGTGTGCACAATATGGGGGAGTTCTTGCATTCCATCCGGATGCCCTCACACTCCCACCCACATTCATCAAAGCCACAGGACCTATTTCGCCGATAATACCAGCTCTTGTCTCTTTTGATGTTTCAACTTGGAAAAGCTTACATCATTCTCCTTTTGAGAAATCATGACACAGGTGGATAATTCGAAGGGTCTTCAGAGCGAGTCGTCAGCTTCCTTCCTTGGATGAGAATTATCTTGAATCTCTCAGCAAAGATCTCCCCTATCGCCTCTTGTCCCTCAACTTCGAAGTTCCGAATATCAACCAAACCAGTGGTTCAACCAGTTGGCATCCTCTGTTCGCAAGGTTGAGGCTTCTTCCGGAAATTATCCTAACGAACACTGGCCATATCTACTCAACACAATCTGGTTACATCTGTTCATCACACATACATACCTTACATCCTCCATCTTTTTGAGGGAATCGCCTTTCATTGACCACAAGGTCCTCCCATAACATTTCTCAATCGAAGACATCACCTCAGTTCCATCGTTCTTCCTCACTTGCCTCCAATATGGCCGACAATAAGGGTAGTTCTTCCAACCCTGCCAAGGGCTTGGTGGCTCATCTTGACCGGAACCGCTCCCTGCAGCAGGACCGTCTTGTGGGCTCATCTTCGAGCACTCCCGATGGCGCTGTAAGTTATCCTGCTCATATTTCTTTCACTTTGTATCATAGTGAAGTTCCCAAGCTGATGGTTGGAATAGCAGTCCTTCCGATCTCGTCAGGGTGGTTCAAGTGCAGCGGCTCTTGATGCTGCCTTCAACCAATTCACTACCCAACCCAGGGGCATGCAGCTTGGGGGACTTCCCATGGGACCTGTCAACTCCACCACAACCAACATCCCTGGTGCCCCAGCTTTCAGACAAAGTACCAACACTACTTGGGCTAATGAGTTTATCCACTCCCATGGCCAAGCTGGATCTGATATTAGGACTATGGCTGCTCAAATGCGCGAAGCAACCCGTTTCCATCATCCCGCTCAGACTAGCATGGACGGTGGTCAGATAAGCTCCGATGCTACCAATCAGGCTTGGCCATATCAACATGAGCCGGTCGCAATCGATCCTGCTCATAGCGAGATGGCTGCCCGTCAAAACCGTGCTATGGGATTCGCCGGATTCATCCCTCCCCCAGCACAGTACACCATGTATCCCGCGGAACGTGTCACCGATGAGGCTCGCCTCGCTGACAATGCCGAGCAGGCTATGGAGGCTGCCTTTGCCGCCTATGATCAAGATTTCCAGGGCGCAATGGACGGTTGGGTGGCGGCCGATGGCTCCGGAGACCTTGAGAGTCACATTCAAAACATCCGAAAGATGGAGGAGATGAAGCTCGAAGACCAAACTGTCGAGAAGTCTGGCCTGAACAACAGTGATCCAAGCACCAAGCCCGAGGCGCCTGTTTCCAACAGTTTTGCATACGATCATGCCATGATGAAGCATGCAGGTGACATTGTTACAACTCTGACCAACAATGGCAGTGATGAGGTGAAGGCCAAGATGAACGGTTCATCCTTCCAGGGCCTTATGAGGGCTATTGCCAGTGGCAAGGCTGCTGTGGTGGATGACAACTTCATTGATACCTCCACTGGTGAGGTCATCCATGACTTGGTTGAGCTGAGTGGTGTGAATGCCAACCAAGGGTCTGATGCCACCAGTAATGACCAGCAGACTATAGCTGGCAACACTGACAGCAAGGGCAAGGGCAAGATGAAGAGCTTGGAGCAGCAACAGCAGGAGCAGAGTGACAATCCTGCTTGAAGGTGGCAAGACATCCACCAAGACGTGGTGAGGACGGCTGCCTGGAACTTGTCGCCTGCATCAAAGTCATACCCTCTTTTCTCTGACATCAAGGCAACCCCGGCCACTATGTCTACTGAACCATCGCAGGAATTGCGAGATCTGGCAGAAGAAGCCATTGGAAATGCCAAGTACTTCTCACCATTAGGCTCCCCCCAACCCCCGTTGTCTCCCTCCAGAACCAGCTCATCATCTGCTTTCCCAATGCATAAGAAAGGGAACATTTCTTGAATGGAGGATGGTCACTGGATGACTGAGTTTCATGAAGGGATTGTGACTTAGACATGGGCTGAAGCTAGTTGAAGGTCAGCTACTACTACTGGGTTTGAAGGAATATAACCTGGACTTGCACAAGGCCTTGGCTGTAAGAAGCCAAACTCCATTTTCTTGTTTTCAGTAAATATTTTTATTATTTTTTTATTATCTTGTTTTGGTCTTTGAATTTTGATATTAGGTCAAGCCAAGGTTCATAGGCTAGAAATTCCATAGAGGAATGATTGTTCACACAAATGGCCAGACTTTGGTAGAGTGCTAGTGGTATTATTAAGTTTCACTCAGGCATAGAAAAAGTTGAAAGTGTGCCACATGAGTATAGTGGAGTTCCAAAGTGTTGGTGACAATTCTAACAAAGGTTCCATACAAGGATTGGTAGGTGTGGACATTACAGACAAAACTCGGGTGGTGGCAGATGAGGCTCAAGCAGATGCGATGCAAACCTTGAGGGAGTACTGTAGTGTAGGTAGGTAGAGTGACTAGCACGTAGTCCGTCCAAGGTACCGAGTGTCTAAGATTATGTGCACAGACCATGCTCCAGACCAGGGCCGGATGACACAGCCATTCATTGGCCTGGGAGAGCTAGCAGCCCGTAGCACTCGACAAATCAACCTTGAACTTGAACCCCAACTACCAAGTCTTTGTTCACACATACACTGACGATCTTTCATTGTACTTGTTGACAGCGAGGTCCTACTGATCTTACCCTAGCCATCCTTTGCATGTAAACTTTCTTACCTATTCTAATCGTCTAGTAGCAAAGCGACCGCTGCCTCTCGATCTCTTCTCCACAGCCGCCGTTTCAAAGCAACCCTCTGCAGATCGACTGGAGCTGAATACCCCTCCTTCCACCTGCCGTGATCGGTCACGCTGCTCCTTGGCCAAAATTCCTATCCAGCTCGACATTTGGAACACCCTTCGATCCATACAAGCACTGGCTCGCCATCGCGGGCCGCCCCCAAGATCACCAAGATGATGCCCAACCATGCCATGTACGGCGGCCAGCATCACTACCCGCAAGAAGCCTCGGCCTGGATGCACCAGCAGTCTCATCACCAGCATGCTCAACAAGCTGCTGCTGCTGCCGCCGCCGCTCAACAAGCTCACTTCAACCGCATCACCACTTCCGCCAGTCATGCGAATGCCCTCAATGCCGTCCACCAAGACCCCGCAGCCGATAACCCAAACATGTCCGAGGACAACCGCCGTACTATGGCGTATATTGCCGATCTGTTGAACGAGAACACCCGCGAGCAGGCCCTTTTGGAATTGAGTAAAAAGCGCGAGCAGGTTCCTGAGCTCGCCCTGATCCTGTGGCACTCCTTTGGTACGTCTGCGCCTACAGGAATCTGCATGCGACAACGGTCGTCATTGGACATGCCAGCTAACAAGAATCTCTTGTCCAGGTGTCATGACTTCGCTCGTCCAAGAGATCATCTCCGTCTACACGCTGCTCAACCCTTCGCAACTCACTGCAGCTGCTTCCAACAGGGTCTGCAATGCGCTTGCGCTTCTGCAGTGTGTAGCATCACACAATGACACGCGCACTTTGTTCCTGAACGGTACGTCGTCTGAGACCGCCTCTCAACTATGTGCTGCTGCTAACCTACCCCAGCCCACATCCCTCTGTACCTCTATCCCTTCCTTAATACCACCTCTAAGTCGCGACCTTTTGAGTATCTTCGCCTCACGAGCCTTGGTGTCATCGGCGCCCTTGTCAAGAACGATTCGTCTGAAGTCATCAACTTTCTCCTGACGACGGAGATCATCCCCCTCTGTCTGAGGATCATGGAAACCGGCTCCGAGCTGTCCAAGACCGTTGCCATCTTCATCGTTCAGAAAATTCTGCTCGACGACAATGGACTCAATTATATCTGTGCCACGTACGAGCGCTTCTACGCTGTGGGTACCGTACTCAGCAACATGGTTGGTCAGCTAGTGGAACAGCAGACAGCACGGCTGCTTAAGCACGTAGTTAGGTGCTTCCTTCGGTAAGACCCTTTCACATTCCCTTCCTCATTCGAACTCTTGAAATGTCTGGAGCCCAAGACTAATATGCCGCAGGCTCAGTGATAATGCCAGAGCACGGGAAGCACTCCGTCAGTGCCTGCCCGAACCCCTACGCGATGCGACTTTCTCCGCCGTTCTTCGAGACGATGCCGCTACGAAGCGTTGTCTCACGCAACTGCTTGTCAATCTGTCGGACAACGCGATGGCGGACATGGGCAACCCCGGCCTATCCTAGGGTGATTCGCCGACGGTTGTCGACTCCATCTCACGGGACACGACATACTACTCAGCATCCACTTAGTTTACAACGCCGAACCGCACGATTATCAGGAGGGATGCATTCAATGCGTCATGAGTAATCGGCCTCAAACCAACAAGGGCGCAGGCTACGGCACGCATGCCAACGACGTGGGATATCGACGAATTTTCTTGTTCATTATCATTTTTCGAGGCTAGAGTGGCTATTCCCTCAACACTCTGTGGCACCTTTTCACACCAGCGATACCCTTCTCACCATAGCTACGGAGTACTTTGCGAGGGCTCGCCGGACGCGGTCGGTTCAAGGGACTCAACAAAATCATCGGCAGAACCAAAGATGGAGGCTAGGAATTGGAGACATGGTCCTTTGTGACGTGAATTTCATTTTGAAGGCGTTGAGGACAACAATATGCGCTGTGAGGTGCGGGATGGTTGCAAATGGTCTCGTCCTTTTTGTATGTTGCATAGCGGTCTTCAGGGAGGGTTAGACTTTATACCCGCGGCGTTTGTATTGTACTCGTGACTCGGCGTTGCAGAAGGCTCATTGATTCGGAAGGAAAAGGTGGGTTTCACGGTTCTTGGAAGCGGGCAGACAGTGACGGGAAGAAGTGGCAATGTACTTGTATCATATTTCTATATGGAAAAATCAAAATGCAAAGTAAGGTATCTCAAGGGACAGTAACCCCCTTTAGCTGTTCGCTCAACAGCCATGTCTAGATTATGAGCCCGCTCAGTCTTGAGCAGAGAGCGAGGGCAAGGAATGCAAACACATTCACACCCGAATGAAACCCATCCCACCGGAACGCCGCCTGAGTCTCCAGCCCGAGACGCCTTTTCAAAGAAAGACACTTGAAAATTACAATGAGACGACGAGCAATGAGATACAGACGAGCCCGAGGAAAGACAGCGTCTGTGTTGGTATCGTACTAACAAAAGCAGACGAGGTTGTCACGAAGCTAGAGGGAGCTACAATACTCGAGGGAACAGGGGGCCCTGTAGCAAGCGCCGTTGTTCGCAACGTGCTGCTCTCTTGTCGGTATACGTAGCGCGGCATGCTCGTAGGTACGGCTGTTGATGATGTTGCCTCTGCCATCTTGACGTAGGAGGACGTGGGTGCGATAAGGTCAGTTTTCAGCGTCAATGTCCAGCCTGGCTTCGCGTCGACGGTGCGGCGAGCATTGCGGTACTTGAGGTTTGCGGTAATTGTCTGCGGAAGACCTCGTTAGCGGTATAGGGGGAAAGCAGTCTGGGAGAGAGCAAGGCGCGCACCGTTTCGAATTCGCTGCCGATGTCTATATCAATAGTCACCTGTTCTCCGTGTGCTGGGGCGGCTTTGCCGCCCCCGGTGATTCCAGCCCCGGCTGCAGATCTGGTGGGCGTCGTACGTGTTGCGTTCCCCTGACCCACGGCCGCGGTTGCATTCAGGAGAGGACGTACGCCGTCTGAAGCACCCGAGTACTGCGGAAAGGGATATTTGGGCTGGCTGGGCATGCCTGAGGGACCGAGAAATCCAGCCCCCGTTGGCCGCGCGGCTGTCAACGGCAAGCCCCCACTACCGCTGACCACAGCCGCACCCATAGAAGCGTTGCCGCCGTCACCGCAGTTGTTGTCTGAGCTACTGTTCGATGCGCCTGGCGGCCCGGTGGAACCCACAGGCCTGCCGGTGCTCGCCGCCGCGCCAAGGGTCGAATCCGACGCGAGCGGGATCACCGCCAGATTGGATGACGAGCTTCCACTGGCTCCAGATGAGACCGAGCTGCTGTTGGGGCTCGCGCTCATGTACTGAGGACCCCCGGCGCTTGATCCTGTGGTGTCCGAAGCCATGGCTGGCTCTGCGCCAGTATCATCAGACTCGCTGTCTGGACCCGTGGATATCACAGGGCTGCCTGTGGCGGCGGCCCCAAGGCCTGAGCCTGCGCCTGCGCCGCTTGGACTCATGGCAATGCCTTGGTCTGCACCTGAGGGCATGATTCCCAAGCCCGCCGGACCGGCGCGTGCGCCTGTGGCTGCTGCGCCTGTACGAGATATAGCTGCGCCCATGCCATTTGCCGCTGCACCCATGCTACTTGCTGCTGCGCCTATAGCAGTCGCTGTGCCCACTGCGTTGCCAGCAGCACCGGTTTTATACAAGGTACTGACAATGTCCCAACTTTCAGCAGTATCAAGCGAGTCGGTCAGCTCGGCCTCGTCCTTGATGATCAAGACCTCGGCTGCCACAGGCGTTCCCAGGCCAGCCTTGTTGGCGAAGTCACTAATGTCGAAGTCCATTCGCAAGACAGGGTTAGCATTCATGTCGGCGGCCCAGGCATTCCAATCGAACTCTCCTGTCCTTTGGGTATCCCCATCCAACAGGTCGGCAATCTCCGAAAGGACGCCCTTGGAAGAAGACGAAGATGAAGACTGCTTAACAGCACTTTGGCTCTGCGTGTCTGATTTGTATAGCAACACGGCGAGTAGCCTCAAGTCAGCTGAGTCTGATGATGAGGAGAAAGGAGAGTCAGAGAAGATGCTGGAGGACTCGTTGAATGTCACCAGAGGGTCGGCGGAGGAGCTAAGGAGATTGTCGCTGATGTTGAGGTGGTTGTAGGCGCTCATCGTCATGCCGTCCTGCATGAATAGCAGATACGACTCAGCACCGAGAAAGATGAGCTCTGGGTCACTGCCCATGATGCCTACGATTGGCATCTCTAGGCCCAGGGCGATGTATGTCTCGTTTGCGTGGGCGCTTGGCCAGCTAAGGCTGGGAATTCCAGACATGGCTGCGCACCCTTTTAGCTCGAGACGAGGTAATTAGCTTTAGGGAGAGAATTCATCCTGACCTTTGGCTGAGAATTGATGTGTCGGCTTGACCTGGAAAGGGGGCACCGATCTTCTGTGGTGTGAAGTAGCAATTCCGCCCGGTATGGATGCCATAGCCGCAGCCGCAGCAAGACACCGGCGAAGGCTTGAAGAACACATTATGAAGAGTTTATAAACCAGGAAAATGGCAAATACCAAAGTAGAATTGCCCGTAAGATGATGGTATTATGCAATTGCGAGAAAATTGTCCTGCATATGAAGAGAAGATCTGTGAAGTAAAGAAAAGAAAAGAATAGCGAGCACTACTCGGCATGAATGGAAGGAGCAGGAAGGAGAAGAGAGACATCAGCTCTCAAAAGGGACGTAGAGTCGTTCTATGGAGACGAGTGGGCTGTAGCATTTCTATAAAAGCCATACGAGAGTGACAGTAACAAGGTCTTTTTCGCGAAGACCACAAGTCAAGGGCCTTCACGAGACGATGAGACTCTCAGAAATGTCATGCTGGGAGCTCACTGGGCGGTTAAGCCCCCCATTCCCTCACCAGACGACAGGTCAACATTTGTTTCCTAGTGTCGAAACAGCTGGTCGCGACCAAGGAGAGCAGGAAACCGTGGGTTCTGAGTAATCGGCTTCCAAACGAGACCATGGCCGGGGGCCGGCCCGTAGACTCGGTGATGTGGTTCGCCGGAAGCCCGGGGGGGGGCGCTCTTTAGCAGTGAGAAGCCGAGCTGGGCCGGTGCAGGCCGCACTCGGCCGGGCCGCTTGTGAAACTGGGCAGTTGGCAGTGCGAGAGCGACGCGCAATCCACAAAAGGGCCGGTCTGACATGATATGGGTACTGTTAGTCAACATCAACAGAATAGTGTCTTGTCTCTTCAGTCTCTTGAAGACGAGGGTCAATTTTCGAGTGACCATGGATTTGCCCGCAACCAAGTCCACTGCCTTATCGTAGTAGAACAAGGCCATCTAAGTGTTCCACATCTTGATGGACAATTGATTGGGGCGTGATTGTAGCTTGATTGGAGCTGCGTACCGTCAGCCAAGGACGCGGTGTCAATCAACACACGATTTCTTCAATTCTAATGGGGCGGTAATGAAACAGGTCATCACGAGGTTGGCGGAGATAAATGGTCGCACGGCACGTGAGTACCTCAAGGTAGGGAAGTGGAGCTAAGAGTATGGAGAGTTTTGTATAGAAATAAAATTACTTGCAAGCATGCGCTATAGTAGACTTGGGCGCATCCAATATGATCACATGCTCACAACCCAAGTCGCCCTTTTCGGGACTGACCGCACCTCTAACAAAGCTGTGTGATCTGGGACTCTTTTTCTTGAAAACATAACGGCTGATCACACGATGCCATCCACAAGGAAAATGGCCGGTCTTATTGCCTGCTCAACATCTTCTTGAGTTTTATTGGGAGGTTTCAAGTGTGCAGCTCGACCTGGCCATTGAGGTAAGAAAATTAAAGCCAGCCTCTTTCCGTTGCATCTTGAACAGCAGCGGCAGCCTCTGGTGGCCGTTTCTTGCACGCAGGCATGGGGCCCTCGACTCTCGCCTGTTTCTTTGTGCCAGTTCCCACATTCCACCTCCACAACAAGTCCACGTGTGGGTGCTGCTTATGCGGGGAAGTGGAGGAAAGACGGAGAGCTGCTGATAAGATTCATGTCTCGTTGAGGAGCCCTAACACTTGCTGTAGTAGTACCTCGAGGACCCTGAAGATCGCTACCGTCCCACAGCCACGGCTCGGCTCCCTCCAGGGCTTGGTCGTCACCGCATCAGCAGACTCGGCCGCTATTTGTCAATTGGCTCTAGCGACAGTTCTAGCACCTGGGCAATGCTTAGCGTATGCAGCTACTTGGGAATCCACTGCCTCGTGGACCACATCGTGCATCCTGGCATGGCGACGGGAATCCAAGACGCCATCCACACCACAGTATGGTAGGTGCCACCAGTCTCATATCGCATTCTCTCACAGTAAGCAGCTGGTAAACGCCCAAGGCCTTAGCTCGTTTGGTCTTTGTGCTTGGCGTTGACAAGCCCATCTGCATTGCTTTATTAAAAGTCCGTGAGCAAGTATAATATAGATAGGCAAGGCTGTCCGTACCCCCCCAAACTTGAAGTCAGACTTTCTCCCTCTTACCTAGGTATCGACAGAAAGCTGTGGTAAGTTCTGCAGCATTCATTCCTTGGTCTTGGCCCTCAAATCTAATCCAGAGGTGCCGGCACTATACCGGCTCACCTACCCAAGCCCTTGCCCACTTGACGCGGGTTTTCTCCGGCTCGAGCCTAGCATCCTTGGCGTCATCTTGGACGCCTCTGTATCCGACTCGACTCAGACCCGTGCCTCGATAGATCCCCTTTATCTTTCATAACCCTGGAGGGCAGTTGATTGCAACCTCACAAGAGACAATCGATTGTGTACCTTCTCGAGCTTCAAGAACACACATCGGTGCTACTCGGGCGCGCCGTGCCAAAGGCAGTCGTCTCCAAAAAAAAAAAAACGTCTGGTTGCTGCCCTTGTCCTGTGCCGACCAGTCAAAACGATTCATCATCCTCTCGAGGCTGTCGAGTGTAACGCACCACCACACCGCACAGCGCATAATGGACAGCCTCGCCAACCAAGTGTCGCTGCGCACCATGGCAGCGACCGTGGCCTTCGCCGCCCTCACTGCCGCCGAGCCTCTGATGCCTCGCGCCACGGTCGCCCCCCAGGCCGGAATTATCGAGGGCGGGAACCCTGTCGCATACAGCGCGTCAAGCCCCATCACTCTCTTCATCATCCAGGCCATCATCGTCATTATCTTTTGCCGCATCCTGCACTGGCCTCTGTCCTTCTTGGGTCAACCTCGTGTCATTGCCGAGGTTCTTGGTGGCATTCTGCTGGGTCCTTCAGTCATGATGCGCATTCCCAACTTCAAGGATTCTCTCTTCCCGACCGAATCCATACCCATTTTCAGCAATGTCGCCAACTTGGGATTGATCATCTTTCTCTTCCTTGTTGGCCTAGAGGTCGATGTGTCTCTCTTCACCACTAATTGGAGGGTGGCACTCAGTGTCAGCCTCGCTGGCATGGCACTACCATTTGGTCTTGGTGTTGGCATCGCCTGGGGTCTTTATCACGAGTTTCGAGACGACGCCAATACCGTCGATATCAACTTTGGCGTCTATGCTCTCTTCATCGGTACTGCTTTGGCCATCACGGCTTTCCCTGTGCTTTGCCGCATTTTGACTGAGCTCAACTTGCTCAAGTCATCAGTCGGCGTTACCGTCCTGGCTGCTGGTATCGGCAATGATGTCGTCGGCTGGATTCTTTTGGCTCTGTGTGTTGCCCTTGTCAACAACACCACTGGCCTCGCCGCCTTATATGCCTTGCTTGCTACCGTTGGCTGGGCTCTATTTCTGTGTTATATTGTCCGCCCTTGCTTTGTCTGGTGTTTGAAGAAGACAGGTAGTCTACAGAAGGGTCCTACTCAGGGTATGGTCGCCCTGACTTTGGGCATTGCTCTGATATCCTCCTGGTTCACTGGTGAGTTGATTGCCTCATGATCATAACGCCTGTAAAGAACTATCCCCGGGCACTGATTCTAAAACATCTTGTAGGTATTATCGGCGTCCATCCTATCTTTGGTGCTTTCCTGGCTGGTCTGATCTGCCCCCACGACGGTGGCTTTGCCATCAAATTGACCGAGAAAATTGAGGATCTTGTCTCTGTCTTGTTCCTGCCCCTCTACTTCGCACTTTCAGGTCTGAGCACCAACCTAGGACTCTTGAATGATGGGATGACTTGGGCTTATGTGATTGGTGTCATCGCTGTGGCTTTTGCTGGCAAGATTATCGGTGGCACTTTGGCAGCCAAATTGAACAAACTGGAATGGCGAGAATCCTTCACGATTGGATGCCTCATGAGCTGCAAGGGCCTTGTCGAGTTGATTGTACTAGTAAGTTATCCTGTTTTACCGGACAGCGCCTCGTCTGGCGACTGGAGTCCGAGCTGGCAGCTAACCGGGAAACCACAGAATATTGGTCTTTCTGCCAAAATTCTCTCGGAGCGTACATTTACCATTTTCGTGGTCATGGCCTTGGTGAGTCACATGTTCTCCAGGGAGTACTAGAGTTCTTGACGACCCTCTAATCAAAATTTATAGGTTACAACTGTTGCAACGACACCTTTGACCAAGTGGCTCTATCCTGTTTGGTACCAAACCAAGATGGAGAAGTGGAGAAGAGGCGAGACTGACAAGGACGGAAACCCTATCGCCTCGCGCAGTTCAAGTGGTGATGACTCCATACAAAAGCTAAACTCAACACAAATACGTCGTCTGCTCGTCTACCTACGTCTCGACAGTCTTCCCAGTCTCTTCACGCTCGTTGCTCTTCTGGGCGCCGAAAAGGGATCGCGGGTATCAGATGCTACCGATGAAGAGGACGAGGGCAACGGAAGCCAACCTGCCTCTCAATCTCCGGTGCGGCGACCTCTTGAGGTCCATGGACTGCGAATCTTGGAACTGACCGAGCGTACGTCATCCGTCATGCAAGTGACTGAAGGAGAAGAGTACTACTCGGAGCGAGACCCCGTCGTCAACGCATTTAGCACCTTCTCTCGCCTCAATGACGTCGCGGTTTCTGGCAAAGTGGCCGTCGTTCCAACCGCCTCTTACGCCGAGACTCTCATGAAGCAGGCCGCCGATGTTGCTTCCGATTTCGTTCTCGTACCCTGGAGTGAGTACGGCAGCATCAGTGAAGATACGTCTGTACTTGATGTGACCTCCATCCAGGATCGCTTCACTGGGCGCGAACACCTCGACTTTATCAACCGTGTCCAACAAAAGACCGTATGCAACATGGGCATCTTCATCAACAACTCTTTCGGCGGGCTCTCCGAAAGGCGTGCTTTAAACAGATCCAAATCCGCGCTGTCGATGCACAGCCAACGTGACGCGGCCACCCTGCCCGTCAAGGATAAGACGCACCAGATTTTCTTCCCCTTCTTCGGCGGCGTCGACGACCGTGTCGCACTGCGCTTTGCCTTGCGCCTCGCCAAGAGCCCTAACGTAACGCTCACCATTGCCCACTTCAACTGGGGCAGCACAGACTCGGGCGACGAGATCGAGAAGCCCGACAAGGCAGTGCTATCAGGTCCCAGTGAAGATTACAACAACAAGAATGGCGTCAAGGTTGTGGAGGAGACCTCGACGCAGGATTCCGAGCTGCTGTCACAGCTGCAGTCGTCGATGCCAAGGGAGCTGGTTGGCCGCGTTACCATCACCGAGATCAATGTCACGCGTGGCGCCGCGGCCGCGGAGGCGGTGTCCCGGGCGCGTAGTCACGTGGGCAAGTTCCCCAAGAACTCTGGCGATGTTGTGGTGGTTGGCCGGTCACATCGCGACCTTGGAGATCACACAGTCGAGGTTGGTGGAAGCGAGCTAAAGAAGACGATTGGGGTTGTTGCAGAGCAGCTCATTGAAAGTGGCGTCAAGGCAAGTTTGTTGGTTATCAAGGCTGGTGGTGCAGGTCTGCATTGGTGATTGTTGGATATAGTGGAACCAGGAGTTACGAATCTTGTGATGGCTGGGCTTGTATAGGCGGCTGGGTTTGATTTTGCGTGATATCCACAAACGGACATGATAAATACATATGCTAGCTTTCTACTGGCAATATTGAGGGTTTTCAGACATCGGTCTACTGCTACACACAAGCTACCGCGTCTCTAGCTCCTTTCGCTTCTCCGCTAACAGTTCGCAATGTGCTGTGTATCAAGACCACCGAGACATTCACCCCAAGTGACCCGTGTCTAGTATCCCAAATGAAGCTCTGGTATTGTCAAGTTCTACATCGCCTTTGTCACATCCCTGGGCCATTCGTTCCGCCTCGGTCCTGTTCCTGATACCCTACGCATCAGCTATGTCGACTGTGTAACAGACTGTCATCCTTGCCTGCAATGCCGGGTTCGAGGGCACTGAGCTACAAACAATGTTTGTGCGAAGCTATGAGGCGATGATTACTGCAACGACGGCACTTTGAACGGGATCGTACTTTCACTTTGTGACCACTTCGTGGCTGACTGTACACACTTGAACTGCGTTATAAGTCCCAACCAAGGCCGCGAAAGTTTAGACGCTCCCAAAGTCCCTTTACATGAGCAAAATTGATACATTGATCAATTAACGAGAGAATAGAATGTAAATTAGACATGTCTAGGTTCTCCTCTCAAATCAATTAAGCAAGCTTTCTTCATCCGGTCGTTGTGGGCCGTCTGTATCCACGACTCAGGTCCGGGTCAGACTCACTGGTACCCACCAATATGACCACCAAAAAAATCCACAAAAAAAGACAAAAAACATACAACACCGGGTATTCGCTAATGGTCACCCACTTAACTACTAATCCAGCCCTTAGTGGCTTATTTAGGGGAGAGCGGACGGGATCCCAAGTTTTCCACTAGGTATGGTTGTATGTGACGAATCTCGTAAGGGGAACGCTGATACTCCAGAATGTTTGCGCTTCCAGAGTGCATTAGAAGCTCGTCAGTCCGTAAATCGATTGGATATATGCTTGGGCATGCCTCGAGTATCATTACGCCGATGGCTGCTCAACCCAACCTATGTCTCTGTCTGCCACTCTTGTCATTACTGATTGTTCTTCCAGTCCGAGCACTCCACATAGATAACTTCAAGACGCACTGGATATGCCACAGGGCAATCCTAGAGGACAGAGAAAAAGATGATTTATTTAGTCGTGGAGCTGCAACCAAACAGCTCTATTCTTGAACCTGAATTGCATGTGAGTCTCACATGGACACCTAAGCAGCCTTCCTGATGAAGGCATACTCCATAGCTCCGCAACACTCCACTGAGCCAACCTCCTCGTATCCGACTGCTCGGTACAGATTGGAACCTTTCTCGCTTGACATGAGACGAACATTTCTATGTTCTGCATCAGCACGCTCATGTCCCCACTGCATGAGCATCTTCGCTATTCCCCTCCGCTGGTGATCGGGATCCACAGCGATTGCATCGAGGTCTTGACTGCGGTCAGCAATGATTGAACAAAACGCGATGGTCTTTTCATTTCTTTTTTCTTCCTCATATTTTCTTCTTCTTGTGGACTTCACTTACACCATGCTTGTTTATATCCATCTTGGCCCAGTGCATCTTGGAGGGTTTTGTCCAGCACCTCCGTCCCCTTTTCTAATTCAGCCAGAACGGCGAGGTCCAAGCCCTTGGGAAGGTCTTTGGGCAGAGCCGCGCGCAGTGCTGCCCCTGCCCCTTCTGGCTCTCCCGGTTTCGTTTCAGAGATAGAAGGGCTCTGCCATATTGCCCACCCAACGGGCGTGTCCGCTTCATCAGCAACGACGAGGTAGTGCAAGTCTTCCTTGTCGAATCTTCGTAATTGTCTTTCCGCACGAAAATCGAGCTCTTCGTTAGGATATGTCTGCAGATGCGGCGGGAACAATGCGTCGCTGAACGCGCGCCCTTTGAAGGCTCTACCCGCTAGCGCTATCAGGGAATACATCTCATCTTTTCTTGCGTCGCGGAGGTGGAGGGGTGAAGACATCGTACTTGTTCAGAAGCAGAGTTTCGATAATCAAAAAGCATGTAATTCTTCCTGTACGAAGTGAGGGATGGTGGGATGCGACCGCAGCCCTTCAAATAGGTTGATAGGAAGACTGAGTCACCGGACGGATCCATAGTTGCTGACGTTTGTCTGTCTACTGAGATAGGCAAGAATTGATTGATCGATAATACCTCGGCTGATGAAGCTCGCTCACCAAGTCAGCACGGAGTGCATTTGAGCCGGAAACTCGTAATGCAGTGAGGTGTTCTTACAGCTCTACCTACCTCGCAGGGCAAGCAAACTTGAAAATTTATCCGCAAGTTACATAGCGCAATATGCATAAGTTGTCACTACCGCTGCCTTGGATGCATCTGACATTTGTGCGTGGCTTCATGTGCGCCCTTGAGACAATCATATCTGCCCCTGTGATCAATGATCCGCTTCTCTGGGCTGAACGAACGTGGCCGTACGTATTGGACTCGACCACTTCACCATTTTTTATCAATCTACCTATGTATTGTACAATTTGGTATATATTTGCATCGCACCACAATAACATTGAGAAACCCACATGGGGAAGATTTATTTTGGTGTGGCGCAAACGGGGTATCGCCATTATCCCGAGGGCAAGGAAGCAGACTTCTGGAGTGGTATGGATAGGTATGTACCTAGGTTCCCAATTAGGAATACTCAGAATGGTAGACTTTAGTAACAAGGACTCTTATGTTCATGGGTCATAAGCTTGTACTTTAAGACAGGTGCCTGCTGTCAAATGTTGAAAAGCACCACCATCTAGGCATCTACCTAATTACTTAGTCGCAAATTCGCCTCCACGGCAAGAGCTAACGTGTATGACGACGATACGTCATTTCCACGCCTCCATGGCTACGAACATTCTTCCCCAACAAGTACTTGCTTGTGCCCATTTGTGAAACAGGAACAACATTGGAATTGTCCGTTCACAACACAACAACCTCACAAACCATCGAGATCGTCTTCATTTGATCCCTCGTTCCCTTGCACCATCACGAAATCTGAAAACTTTGCAACAAACAATAACAAACAACACCGCCACATCATGTACATCCCCACTACCCAAAGCGTCATCGTTGCCGGCTTGGCCCTGACCGGAACTCTCATGAAGCGTACGTGAAGCCTAAATCGCCCTTTTCCACTTCCAGGAGACCATGAACTGACGAACATTTACTGGTCATTAGCAAGCGAGGTGGCTTCTGGTGAGATTCTGGATTACGCTGTTGAGAAGTGCCTCGATGGCGACGGCAACCAGCGCTGCTCCAAGCCCTTCCTCGTCAGCAAGTCCACCTGCTACAACATCGAGTGGAGCACCGACGGCACCCTGTCTCACACCACGGTCGAGGTCCGTGATGCAGGAAGCAACGAGCTGGTCTACTACCGGGATACGAACGGAGAGTGGGCCCCGGAGAAGGGGGAGCTGGTTTATCTGGACTTCAAGCCCAAGGTGTGGAAGACAGGCAACGATACTGTTGACTACAAAGTCACTACTTGCGAGTGAGATTTTTCCAAGTAAAGTTTGGCGGGCTTCGTATGGCGTATGGGCCCAGGAAGACATGGGGTGATATGGGTTTACGAAGGGGGGCTTGTCATGAGGCGAGCATTACCCAAGGATAAGTTGGACTTCGTGTGAATCATGAGTGCAACTTTCTCGCTTATAAGTGCCCAGAAGGCTTTCTTGGAATGCCTAGGGCGTGTACGATAGTCCTTGGTATAGAACTTAATTGGACTTTTACTTTTTGAAAGAAAAAAACAAGAAACATTACTACTCATGCCTGCGCCTCTAAATGTGATATACGCGTATCGTTGGATTCTGAAAGGAAGAACAGCAAGCAACCTCGTCAAGTTTGTCAATGTTAGATACCTCTGTAGTTATCTCATTACTGCTCTTGCTTTGGATCTGACCTTCCTGGGGACCTGTGGCAACCTGGTGTGAAGTGCTATACACTTTCGCGCACCCCTGACTGCCGATCGCATAGAAATCGCGTAGTTGACAATCGCTAAGCCAGCGCATCTGAGTTTTGATGGACCGAATCTGCGGTGAACGAGAACGAAATTGCGGACTCGCCGGCAGGGCTCATGCAAGCCTGTCACCCTCGGCTGGGCTAACAGTACTTTTTGGAATTGATGAGAACGTTTAAGTTGTGGAGAAGAGATTTTTTGGGTCTTGTGAAGAAGCATATCATTTGAGCCTAGGTATGCGCCTTTACTCTAAGGCGGCTGGGAAATGAAGACAAAACAAGAAGAACAGAGACAGACAATTCACTGTGCCTTTAACCGTCAAATTCCGGTACAAAGTGACAGACCCATGCTCCACTGGGCTGTGCATAATACGAACCTTGGCAGCATGAGCAGCCTTGGGACATTGGCCCACAAGGCTGCAAGCTCCTATCCAGCATCCACTTATCGGCGCCCGTTCCAACTTTAATTTAAGCCTATTCTAAAAAAGAAACGAATTGTGGATCCCCGACAAGTCCATGAATATAAAATATAAAAGTCAAACACCTCCCGTTCATCCCATCTGTCAGTTACCTATCCACACCTGCATCTCCCCAAGTTTTGCTTCACACCATTGACAAACATGCTTCCCTTCGTATTTCTCGCAGCTTTGGCCGGCTCAGTGGCCGCCGCGCCCCGTCCAGCTATTGGAGGCCCCTCTGTCGACATGAGCGAGTGGACTGTGAGGGCAGACTGGTCAAGTAAGTTCCGTCTTTCAGCGTTATCTTGCACCCTCTTCAGTGGCCAGCCAAATATTTCTGAGTTGAACCCCCCCCCCACTGACGTTGCTGTATAGGGTGCTCCAATGCCAGTGCATACGAGGCAGTCCTCCAGGGCGTCATTTCCGCCCCAGGCACCACTGCTGGCGTCGGTATTGTCGACTTCCAGGTCCCAGCGCACGGCTTCTCCGGCTCCCTCGTACTCAAGCCGGTCGGCAGCTATGGCTTCGGCTCGCCTTACCCGCCTCGCATGATCAACGTCGACGTGCTCGAGGAGGCAGATGCTGACGGCAACTTTGGTGTGGCTACGTACGAGCCTCCCAAGGTTGGCTCGACCAACACCGAGATCATCGCTCAGGTTGCCTGGTTCACGGACAAGAACCAGGCCATTGTACCGGCTTCGGAGATTGAGTACAACGCGCTTCAATTGAATACGTCGTCTTCTGCCGCCACCAAGGTGAACCCTAGCTTCTTGAGGGTGTACTATGTAAGTTGACAAACTGCGGAGCCGACTGTATGTGGAACAAAAGAGTGGACTATCATGCTGACTGACTTGCCTGTTATAGTGCTCGCACCCCGCGTTCTAGTGTGAATGAGGCTTTGAGCTTTTGGTAACTGCGTAGGGTCTCTACCTATAGACTCCAAATTTGGAAAAGAGAAGGAGAGATTGTCCTGTTGTGGCACATGTTCATATCCGTTCTGATGTATCAGACGTCGCATCTTTGTATATATCACCCCAGTTTGGGTGCCCAAACCATTAGACAAAAAGGCACAGGAACTAATCAATAATTCTCTTCGTCCGGGGCGTGAGAACAAGTCACAACATTAGTAGGGCCAGTGTTTAGATGACATGTAATTTGGGGGAACGGACGCTATGTCTGATTGGTGGGCCATCGAATTGCAACACATGTATGTCTCTTTGTCACGAAACGTGGTAATGAATCCCAAGATGATTACTTTGCATGCCCCGAGTACTCGACCTGCGATGCCTCTGCGTCTCCCGCCTCAATATGCTTTGTTGCCGTCCCGAGGTCCTCAATGCCAGAGAAGTCAGCAACTCCAAAGAGCTCGTCCATACGTTCAAGTGACAGCTGCACACCACCACCGTTAGCCACTGTATGACGGAGTGAAAATCTCAAGGGATAACGAGAACTTACCCCCTTTGTCTCGGGAAGGAAGAACGCAAAGGTGGCCATGGTGAAGCAGAAGCATCCAAAGAGGAAATATGTTCCATAGCCAGTCTCACTGCCTAGGGTTCGCAGCATTACTGGCGTCACGCGCGTGACAACCAAATTCCACAACCACTGTGTCGCCGCGGCTATGCTCACCGTGTAGCCTCTCAGTCGATTTGTGGGGATTTCGCTGACATAGATCCAGCACACAGGTCCCCATCCAAACTGAAACGCAGCTGCAAAGAGATAGACCATGACGAGAGCCGCGGTACCGGCCGAAGAGGTGGGCTGGCCGGTCTTGGGTGGATCGAAGCGGACGAAAAATCCGAGATAGAACATGAAAATGCCCATCGCATAGCCAGTCCACACGAAGGACAAACGGCGGCCTAGTGTGTCAGCGAGGAATGTGATGAAAATAGCGCATGAGACCATCTTGACGACTCCGTAAACTCCAGTGGCAAGGAGTGATTGGGCGTTTCCGGTAATACCAAGAGAGTTGAAAATCTCAGGGGCATAGTAATTGATTGCATTGGTCTGGGAGGAAGGGAAAAGTTAGCAAAGAAGTGGTGGTCTCTTGACATCTGACCCGGGCTAAGCACTCACTCCCGTCCACTGCTGGGCCGTCATCAGAGCCATCGCCAGGAACACGCGCTTCCTGTTACCTGGAATGAGCCAACACTCCTTTTGCATTGCCCAGAAGCCCTCTCCATGCACCGAGCGTCGCTCCTCCTCTAGCTGTGTCCTCAGCTCAAGCAGTTCTTGCTGGATGTATGGATGCTCTACAGGCAAGTGCCGAACGGTAGACAGAACACTCGAGGCCTTCTCCCAGTTGTCTTGGCTAGCGAGCCAACGCGGTGATTCTGGGCAGAAGAAGATAGTCACGAAGATAAGGAATGGAGGCAGAGATTGCATGGCAAGAGGTACCTGCCATGAGGCATGGCCCTAAGGACAATGTCAGTATTTGGGACGGCATTGGGACGCACTGCTGGATGTGGGGACAAAGCATACCTTGATGTGAAGCAACGAGCCGTAATCGATGAAGAATGCTGTCATGGCTCCCATGGTTTCAAAGAGTTGGTAGAAGCCGATAAGCAGACCGCGTATCGCACGAGGGGAATTTTCCGAGACGTAGGTAGGCGCCAGCATTGTCGCTCCACCAAGACCCAGACCCTCTATGACTCGTCCGGCATAGAAAGTGCCAAAGTTGCCGTTGGAGAACGCCTGCATAAGCCCGCCGATGAAGGCAAAGACGGCGATGATCATAAGACTTGGCTTGCGACCAAGCTTTTCGCTCAGAGGGAGAGCGGCGAGCGCGCCAACAATGGCACCAGCTTGCATCGTGCTCACGAGGTTCGCGGAGAGATTTGCACTCGCGGTGCTGGAGAAGCCATCGAGGCCAAACTCCTTTTTGAAATCAGGGAGTGTGAGCACGCCACCGATGATGCCGGTGTCCATACCGAAGAGCGTTCCTCCGAAGCAAGCCGCCGCCGCCAGTGCAAAGACCTGGCACGTTGTATTAGCACATTGAGGCGCTCGGTCCAAGGCCATTTGGAAAGAATCTTGTGTATGGAAACACAAGTGCTCCGTAGCATGCATAAGAGGGTACTCACCCTCCAATTGTATACCTCTGGAGGGTCCTGCTTGATGGCCTTGTTGCGAATTATCTTCTGTATCAAAGTCATTGTGGCGTTTGCGTGAACACAACAACAACAACAATTCGAGGACGACAGTGCATAGGTCAAGAAGCAGAAAGCCTGCGGTCAGCGTCAGAGGGGTAAGGTCAGCTTTAAACGCTGACTTCTTCCGGTTCTGGTGGAGGAGGTTAAGTCGATCACTTATGATCCCTGATCCGTTGTGCCCCCTCGTCCCGTCCCTGCAAACGCGGAAGACAAGGTGTACAGAGAAGGCTACTCCAGAGACACGAATGTAGACATGGGCTTAAGCTTGTGCACATTCCAACATGGCCTGTACTACAGGCTACGCACGTTGGCGGTATGCATATTGATAAGCTTTCGAGTCTATAGAACCCTCATTTTATCCAGTGGCTGATTACATCAAGCCTGATTGTCTGCTCTAGGAAAGGAGCTCAGCGCTACCTAGGTATTGCCACAGGCGTTCGGGAAATTAATGTGCATGGCCAAGCCAGCCATCTGTGCGCCTCAAAGCTTGTCTCAACGGTGACCGTCAGCACCTCCATTCAGTTGAAATAATTGGGAAGTACTTGACCACCAGGCCCTGAGGGCTACCTCGGCTATATTTGTGGGAGGATAGCCAGGTCTATCCAAATTAGCCTAAATGCACTGTTGGGGGTTTGGGGGGAGCATAGGCGTAACGAATCGACGGACTCGGGTCAACGGAGTAGAGTACACACGCCAATCTGGGGTTTTGAGCGGCCCCACGGGGCAAATGTAGCTTGCACTTATCTGAGCCTGGGGAAGGCTAGGAAAAGTCCATTTCTACCACGACCCTGACCCACAGTTTGCAAATCCTCACCAAGGATGATCAATAATACAACATGGTCGAACCCCTGCATTTTCTCTTGTTACAATTGTTGATACCCCGTGGCTTGATTTATTGTATCATCCGGGCAGTAAGCGGATATAATCAAATGCCTACTGACCTAGGTAGCAAAAAGCTTGTGACAGTCCCTTTCATGTGGAGTTGCTAAGAGTTGCTCACGTCGTTCTCCAAGAGGAGAAATCTTTGGACCTCCAAATTGATCAAGGGGACTTCTTATGGTCAGGCCAGGACGCTCACATATTTATTAGCCAGCGGCGCTGAAATGCGTCCGCATCTCCACTGGAGGCAGGGTCTTTTCCACTTTACATGATTCAAGTCAGGAGAAGAAACAAAATACCAGCCAACCAAGTCGTGGTTAAAGAATAGTACTGGACACGTGAATTTCAACGACAATTTCATGGTTGCTCTTGTCAACCCACAGAAGATCCTGCGAAGAGCTGAAATAGCAACATGTAAGGTCATCATAAGTGGCATTGGGGAAGACAGTTAGCCGCTGTTGCAGTGATAAGTCTTCACTACGTCGTCGACGTACCAATTAGGGCAATGTCCAAAACGTATTGCCCAACCTGAGCGTACGTCGCAAGGGTCTTGGGAAATTCAAAGGCCTCATTTGGGGACCATTATCCATAGTAGGTTGCAATGCCGGACATCACATCAGCATAACGCCACGAGCATACTGTCAAGGTGAAAATTTTGTACGTTGAATGGTATAATGAATATGAGTAAGCTTCGCAGATGCTGCAAATCACTCTGTAGATCTTTGGATACCAGTCTCCTTGCATCCTGCCTCCTCAAGAATCTTCTCGTGTGCTTCCACCTTACTAGTTAGGTAATGGTAACAATTGCACTCATTCTAATGTCCTTCCCGTTGCAATCGTATTATGGGGGGGGTCCCCAATCGACCTATGCATTCTGGACGAAGTTTGTGGGTTGAGTAATAGCTTACATGGCTTACTCAACCTAGGCCATTTTCAGGAACTCTCTGCTTAGAATAGGGACGAAACAAACAGACGGCCTCACCGAAACTACGTCCCGTCTTACGTTAGCATGGCCCACGTTAAGTACTCCACCTAAGCCAATTCCAGGGACTCATTGCTCAAAATAGGGACGAAACAATGGAACAGATTGACTCAATGAAACTACGTCCGGTCTAATGTTAGCATAGCCCACGTTAAAGTTTACCACGAAAACTACTACCGACCTATGTGCTCGCAGATTCAATACCGTGCACGCCTGATTGATGAGTCAACAAAGCAGAAGCTGTGCCGTTGCTCTTATCATATTTATGAAGGATCAGCAGGCTCAATATCGACTTGAGTCTGTTGGTGTAGTATCAGTGATTTGCTCCAGCAATGATATCTAACTTACCTTCGCGTTTGTTTCATCCGTCTTTGACTGCCCGTTTCGTAAATTGACTACCTATCTTGGCATAGTAATGTTAATATTAGTGCACTTGACGTATAATAAAGGTCCTTGTTTCAACAAAATACGAGAGCCAGCATTGATAACCAGGTCTTGTATCAGCTCAATTTATCGCCGATGCTGTGAACCCCTGAATTTGACATCTTGCAGGACCATCACTTGCCAAGCGACTAGTACGAGAAAGGAGACGTTGACTTCTGAATGCCAAGCAGTGTTTCTAATATGCCATACGATATCTGATTGACTGGTGCTGTCGTCCATTGTTTATCACAGTTAGCTCGTGTGTCAGCACGGCACTAGGTACAAAATGAATAAGAATCAGCCCACCTGTTCGTGAGGCTGTCACTAAGTCAATGTTTAAATGTGAGATTACCTTATTGGAATTGAGTTAGGTCCCTATATTTACATTCGGCGTGGCGAAGTGAATCAGTACAGTACAGTAGCCTCGAAAGTCTAAACGAGGCTCACCAACATCTTGTAGTACTAATCATAGGTTGTTTTGAGAATTTCATTCCATCTTTGTAAAGTTTCCCTCCTTACCGAGGTTCGGCATCACCATGCTTGGTTCAGCCAACGGCTACATGTGTTTCCGCTCTCGAGCTGTGGTCATCGACCATGTCAGCATTACACTGTCCCAGGGGCATCGTGATGAGCCCGAGTCTAGTTTTGAGATGACTATAGGCAACTCTATATAAGTCCTGTCCCAGGCCATGAAATTGCAAATGATGATACCTCAACTACTTGAACATCCTCTCATCCACTTGAACATCATCTTATTCAATTTTCACGTCTTGTACGCGCACAATAGTCACCAATATCTCCTCACTTTTTGCCAATATCTCGAAACTCAAGAGACAATGATGTTCCCACTTACTACATTCTTGAAGATGGCGCTGTGCGTCTCAGCAGTGACCGCCGTTGCACTTCCACAGCCTCAGGCTACCCCTACTCCTGCCCCAAATGCCAACATCCCGCCCTCCACGACGATCGATTTGACTGGGCAGGTTGGAACTGATGGTAGCTTCACTGTGAAGCCAGCTCCCAACACCCAGTCAGATCAAGGCCTGCAAAAGCGAGTTGCACCAATTGTAGCTGTTGCAGGAATTGCTGCGGCGAAAGGAGCCATAATTCTCACCAAAATTGCTATCGAGGTTGGCGCGGATACTATCAAAAACTTGGGAGAGTGGAACGAGGTATGTCTGCATGTTAAAGTAAAGGAAGCACGAGTGAAGCTAATAGTGCCATGGCCAGGCTCGTGAGGCATTCACAAAGAAAACAACAGCGGAGATGTGGGCACGCAACCCGGACTATTCTAAATTCCCCGCTGCCATCTGCTACAATAAGGCCTACAGTCTCCAAGATCCTAATGGAAAGGATGGCCTCCTCAGCGCTAAGCTTTCACTTGGGGTCTTGAACACAGAGTAAGCAAGCCCCGGTTCCAGCTGGCCATTCATCTGACAATAAACTGTCATAACCTTGACTAACGCGAGAACTTCAATAGTTATGACTGCATGTACATGACTGGCAACAACAAATTCTTTACCAAGAGCGATGGTGGCTACGCTAATGTGAGTACCTTGTGCCCATCTCTCGAATACGAGCACCGCTGACTTCATGCAGCTTGCATACACGTATAACAGCAAGTGTACATTCGACCAGAAGACCGGCGACTTGTCGTGTGCTGCATAGAAAGTTGTTGCTTCGCGGTACCTGCCACCACGACACACTATCGAGTAGCCTGGAGTCTTGGTCGGCATTTCTTATACTATCGCACAAGGGAAGGAGGAAGCTACATAAATACACGACCGCCTTGCATATAGAACACGACTCCTTTTAGTTATATCGACTCTGAATCCCCTTGTCATCGCCATGGTCCTAACGCTTCCAGGCTTGGGAGGGGGGTCCTCATCGTATGTACACTCAGCCACAGCTATTTTCTATTTATCTAAATAAACTTGTCTACTCTTGTCAACGAAAAAGAATCCTCGTGTAATTCCACTCGACTTGGTAGAGACGGCCCATGTTCTATTGAACGTATCAAGCGACCTTGTAAATATTGCCCTTCTCCGACCCTTGAAGCTCTACTTCCTCTCCCTTACCTCGGACACGGTAACTTCTCACCATATGCCCTCCGCGAACCCCCTTACAACCTCTATGGTCGTCCTTCAACGAATGCTCCTACTCGTGCCACCTCGCCCTACTCTCCTATAATTCCACAGACTCCTGCCATCACCGTTCCGCCCTAGACATGTGAAGTACCCAAAACCGGGAAATGCTATCAAATATGTCATCAGACATAGGGGGCTCTGACTTTTCTTCATTTAAGTGAAGTGAGTGTAATTAGGGTTCAGCGGTAAGGATGCTAATAATTAGCAATTTGCTGGAAACTTGGGACGGACCGTTCCGTTTACTGCTTACTCGGGTTATCATCCACCCCCTGCCGCTTGGCGGAACGGATCCTTATAGGGCTGAACGGCTCATCTGCCTCGGCTATAGGTTGGCGGACCAAAATTACATTGTATATATGGCCCGCCTAACACTTGTAGGTGTAACAATCCGCTACAACCTCACCGTAGCCCTTTGATGCATATGAAGTCTTCTTCAAAATGAGATTGGAGACCAGGCTGCTCGCCTTCTCGGCAAAGCCGCCCAACAACCAGGCCGCACAGCCCTCCGTTTGCGCGCCAACGGTCGCAGTATTGCCAACAGCTGCACAGTTGCTGACGGAGCGAATTGGAAGCAACTGAATGGAGAACAACGAGCTAGTAAAGGTTTCCATCAGAGGGTTTCTGTGCTGGCAAAGACCCTTAAAGCAGCACGTCCTTCCTCCTGACAAAAAATCGACAAGATTCCATTTTCACTGCCAGTATAATAATTAACTCCGATACAATGGAGACTTCCAATCACTCTAACTTGACCCACTGGCTGCGCAGATTTGTCTTACCAGTCGATCAGGGCCACCTATCTGCGATGTGTCTGTTGGTTTTGCTCATGCTGCTCCCACTCCTTGCCAACATACTAGGTAGCCAAAAGATGTACCAAGTACACTTTTATGAGAGGTGCCCCTATCGTTGGAATGAAACAGCAATTTGAGCCTCTTCTCATGACGAGATATCGATTCGTTACGAGCGCATGGTCTACCATCCAGGAAATATGGGAGAAGGCAAGAGGAGTGATTTTGAATCCAGGAGCTCCATACACTTGGGTCTAATCCACGAAATTTTCATAGTATCGGCACTCTATCTTCACAATGGTTCGACCAGGTTCTAACATTACCGTATTGCCTCCGAGATATGTCGACGAGCTTCAACACGTAGACAATCACAAACTCCACCCCATGGATGTTCTGTCAAACGTAGGAAGGCGCTCATCTTGGTTTATCCTTCTTTTTCTTCTCAACTCTGATGGCTTAATTATGGTTTTTCGACTACTGACGTTGCAGGACATGTTGGGTTAGGGTTATCATGTCCATCCTCGCAACGAGTTACCTGACGTTCGATGCTGTACGAAACAAGTTGACGCCCATAATCGGACACATGCTCCCACTCTTGGTCAATGAACTTGCACGGTAACAGTAGGTAGGTACCTACTCTGCTAAGCCCTTACAATCATGCTCGAATCGGATTCAAACAAAGCCTAGTTTAGAACATATATGAATAATCGATATAGCTTAACAGGATGCCCGCTTCCTTTAGGTATACACTAAAGATACAGCGGACTTCATTCATAACAAACTCCGATTTTCTGCCTGGGGCCGAAGAATCATCTGATCTCAAGTTATTGCAAAGATCTTTAACAACATAATCGCCAACGCTATATTAATGAAAATTATTACGTCCAACACATATTGCTATTTAAACGCTGGTAATTTTTATACTTGCTCCCAATATATACCTAACGGCGCGATGAGCGCAGAAACCTTATACCGACTCCAGTTGCGTCCCTTGATATAGCGCTCACAACCTTTGAACTTGTAGGTATATAGCCAAAACATGGATTAAGTTGACCGAACATCGGTGGGCCATGTAATAGACAGAAGGATCTTTGTTATCCCAATTCCCAGGACACAGGGAATAAAACATCGGGCATCCTCTGGAAGAGTGGGATTATCTCTGCATCGTTCTGAGGTGCATCCACTCGGGTCGACTGATTAAGGATGAAGACAGAGAGACATGGCTTGAAGTTGTATTCGAAATTTCTTGCTGCACAGATAATTCCACTGCGCCTGGGCAGTACCATACAAGATCTCCGTCGGGTCGTAGTTGTCATTTGGCATAGACTTCCCCTTTGGTTGGGGTGCACCCGTCTACCGTTTCCGGCTACCCTACGGCAAGATAATCTGCGTTGGTGCATACAGCGGCCAGGCCATGTTAACTACGCTGTGTAGTGGTGCGCCCTTAGTGTTAGGTTAAGGGAGAGAAAGTCATCCCTCAACCTCTACGTAGCTGGAGGGAGCTGGCTGTGTTCCACCTGGAGCACAGACTTAAGGATCGGGCAGAATAAATGCACTCTTCACACTCACTACATAGGTATCAGACGGTAATTTAGACACATTCTGACACTTTGCTAGATTATGATGCATCTGGCAACGACTGCTGCCCACATTCAGGTGACCAGTTGCTCTGTCCCATAATTATTTATGGCTGGTTCTTGTACGTTCCAGCAAAATCTAAATCTTCCATCATGGACAACCGCCCACAATCCCGTGCTTATATCTCTGTGACTGCCACTGAAGTCTCTTTTTCCTCTGCCTGAAGCAAGGCTGGGTCCATTGTCCCCACGTTCAACTCCTCGTCATCCTGCTTCTTCACCTGCTCTCTCTCCGCCGCGATATGCTTAATGTTGACATTCTCCATGACCAAGGCAGGTAAAAAGGCAAAAACAACGCTTGCAACGGCAAGTATGAAAGTATAACGCACACTGTCCGAGTAAGCTTGACGCAAAGGGTGAAGCACCGTTGGTGAGGATGTCAGGGATGCCAGACCATCGACACCGACTGCAAGGACCTCCGATGCTGTGACTGAGTCTACGTCTTGTGGAATAGAAATTTGCAATTTACTTGTGAGCAGGTTCTGAGCAATGGCAAGGGCTACGGCTCTGAGATAAAGAGTTAGTAATGCTATTTCGTGCTTCGGGGGAGCTGTTGCGAGAACGGCAGACGTACCCGCCAAGCTGATTGGAGAAGACAGCGATTGCTGTCTGGCATTAGCTTCGCATTTCTAAATCATCGCGCGACACTTTGAATATTGAAAAGTACCATTTCCTGTGGCAACATCTTCCAAGCTTTAGAGCGTTCGTTAGCATGCGCAAGATCCTCAGCAATGGAACCCACCTACATACCTTAGAACTGCCTGAACGGCTGTGTATGGAATCTGTTGGACGATGCCAATGCCGATGCCCGTAATTACCATGAATGCGGCCCATGCAATAGTTGGTGAGGTAATGCTGATGGTTGTGAAGAGCCCAGCCCCAATGCTTGCTACAGCAAGACCTGCAAGTTGGTAGTAGTACTAGCCAATGCATGATTAGTCTAGTGCAATTAATCAAGCCACAGGCAATGTGTGCTCACATAATGTCCCCATTTTGACACAATGCCTCCAAAAACACCAATTGCAACGATTTCAGGAATCACCAGGGCGATAAATCTAACACCGCTTTGGGGGGCTGAGACGCCTTGTGCAGCCTGAAAGAAAATCGGTAGATAATAGGCGTACTGTTCACCGGAAATATGTCAACAAGACTGTTCCGTTGGGAGAGGCTGCTTGCAAACTGACCGTTTGGCTTGCTGCTCCCAGACCAAACAGGACCAACGCGCCGGTCCAAATCGAACGCTGTCGCAGAACACGCAGAGGAATCAGAGCGATTTCACCGCGCTTCCACAGCCAGCCACATAGACCGACCCACAAGAGGCCGAACCCAACAAAGAGTCCGATGGAGCGGGAGGAGCTCCATGGCCAAGATGTGCCTCCAAATGTGACTACTAAGAGTAAGCAGCAAATGGCACCACTGAAAAGGACCATGCCAACGCCGTCCATGTGCTGAAGTTTTGTGGTCAAGGAGGCTGTCTGGCTTCCATACTTCGGGGACTGTTTGATGGGAACGAAGAGGAGAACTACCACGATGACAAAAATACCCATGGGAATATTACTGAGATTCAATGATTGTCAGCATTCTCGCTACGGCCATTGTATTTCGTGGCAGAACCTACATTATAAAACACCATCCTATCATGTGTCAGCATCAGGGATTCAGGGCTACGCGAGGCCACCTAGGCACTGGCGAGATAGGTTAGGTATACTTACTCCAGCTTGCATACTCGGTGAGGACTCCTCCGAGTACAGGTCCAACGCAAACACTAACGCCCAAGGCACTTACGACGATACCCTGATACATCGGGACTTGTTCAAGACGAACAACATTGGTGATAATGGCAAGGGCACCTTGGAGGAGTCCAGCGGCACCGAAGCCCAGAACTGTGCGCCCCAGGATGAGGATTCCCGAGTAAGGCGCAGCTGAACATATTGCAGACCCCACTGGAACCCCGAATTAGCTGACACGGACTTTGAAATGGTTGGGCGTGCAGAGGTTTCGACTATACCTTCGAACACAAACAAGGAGATCAGGTACACAATTTTCACGTTGAAGAACTTGTAAAGGTTGCCGAAGAGGGGCTGTATAACAGTCACAGCAAGCAAATACGACGAACCATACCACGAAACGTCGGCCAAGGAGTGAAATTCAGTCGTGATGCGCGGGATGGCTGTGCCGATGATGTTGGTGTCCAGCCCAAAGAGAAAAATGCCAAGACAAAGAGAGCCGATAACAATAGCTAGACGCCAGGAACTTAACACCAGTGAGCTTTGTTCTGGCCCTGCTCTCTCAATAGGTGTGTGCTCAGGTTGGATGGGTGCCATGATCAAGTTGTGAAGCTCTGGCTTGTTTCCTGTGGAGGGCCCACCGTTGCAAAGTTGTGAGAAGGAAATCTGGAATTTATGGAGGTGGAAAAAAGAATCCTAGACCGAAGAACAACAACAAAAAAGGGTAAAAGATATCAATGTGGCAGCTATCTACCGAGAACTTAGAAATGCATCACTTTGGAAGCGAAGCTCAAATTATGATATTGCGATGTACGTACCTAATCACACTTCGAATGTCCGGTCGAAATTTGATTGTCAACATGGCTTTTCTAACTCCCAGAACAGAGCCCATTGGTGCTGGCGTCCCTTACAGTGTTTATTTGGTCAGTGTCTCTTTCTACCCCTCAAACAACGAGATGTTAACGTTGGGCTGACTACATCCACCAGGGCCTGATTTGGGCTACAGAGGCAGTGGCCACCATATTCCTGGCCTTGCGTCTTCACTCGCGCTGGAAGAGCCAGAGACGCATTTTCTGGGATGATGTCTTCGTCACCTTTGCTTTCCTTCTCACCCTTGTCACAGCAGTTCTTTGGCAGTGGCAGGCTCCCGTTATGTACTGGATTCTCGGGGTCGATGCTGGGACCGAAACAGTCACTGCAGACATCTTTTCCAAGCAAATTTTGTGGCTCAAAGTTTCCCTGACTGTTGAAATTTTCTTCTATACCTCTTTGACTGCCGTTTAGCTTTCTCTTCTGTTCTTCTTCAGGCGGATGGGCGACAACGTTAGGCGGTTCAACTGGTACTGGTGGCCTGTGACTGTGTTTGTCCTGGCTATCTGGGTGGCGACTCTTGGCAACATCCAGTACAAGTGTGAGATTGGCAGCGTCCAGCAACTCGATACTGGTTACTGTGCAAGCTGGGCAGCAAGTCGCTTCACATCCGACACGCTCAAGGCCAATGCTGCACTAGATGTGCTATCTGACCTCATGAGTATGTATTTCCAAGCTAATGATCCTCGTGTCTGCTACCAAGCCCCTCGAGATTTTTCAAACTGCTGACCAAGGCCTTCGTTGCTAGTCATCCTGATTCCAATATGGCTCTTGTGGAATGTCCAGATGCAGTTCAGGAAGAAAATGGCACTAGTCGGTCTGTTCTCTGTCTCAGTCATCACTATGGCCATAGCCATAGCCCGGGCGGCCGATCTATCCGCGACAATGTGGGAGAACGGCACTCATGATCCCACATATCTATGGCTATGGAGCGCAATCGAACCATGTATAGGTATGTCGGCCAGTCCGAGGCCATGTTCGGGAAAACTTCCAGGATCTTACTGACAGTTTTCAGCTATTACGGTTTCTTGCCTCTCTGCCTTTCCCCAATTATTCAAATCCTCAGAGCAGACGAAGAAGAAGCCCGTGTTCACACCCACGGATACGTACTACCAGCGCCTAGCTTCACGGATGAAGTCGAGGCAGACAAAGAAGAGCCTCGAGTCCGACTTGTACAATCTCTCTGTTGTGTCTGTCGAGGTGCCCAAGCACACTTTTGACAATCGTATGTCTGATCTAATAGATCCGTACTTGTGCGTGTCTGAAAGCCATACGTACATACCTAATTTGGTTCCCGGCGAGCTAGAGCCGAGGGTCATTTGCTACGCGTCGGAAGTCAGAACAGCGGACATCGAAGCAGCGGAAGGTCAGATTACCAGGGAGAGAGAGTATCAGGTTACTCGACAGTGGGCATGAAGGGCCAAATGACGCGGTCAAGGATGAATAGCAGGGCTCGAAAGCAATACTAGACATTGTCTTTGACCTCAATGACTTATTGGATTCACAGTAGCACCGTGAATGTAATTGAAGTGGTGTGTCTAGAACCATGCATAAACGTATTTCAAATCTTGTGGACCTGTACTTAGCAGCTCGCCTACCTACTTGCGAAAATTTCCTTGTCCCCCATTTCTCAGCTCAGGCCATATTTCCATAATAATTAGGTGCGCTGATGCGAAGCTGTAATCTTCTCTCGAGGTCATCAGATGTGGAACTCTGCAGGTATGCTCGCATTCGAAGTCACTTTCGGCCCACAAAATAAGTCCCTGGCCGCCTCGCTATGCACCGCGCCTCCGACTGATACTTTGTGGACTCGGTCGATGCTGCGGAATACACACAGCTGCCGCGCTGTCCCCGGAATCCACTTCACCAACAAGCTTATTATGGAGATTGCAAGTCAGCTGGTCAGTCATGCAAGCATTCGCTATGCGGTTGGCTGATGGGTGCAGCATGCAGGTTGATGCAAGTAAGCAATACTTAGTACAAGTAAGTAGCTGGCTTAGGTAGGCAGGCTCCGGTTCGGTCCGTTGCGACGCTATCTACCAAGTACTCCGTACCCAGGTACTTGTAAATCCCTTTTCAATGCAGATCACCCCCGAATCTGAACCGCGAATGCTACACCGGCCAAAGTGGAAATTAGGAGCTGGAACCCCGAAGAGAATTACTTACTTGTAGTACTTGTATAGTCGACCCGCCCCAGCGTTACAGTACGGGTACCAATCGGATCGTATGCATTGGGTGGAAGTAAGCAACTTTAATCCCTGCCTTGTCACTGATGCATGCATTGGCACTGTCCTAAGTAGGTACTTGACACATTTACGCAGTACCAAGTATAAAGGAAAGGCGGGCTGTCATCCTTCTGCGGCATGCATACTACCCACGTCTACCTAATGACATAGGTACATCCTAAGATGAGTGGGTACGGGTGAGACATAGTACTTACAAGTATCTTAGCATCCAGCCAACGGTTCATCCCACCAACGGTCATCCAACCAACGGCTCCGTAGAGACCCGCATCACCTTGGCCAAGCTTTCCCACACTTCAGTGTTCACTGCAATCCGTCCACAGATACCATTTTCCCGACTTCGTCTTCTGCGCAACACCTCTAAGTTCTTCCCAGGCCAACGACTGGTTGAAGGCTTCCCGTACGATGCTGCCACCAGCGTTGCTTTGGCCTGCTTTGGCCCTCGGAGCTTGGACTTTGTATTGTTCTGTTTGTCTGGCTCGAAATTACCTGGCCGCGCGCAAAACTGGCCTACCTATTCGCATCATCCCGATCGACCATGTGAACGCACCATGGACGCTCGTGGACCGCAAGGTTCTCTCTCTCGTCAAGAAGCTCCCAGGATTCCTGGGCAATAACAGCTTCACGCGATACAACTTCCGAACCTGGGAGACGCACGATCGCTGCGATACCCACCATGAGCTCGGCGATGTTTACATCATGGTCACTCCGGGGCGAAACTGGGTCTACATCGCCGACCCCGATTTGCTCATGGAGGTCTTCCGGCGGCGAGACGACTTCCCGCAATGCATTGAACTGACCGAGATTCTCAACGTCTTCGGCAGGAATCTGGGAACGGTAAGACTGATACAAAGTGGACGCCCCGAAACAAACTCCGCTAATTGAGAGCTCAGGTCGAAGGGAAGCAATGGCAGGTTCAACGCAAAATGATCGCCACCTGCTTCAACGAACAGAATTACCAAATTGTCTGGTCGGAAAGCCTCTCTCTTGCTGCTGACATACTTCAGTACTGGACCAAGAAGCAGGCCATCACTTCGTCCGCCGACGACCTTCGCACCCTGTCCCTACATGTCCTCACTGGGGCTGGCTTCGGCAAGCACTTCAAGTTCGAAGGTCACGACGAACGAAGTGAGGCAAGCAAGTCTGGCAACTACAAAAACTCTCTACAGATAATCCTCGAGAATTGCATTTTTATCATGGGCATCGGGCCCAAGGCGCTAGCAACGGCGCGGCCCTTTCTTCCCAAATCCTGGAAGCTTGGAGTCCTGGCCCAGACATGCGCCGACTTCCAGCAGTACATGACGGAACTGTACGAGGAGGAAAAAGCAAAACAAGCCAAGCCATCCTCAAGCAGCGGTATCACCACACTCATGAGTTCGCTCGTCCGTGCGTCGCAAGCCGAAGCCAGGAATGGCACCGGCTTGACCGAGAGCGAGATCTATGGCAACATGTTCATGCTCAACTTTGCCGGCCACGATACCACAACGCACACTTTCACGTTTGCCATCCACTTTCTCGCAGCACACCCTGACGTACAAGCATGGGTCTCGGAGGAAGTGCGAGCGGTTCATCACGATTCACAACAGGAGTGGAACTACACGGCAGATTTTCCACGTCTAGTGCGCTGCTTGGCCGTCATGCTCGAGACTCTTCGCCTCTATACACCTGTGCCTGTGGCAAAGTGGACAAAGGACCACTCGACCACTCTCAAGGTTGGAGGCAAAATCACAGTCCTTCCCCCAAGCACCATGGTGATTCCTAGCTATGCGGCCGTGCACACCGAGCCTGAGATCTGGGGGAGCGACTCGTTGGTCTGGCGACCATCACGCTGGATCAAGTCGCCCGGTACGCCAGGAGCCGAAGAAATTGCAATGCCTAAAGAGGGATCTTTCCTTGGTTGGTCCGAAGGGGCCCGGAACTGTCCTGCCAAGAAGTTCTCGCAGGTGGAATTTGTAGCTACTATTGCCACGCTGCTCCGGGACTGGCATGTTGACCCGGTACCCATCGGGCCAAGCGAGAGTGAGGCAGAGGCACGGGAACGGGTGTTGGACCTTATCAAGAATGACAGCGGTGCCGTGCTCCTGCTGCAAATGCTGCACCCGGAGCGGGCATCTTTGATTTGGTCAAAGAGACTAGACTAAATGAAGAAAACCTGTAAAGATCTCGAGGTCAATCAAGGCAGATTTGTAAATTTCCGTTGATTGTTGAGGTATTACTTTACATCAAGATAGCTGGTGTAACGTCCTTCGAGGCTGGGACTGACTTCAAGAGGCTTGTATTATATCAATCATCGGCTGATTCTCTTTTGACTCTACTTACAATGACTTGCCGAGCTTGGGAATGGAGTCACTGAGAATCTTTCAATGAGTGTTCTCTACGGATATGGCATACCTAAGCTGTCAATTTTTCATTGTCAGTTGGCCCCCAGAAGATGGGAAATTCAGCATGTTGCCCCACACAGGTTGTTGGAATGACCGATGGCTACCTAGAGTGAGACGGATTTACCCAGGTACAGCACCATAGATAGTACTGATAATACTGCGGCACGGCAATGTGACAAAATTGGACTGGGGCGTTTTATTATTAGCAGGGTCGCACTTTGACTCCATTTGTATTGACAGCCCGAAGGTACCTATTGGTACTTTCTCATGCACTACCCCGGGAAGCCCCCCATCGCTTGTGGGACCAACTGTCACTTTCGAGACATGCTCGAAAATCGCTGCAACTTTTTTTACAAATAAATACACAATTATCGCAATTATCGGTTCGTCAGGTTCTTACCATACACGCGATATTCTAAGCTATCAAGTTTTCAATCGAGTCTTTTCGCACCTTCACGGCCACTTGCCAAACTCGGTGAATTATACCCAGGCTTCATTTTGTAAACATCCACCAAGTTTCATTATCACCTAGGTATCTTTGACCATGCCTTCCACGTTGGTCCTCATACTGGCTGGGATACCAGCTTTCTTTGTCTTGTTCCGTGCTGTGTTGAACTTCACGCAGGATCCAAGAGAACCTCCCCCTCTGAAAACATCTGTCCCTTTCTTGGAACCCATCTTTTGCATGATACGAGAGAAGTCAACTTTCCACCGAAACCTGAGGTATGCAGGCAATTACATCCCCCGATGCCCAATCATAGCATGAATAACTGACTGCAGGCTGCAGAGACAAATACAACTACCCCATCTACACCCTGCGCTTGCCCTTCACACGCATGTATGTTGTCAACGCAACAGAGCTCATTCCCACCCTCCAGAAGCAGTGGCGCACCATCAGCTTCACTCCCATCCTGGCTTCCTCCGGGACCGGGCCAATGGGCATGAGCAAAGAAGCAGGCGTGATATTGAACCGCGATATACAGAGTGACAGCAATACGGTGGCAAAATGGTCCCAAGCAGTCAATCGTGCCTTGGCGCCCGGCAAGGCGCTGGACAAAGTGAACAGGCGAGCGGTCGAGGTCATGTATGATATGATGGGCTCATTGAGGACGCCTTTGAACAATTCCTCAACTGAAAAGAAGACTGAGGTGCAACATGAGACTGTCGTTGACTTCTGGTCATGGACACATCATGTGATGGTCCAGGCCACAACTGAGGCCGTCTACGGGCCGGCGAATCCATTCAGAGAAGCGGCGTTTGAGGAAGCATGGAAGTAAGCCTATCCAACAAATTGCCCAATCCCTATCCTGATCTATCCTGATCCAGAAACGCGCATCCCCACGCCTTGAACCAAAGGCGGGAAGTCTAACATTGTGATATCAAAGTTATTGGGAGCCCCGCTATCTGACCTTCGCCCTCTCGCCGTTAAAGTCGTTGCTAGCAGGCAAGACCTTGGCTGTTCGCGAGTTCATGGTCGCTGCATGGGCTAAATACTTTCAAGAGGGCGGGTTGAAGCACGAAGGAGCCTCCGATTTTGCTCGGGCGATGTACGAGCAGATGAAAGTGGACGGCTTGAGTGAGGATGATCTCGCGCGTGCCCAGGTTGGGCATTCGTTTGGCATCATTGGCACAACTGGACCCGCAGTGTGGTGGCTGATTTACCACATTTTCTCCGACCCAGCCGTGTTGATAGACGTGGTAAGTGCTTCATCCATCTTTTCTGATTTCTCCCTCCATCCAAGACCAGCTATTTGCAATGGCAGAATTTGCAAGTGGTTGTTCCTCCAGACACTCGTCACCAGACCCAATGTCAATTAGGCTGCCAATATGCTAATGCTCCTGATTAATCTTACAGCGAAACGAGCTTGAGAATTTTGTGGAGGTGGATGGTGGTGACAATCAATACAGGATCGACTTAGCTGCTATCCGCACCAGCTGCCCGATTCTCCTGAGCACGTTCAAAGAGACAATGCGATTTCGCAGTCTCGGAACTCAAATCAGAATATGCCTCGAAGACCATGTCCTTGGCGACCGCTATCTGCTGAAAAAAGGCGGCATCGTCGTCATCCCACAGACTGTCCAACACACCTCTGTGGACGCCTGGGGCCAGAACGTATCCAAATTTGATCACTTGCGCTTCGTCAAAGGAGATTCTGGAAGCGGGAAGAAGATGAACCATACCGCTTTTCGTGCGTTCGGAGGTGGCCACACCATGTGTCCCGGTCGACACTTCTCGGCGACGGAGATCATCGCGTTTGCGGCACTCATGGTGCTGCAGTTTGATGTAGCGCCAGTCGGCGGGGGAAGGTGGGAGGAGCCAACGTGGGCAAATAGCCCTATGTCGTCGACCTTCCACATTCCTGACGAGGATTTCAAGATCTCTATCCGGCCCAGAGACAGCAGGAAGTGGCGGATAGACTTTGCCAAGGGGACTGGGGATGCAGGCGCAAAGGGGATGGCAGTGATTGCGGAGGATATAGAGAATAGCTAACGGCTGTTTCACAGCTTACAAAAACGCTGATCAACTATAAAATCAGGTAGTTGAAAATCTACAGTTGGATCTGCTGGAAATTAAATTCTTTACTCATCGTGTAGCAAAGCGAGCCAGAGATTTTGAGTGTCTTGATGAGATGTGTCTGGTGTGTTGCAATGTAGGTACTCAATGGATAGAGAGTGTAAGGATTCATATGATCAGGATCATCAAACCATAAGCTTAAGGCCTTTGTTCGATTTAAAATCAATCTTTTGTGAACTCAGAAGTACCTCCTTTGTCAAATTGTTACGCGACACTTGTGGGTTATGAAGCTGTTGTCTTCTGAATTCCACTCGTGGCAATGTGCATCATGGCGACTGGGCGTGGCCGTACGTTGCCGTGGCACACCGGCTGATCAGCTCATTTGTACACTCCATACAGATGGAGACTATAGGCAAGAAAATATAAATGCCTACGTCTTCGATGCTATCCCTTATGCTATAACGTATGATTGTGCCTCTGTAGAATTGTCCGAGCCTTTGCGCTCGACTCTATGTCTATGTTCTGGTGTCTGTGGACATCCAATCTGTAGGAAACATCATGGGAGACAGGACAAACGGCCGCTTGTTTATGCTGGGTAGGTATGTTCAACAGGTTATAACTGACGATGCACTGTGAATAACAAAAGTCTATCAGCTCGAGACACCAACGCAGTATGCATAGCCCGGCCATAGTCCAGATGAGCAATCTGATGAGACTGCAGGATTCCATGCATAAAAGTCATCCGAAGAGATGTTATATTCCGTGTAGATCAGGTAACAATAGTCACCATCTAGTTTTGCACAAGTTAGCCGCTGCGAGAGAATAAGACGAAGACTTTGTGTCCACGTAACGTCGCAGGTGTATCAGAGCGAGGTGGGATCAGAGCGAGGTAGAAAAAAGAGAGGGAGAAAAAAGAGAGGGAGAAAAAAGAGAGGGAAAAAGAGAGGGAAGAAGACAGAAGAATGTTTTTCACGTACCCTGTACAACATACCACTCGTCGCAATTCGATGGTTGCCCTGTTTGTGTAGCAGCTGGTGCTGTGGCACCGGTTGTAGTCGCGGTGGTGGTCGTGGCAGTAGCTGCCGTTGTGGTGGGCGGCGCTGTCGAAGATACCGAGCCACTCGATGCACTCGTGGTCTCACTGACTGTCTTTGTAGAGTATGTTTGCGTGGTATCGTCAGTTACGGTTGTATTGCTCACGCAATATTGATATCCTATAAAGGCAAAGATTATGAGCCGTGAGCGTTTCCAAGGGACTTCCATAAAGTCACCAGAGGCTGTATTTTTTGCTTACCAAGTTGCATGCCAGTGCATTGGGAACCCACGAGAGGATTCCATACGTAGAATTGCGCGATCGTAATGTTATAGAGGTCGAGAATGGTGCTGCAGTCCCATCCGCAGCCACTGCACACGTCAACGTAGTCGGTACAGCCCTCGTCCTCGGTTAAACTGCCTGTAGCAATCGCGTCTTCGTCACTGTCGTCTGTATTTGTCGATGTGGTCGCGTCTTCCACGTAGTACTTGCCGCAGTATTGATATCCTGATTCGAAGGTGCAGTTACTCAGACTAGTGTCTCCGAGCGCTAAGAGAGTTTAAAATCTCTTTTGTCAGTATGAAGCAAATGAGGTCAAAATCCCTTACGACTCGGGTGTTGTATCGCGGTGCAAGGAGGTCACTTACAGGGATTCCAAACGCTCAGGTCCTCAAGAGTCACTTCAAGAACTTGAACTGCCATATAGCAGTCTGACCCCGGGTAGCTGTAGACCGCCGCTGCTCCAATGTACCTCGTGCCATTGAAGTACTCCCAGCAATCCGACCGGGTATCAGTAGCAAGGGGCATCGCCGTGGTCGTGGCAGTAGCCCGGGTGTAATTGATGCTGGGCCAAGTGGTAGCCGGGTCACCAGTCAACGTCGACAAAGCCAAGGCTGCAGTCGACGAGGCGTACCCAGGCATGCCGCTATAGGTACTGATATCGCCCACTGCCTCAACACAATAAGCCTCCTCCGCGTACAAATTTGTACAGTTCTCATTGACCTCTGGGTTAAGGAACAGGAAGTCGTCTAGGGAGATAGAAAATTTGATGATGATCAGAGAGCAGTAGTCCCCTGACACGGCGGTGTAGTACTCTGCGCAGTCTGTGTTCGTGCCTTGGGCTAGTTCGTGGGAACTGATGCGGTGGTGGAGGCACTAGTCGCTGTCCCTGTGGTGGAGGGCATCGTGTAGGTGCCACCCGGCTTCGAGATACAAAGCTGGTAGTCAACCATAGAGTCGAGATTGTAGCAACCCGCATCAATACTCTGAATTTTTGACTGAAGTTTAGCATGCTATTTCTTTTGCGTGCCAGTTATTTTGGAAGATGAGTGGTGGTAATAATCGACTGTCACACTTACGGGATTCCAAGCCTTAAGCTGAGCTTCGGTGATGTTGTTCGCCTTGGCAATGCCTGAACAGGTATCGTTGGTGGCCACTGTGTATATAGAACAAGTGTCCACCAGGCACAATGACCCGGATGTTGGAAAATCAACACAATTAGCCGTGAGATTATTGTCCACCAGAAGCCAGGACGTGCTGATGCCTTGACTAAAAGAAATAGAGTGACAATCGTCACCGTCCTGAACTGTATATTCTGTCCCAGCGCAATCAGCAGTAGCCGTAGAAGAAGCAGACACGTCCGTCGCGGTGGCACTTCGATATATTAGCGACTAGACTGTTCACATTGCCTGAGTATGAGAGCTCGGGACAGGTATCAGACCACAACGCAAAGGCATATATATACATACGTGTATATGGTCCCACTCGTCGTTGTTAAAGGCATACCAGTCACGCCGCAGCTGGATGTCTTTGACTGATATAGAGAGCTTGAGTAGATGTCAGGACCAGCGTAGTAAGGAGACTCAGCCTGAAACTTGAGGTTCTTGATCAGACAAATATCGCAGGGGTCGGTGACTGTGAGGTTGCCATAGTCTCCGCCAGCGGGAACTAATTTCCAGTCAGAGATATTCCAGACTGATACTGCTGAATGCCATGATAGTAAGGTCGACTCACTTGCCGAAATGGATGCATTGGAATCCAGATACGATGCATAGGAAGCGGCAGCATTGTTGCAGAATTCTCCATCGTCATTCTGAGAGGAATTCAGGTCAGTCGAATTAGGTCCCTAGTTAAGTGACAATCATGAGGGTATACTAACAGTCAGGCAGGTCAAGTTGTAATTATATCTCAAAATCTCAGGAATGATAGTAATGGGCATGGTCTCGTTGCCGTAAGCCAACCAAGTTTCGTCTGCACAGGCCGATGCAATATCGAGTTGGTAGCTTGCCAAGCTGCTCGCACAATTCAATGTACACGCGCGTGACAGCGTGGTTTCGGGATAATAGTCGCCCGTCACCAACGCTGGCACAACCGCATCGCAGTTAACATCAGAGAGAAGGGCGCTGGCACAAGCGTCCGTGATGTTGGAAGGGACAGTAATATTGGTATAAATGCTAATAGCGTGAACGAGTGGCAGCAGCGAAAATGCCCAGAGTGCCAGAGATGGCTTGGTAAAGAGCGACATGATCTCTAGTATCGGACCAAAAGAATGAGTGACCAACAGAACGAACGAATATGTGTTGAGGAACACACGAGTTGAAACAGAAGGCTCAACTCTATCTGTCAAGCGAGGTTCCGATGGAGATTATTAGAAACGGTCAACCCATAAAGAATGTCGGGAGATCAGTGGGAGACCCAATATTCTGAGCCCAACGCAGTGGCATCCTCTTGAGCACTTGAGACTACCTACATGACGACCCAGAAAGGATTCATCGTGAATTATCCGCCCATGGCGCCACCCATTAAGGTCAACTAGGTACTAATTAGGTACCTCACATTGATGAATCCATCTCATTTTATTTCATTGCCACACCACTGGAACATGGACGGAATTACCCACCAACGATTACCCATTGGTAGGGTGATATCAGTCATTATCGCCAAACATGCTGAAGTGCCAGGTGGCGCGGCTCCGTCTTGTCTAGCCGGCAACGTACCTAGGTAAATCAATTCTGCTGCCTAAAGGCTCCCAGTAGTATCGGTCGTGCTAGACGGCACAAACCTTGTGCGGGTCGGAAATCGTCCATTCAATAGTCTATAGTAGCGCAGTAACTAGTATAGGGATCCACACAGATCTAGATTGGGTACCTAGTTTTCAAAGTCTGGTCTCTCTATGCTTATTATCTAACCTTAATGCCAAGCTTTACTATCGATCGCGGGACCCTGCAAGAGTAAGCTGACACCAACGCGTTGCAAGCCCAGCGTCCCACCCTCCCCTCCCGGTAAAGCACGACGTGAGTATCATTTTGGCAGTGTTTTTGCGGACGGTCTGATAGTGTGAGCGGACACCACCCCCGGCAGGTGTCAGACTATATGCCTGTACCCCTTGATACTCCAATTTGTTTTTTTGCGCCACCGCGTGCGGCTCACCGATGACTGCAGGATAAGTGGGTAGTAGAATTACACTGTGTCCATGTCGTACACGGAATAGGCCCGATTTGATGTAAGCGCGCTTGATTTGAGGGCGGAAGCGCGGCGAAAGCTGCTACTGAGTGTACTTTGAAGGCACAAATCTCCCAAAGAAGCAAAGGAAAAATTCAGGGACTTCAGCCGGAGACCGTCTCGGGGTGCCTCGGTCGTGATCCTACCGACGGATTTGCCGCACATGCTTGTTGTACGTGCCTGGGTAGGGCAGACAGATGAACATAGCATATATCTGAACCCTTTCCTTGGCTTAGAGGCTGGACTAAAAGCTATTTCTCTATCCAGCTGGTCCCGCGGACGAAGGGAATCATTGTCTTGTGTCCATGCATATCCGTCGACGTTCCAGTGATCATTCATTTTGCTGGCGTCGCCATGTCGTTCTTTAAACTCTCAGACCACGGGAGACCAACCCAAACACACTCATTTTCTGCAATTATCTTGAAAGTATGCCTCTTTTCCTTAATTCTTTTATTTTCCCAGAGCCTCGTCTCAGGCTTTCCCTCGTCCAATGCGGTGACCAGTGCATATGCCTCCGATCAGCCCGTGTGCCGAAATGAGGCCTATGACCCGTTTGATGATTCCGTGAAGCTTCGTCGAGACGACGATGACCTCCCTATCTGTGAGAATCCGGCTCAAGTATCCAGGCTATTCAAACGCGAGGATGACTACTCGTGTAGTGAGTCCAAAGCTTGCTCCAACGGAGCCTGCTGTGGCAAGACTCAAGGCTACTGTGGCTACGGCCCCGACTACTGCGGCACCACAGGCACATCGCCGAATGATGTTTGTTGGAGCAACTGCGACGCTACTGCAGAATGTGGTCGCTATGCATCGATAAAAGGAACGACCTGTCCTTTGAACGTGTAAGTGATGACACTCTCGATCATTCACAAAGGCTAGACAAGAGGCTGACCAGGGGTCCAACCGTTGATACTATGATATACAGTTGCTGCAGTCAGTTCGGCTTCTGTGGGACCACGATCGATTTCTGCAACAAAACAGACAATGCAAACACAACATGTCAGAGCAATTGTGACCAACCCGACTCCGGCGCCTCAGACAGCGACAGCCAGAAGCGTATCATCGGATACTATGAGGCTTGGAACGCCAACAAGACGTGCATTGGGATGGGCAGTACGTACCTTTGTATCCCCTACTTGGGAAGCATTGTGCAAACTAACCATACTTCTGTCTCTCTGCTACAGTCGATGACATCCCCGTCAATGCTCTGACCCATTTGCATTTCGCCTTCGCCTACATCACCCCGGGGAACTTCAAGATCGTCCCCATGGACGGCGTCGACGAGCAACTCCTGACAGACCTCACAGCCGTCAAGTCCAAAAACAGCGGGCTCAAGGCCATTGTCTCCATTGGCGGATGGTCCTTTAGCGACAACGGAACGGATACGCAGCCACTGTTTGGTGAAATCTGCGGGAACGCAGACAACCGCAAAGCCTTCATAAGCAACCTGATGGACTTCATGCAGCAGTATGCTTTTGACGGCGTCGACTTTGACTGGGAGTACCCCGGCGCTACAGACCGCGGTGGCTCCGACGACGACGGCGTAAACTTCACCACCATGCTGAAGGAGCTCCGCGCGGCTGTCGACGCTGCAGTAGGAGAGTACAGCATCGCCTTCACTATACCCACGTCGTACTGGTATCTCCGGCACTTTGACCTCAAGGCCTCGGTCGAGCAAGTGGACATGGTCAATGTCATGTCGTATGACTTGCACGGTGTCTGGGACTCCACTGATCCCATCGGCAACCAGGTGCTAGCGCACACCAACATCACTGAGATCAACGAGGCTCTCAACCTGCTCTGGCGGAACGACATACCCGCGGATAAGCTCAACTTGGGCTTGGGATTCTATGGACGCTCGTTCCAGCTGTCCGATCCCACCTGCTACAAGCCTGGATGCTCCTTCAAAGGCGGCGCGTCGCCTGGCCCATGTACCGACAATTCAGGCACGCTGTCGTATGCCGAGATCATGGATATCATTGATCAGAAGAACCTCTCGCCGTACTACGACAAAGAGGCTGAGGTTAAGTACATCGTCTGGAACCAGGACCAATGGGTGTCATACGATGACAAGGAAACCTTCCAGGCGAAGATCAAACTTGCCAACAGCCTCGGATTGGGTGGCCTGCTTATCTGGTCTGTTGACCAGGATACAACAGAGCTGGACGCTCTACAGGGAGTGCTGTACCCCGACAGCATCGATGTGTTCAAGTCCCAAGCAGATGACGCCAGCTACTGGCAGGAGGCCACCGCGCAGGACTGCTACGTGACCGACTGCGGTGGTACTTGCAACACCGGGTACATCAAGATCGAGAACCAGCCTTGCGGCTCCGCCAAGCCAGTCACACGTCATTCCACCGAGAAGGACTCCCTACTGTGCTGCCCGCTGACATCGGCGCCTGACCCGGACAACTGCAGATGGCGGGGTTCCGCGCCCAGCTGCAATGGCCACTGCCAAAACGGCGAGGTTATGCTAGAGATGAACAAATGGGGCGATGGTGACTATTGCGAGGACGGCAAAAAGGCGTACTGCTGTGATTCTTCGAGCGAAGAGACCGAGAACACATGCTATTGGACCGGAGTGGCGGGTAGTTGTGCGTCGGACGAGCTGCCGCTGACGTTCGCTGGCACGTTCCTCGAGACCATTGCCGATATCGCCTCGCTGGGCAGCCTCACCGGGCAATTGCTGGCCGATTTCCTCTCAGATATCGACATGGATCTCCGGCGGCTGTATTGCTGCCCTAAAGACGAGGTTTCGCGTTGGGACAACTGCAACTGGCACGGCACACCAGGGACTTGCTACGACAACCACTGCGACTCAGGGACCCAGGTGCAGTTGACAGAGAGCGACTACGGAGCTGGCCAGAGCTGCTTTCCTCGCGTCGAGCGTACTCGCACCTTTTGCTGCGACCCAGCCAACGGCGCCAGCCCATTCTTGCCCGTCCCACTCGAGTATCTGTTCCCCGAGCCCCCCACGGGCGATGACATCGACACGGACTATGACCTAGAGATCGACGACACATGGGGCACAGGCAAGGCCAAAGCGGACAGCGAGGACGACCCCGACAATGCTGCCTTTGCGTTTTGGGTCATGGTCAGCCCAACCGAGATTCAGACGTCGCTGAAGAAGCGCGATGGCTCGGATTGGGAGCTGTTCGGGTGCGAGGGCGCTACAAGTGACGAAGAGAACACTATTCAGATGGTGTGCACCGATCACTCGGAAGATAGCAACTGCTATAAGATCGGGCTGGGCCACGGTGTTCCCGGAACCATTCTGGAGATGCCCGGTGGTTGTGGCGTCGCCAAGTATGCTGTCGCCAAGTCCATGATGCCAGCAGAGAACCAGACGCTGCCGAGCCACCTCAATCATTTGCACCGACGACTGGAAGGCAGATCCCCAGTTGTTTATGATTTGACTTTCGATTATAACTGGATGCGCGTCCCACGAGATCTGGGAGATACGCAAGTGCGCGTCGACTATTCGAACGAGGACGGCTACTGGGACGCCATCGTTGATAAAGCAGCTTCCAAGCGGAAGGCGAAGCGTTCGCTGGCAGACGTGGGCGGCAGTCGTAGGCGATGGCTGGAAGAGGAATACCAAAACGACGCGCACCTGAGCGACTTGAGTGAGCGTGAGCTGCGTGAGCGTTGGTTCGGAGACGATGTCATCGCCTGGCTGAAAGGACTCCTCAACCTCAACATCCAGCCCAAGTTCACCCACGACTATTCAGACAGCGTCACAGCCATCATCATCAAAGATGATTGGACCTGCAAACCCAACGAATACACTACGCTGTCCACCAGCCTCAATGCCAAGGCCGTCGCGAACATCAAGGTATCGTCGTCATTTGGTATGACGCTGATCTTCAATCTCGCAGAGAATTTGGACTTGTCCAATTCGTACCTGTACCTCAAGACCATGGGAGAGGTCAACGCAGTCTTCTCCATCGACGCCCTCGCCAAGGCTTCTTTTGACAGTGGCGAGTTCTCCATCGCCACCCTGCCATTCCCAGGTGCCTCGTTCACCATCCCGAAGTTGATGACCGTCGGGCCCAAATTCATTCTCAATGCGCAGGCGTCAGCGGACGTCTCGCTGGCGGGACATTTCGAGACCAATGTTGACATTGCCTCCTGGGACTTCCAGCAGACGTATCCGGATGAGAACAGCGACTGGGACCCGACATCCCTGGCCAGCCCATCGCGCGACTTCAACCTTAAGGGTCTGGAGCAGCCTACGTTCAACCTCAGTGTCACCGCCAAGGGCTCCGTTACCGCACACTTGCGTCCCACGTTGAGCTTCGGTATCACGTTCGAAGACACCTGGAAGATCGGGAAGTGCACGGCCGAACTGGTGGTGGACGGCTGGGTTCGCGCACGGGCGCAGGCGAATCTGGCGGGGACGGACGCTGATACATGTCCGTTCAAGTATGGCATTGATGCGGGCGCTGTCATGACCGCACGCGCCACAGCACCAGACGCCTTTGGCTGGAATCCCAACTCGTTCGACTTCTTTTCCCTGAGCAGCAATATTATCCCCGGAGATGGGACGGACGATTACGTCTGTGTAGGCGTTGATTCCACCGAGACCACGAAGCGATCCGAGCTCGTGGGGTATGAGATTGAGGGAGACGTGCTGCTTTCTCTGCCCAGCAAAAGACGCCAAACTCGGTATGAGCAGGCTGATTCGAATAGCTCAGTTGCTCTTCTTTCCAAGCGGTCAGCGACTTATGGCCCGTTTTTTAGCATTCCGGCAAAAGGCAAATTGTGCCCAACGCTCGCTTCGGATTCTACCACAAGCGGGGACTGCAATGCTATCACGGGATATGATAATGACCAATTCAACGACCAGGACCTCATGAGGAAGAGGGACCTAGATCCACGCCAGGTCGATCTCTCGGGAATTGAAAAAGCCACTGGGGTGGATTTCGTGAGCCTGGTCCAGCGGAGGAGTGTCGACTTTGACGACAGGGATCTCGATGCCACCGCCAGTGGAGGCAGCCAAAGCTATGAACATCTTCACGAAGCGATCGAGGGAATTCTCGGAAACGGGACCTTCGATAGTAGCATCCTAGAGGTCTACCACGCGCTGGTAGCCCGTGGTGGAACGGAGTACTACGACATCTGCAAAGGAGATGCCGTCATGAAGTACAAAACAGCAGCATACCCGGAGACGGGCACACTGTACGACAACGAGAATTGGGGTGACTGCAACAACTTCAATTTGGTCGACGACAACACCGAGACGGCTGGTCATAATTATATCGCTGAGCACATCCTCGAGCGCCAGATCATCCAGCAGTTTGACAAGGATTATCTCACGAAGCAGACCTCGCCCGATCCAACCATGACGCGGTGCCAGTACATTAAGAAGTACTGGGAGAGCGCAACGGCTTGGACAAACAGCGATCTGGGCGACAAGCCATGGAACGTGATCGGGCAAGCGTGGCCCAACACCGCTGCCGGCACAGGGTGAGTTGTTCTCTTCCGGTTTCCTTTGTGCCTATCGTAATACGAATGTGAAATCTGTACTAACAGGTTGACTTGAATAATTACAGCGGGGAGATGGTGCGCACAGAGCAAGAGATCAATCTGGCCAAAGCCAGGGCCTTCTCGCGCGGCACCGCGATCAATGCCGTAGACACGATGCAAGGGTGGGTGCAGTCCGAGGACGAAGTGAGCCGGGTGATCAAGAACCTGAAGGACACCATCCTCGCCATCAAGTACATGGGCGTGACGGAAGTCAACAACATTTACCACACGCAAGCGGAACGGGTGGCGACCACGTTCGAGCGGGTGGAAGCGGAGCTCGAGGAGGCGTGGGCGGACGACGCGAATCCATATGTGGTCCTGGGGCTGGGGCCCATGTTCCGCACATTTATGAGGTACTACACGGCTGAAGTCAGCAACAAGTTCGACCAGTACTTGCAGCTATGGAGCGGCAATATCCAGGTCCAGGCCCAGACTCTCGAGGCGGACCGCGTCGAGAATGGCCTGACGACGTCCCAGGAGACGCTTCTGGACAAGATGTCTGCGATCATAGACGAGATAGAACGGGTGACGACCCCTGATCCGTTATTTCCTAATCCCTTCTAGAAGACGGGCGGGGACGATCTCGTAGAACTTGTTATTCCAATATTAAATTCGTGTAGTTTCCCACGGGCAAATGAGATTGCATGAAGAGAAGTGTCGAGGTGTAGATGCGCCTAGATGCGGAAGACGCGAGTCGCGTCTCGAATGTGGGGCCGATCAAAGCTTATCTTTCACGCGCGTTTGCTTAGCGCGGATAGGCGCGTACTCTCCAGACCCCGCGGAATCTTGCACTGTGAAGCGTCTACAAGTATAAAGCCATGCAGGGACTGTGGGGCTGCAGGGATACAGGGATTGAAACTTAGCAGGGACACCCATGGTTGCGCTTCACACTAGGAGGTACTATTAAATTGCATGTTGACCCGACATCAGGAAAGAGCAACTCCTCCTCTTCGTCTCCTCTGCACAAGCAGTGGAGTTGAGAAATTCAAGCCGTGTACATCGTTAGCATGGAGAAGCTTAGCACTGAAGTGTTCTCCATCATCCTCGCTCACCTGCTAGCCCAACCCACGCAAGAACGCCCCTCAGCGTACGCCACCGTTGCACGGAGTTGGCAGCATGTTGTCGAGGCCTTTTCTTTCGCCAGCATCACCATCAAAAGCAAGGAGCTAGACTCTTTCGCCCGCATCTTCTCGGGTGCTGGTACTCACCGCCGGTGCCTTCTACGCCAGATTAATTACAACATCGGCCTGCCCACTCACGGCGATTCGCGGGAAGATCACGCTACCAATGAACGCGCCTTCGGCTCTGCAGTCCAGTCTCTATTCCACTTTCTTGAGCCCTGGAACAAGGACCATGATGGGGACCACAATGGTCAAGATCAAAGCATCGCCTGGAGACATCCAAACGTGCAGCTCCATTTTTGGCTTAGCCACGATGTCGACACCCAGAACGCGGACGGACCGGTAGATCATGATTTTGATGTGTGCAACTCCAGCGCAGCGCGTCGCTACCATACTCTCCTGCCAGAATTCAATGTACCTAAGGTCCGTTGTATCACCAGTCTCGGCGTTGGTGCGACATTAGGCCGTGCACTCTATCCTGCCACCATTTGCCAAATCGCCAGCCTAGTACCGTCTTTGCAAAGCTTGGATCTTACTTACTGGGACCCAGCCGTCAAGAGGCATGCCATGCGCAAAGACCATCGCGCAGCACTGGGTAATAGCTTGCGAGCGCTGGGTAATAAGCTTCCTAAGCTAGAAACGTTGTGTATAAGACGGCAAGATGGCGTAGACCCATCGAATCACAGCTTCGTGTGCAGCGATCTTCAGGAGGGTGGGGTTGACCCCTTGTGCGACGCCATAAGGCATCTGGCGGCAAACTGTCATTTGAAGGAGCTGCAGCTCGAAAATATCATGATCTCCTCAGACCTGTTCCGACATTCACCATCGGGCACAAGCCTGCCCGATGCTGATCAGGAGTTCCCCACTTTCCTGAATCTCAGGCGCCTCGACATCAAATCTGGTATCCTCGCGCCGAGTGGCAAATGGTACTATACAGGCGATCCAAACTCGGTCGAGGCTTCCAACGGCGACCATATTGCGGATGACGAGGAAGATGACGATGCCCAAAGTGACGTCGACAGTAGCGATGATTCCGGTGCCGAGGACAATTCGACACGAGACCGCTTCGTGAACGGCGAGCGTCCGCACCATGAATGGCGCACTCGTCCCGACCCGGACACGTTCAACCCGCTGATCCAGCATCTCACAGAGGCGGTGCTCAAGAAGATGCCAAGCCTCCAATGGGCCCGGCTGGAGTTCGGCTGCGGGCTGGACGAATTCGTGGGCATGATCATACAGTGCTGTGAAGCTGGACAGCCGTTTGTCAGTCCCCCGGGGAAGAGACGGAAGCGGCCTTGGGTGGAGGATGTGACGGTGCGGCGGTGCAAGGCATGGGTCGGGAGAGGATCAGAGTGGGAGGTCCCTTCCGATGTGATGGCGACGTGGCGGGAGTGGTCGGGCGCTTCGGGCGTGGTTGAGACGGGCGTATGGCCCTAAGGCTCAGGATAACTTCTCCTCTGCTGCGCCATAGCTCGGTTTGTTATAACGATTTCTCATTCTCGATCCAAGTTCTGGGATGACGGAATTATTTAAGTGGATTCAATGTTGTAGATGTATCCCCCATGTGCTTGACAGGTTGAATAGCAAAAAAGACTGCAATTCGTTCGTTAAAAAAAATTGTAACCGGGCAGCGGAGAAGACAATTTCGGCAGCGGACAAAAAGATCTCCCTCGAGCCGGATTTGAACCGGCGACCTGTGGATGGCGTGAAATACTATTACAGTCCATCGCTCTGCCAACTGAGCTATCAAGGGTTGTGGTTTGGAATTTACAAGCCGTATATATAGTCTGCAAATTACTGTCGCTTCTACAGTAGATTTGCAAAATTTTTTTCAAGCAAGTATTATAATGCAAACCCTGCGAAGGAGCTGTGAGTTCCTCATTCCTAACATCAAAATAGAAGAACATTTATGCTTAAATATGAAATTTAATTTAAGCATGCGCAATACACTTGTAGATTTATATAAATACATTAAATGTAATAAAATTGAAAAGCAATGCTTGCGATACACCAAAGGCTTAGAACGCAGTGCTAGAGAGAATAGCGCTATTGGAGGTGATGTTATACAGCTATTCAAGATTCAAAAGCAATACTTGCTGTAAGTCCAAAGCTGTAGGGATCCCAGCTCTAAGTACTACTAAACAAGCCTTATTCTGCAGGGGAGGGGGGACACCAGTGTGGCCTGGCGCGGAAATTCTGTCTATAAGTAGAAGAATGAATTTGAATTCAAAAGAATACAAGTTACTATTCTTTCGCTCAGCCGTTTCACGCAAAGTTTCATATTTAAAACCATTTTTACTTAACTGCCAGAGATTAAGAGTTTACTTAATCTGAGCTCGGTAGTGTGTTCAGGGAGCCTGGCACAGTCGTGGAGGAGTTTGCTGTACTTAATTTTAAAATAATTCGCCGATAACAACCCTTGATAGCTCAGTTGGCAGAGCGATGGACTGTAATAGTATTTCACGCCATCCACAGGTCGCCGGTTCAAATCCGGCTCGAGGGAATTCTTATTTTATTCATTAATTTTTTGTTCATCGAATCCTCGTCTTTCTTTTCCTCTTTCCTTGACGAATTCCTGCAAATGGTTATCTATAGACAATCCTGGTTCTTTTTGCGCCTCGCTTCTTCTACTCTTTTCGAATATCTAAACTACTAGCTCTATAGGGACTGCGTTATAACAAACGGCTAACGAAATGGTGGCGTATAATGCGCCCGGGTAGATAGAAGATTGATGATTCGAAGTTACTCGAGGCCAAGGCCCTTTGAACACTCTTGTTCTCTGTAATTCTAGCTTCTATAAAGAGCCAGAGTAAACTGCCTTGTCAGGCGTCAAGGAAAGCCCCGTTCATCCCACGATCGTGAAGCTCGTTGTTGGGCTGTTAATCGCTGTGTCATTCTTTGGCAAAGATCTCGGTATGTGAACCTTCATAATTATCAGACGGTTCCTGATGTTCTCTGCAGCAAAGAACGAGGAAGTCATCGTCTCCGCTCTGCAGTACATCGAGCAGACCTTGATATGTGTTGAAATCATTCTGCTTTATCCAACGTGGAACAGTAGGGTTCCGCGCGGCTGTGTGCCTGTAGGTTCTACAAAGTACTTGTTGGAGAAAGTACAGTATCTCCTTCGTACTCGTGGTTCTACTTGAATTAGCCTCACTCCTTCACTTTCATATATCAGGTGATGAGGCTTCTGTGCAACAAAACTAATTCCTCATCTGCAACAAGCTGATAGGTAATTGTCTTTTCCTCCTCACCAGTCAAATCTGTCACAGACTGCCGCCAACCCCTCTATGTGACCTGCCTAGAATAAAAAAGCTGGCTCTCCGGACCCGCACGAATAGATGGCTGCAGCGTCCACCAACCGAACCACAACACCAACGACCCAATTGTGAACGTCCGAGCCCATATGTCATCATCGATGTCTTACTCTGGCCCCCAAAATCCCAACTTCCTGGGGGGACGTCGTAACACGATGTTGCAACGAAGCCTTATCACCCAGCGACCTGAGGTCATCCAGTATTTGGCTCTTTGCGAGCCTATTTATCATATAGTATCAAATCTGAAAACATCTTTGTAATGACTTGCTATGTATTGCGTATCTAAATACACAATGCATTGCATTTCGAAGGCCCTAAAACACCGTATTGTATTGTATTTTGTATTGTATTTGGAGGAGCCCTAAATACATGTATGTCCAAAACATCAGTGCTCTGGCCCTAGACGACCAGAGCTGAACATCTCACCCGCGGACAGGGCAATTTGCATCTCTCCAGGCTCAACTCTGTCTTGTACAGTGTGATGGAAATGAAGGTCTACTGTGAGGCGTGGCCCAACATGTATGTGCCGCAACTAGCACATGTGATTTATTCAATGGAATCTGTCGACTTCCCGTTTGTTGTCTTTAAGTCTCTCAATGACTACTCTCTGCATCACACCAACGCTGTAGAGGTAGAGCACCAACATAAAGCCTGGCAGCGTATACTCCTGTGGTCTTCAGCAAATTGTCTTCTGAGTCGCAGTCACATCACATCCACGGCAATCATGGTTGCCAACGACGTTGTCGAAGCTTTAAAGGAAGCCTTTCCAGGCTCCCGGGTGGTACCTAGGTACTTCCCAGTACCGACGAGTTCGCTACTCCCAACAAATGAAATCTTTCCAAGGCACAAGGCGAAATTGAGCCAGGAGTCATCTTTCTGCCCAGAGATAGAGATGACGTTGTCAGCTTCGTGCACTTCATCAGACCATACACACTCCGCGGTGACATCAGGTTCGCTGTTCGCGGGGCAGGGCAGCACGCTGAGAATCGACCCCCAAGGCGGACCACTCATGTCGATCTTGATCTTGTCCTTCTGGCAGAACAAAGAAGACGACGACAAGATTCAGTCGGAATTCAAGGGTGTTATCGACGCTGTTGACAAAAAAGCAGCGGTGAGGGGGATAGCCGTCCCATAGAAGTACATGAAATACGCCGCGCCTTTCCAAGATCCCATTGGATCGTATGGCAAGGAGAACAAGGCCAGGCTCCAGGCAGCCAGTAAGATATATGATCCTGATGGTATGTTCCAGAAGGGTGTTCCTGGAGGCTGGAAATTGGTCGATTGAGAATGGGTGTAAACTATTTCTTTTTAGAGAATATTTCGTTTCCTCTCGGATCGACTTGGTGGGTTCGGCGGCGGTGCCACGCGCTGCATGTTCTTGTCCCGTTCTCGGCTGGCCAGGACAGTCGCGAATCGATTTTCATTCGAGCTTGGGGGGGAGGGAATAAGGGGATATCAAAGTATTGTGTTGAGTTAGTAGTGAAAAATGCAAACAGATGCAAGAAGTGAGCGAGCGAGTCTCAAGGGCTACCCCTGTAAGACTGATTCCGACAGCTAGGTACGGGCCTCGGATCGGGCCGTACCGTCGTTACTCGATGGGCTAGGTGAGTACTCATCTAGGCACGGACGTCACGGCCGAAAATCTTCACCACACCAGCTCCAGTGGGCAGGGCACACGGTCCCGAAGGGCGCGTGTTTCAAAAATAATTAACCTATAAGCGTTTACTCCAAAGGCGACTGCTCTCAAGGCGATTATCCTGCAGGTCCCCCACAGGCGATTATTTAGCTACCAGGCATTTGGCAAATTTGGAAAGGGTAAGAGGTGATCAAGACTTTGGGCCGCAACGTCCATCCTCCGAATAGACTTCAGGACTTCAGGAATAAACGGGTCCGGGAATTATCACAGTCCAATCAAGTCAAATTGTCCAGTTGCCACCGGCACCGGTTCGACAGCACGGCACATGCAAGGGAGTTGGAGCAATCAAGTCTACACACAGGACGATGCCCCGTTATAGTTCTTCTGCATGCAACACAATTGTGTCCCAAGTCTATTACAGGCATCGTGCAATTTGAGGACCAACCAGTGGAGCGATACTTGAAGAGATCGTACTGATCCCCCAACAGAATTGATAGCCACCGCGCCGGAAAGTCTACCCTCGGCTGCCAACGATGGCCGAGAAGCTGCCGCTTTATGGCTTAACTTCCAAGACGCCATCTATACGCTTTGAGCGCTCAAGTTATACCGGCACGAAAGCTACTGTGTCCCTCCGTCAAGGCCAAGAACCGCTACGCCGACAAACACCCGCTCGGGCACAAACTATTTGCCAGCGTGCCCTGCCGCCGGCGTCGCAGCCGCTGCGCCGCAAAGTTTGATGACAGTCCTCAGCGGCCTCAAGTTCTTGTCGCGAAGAGAGTTGGTAAAGATGGCCACGCTGCTGCTGTAAGGGCTGGAGGAGGCTGCTGGCTTGCCGGAGAGGCAGCGTGCTGGCCCTCGCTGTCATCGGCATGGCACTGAGGCGTTGTCGGAGCCTTTCCAGTTACGGTGGGTGCAGCAATGGGGGTATTTATCTGTCGGTGCGTGTCCCTGTTTATGCAACTGGTCCCGACAGACCGTACCTTTAGAATAGTAATTACGACAGTAGGAGCGCGTGGAAGGGAGTCTGCCAGGGTGTTCTCCTCCGTGGTGATCCTCACGGCGTGTAGGCGTGAATCGTTCGCAACGGCCTACAAGAGCGATTCGCGTAATGCATCCATGGCCTCGCCACAAACAGTCTGATCAGTGAAGGCCGCTAGGGCCGTATTGTTTTCAGTGTGGATTGTGACCGTGCCGTGTTCTCACAAAGGCGACCACAGCCGCAAGGTGGATCCAATGGCCTCTGTCTCGCTGATGTTGATTTGTTGGTGAGGATTGGTGTGCGAACCAGGTTCTTTGTGGCAAGGGCAAGGCGTCACGCCAGTCGCCACGCTCAGGTTTCCTGCGTACGAATTCCCCCCTGGGCCGGAATTTCACGCGTCCATAAAGAGATGGAAAGAGAATCTGGCGCCTTTTTTCAAGAGCTGAATGCCCTCCGTTTCTGGCAATAGAAGCAAGCCACCAAGACACGTCCTGGCGAGCGGCAGCGTCCAACGGCCTAGTAGCCATAGGCCGGTGCCACCGAATTTGCAAGTTGTATAAACGGCGAAGGGAAGTACTACCCAAGGGCACTACTTCCTCACAAAAGTCTTACAAGCCAGTGAGTTCTTCATATTGGGCCAAGGTAACGAAAGGACCGTCCAGGGCCACATTTATGAGGCGACTCTCTTTGTCTTTTTTTTTTTTTTTGGGTAAGCGCGCTGCCATTGCCGTTGTGTCGATCTCGATCCTCGAGCATTCGAGTGCTGTACCTTGACCGGACTTTGCGGTAGTGTGAATATCCCTAAGTACGTGGTGAGATGGTTTCAGGCCGCGATAAAATCGGGTATTAAACACGCGCGCTCCGGGGGGACGACGGCGATGAGATAATCCAAGTAGTTCACAAGCAGCACTCAAGGCAAATGCAACAAAACAAGCCAGTAAGGACCCTCTGCGAAGAAAATGAATAGTAAAGGTGCGTTACGCACGCCGAAGGAGAGGCACGTTTCCGTATAAAAGATGCCACGCCAGGCGAAACCCATAGCCAGCGGTGGGCCAGCGCAATGGCTACGTGCCGGTGCGCCTTTTTCAAGTCGCGTTTGTTCAAGACAGCGTTTTTGCCCGCCAATTTGACCAGCGCGAAAGGCTGTGCTGGGGAAGTGTATTCGAGGTTGCCGTATCGCGGTCCAATTCAATATTTAAATGATTCCCCAGGCAGGTGTGATCGTTGGTGTATTCTTCTGAATCCGTCATCAGATTTGGGGATGAGGCTCAAGGGTGAAGAAATGTATGAACATGAGGGTGAAACCCTGGCGACGCGGCTCAAGGCGGTGTCATTATCGTTTTTGGCATTGATAGCGTTGCTCTAGCATTTGGCATATCACACTATCCGAGACCCGGGAGTTGGCGGGCTCCTACACCCAAAGATGAACCGGGGGTGAGTGAGCACTACAAATCGTTTCCTGTGCCGCAACACTTCGGCTCTTTGTTTACGCCGCTGAAAAGACTCGCCACGTCACAATACAATGAGCCGCCACGCCAACCTCATCAGCTCCATGAGCGAGCTGTACCATTTGCTTGTGCAACTCGCTGTGATAGATGCCACCTTGCTCGTGACTCCTGATGATGCCATCATCAAAATATTTTCCCGGAAGGCCGCTTTGGAAGCAGGCTACACGTCTGAAGCAGTAAATCTCATGTCGAAGCTGCCATATTTGGCTGTGGGCGATATCACTTGGGGCGAACCTGAACTCAAAAGGTCTACCGTGCCCGTGGATTATTACTGCCGAGATAATACAGGACATTTTCAGGCGCTGCGTTGGATGGACGACGACCTCGAGAATGAGGACAACATGATCCCCGGTCACTCGATCAAAATGACTGAGCACGAGAATTATGGCTATTCCCTGATTTACAATACTGAAACATGTAAGTTTCATTGAGCCATCCCATCCATGAATTCCAAGAGGGGCGTCGAGATGAGACCCGATTCATTCATTGAACATATAGGTCTGATGACATCGTGGCAACCCTCGGCCAATCCACCGGATGTCCAAGGCTACGCGCATCTCCCAACATGGCTCCCATCCGAGATACTAGAACCTTGGATCGTGTCTTTTCGCTCTCTGAGCGTCCTAAAGACCCCCCTATTCATGCTGTGGGAACCAAGAACGCAACAAGATGCTCAGTCGCCCGAGGACTATACGGACAGGGACGCTCTCCATTGGCGAGCTGAGCGAGCTGTCGACAGGGCGTTGTGGGGCATCGCGGATGTTTATATGCAATGTGGCTGGGAAGTCTCCTCCCAGGAGCAGCAGAATGGATTTGATAGGCACGAGTTCGTAACAAGGCGAACGCGTCACCTGCAAGAGGCCGTGAGACCGGTGATCGATCGGATCGGTGAGAAGGGGCGCAGGTACCGTGAATCACACCACGGGTATGATCCTCGGCTTCCTGACTACCGCATGATGCTTTACAAAGCAATACATGAGGATGAGGGCTGTCTTACGGATCTCGAGCCTTATGAGGACACGCACGAACCTTTAGTACAGCCCCGCCTCGATATTTCAGTCAAGTAATGGATTGTCACATCGTATCGGTTGTCGTGTGTGACAACATTCTAGCTCCAGCATTCCGGAGGCAAGTCGCAGAGCAACATGACGCTCAGAAGATCGTCCCAGATGGCACGAGTCCTTCTCATTGTACACAAGTCTCGAAACAATTTAATGAAAGTATCTAGCTTCTCTACCTAGGTAGAGCAGCTGCACGTAGAATCCCCTGAAATTTCCTCCTTCCGGTCAAACACAGGGATGGAGGAGTGGCAGCAAATCCCTTCAGTATCATCTCCTGAATTATGGCATATTCAGTCAACCAAAAGGGCACAAAATCAAGTCTCCATATCCAATGTGGGAAACTTGAAATGCAGTACTCAGCCTTCTACGTCAAAGCGCAAATTTTCTCCAGCATATCCGGATAGGCTTACCTTAAGGATTGTGTCCCTAAACATCACCATGCTGGTGAGTCGCCCATACGGTGCAGCACCATTTCCACCAAGATACTGTCTTAACGAGCTTTTAGGGCAATTGATAAATAACCAGAAACCCAGTGATGCGATCCCACTGCATTCCACTTGAGCAGGCTCAATGTTGCGAAGGAGGAAGCGTTAAGTGTCCTTTCCGGGACGGATTGTTTTCAATAGTGAATGTAATCCTTCGCTGGTAGAAAGTTGGGAAAATAGTGTTCAAAGAATAAATGAGTCCTCCTTCAGCAAATTCCCAGTCAAGTGAGCGAGTCACAAGTTTCGACAATTGTTCGTGAAAGTAAGCGGTCTTCACCTCTATGGCCTGATTGCATATACGGCTGCTGAAACGCCATGTCAGTACTATGGTATGAGGCCTAAAAGTTTTACCCCTGTCAAGTACCTATTGGTTATGTCAGCGTGCCCACTACAGCAAAAGGTACATGGCTGGGAACAATCTAATACCCTACACAGGTAGTAAATCTCCTCGAGACTCCCAGCTAACCCAGGAGGTGAAGGAGTCGACAAGAGGCGACAAGCAATATCAGCACCCTACTGTATGAACGGTCTTGGAGTTCCTCTGCACTGCATTCTAGGAATGACCGACCAGACATGCGCACAACAATGGCCTTGCTTACTGAAGCTGCAGAGAGCTGGTCCGTATTTAATTTCGAGCTTCAAGAATGTCATAGATACGAAGGAGAAGGTTTACTAAAGCGGATAGATAGCTAGCTATTGGACTGGCTTAGCTGTCGCAGGCCATTGGGGTTCCTCTCCCACTCCTCGCGAGGACCTTGTGAAAGCGAGTGCCCATCTTACCATGCAGCACTGTTCGCTGAAGAAGTCTTGATGAACGCCAACTCAGATGCTACCAAGCCGCTTCGAATGAGGCAGTCGACGGATACGCTGGGGATTTTGGAGGCGTACAAGCTGTCAGAGGACTTTTCGCATCTGTGCCACGCCACACGACTGAATAGATTCAGCAGGTTTTCGGGCCACTACTGCTCCATTCCCCAGGATCCGCCTTCGAATTGTGGCTTTTCTTCCAGCTCTCTATATTTCGAGTACAAAATGTGCGAACGACTTTCGATCTTGGTTCTGAATAATTCTTGCCTTCCGATGAATGCCACTCGTTTTCCCCTTTAAAAGACAAATTCCACATTCTTGTGCGAGGCTTTTCCACCATGTTACGTCGGATCTCCTGGGGGCCCGGCATCAAGTCGACATACACCATGACAAACAACATACCAATGAGTCAATTCTGCATGGGAATACACGTTGAAAATTCTGTCGAACAAGATATAGATTGCTCGGTCGAAACGACGCTAGGTGGACTTGGGGACCGTCTTCTTTAACGTACAAAATATTAGACGGCGTCTGTGATCATGTGAAATCCACAAGCTGTGATTCGATAGATATTCACAAGGATGCGATAAATCAATTGGACTGCAAACTGATGCATGTCTTTTATTTCATTATTTCATTGTGAAAATTGAAGACGGTCGTGGCAAGTTGACGTCAAAACCAGGGTGAGGCTCCTTTGGCCACCTGCATAGCCCGCTAGGTACACCTACCTGGCAGTCCTAGGTAGCGTGCACAGCACCATCTACGTCATTGTCATAAGGCCGAGCAGCAACGGCCGCGCGGGCGCTGCGGAAACAAGTTCAGGCACAGCCCTGAGCTAAGGCCAGCGAATTTATTATAATTTCCCCGTTGAATACCCAGACAGCCACTTTTTTAAGGGCCTACTGAGACCTCTCACGACAATCCTACCAAGTCATTACATACCTAAAGACAATTCACGTTTAGGTCCTAACAACATAAAACTCACACCTCATTTTAGCATCCATTCCACCTCATTTACAGTCCCGGTAGCATCAACTCCAATTTAGCAGCCATGGCGAAGCAAGTATCTTCCACGGCGGAGATGATCGACTACTTTATCGCCTTCTTCATACCACCTGTGAGTCGAAGTCACCTACTATCTACCGTTTACTGTCTGACTCGCTCGCCGCTAACATACTGTCTAGCTCGGAGTCTTTTTCAAGCGTGGCTGCGGAGCCGACTTCTTAATCAACATTCTACTCACAATCCTCGGCTGGCTTCCGGGTGTGTTGCACGCATGGTGGATTATCGGGTGAGTGACCCCTGGGGATCTGCCCGCACCAAGCTGGGCAAATCCATTGCGACAGTCTAGTGAGCAATGCTCAAGAGCATGATCTGGTCAACTGACGTCCTACAATCAGGAAACATAAGAAGTCCTACATCGCCCACAGCTAGTAAGGCGAAAGCCGAGGAAAATGAAGTGCCCGCAACAGCCGTAACAGTCGAACGGGCGGGATGGGAGAAGCACCCATTAGATGTGGCGGCAAGTGGCAGGTATGCCATGGGAGGGTAGCAGAACGACTGAAAGTCAGGTGGCGGCTATCAGACTCTTGTTTAGGCGTTCTCGGAGGCGAAATGTGTGCCCTGAAGGCTGCAGTGACTGATTCATCTGATACCGACGGGCTTGTTGGGGGAGGGCTGATAATACAATGTGTTAGATGATGTAATGATGAGGACAAGAACGCAATGAGATACCAAATATTGTTTTCGACCTGTTAATGATATCAACTTGATATCTCTTATCTCGCGCCTGACACTTGAAAAGGCGTTGAAGTAAGGTCTGCTGATGGAAAAGTGCTGCGCGGGAGCAAGTTGCATTGTAACGGTAGCCCGGCAGTGGGGTGCTAGGGCGAGAGACGTTCAACACTATTGGACCATGTTTCAAATATGGTGGTGAGGGTCGGTATGGAGATTTTTCGTTGATAGTGCGCACTGTTTGTTTCAACCGCGATGTGTGAAGGATTTCTGAGTAGACGGGCAAAGCAAGAAGATGCTAGTATGAGAGTGTAACAGGGCAGGGCAGCATCAGCAAGTCGCGGGCGAGCGTCGGATTCCTCGGGCAGCCTGGATCCTAACAAAGCGCCGTCCTTGTATGTCGGGTTCGCTAGTACGGCCAGGAGCCATGTAATTTCGATTTGGACCCAAAGATATGGGATGTCGAGTTCATGCGATTGGGGGTCTTGTAGGGGTCGCTGCCGGGCAGTTCAGGGGAAGACCAGGAGAGATCAGCAGGCTGTGATGGTTGCACCCATAGCGTTCAACAAGGACAGTACAGTTGATCAATGCGATCACGTTGGTGTCTGAGTTGCGCTGGGCAGATCGGTGTCTGGCGAAATGAAGCGAAGCATGCAAAGTGAGTTGAACATTTTGTGGTGTTTGTACTAGTACAGCGCAATGTGGTGTAGACCTAGAGCAGATCTCCAGAGTGGAGCCCTGATGGATGCAGGTGCCCAAGTGGGATTTGATCATCCTTGTTTTCTATACCTACCCACCTCTAGGTACAGGTATACACGTACAGACCTAACATAGGATAGGTTGTAGGTAGAGATACTTAGAGTGCAGAAGAGACCTTCCTTCTGCTTTCACTGGTCACTGATCACTGGTCACCAGCATCTCTCTTTATATCTTGTCTTCTTGCCTCATCAGGGTGGGAAGGGCGAGAGAGAGAAAAACTACTGGCCAATACCTACCTACTTAGATGTCGTGGCAAAGAGAATGCTGTACAGACAGAGGTAGGAGGTAGGTGCCGAGTGAACTGTTAGTTTTAGCGCGCATAGCCCCATCGGATCTTGGCACTTAGGTAGCACAGGACTAATAAAGGCCGCCCGGTAGCTCCCTGATATACGCATTTTCAACCCTCGAAAACACCGCCGCAAATTACTTAGTTTTGACATTTTAGCCCAACTGCTGGGAAACAGTCGGAGCAGTACGTTACGAGCGTTCTGTTGTCTGCTTACCATCGGGTTCTTGTTGGCAGACTAGTGGATTACATGATTCTGTTTGTGTGTCTGGCAACCCGGAGTCCACTTCACCTCCCCTCAGAATCCACTTGCTTGGGTTCAGAAGACCTCTCCAGCCGCTGGAGCTCCACTTTCTCGGTCCCCGCCTTTTCAGCTCCAGGGCAGGGCAGTTTATACTCTAGTCATCGACCCATCCAACAGTATTCTACTCTGACTTGGGCCAGCGACGTCACGACCAAGACCAAGATCTCGACCACGGTCATCCGAACTTTCCAACCTTTCCTATCCACTCGTTAATCGCGACCGACGAGCCAACACATCCCCATTCCATCCCGTTTCCAACAACTCAAAGGCCCCCGCTCTCCCTTGCCTTCAATACCTGCCTGAACTGCGATACAATCACTTGGCCGTGTCGCATCTGCGCTGATAGCGACAGTAACATTTGATGTGCATAACATCGACGGCCCACTAAAACCCAGGCATTGCCTCCGAGGAGCATCGCCGAGCCATCCGCCCAGCGTCATATCTACAAGTGGTCTTCTAAGTGATAGAGCTGTATCATCAATCATGGGCAACACCCCAGCCAAAGAGTCGCGAACTGGCGACGCTAGCTCATCTCACCGTCACCAGCGCTCCTCTGTTGCTCCCTCGTTCGATCCCTCCGCCTCCTCGTCTCGTGACACTCGTGGCTCCCGCTTAAGGAGTCGCTCCAGTAGGAATGACATCGGCACCATACTGGGCATTGGCCCCTCCACCTCCTCCAGAGTCGAAACATCCCATGAACGACGCGAGACGAAAGCTGAACGGGAGGCTAGGAGGCTGGAGCGTGAGAGGCTCAATCGTATCAAGGAGCGAGAGAAGAGTCTCCGGGAAGAACACATCGATGGGGGCTACTTGGTGACCATGGGTGTTTATGTTGGTGCCGAGGACTTCAGCAAAACGGTTGTGCGCCAGTTACAGGTACGCGATACTCACATGCCCACTCCCATCCAAGGCTACGCTTGCACATGTTGATACAATCACCTGCAGATCGAAAGAAAGCTTGCTCCCTTTTGGAGAGGGCTGGATGACTTCTCGGAAACGTGGGCCGAGCATCAGATCATCGCCGCTGCACGAGGCCTTCCTATACCACCCGCCGACCAAACCCCTCCCGATGAGCTTGTTCCCCGCCCGCTCTCCTCCCATGCCACTCCCTCGACATCCACCCAGAACTTGAACAATCTGATGGTCCCCCTGGGCCCTCGAACAATGTCCGCTGCATCCGAACGGAGTGTTGGCTCCGCGATGCCATCATCACCTACCTCCCCAAACCCGGCCAACAAGGGTTCACCGGCCCCGTTCAAGCCGCGAACCAAGGCTCTTGCTGCTGCCCTCAGCCTTGGATCACGGAATGGCTCGAGCAACGACCTTACGCCACGGGAAATCAACCTCCCCAACGATCCATTCGTCAACGGTCAGCCTCTTGAGGTGTTCCTTTACAAGGAAGGTGGCGAATGTCCCATTTGTTTCCTGTATTACCCCCCCTACCTGAATCGTACCAGATGCTGCGATCAGCAAATTTGTAGCGAGTGTTTTGTACAAATTAAGCGGCCGGATCCGCACTTCCCCGAAGGTCATGACAACCAGGACAATCCCGAGGCCAACCCGGAGGCGGCCGAGATGCTCATTTCAGAGCCAGCATGCTGCCCCTACTGTCAGCAGCCCGAGTTTGGCGTTACCTACGACCCGCCGCCATTCCGACGAGGTTTGGCCTACCATATCTCTTCTTCAGCTTTTGCTTCAATGGGTCCTGCTATGAGCTCGAACAGCTCCCTCGGGTCTACATCTCCTACACCGTTCATCTCCCCCCCTCCCTCCGGGGCTGGAGGCAGAAGAAGGACGCAATCGTTGTCTGCAAACGACCCTGGCGTAATCACGACCGACCGTGTCCGGCCAGATTGGGCAGTCAAGCTCGCTGCACAGCGGAATCATCTAGCTAGACGAGCTGCCGCGGCAACAGCTTTGCACACGGCGGCATTTTTGATGAGTGATCAGGGCTCAAGACCCTTCGGTCGCATGGGAAGATTCAGCAGGAGGAATACTGGTGGAGATCGAGAAAATGCGTCGACTGACAACGCTGCCGCGGCTTCAGTGGGTGCTGGCGCGGGTGCTGGTGCTGGTGCGGGTGGAGGTGCACCTCCAGTCCAAGAGCCAGCTACTAGAAATGGCCCGAGTCGCGGGCTTTTACAAGGCCCGCAAGCTGATAGGCGCCAATCACACATGGAGAATCTGGAGAATATGATGCTTGCTGAGGCCATTCGGTTGTCTCTTGCGGCTGAGGAAGATCGAAAAAGGAAGGCGGACAAGGAGGAGAGGAAGGAAGCGAAGAAGAGAGAGAAGGAAGAGCGCAAAGCTGCAAAGGCGGCTGCTAAGGGGCAGCCGTATTCAGGCCAAAGCTCGGCCAGTGGAAGCACGCTCAGCTTGCCCGGCCTCAGTACGATTGGCCGAAGGAGAGGCAATAGCGGTGCATCCAATCTTCGAGTCGAAGCTACAACAGCCCATGCTATGGCCTCTTCGGCAAATTCAAGTCCCCCAAGGCCTCACACTGCGGTAAACATGAACGACAAGGGGAAGGGTGTGGACAGAGGCCCACCTCAGACGCCGCCTGAAACCGAGGCTGGAAAGAGCAATGTCGATGCTCTCCACCCAGCCGCGGTCCCGACATCGACTCCTGTGCCAGCACCGTCGGCCTCTCCGCGACCTGTACCGTCTCCACAACATTCCGCTGGGCCGTCTCACCTCCGCCAAATGAGCAGTGCCTCGTCTGTTTCCTCGTCAGGGCCCGATTCCCGATCAGGTAGCTATCAAGATCCGTCATATTTACAGTCCCATGATCCTCGCACCAGTGGCCTATCGCTGGGCGCGAAGAGCGACGACAGCGGTGATGAAGGGGGCAGGTCTGGAGATGAGAACGATGCGGAACCAAGGTTCAACTTCACTAGTTTGGCAGAAATGGTGGGAGTTGAACTCGAAGGTGCCAACGCAGGCCGACGATTAAGTCAAATTGGCGAAAGTCATACGGAAGAAGAGATTTCTTCTGCACTGCCCAGTCATGATGACTCGGACAAACGCAGTTCGACTCATGAGGCAACGGCTGAACATGTGGAGGATGAGTCAACGTCCCACGACGGCGATGATGCCATGTCCAAGAGCATTGCAACCCTCACGCAGGATTCATACAACGCGAAGGCACACACCGAAGAAGAAAACGACGACGAAGAGCCGTCGGGAAGTGCCGATACACCCCAGCTCATGATCACGCCCGAGACTCCGATTGTGGACGACCACGGAGAGAGCGAGTCTAAACAGCTCGGCTTCCATGGCACACGTACTGTGGAGGTCCCAGAGGATATGATGACGCGGTGATATTTTGGAATGGAAAGCGACTTGTCGAGCATTTTTTATTTTTTTTTATTTTGCGAAGTGATACCAGGGGATTTTCGGCACGAGCGCAAAGCGGAACTTTATAGAGGGGATCGGCCTCAGGCTGATACCGTATCACATGCATGTCAGGCGACAAAATTGTGTACAGCAAGCTTTGATGCTTGATGGAGATTCTCGGAAATGAGTATACCACGTCAGACCTCGATGTTTTCAATTCACCTGTGTGATCTTCTTGCGAAGAACACTCCTTCATTTTCCCTAATGCGAGATGAGGTAGCTGGATGAATGGTAACCCAAGTGCCGGGACCCTCCTTGGGTCTAGGTGTCCTATGTCCCTTCAGGCTTGGCTCATTCGTGTCGGCTGTGGACGTGAGTAAAATATTGTCCTTTTCGTGTAAGGAACCGCTATGTCTTTTATTGGGGGGGGGGCAGTGGCTTTTGCCTCTCATCATACCCGGGCTGGCAACTTTTGATTCACACCATTAACCGAAGTAGCAGAACAGAACGGCAGAGACACTAGCCACTTTCATGTTACCTCAACGTGAAATGTACAGACCGCACCCTCGATGGTGGCTATGGCGCAGGCACACCCACCACTGGCCTGCAAGGCTCGACAGCGACAACACGCCCACGGTCGACATTGATATGTCTGTCAGAAGTCCTGGGCAACACAAAGATACTGGCCGCCCATGCCAAAAGGAACACCACCGGCCCAGGTCTCTTCGCCTCTTCCTCCCCCCCCCTCTCCTTCTCGTCCTGTCCCTTTTTCGAAGGCATCATTACCACTCCGTTCTACCCCGGCGTTGACGATCAACTCACACCCAAATCAGATTCAAAAGCCGCCGTATTGAACTCACTATACACCGCCGTAATCTGCAGCGCCTTCACATCCACGTCCAATACGATGATACCCTTGATCTCAAATTCATTGCTTCCGATACCACTTGCGTTCCACCGCCAGCTAATCTGGTCACATGTCGCAAACACGCCCAGTGTCTGTACGATGGGTAGCGGCGGCGTCTCGAATTGTGTGGCAATAAAGACTGCCTTAGATGGATAAGCGGGTTGGCCGAACTGGAATGGATAAACCGTGTTAGCGTGAGGTTTCCCAGATTCATCTTATAAGGTTTCCAACTTCGACAGAAAACAAGCAAAATTTGGACCGCAGCTATCGGAGGCCAGGAGGCTTTTATACGCACAGCTCGTCCTGACAAGGTCAAAATCGAATCTGACTCTACTACGAAGGTGGTGTTCGACAAGATCGACTGTGCCGTACTGTTGAAATCGGCACCTCCTGGATGCTCGAGGAGGTACGTGTAGCCGTCGACGAGCGTGGTGACGCCTGTGTCATTCAGGCAAGTCGGGTGCGGTGCGTGATCACCTCCTCTGTGTTGAGGAGCCCAGCCCGGACCACTGTAGGCTGCAGTGCCCATGGCGAGGGCGAGGATGGAGATGGACAGTGGAATATACATCGTACTTTGTCTTAGTCGAGGCTCGATTAAACAGGGGCCTGAAATGGACCGTGAAAATCGAAAGTGTATGGGGGAAGATATTTCAAGGCGCAAGTGATGTTAAGCAGGTCTAGGAGGGCAGAGGACTGTTTTATAGCAAAGATCGAAGACTACGCCCACCTCACATTGGAAATTAAATGTGCTTCTGCCGCCACAGACAAGCCTCGCCGTTATTCGCACGTGTGTAGGCCAAACATTGCAGCTTTCCGATTCTCCAAAAGAACACGCTCTTCAGCCGCGAGAGAAGGCCAGAATCTGTTTCAAGGCCAAATGGTGTCATCATTGATCACGGACCGGAGCGCCGGACACAGGACCCGATGCTAATCCATTCTTCTCACGTTGCCCGGGAGGTAACGACGCTACCGAAAACGCCTCGACGGCACGCTCTGGTAGGTCGGAACATCAATCGGTAGGCGGAAAAAAAAAATCAAGAGCGTCATTGTCGTGGGTAGACCAGAGCGAAGGTGTTGTGCCAATATATAGCCGGAGGCCGGGGCCAAGCTTTCGGGTCCGGGCCGGGCATATATAGGTAAGGGAGGGTGTGAATTTATGCACGCCTCGGGCCGGGTGTGACAATGGCGGCGATGGTGTTAGAAGCTCGGAAAATTAAGATTTCTTTACGAGATTGCATAACATGCCGCTTCGTCTTTGATTTTTCCCTCCCAAGGAGCATTTCGCAGTACAAGGGTGTCTTGATCATAGCGTAATATGTCAGAGACGCCACAGGATATCTAGCTCAGGCGTTTTCATCTTGCATCTAATTCGTAGTCTGCCATATCTGCTGTGATATATGTAGGCGCCCGCCCGCATGATGTGTTGTGTATGTACTCTTGTAATGTCCGATGCAAACTTACTGAGAGAAATTTAAGAATTGGAATTCCCTTTCAAGTGAAAAATGACGATCGAAAGGGAATATTCTCGCACCCCATGCCCTGTTTGATCATCATGCGGCCACCTTCTTTTTGGCTTCGTACTCGGCCAATATGCCATCATCCGTGGGCACAACGCCAATCTCCTCAGGTTTCCGGGTGTTTACGAAACCTTCCCCGCCCGACGCCCAGCTGTGATTTTTCCATTCGCCTAGCAGAGGCCATAATGTCTCCTTGACCAGATGTTGTACCTGGTCGCACCGCCTAAGCGACGCCGTTTGAAGATCCTTGTCGCCGTTGGCAACAACGTCTTTGGACGCCTCCTTGGCCACAGCAGTGTCGAGTGATACGTCTGGTACACTTTCTGCGAGGACGCTCATCCATACGTCCCAAGTTTCCTCCAATTCAGCGAGAGAGGTGACACCCATCACATTGCCGCCGATGCTATTGCTGTCGCTCAGCTGTAAGTGACCCTGCTTGCCCTGCAGACTGACGCCAAGACCCGACCTTGCACCTGCCCGTGCCCAGGTATCCAAGGACCACCGGATCGACAGTCTCTCCAGCTTCTCTCCAGCCTCGGTCGCAGCCTTGGCCATATCAGCGCAGGCCTTGCGCATGGGTGGAGGGGATGGATGCCATGCGGCCTGTGGACCGTGATCGACGCCACGGGTAGTCAAGAGGCCCATGCCAAGCATGGAGGCATTTAGCACAGTGCTTACTCCTGCGCGCTTGAAGCGCACCAATGGTGGAAGGTCTTTTGTGCTCCCGCCACTTTGATCGTACTCGTTCACAGCCTCGGAAGCTGGTTTTGCGTCGTCGCCGGTGAAGCCCTCAACTAATTTGTGGTTCTGAATGGTGCAGTGACAATAGCTCATGACTGCGTCAACGCCTTCGCCTGTCTCTTGTTGTATCATCTCGGCGAGGTCGCAAAGCACGTCCACGGGATATCCGCTTATGCCGACATAGCGCACAAGACCCTCGTCGCGAAGACGGCGCAGTTCTTTGACGGCACCCAGCACCTCGGCTGGGGAAACAAATTCGACATCGTGGCAGTAGACGAGGTCAAGGTAGGATGTGTGTAACCTCTTTAAGCTGCGCAGGACGCTGTATCGAATCCAGGCCGGAGAGTAGTCGAAGGAGTCGCCAGCGATGCGCCCGGCCTTTGTGAGGATCATGTAGCTTTCGCGCGGGTATTTCTGGGTGGTCTCGCCATTGGCATTGGTGAGTTTCGTATTCGCACTGTTGGGCAAGGTGACATGGTGAAGGGCGTCACCGAGGAGAAGCTCGGAAGGACCGTAGTATGGGGAGGTGTCAAAGGCGGGAACACCGAGTTCGAGGGCGCGGGAAACGATGGATTGGTAGGGCATGCGACTTGGATCATCGACATATTGTACATTGAAGGTAGCGGTACCAAGGATCAGAGGAGGGATGACAGATGAAAGGGGAGGGCGCGCAGCCCCGAAGTCGGTCGAGCCCATGTTGCCGCCTGCTTCTTCTGGCCTTTTTTTTTTCCTTGGTCTCTTTCTTTTTATCACAACGAGAGGCACAAGAATGGATGCAATGACAGCGGACAACGTTGCAACATACATCTACCTCATAGCTAGGGACCAAGAGGAAACAAAAAAAAAAGAAAAAAGAGGGCGCGCGGGATGAAGATAAGTGTTATAAGTACAATGAAAACGTGGAGTGAAGGCGCGAAGTGGGGGCCGACTTTATTGCGTCGGTGAATCGCGACCTCTTGAAGGAGGGGTGGGACAGTGGATGCTGTCGTGTCTCAGTCGTGACCATGCGGTGGGTCTGTTTCGTCTCGGCAGAGGTTCAGACCGCAGGAAAAGACAGTCCATCTTTTTCTTAGTGCAGATGGGCTGTGCCGGACAGCGATAGGACTGGTGCAAGAAAGATGCTTACATGGTACTATGTAGCAGACGCGGTAAGTGGGCGAGCGAGTGCTACAAAAAAATCAAGATGAGGTCAATCACTCAAGTTAGGTAGTCTTCGGGAATAGTGATATGTTAAGTCCAGGCCTGTACAGGAGCGCGGGCAGGGGGTGCTGTCTGTCTTTCTTCCAAGTTGTTAGGGGACAACGTAGGGCATCATAGTAGCTGGTACACAAATAGCATCAGACTGTGAGTGCCTGTATAACAGGGCGCTGTACTCCCGTCGGCACAATCGATAAGATAAAAGACAGGTACCCAAGGCAGTGCTAGGGTACCTAGAGCGGGGCACTCCTTGATTGGGCCGATAGACTGCAGGAAATCTGAACCTTCCTTCCCTGCGGGTCCCACGGGTACAAGCGACGGGTGCTCACTGCTCTAGAGTTCTCAAACCGTTTTGCCCATCAACTTGGGACACCATCCACGCAAACCCTTTGACCAACCCCCCCCCACAGTCCCACAGGGTCCCTTCGGATGATTTAAATACAAGGCCGCGAATACGCGTAATAATTCTACTATGGTAGGTAGGCTTTTTCATGATTCGGAACCCGCGCCACAAAAAAGCCTCGACTCAGAAGATTGTTGGCATTCTCCATTTCGTAAGGCTTGCGCTCCGTGGTCTATGTAAACTCAATGTCCTTTGGATATATGGTTTCTTCCATTCCAAGTCTCCCGCTGACAAGAATCACCCGACGGTTCGCGGTTCGCGTCGCGTCTACCATACCATAAAGCGTCGTCGGGTGTCGATGGTCGACTATTGTTGCTCAAGTAAGTGCACTTTTACAACAGGAATTTTGAATGTCCTCCTAAAATCTGCCGATATTTTCTTTTTTTTTTTGTGGGCTGGGGAAGAGGTGTTGGGATTGGACAGGTCGTCAGCACTCGTGAAGTGGCACGCAGCCATGATATATTTTCACCATTTTTATAGCGCAGGGACCACGCGCGGCGAAAGACAGCTTCTGGAATCTCCACAATAAAGCACATATGCAATCTTGCTTCTGCAAGCCACATTATCCCGCTACGCAAATTTCCCCGGTTCGCGCTTCCAGGTCCTTGGGTCAACGTCAATGCTAGGAGGGTCCGTCTTGCGATGGCCATGATCGGCTATGCGGCATCTGTTGAGACAAAGAAAACTATCACGGCGCAACTATCGCTAGGCGCCGTGTCCTTTGCCCCTGAGGCCGGCGGGCAGTAGTCTGGCCTGAGCATGCATATTTGCAGGCACTCTTCAAGCTTTCAAACCTTTTCTCCTTTTTTCAGCCCTCTCACCCAAGAAAGCTACCTTTTTAAAATTGAAGGGCTCGTGTTCAACAGGCCGGCATCCAACGGTCCGGACAGCAACTCCAATCCTGATTTGGCTTGTTGCTGACTCCCGCACCCACTTGGGCTAAATGCCATCCAACTTGCAGCTGACCCGCAGGCGCCCCGTTGCATTCGACTTGGTCTGCCTTCACGCGTGTGTGGACGGCAAGATGTGCGATTGGGCACTGACAACATGTCTCCTGAAAGGAAAAGAGCTATTGGCAAAGTCAAGACTTCATGTGACCTTGCAGTTCTTCCAGCCGTAGTAGCCGTACGGCTTCACACATAACAATCACGAGAAATGTCTCGCCAGAAGCAGTCCACTGTCAGCTTCAGGCTTGCAATATATTGGTCCCACTTTAAAGCTGAACCTCTTGCGAGACGCTAAGCAACATCACCAGGCAGCTCCCACTGACCGTGCCCATTGCTCTCCCGCGTTAGCGTGTCTGCTTCTTACCGTGGATACGGTGGCTAAAAATTTCTAGCCAGAGGAGTCAAAGCACGATGTGGGAGCCTGCTCGGTGAACATGGCATCCGCAGAAGGTGTATAAGTAGGTAGGTAGGGACTTGTTCCCGTTGTGTGAAATGTCTCTCAGGACATTGCTGCTGTTGTCATCGCCCTCTATTCTGTCATCTCTCCTCCCCCCCTCCCTCTCACCCCAAAAGAAGCTCATCAACACTCTTTTACGATGGTTTCAAAGTCATTCGCTGCTGGACTTCTCCTCGCTGGAATATGCCAGGCCCAGACGTCCACCACGTCCGCATCTGCCACCGAACCAACCTGTGGTCTGGTTGGCTATGATTCGGGATCCGAGCTTGGCTACTATGCCGACTCTGCTACCGCATCATACTCGAGCTACTCAGCTTGTGACACCCTCTGCAACAGCAACACCGCCTGTCTGAGTTTTGCTATTGATCCTAGTGTGGCTTGTATTCTATACTCGGTCGCGGCAGACAACAATGTCGTTGTGTCTTCTACAAGTCCTTGGACTTTTTTCAACAGGGGTGGCGTCTGCCCTACCGTGACTACCACGTCGTCGACAGTCGTCACGCCGACGGCAACACCGACATGCACTGGCCTGGTGGGCTACGACGCCGGTGGCACCAACATTGGTTACTATACCGACTCCGTTTCCATCACATACGGTGGATGTCTGGCACAATGCAGTGCCAATTCGGCCTGCCTTAGCTTTGGCTTGACTGCCGGAGCTTGCATCCTGTACGACTATGCTGTTGAAGGTAACGATATCGCCTCCCCAGGAAGCGGTAACACCTTTTACGATGCCGGAGGCGCATGTGCTAGTACTTCTGCTGCGTCCTCAACGGTGCCGACCGCGAGCGCTACGCCGACCTGCGTTGGTCTCGTGGGGTATGATGCGGGTGGCACCAACATTGGCTACTATGCCGATGCAACCTCGGCGACCTATTCAGGCTGCTACAATCTCTGCAACGACAACGCTGCATGCTTGAGCTTCAGCCTGACCAGCGGTCCCGCTTGTATCCTTTACAACTACACGGTCGAGGGGAACGACATCTCCTCGCCCGGCAGTGGCAACACTTTCTACGATCGAGGCGGTGCTTGCCCATCCACCACGACCAGCGCATCCACCACGACCGCCACGACGCCCGTACAAACCGGCGCTTTTGCAAACGTAAGTCATCTTGGTCTATCTATTCAAAGCACGGAGCACTTCCCAAGCTCACCTCCATCTTCATAGTGCCCTTCCAACGAGGTCGCGTACAATGTCAGCGATCCTGTGACACCCTTCTCGGCATGTAACAGCACGTATCCCTACAGCGCATGCATGGCCGACGTCGACGGAATTTCCACCTACTGCAACTTGTGCGGTAGCTGCGGGAGCAATCTCACAACAACCTGCACGTCGGATGCAGACTGCGGGACGGGCTATGCTTGCATCGAGAATTCCGACTGCCCTGTTACTGGCTATCCTTTGGGTTCGCCAGTCTGTCTTTACATGCTGGGAGGTGGGAGTGAGTACGGGTGTTACGATGCGCTCGAATTGGATTGAAATTTTCAAAGGGCGGACGGCGTGTCTTTTTCTCCCTTCTTCTCTGGAGTTGGAGGGCCTCCAACTCTTGTCGAATTTGCAGGATGTAGCCTGGCACATTCTTTGCGGATTAGTCTAATCTAAATCTCTTTTATTTCTACCACGATTTTTCATACACAGATTCTGCAAGCCGGCGTTGATGGACGGTCGTCAGTGATACAACGTGACTTGAGACGCCACGTGAGATGTTTCGATCTAGCAGCTGTCAATCAATCATGTCGTGCCAAGGAAGCCGCAGATCTTTAGTTCAGCCCTATGGCTGGTGCGTGCTCGCGTCCCTGGTTGTTGTCCCCTCTCGTCGCACGGGCTTGCGATGCTTGTGGACCTCGATGCCGAGTTGCTTCTTCGCCAATGTTTAGTCAGAACGAAAAAACGATCTCATGCCCAACACTCAAGAACTGGCATGTCCCAGCACATGCCCATTGAAATACGCACTGACGGGGGCATGGTGACACAGCCACACCTGGCAGTCACTCAGATTGTTTTGCAAAAAGCTCTTATCATAACGCACGAGCCATTGCCCAACCACAGCTCTTGACAGCTCGACTTCCTCTGGGGTTTGATGCCGATCACCTGAGGTCTCTTTTCTACAGGGGAATAGGTGGAGATCAGGTACCCGGGCATGCATCGGAGGCTAGATTACCGGTGATCTTTTTCATCGTGAATGCGTTAGGACTTCGCTACGCTTTACCTTTGTCCACACATACTTCCTTGCATTTCGATTTTCCTTCAATCCGGCATCTTTAATGCCTGTCATATCGGCAAGATAAATGACGGAAGTAGTAGAGAGAGCAAAGACAAGTCGACTTATTAGTGTTTGGGGTGTTAGCCAAGGACAACGCGATCCAATGTATTGATAATTATGGGACATCCCCATTGCTCGTGCAGTGGGAGAATCACAGTTATCATACGAGTCTACGACTCAGAATGGGCAAGTTTCTATGATTGATGATGGAGACTTGCAAAATAATTAAGTGGGGGCCCCATAACTCCCACAGCCCGTTGGGAATGTGCTATTGTGTGGGTGGTCTCGTGTTGATGTGAGAATACGGGCAAGCCAACATCTCGACTGGCACAAAGAAAGATACTACCTACCTAGGTGCATGGCGTGCATATCGGAGCAAAGCCTACGGCTATGCATATCAACCCGTCTTTTTTAGGCGTGAGAATGCAACCACCAGGGGGATACTGGTCAATCAAAACCAGCATGACCAAAATAAGCAACAAGTTTGCATCTCGGCTGGGATTTTGTCAGCCGTGGCCCATGGGTGATGGCAGAGAACCACTCATGATTCAGGGAAATAAATGGCTTCACTCCAAGTGTCTCTTTGACCACCACCTCCACGCATGTGTGGAGCTTTACACTGCAGATGATCAACATGCGGCTGCATGTACGATAGATGTTACCAATAAGGGACAATAGCTCGTGGAAACTGCATGCTGTTGGTGCTAGTTTCGTCTTTTATTTTCTCCACCGAATAACTCTGACCGTCTGCAGATCCTCCAGATCAACTATCATATAAATCTGACTGTCATCTTTTTTCCCCCTCTAGCTGGTCTTCCTTCAAGTGGCGTTTTGTATGGGTAGTTGATGTAAATTTCAAAAGAAGACGTCACATCACATAACACAAGATGGCTCCTATTGAGGCCAAACACTACATTAATGGCGAAGTGAGAGAACATTGCGGCCGAAGCACTTTGTGAGTCGTGTTTGAAAGCTGACTTATCTATACTGTGAAGCTCGTCTCGTCGTCTGGCAGCGCCACTTTCGACCTCTTCTCGCCTTACAACAACGAGCTAGTAGCCAAAGGTAAGGTACCTTTGCTTCTGCCTCGCCACACACCAAGGACAACACTACAACACTAGCAGGAGCACCATACTGATGCTCAAAACTACGTAGTCGCTGAGGCCACGAACGAAGATGTCGACAAAGCCGTTGCTGCAGCCAAAACAGCCTTGCCGGCATGGTCCTCACTGTCGCCGCAGGAGCGCGGGAAACCGCTCAAGAAGCTGGCCGAGCTGATCTTGGCCGAAACGCAGGAACTGGCACGGCTGGACGCCATCTCGTTCGGCAGACCAGTGGACGCATACTTTGATGCCGGCTATGCCGCCACACACTTCAACTACTTCTCCGAGGCCGCCTATGGAACAGGCACGAGCTCGCTGAATACGCCTGGCTTCATCAACATTAGCTTGCGTCAACCATAGTAGGTCTCCGAATTATTTTTCTTCAAATACGTTTGAGTAGGTGTACTGACCAACGCCGGTGATCCCAGTGGAGTCGTAAGTATAAAAGCCTGATATTACCTGTGATTTCAGACTGTGTGTGTGTTTCAATGACCTGACTTGTGCGACAGGGCGCCGCAATCATCCCTTGGAACTGTCCGCTCGCCTTCTTCAGCAAAAAGGTCGCACCAGCCCTCGCAGCAGGCAATACCATGCTCGTCAAGACCTCCGAGAAGGCCCCGCTGAGCTGCTTCCGCGTATCTGAGCTACTGAACCAAGCAGGATTTCCGCCCGGCGTAGTCAACGTGCTCCACGGTCATGGCGCTGGCGCCGGCGCGGCCATTTCGAGGCACATGGAGATTCGGGCGCTCTCCTTCACCGGTTCTGTCCGCACGGGTAGAGAGATACAGAAGGCTGCTGCCATGTCCAACTTCAAGCACCTCATCTTCGAACTTGGAGGAAAGACGCCCGCCGTGATTTTTGAAGATGCAGACGTAGAGAAGGCGGCGGCTGAGACCCAGTTTAGTATCTTGTGGCACAACGGTCAGACGTGCATGGCAAATTCCCGCATCTTTGTGCACCAAGCGGTGGCTGACAGGTTCATCACAACTTTTCGTGAGCTTGCAGCGAAGAGGAAATTCGGGGATCCGACGATGAGCGGGGTGGAGAATGGTCCGATGGCTGACAAGGCTCAGTATGAGACTGTGAAGCGATATATCGAGGAGGGCAAGAAAACTGGCGACGTGCTTTCGTTGAATGCTGCTCCTCCTACAGAGAACGGCGATCTCTTCGTGGCCCCTGTCATTTTCGTGCAACAGCCCGGAGACTCCAAAGTCATGAGGGAGGAGATATTTGGTCCCGTGGTCTCCATCAACAAGTTCGAAACGGAAGAAGAGGCCCTCAAGATGGCCAATGATACAGAGTATGGCCTGTATGCTTCTGTGTATACAAAGGACATCGACAGGGCTATGAGATTCGCGAAGGGATTTGAGTCCGGAATGGTCGGGGTCAACTGCACATCGCCAACAGGATCATGGGACATGCCATTTGGCGGGACAAAGCAGTCCGGAGTAGGAAGAGAGAGTCTTCTACTAAGCTTGGAGGACTGGTTGGAGCAGAAGGCTGTATATATCAAGGTCGAAGCGCTGGGGGGCGCTTCGCAGATTCCCCAGAAGTCCATGATCAGTCGGTGAACCTCTGAGTAGTGAGCGTTGAAACTCAGGGAATTTTTTAGCATATGATCGGAACGGCCACGGCACGCACATGTCTTTATTAGGGACCGATACAGCAATACCAATAACAGAATGTAGATGTAACTCATCTCATGATGCACCGACCACTGAAATAAATAAGATGAGTTGTCAGGAGGAAGGGCTTGGCGGAGCGAAACCTCTGGAAGCAAGACCACACTCTCCGGAATTTTGTAGAAATTCATACGTAGCCATCGTGCTTGCTTATATTTCAGCTCCTCCTGCAGAACACTTGCTCTGACTCATTGGTAGTGGTGTTGAGAAGCAAGTATGCGATGAGCAGGTATGCGATATTCGCGCACAGCGCATTGTATGAGGATATAGTTCGAGTTGAGACACCTCACCGCATCCTTTCGGACATGTGCCTGTTCTCGCTCGTAGTAAGATTGAAAGGCAGCTTGCAGTACATTCGCCCAACGCCAGGAATGCTGTGACTCGCATAGCGGCCGCACAGCCATGACAGCTTGCCACCGGGCCATGCGGCCAAGATATGCCTACGACGCGGCGGGTGGGAAGGGCTTGGACAGCAATTGCCGACAAGCTATTCTCAAGAACAGGGTGCCTGCGCTTGAAATGAACTTGCTCCTTGCCATGCCAGGCCCACGGCCGACTCCGGCGCCCAGACCTATCCGTTCGGCCGGGGCTTTGAGCGAAACGAAATCGAGTCTGACGTTAGTTTGTTCCTCGACAAGCCTTGTGGCCGAGTGGCCCGGTGGATGAGACTCGCTCTCCGACGACGACGACAGATACTGTTTTTTCGATGGACCACAAAATGGTCTTGAGCCAGGATGTTGCCCTGTTGTTAACCCCATTTTTACGTACTGGAAAGGATCCACTAGGAGGAGCCAGGAGGAGAAGTGACGCAGACTGATCGATCTGATTAGATTGATAACTTTAATGGGACCTCAAGGGCCCCCCCCTTGAAACCATGCCCCTCATTGTTGCGCTTTCGTGCCTTTCTCTATTTTCTTGGCTTTTCGATGGGGGGATGAAAATTCTGAAAGTCCCCCTCGTATTCCGAGATTTTCGGAGGTGGCACAAATCCTGCGATGCTGTACAGACTGGTTCGTGGCCAGGTGCGCATACCAAAGTAAGGCAATAAGCTAGGTAATGTACCTACACACAGACATTCGGACACTGTAGCGATGTGGCCGAATACATGTGACAGCTTGACAGGTGCCTAGGGATATTACCAAGCTAGTGACGAATATGTGATGACCGCATCGGCCATTCAACCCAGTCTAGTATTTGGCGGCACAGCCACAATCAGACAGCTGGGCGTGCAAGAGACTTCGGTTCGCCGCTTGTAGGAAATGTGAATGACTGCCTCGGGGATAGATCCTGCATTCATATCTTTAGTAGGTGGTGTCGCTTTGGTAGGCCAGAGAGGCAGTGAAAAGGAGTCCATGGGCTGACAGCAGTCGCTGGCAAGTTCTGCATTTGAACGGTTCCTGCGAAGGCAACACGAGTCGACGTCACATCGGATGTGCCCCTGGCAAGGTCGCAAGCATGTTGCATCACATTGTACCACAACTAAGGGAGGGATTGCACTAGGCGAAGGGAAGCGTTGTCGCAAAGAGAGGAATAGAATGGGGCATAGGAACGTTCCTACTAATGGAACTCCGTATATCGCAGGGGCCATATACCACAGCAGCCCTGTCCTTTCTTCTAGGGAGCATCTCGCAAGCGCTTTGTTAGGGACAAGAAACATGGAAATTGATGGGACATGGGTCTTATCGATAAGAACATTTGCCCACGCGGTTGATTTGCAGGGACCCCCATTCTTCGACCACTAAAAGCAAGTACGCGCGATTGCCACAGGAATCTGTTCCGAAGTGTTTTCTCAACAAATTGACAATGCCAGTATTAGTCCTTGAGCCTTGTTATAACAGCTGACCGTTGATCTAGCAATTTAGGTCGCATCGTCTGAAGGATGAACAAGCGGCAATTGAACTACTTCTGATAGCTCAATGCTGTGGTTCGATTCAAAGCTGAATCATAAACTTACCTGAGGTCTTTGATAGTGATAAAAGGCTTTCCCAAGCCATGATCAAGCTGCTCTGAATCAGGAAAGTTTACAGATAGTAGAGGTTAAGCTGCAACTGTCTTTGCAATACTGCTGGTCTCTGGCTATCTTTGTAGGTGTTGTAGTAGACGATTGGTCCGTTTACCGGGTGATTGAGTCGAGGCTGGAGCTTTATCACAATCTACTGAGGCACTCATCAGTTATCATGATACAGCTTGTGTCAGTACATACATACATAGTGCAAAGTCTTTTGACCTTGCAACAGTCCAACATTGAAATAGGGTTTGGTTAGAGTCTTGTCCAGCCCAAGTGCAAGACCTTTTCAAAGGTCTCTATCGATCGGTCAAATCCTAGATGAGGAACTTTTGCTCGATGGCAACCAAGTGACAATACCTAGGAACGGCGGTGTACCCAGCATTGTTGGTTGTCATCAGATGGAGCGGCCGTATCAGTGGCAGGGGACAGGGGGGCCCCTCTCTAAGAATCAAGTGCTCCAGTAGGATGCAAGCGCATGAGCAGGGGGGCAGGAAAATAAAATTGGGGAGGGACCCCTCCAAGAGCTGCAAGTGTACCTGCCAACGCCCATCGGCTCTGGCACCACACCTCAAGAGGGATAAACGCAATACCAATTTATTTACCCACTGGGCTGCTCCTGGCCTTCACAATTTCTGCCTTGCAATATCTCTCCACGCGACCGCTGCTCTCCTCAACTTCTCCTTTCTTTCTCCTCTCCTCTACGGTATACACACCAGTCTTCTGTTGCCACACACTCTGCTTCTCCATAACTTTTCAACATGGCTTCTCGTCCTCAAAACATTGGCATCAAGGCCATTGAGATCTACTTCCCCAGCCAGGTTCGTCCTTCTCCTTGTCAGCATGATACGATCATGGCCCTTCTCGCGCCAGGTGCCGATAACGGTCCCATACATCTCTGCCCTCAAGATCATATGGCCCTAAAAATCAACACCGCCCATGTCGTGTGCTTCGTCTATTCTTTGAGTGGTTGCTGACAAGCTGTCACAAAATCCAGTATGTCGAGCAGACTGAGCTTGAGAAGTTTGACGGTGTCAGCACCGGCAAATACACCATTGGTCTCGGCCAGACCAAGATGGCCTTCTGTGACGACCGCGAGGGTAAGTTTTTTTCTTCCTTTTTTCTTCTTTTTTCTGGTTTTCTTCCTCCAGAGAGCTTTTCCTACTCAGTTGGAACGATCCTAATACTGACCTCCTAAACTTTACAGACATCTACTCTTTCGCTCTGACCGCTGTTTCGAACCTTCTCAAGAAGTACGAGATCGACACCAACTCCATTGGCCGCCTCGAGGTTGGCACCGAGACACTCTTGGACAAGTCCAAGTCCGTCAAGTCCGTCTTGATGCAGCTATTTGGCGACAATACCAACATTGAGGGTGTAGATACCATCAACGCCTGCTATGGAGGTACCAACGCTTTCTTCAACTCCATCAACTGGATTGAGTCCTCAGCCTGGGACGGCCGCGACGCAATTGTCGTTGCTGGTGACATTGCCCTCTACGCCAAGGGCAACGCGCGTCCTACAGGCGGTGCTGGCTGTGTTGCGATGCTAGTTGGCCCTGATGCACCAATTGTTGCTGAGCCCGGTCTGCGTGGATCTTACATGCAGCACGCATACGACTTTTACAAGCCAGACCTCACCAGCGAGTACCCTTATGTTGATGGCCACTACTCGATCAACTGCTACACCGAAGCTCTGGACGCTGCCTACAAGGCATACTGCCAGAAGGAGAAGAAACTGCAGAACGGACATGCCAACGGCAACGGTGCGACCGATGCTCCTACCAAGACTCCTCTGGACCGCTTCGACTACATGGCTTTCCACGCCCCAACCCGCAAGCTGGTCCAGAAGTCATATGCTCGTCTGCTGTACCACGACTTCTTGGCCGATGCTGAGAGCCCTGCCTTCGCCGATGCTCCCAAGGAGATCAAGGACATGGACTACCAAAAGTCTCTGACTGACAAGGTGGTCGAGAAGACTTTCATGAACCTCACCAAGAAGAAGTTCGAGGAGCGCGTCCAGCCCGCTTGCCAGGTCGGTGCCCTGTGCGGCAACATGTACTGCGGCAGCGTCTGGGCTGGTCTTGCCAGCTTGGTCGCTCACGTCGAGCCTGCCAAGCTGGAGGGCAAGAGGGTTGGCCTCTTCAGCTACGGCTCTGGTCTAGCTGCCAGCTTCTGCTCGTTCCAAGTGGTGGGCAGCACTGAGAAAATCTCCAAGACTCTCGACATCCCTGCTCGTCTTGCCGCCAGGAGGGAGGTCGCTCCTGAGACCTTCGATGCTGTACGTCTCTCATTCCTACCATCATTCACGCCCCTAATACTAACCATTTTCCAGATGTGTGATTTGCGCAAGAAGGCCCATCTGCAGAAGAATTTCAAGCCTGTGGGCGATGCCTCGACCATCATCCCTGGCACCTACTACCTGGAGGAGGTTGACGACATGTTCAAGCGAACCTACTCCATCAAAGCATGAAAGCATTTGAATGGCAAAGAGAAAAAACAAAAAAGAAGAAAAAAAGACAGGAAGGGGAGTCTGCCGCATAGGATAGAGGCGTCCTGACTTGATGTGTTTCATGACTTTGAGCGGGAAGGGCTGGTGCATAGAAGTTTCGATGATTACTTGGATGAATGTCGAGCATTGCGCATCGATATGCAGGAAATAAACCTGCTTAATAATGATCATGGGTGGCCATATGACAGACACATGGCCAGCATGTATATATCACTTAGATGCTTGCTGCACGTCAGTAGCAGCAGCAGTAGCAGCTTCACTAGAGTATAGACCCTCTAAGGGAGTACGAAGCTAATCGAGCAGTTGACCAATCGCGACCACGCAATTGTGCACCTGTGACCTGACGCCTGATACTGGAGCTTCATGACATGGTTAATTACGGCACTTCCCAAAGGGGTGTCAAGTGTCTATCCATCCACTAGTTGTAGATTTGGTATCCACAATCGTCGCTGCTCTTGTATGAGAAGATCGACGCTGTGAAACTGTAGCATAGGCTGTGGGGTGCCTTGAACACAGTAAAATAACTATTTGATGTTATAAAAATATGATCGATGGGCATTCTTACCCATTGAAGTAGTCACCGCGTGTGTGGGACCAGGCGAGCGCCAATCATTCCCGAATAATAGTCATTCCCAAGCGTACTCGGACTACCTGATCTGTTTTCGTTGATCCTTGCATTCCATAATTGCTAGAAGCACAGCGTAGACCGTGGGAATTTCCGCGCTGAAAAGTTATGGGGAGACGTGAGCCTCCAAAGTCCTTCTACTTATCGTCAGACATGCCTTTAGTTTTATCCTCCAGAAGGGAATGCGAATGGATTCATGCTACTTCGACCCAGACATGGACGGAATGTGTCAGGGAAATATTCGCCTTTATGTGTGCCTCTGCCATGCACCAGGTCCACTGATATTTCCTGCCTGTGAAGGCTAATTTCGTGAGCTGAGTGTGCGGGAATAGCTGTATAGACCGATCAGGCGCTCTCAGTGTTCACTACCTAGTCCTGCACTCAATACCTACCTTGTTGGGAAGACGCAAACTTCCTCAAGCTGTCCATCACCATTTCATAGTCTCGCTGACTTATATTATGGCTTGCCCATGGATGTGGGCCCGGAGGGAAATCTCGGTCAGACAAGAAAAGCTAGACAGGCCAAGGACCGTTGCGAGATACTGATATTTGAAGCTGCCCTGTAGAAGAGGCCATTTCGTTGACGATACGGTTCTCAAAAAATAGTCGTTCCCCTTTGGATTGGGCATCTTTACTTCAGAGGCGTCAACCTCTTATTTGCTTCTACCAACACACGTGTTACCAAAATACGCAAGTGCCAATGTGTCTTGTGTACTAGAAACCACTGATTACAATGTTACAGCTCTTGGACACTATCTCTAGATGATAGTATCAAATCAAATTTCAGATTAGCTGCACAATTCGTCAGAACTCTTGATACAGTAGCTGCAAAGTCTTCTCGTGAGAAGAAGCTTCGTCTGAGTCGAAGCATCTGAATCGTGGTTCGGGAAGATCGGACTAAGTTACAATGGAACGTGAACCTTGATAGGCCATTTCGACTGGGTAGCACTGATAGCATTTAGAGTTTGATGTGATCAGGGTCTCGAGTCGATATCGATGGGGCATTGATCATCTACTCAAGAGCTAATGAATGGACATCGACACCTAGTAAGGTCCCAGACCTTTCGTAAGGTCGACAATTCTTAAGCCCAACGTCCCTTTCGTCGTAGAGTCGCTCTGAATTTACCGAAAGTAATTGTCGATAGCCACTTCGACGTTCAGTCCCGGGGTCTCAGAGGGTACATAGGCAGAGCACGGGTACTTGGTCTGGAGGTACGAAAACACAAGGCTGTTCTCTCGTTGTACTACTTACTGTACGTAGAGATCAAAGTGAGTGTTCCAGCACGAAAGCTTCCAACGGCTGCGTCTTACGAAAACATAAGAAAGCCTCGGGGCACCTTTGGGTAGTGGTCGGATATCGAGGCCCGGGGGGTTGTGGCTGCATGCGAGCGGCTCAGAGAGCATATGAAGTGTATGAGCGGATACGCGATGTAGATCTCTTGGCAAACGAGTGCAATGCCGTCGCTCGACCCGGAACCTGAGAAAGCCATCTTTCGTCCCAGATCTCGGGAACGAGGCTTAAAAGGCAAAAGCTGTCGAAGCTTAGTGCTTTCTAGACCCTTTTGCAGTTTCAGTCGTGGTGTTTGCATCAGACCTGGTTGGTAACGCTGAATTATGGTAGGAGGGAGGTCAAAAAGGTACCTCGGCTTGACTGACTAGGATCAGGGGCTCATGTATCGCAGCTAGATCTTCTATGTAACATTTTCATCTGTATTGAAGCAGTGAGGCTGTTAGTGCAGAATGTTTCGAGAAGATCTTTCGACGTCCCAGCTGGAAATCATAAGAGGCTAATCCCAAAGCGGCGATAATTGCGATTGAAGAGGTCTCTTTTTCCCCCGGTCCTCTTGAACCTTTAATTTTTTTTCAGGCGCGGTTGCTTTTAGACCTTGATCCCTTCCATTCAAGATGCTCCTAACGCAGACACAAGGATCTGAAATACATCCTTCCAATCGTTGGCAGAGCCTGGAGGTCCAGATTGGTCTCATCTCTTTCGAGAATAGCTTGCGAGTGAGCCGAGCGTCAAGTGTCAAGTTTCACCTGAACTTTCATCCGCAACAACGCTGTCTCTTGTGCCGCGCCATGCTCTTCCGTCGTCAAGGCCAAATACCAGCTGGCGCCAAACTATTTACTGCCTGGCTTGTAGAGGGGGGGGGCGGTGTGTGTTCATTGAGATTGCCTCCTCATTGTCTGATTGCTTGTACGAAGGCCAACGACTTGCAGAGGTGATCATACTAGTCGGAAACCTCTGCGACTCGACTAATGGGCCGTTACACGAGCCATCTCGGCAACTTCCGCACACTCATTATTCGCCGGACACGGCTTGACGGGCTACAAAATTATTACCGCAATAGGATCGCGTGTTCCTGTGATGCACATGTCCAAGGTAGACCGAGGCACACGCGAGAGCACGGAGTCCTTTGCATTGCCATCTTAGACCGCCACGCTGCAGGACATACATGCGAAAGGGAGCCGTGGTTTTATGGACCATAAGACACTCGGGCGCATATTTTTTTTCTTTCTTAACCTCTTGTAGCATGTCAGCCACAAACGCACTTGTCACTTACCCGCAATGAGCATTGATGATCGTCAGCTGCTGCATGGCGGATCGTGGAGAATACTGTTGCCAACAGGGGGGATCCCATCCTCGAGCTCACGACTACTTTAGGACTTTGACTGTAACGGTATCATAAGAGGAAGCCTCTCGCAACTCTTATATTCATTGACTGCCATCTCAACCGACAAGCTAATACCCTCCTGGTAAATTTGCTGGAGCACGCGACGAATCATCAAAAGCCAGGTAGTGCCTGCTAGCGCAAGCTGTCACTCATCCCTCCTCGGTTTGGTTTCTGGGTACTTTTCTGAATTGGCTTAATACCAGGTGGCCGCCACACTTCTCCTTCAACTTTCCTCCTGCTGTCTTCCATTCTTCCGTTCGACGTTGTTTACTGTGGGAAATCTTTTAATTCAGTCGTCATGGATTCCACCAATCCCAAAATGCTCCTGCAGTTGGTCAGTAGACTGCCTCTGATTGCCAGAGTGGCGTTGCTACATTTACTTCACATGTCACCACCGTCCAAGTATGTCGACCTGCGGTCCGAGTTGATGGTGGCAGTAATACGCTCTTTTATAGACGCGCCAAAGCCCATGAGCATCACTCATACGCAAAAGATACTGAATCGTGACCCTGGCATCAAAGGACGTATATGGGTAGCCAAGTACACATCTCCAACACCGCCAGACACCAGCATCCGTGATGTCATCATCAGGACCGTCGAGTCGATGCGAACACCCACCGCCGATGGCAGTCCGCCGGCGCCACTGAAAGACATCAAGTGGCCGGACGCCGTTCCCGTCGAAGCGGAATGGACGGGATACCGGAAGAGTGCGACAAGCTCATCGACGCTGCCACCTATTCTGGAGCTGGAGAAGTATGCCGAGCTGATGAGGGAGGTGACGAGCCCGGCCACGGTTCTCTACTTTCATGGCGGCGCATACTATCTGATGGATCCAGCGTCACATCGACCGACAACCAAAAAGATTGCCAAGTTGACGGGCGGCCGGTGCTACTCGGTGCGCTACAGACTCGCACCGCAGAACCCGTTCCCTGCTGCGCTCATCGATGCGCTGCAGTCGTACCTCACCTTGCTGCACCCGCCTAAAGGCGCTTTCCACGAGCCCGTCAAGCCAGAGAATATAGTATTCGCAGGTGACAGGTACGTCCTCTATCCGTGAAAAAAAAAAAAAAAAACTTACATAATTTTGACTTGTTCCTACAATGAAACAGCGCCGGAGGCAACCTCTCTATGGCCCTCACCCAGCTCCTCCTCGAATTTCAACGCACAGACACCAGAGTCCATTGGTATGGAGAAGAAATCGCGGTCCCCCTGCCAGCGGGGGTCGCACTCAGCTCTCCCTGGATGGATATGACACACTCATCCCCGTCTTGCAAGACAAACGCACCCTTCGACTACCTTCCTATGCTACAGGGCATTGAGAAGATCCCACGGCCGTCCTGTGCCGCATGGCCAGCTTCTCCGCCCAGGAAGATGCTCTACTGCGCAGACGCACTCATCACGCACCCCCTCGTCACCCTGCTCACGGCGCGCAACTGGAAGGGCTGCCCTCCCGTGTACATGTCAACGGGCTGGGAATTGCTCGCGGATGAGGACAAGTACATGGCGGCAAACCTGCACGCGCAAGGCGTACCCATCATATGGGAGGAGTTCGAGGGAATGCCGCACTGTTTTGCCATGATCCTCACCGATAATCCAATGTCGAAGAGATGCTTCGACGCGTGGACGGGCTTCATCGCCACGGTCGCGGTGCAAGGGCCTGGAAGTATTCAGAGTGCTTTCACCACAGTCAAAGCCAAGACGTTGAAGGAGGAGAGCAGGGATCCGGCGAAGGTGGCGCCGTATACCGAGGAGGAGCTGTGGGAGCGGCTCAGGGCGTTGGCAAACGGGACAAACACGCCAAAGGCGGCTGGGGACGTGCCTGCGAAGTTGTAATGAGGTCTCGGATAGATGATAATTGCAGCATTACCGGGGGCGTGGTTTGCAAAATTTGGTTCTGGTAGCCTAGGTCTTTCTTCTGTTGCATGCTCAAAGATGGTATGCTTGTTGGGGCCATGGCCTTTTGAGTGGCATGTCTTCTTTTTATATACCCCCAGCGGTCAGTTCATTATTATCATTGTACATATGGGCTTGTATAACGGCTACACAATTGTCTCAGCATTGTTCTTCAGCGAAGAAGTATAATTTTTTAGCAGACATGATAAAGCCGCCGATAATCCTAGAAATCGGGTAGGTGATCGTCCCACAAGCAACAGGGCTATCCCGCATACCGGTATAACGAATCACCATTCGCAACGCATTCCCTTTTCAGACCGCTGTCTTTTCTTCCCCAGAAAATGCAAAGTCGCTTCGAGGAAAAAGCAATGATAAACAAGCCAGGAGCCGACTGCTCGGGTCCGGAGGTATTTCCCGAGGCCATGATATTCGGGCGCCATGTGGGGTGGGTCTCAAGTCGGAGACTTTACGCTCCCGAATTCGGGTGCGGCTCACCCTTGTGAAGACCTCGCCTTATCCCATCACGACCAATTTCGAAAAGGTCTGAGGGGTTCGTGCCATCTTAGCGACAAATCCACTTATACCAGACTGTCAAACGGTGACAGACAAGGAAAGAGCACGGGGTGAAGGTCACTTCCGGTGACTTGGACAAAAATTTAGATCAGAAGCAGCCCACACACAAACCATCAACGTGACCACGCGATGGACAAGCACCGCACCCTCGTCTCGTCCATCGCCTCCACCGTGCGGTCCTTTTACGCAGCAAAGGAACCCTACCGGATCTTCCATGGCTCCACAAACTCTACGCGGCCCAGCCTTGCCAATAACCGCGTAGTCGACATCTCGGCCCTGCGCAATGTGCTCTCCGTAGACACGGCGCGCAAAACCGCGCTAGTCGAGCCTAATGTCCCCATGGACGCGCTCGTCTCGCACACCTTACGGCATGGGCTCGTGCCCCCGGTTGTGATGGAGTTCCCCGGTATCACAGCTGGCGGTGGGTTCGCTGGCAGCGCGGGCGAGAGCAGCAGTTTCCGGCACGGATGGTTCGACGACACGGTGCAGTCGGTGGAGATGGTGCTACCAGACGGCGAGGTTGTCACCGCGCACAATCCAGCCCTTCATCCGTCGTCTCCGGAAAGCGCCAAATACGCAGACCTATACCGCGGCGCAGCGGGCGCGGTCGGCACGCTCGGCGTGACGACAATGCTGGAGCTGAATCTCGTCCAAGCCAAAAAATTCGTGCGCACACAGTACCAGCGCACCAGTAGCGTGGCTGAGGCCATCCGTCTGGTCAAGGAAGCGACGGCCGACGAGAAGAATGACTATGTGGATGGGATCCTTTATAGCAAGGACCACGGCGTGGTCATCACGGGACAAATGACGGACGAGAAGCCCAGCGCGGCGCCTGTGCAAACGTTTTCTCGCGCGCGCGATCCGTGGTTCTACCTACACGTGGAGTCACGAACACGGTCGCACGACATCGCGGAGGATTACGTGCCGCTGGCCGAGTACTTGTTCCGGTACGACCGCGCGGGATTCTGGGTTGCGCGGGCCGGGTGGAGATACTTCAAGCTCGTGCCATTCAATGCGGCCACGCGGTGGTTCTTGGACGACTTCATTCATACGCGAATGCTCTATCGCGCGCTCCATGGAAGTGGGGAGAGCGCCCGATTTATTGTGCAGGATGTTGCGATGCCGTTTACTACGACGGAGAAATTGGTGGACTACACGGCACAGGAGCTGGGAATTTGGCCGCTATGGCTGTGTCCACTCAAGAGAAGGGCGCCGCCGACGTTCCACCCGTACACGACGACGCCTGGGTTGATGGAGGGGGCCAAGGAGGATGAGATGATGCTGAATGTGGGTGTGTGGGGCTGGGGACCGGCGAAGCATGAGGAATTCGTCAAGGCGAATCGTGCGCTGGAGGCCAAGGTCAGAGAGCTTGGGGGCATGAAATGGCTGTATGCACATACGTATTACGATGAGCCCGAGTTTTGGGACGTATACGGCGGACGGGAGTGGTATGATGGGCTGCGGAAGAAGTACAAGGCTGATGAGGCTGGATTGCCGAGCGTGTACGACAAGGTCAAGGTCGACCTGGACAAGGTCAAGGCGCAGAGGAGTGGGTTGAAGGGAGTGAGACCATTTGGGGGCATTTATGGTATTTGGAAGAGTATTAGAAGTAAGGATTACTTGCTGCATCGGAATGCGGAGTGGAAGTGGAAGGGAGAGTGAAAGGCAGGCTGTGGGACGTAGAGAGATCTCCCCCGTGTCGTCGGGCATGCATTCCAGGATTGTATCAATATTGTAGCATACTAGAAGGCTATGGGTATAGATGGAGTTGGACAAGAAAGTAGAACAGGGCTGTCCATCAAGTGTGATCATGCCTAAACCTCGATTGTATCATGAGTAAGTAGCCCAATGAGCGATAGCTCGTGACAATTTACAAAGTCTAGGTACATTCAGCTATTTTGGCTCGTTGAGTCTTCTGATAATTGAACACTCCCCCCCTAGCTTTCAATTTACGCCTTATTCCAAGTCTTTCTTTTCACGCGAGAAGATCATAGTAGGTCACAGTAGTCTAGGAACCGAATACGCCCAGGCTGGAACTATCACAAGCCGGTCCAAAGATGAGGAGGAAATTGAAAATCTAAAAATTCAGCTTTTGTATGTTGTATGATACACGCAACGCAGGTAGACAGAACCTGCCACGCAAGAAGACACCCCATCCCCAAGAATTATCCGGTCCGCGAGACAGGCTTCTTCTCTGGAAATGGGCTTCCTTGAAACTCCGTCATTCACCATACTGTCTACCGGGAATACGTTGAATTGCCGTGTTGTGTCCCAGAAGTAGGTAGGATGCAAACAGCCGCCCTTCATCTGCAGAGATCCCGCATTTGTTGAGTATAGCAGTATTCTTTTTTGTTCTATGAAGAGTTTCGCTCCCAAGTTCACGCCAATACAATGTAACGACACGAGGCTGCCTTTCTTCATCTGTTGCCGGTCTGCATGGAGGTCGAGAATGACTGTGGCCTTTTTCGTGAACTTGAGGTGGTGAGGCGTTTATTTGAGGACAGACCAGAGCTTGGGCGCGGCGCATTGGGTTGCGCAGTGGGCGAGGTGGAAGACTGTGGTCTATGTCAGCTTTCGCACTGTCCATTTCTTCATTTTCGTCAACACGAGAAACACCGATCTCCAACTTACACTCCTCGACGCAGTCCTCCTTGGCACCACCTTCACTCTCCTGAGCAGTGACGCGCTCGACGCACTCATCGTAGTGGTGCTTGGCGGGATGGCACTGCTTAGACTCCTTGCACTCTAGTGATTGAAATTCAGGTCAGCTTATATCTATTGCGCGAGGGGAGAGGCAGCTCGAGTGCTGTTGCCGATGCCTGAACTCTTCTGCAAGTTGCTTTTGAATACATATGTCGAGGGCTGGGAAACTCGACATGTTCGCATCCAACAATCGAAAAAGCTGCGGCGGGCTGTCCGGGGAAGCGGGGGTATCGGGGGGACCGGAAAAGTGACTGACGCTCTTCGAGCTCCTCCTTCGGATCCTTTGGCTCGTCATCGTCCTCCTCCTCCTCCTCCTCCTCTTCCTCCTCGGGCTCGTCCTCGGCAGATTCGTCCTTGTCCTCGGATTCGTCCTTGTCCTCCGACTCCTCCTTCGCGGAAGAGTCGTCCTCGCCCTCCTTGCTGCTCTCCTCGGACTGTAAATCACAAAGTGCCGCACGTCAGCTGTCGATTCATCCCTAAGTCGCGCACATTGCCCCATCTCATCTGTCACAAGAGGTTTCGCTGATGGGGTCGCACGGGATCCCTCAGATCAAGGGTTATGACCAGAATAATATCCAGGGACTCTACGAACCTTAGACTCCTCGGCCTTGTCCTCGGCGGGCGGGGCCTCAGCGTCGGCGACGCTCCATGGCGTCGCAGCGTCGACCAGGTCTGTGATGGTGTCCCAGAAACCCATTGCGATGTGTAATCAACCGGCGATGGCTTAGCTGGCTGGTGTACGGGTTGGCGATAGCTCGCGTGTGGTTGCTGTTGTAAAGGGTGTGGAGTGATGAGGTCGTTGACTTGACAAACTCACGGAAGATCGGGTCGAAAGTCAAGCTCGTCGACAAAAAACCGGGTAGCTAATTGAGGCAGTCTCATTGGCTGGTCAGTGACCCTAACCCTGATTTTCGCTTAGATAAGCAGGTATCCCAGACACAACGTTGGGGCTCAAGTTGAGGATGACGATCTGCTTCTTCATGATCAGACTGACCTGACTCGCAGCGCGGTCAGTAGTGTCATATATCTAGCCCTACGTGCTACTCCTGTCGCATCCGTCTGAATATACAAGTGAGATACAGTTTAACCTTCGAGGGGATTGATTATAGATCTGCCCCTGAGCATGGCAAGCCATGCGTGTTATCTCGACAGTTGAAGTCTTACTTAGGTACACACGATCGGAACGAATAGACTTGCAAGTGAAAGATAGGCTGCACAAGTTCTATAAATTAAGAGCTTAAACAGGAGACTGTTCAACTGATCCGGACGTTCTCTTGTCTCTCACATCTCGATCCAGATACCCGGCTCTAACTTCTAGCTGTGTCATCTCACTCATGTTCCTCATGAGTGCCGGCCTCGTCAACGTCGACAACGGGACCAATCCCACACTCCCTTCCGCCACGCTGGTCTTGCGAGTATCCACTACGTCTCCAGCATCAAAATTGCTGGGAAGCCGCGTCAGGACCCAGCCGTCGTCATTCTTGTTGCTCTTGTCATTTTTAGGCACTTTTGCTTCGACCAAGATATTGGCCTGGGAGTGCGAAGACGGGGTCGTAGACTTCTTTGTGTTGGTCGTGCTCTCCGAGTTGTGACGCGAATCTATGCCGTGGCCTGGTCGCTGAGCCGGGTGTGCAACTGAGCCCGAAGCTGCATAACGGTGTAGTTCGTGGCCTGGCGCCGGGGATGAGGCTTTAACGATCTTGACGATAAGATTGGCCATGTTCATCTCGATCTTCAGCTTGATGAGGTACATGAGCGGGTGGAACTGGACGTAGCTGTGGGACGGAAGGATCATGGTCAGTGGCGAGGGACTTATTGCAGAAGGGAAAATCACGGGCTCGTACATGAACGTCGACTGATCTGGCAGCGACATGACCCCTATGAGAATAATCTACTCAAGTGTCAGTGACAAATTGGAAATTATAAAGAAGACAATATGCTGGAAGTTGAACTTACATCAAGCGAAATCGAGACGAATATCATGGAAACGTTGAACCAATACAGATTCCAGTATTTCTTCAGCCCATGGCCAATCAGTTCAGATCGGACAACGTAGATGAAATACAAATTTAATCCCAGATCGATTAGAAGAAATATGCCCTTTTCCACACGATCCCATATATCGTTCAGATGGATCCACTGCGAGCTGATCTGGAGACGGGCTGGCATCCATATGACGAATACACTGATGTTGATAGCGCCAACCAACAGTGTGACAAGCCATTTCAAGTTCCTTACTCGTCTTGGGTCACACATGATCAGTGCTATGCGGTTGATGATAATATGCATAATACATTGTATCTGAGAGATAATCAGCTAGGTGATCCCAGAGAGGTGCGGGTGAGCGAAATGGGTGCGGACCTGCAATACCCAAAGGCACACTGTTTTGGAAGATACTTCTCAGTATATGATCATAGTGGTCGGAAATCGCCATAGGAAGCCTGGAAACCTACGAATGCTGAAAAACAACCAGAAACTAGAAATGAGAGTCAGCCATGTTTACTTTGTACAGAATGGGAAAGCCGTGAAATTATGCAGAAAGGAACATACGGACCTTGGTGGTATTACTTCACGGATGAATAAGAAACTAATAACGGAAATAATCACACTCGAAATCCATTCTACAGAGATCATGACAATATACGGATGTGTAACAAGTCTTTTGGAACGACGCCATGTTCGGTGCGCCTGGTCAATGATGGTGACGGCGGTAACAGCAGCCAATGCTGTCGAAAAACCAAGCATAAAAGTGACCAAGGAAAGAGATAGCTCCGATGGTGGTTCTATCGTGTACCACGGCGGAATTAGAAGCCCACCCATGTTGCTTGGGGTGGGTGCAAGATAACTAAACCGACACAATCATAGTACACATAAGGAGAGGCTCACTAGAGAACGACGTTGTTGCTTGGACAAACTCTCAGGAAAGCCAACAGCGGGCAATATGGTGACGCCCGCGTTTATTAACTACCCAGATGGGATCGGTCAAGAGGGTGGGCGGTGACATTAGAATCAAGGTTTCGGTAAGAACCCTTGCAACAACTGGAAAAGTGTACCAGGAAGCCGATCACCGCAAGACGGGAAGCCATCCGGCAGCCCTCGGCACACACCTCTTTTTTTTTTTTTTGGTGTGTGGAGGCGAAAATGAACAGACTCTTGTGGTCAGACGGATGTGTAGCGCACTTCAAACCCTTTTAGTCTTTTGTGAGGGATGTATCGAGTTGTTCTTCTGCGTTTGGCACGACACGCGGTTGTGTGTGTCGACACGCGGCTGTGTAGCATTTACAAAGTGGCAATGGGCCAAGAGCTCCCAAGAAACATATGCTCTACTTAGTAATTGGAAATTTCATTATCCGGAAAAGATTGACCTGGCTGCCTGGGTAGTTTGGTGAAGAGACTCCAACAAACAATGCTAGGGTTCCGTTTTGACACCGAACGGAAAGGCATGACCTTGATGCAAGTCATGTCTGCGGAAAGGGAGCTTGGTGGTCCCAAACCTTAAGAAGAAAATCTGAACCTGATGAGCTGCAAGATGTCGTCAGCGAGCCCTACCGAGCGCTGATCAAAATTGAATAGACGATGTTGTCTTCGATGGGATATCGAGTCATTGTCTCATCTCAATAACATGGAAAAGAGAGAAGATGATGTATGCCAACAGCTCCTGAAGCAGAATGAGGTCACAGATGTGCATTCACGGCAGTGTCCTGTTCCATTCCCAGACGGTCGTGAGCGGCGACGTTGAAATAAGGTTTGGTTTCCGCACATAGAGTCTCTTGCCAAAAAAAGGAAACAAAACTCCGCAGTTGGGACTCTCAGGAGCATGAACCGCTATTTCAAGTCCCCGTCCGTGTCCATGTGAAACGAAAATAGGGCCCCGGATCTGAGGAGGCACCATCGGAAGCCTAAATCACCTGGATCAGCCTGATTCTAACGCCACTTGCCTGCTTGAGAGGATTTGGTGCCGGTGAGTAACATGGAAGATTGAAACTCTATTTAGCGTATGACGTGGGTGACAGTGACAAATTATGTTCGTCGCCTGGCCGTGATAGCCGCCCATCTGATGCCGGCAATGCCTTTGCGCGTCTGTACAAAGATCGTCCCAGAGGCATGCCGAGTTGAAAAAGTCTGTGGGTGGCAAGTTGTCCCAAGAATGATGGCCGCAGCCGACTTGAAAAGGCGAATCACGCCCCCAGGGGCTTTGGCTTGGCTCGGCTTCGTTGGCACGGGCCGCATTGTCAAACTGCCCTCGAAGTCTGCCGTGAACGTTGGTTGATTGTGGCAATGCTATCAGGAGATGGCCCCAAGAACATGCCGAAGTGTAGAGGCGAGAGTTTCCTTTTTTTTTTTTGGCGAAATCTTATCTGAGTGATACCCCTGCATTTCGGCTACGTATATATGTTAGAGTTTGACAGGCTTGGCTCCGTCAATGACGACGACCTGGGACAATATAGAGCCAACGAAGGCAGGTATGCAAATTTCGGTGCAGGCTAGATTCATACCTTTGAACATGGACTGCTCTCCTTCGTTGCTACACACACTGAGATACAGATGAAAGGAGCCTATTTCTGCACAATCTCTTAACCTCTGCCCGAGCTCATCCAGAGCGAGTGGGCATGTAAAGCAGGTTACGATTACGTTAAGTCATTTCATCGAGGCAAATAGACCAAGCGAGACCATACCGCCACTTAGTATTGAAAGTCTTGAAAGCTTAAAAGTCATGTGTGAATGAGCGTCTGCCGTGCAGTGTGGGTATCGATGCTTGTTCTTGATGCTCCATCCATAATGGCTGCTTTCCAGAGGGAGATATATACGGAAATGCGACGTCACTAGACGAACTATCTTGGGACCCAGTGTGAGAGACATACTGGTGTGCAACCCACAGGATGCCGCTGCTCACTGATCTCGGAGAGCCTCCTGTTGCTCCCGCTCATCGAATTGCTGCTCCACAGCCTGTGCCTGGGCCTCGTCGTACCCCGGTGGTGGCCCATCAGGCGTTGGTTGAGGCTGGCAGTCCGCTGTCTCGGTATGTGGCGGCTGTACCGGTGCGGATTGTGTTGACACAGTCGCACCGGCTGCTGGGGGACTGTACGCGGGCAGGTCATCATCGTGTACTGTGACACGTGCCCCTGTCTCTCTCGTAACGTCCCGAGCATGTAAAAGCCGCTCGTACATGACACTGTATTTGCTGTGAAACGCATCCATGCCACCATCGTTGAAGATCAGAAGGGCTTCGACGCGAGGGATGTCAGCTGGTATGCCTCCTCCTGGCCTCGGCCGTGCTTCTGCCTTCCAGCGCCAGGCACCAAAGCCCAGCCAGCCTCCTCCTGACCTCGGCTGAGGGTCATAGGTGTCCAGCATGAAGGCGGAGAAGGATTGGAAGGTGGGGGTGGGTTTCGTGGCAAGGTATATTATCTGCTCGAGTCAGAACAAGGTAGAAAGCTGTCAGGCCTTCGCAGCGATGCAAGACTTCTCTGGGATTGTGGCTCACCCTTTGGGTCGTCACGTAGGCAACTCCATCATCGCACTTGACGGAGAACTTGGCGTTTGGTGTTCGCAGGCCCTCAGGGACCTTCAACTCTAAGCTCACGCGGCCCGGCGATTTTAGCAATACGCTCTCGCCTTCAAGTGGTTCGATATCGCCATTCTGCTTCAACATCACCCAGCTGCGTCCATTGTCAGCTTCATCTGGACATGAGCTCCGGCGTGGTCTTGAGGTGGAGGAGGAGGAGGAGGCGGTGGCGGCGGTGGTGTTGCGTCTGAGATTCTTCGAGGCAACGATTGGTGAGGCAATGGTAGCCAAGGATATGGAGGGGCCCGGATAGAACTCCATTAGGTGCGGCAAGGACAGGCAAAAGGCAGTGGCCTCACGGAAATGTAGCAACGCCGGAATTTGGAAGGATTAAAGAGATCATGGCATTGGGGGTGGAGCGCAGCGGTGCAGAAATAGAAGAGGTGGGGTAGCATATGCGGGTGAATGGATAGCCGGAGATAGGTGGAAACGGAGGAGGGAGATGGACTGACTTTAACGACATTGTGTAAGGAGATGTGTGGTCGGCAGCTTTAACAACTGGTCGAAAGGACGTGGAATTTGGATGCGACTCGACCTAATTTGGAGCCAAGACGGCGGGGTTCTGGTTTGCGCCTGCAAGAGTGGGAGCAGAGTGGATCTTGCTGCAAAACAGGTGCAGTAGTAGTTCGTTGCTGAGGCTTCCAGAAGGGCCACGAGGTAGAGCAAGAAGGGGTTCAACCAAGGTACTATTGATGGTGGCTGTTGGTGAGGCGTGAAGTTGGTGAGGTATTGCATATGCAGCTGGTATAAGACGTGAGCCGGCACAAGGCTACTACTCAGTCACGCTTCCAGATTGGACAGGTCAGCCGCGTAGAGTGGTTCCTCGGACGAACAGTCGGATGTTGCTAAAGACCACGACGAAGCCGCATATGCAGTGTTCGTGGTAGCTTCCAAGGTGGCAAGGATCGAGGATGTTGGAAGAGGGTCTTGGTAGCTGCGATAATGCTGCCGTCGCCCAAAGCAGTTGAGAGTAGCTGTCTTTGACTCACAGCGAACGAGTGAGTTCTGCTGCGAATGCAAGATCTCGGAAATGGGTATACACTGCACGGAATATCAGATAAGCACTCGATGTCTGCCAATGTTTCTTTTCTTTCGGCGGGGCGGAGGCAGGAATGATACTGTAAAACAGCAAGTGACGAGGTTGAGCCCCCGGGGAGGCGGAGGATTGGGAGGAACAGTGGGGCCCCACCCCATCTAGCGTGGGGGACTGGGCCCGATGTGACTACCATGACTCAGCAGCTTCAACCTCACTTTTGACGCTGCACATTCCACGTCGTCGACGAGACTCGAGTGTAGGATGGTTTACAGCCCGCTTTCCCATCTCCAGATTGACTTGCTGATAATCACTCTGCAATCAATTACACATCATCTTCACACTGCGGGACTTCGGCAACCCGAGAACATTGCTTGCTGCTAATCTGCCGGTATCTGTCCTCGGCGCAACACCGATGCCTCATTGCTTCTTGTCGGGCAGAAACACGCTGGCTCGCTTCACCGTATGGACCCGCGCGGCATGACCCAAGACTCCTGACAATCAATCGGCAATTTTTACGCAGCACGGTCCCTTTTCCTCAAAGTCGCATAGTCTTGTGACTTGGCGAGCCGACGACTCCCCGTTGCAACAACAGCCCTTGATGAACCAGCGTGGTCTCAGTCTCAAGCCGCCCATATACATGAAACAAGCAATAATTGTGGTGCTGGCAGACGATCCAGAATTGAGGTTGATTAAACGGCTATTTGCCCGACTTTTACCACGCTGAGAATGTGTTTATTCCTAAGAAGCACAAAGCGCGCACCCCGTATCTTGATGACAGTCCTCGAGGTTTATTCATTTGCTGCCGAGGCCCACAGGGATAGCTTTTCGTCCGAATATGCAAATTCAACCCTAATCGAACAGACACCCAAAGCGGGATGAGCTACCTACGAAGGTAGGTATAGAGGAAGAAGTACCGGAAAATGGACGGACCATAAAACCCAAGAAGATGCCCACGATGATTACCACAGATCAACCCTGTCTTGTACACATGCTACAGCCCCATCTATTCAATATATTCCGCACAAATCAGTTCACCACCCAGATCCATCACATCAGCAATGGTCACGTTGGGCAAGATGTCTACCATCCACAGCGTGTGGTTGAGGGTGGTAATGTTGGAGTGATCGTTGGCGTACGGAAGCAGTGTGTCTGGGAATAGGAATTCGTTCGAGAGCAAATAGCTCAAGATCGGGACGTTCTCAATCTGGCCAATGTCGTATGTCCGGTTTTCTGGGCTGGCTTGCTGCCAATTCCACCAGAGGCGGTCCAAATTGGTATGATGGAGGAAGAACAGCGGGTCCGCCGGGCTGGCGCTCTGTCGCATGAAGCGTTAGCGATTTGAACCAAAAGCAAAAGGGCTGAAGGATTTCTGCGCTGTCCACACGACGATGTAACACGTACCACATCCAGCATCACACCTCCTACGCCAGCGTGTCCAGCTGTATGAGGACTGGACCGGAAACATTCATCCGCCGCGGTGAAGTTCTCTGTGGCCATACACGCATCGACGTATGTGGAGTTGGCTCCCTGGAAGCCAGTATCGCTGAAGTTTCGGGAGAGACAGTAGTCGTACTGCTCAATGACGCCCCATTCTTCATGCAGGTGCAGAGTGACATTGACAAAAGGGCCGTCAGTGACGCAATCCCCACCCTCGCCTCCGAAACCAGTGTCCGGATCAAAGACAATGGATTCGGATACGTTGGTGCTTCTGTCTGCATCCAACAACTCGTTCCAGTAGGGCTGATAGCCCGTATAGTTGCACTCATTTCGGAGAATATACTCATGGGTGTACATGAAGTAACGATGCCATGGAAGAAAGGCGCCCTGGAACGTATACCGTTAACCTGAGCCTTCCGTACGTCCATCTGCAATTCTCAGCTACTCACCACACGATGCATGAAGTTGGACTGGACCAGGTGAGCATAGGTAAGTTCATCCCAACGGTTCTGCGCAACCTCGATGCCGGACTTTGCCGGGGAATTCATCACACAAAGCTCGGCATCAATATACTCCTTTTTCTCAGCATCTGTGAGATTGTGCCTGGTAGAAAGTGAGAAGATGTCCTCTTCCATCTCAAGGTTCGATACGTGCGCAGGACATACCAAGCTTTCCGCTGAGCTTTGTTTGTACAGCTGGAAGTGATGTTGGCATCGGCTCGACGGCTTGGAGGAGCGGGAGATGCCGCACAGAGCTGTAGCGAGGCAATGAGCGCGGCAACAACCAAGGTGATTCTGGCCATGGTGAAGAAGTCCGGTCTAGAAACTGAAATGAGTGTCTTCGGGATATCCAATGATTGAGTAAATTTCCAAAGCGGCTCTAAGAAGGCCCGCGACAGCGCAAGATGCAAAGAGAGACTACAAGAAACCACACAAACGAGAGACAGTAGTTGACGGGAAAGCTGTTGGACCAGGGACTTGTATAATGTTGAGGTGGACATCTTGTCCCTTTTATCTTGAAGGCGTTCAGCACACGACTAAGTGCTCTCAGATTACAGGGAAAATTGACAGGGCTGATACTGTAGACACATCTATGCATACTGCTCCCTATCAGTCAGTATGTTTCGTTCTGCTCCACCAGCAAAGTGACTGCAGCTTGCGCCATCAAGTAGCCCCATTCGTACACTATGACTGTCTTGTGCTGGGGTGTTATTGGTCAGTACAAAGACTGGCAATTCCCCATTAGGAAATTTTGGAATGCACTCGAGGACGTTGTCGAGTGGACCTACCTAGTACAGGCCGAATCCCAACAGCAAAACAAAATATTCCGATTATAGCCTTAAAAAAAATTCCGTACCCGCAATACTGCAACGCTTTGGCTGAAGCCGACACGTCAGTTAGAACAGCCTGCTGCGCTATATGAGTGTGAGGATCGCACAGACATTTGCTTGCGTAACGCGTCCCATTGCATGGGGTTGAACCTCATTTCTTTTAACCTCTTTGCTCCTTGACGATCACTTCGTATTCCATGCCAAGCTAAGCATCTTGATAGGTCTCGGGCATTCGGAACAGATTTCCGTCCTTGTCGATGCAAACCCAAATAGATAGATACCTGTTATACTAAGCAATTTCCACAGTCTTGACCTGAAGATCCCCCACATGGTCCCGTCGTGTCGGGCCGCGCTGTAGAACGCGTAAACCGACGTTACTTCGACCAGGTACCTGTATATACCGAATCGCACGCAATCCCACATTCCGGGGAAGACTGGGGGCCCATGGAGCCACGTGCAATTGCGATCTGGATTCCGGGTTAGGTTGCTAGGTGAATCTTTCTACCTACCCTAGGGTAGGTACTACGAAGCGGGATCAGTCAGGGTCTTTTATTCCTGTTGACCAGGTACCTAGGTATGGGAGAGGACTACATGTACACCAATAATCGTCACAAACACGACACCTGGGACATACGGCTCTGATTGGACGTCTCCCACCACCGCGCTCTTCACGAAGGCGCAGCTAATGACTTGCTCAACCCTTGTCAACCACGAGTCGAATTTCGTGTGCTCACACTCGAAAACGACCCTCTACGAAATGCTTGGTTGTACTGCGTCTCAAATCGGTGGCTTACTATCATGCTGTCTTATTAAGGTGGTGTGGAGCTCTTGAAGTATTCAACGAAAGGAACTCCGTGCCTTCTTATAACCAATAAGGACCCTCCGAATTATAAGCTTTGCTTAGATAAAACTGTATACCCCCTGGTGTCCGGTGGGCCAAGAGATCCGGGCAATACGGAACTGAAGGATACGGCTCCTGTCCAAACTTCGAGAGGATGGACCCGTGTTTTCGTATAGCCAAGTGCTCTAGAGGCTGCAGGTCAACAGAGGGAACAAGAAGGGAGCACCGAAACTATTACTTCACTCACGCTAGTAAATGCTCCTGCAACCGGCAGTCGTGTGGAAGGAAACCATTGAATACAGGCCGTGAGGCAAGTTGGGGATCCCATGATACCAGCCCAACAGATTCCGGACTGAATCTCGCACAGCCACGTGTAAGTCTATGAAAAACGTATGCAATCCTACCATATTCAACTCCAGTATCACCATCGTATGATTCCGCCTATGGCCGTTACGACTGCTGCTCAAAAGTAAGCTCCCTACTCGGTGGAAGTGATATGAGTACACGGCTTGATCCAACTCAAAGTCCTGTCATCATGTTGCGTAATTGTTCTCCTAAAAACCTGGGCCTCATTATCTACCCCTTTCCACTTCGTACCCAACTTGAATGGTCGAGTCGCTGTTTCAAGATTTACTTGTCTTTGGTTGCATGATCATTAATATTTTGATAGATTGTTTGTTGTGAAGGCGTTGCCGGTCAACGTTCTGAAATGATTCCTGAGGACCATCCTGTCGAACTCAAGTCCAGCCTTGAAGAGACCATGACGGAATCGTTAGCACGAAGGCGAGTGATTGAAGTGAAATGAACCCCTCCAAAGTTTGAAAGAAGAGACTGATATATTCAAGATGTAGATGCTCACCTGACCTGCTTCGAAAGAGGGCAGGAAAGATTTCGCGCCATTGTAATGACGGTCGTCTTCGTGGAACTATACACCCCAAAATTGACACAAAATGTCATGTCAGGATATCACATGCAACTTGTACGGGAAAATCAGTGAGAATGGAAAACATTGCTCATTATACCAGACCCCCCTTCCCAACTGAACTTTCATCATCTGATCTTTTATGATTATCTAGGTATCTTCATCTCGTGACTGGGTTACAACAGCCCATCTGGAGACAACCGTGGCTCTTGCTTTAAGATTTCCTGGGCCCCTTTTGACTTGCTTTTTGCCAGCAGGACTTCCGGGAAGCTGTGATCTGGTGGCCGTCATGCTGAGGTAGGTAATTCCTCCCCTGAGCTCTTTTCACGTTAATGTAATTAGTGAAAACGATGTCGGCAAGGGCGAAGAAACACTACCTTAATGCAGGTGCTGATCTATAGGGTATCGTTGCACCAATCGCTCTCCACAGTATTGACCTCGCGTACATGATTGGGTAATACCTACCAATCTTGCGTTTGTAAGTATTGTAAAATAGAAGGGATATATTGCTAAGAACTATTTGATTTCCAACTGGATGGATTTGCTACCTTCTCGTTCATTCTGGGTCTTTTTCTTGATACCTATAGAAGAAGGTTGTGAGAAATGCCTCAGCTTCAATGTGCTATGAATGACATTTAGACCAGGGTGTCTCATTGAGGGCTTGCAACAATGTATCACTGGATCTAGAATTAGCACGTAGACTCCTTTGTTTTGTGAGCTTGATGCAAACGCAACACTGAGCCCTCCTCCAGCCCCATGAAGAGCCCCTGATCTGAACCCAGAGCTGACCCACAATGCCCCTGATGCTGCTCCGCCACACGATACGCATACCTCTCCGGGAGCAAAACAGATTGAGGCCGACATGAATCTGTAAAATATATTCATGCGAATATGGAATAATTTTCCACGAATAGAGAGAGGTTTAAATAACAAACAGTCTGGCGGAGACCACCATGCCCATGACCCGGGGACAAGCGAGACCAAACTATGTGGAGCGCTGTCGAGGATGCTTGTTCTTGACGAAGCGGTCGGGAGGACACCTTTTGCGACCTATAAAGAGTGATATATGAGGTTTGAGGGCAGAAACATCCAAGATTTGACGCGGGCTGGTAAGCGGGAAAAAAGAGAGGGAACAACAGGTTCCGCGAATGGTCACCCGCAATCTGTGGCAGAGATGTGATATCCTTAGAAAAAGGAAATCTACATAGATAGAATCATGCAGGCTCAATATTAACTTGAATCGCAACTGCGAGGACCAGAGCGTAAGTTTACAGAGACTCCGGCCAGACTTACAATGAATCATCTAGGTACCTGTGGACCAATATGGGAACCTCCCGCTGATTTGAGCCGTGACCATTGTGTGACTGAGAACAGCGCTGTAAACTAAATGCTTGTTGCAGCATAGTCAAATGGGAACGTTCACAACATGGAGTCGCATACGAACTTTTGATTCATCATGAACGCGAAGCCTTGCGCACAGAGTTTTAGCTCCTTCTCTTATGAACCTTCGGGGAAGTGAATTTTGGCTTATATGGAGCATGTTACAATGCAGCAGAGAAATCAGTAGAGCGATGGACGGTACTAGAAGAACTTGTGTTGATCATTGCACTTTACATGCACGGCTTTAATGTTCGCGAGAATGTCCATATCCGCAGGGACACCATCTATTTTGTGAGGCTCTAGACGAGATTTGAGAATTCGTGGCTACGCTATTTCTGTCTTTGATAGATAGGTAGGACTAAGAGCCGTCGTGAGAAAATTACATAGTCTCGTCCTCCACAATGATTTCTGCGTTCTGTAGACCTCAGCATTGCCTTTCGTCTGTAATCCAAGCAAAACTCCTTTGCATTTCGATACTCCAACGCCCATCTTGGTAAAGAAAGTAATACAGTCCATGGATTGTAAATTGACAACCCCTTGAACTCCACCAACGCACATGTAGTCTGTATAGAGGAGGGGTGGCAACGGCTGATTGACCCAAGTCTTCTGGTATCGAGGGTATTGATGGTTTAGATGCTTGAAAGCCATATGACTTGCCGAAAGACTGGGAACACAAATAAAAGAAGCTTCAATGTTAGAATCCGTGAAAACGCATATGGCGATAGGAAAAAAGCTTGTGGGGAGTTGCTAGCGTGTTGGGCTGTCATGAAGTGAGGACGCTGTCGTTCCACAGTGCCTAAGGTAGAACTGTGGTCATCTAGAAGTGATGCGCGGACACAAAGCAATCGAGGATCAAAGCAACCATACCAATCAATGTGTGAAGTCGTCCCTTGCGCGAGGAGGGCGAAAGTTTGGTCCGAAATCATGCTTGGGCGTCCTCACAGCTCGTCTTCGTCCATATCGTCCTCGTGGAAGCCAGCAAGGCCCAAGGCTTCATCGCCATGATTGTCAGGGGACGAGAGACTGGCGTTACTGGGCTGAACGCCTTCGACGTCATCGCAGAAGTCATAGTTGTCCTCGATGTCAGACTCAATCTCCGCGTTGAGGAGCCCCAGAGTCGGCAATGCTCTTCCAGCCAGCTTCGTGCGCGACATTCGCAGAGCTCTGGCCATGCACAAGCGCACCATATCTCGTGGCGGTCGTCGTACAGCTTTGAATACGGGCCACCTGCGCGACACGTAGTGTTTGACACCGCCAAGTGAGCCCTTGCAAGTGTCCATGGCGAGTCTCCCAAGGCTGTTGGCAGCCGAACCCGAAGCGCATCTCGTGGTATGCATAGCTGACCTCCGCAGCCTCTGAGACGTTTGACTCGTCCACATGACCTCGTACATCTTCCTGCCGCACAAATACATCATCTTGGCGCTCGACTCAGCCAAGATTAGAGATGTGTATTTGAGATCCTGATTAGTCGAGATCTGAGCCTCATTGCCGTTGAAGGTCGTCTTGGTTCGATCGACTGTGACTTCCTCGTATTCATGCTCATCGGCTTCGTCCTCCCATTCACTGGAAGAACTATGGTCAATGTAGGAATCGAAGTCAGTGGCTGTAGTGACTTCTGGCTGGTGAGTGTTTCGTGAGTCTGAGGGCACATCCGTGAAGTCTGCATGCTGAGACAGGCCACGACGTCGTGAAGAAGGGTCGCCGGATGGCTCTGCATGTCGACTAGGCTGGTAATTCTCCACAAATGACGACCTATGACGACGATAAGATTCGTTGACAGTCTGCTGGCAGTCATACAGACTCAAATCCGACAACTTCTGGGAGAGTCCATCGTTGTGTTTATGGGAAGCCTCGCGGAAACCTTGGTGGGAGAGCCCAGGATCGTACAGCGCGTCGCTGGTGCGGTGCGATTGGTATCGCTGGCGTGGCTGATGCCTACTCGTCTTCTGGACATCTTGACCAGAAGGAGCATCCTGGCGAGGGCGCTTGTGATGGCCTGAAGAAGGATGATAATCAGAAGACGACTTGACATGGGGAGATTCAGGTTGTCGAATTGAAGTAAGCGGTAAGGGGGAGTCCGCATTCTGCCCATGCTGTGCTGAAGGAGAGTGGGCCACGGGCTTGGCTGCCGGCGGGCCGCTGTAGATCACCGGAGCTCGGTTGGCGGACTGCGGGATGGCCGCGTTGTATGGAGCCATTTGCTCCATATCGTCTTGTTGGTCTAGCAGGTACGAATGCCCGTCAATTATTTCGGCGATGAGGTCGTCGTTATCCAGGTCAAACAAGCCCGCTCGCTCGTCCGGATTTTCCTCCGACGAACATACTGGGGGCAAGCTCATATCAGAGCGAATGTATGCTGTGAACGAGGCGGAAAGACTGAGCAATCCTGCGGTGGCGACGTTTTAGGCTCCGGAAGGGGTGTAAAGAGAGGGCCTCTGTGAAACAAAGCGAGAGGTTTCCGGTCAAGTTGACGTGCAGAACTAGTAAAAAGGAATGAGGAGGAGCCGATGGATGGCAGAGTCTCGACACCTGTGATAGTGTCAGGGCTCTGCTTGACTGTTCACAGGGTGTGTTGCCTTCTGATGCTCAAGACTTGACTGCGTGAAGCAGGCTGTAGTAATAGCTAAGTCAGTTGATAACTCAAGCCATTTATATGGCTATTGAAATTCAGCACCCATGCACAGTCCACAAACACGTTCATCCCCGGGTACAGCAGAGTTGTAGATGAACAATGATAGCAAGAAGATGTATAGAAGAAGCTCAAAGACAGAAGCCGTGAGAATTGGCTACCTGATGATGGAAGATGGCTGCAAAAGGTGCGAAAGTCAGTGCAGACAGGCGTCGTCCTAGTTAGTGTGGTGCTAAAGCTGTCATCGAGTCCCTAGACCAGGCTGCTGCAGGCATTAGGTGCTGTGTGTCATCACATGCACTCACAATCTCAACCTGTCAGCCTACGTATATGGTAGTCAGTCTCACAGTCATCACAGTGATTGCAGACATCTCCACTTGAATGCATATGGTGCTTACTTAGATCTTTACAGGATTTTGAGAACGGTCTTAAATAATTCCCTCTGCAACAACAAATACATGTATGGGGCTGTTTGGAAGAATGTCTTTTGCTGAGGGTTGGTGTATAGAACAATGGGGTCTCAATATTGCAAAGCCTAAAAGTTCAGGGACAAACGGTCTGTTCACTAGGACCTGTTGAAGCATCATAGTGTGAATCACAAGCCCTTTTTGCTTGTGATAATTCACTCCCGCCCTTTTCACTTCGATTTTCACTGTAAGGAACAAGAAAAAAAATCCCTCGATTGATTTCTATGCAGAACAATGTATTAATCAACCCCACACCGTGCATGTAATGCATATTCCAGTTGCTAAACACAGACCCCTTGCCTCCGAGACCCAACACCTCAAGAAGCTTGTGTCAGAATCCAGAGCCAGGTAAACGAGTAACACACTACAAAGCTTCATTCTTCAATGTATAAAAGTAGAACAAATCCCACGGGAAGGCTTATGTGCTGGGTCTTTGCATGGCAATCTCAAATGATACACTCTATTAACCAACTTGCACCTCAAATTGAGGCATGAGAGCCAATTCGTGGCTCTTCTATCTGCTCATTTGGACAACGAAGTGCGTCTATAAATTAAGGGACAAGCCCACCACCACCTCATGCACGTTAGTGATCCATGTGGTTTGTTCAAGATCAAGCTGGAAGCTCCAGACCGTTCACGAAAGCCAGGTTTTGGTGAAAATCTGCGCCCGTCGTGCCCGTATGCTTTCCGAGTCTACCACATCGCCCTGTCAACAAAAGTACCACGCAGCACAGCCTCGCAGCTAATGAGGCCACTTTAGCAGATGTCAAGGGCAATTCTTCCAGGTTGGACCGCTTTACCAGATCGCCAGCACAAGGTGTGGACCATGGGTTCTCGCAGTAGTATTGGCATTGTATGTACATCCTTCATCCTTTCGCGTCTATTTCTTCGGCTCCTCCTTCTTCTCCTCCGGCTTAGGCGTAGGCAGCTTGAAACTGTCAGGCTTGCTTTCAAGGCCCGGACCGATCTGCTCCCATGCGCTCGAGCCGCCCTCGAAGTTCCGGAACGCCTGGGTCAGCTCCAGTGGCTCCGTCACAATCCTCTTCTTCTCCTCGTCGTACCGAATTTCGGTGTATCCCGTCAGCGGGAAATCCTTGCGCAGCGGGTGGCCCTCGAACCCATAGTCGGTCATAATACGGCGCAAATCCGGGTGGCCTACGAAGAATACTCCCATCAAGTCGTACACCTCGCGCTCATACCAATTGGCACCCTCGTACAAGCTTGTTATGGATGGGATAGGCGAGGCCTCATCGGCATAGGTCTTGACGCGAATGCGCGAGTTGTGGCGCACGGAGAGGAGGTTGTAGACTACCTCAAATCTTTGATCGCGGGTGGGGAAATCGCAGGCTGTGATGTCGCTGACCTGAGTGAACTCGGCGGCGGTATTATCTATTGTAAATTTAGTCATGAGCGACGGTGGCCGGAAGCCGGAAGCAGGGAGTCCCGGGGGGGGGCACTATGGATGGCCTACACTTCAGGAAAGAGAAGACGGGGATGACACCAGACGGGCAGATATAGATGGTCAACTCGTCCTTCCATACCGAGAACTGCTGAACATACTTGGGCAAGCAACCCATCAGCCAAGAGCCGTATCTGTGCAGGTTATCGGCCTTGGACTGGTACTTGTCGGCAGGGTTGACGATGGGTGCCTCCAGGGTGCCACCGAGGTTGGCACGTTCGGCTGTGCGCATGTTCTTGACATCGGCCGGAAGGCGGACGGAGTAGGTGGCGGCGCGAGCGGTGGCAGAGAAGCATCGCGCAGCAGCACCCTCACTCCGGGGAGCTTGGACGGCGGCCCTTGCAGGTCGGAGAGCCTGTGCCAATGCTCGGCCCCGGCAAATGTTGCTGGCCATATTGACGATTGTTGAAGACGACGCTGGCAGGGGCAATTGATGATGAACGACCTTCCTGGCGGATTGGGTGACGAACCCTCTCTGTGGCGCCTTTGGGGCAGAGGGATGGAGGTTGCAGGTGCACTGGGATGGGAGTGGTGATGTCGACAGCCGGAAGCTTTGGAATCAAACGCTAGTCACTGAGTCGTCCCTCGCATTTGCCGTCAACCAATCACGTGATGCCAACGGGTTGCAGACAAGGCCAAGAACTTTTCAATGGAAAGAAAGCTGTGATGTTGATCCCCTAACTCTTCGGCAGTGCTTACTCCGTGGCTGTAGCCTTGAACCGAGGGACGGTGATGAGCTTCTGCGAATGCAAAGTCGTAAAGCACGCTAATAATCAACTCAAGGCTCTCTGTTGGTCCTTGCTGGCTGTTTGCCGGTTGGTTACATAATCAGCGCCACGATTCACTGGCTGGTACCAGGCCCATGTGGGGCGTTTGCCAGCCTCTGGCTGCTTCTTGCCGTGCCCAAAGCGTGAAGGCTTTGATCTCATCTCTTGCTGACTTCCATCTTCAACTTTCCCAGCTGTCAATCTGCAAATTGCAATCAATTCTTTTAATACCGTCTACCAACCACCACCACCTCCTGCTGCTCTGTTGCAACAGTCACAGCAAGTGGTTCCCGTTCTTGGCAACCGACCGTCGATGCCCTTTTACTTACTAGACATTGCATTGTTTGTTGTCTTGGATTGCAAACGTCCCTAATCTCAAACTACAAGTACCTGTTGCTGTCGGGCAGCATTAACTCTACTCATCACGCATCCTTCACGCGACGCGTTTTCCATCTCTTCAGTAGAGAATAATACCTCCCCACAATCAGTTACAATCATCAACATGGCGCCACAAGATACATTCGTTGATGATGAGGAGGAGACCTGGTAAGCAATCACCTACAACTTCCGCCATTTGCAACCTCGCGCACCCCCCTCCCCCACTAGCAAGAGCTGCACCCCGCCCTAGATCTGGTAATGTCCTTTTCTGGAAGCGACTGACCATATCATAGCCCCCTCTGCATTGAGGAGTTTGACCTCTCCGACAAGAACTTCAGGCCATGTCCTTGTGGCTATCAGGTATGTCTTGCCTCCAGTCTCACGCATCGCCACTGCGCATTGTCTGAGCGGTAGCTAATCCTGCCTTGCCCCTTTTCTAGGTCTGCCAGTTCTGCTTCCACAACATCAAGACAAATATGAATGGCCTCTGCCCTGCTTGTCGACGACCTTACGATGAGAAGACGATACAATACAAGGCCGTTACTGCCGAAGAGTGGGTTTTGACCTTGACGTCACCCCCACCATGATTGATTTGAAGTTGCTGGCTAACAACGTTTCGCAGGCAAGCCGAGTTCCGTGCCAACCTTGCCAAGAGCCGAAAGAAGCGTGCCGAACTACAAGGCCAGAAGGAAGTCCAAAAGCGTGAATCAGAGAAGGATGCTCGCAAGAACCTTGTCGGCATTCGTGTTGTTCAGAAGAACCTTGTTTATGTGACAGGCCTGACACCAACTGTGCGAGAGGATGAGCTGCTTCGCACACTCCGAAAGCCCGAGTTCTTTGGCCAGTATGGGAGCATCCAGAAGATTTCGATTTCTAACAGAAAGAATCAGGAGGGTCTGAATCAGTCGCTTGGCATCTATGTCACTTTTGACAAGAAGGAGGATGCGCAACGCTGCATCCAGGCTGTTAATGGCTCCCAGAATGGCGAACGCGTCCTCAAGGCTCAGCTCGGAACCACCAAGTACTGCTCAGCCTGGCTTCGACACGAGCCATGCACCAACCGAAACTGCATGTTCCTACATGAGCTTGGCGATGAGGAGGACAGCTATACCAGGCAGGACCTCTCTTCTTTGAATAGTATGCAAGCCAACTCGCGCTCGGGACCATCGCGGTCTTCCTCGAGGCAACAGGCGCAGCCTCAGCAGTACCAAGCCTCCCAGCCCATGGCCCGCACCGCTAGCAAAGACGGTTCAGAGACTGGAGATGGCCCAGCACTGCCTGCGACTGCAAGCTGGGCTCGCAACACACAGCAACGCAGCCGCCGAGGCAGTCATGCAACTAGTGGTGCAGCGTCTAGTCCGCCTGTGTCCATGTCATTGCCAGCTACCACCGAGGCGACGGAAGAGGCAGTGGAGTCTCCGCCTCAAGATGAAGCAGCCGCCGAGCCCGCAGTCATCCCTGCCCTCCAGTCGCAGAATCCATATGATATCGCTCTTAGGGAAATGCTCAAGGTCATGGGAGCCAGCGACTTCACGTTCCGGCCCTGCAGTCCTGACACTACAGTCCCTCCACTGTTCGACCCCAGAGGCGGAGACAAGCGCCGGGCTATGCGCGAAGAGGAGGAGCGACGCTTGAACGGGGAGCAAGACGAGCAGCAGATTGAGCCCACGGAGCAGGCAGAGCAAGCGGAGGACGAGCCCGAGAGCGGCAGCCATGCGCTCGGCGGAGAGCCAGAAGATCACGAGCACGCACGTGAGTCGCATGGTTTCAGCCAGCGCAATTCCGTCGTGCAAATGCCAAGACCGAGCAGCGATGGCATATATGGTCCTGGCGTTGCTTCCGGCTTCACTCAAGGCCCACCCGGGCTCGCCTCGATGGGCAGCCGTACCATGACTCCGCAACAACAGCCCTATCTGCGCCAAGGCAGCTTTGCCGAACCGATGAGCGCCGGTTTGACCGCCTCTCAGGCGTCTTTGTTTCAGGGTCAGGGAAATAGCCGTCAGACTTCTCGATACTTTTCTGGTGCAGACGCTGCCTCAGCGGCGAACAACATCAAGTTGGCTAATCCCCGCACTATGGCCCAGCAGCCTTCAAATGCTCCTTTCCACTCCCAGCCTGGTGGCACATACTATCCGGCAGCGTCTCTGCCCGGCCCCCCTCCAGGCTTGAAGTCGACAGGAACGCCCCCCAACATGTTTGGTCAGACTGGTGCATTCGGTAACTCTGGGTTTGGTGCCAAGGACAACAATGAGATGCTGCAGAACCTTATTAGGGGTCGGGCTGCTGGTGTTGGCCAAGCGCACGAGGCTAATAAGCGTGAGTACATGTTCTCCCCCTTTCCCCACCAGTACCCACTCTCCACCTCCTCCACCCCTGCTCCTGCTACCGCCGGCTTCATGGCAGCGCTCTATCCTCATGGAGCACACCAAGATCTCGGTGCCAAGCAGAAGAAGAAGGGGAAGAAGCACAGGCACGCTAACACTTCCTCCTCTGGGGGGAGTGGACTAGTAGATCTTGCGGACCCGAGTATACTGCAGGCGAGACTCCAGCACCATCAACAGAGCAATGCCGGAGTCGGTCCAGGGCTGTTTGGAGGCCAGGCTTCAGGTGGGTACAACCCTAACATGTTGTACAACAACACGGCACAATATCGGGGTTGGTAGATTGGAGTCTGCCAACCTTGTCGCATGCTCGACTACACCCTTCCTTTCTTCACTCTCAAGTTTCACGAGTCTCTTGTACGATGTAAAAAAAAAATGCGGCGTTTCCGGCTTGTGAAGGGGCGACACAAGGCAGTACGACGGACTGGGACGGGGCGAATTTTTTCTTTCTTGCCTGCTTTATGATATCTGAGCGAGCATCGCAACAGCCAGCCACTGGCGGGATTACAGGCTGGTGAGGGTTGCAAGGCGTCAACTTTGCATTTGGACTAAAGGAGTTGAGGGAGACGGTCGTCAATCATGACCGTCCATAGGCGTTCTTTTTGCGGTTGGCATTTGATACAACTTCCGACATGCTTTGGGCTCAAGGTTACGTCAGGCAGCCATCTCGTCTTCCCCAAGGTCATCATCCATGTACGTTAACAATACGTGCTCAGTTTCCCGGTCACTCTTCCGGGGCTGAAGCGGCACGCACTAAAGGAAAATAAAGAGCCTTTCACAGTCAACAACAAGTGTCTTCTTTTCTCCTGGATGAGAGATGGAAGCCGTGACATAACCTTGAGCCCTCCTGTATACTAGTCTGTAAATCGGGGGTTATGTCGTCGTGCTGTCTTGTGTGACCTTCTCTTGAATGCTGGAGGCTATCTTTACCCCTGCCCAAATTTCACTTCACTCACTCATTCATTGTATGCTAGAACCGAGACGAGCTGACCCACTTTTTACAGAAGACGACTACCAATTTACACCAGAGGCTGCTAGCAATGTCGACAATCTTGTCTCTGATGAACAGGACGACGAGATAATGTCGCCACTGCAGGATGCGCTTCCACCATTTGGACCCCTCAGAACACCGTCAGTACCGCCTGGTTTAGGTATCAGCACGCACAGCCATCCTTCACGAACTGCGACGCCTTCCCGAGCCCCGCCAGGACTTTTGCCTCTGCAGATTCATCCAATTGCACCAGTATTACCGATTGCTCCTGCGACTCCAGTCACTCCTCTCCGGTCGGTTTCTACTTCTGTCCCATCCTCTTTGCCTGAATCCTCGAAAGCCAGCAAGAAGATGTCCGGCGCGATCACCGGCTCGGACGCCAAGAAGAACATCAAGGCGCTTGCGGTTGAGAGCGGCCTCTCCCAAGGAGATCACCTCTCAGTCCAAGGTTCCCACCAAGGGTAAGAAGGCCTTTCTTCAAGAAGAGGATTTCCCAGCGCTGGAGTCGGCTAAACAAGCGTCACGTTCCTCGACGCCCGTTCCACCTAAAGCTCCATCAATCAAAACTCCAATGGCGGCCAAGAAGGGTCAGGCCGAGGTTCCCAAGTCGGTTGCATCGCCGTTGGCCCCTGAGACTCCGATCGACTCCATTTCTAGTCTGAAAATGAAGAAGTCGGATAAGAAGCCTATGCCCGTTCTGAACATTGCCGCTGCTACCAAGGCAGCCACACCATCAAAGAAGTCCAACCCCTCGTCTACTGTGACCTCAGCTGTCGACAAGCCCGATGACTCTGCTTTTCCAGCTCTACCTACTCCAGGCGGGACTTCGGTTTCTTCGCCTGCTACTCGTGGCCCCAAGACGCTGCGTGTTGTTGGAACACCCAAGACGGAGACCCCGCCCGCAGTCTCTGCGGGTCCCAGTGCCCCCCCACCAACCATCCGCCACGCCTACAGTGGGTTGCAACGTCCAGAGACACCTGCTAGCAGTGAGAACGTTTCAGACTCCGCGTCAATCATTTCGGCTTCTGTCTCTGCATCCCGCACCAACTCTCCCCCGCCAATTTCCCGTATTGGCTCGGCCGCCGTTCGCACGACCACAAAGAGTCAGCAGCGAAAGGCGCGCAAGGAGGCGACCAAGAAGGAGGCTGCAGCCATTGCAGTCGCTCCAAAGGTCGAACCTGAAGTCGAGATTGCTCCAATCATGGGTCGCAAGAAGAAGCAGAAGAAGGAGAAGCCAGCGCAGCCCAAAGAAACCACTCCTGTGGTCGAGAATCGCCCTGTCTCCCCAAGTCCAGCTGACAAGGTAGTTGAGAAGATGGATGAGAAGGTAGACGACAAGGTCATCGATAAAGAGAGCAAACCAGTCGTCGCCGCGGAGGAGAAGGTCTCCGTGTACCGCCAGGCTGTCAATGAGTCTATCAGCTTGGACGAAGGGCTGGTTCCTCGTCCCAGGCGCAAGGAGGACAACATCTCCACTGGGGAGATGAAGCCCAATGCCGATAGGCCGATTCCCACCCCAGCAGCTATAGCTCAGGAGCTTGCCAACGAGGGCCTCATCGCTTCGCCCGGCTCTCTGATTATCGAGAAACCAGTCTCGAGCACCTCGCACCGCCCTGAGCACCCCCTCCCTGTCCCCAAGAATGGCTTTCCCGATATGAAGTATCTACTTACCCAGGAGCACCAGGAGGCTCTCCTCGCTGGGAAGTCTGTGCACATGATCGTCGATGGCCAACGCACCATGTTCACTCCCAACGGTGATTGCATTCGCAATTTGACTGCCGCAGAGGAACAGCGCTATCTCTTTCTGCAGCGCCGTATCTCCGCCAACCATGGTGACCCAACGGTCTACGTTCATCCGCGCTACGCGGTAGGCGGCGGTTTTAGCGTGATCAAGGGTCGCGCTGTGGCAAATGGCCCACCGTCTTTCTTCCCTCAGGGTCCCCTTGGCGGCGATGGCGATGACGATGACGCCTTGCCCTCTGTTGAGGATCCCGTGCACAAGATGACCCGGGAGGAGGCTCTCGGTAACATCAATCAGTCCATCCTCACGCGTTTCAACCTCGGGACGATGAACCTCAGCTCTCTTGTCGACCGTCAGCACGCCTCCCCCGATCCCCTCTTCGAGGAGCCCGCCTCACCCCACCAGCACACTGCCCAGGCTGGCGTGTCTAAGAACGTTCTCAAGACCCTTGAACCACTGTTCAACAACCTCACGGCGAACGCGTTGCAGAGCCAGGACGCCAGTGGCGAGGCCTTTAGTGGCCTTGCACAGACGATGCCATCCCCCCCAACCACCAAAGTGCCAAGCGCTGCTAAGGGCAGCGCGCTCGCAGGCATCACGTCCATGAGTCCGGAGGACATGGAGGCGTCGCTGGCTATGGCCCGAAAGGAAGTCGAAAAGCTCGAGAGGAGCCTCAATCAGGTAATTAAGAAGAACCGACGGTTGCTGTCCTTGTCATCGAGCGCTGGCAGCATGGGTGGTCATTGACTCAGTAGTCTTACACGAGTGGGCACCGGAGATGCTCATGTGATGCGGAAGCGTGAGGTGCTCCGGAGAGGCGTTGCCCGTGTCGGTCTCGGCACTGCGGCGCACTTTGGAATAGATGCTCGGACCTTGGGCGTCAGCTACGGCTTTGCGCTCCGAGCAACAGTGGCAGCTTTCTTGATGTTGGAGAGAATCGCCCTATGGGCTCTGGTGAGGGCCTACAAGGTGGCGGCTTGGACTGCTAGGCTGATCGTGGCCATGTTGGACTGGATTGGGGCTACATACTGAGCCCTCGACTGGTCTGAATTTCGGTAGTGACCGCAGTTGCGGTGCGAGAAGATGCAGAAAATGATGAAATATGGAGGAGCATGGGAAGAGTTGATGTATGGATGAGACAGCCAGCCTCGTTCGGCAAGGCTGTCAGGGCATTCATGCATGGAAACAGCATCACGATGGCATTATAACTTTGGTGGTTCCCACGGCCTCCTTTCGACTTGATTAGCTCGGGTCTGGTCTATCAGTCAGCTTGACAGGTCACCAGGGAGTGTGCAAGGTGAACGTCGCCAAGGTGAAACCACCAGAACACTTTTGGCTGGATTGCCTTGGGTTGGTCAGGATACGCTTTTGACGTATGCCTTGACGTGTACAACATCTAGAGACATCGCGTGGAAAGCCTAGAAAATCGTTTGGCATAACGAGCATTCATCGGAACAGGAATACTGCATTTGGCCGCGGAGCATTTTCGCTCTGGAGAGCAGCAAGATACCCTACTCAAGAAGGAAATTGGTGCGGGCGGCGTCCCCACATTGACAGGCATTATGGAAGCAACCAGTGCCAGACCCATCTGTGGACTGAATCAAACTAGTTTTAACACAATTCGTGTCTCTTTCCCTTGATGTTCTGTGGTGAAATTAGCTCATGATGGAATGAGGTCCTCCTAGAGGCTATCGTGATCGATCTAATACTACAGCCTTGCTCTTTGCGCTACAGCTTTCTTACTCTAATCCCGGGCCAATCCTTGGTCTTCCACTGAGCAATGATCATTGTGAGCCGTTGTACATTGGCAGGCTGGCTTCCATGATGGTGTCCTGGTTCTTTGTATCCGTGATGACAATCAGCGGGATGCTCTCAGGAGCAGTGGCAGGCACAGCGAAGTCTCGGATCGAAATTCTATGATTTCAGAGGTCAGCTTGGGGCTGTATGTTCATTGAGTTGGACAAGAATCTTTGTCATGCCCTCGCGTATTGGTTCTGGCCTCTGGAGCATGGAGTAATCGAGAGTCTGGGCCTTGGATGGTCATTCTATAGCCAAGTCAGGATGATCAGTCTCCATTGTGGGCCAAGGTGTTATTATACTTGGCCATAGTCGACTCGAGATCCTTTGTGGAGGAGCTTGAGGTGGACATGGTGTTGCCTTGTGCTTTCATTTGTGATTGGGTTTGAGTATTGGAAATTTGAAGAGTGCAGATTCAAGATGGGCTGACACACTACAAAGGGTTTGTGAAGCTCACAGCCCGGAAGCAGCTGGGACCACTACAGAAGATATTTATGATGCGATGTTCCCACGTTGACCCTGACGAATGACGAATTTGCAGTACAAGTTGAGCCAGCAGTCACTCGAGCGACAAAAGTGTCGTCGCAGTCGATGTAGCGCATCACTGACATAGAGTCTGTAGAAGCTTCCGGAGTTAAGACGCATGGTTTCTATTAGCCTCATCCTTATACATCAAGATTGTGACTGGCTCAATGTCAAGTGAACATGACAATGCAAGCAGCAATGTTCCAATCACAGGCGCTCTGATCAGACTTCAAAATACACTTCTTGCCTGACATTCGACAATAATGAAGATCATGACTCGTTGTGAATGAATCGAAGATTTCAAAAAGACTGCCCAAGAGGTTCTGAAAGTGGGCAAACTTTCCTGTCGTAGCTATTCGGACTTAGGCCAAATAGGAGATTGTCAGGCCAAACAGACCCAAGCACAGCATCCATGGAATGGATGTAAAGTCAGAATCCGCAGTCATGTTACCACCAGTCCCTGCGGTTGAATTGGCGCCATTCGTCCTTCTCATATGTCAGCTGTCCAGGTCAGAGTTTCAAGACGTGTTTGGTTTGTCAAGCAACTCACGTGGATACTACGGGCATGGACTCAAACCACCTCACAGCCTGCAGAAACGCAGACTCCTTTCCAAACTTCTGCATCGGGTTAGAGATGTTTGCTCGCACGCCAAATCCATGGCTTGTTCCCGAGTAAAGCGCCACCTGATACGCTCTCGTTGTGTTCTTCAATATGTCCTCGATCTGCGCCCTTTTTGCGGCAGTCAGGAGGCTGTCCGTTTCCGCGGCCGCGACACTGACCGGCACCCCGATCGCCGCCGTTTCGTTATCCTGCAACATACTAGGATGTGCTGCGAAGGCCATATCCACGTGCACCCCTCGCGAGGCGTTGGCCATGCGGAAGGAGTAGCGCCCGCCAAAGCAGTATCCCGTTATGCCAACCTTGGTGGCGCCAGCGGTGGTGCGAGCGTAATTGATGGCGGACTCCAGAATAGGCTCGATCACGCTGGGGTTGTTCTTGGCAATGAAGGCCGTACTGTTGTACGTGGGATCATTCATGTCTGCTGGCGCTGGTGTGCCGTTGAACAGGTCCGGGGCGATGGTTAGGAAGCCGGCGCGGGCAAAAGAGTCCGCAAGTCTACGAGGTTTCAGCGTTTTTGAAGCTCTTGAAGGTCGAGAGAAACGCCTGGGATTGTGCGGTGCCTTACAATTTGTTCTGAGCCAGTTGGATACCGAAAATATCCGATGCGTAGACTATAGCGGTACTGTTGTTATTTGCGCCGCCCGAGCTGGGCCTCACGATATACATGTTGACTTTGACCTGTTAGGCCTACTATGTCTGAAAATACAATAATGTCAGTGATTTATTACTCACTACCGTTGATGACTTGTTCGGTGCCGGTCGGCGTGCCATCGTGGGCTATGATTGAAGATACATCGGTGCACTGGCTGCGGGCGACTTCCAGCGTCGATAGCAATGCAAAGAGGTTTGAGACCCGGAGAAACATTGCGGTCCACTTGGTGTGATTGTTTTTTTGGTGCAAGACGGTGTTGTCACGATCGCAAGTGTGGGAATGATCTGGGCCAGCAAGACGATTCTGGGCTTTATGGGAAATTTCCCCGAAGAGGGGACCCGACTTCAAAAAGTCTTGGTCTACGACTGGGAGAACGAATTAGGCTTCGAAGATGAGACCTCTCGGCAGTCTCATGCGACCATCATGGCGAGCCATCGTCATTGAGTCTTTGCCAAGACACCTGCCTGCTACTGTAGATCAGTATAGGTCGAATTGTATTGGTCCTATTGTAGGTAGCGTTACCCCACGCGAGGCTGTGTATACTCTACTATTGTGTTCGTACCTACATTCTCTTAGATTTACTCATTGTGATTGGCATCCCTTAATGGAACACTCTGACTGCAGCTCTCAGAGATAGACTTACACTCACACCAGGTATCGCGAAGTATGGACCCGGATGTCTGCCTCTCGCTAGATCAAGCGACAACCATCAATGAGTATGAGGGCTTTTTCATTATTATTTTGAGAAGCCTTTATTATACGAGATGCTACCAGATATAGACAGCAGCTTGGTGAGAACTGAAGACACGGAATAGAGAACCATCTTCGATGTGCGCAATGGTAATTCTAGATACTCACAAAAATGGTAATTAACTCAGATCGAAGTCGTCCCTGTGACTCTCTTCCACTCGGATTCAGTATAGGCCCATAGCTTCTCTGCTGTGCCATCCCGCCTATATTCAGCAAGCAACTTCATCACATTCGCATCTGCACTTTCACTTTGCCCATCCACAGAGTACGTGCCGCTTCCAATTTGGTCGTCCACTCCTTTTGCAACGCTGACCCCCGTGGGTAGGTCGACCCCGGCGGATGCGCCTTGCCCTTTTGCAGGTGGGAATTTTGCGCTTGTGCAGTAAAACGTGTGTCTCTCGCCAACCTCCTCAGTCGGTGTAAATTTGCCCGACAGTCCTAGAGCGCCGACGAATTTGAAGACGTACTTCATCACTTGCATGAGCGTCCCACTTTCCTGGCGAATGAGGTTCGTCGCTACCGAGCCGGGAAAGTCGTGAATGAACGACACATCCGGACTCCTCTTAGCCAGCATCTCAAGACCGAGCGTCACTAACAGGAGTTTTCGTGGTTAGTACCGAGTGAGGACGGCCAATGTTAATCGATACATGGTTCGTGACTTCTGCTCCAGAGGCATCATGTCTTCACTTTCTCACCGCATGCAGGTGGGTGGAGAGAAGGGATTCACAGCAGAGTTGCTTACTCATTGAGACCGCATGGCCGCGCGCACCCGACATTGGAACCTTGTCTTCCTGACCTTGTTTCCAGGCATCCTGATATAGGTGTCCTTCTTTGGCGCCGGCAAAGGCAGACACGATGCGGCGCAGACCTGAGGCCTTTTGGAGAAGTGGCAAGAGGTTGGCCGCAAATCGCAGGCGTCCAAAATAAGTCAAGGCTATTAGATAATTGATACCTTCCTCCGTATCTATGTTTGGTGTTAATTGATCTTATTCTTTTCTACTTTTCGCGTGTGTGCCACTTATGCAAATGGCGGGTCCTCTAGAATACTAGTCGAAAAAGAGGAGCAAAATAGAAGGGAAAGGAGGGGAAGGATGCAAAGCCTCATGATCACACATACTTGTATTGAGTTTCAGAGTCCCTTGGCTCATGAATAAGACGTTGATGTAAGTCTCCTTGGCCTTGATTGTTTTGCAGACATCATCAACATTCCGAAGAAGACTGACATCAGACCTTATGAAGATGTAATCGCCTCCAGGATTCAGGCTTCTGAGATCCTTGTCGAGCCGCTCGCATGCTTCTTGCGATCTTCCGATAACATAGACACGGGGCTTCGTTGTGTGCTGGACAAAGTTCCGTAATGCAATTTCACCAATGCCAGATGTTGCGCCCGCGAATACAGCGACAAGTCCCCCTGGGTAGGCTTTGGCAACTTGAGCATTAGATGCTTGAACTTGGTCCAGGGTAACCATGGCGAATAGAGCAGAGATGAGATCAAATGGGGATTTTTGTTTGTGACCCTGGCTAGCCCGAGATAAATGAGACAGGGACGACGAGCTCGAGTTCCTTTCAAGACTGATGGGCTGAGTGAGCTCACACGACAGTTCAGATGCTTTTCGTGAGGTTTATATTAATTATTCGGGTCTATTCATGTAACTATTACGCTAACGAAGGCGAGTTGTATGTCATTTCGACTCTTTGCGAGTGCGAAGCTTGACCCAGGCTAGCGCAGAATCCTCGGACAGATTCTCACCCGCTTCTAGTTTCAATCAGGTCACGGATAGTTTGTATGCCCGGGGACCATCACCGGAGTTAAGAAAAAAGCTTCCGTACAAATAGCAACTCATTCAGCCTTCCGCTTTTCGTTCTCGATGGTTTTGCATTTTACGTGACACATTGTCACCCTGAGCAGGCCTTCCATACCCCTGATTAGACCAATTGACTCCTTGAATGCGTCAGTCTCACGAAATCTCATGTGAGCATCAATGCTCGGCCATCCTATAAGCAGGCTGAGCGCAGTTGCCGTCTTTCCTTCCTCCCCCGGCACAGCGAAGTCATGTTCTACTGCCCAGCCAAAATTTGCGGCTTGAACGTCGGCACACTTGTTGAGACCGTTTTCTTTGAATTGCGCAATCCTTTCCGTTGCGGCGGCCTTTGCTTCAGAGGAGATTCCAGAAGGGAAGTAGGCCAGCATGATTTCCGTCACAGGCGACTTAAAAGCAGTAGGTGGGAAGGTCTCGTCGCCAAGATGCTTTTGGAACACCGAACGCTCAAAGACTTTGTCAAAGTCTTTGACGTGATGGATGCCGTGTCTACGTACTTGTCAATGTCCGATCGAGTCGCGTCGCACACAAGGAAACAGTAGAACAATAGCAGGACACAGGCCCAACCAGTCTCCCTAGGGTACCTAGGTGAATACGTACTCTTTGGCAAATTTCTTGTGCTCTTCAACCGACTCAAAGTCGAAGAAACTCCATAGATTTTCTGGACTCTCGACTTCCATTCCCCAATATACGCGAAACGGCCCCGTCTTCTCACTGGTGACACCTTTCCACGCACTATGGACGATCTTGCCCTCGGGAGTGCTTTCATCCATGACGTCGAGACCAGGCTTGACAACCATCGGCCCAAATTCGGTGACAGCCATCTTGATGTGGAATAATGTCACTCGAGCCTTTTGAAACCAACCTGGGTGACGTCGACTCTGACTCTAATTGTGGAATGAAGTCGGTGCGATGTTGGGCGGACCTGGACGTCCCTAGAGTCGGTCTGGCGGATGTTTATGCTTCGAGATTGCTGATGCCTAGCAGTTGGCTGTCACACACTCTGAGAAACGACGCGTCAGCCCCGGTCTCAAATAAATTCGGCGAAAGAGAATTTACACAAGATGACAAGGCCGGAGTCGATGGGTCAAGCTGGATGCTCAAGGCAACAAGAAAGCTGCCAGTGTCTCGATCGATGATAATAAGGATGACCTCAACTGCATCTCGAAGAGCACATGATGTCAGCTGGGTTAGGGTTGAATTGCATTGAGAAAGCAGTCAATTTCAATTCTCCACACAGGGCTGGCCGAGCTGATGGCTTTATTTGCACCAGACCCTCCCTCTCACTCTCTCACTCTCACTCATATTTGCCAAAGGGCAGAGCCGAAGGGGAGAGAGATCTGGTGACGTGCTTTCCAGGCTTGATGGAAACAAAAACTAGCGTTCATCCTTGGAAAATTATGCAAACTTTGGATGAGCGTTTATTCGGAGTATGAACAACGTGGCAGGGCCCGGGCGATCAAGTCCGGCCTGATAGTATACCCCAGCCTTTCAGCTGGAACAACTCGCAGAGGCTCATGTATGATTATGGGTGGGGGGTTTTGGCCGTTGGTGATATATGACTTCGTTAAGCCGAGCCGGCTGAGTTGGACTCCGTTTCAATGTAACGCTGTACAAGCTGATCTCGATATTCTATCAGGAGGGGGACATGAACCTTGGAAAGTATCTTTTGCAGAACTTGGTCTGTCAGCACGTGAGGCTTGCAGATGTGATATATCACACTGCTGTTCTTTTCCTCTTAATGCCTCAACATGTTCACTCTCAAGTCGAAAAGAAGGATGTGAGGGGAGTAGTAAGTATTCCACGCACAGACATGTCAAGAAAGAAATCGAGCCCACAAAAGGTGCAGTCGAGACACAACGGGCTGATGCAACTGTCGCCTAGCGAAATCCTGGAGACGGAACATGCGCAGGGACACGGCGACCCTCCGAGGGACGGGGGTGTCCGGGCCGGGGGCCCACAAATGACCTTTTCGAGCTGTCTAGAGGAAATCTTGACAAAGTCGCAGTGGCTACTTAGGTACCTACCTAGTCATCAGCCGATGGGAGATGGGTACACTTTCTGGGTGACAGGAGGTTCGGGTCTTGGATTCACGGCATCTCGTGAAGAGGCAATCAAGCTTTTGATACTGACGCACATCCCATGAAATGTCGTCACGTGGCCGAGGGTATATAAACGTAATGTCTTTATCCTAGGCTTCTATGATCTTTTGTTATCGCCATTTGCAAATCTCTATCTCTCTCTCTCTCTCTCTCTCTCTCTCTCTTTTTGTCACTTTAGAATCTTGGAGTCACAATGCTTTCCTCTCATCCACCAGCAGATCCATCGTACGCTGTGCGAGATACGCCCGAAGACATCACTTTCGCTGTGGAGCTTAAATTCATATTGCGGCAAGACTTGAAACATGTATTTTCAGAATATGGAATTGTACGGGAATTCATCCCACACCGACCGGTGGAACTGCGAGACTCGATGACGGAGCCTGAGATCCGGCTGCAACGAGACAACTGGGAGGCTGTGGCCCGAGCCATTGATGCTCTCTCTGGTGTCAATGCCGCGGCTAGCCATGAGCATCAGGCCCAGCGACGCGACTTTTGGAAGACACATTGGATGGTATATAAGGCCAACTCCGCTTGCCCGCCGTACATGACGTACTTCCAGGACGATCCTGATCGGCCCGTACTTGATAGCGACGACCCAGAATGGAAGAAATTCGTGTGGACGCCAGTCGAGATATGTTCGCCAATCCTATATTGGACACAGAAAGCCGAAGCTTTGGATACTCTGACAAGGGTTATTGCGGCCGTGAACAAGCAATTCGATATCGTTGCCAATGCTTCTACAGAATGTCACGTCCATGTTGGGCGATCCGACGGCAGGTTTTATAGCTTGAAGACTTTGAAGAGACTCGCCACGCTGCTGTGGCTGTCTGAGCCTCTGCTCCGCGCTCTCAAAGACCCAACGTCTCCCAACTACGACCACCATTACACATGGAGCTATCCATGGCGCGAAAATAGTCGGATAGCTATGGCTCTGAATCGAACGCTACCAGATCAGCGGATAATCGACGACCTTTATTCTGGAAAGGCCAATGACTTTGACGCTTTTCTCCTGAGTCTTAGCGAGGCAAGAATTACCTGCGACGATGAGAATTACACTGTATTGGAGGAGCATTGTCAGGCATTAAGGGCCATCTGGCGAGCCTCGGACCATCATGAACTAGGCCAGATGCTGCGCGGCCCTGATCAAAAACACCGTCGGCTGGGCTTCAATTTTCATGCCTTGGAGGCTGATGCAGCAGGTGAGTCAATACCGCGCACAATCGAGTTTCGGTTCCTGGAGGGCTTTTTCGACGGCAAGATCGTCCCAGCTTGGGTGCGGCTGTGTGCAGAGCTCATTGATATCTCGACGGAGAAGGATGCGGAGAGCGTCGAAAACGACTGGGATTTTTACGACGCGGTGGCTTTGCTATTGAAACTTCCGCAGGAGTGGCCTTTGGATGCCCAGTTCTCTGCCTTCATGGACGAATTGGGACAAGACCGAGTCCCACAACGTGTACGCGACCCCTTAGAGGCTATCATCAGGAAGCATTATCCATCTCAGAACATCAACCTTGAGAATACAGTACAGTGATGTCACACTTTGTGAGCGAAGTGAAAGGCGGGATTCCATTGCGACTCGGTCCCATTCGCAGGAGGCCCTATATGATCTGACATGAGGTGAAAGTTGCTGCGTGAACACACGACGAGGTACGCTGCGCTAATTACATCAAGTTGGAGAACTAGGCACTATCATGTCTCTTGTGAAAGAGAGAAAAGAAGACCCAGACTACATATGCATACACGGCACGAGCCTCTTCACCTCCTTCAGTCGTCAGCATTCTTCTTCCTCTTCTTCACCACGTTTCCGTCATCATCCAACAAATCACTCTTATCCTCCATGCCGGCAAATTTTGGGATCCCATCGTCTTTGAAGTCCACCACTCTCTGCGGGTAAAACATGTGACACTTTGCCTCGAATGCCTTCCTGCCCTTTGGTGTGTTGATGCCCTCAATCAGTGTGGGAAATAGCAGGATCATGTTCCGACCCTCATCCATGATTGGCGACCTGCAGAACGAGCACTGCACCTTACAGGGCAAGTGGTGCGTTTGTGATTTCTCGGTCGAGTCATACCAGCCCAGATCGTGGTGGCCATGCGTAAAGTTGATGTCCTCCTTGTGAAAGATGGCGGCCCACTGGAATGGTGCGCCGTGGAGGCGCTGGCACGTAGTGCAGTGGCAATATTTCGAGGCCAGCGGCCGGTCACGACTGAGCTCATACTTGACACGGCCACAGTGACAACCTCCCTTCCACTTGGCTTCAAAGTTCTCTTTCTCATCGTGGACACCATAAGGAGCTCGGTGCTTCCACTCATCTTGTTTTCGGTGAGTTGTGGAGCCGGATTGGTGCTGATGAGGCTCGTCCGCAGACTGGGTCCCGTCGGTGTCGCTGGCAGCTCCAGAGGACATTTTGCGAGGTTGATGTGATTGTGTTAGCGGTTTCTGAGTGGTGAAAGCCAATGGTCGGGCTGATGTGGTGTATTGTCTTCCGAGTGCATGAAGGAGGGTGCCTGAAATCCGCATTCCAAAAATGACAGGTACAGAAAACGCCTACTTCTTCCTGATAGTACAAACCGCTCTTTGCTTTTCATAGCAAAATATTCGAGCTAATTTTCTTTTTCTTTTCTGTTTAGATGTTAGAGCGTTGTGACGCCTCGACTTCACCCCCTTGTGTGCTTGTTACGTCACTATTTGGCCATCAGTCACTTCCTTTGATGAACGTCACTACATAGTACAATTGGGGTGTTTCTGAGACATCTCGAATACTGAAAAATAAATTAAAGCGCAAAGACACTAAACTGTCTCACCAAAAAGTGATGGAGAGTGTACATGGGCCCGATCTGTCAGGTGTGTAACCAAGTCTTCGTATAGGGGAAACTGCCCTCCTTCGGAACTCGAAATGCCTCAGCTCCCTGGAATGCAAGAGTCCTCAATTTATTTTCAGTAAACTGGCAGCATTATTATAAGCAATATTATCCCATTCCTCTTCAGTAACGCATCCCGAATTTCTAAGACTCTGCATAAACACAGCTCCTTGAGCGTTCGTGCTAAAGGGATAGTCGACAGAGTACTTATCACATTGGTCAGCTACGCAACAGGTCTCGCAGTTGTCAAATTGTCCTAAAAGAAGTCTTCCTGAAATGGAGGAAGACACCATCGAGTGGGAAAAACAAAGCCGGGGCGAATGGGGAACGGCAAGGCCTTTAGAAGTACCTACCAGTATGTGGTCGTTACTAGTTAGACTCAGCACTGTGGAGAACGGCTCCAGATCAAAGAACCCGCTCGTTGTGATCCAAAGGTTTTTCGCATATGCCTCGACCACCGTGACACCCTCAGGCTTCGCGCCGCCTGCAGATCGATTCGTACGCTGCAGCATGAATGGTATAGTCTCGCCCATATGTCCAATGACTATTTTCAAGTCTGGGAATCGGTCAAACACTCCACCAATCCACAAGCGCAAGAACTGTAACCCCGTGTCAACATGCCAGCCAAAGCCACCCCCCGCTAATGCTGCGGCGGCGGCCGTCGAGAAGTCTTGGTCCTCGGGGGAAAACCGCCCGTTCAGCCCGGTGATATCCTCAATATCTGCATAGGTTGGATGCAGATAGATAGGCACATCCAGCCGTTGCGCAGTCGCCCAGAATGGATCCCACGCGGCATCGTCATAGTACGTCTGGTTTGGAAGATGGGAGTCCACGAGCGCGCCAACGAATTCGAGCTGCGTGACGCTTCGCTCTAGCTCAGCAGCAGCAGCGAGAGGGTCGGCCATGGGGAGGAAGGCAAAGGCACGGAATCGGTCTGGGAACTGTGAGATTGCGGTGGCTGTTTCATCGTTGGCCTGGCGGACAGTTGCGGGCTGTGAGAGGCCTAGTCTGACCGGGTTGGGGCTGATGACTTGAACTGCGATGCCGTTCGTGGTCAGGTCATCTACGCGAGCTTGGTCGAGCGTCTGAATGAGTTGTGTAGTGGAACCAGGCACCGTAGCATTCCCGCCTGCACCACCAACTTGACTACTGGAGTCTTGTGCTTGGAGCGGTACGAGCGATGGGGGAACATAATGCTCTTCCAAGGTGATGAACGATAGTGAAGGGGGTGGCGTCTGTGGAAGAGGTGCTCCAAGGCATAGCGAGCTCGAAATCACAAGGATAGGGATGGAGGTCAACTGCATGGCTGCTTCCGTTCTACACCATGGGCGTCGGTGCAGGTTTCTGGAACTTGTCGAACGCGTGCAACTAGGAGAATTATCTAGAAAGAAGCAGTAGCTATGTCACGAAAAATATGTACTCATCGAGATACTTTACATACTTGAAAGGATGTGTCCGTGCTACTATTCGTAAAATTCCCTCAAGTTCAATATATGATATTTACCTGCCAGGATAGGTATGCAGGTCGCTTATCGCTATACAAGTGGCTGTTGCCCCATCTAGGAGCAATTCTCTCGATCGTTTCGGGGGCGAACTGATGATGGCGACGGCGATCGTTGCCAATGTGATATCCTTGCGTAGTATTCCGTACTGGTGCGCTGGCGTATAAGAGCCAAGCCCATTCTATCTTCATCTTGCCTAAATACTCTGACTTCAAGACCGCCGGTACCTTGGTACCGGATTCCCCTCACAATGATCGTCCTACCCAACCCTCAATATCAATAATGTTCGGGATTCGGCAATGGTCTCTAGAGACTACGATTCGAGGCGAGTCTCCCGATTGTGCTTTACTGTCTTTTATGGCTGAGCTATGATTGCTTTTGGAGTCGCATGCAACGTGGCGGAGCCTCTTGTGTTCACATAGAACCGAGGTATGTCAATAATTACCTGGGCATCAGTATGAGTACCTCGCTCGTTGCTCGTATAGGTCTGAGGAGTCATGTTCATGTCAACCCAAGAGTCAAGAACCGCAGTACATGATCTGCACACAACTTTTACTCTTCTTTTTTTTCCCCCCTTTTTTTTTTTTTCTTCCAACTGATAACCACCCATGTGCATATCTGCAGCATTTCGGGGTGAGAAGGGAGAGGGGGATCTTTTGATTCCATCACCAGAATCAGCTAGCTTCGCTAAGTCCAGGAATCCGCTAGAGTTTGCGCAGGCCGGCACACTCCTGTCCAACCGTACGGTCTCGATAGCAACACAAGAGCCGCAGCCCGCCAACCCAACAGACTTCGAGTGTGGGGAGGCATGGAGGTTAGTGATGTACACAACCGCATTGTATTTCTTTAGGGCTGTTTCGAGCATGGTTCAATATGCTCCCTGCAAGCACGCCACCATAGGCATTGTCAAGAGAGCGGCTCTCAACAGTAACCTGCTCGACATAAGAGTGGACGACATCTGCCCTACTTGGATGGATACCACAACGAGATGGCAGGCGAAATAGGCCCGGCTGAAGTTGTAGCAGTCACCTCAGCCACAATGCCCTTGTGGCGACGGAGGATGCCGGATCAAGCAGCCGGAGCCTCTGGCTTTCTCTGCAGTCCAAGGTCCAATCTCACCACTGGGACGAACCTTTAACATGGACGGAGGAACAACTCTATAGTGTATTACGCCTCATATGGTGAGTAGGCGACCTCTAAGGTAGTGTGGACGCTACAGAGAGCCGAATCTCTACATGCCAAACATCTCCAGGTTCTCGCTCCATTGCATGACATCCTTGGCTCCGCAATATCCCAACACAGGTGCCCAAGTCGCACAATAACCCTTATTAGAAGCGCTGTTGGATGCAGATTTTAGGGTTTGCTTCTTTGGCCCAGTCTCTGGAGGGTTTGAAGGGCCAGCTTATCCCGAGGTATTGGGTGCCTGGTAAGGTAAAACTTGGGCCTTTCGTGCGTTCTCGATAAACCTTGGAGCCGTCAGTAGAGTACACCCATAGAGACCAAAGCTCCACCACCCCCATAAGAAAAAAGAATAGCTCACTTCGTATGGCTGCCTCGTGCGGCAAGCTCGCCTTTCTCGTTGAAGAAGGAGATGCGCGTGTAGGCCAGGGTTTTCCCCATCTTTTCACACTCGGCCAGAACGTTAATCTTGTCCCCGGCCTTTCCAGCGCCTCTGAGATACGTAACTAGTGATATATAGGGTCAAAATTCCTGCTGGATACATGCTCGAAGGGAGTCCTACCATTTAGATCGGTTGAGACACCAGTAGCGTACAATCCCATGGAAGCCACAGCGAGGGAGCCGCCTAAGTCGACCATGCTTGCAATGGTTCCTCCATGTAGTATATTGAGACGATTCTTCAAAGGCGTTAGATTGGGAAAAACAACCCCATGTTCATTTGTTCACATAGCTCACTGTGTGTTGCCTATTGATGTCGAGCTCGAAGTTGACTTTGCCGGGGCTCGCGTCCAGAATGCGCAGCTATAGACAACGTTATGAGTACCATTACACAAATTCACCCACATTCAGTGGTGGATATCGAGCCGACCCATAGACTCACATGTTTCGCTCCTAATAACCTACATTGGGTCAACAACAGAAGGTCAACACTGTGAAATCGGGAGCGGAGGTCTGCCTACGTTGGCTCTAGGCCAGATGTGTGCATGAAGTCTTTCAGGACCTGTTGCTGTATTAGCCCAAACATGCTGGCCTCCATGGGGATATGACGTACCTGAGTCACAAATGGCAGTGTCTTTATAGTGTTGGCCATATTGAACTTTCTTGTGTTAGAAATCCTCAGAATTGTAAGACTTGCGTAAGAAGAGACGCTTGTGCCTCGAGTGCTGCTGCTGCTGCTGCTGCTGCTGCTGTTGAATGAGTATGGTTCCCGAGCCGGAAAGAACCTCGGCAGGGGTGTCACCTAGCAGAGGCACGTCACAGGCCTTATCAGAGCACTAATCCCTGCAGTTACTCCTTATCTCTAGCGTTCAGACAGCAGCCAAGCCTTGAGATTCTTAATGTCGACGACATGGAATGCACATGAACTGAATCCCCTTGATCTGCTTCCCCCATCTTGAAGATCTTCAACTTTGCTCGAGCAGTAGCTCGGGACAAAGACCACGGCTCTCCCCCTATCAGCTGAACTGTCCTGGATCGTCTGCTTCAAGCCGGGTTGACAAGCAGCAATCCCAGTTGTTGCGGCACCTGCGATGTCCCAAGCTTGATATTCTCCAGGCATCCATCCACCCCGAGACGACAGTCGACGACGACGACAGCCTCCTCCTCCGCCTCGCTCGACTGAACGTTGCCCATAATGTCTGCCGCAGCGCCCCCCCTTACGCTTCAGGACTACCTTGAAAAGCTCCCCGGCACGACCTTCCGCAAGCTCTACCAGCAACCCTCGACCGCCTTTGCCATCTTCCGCCGCATGCTCCCCAATCTTGCAAAGACCATCGTCATGGCCGTACTCTACATGCCCTCGCCGCTTGCCCTCGACGAGCTCGACTTTTGGGTGAAGCCCGAGGCTAAGCGCGCCAAGGATCAGGCCCTGAGTATCCTGCGACGTCTGCACATTATCACAATCTCTATGCCCACCAAGGACAAGCTACAGCAGACCATGGCCCTGACGGCCAACTTCCGCACCTCCCTGCGCCTGGCTCTCGAAGGCGGCGGCGAACATCAGAGTTTCGGCGTACCTAGTAGTCTTCCCGTTCCTGATCATGTCGATATCGCTTATCTGGACCGCTGGGCTCGCAATAAGTGGGAGGCTATCCTGCACTACGTGGTCAACAGCGTTGAGATACGCGGTGACGAGGGCGGCGGGCGCTACGCCTCCTCAAATGATAGCAAGAGCGGGCCCAAGTCCTCTGTCAAGGAGCTCCTCCTGGCCGGGCGGCTTGTCGAACGCAGCGCCACTGGCGTTTCCATCACCCAGGCCGGCTTCACCTTCCTCCTGCAAGAGGCCAACGCGCAGGTCTGGACACTCCTTCTCCAATGGCTTGAAGCAGCCGATGTCGCCAACAAACTGCATGACGAAGGCCACAAGACGGTCCGCGGACACGGCCTCGACCACGTGGACATGCTGTCTTTCCTCTTCATGCTCGCCAGCCTTGAACTCGGTCGCGCCTATGACTCGTACGCGCTGACCGAGATGCGCCGCAACATGCTTCCCGACCTCGTCGACTTCGGCCTCATCTACTTCGACAACAAGCAAGCGGGGCAGTTCTACCCAACGCGCTTGGCCACGACTCTGACGAGCGGGGCATCGGCATTGCGGTCGGTCTCGAGCGGCTTCGACGCGGCCATCGCAACGGCGGGCGAAGACAACGCCGGCGGCGGCAAGGGCTTCATCATTCTCGAGACCAACTACCGGATCTACGCCTACACGTCCTCCCCACTTCAAATATCGGTGCTCGCGCTCTTTTGTGACCTACGCCATCGCTTTGCCGGCATGGTCACGGGCCGCCTCTCACGCAAGTCGATCCGTACCGCCATCGGCTACGGCATCACGGCCGACCAGATCATCGCGTATTTGGCGACGCATGCGCACGAGCAGATGCACCGCCTGGCGGCCGCCAACAACAAGCCTGTACTGCCGCCCACTGTTGTTGACCAAATCCGGCTGTGGCAGCTCGAGAACGAGCGCATGAAGACCACCACAGGCTTCCTATTCAAGGACTTTGACGACCGTCAGGACTATGAAAAGGTCAGCACGTACGCCGACGAGATTGGAGTGCTGCAGTGGAAGAGCGACGCCAAGCAAATGTTTTTTGCGAATCGCCACGAGCAGCTGCGCGACTACATGAAGGTGATCAAGCGAGAGAAGGGGTCGACTTAGAAAGACGCACACCGCTCTGGACAAGGTAACGTACGTGCACGTGCAAGAAATGTCGGTGCTTCAGCTCGCGAGGCTTCTGCATTGGATAGTGGTGAGGTCGACGACGATGAGGACGTTCTGCTGGTAGAGTGGCAGCCATCTGCCCGGCGGACTTGGACGATAAATTGGATTGCGGAGACAGTCAACGGAGTGTTGCAGCTTTGAGTGCGCTCCTTGCGCGGCTGAAAGATTGCATTTGTATGCCTGAGCTGGGAAAAGTTATCTTGGCAGTGGCTTTCGCAACATGGTTGGACGGCGAGGTCATCTGAGATTCGGCGTTCAGGATCAGTCTCATCAGGACGATAAGCATATCGGTTTTTTTTTTCTGGGGTTTTTAATTCTGGCATGGCGTCAAAGGTTGGAAAAACTGGTAGGGAAGTAGAAATCTCATCTCACGACACACATACTGCCGTACGCATTATGTCAAGTGAGAGTTCGGCGTCAAGGAAGCCAGACAAGGTATGGCATTCTCAACAACTCATGTTCCATATTTGACCTCCTTTCGCTTAGCTCGTGCTACTGTTCCTTGATCCGTTCCCTGTTTGTGTTTTGACATGCAAGAGCATAGGCATAGCTAAGTCTGCAGCAGTAACCTAAGCCTGCTCGTTATAAAGCACGGCTAGTCAAATATTTTCGTGCATAACGACGCGAAGGAACGTGTCTCCCATCCAGGTTGAATGCCTCTGGCAAATACTTTGCGACTCGTTCCAATAACACTCGACTGCTTCCCTGTAAGAAGACCTCCCTCTAATAACCTGAACGTTGCAGAGTGTGATCTTGTGAATTGGAGAACCAGGGACAGCTTGAAGACATGACAGGTCAGAAGTTTTGGACAACGGACTGACGATATGCTGCTTTACCAGCAGGTCAATACGACTTAGAGTAGGCGTGCTTGGTGTTTTTGATGCTTGGATTAGAGACTGACCTGGTGAACGAACGAAGGAGTGAACATGATGAAGCCAGGCACAGAGATAACGGCCGCCAGATGTCCGCGTACTATCAGAGACAGCGCTTACATGACGCTCGCTCTCTTGCCGATCCTCTTCCCGCCTATGATGCGCGAGATGTACGAGCCACTGTGGCGTTGATGCATCACTCCATCCTTGGGCAGCAGCTTCTTACGCCCCGTCTTGCGTGCAAATTCCTGCTGCCAAGTGTGTAGGCTGGTGCGGGCTTCGTCGGTTGCGCAGAATGCCTCCAGATGTACAAATACACGCTTGCACCGCTCATCCTCGTCGAGCAGCAGAGCTGCATCCGATTGCGCAATGGCATCCGCCATGTTGCCACTAGTCTGTTGGAGGATGGCTGCAGAGGTAGCGGAGGGTGGAAGGCGCGTGTTGTAGCGACTGTAGCGGATCTCAAGCGGGCGAGACTGGTGGTTGCGCTGGTTGTTCATGTCCTTGTTGCGCGAGGAATGAGCGAGAACCAGGGCCTGCATATTCTTTGGAGTCAGAGCCTCGGACTGGAACTTGTCATGTAGAGACATGAATCGTCCAGTCCAGTAGGCGGAGGGCTGGGGATCATAGATGAAGCAAGGGTCGCGCGAGAAGGATACATCTAGCTGCAACTTATGGGAGCCAAGGGACCAACGGCTGCATTTTGAGACAGGAAGGCGAGTAGAAGGTGTAACCTTGACACAAGTGACAGGTGTAGTAGCACTTGCATCGGAGAGAGAAGCAGTGGATGAGTCCTTTGTGCTGCGGCGGCTAGGATCGAGGCTAGAGCGAGAAAAAGAGTTCGTGATGCCCGAAAAGACGTGATTTAGGGTACGCGACTTAGGCAGCGGCCAATGATGGTGAGTCGTCTCTTCGAGCTGCTTAACTGCAGGCGAAGGAGCACGTTTTTCCGTCTCCACCTGCTCTATGCCGGTGACGGAAGACATTCGCGTGTTAGGGCTTAGTCCAGCAAGTGCCGGTCGGCAGTCTTGAGCTCGGCCCATGCTGACTTCCGTGGCGTTTCGTTGGCCTGGAACAACCTGTCCATCTTGCTGGAAACCCATGGGGAGGACATTGTGCTCGACTGGGCCGATGGGTCTGCCGATGACGGGACGGCGGCGGAGGGGTAAAGAGAAGCGAGACGTCGGAAGACGGGAAACGCGGGTGGACTGATCCATGATGGCGACAGCCGCAGGAAAATGTCCTGAGCACGGTCGGCGATGGCTGAAATGAGTTTGCTGGCACAAGCAGCGGCAACGAGTGGAACGACGGAGAGTGCGGTCAACCACAGGGGAACAAGGGCGCGAAATGATTCAATCCAAGGCTTGGGCAGCTCGCACAAAAGCAGCACGGTGCACCTGAGACTCTGTACGATGGCAAATGTGGTGTCTGTGATGATGGCAGCGAAAATCCAGGCTAGGAAGAAGGCAATCTGCCTGAAGCGCAATGGCTGATTGGGCACGTCGTCAGAGGCTTTTGACTTGAGCTCTTCGAAAAGCGCGGAGGCACCTATCTTTAATGGTGATGCCTTCAGCGGAGAGAGATCGGTCGAGAGGCTACGGTTGTGCTTGTGGTCATTTTTGTTCCGCGGCGGTGTGAAAGTCTGTATATTCATGGCGGCATTAGATGGTCGTCTGAAGAAACATCAGGACAGTGGAGTTGGAAATTTGAAGGACAGGAAGGAGATGACTGGACGCTTTGTGGTTGAGGAGAAAAGGTTCGATGAGTGGACCAAAGCGATCGTCAACAGGATGATAGAGGAGACAAGACAAGAGATTATACAAGGACGAAACCTTGAGCGATGCGGATGCTTACTGGAGCGAAGAATAGAAAAGGTTGGACCAGAACGGAAGGAGAGGTGTATACCCAGGTAGGTAGTTGTTTCTCGCAATAATGCAAGGTCTGGTCTGTTGTTTTGTTGTTTGTGTGGAAATCACGTTTGACAGACTGCAGAAGCTCCTTCCATCCTTGATAAATCATCACAAGCGACAGCATCGTCCAAGGCAGCCTCCTTGAACCCTAGCCAGACTTTGATTTACACGGAGTATATTATTTGAGTATAGGCCTGGAATGGGGGAATTCAGCTTTGACATTTTGTGAGCATGTGGTCCTCTCTCTCTCTTTTATCTCTCTATGAAGTGGTAATATCAGCTCAGTAACATTTGGAGTTCACAAAGACTTGATCTTGTATCAAGACATTTTGATGATCCTGCGCAAGTCCAGCCTCCCCCTTCTTCACCGTGATGTGCTTGTAAATAAGTCAGTGTGTGCTGTCTCAACTTTCCTACAATGTGGCAACACAGCTTTAGAGCACAGTATCTACCTCATGGACGAAAGGGTCAGCAGATAAGAGTTGAAAACAACTTGCATGCTCCAATGCTTGTTCTCGTTACCCAAGTCTACCCTATGCTATGCCTGTTCCAAATACAAAAGTCAAAAGTCTGATGCTGTCATTGCAAGTAATTCAGATTTCACCACATCCTCATGACCTTGATAGCTGCCGCCATCAGGACTGGTTCCAGCCTTCCACTGTAAAGCGAAATGTCACGTCTCCCTTGCCCCTCTCAATCGCACTTCCATTCGCGTCAAAGAGCGCCCTCTCTGTGTACGTGACATTGCCGTCCCAGTCAACCAGCATCACCGTCTGTCGCTGCGTGCCATACATTCCCGTACTGAACGACTGAGGGGTTTCTGGCCGCGGGACATCCTCAACCCCGTTCAGCGTCTTGTTCAGTCCGGGATCGGCATGGCCATTTGCCGTGGCCTTTGCAGCCACCTCAACCATGGCGTCTTTGTGCTCCTGATTGCCCACTAAAGGAATAAAGATCGACTCGTGTAGCACCTTGAAGTAGTCCTCAAACTTCATGTCCGGTGACTTGGGGAGATCATCTTTGTCCAACAACCCAAACAGTCTTTCTTGCAGCTGATCCTGACTGAGATCTTCCTCGACTGCCTCTGCTACAATCTTCTCTAACAACGCCTTTCCCTTGGTAACCTTGGGCCACTCCACCGGACTGTCCCATGCAGCATTGCTCAAGCCCACCGTCTCTCCCCTAGCACCCGCAATCCATGGGGTCTGCTCCGGATGCGCCACCTTGTTGGACAAGATGGCCAGCGGCGCCATCTCGCCCTCGGCCTTCTTGCGAAGCTTGCCACAAATCAGTGAAAAGCCACCCACACCCTGCGTGCCGCCCTCGGCGATCATCGCGTCCACAAACTCGGTCACACTCTGTTTAGGTGACGCGCCTAGCCACGCCGTCACCATACCGCCACGGGACTTGGCGCCGGCGACGGATGGCGCGCCGGAGCCTGGCGTGAGTTCGCGATAGTTGGTGAGCACGGCGAAGTGGCCAGCTCGTGTGATGCCTTGCCAGGTGCCTTGTTCGGCGCGGAGGAGGTCGCGGGAGGCTAGGATGTGTTGAGTCTCTTCCTCCTCAGTGGTGTCGCCATTTTGATGTGGGGTGGGCGTTCCTACTTTGGTGGCCTTTGTGGTCCACCAGTGTGGCCGGGACGTTGGGCGGAGGATGAACTCGTCGCGATTATCAAGGGCGATAAGCGCGTATTTTGGGTGCGCGGTGGTGAGAAGGACGATACACATGGTGTAAATCTATCTGTGTTACTACCACCCTGTTGACGTTTTGATTGTTTTTGAGGCCGATTCTGTTCCGGAGATCAGGTATGTGCGTTTGACAAAGTTGTTGTTTACGGTTATTGACTCGCATGAGAAACCATAAAAACCCGTCAATGGAGACCTGTGAAGCAATACAAATAGGCGGTTTTGCTCTTTATTTCCAAGTCTGGCTCCCTGGAACGACTCTGTCTCCCGATATAAGGTCACACCACAGAGCCAGCCTCCAAACCAAATCAGCAGCTCGCTCCGGCACAAGGGCAGCTGGACACCTCAATTTTGCCTCCGCGTGATGTAATGCCAAGCAGATCAATGATCGAGGTCAAGATGGCAGCGTTGAGGATTTCAAAAGTCTGTGGTGGTACTCGGGAAGGTGGAAAGCGATAGTGAGTGTAGATTGCTTGATACAGTCAAGGACTGGTGGCTCACGATACAAGGCATGTTGCCTACCTACCTACTATAGGCCGCGTAGGCGGTGAATTCTCCCCTCCGGCGCCGCTGGAATGGGCCGCCCGGCGATTAGGATCCCCTGCATTGCCGCGCACTTGACCATGCAGCCTCCCGTGTCTACAAGAAAAGGCTCCGAAGACGGACGCCGGGAAATCACGACATCTCATTTGAATACCGTCCTCAAGGCCCATTCCCCGAACAGATGCGCCGTCTTTGTAACAGAGACAAGGGCCTTTGCTATTTAGCCGTATCTACTCACCTGACGCTCTTGTCATCATCATCGTATAATCGACGCACCCACGACGAAACAGGCTCTAAACGCGGTGTACATTGAGGCCCGTGGCTGTAAGAGCCTCCCTCCCCCGTGAAGGTTGCCACGATTCATGCAATACTTATGACAGCGCCGCCACGAATACGAACACAGCGCGAGGACTGACTTGTTCACCCACTGCTCACACTTACCTCAGGCTTGTGACAGTCGCTGGAAACGTTTACACTTTCTTGTTGTCCCTCGTCGCCATGTGGCTGGCTATCGCTACGAAAATAGGCACATTCACTGACTCTCAAGATCCAAAATTGGAGTCCACTCTTTTCCCAGAGGGAACGTAAGCGGACATCCTGGACAACGGACGAGGCTGCCTATTGTCAGAAGGCGGACACCCCAAGCCTTTGCCCAGCACTCGAGCCGTCTGTATTCGTAGGCTGACTCTTCATGAAAAACCCGAGGCCTTGGGTGTTATAGATGGCATCAAAATCAATGACTAGATCTCCTCTTGCCAAGCTAAACTTCTAATTTCAACTTGGGATTTCAACATCGAAAACTCACGGGGGTCTCAAGAGTTCTAAATGTGATCAGTGATGAGGCCGCGCGCGCGCTTCGATCACACTTGGTGTGCATGATATCGAATACGAATAATTGATGTTTGAACGAAAAGTAAGGACGTTACCGAATAGACAGCAAGAGATTTGCTCCTGGTCTACCCAGCTTGGTCATCAGTGCGGCTGCTTTTGGCCCCCCTCCCCCGGGGGCCTCTTCTTGGGCAAGGTGGTTTTGCCTGCTGGTTAAGCACACATCCGCTGGATATTGTCTGGGCCGTTTGTTTGCAGACGAGGGCCCCCAGACCTTACCACGAGGGAAAATAAGCCAAGCACTTGACGCACGGAGAATAAATCTTCGATATGCAGGATTGACAGCAGCCGGGTTCGGGCAATGAGCGCAAACTGGTCGAGACCACTGAAACTGGCTCGTGTTACGGAGGGCCCGGCGTGTACCAGTCCATTAACATTTGGAACACACAGAGGTCCACATTGGTGTTGGTGGGCCAGGCCCCTTCGGTTCTTCCCGAAAGCATCCCGTTAGATGCGGTGGATCCAGGGGACCCTCGTTGAGCAAAGCTTCTTTTTAGGCTTGAGTCAAGAGCTGGGATGGCATGCTGACGTCCAATGTGGATACAGGATCTTGCAAAAGACCAGGTGAAAGGCTTGACTGCGAGGTTGATACTCTTGTTGGTCGACAAGATCGGACTCCAAGATTTATGCAAAGGCTTGTGTATTTTCAGCCAAGTGGTCCAAGGGCATGCCAGTTATCGCACGACGCTGGCTGGGACACGATGCCTAGGTGTTGAAAGAGACACTCGGCCTCATCCACTCTGGCGTTTCACCTACCTCGACCACGACTCTCAAACCCACTTCAAGAGAGTGAATAGCATAGAAAGGTGAAAATCGTTTAGTCTCACAATGCCAAGGGATGGTCGGCTCGCTTCACAGTCTTTCCGGTCATGTACAAATAAACACCTCTCTTGACGCTTGAGTCTCAATCATCTCCAGATCTCAGAACAACATCACGCCACTTTTCGCTCCATTAAACAAAATCCCACGAGAATCTCGTGCTTTTCGATTTAAACAACAGACACGTCTGGTCTCTGAACATTGCTTGGCCTCACACAGACTATATCATGCAAGGCTGCCCCCGGCTTTGATTGTCCCGAGACGGTCGATCTTCCTACCAGTGGTTCCACACATTCTGTACCAAAGGAGGCACACTTCCGGACGGATTGATAGGCTCACTTATTCGTCTTGGCTGCCCGGAACACACCCAGACCCGAACATCTGCGATAATCTCAACAACAACAACATCAGCTTTCCATCAAGTCACCACGATGTCAAGGCTAATGCGGCGTGGACGACGTGCCATACCATCCCCTCTGGACATCGGCAGGGCGCCAGCTCCAAAAGTTGAATCGCTCTCACCAAGGCGGCTAAACTCGCCCAGACAATTCGTCACATTAGTACCCAGCCAGGCAACGGCACTGCCGACTCCGATACAGTCCATCCTCACCACTACGGTATTTCACACGGTGACTCCCACAGCCCTTCCGACAACTCCATCAATATCAACGGCGCCGGTACAGACGCAGATCCCCACAGCTACCAACGGAAGCAGTATCATGCCAATACCAACGCTACAGGCGGATGAGACCACCGGCGGAGGAGGAGGAGGCAACGCGCCTACGACTGTGGTAGATGTGGCGCAAGGAAGCAATATGACAGTGATAGCTGGCGTGGCGGGTGCAGGTAAGTGTTTCTTCCCCTCCCACTTCCAATCATTTGCCCGGTCTTGGTCCTAACGTGAACCACAGCTGGCTTTTCGTTCCTAACAATCGCCCTTTTTTTCTATGTGAGAAGCAAGACTGCCTCGAATGCGCGTGAAAACGAGTGAGCCTCAACCTGAATGACCATCGATGAAGTTTTCTGCTTGCTAACAAAGACAAAGGAAACGAAGTACACTGAACGTGAGGAGAGCACAAGCTCTTGCAGGGCAGTTGAACCGGCCTTATTCCTCTAGGGCAAGGCTAGGTTAGATTACCCGCCGTTTGTAATGGAACGTCTCAGAGATATGCACTAGCTCTGGGATGGGTTTCCAGCAACCCCAGCAACGCTGCCGGCCTTGCCGACCAGCAACCAAGATTGTGGAGGAAGACAAAGCAACTCCACATATGCAGAGGAGAAGGACAGGCCCATTGTAAGAGCCATAAACTGCCAATAGTGCGTTAATGATAAAGCTGACATTGTGCTAGCACAGGCATTGATCTTAATAAGGACGCGAAAGAGCGCTGGGGCTTTCGAAGCCATCGGCCAATCCCTATTTCATAAGCTTGCGGGCTTATGCAAACAGGAGGATATACTTCTTTGCCATAGAGAACTGAGTGCTATCGGAGGGCGGGAATAATGGTACTGGACCACAAAGCGCGAGGGATATTGCTCCTTTGTCTTGCGACATCAAGAAGTCTGTCTGAAAGGGCCCTCAGTCTATTTTGATCTGAAGATGGGATAAAGCATAAATGAACGCATGCAACGCTACTACAATGTTGGTGGTTAAAGCATAGCAAGCCATCATCTTACATAAATCTGCAAGCTATCCATCTCGTGACGGTACAATACTGAGAGAAGATGACACGTCCGAAGTGACTACAACCCGTCGTCGATTTTCAAGGTCTCGACTCACAGTTTCAGACCGAACATGTGCTTCCTCTATCCCCAAGTATACGACGATGGCTGTGAAGTGAGCTGGGGACAGGGCATGTCCTGTGTGCCATGCGCCGCACACGCTGCTACATATCGTACTACGAAACAGCCCTGTGATAATGGGAAGGTTGTCATATCGCCATGTGGCCCTTGCCCGTATCACCCTGCTACTAGTCCATAGGGAGATTTCTCGACACTCAATTCTTTCAAAGGCCACATTGGGAAGATCCGATGGCAAGATAGGTTGCGGCAGGAAGCTATCAGTGGTGAGTAGAACTAGTCATGGTCATCTTTGGATGGGGAGTCACTTCGGAAGGACGATAGCGTAGTTCAATGATGTATATACAATTGTACATCCAAAACGCTGAGCGGTCTCAACCTTCCGAAGTAAAGGAGTATATGAGGCTTATGGTGTTGTGATGACATATTTCCGAAATTCATCAACATTGATTTGCAACATGCTCCTACAACTTTCTCTTGACCAACCCCCGCCAAAAGTCAAAGCTGTTCTCGTCGCTCTGCAATGCCCACAGTCTGCCTGTGGGTCGCCCATCGAAGCCCACCTCCTGAGCTCTCAACAAGCCCCAGTCCCGCGTTATCCCCACCACCCTCGCCTTCACTCCTCCTTCTGCCTCCAGCGTCACCAACTGGTTACTATGCAGCCAATTGTCATAGTACCGTTCCTCCATCTCCCGTGTAAAGCCGTTGCGTACAAACTCCCTATACAGTGATTCGAACCGTGTGAGCAACCTTGCCAACAGTCGCTCGATCCGAAAAGGCGGCAGCTTATGCCTTTGGCTAAATTTGGCAAGCACCGCGTCCAATGATGTCGTCGGTTTCCCGTTGGTGGTGTTCAACCCAACGCCCACGACCATCTGATATGCGCCATTGCTATACGCGCAGTTCGTCAAGATGCCGCCAATCTTGACGTAATTGGCCTCCTTCTTCCCTTCGTCCTTCCACGGCGTCTCGGGGTCTTGCGCATACACGTCGTTGGGCCACTTTAACTTGACGGGTAAGTCGGCGTACGCAGTGCCATCGTACGACCGCACGGCCTCGACAATAGCGATGGCTGCGAGGTACTGGATGAACACGACCGGTCGCGACTGCGCCAGGTGCGCGGGGTGGTTGATGACAGTGCTGAAAATCATGCAGCCTGGCGGCGCGATCCATACGTTGGTGCCACGCCCGCGGCCGGCAATTTGTGTGGTGGCTGCCATAGTGAAGCCTGTCGGGAGATGTGTGAGGAGTGAGTGGTTCTTTTCGAGGAGGGTGTTGGTGCTGGTCACGACCTCGCCGTAGAGCAGGTGCGCGCCCCATTCATAAGCGTCCGACTCGCGGCGACGGTAGGCAAGGAGGGAACTGTAGAAGTCGGCGTGGTTAAAGTAGGGCGTCTCTTTCGGGTCAGGCCAGGCGGATTCGTGCGGGACAATGGTCTTGAGGGTGTTGTTGTAATCTACCAGGCCGTCGATAGCTGCGGATTTAGCAGGGTCGTTTTTGGTCTTTGTATCTTTTTGGTCGTCTACGGAGGATATATGCGTTGCGTCTAAGGTTGACTGGAGATCGTTCACGGACCAACGCGTGTCTGCGTGCTCCAAGTGAAAGGTATCATTTTCGCCCTTGATGAGCTCGTCGCCATTCTCGTTCTTGGTGATGATCGGGCTGAATGAAGTGAGCAGACCTCCGACCTCTTGCGGGTCGAGGGCGGATAGGTGGATTTTCGAGAGAGAGGGAATCGATGCGTTGTCGGGGTTGACTTCCAGGCCGAGTTTGGTAAGACAGGCTTTGAGGAAGCTCGTCCGTTTGTCGTCATCCTCGGCCAGTGCCTCAATCAATTTGTCGTAGCCTTCAACGTCTGGGTGCGGCTCGAAATTGACGGCTGCAAATTCGGGATGGGGTCCTGTGAGAATGACGCCGCCGGAGCCCACCTTGCAATACACCAACGCAGCCTTGCCATGGCCACCGTCCACATCCAATTCGTCCTTGAAGCTCGCCAGCACCTCCACGCCCTGCTCGGCCATCTTCTCAGCATCAACAAACACACCGCCTCCGTTGAAGTACGACCGGAAGTCCTCCAAGTCCTCCCCCGTACCTTCGAAGGCCTCCTTCCTCACCTCAACCTTCACAGCTCTAGCACCGCTCTCACTCGCGTACCTGAAACCCCTGAACGCACCACCCCGACACGTGCCCGGAAAGAACGCCAGCTCTCGATTCCCAATCACCTCCATCCCACGGTCCGGGTGGCCAACCTCAAACTCGCAGCGGGCAGCCCCATAGTACCCACCAGCGCAGAAGCCAAGATAGGCACCCCCGCGGCGGACAAAGTCCATGATGGTACGGTTGCCTGCACCATTGAGCACGCGGCAGTAATTCAAGTCGGCGCCACCGGGAATGACGAGGAGTACGGCGGTAGGTGCCCAAGGCTCACGCAGAAGGGCGGATTCAGTGAGGGGGATGATGGCGTAGGAAGTGCCAAGGAGGCGCCGGAGGGTGTAGATGCATTGTCGGACGGAGGCGATGGTTGTGCCGGTGCCTGGAAAGTATCAGAATTGTATGACTCTGAGTCGGTCAACATGTTATAGAAGAAGAAGAGGGGATTTCCCACCTGTGTAGACTAGCACGTTGAGTTTACGTGGCGCCATTTTGCTGGTTGTAAGCTAAATGAGTATGAGGTGTCGGTGGATTTGAGTGACTCAATATCGCGCCACGCCAAAGGTCGAGCCTCGACTGTTCCCCCAACACCACACTTTTGCACGCGCAAAACTCAATATGGGAGGCGATACATCGAAGGAAGCAGCCGATGCTGCGGCGGAAAGGCAGAGAGTAGAGGACGACGAACCTGACGAGTGGTAGGAAGCGCCCGTGCCCTTGATTTATTTATTTTAAAACATTTTCTCAGCCAAGCTCAACAGCCAAGCTCGGGAGTCGTCTAGGACGGATGCCGAAGAAAGAAGCTCAAACACCGAACCCCACCAGATTATTTCGACTACACAGTGAACTGATTGATAAAGTACTGATGGTTAATATACTTCTTTTAGGGACAAACGAATCTTCAGTACCGGATGTGCAGGTATGTGAGTCTGTTGAAAAGTTGGGACTGCTGTATCGCGAGCTCCAACGCCACAAACGCATCCACTTTACTCACGACGTGTGACGGGTCACAGATGAGAATATGAAGATGACGGACTGCTATTTTGAGAAGAAAGACTGGCGTCAATGCAAAGACGAGGTATGTCTCTTGAATTTTATAATACTTCTAGTAATTAGAGACAGAAGAGTACCTGCTGATCATGCCATCACTCTGAAGATGGAGACATTCCGACGATGTTGGAAGGCCCACGGCAACGATGAGCGGACCTCGTCAAAAGACGCTGACAAGGAGTGAAAATCACGTGTGTGCAAAAATGCTCATGATGCGTCTGCTTCAGAAGAAGGTCCAGATACTCGTCAGCCAGCAAATATACTCAACTCAGCTACAACTCACAAGCATACCATTTACTAGTCTTTGGTGATTTTGTGGAAACAAATGCTGCTTTTTCTTTGCTTTGGGGGGGGTGCATCTTTTACTGGGATCGATGATGCACAAGACCCTGGAAGCGGGCGCGCCCGCCATTTCCTTTTGCCGCCGTAGCGCGTCAAGCTCATTGGGGCGTATTTCGCCTCCGACTTCTGCATACAAAATCCAGCCTCTTCTAACCTGTCAACCTGCTTACAGAGTCTACCAAAACGGCCGCCAACCCACAAAGGCCATGACACGAATACTATCCTCGGCCCTGTGGCCAATCCGACTCTACGGCACTCGTGGTCTCCGTTGTACCACAGTCGTTGAGCAAAACACGCAAACTCTGGGATCAAGGCGAGCGGCGACGACATACAGCAGCCCGCCAAAGCCAAAGCCAACACCTCCGCGAAATTCAATACCGCAAACTCCCTACAAGCGCTCCGCGACAACAGTGACGCCCTCGTCCACAAAGACCTCCTCTCCATCCTCTTCCTCCTCTTCTACCCCCCAATTCAGCCGCCGCATCAAAACCACCCACCTCCGCCTACGCCGCTTCACAACTCGACCCCCTCCCACCCACAGCCTACACCCCACCACCCGGTGCGCCACCACTCCCCGATGCGCCCAAGGCACCTGGCGCCGGCATTGACTGGTCGTCCTCCTTCCACGGCCTGTCGACAATCCCTTTCGCACCAGAGGTTGCCGCCGTGCTCATGAAGCCTATACCCTTTGAGGACGTCGAGATTAAGCCTGATGGCATCATTTACTTGCCCGAAATCAAGTATCGGAGGATCCTCAACCAGGCCTTCGGTCCCGGTGGCTGGGGCATGGCGCCGCGCGGTGATCTGGCCGTGGGCGAGCGGGTGGTGACGCGCGAGTACGCGCTCTTGGTGCATGGGCGGTATGTGTCCTCCCAGTCCCCTGTGTCCAAAAATTTCTGTTTCAATCCAACATTTTACTGACGGGCGGTGAACCTCAATAGATTTATCGCGCAAGCCCGCGGCGAGTGCCAGTTCTTTGGCAATGACGATGGCATCGCCACTGCTGGTGAGGGATGCAAGAGTAATGCGCTGATGCGATGCTGCAAGGACCTTGGCATTGCGAGCGAATTGTGGGATCCAAGGTATATTCGCGATTTCAAGAAGAAATACACGTCTGAGATTTGGGTCGAGCATGTCACCACGAAGAAGAAGCGGTTGATATGGGTGCGCAAGGGCGATGATCCAACTTACCCTTATAAGAAGAGCTGATGGTCTTGAAAGTGGAACTGTATAGACGGTGGCAGAGCATCAACAACGTCGCTCTTTGGTCGATATGCTGAACTGCTCATTCAGTAGTCGCTTCCAGAATGCCTGATCATGGGGACGGCGACACTCCGCCGATACCTGCATATGCAAAGGCGATTCAGTTGGTCATGGATGCTGGATCAAGACACTGCTTGGTTTTTTTTTTGTACAATAACATAGGGTATAACCAATGGCAATAGACCAGACACAGGGAGACTCGCTACTCCCCGGATATCCTTTCAAAAATGCTGCAGCAGATGACGCATCTGTTTGTCAGACAAGGACATTGGCAATACCTTGTACATTATAGACTATGTAGTCCATAATATCGGGAGGAATATGTGTCTTTTCCCTACAGGTGCGCGAGCGGCGACCCTCTAACGAACACATCCTCCTGCCTGGAATTGACTTCCACATAGCGCCAACAAAGAGCAAGACGCCGTCCGACCCGAAAAGAATCAACCCTTACATCATAATCATCGTGAGGCATCACAATCACTCATCTTTGCGCTTCTCCTCCGCTCCCGCGCCGCCCCAGCCCCAAGGAATCCACGAACCGCTTCTAGCCGGCACGGGTCTCGCAGTCTCAACATCCTCCTCAGCGCCGCTCTCGGCGTCAATCTTCTCAAAATCTGCCTCACTGCGGCTCTTGCTCAACCCACTCTTGGCGCTGGCGGATGTTGTAGGCCGGTCGTTTGACGACGATGACGGTGGTACAACACCGTCGAGGTTCAAGTCCTGCACCGAGGGGGAAGCCGCGCCCGAAGAACGTAGTTGCGCAGCCTCCCGATCCAAAGCACTTAACACCATATTAAGCCGTTCACGCTGCGCGGCGAGGAACGTCATCTTGTCGGCGTTGTCACGGATGGTGGGCGGAACCAGCGTGCCAGACGCGGTCAGATCACCCGCGGGGAAGGCACCCACCCCAGGAGCAGTGCTGCTTGCGTTCGAATCCTTTTCTTGATTCTCACCAGCGCCGGCACCAGTGGCCGCAGTGACCGCGCTTGCGAGGAAGTTGTAAAAGTCGGCGCCGACCGCCGCATTGCTCCCTGCTGGTAGCCATCGAGCCGCGGGTAGCTGGAATCTTTCCAGCAAAGCCTGGGTGTAGCTACGCGGGCGCTGTGAGGCGGGAATGAGGTTGGATTCGGCTTGCGCGGCCTCGGGTGAAGGCGCCATGCCAAGGACTTGGGTGCGGAGCAACTCGATGGCTTGCTTGAGGTAGGCCATGCCGGCGGCCTTCATCTTGTCGTGTGTGGTGGCGATGAGGTCTTCAATTTGAGATTCATTGTCTTCGAGGTAAGGGTGCACGTAGGTGGTGTAGATGATACGGGCGCCTTGCGTTTGCGGGAGGACCAGGTAAAGCAGGAAGAGGAGGCGGACGTAGGGATAAAGTGGGATCCTGTAGTAATAGCGTGTGTCAGAGGATACTTCTAATGGTCGCACGCGTAGGGAGGCATTCAGGCAACAGGTGAGAGTGCATACCACACAAGAAACCATTCTGTCCAACTCTCAACGAGGAGAGCGCAAGCAAGGACGACCCAGTACATCAGCCATGGCGTCAGTTGGGCTGGGTCGGAGGTCTTGAGAGCTTTGTAGGACGCGAATAGAGGGAAAAGAAACGATGCGATCGATCTGCTAGCACATTAGCCATGGTCGCGCGTTGTATGCGACAGCATTAGTAGAAGGCGCGCGAAGGAGTTGAGGTCATCGTCAGGTAGTGGGGCTAGCCATCGTTATCGCGAGGAGGTGGGGGTGTACACGCACGATAAGAGCTTGGCGAATATGTCGAACATCATGTCGGTTTTTTGGAATCACTATGAATTCATACAGCGGCTTGGGAATGAGGGGATATCGATCTGTTTTCGTCGAGCAGGTGCAGTAGGGAGAGAGACTGGCGGATGTTATTCAGGCATGAATTTGGAATAGGAATAAGGTTAAAGTCGTCGTTGACGCGATGAGAGAGACAAAGGGTAGGAGGGGTTGACAGCACCCGAAGACCCCAGAATGTAGCACTTAATGCCCCCAAAGTCAGCAAGGCCCGGCAGGCCCGGTTCGTGGACACGAGACCCCGCCAGGTGCCCTGGACCCTGGGGAGGAACGTGGGGAAGTACGGGTGACTGACCGCCTGAAACCGCTGTGCTTGGACAGAGATCTACGTCATTTGTCGCGCTAGGTTCGCTTGACGGACGCGGTTGCTCGTGACAACAGGGATGGGACGGACAGGGATTTAGAGTGCTTGCAGGCTTATCCACCTGAACGGTAAGTTTCTTGCAGGGGAGTAGTCGAGAAACTTTGGTAGAACAAGAAGGAAGCAAAGTCGACGAACTGGCGTCAAATATATGTCTTTGAGCTTACCCGTACGCTTTCTGATGACAGCTTGTCTTCTTTCGATATGTCGGAAGACACGTTTGCTCATGACTACGATCACCAACGGAGAAGTTAGGTAGGCAGCAATAAATTACGAGATGGGGTGGGGGGAATACATCACCGGGTCAGACATGCTCGATGTCCGTCTTCCTTAGCCGGCTTCCTTCAACAGGCCACATATACACCTTTCTCCTGATGACAGACTGTTGAGATCTCATTTGACACCTTCAGGGCGCTTTCATGCGTATCTCACTATTCCCTCTCATATTGTCGAGACGTTTATCATTTGTTATAGTAGAAGAGAGGGGAAGAGATGGGGGTGGGAAACATACCGATCCAACCGTATTTTACTTACGAGGAACCTAAGCAACTTACTATAACTCTGCTTCACTTGCATGCGACCTGACGCTCTTCTTCCTTGTCCTCAAGACTCTGGGTGATCATCGGAAGTAAGCGACGGATGAGCTTTTCTCGATAGTTTCCCCGTTCTGCATCGCCACTCTTGAACTCCAATACTAAGTTCCACAGCACAAACCCCCCTTCGGGCTCTGGGATTCGAATAAGGTGCACTTTGTCTAACGTCAGTGTCTCCTTGGCAGAAGAGAGACTTTCCGCTACACGCAATCCAGACCTTACAAAGGTATTGTGGCTCCAAGTGTTGGATGAGTTGCCGCGTGTGACTGTTAGCATCCGTTGGTGAAGCGTACCGAAAGATTGTTGCCCGCGATCTATTTGATGCTGCCACTCGAGTGCCAACAGCTCACGGACTTCAATATTAGTGATCATAGAAACGCCAAGATACCGTAATGAGCCTGGAGGGTTACCGGCATCGATCCAATTAGCAACAATCATTTGCCAAAGTCGCATCCTCGTCTTCCTCCCTTCCTCCTTGCGAACAGACAGCAGGAAAGCGCTGAAAAGGACATATACCTTCTTGACATTGTTGATAGCGTACTGGTGAAGCCCCCAGGGGTCGGTGTTATTGGGATGATGGATCTGTCGGCTGGTCCACTCAGTATCCTGTGTCATAGGTCCTGCAAACGGAACAAGGTAGGTATACTCATAGAGATAATGACTCTCCTCCTCCCTGCGCACGATACCGAACTCTTCGATTGTCCTGCGCTGCTGGGTCATGTTGACCACCGAATTGCTCTAGCTCTGAGATCCCGTACGCCGTGTTGTGCACTAAGCCAATCGAAGGGAGAGAAGGTCGCGGCATCTCACATATAGTCGACACTGTGAACCTTGGTCAATAGCATTGTCTGTGAGACAATAAGAATGACAACACTGTTGTTCAATAATGACTTGAAGCCTACCACTCAGGTATATGCGATTACTATCATAGGGTAATCAGACCTGTTCACTTCACTAAGTTCTCACAAAGGCAACTGGAAGCTCTTTGTTGTAGCTGTGGCTCACTCTCTTTGATAAGAATTAAGTTCGCAGAATTTCGTTATGTCAGGAAGAGACTTATGTTGTTCTTCCAAAACGCCAGTTCTATGTCGACATTGATCGTAACTTGACTCCTCGCTTCAAATTTGCGCCAGTCGTATGGCAATCGTTCAAACACATCAAAAGACCTCGGGATGCAGGACATGTCGATTACCTAGGTACCTGTTACTATAGTACCTTAATCCTACTATGTATTTTTTTAGGAGATCTGCATCGATAATAGGTAAAACAGATCTATTCATAAATTCATATCGTACTGTACATCTGTCATAACCGCCTCGAAACGATCGTCTGCCTGTTACAGCAAAGCCCCAATTTTACCCGCCATTGTCAAAGCCGATGTCTTGGTGATGTTTGTCGAAGGGGGCTGGTAGCCAAGCTCGATTGGGATTCTTTCCTTCTCAAACATGTACTTGATGAATGTTGCGTTACCATTGCCCTCTACTGGGTCACCAAACGCCGAGAGAATCAAAGAGTACTCGAGGCACGATGGAGTAGTGCCGAAAGTGGTGTTGAACTCAGGATTCGTTTCGACACCATATGCGACACGCGCTTTACGCTCTGCTGCTGCGACCGCGAACTGAAATCCGTTTCATCAGCGGAAATGTTGAAAAGGACCACGTTGGGACTTGTGACTTACAGTAATCGTATCAACATCTCCCCAGTTTGCAAGTGTCCTCGCATAAGCCTGGTCATTGAAAGACAGGTTGTCGCCCCAGTAGGAATCATTCCGGCTCATAGAACCATCATGCTCGAGCACTTGGGGAGTGTGTTGAGCCAGATCATCGAGGTTGAATGTTGAGGCATTGCCAGTGGAAGAAGCTTTGATGCCGATGCTGCCAACGTAGACACCCGCATCATAGTCCAAGTGATAGGCGGTATACAAGCCTTTCGCGAGTGTATCGAGATCGATGTTCTTGCCGTCGCGGGGGAGGATGCCGTGATTGGCAGCAGCATTGATACCTGGGCATGGGGAGCGAACGTCTGTACTGGTCGGAGCCTGGTAAGGGTAGGTTGCCTCATCAAGTGCGTTGGCGAGGAGTGCGGCCGTGGACCAGATGAAAAAAGCCTTAGCAGAATACATTGTGAGTGAGGGTCACTGTAATGTTCAACTTGGAGTCGAAGCGAGAATGTCTGTGGAGTTGGATGGAGGAGATGCAGTCTCCGTAAACAATAGACATGTGCAGCCGATGAAGTTCTTCTTTATAGAAATTGTGTGTTTCCCCTATACACCCACAATCGGCACTGAGGCCGAATAGGCCAGTCGCCGAGGCAGTACGTTCCCTGTGCATATCCACTCCTTTCGCTTCCTCATTCCGAGCCGATCTAATTGAACGGTACTGTACATCTTGTTTAGGAAGGCTATCTTCTTGATTTAGTGGAGCTTGGCCACAAGGCTGTGCGTTAAAGGGGTGTAATAGGGTGGTAGCCCGAGGCTCGAGGTTCACTAGGTGGAGCCTAAGGACAAACAGGCCTGATGTTGAAGATGTTGTTTCATTCATAGACCAATCAAAAGGTGTTTATTTGCAAACACATGTGGCTTGTACCTAGGCATGAGGCTATTTAAAGAAGGCGGGCCCGCGCGCCTGTAGACCTTAGTCGGGTGCATGAGTAGCAACCTGGTTCATGGTAGAAAATTGCCTGTCATGTTTCTATGGCCTAGGTGGTAGGGTGCCATGGTACAATTTCATAAACGTACCAAAATTATCCATCACCCAACGCGCCCGTAATCTATCCATTCCAATTCATTTTCAATTTCAAGTCGGTTCTGTCACTGACACGACGTGCCCTTCGTAAGTTGGCTCTTGGCAGCCCAAAAAAAAAAAAAAAGCAGCCCTAGAATCTAGTAGTGTAACTTTCTATTAGTCTCATCCATGCGCCTGAAGACGGACACACCGAGTCTAAGCAATCAATGCAGCGTCTATTCTATCGCCAAGCTTCTGTCCACGCCAAGGAAAAAGGGAAAAAACTAAAAACAAAAAAAGACACAAAAAAAAACAATATAGTCGAATCAAAGAGGAAGAATCTTTGTTTTCTTTTTCTTCCCCCAGATAGAGTAAATGTACTGGACACAGCTCATGCACTGCCCCTAGTCATACCAGTCGCAGAATCTATCAAACTCGAATCCTGCACAATATCAATAAGGTAATCGACAGGAAGCCAGCGGCTACCAAAAATGGGAGACCTATCCAGATTGCATTCTCTTGACCGAGACCTCCTTCTGAAAATCGCAGTCCAACTCGGAAGCAAAGTGCAAATAAAGGGCTGCCAATAGCAGTCCCAATATGCCCCATGATTGCGACAGCAGTCAGGATCGTATTGCGGTGATGTGGCTCGACCAGCTGAGCGATGAGGCTTCGCAGGACCAGAGTGTATCCTGAGCCGAGGCACAACATGGAAATGCCTAGGCCGCGGTTGTGATATTAGTAGTGCATCTAGTAGCGTGAAAAGGAATTGTCCATGAATTCATTCCACTGTTTCGTATTGGCACGCTGGACAGGAGTCTACGCTTACCTAGGAGCATAACAATGTTTGTGGAAGCTAGACCAATGACAAGATTTCCACCCAACAAGAACAAGCAGCTCAGACGCGCAATGGCGAGGTCCTTCATCGCGGGCCTCCATATCATCACGTTTCGAAGTATATAGTTCACGAGTGGCAAGACCACTGTCAGCAGTAGCAAAGCAAGCCCGGCCTGTAAAAAGACTATCCAGCCCGTCTAAGTATATCGTGAAATCAGGTAACGTATCAGTCCAGACTCTGCGATTATGAATGCAGCAGAGTTTCTACTCAGAAGAAGCACAGACCCAAGGAATGGACTCACCTGCGACCACAACCATCCAAATCGTCTCCTTGAAAATTGCAAAAGCAAATCACTTGCTTCATTGCCAAGGACAGTGATCAGAAATGTGAGCAAGAGGAGAGAGACTGATACGTTCTCTTGGATGACAGAGCGGGCAGTGAACCACCGTCTAGACAGCCCAGTGGCGGACTTGCGCATCCAGCTGAGTCTCCCAGTCTGTTGTTCTCTTTCAAATTCATGTCTCACACTGTCGTTGATATTTGTCCCCGTGCTTCGCACCCATTTCGGCTTTGGCTCTGTGTGGCTGACTCCAAGGGTTTCAGGCAAGCATAAGACACCGATGAGAATCGGTAAGTAGAGACTGAGCCCAACGAAGATAGGAAGCCATGTATCTATTTTCATCAGGTGAGAGGTCAGAGGACTTCCAATGAGTTCGAAGACAAGTACGGTGGCCCCGAGGCTGAAGAATCCGGTAGACCTTTGCAATCGTGTCGATTAGTACGGACGACTTGGGCGTTGGAGCCAATTAAGCCTCGGGAAAGATGGAGCCAGAAAGGTGAGTTGTATATGAGTCTCACCTGTGTTCATCCGGCAAGAGATCCGATAAAATGGAAAATATGGTCGAATTTAATACTGTCCCTCCGCCTCCAACTACGTGAAAAGCTGGAGACAGCCAAATCAACCGGATGGGAAATACATGAGGCCACGAGCCTGACAGTGCCTAGTTAGTATGAAAAGCTTGGAAAGCTCGAGTATACACCAGTCAAGTGTGGCTTACACACAACGACATAGAAGATGTGACTCAAAGCAATCCCAAGGACGCATAGGAATAGCACCATTTTCCGTCCATGCCTATCAGCCATGAGGCCGTAAGGAACAGCCAACATAAGGCCTATTCCATTGCACGACCTAGCACATCAGTATGGCTCTTTCGACCAATCGCATCAATCCTTGCTGAACTTGCCTGGAGCAAGGCTGAAGACAGTTTGCCATCCCTGGAGCGTAGCGAGTTCAGCCTGGACGACACTGCTCTTCCCGCACTGTATTCCCTCGTAGCCGTCGAGGTGCAGCTGGGCGCAGAGAATGGTCTCGAGCACTTGGTTGAGTGGAAGTGCTTGTAATAGACCACCTATTGAGAGCAAACCCAGAAGCAGGATGACAGCCGCGCATAAGAGAAAGGCTCGACGTGTCAATGTTTTCGCTTTGCCTTCATGTTCAAAAATACCCTGGGCAGTCTCGCTAGAGGCATTGTGTAAAAGCGAGGATTGTTCGTTCACCGGCTCCCACGTCAAGTCCTGGTCTCGGGGCGGGGTGACCGCCATAGTCAAATCTTACGGGCGAAAAAATGATAAAAGGAGACATAGCTTGGGTCTCGGACTTGCAGTTAAAGGGAATGCAGTGCATTGATATGGCGTCGGTGAATTCTGTTTGGGTGAATGAAATCTTATTATCGAAGTATTAAACCATGATAGTAGAGAATGCACCCGATTCAGGTAATGGCAATAGGATTTCCGATTCTGCATGGGGAAAGTGTAATCCATCCCCCGGAGCGAGACTCCATGCGCGCACGGCGTTTCAGAGCGAGACCGGGCGTGTTACGGTCTGTGTGAGCCGGGACCGTCCACAAGTCTGTACAGCGCCAAACGGGTTATAGGTACCTATATGCAACTGGTGATACCTATACATAGTTACAGTCATCCATTACGTTATTATAAGACACTCTGACTTCCGCAACATGCTTGCCCAACGGCAAACGGCCCTTCAAGAGACGACCGTTCGTCAGAGATAATTGGTGCCGGCACTCTAGACTTCTGGCTTTCGCCCATACACTATGTAACCTGAGGAGAGACTTAGTTCAATCCAGCCCAAGACAGACGAAGATTTCTGAGCTGCTGCTGCTCCACTTACCGACCACGTATACACGCATAGTTGCATCTGTGAGGTCGTAGCGAACGCCTTCTAGAAAAGCTGAGGTTTCCTCAGGCGGCAGTCCGCCAAGATGAAGGAGCTTGGTCACCGCAGCCACGCCCTGGAGCATATCGAGGCAGGTCCAGTCTCCCAGCTTCTTGTCTCGAGGGTCTAGAGGCCAGCCATTCCTGCAGAAGATGAGTCTCAGTATCAACCACCTTGCCCGACAAATCTCCAAGCTGAAATGGGCATGAAACCGCGCCAAGGATTATATTGGGGCTTGGAATGGCACGAACAAAGGATTGAGTATCTGCTTCTCTACCACATCGACAAAGCCGGCCTCAATCATACTATTCAACCACCATTAGTAAGTGAGGTATTCAACAATGCAATACTGTTCAAAGACCTAGAGGTTTAAAACGCAGGCCAAACCAGGATGATGCGAAAGCCAGACTTACTACTGCTTGTATTTGCGCGCTGCAGTAAAGTCGCGTCCTATGGCGGCTCCACCGGCGACTAAATAGTTGGCCCACTTTGCCCACGAAGACCGTTGAAGTCGTTCTTCTGCAGCAGCGTCTGCGCCGATAGTCTCACAGCCCCAATCGAAGAATTCGGCCCAGCCGCCTGGGTTGAGATTCGAAAAGACTTTTGAGATCATGTCCTTATGGCTGGTGACTTATTGAAATGTAGCAGTCAGTTAACAGGGCTGGAGAAGAACATACTGAATCAAGCAGCCCCCGGACTTACAACAAGAGAACATGACCCTCCAGTGGATGTAATCAAACAAGTGGTCGAACACCCACATGTCCTCAGCGTCCTCGCGTATAAACTCGCAGTTCGGTGGTGTATTGTGCACTGGTTGAATGAGACTGATGTCGGTTCCGATGACCTTTTGATCTGTCAGCACACTGACTGCTTGGTGAGATGCTGAGGTATACAGCATTCCAACTATACGACCCTGAACGATCGAGACTTGCCTTGGTATGAGGATAAAGTCTCGCAAACTGAATTGCCCAAATCCCCGTCCCTGTCCCGATATCTAAAACTGTGGCGGTCTTCTTGAAAGGCGCAAGACACAACTTCCCGTCCAGACTCAGCAACGATACGTGGTGCTGGAGGTCTTGGTAGAGAGTTTTTCAGCCTTGATTCTCATTTATAAGTACTCATCCAGCGCCTACCTAAGCGATCTTGTTCGTCCTGCTTTTCGCATCAGCCTTTGAAGTGCAATGGGCCAAAGGCTTGCAGTCTTTGGACTTACACCATCATTGGGCAAAAAGTATTCTTCGACACAGCAAACATAATGGTTAGATTCTGATAGTCATTTAAAAAGTCTTAGTTGCTGACTCACTCCCTTCTCTATATGCATTGTACAGTCTGCCATTCTCCTCGATAGACATAGAATCCGGAATGGTGCTTCCCCTGGCTCAAGGTCAACAGCGTTGTATTGGGGGCAGAAACGTGCGATTTATGCATCAAGATGGTGTCATGAGCAGTAAGAACTTACTTGGGAGCTTGTCGGTAGCTTCGTTCTCCGCTGGAATTCACTGAGTTATTTGAAGATGGTGAAGCCATGCTGTGGTATTGATGGGTTCGCTATAAGGCAAAAGGCTTCGAATGTCATGCCTCGAACGTGAAGGACAAAGTCACGGAACACAGGTGACAATTCATGCGGTGGCACTCCAAAGGCGAGAATGAATCTAGGTGGGCCCTCTCTGCCTGTAAAGGACTAGGCACAAGATCAGTTGGTGGCGGGGTAATGGTCCTTGTAATTTCCAAAAAGTGTTTTGTTGGTTAGCAAACCGTGCAGCAGGCTTATACAAAAGGGAGTTGATGAGTGCCAATATAAAGCGGGCGCCTGGAGTCCGGAACGGACTGTTGTGAAGCAAAAGTGACCTGTCACTTCGCGGAATGCAGAACCGAATACTCGCGCAATTTGGCTGGCAATTGGTGGAATGTCCGCGGTTATGCAATGCCGGATCGTATGAGATGCGTCCTGAAAGTGCAGATAACCGCGCTATGTGCATGTGCCATCTTCGACAGTACATTCGCAGCTGGTCACATTCTTCCCTCTGTGGATTTTGCTACAAAGCTCATTCTGAGCGATTTACTGAATGCAATGCTGAGCAACTCAGACTGCCACAGCTTTACTTACTTTAGTAAAGCCTCCTTTTGATATCAAACTGGGGAAACTTGTGACGGAGAACTACTGTTGCTTGAACATGAAGCCAGTGGACTTGTCAAGATGTGTGAAATAATCAAATCTGACTTGAGCAGATAGAAAGCTCTCTATTTTGGCTGCTCCTTACTAGTGATTAGCTGTTATGGAAATATCACATGTCTTATATTATCTGCCTCTAAACCAGGATCACGATTTGTCATTCTCTTAGAGATTAGGTTTACTGTTTGGAAAGCCGATCTGGGACACTGGTGCGATAGCACATGACAAGCTGTTGTTCTTCGAATATCAAGCGCTCTTCATGGAGCCAGCTGACCACAAGTGAATGAATGCCTTGGGACAGGTAATTGAGCGAAAAAGACACATTGCGGTATCTGAGGATGATGATTCATACGGGAAGTACCCTTGATTGTGTCACATATGTCTTCCGGACCTTCACTGTCGTGGCTACAGCCAGGTTTCATAAGGGTTCTGCTACCTGCATAGAAATGGACCCCCTTCGGCCGGGGATGCCGTGCAAGTATAACCGTGGACGTGCCCAGAAATCCATTGTCCACCATTTTCTCTGCCCGATTGAACAAGAATTGAGTCAGCGACGAGTACATTAGCGGGCAAGCGTTATGATAAATTCAATTGCCATTGTGTTCAAAGACCCCGTAGCCTCGAAGGTTCGAACCCAATCCCTGCGTATCGATGCGATGGCGGCTCAAGTCTAGCTTGGCGACGTTGCAGTGGATGGCAGCTGGTGCACAGACATCCGCTCCACTAATTTAGCGTGGTGGAAACGCCTGGACCATGCGAGGTCAGGGGTCCAGTGTGATCTCATTCCGCCGATTTGCTATCTCAGCAGCTTGCGAATGCGCTGCTGCAACTTTTTTGCGACCACAAACCAAAACAACGCGCTTTCAAGACTTGAACCACGAAGAGCCACAACACAACCAACCCACCGTTGCCTTGAGTTTTCTTCAACAATATCACGATCAGGCTTCTCAAGTCTGAATTCTGCATTCATCAATTCTCTAAAGCAAACCCCAAACCCACTCAATTCTCCGCAAGTCACCACACGCGTCCTTTCACGATGCCGCGCAAGACCTCGGCCAACGCGCCCGTAGCAAAGCCTACCAAAGCCCCTAAAGCTGCTACCGCCTCCAAGAGGAATACTAATTCATCTACTGAGAAGTCAGCCACTAACAAGCCAGTTGCCGCCACCACGGCTAGCAAGAAGACGGCTGCTGTCAAGTCTGCTGATGCTATTGCCAAGGCCAACATTTCCAAAAAGCGGCATCGCGACGACGAGGAGGAGGAGGAGGACGAGAAGGAGCAGAAACAAGAAGATGACCAAGAAGTGAAGCCAAAGGCGAAAAAGACCAAGGTTGACGCCGCTCCGAAGGTGTCCAAGTCCAAGCCCGCTGCTTCTAAATCTGCTGCGCCAAATGGGAAAACCCCCTCGTCGAAGGCCTCGTCTAAGGAGACAGCCGCTACCAAGGCGGTCAAGACCAAGTCGACCAGCTCAAAGCGCAAGGCTGAAGAGGTGGTCCACACCGCTCCCAAAAGGACCAACAACACGGCTTCCAAGAAGGACGATGAGCCTAACGAGAAGCCTGACGAGGAATCTGGTGTTGCTCCCACCAAGGCAGCCACCAAGAAGGCAGCTCCCAAGAAGGCTGCACCATCCAAAACGACTGTTGACCCCATCATGAAGGTCAAGATTGGTGCGAAGATCAACACGGCTCCCGCCATTCCTCTTGATATTTTCGTCTTTGGAGAAGGTAGTGCTGGTGAGCTTGGCCTCGGAGCAAACGTCATAGACAAGAAGCGACCCATCGATGTCAAGCGTCCCCGAAAGAACCCTCTACTTTCTGCTCCTGAGGTTGGCGTTGTACAAGTCGCTTGCGGAGGTATGCACGGACTTGCTCTGACCAAAGACAACAAGATCCTGAGTTGGGGTGTCAACGACCAAGGAGCCCTTGGTCGTAGCACCAAGTGGGACGGCGGTCTGCGCGATGTTGACGCCTCCGACTCCGACTCCGAAGACGATGACGATACAGGTCTCAACCCTGTGGAGAGCACCCCTGCTGAAATCGACACAAGTGGCATTGCGCCTGGGACCAAGTTCGTGCAGGTGGCGGGCTGCGACAGCGCCTCATTCGCCTTGACTGAGGATGGCCGCGTTTATGGCTGGGGCACCTTCCGCGTAAGCTTGACTGCTCGTATTCCTTCGCTCGCTTATCCTTGACTAACACCATGCATAGTCTGGGGATGGCATTCTCGGCTTTTCACCTGACGTCCTCATCCAAGAAAAGCCTGCCCTGCTGCCCGAGCCCACCAAGGTCGTGTCTATCGCGACTGGCTCCAACCACGTCATGACCCTTGACGTTAAGGGTAAGATCCAGACTTGGGGCGCGCCCGAGCAGAACCAGCTGGGCCGCCGCGTCGTGGTCCGCGATCAGAAAGCCTCCGCGCTCCGTGCCGGCGGTCTATCCTTCAAGCGCGGCACCAAGATCACCAAGATCTCCTGTGGATCCTATCACAGCTTCGCACTGGACGATCAGGGCCGCGTCTGGGCTTTTGGGTTGAACAATTTCGGCCAGCTAGGTCTCGAGACCGCAGTCGGCGACGACAATGCTTGCCAACTTGAGCCCACCATCGTCGACTCGCTGGCCGAGTACAGGATTACCGATGTGCTCGGCGGCGAGCATCACACGCTCGTCATCACAGAAGAGGGAAAGGTGTTGGTCTTTGGCCGCATCGACGGTCACCAGCTGGGCCTTCCCACCGAACAATTCAACAAAGACAACAGCCACTATGATGAGCACGACAGAGCGCGAATTTTGGCAGTCCCCAGCGCTTTGGAAGGTCTGCCCAAGATCGTGTCTGCTGACGCTGGTACGGACACATCGTATGTGATCACCGAAGATGGCCGCGTTTACAGCTGGGGGTTCAACACGAATTACCAGTGTGGTATTGGAGAGACGGATGGCGATGTATTGCTGCCTCAGCTCATTGACAACACCGCTGTAAAGGATAAGAAGGTTGTATTTGCGGGAGCGGGTGGCCAGTTTGGAATTTTGGCCAGTATCCAGGAGAAGTAGGCGGCCTCCAGAATGTCAGAAGGGAGGAACTCAGAGTTTCGGTGAATGTCGCTGGGCAAACGAGGGCACTTGTGCAGTTTGGTGAGCGGATATGAGATCACTGATGGTCAAGAGTCCATGGGGGAGAATATGTAACGCAGAGTTACAATAAGGTCACAAGCACGATACACACCAAGAAAGGACCAACCATTATGGCTTATACGGCAGGAATTGGCATTGAGAAGGACGTTCATGGCATATACGGCATACATATATCTGGTCTCTCAGAGGGGGCACACTGGACACACAGTACAGAATCAAAAGTGCTCTTCTTATGCGAGGATGCTATTCCCACATGCTATACACCGTCTTTTCGTGATACCCAAATTTGACCATGTCTCATGACGCCAAAATTTACCAAAAACATATCATTAGCTTACAGAGTCCGTCCACCGCTCACGATCTTGGCCATATTTCCACTTCCCCTGCTGGAGAAGATGCTCATTATGCCAAAGCCAACATAGAACAGCGCCAGCGGATACGCCACCAGGCCTCTCATACTCCTCAATCGACCCACGGCACAAAACATGCCCGACGCGCTGTACGTGCTCCACATGATTGCCGCGCTCGTCAACACAATACCCAGCGGCGTGTCCATGGGCATGAATACGCCGACCACACTCGTGACCAACAATGGAATCAGACAGTAGCCCAGCACACTGGCGCTGCGGCTCCAGGTCAAAGTCGCGGACAGTTCGTGCTGGTTCGCGCCGGGGGGTGCGCCGTAAGGAGTTGCGCCCGAGGGGACAGGGGCGGGGTCGGCGTGATCGTCGTCGCCCGTGGGTGTCATGAGCGAGATGATGAAGTGTAACGAGGTGGAGCCCATGAGCGAGAGGCCGTAGACGTAACCGAAGTGGAGTTTGCCCGAGAGAGCGAGCAGGAAGCCAAAACACACGAGGAATATGAGCGGGCCTATAATGTCGCTGTCGTCCATGATGTGTTGATCGATGCGGCGGAAGGGGTTGAGAACTGCGACTGTCTTGATTGGAGGGTCAGCAACTCGTTTGCGCTTAACATTCTATAGGATGACAGGATAAATGACTTACCTTTTGCTGTATGTGACTAAAGTTGATATCCAGCTCTTCCAACAAACTGGGTTCGCCCTCGTACCCTTCGGCAGAGAAGGCAGCGATCCACCCCGTCTTCAGCCCGCCCTGCTCGCCCATACGGCCGGAGACGCCACCGGGTGCGGGACCAAAGCCGAAGTTTGCGCCGCCGCCCGCGGGCGCGCCCCCGTAGCCGCCATAAGAGGCTGCCTGGGATGGCGTCGCGTGGCCGGACACGTCACCTGGTGCGCCGTAGGAGGATGGGAAGAATTGCAGGTTTTGGGCGGATTGGGGCGCATAGGCGGGGTTGCCTTGTGGAGGGGCGCCGTAGCCGTAGGGTTGGGCCATGGTGGGTGTGGTTCAGGAAGGGAGGATGAGGAAGAGGACAGCGGTGGTGGTTTATTGGCCCAGCGCAGATTCGTGGAGGCGGAGAGACAGTAGAAGTGCCTTATTGTTTGGGTTCCAATGGAGATTCAGTTGGTAATTTGGGGTGGTTTTCGAAGAGAGAATGATTGTCAGTGTATTGTCTAGTGGTAGGTGATTTGATGTCAGATGTCAAGAATGGTGCTTGTCGACAACAAAATGTTCGGAGCCGTGTGTGTTCCAGGGGTCAGCTAGCTGTCCTTTGGGCCTTGCAAAGCTTCGAAGCTGTGTCTTGCCGTGTCGGCAAAAGCACACCCCGGCAAATTGGACTCCGTTGGCAGGCAGCATCCTCGGCCCCGACTACCCGCGTCCAAAATCCATGCGCCGCGCTTTTTGCCCGACCATCGGCAAAATTTCACTGTCGCCGTCACCAGAAGCCCCTGCATCTCCCTCTCTCGCCCCAAGAGTCCCTACTACAGGGCTTCAAACGTCATATTCCAAGACTTCTTGTATTCTCTACGGTCGGGGAAAGCACAAGGAACGTTTCGCGCACGGCGAGAGCGGAAAGAAGCAGCTTTGCAGGTCGAGCAGTCCAATCTTGGTCACTCTTGCTGTTCAACATGGTGAGCCGATACTTCAGAACAGTCGCCCCACCCACCCATTTATGCGACTTGCGCCTGTCTTGAAATTCCTTATCTCGTACAATGGAAGCTAATATTGCTATGCCCTAGGCGTATCGACTAATAACCCAAGTCGTGATGATCGGCACACGCGTCGTCGGCCGCGCCTTCAGCGAAGCCTACAAGCAAGCCTCGGCCTCGTCTTCCTACCAACGCGCACAGCAAAAAGCAGGCGGTGCCTCGTCATCCGGTCGCGCGAGTTTGACGGGCGGTATGACATTGCAAGAAGCCGTCAACATCTTAAATGTCAAGCCTCCGAAGGGCGGGCAGGCAGACATGGAGGAGGTAATGGATCGATTCAAGCGGCTATTTGACGCGAATGATCCCAAAAAGGGTGGCAGCTTCTACCTGCAGAGCAAGATTTTAAGGGCGCGGGAAAGGATTGAAGCCGAGGTTCGACCCATGCAGGAGAAGATGGCGCAGGAGAAGGAGGTCAAGGAGGGATGGAAGCCGAATATCTACAAGGACAAGTGACGAGGTGGACGCGAGGGTTGGACTTGCTGAGGAGATGGGCATGCAGCTACTGTAGGAGTGGCCGCTCGCAAGCGTCGTTCCGACTTGTGGACGGAAGTGTTCGCCTGCCAAGTTCTACATTGACCTGGCTGGCTCGCTCATACGCTCCGGGCCGAAGCTGGATTAATTTCAGCGACATCGCCCATCTCAGCACACCGAAATCAAAGACAAGGATTACAAGGAGAAGAGGGGGTCGCGACACGGGAGGAAGTGGGCTTCACAGAGTCCTCGCTGCATATGGCGCATATACATCTTCACTCGACATGGCAAGGCGTTCTTTGGTCAAAAAGGAGTCCCGGCGCGTCACGCCCAACGTACGGGGTTTTGGGGTTTTTGGTATTAGAACGGGGCTCTTATATCCTGTGTGTACAATATAACCGGGGAACTCCCCATTGGGAGTTCCCTCAGAAACAAGAAAGAGACGTTTAAACATGGTGAGGCAAGCCAGACCGCAAGTTGGGTCTGTATAATAAGATGCTCGTATAGCTGCTAGAGGCCGAAGCACGAAACTTGCGAGAAACATTGTACAGGGGACATATGTTTTATGCGTATTGCTCAACTTCCCGTGGAACCCTCGCAAAGGCCAGATCCTCATCGCGACGACATCTCTGACGAAATACTCCTGTTATTCTTGGTAGGCGTCAAGAATGTACCTGTGTAGCAACAGGACATGTACATTTTGTATGATACACGGTTTCGCATGCGGAATTCCCGTTGCGGTCCGGGGGACTAGCGTACCAAGGACTTGGGAAAGAAAAAAGCGAAGGGCGGCATGCGGTCCGGATTTCCCAGAATACTACGCGTTCTCCCAGAAATACACAAACTCAATCTTGCATTGATTGATCTTGGAAAGACTTGTTGGGTCTGTCAAGCATGTTTGGCAGCTGCATATAGGTGACAATGAAGTCGGGTGATCGACCTAGCTAGGTAAGGTATGCAGCCTGCTGAGGAGGAACTGGGCGATGTTATAGGCATTTACCATTTTTGGCAGCACACATGTTGTCGTGATGGAAGATGAGTCTTTCGTAGTGAGGCAAAGCATTAACAATTTTTGTGATTCCACGTTTTCATTCTGAGAAGCCTGCAAATTCGCGCGCTGCAATCATGACAGGCCTCTCTCATAAATGCCCGTCTCCCAATGTGAGGTCCAGAATTATTTCAAAGGCCAACGACGCCTCGGCCTGAACACGTAGTGCCATGAGATGCCACCTTTCAAACCCTTACCAGAGTCTTCCGCTTATAGGAAAGCACTGCTCCCATTCACACTCCCATCCCTGCTCCTACTTCTCCTGCTCAACGTAGTTGAATCATCTTTGAACCTCACCGTTCTATCCAGCTCTTTGCTCCAGGGCCCTGGCTTTGACCGCTGCGGAATCGTAGGTGTCCATGAATCTCTTCGATCTTGCTCTTCGTCCGGTAATATTGACTCGGTGGACCCGCTCATCCGTGGCGTCTCAAGACCAGTGTCATCTAAAATAGACACGTTTCTCGGCGTAGAAAATGACATACCGACCGATGACGCCCATGTATCCCGTCCTGGCCGGTAAGTACTGTTATACGGCCCGAAGATGTCTGAGCTGGCTACAGGACTGGGCGGCTGCGCCTCGGTTGAGTCGAGCCCGCTGCCATTACTTCCATCCTCCTCCTCATCATCAATATAGTAAAATCCTTCCGATCTGTGGCTTTGGCTAGGAACCGTGCCCCAAGACCGCTGCACCGTACGTATGGCGCCTGCTGGAACTACGGGTTGCCTCATCTCCAAAGGCGCCGGCTTGTGTATCGGCAGCTGTTGCTCGCTCGCGCTCGGCGCCACGCTGGCGGGCGGGCTGGTGCCCACATGGAAGGTCTCGTGGTGTATGAGAGTGCCACGGTCCGGATCGAGTGAGCTTGAACTGGTGACTGTGGTTGGGTAGCCTGAAATTCGGGAGCCGGGCTCTGTGTGCTTGCGCTTACGCCGCAGGAAGCAGAATAGTATTCCGAGGAGGAGCGCGACGCCAACAATGCCTCCGATGACACCGCCGGCGATGGCTCCTTGATTAACTGTCGAAGATTTGGGAGTGCCGGTGGGTAATATTGTTTGAGAAGATTGTGAGCTGGTTCCCGGTAGTGATGTTGTTGAGGGTGATAATGTCGTTGTTGAGCCATCAGATCCAGTGAAAATAGTTACTACCTGGGAAGTTGTAGTACTGATCGGCAGTGTAGTAGTGAGAGTAGACGAAAGAGTAGCTGTGCTGGTAATCAAGACTGTTGGTGCCGCTGTGACCACAGTCCTGGATATCATCAGAATTATGGATGTTACAGTCGTTGGATTATTTTGTCTCTTCCCTTGGTCCGACCTCAAGGGCAGGTCGTCCAGACTCGTGATGGCCTTTTTTGAATGAAGCTGTACAATATTGGGCATCCGTGGAACTGTGCGTTTTTGCGGTGCCGGTGAGAATGTCACGGTGAGAGTCTCGGTCTTTCGCCCACTTGCTGGATCCGTCAGTGTCAAGGTGCTTGTGACCGTAGCAAAGATAGTTGACGTGACTGGTTCGCCGGCGTACGATGTTATCGTACTTGTCATGTATTGTGTTGAGAACACCGTTGGTGGACGAAATGACGCAACCTGCCTAGCTTCGAGGCCATCGTCTCCTGTCAGAGGTACCCTGCCCTCTGTATACTCCAGTAGCTCATTTCGGAAATCTTTTTTTACTTCCTGACCTGACGAGGAGATTTGATTGGAAATGATAGTAGGCGTTTGGTCTCTTGTATCGTTCAGTTCGCCAGATTGCGGTGCCCTTTCGAACCTTTCGAAGGCGCAAGCACCAGCAATAATAGTGTAGAAGGCGCCACGAATCGTGAACATGTTGCGCTCTTCCTTCACATAATATTATGAGAAGAAGGAAGATGAAAGGATAAGACAGCGTAAACTCTTATGACAGTAAGTAAGACTGCTGAGCGAAACCAGAGCAGACCACACCATCCTTGTTCATGGTAGTAACGATGAATAGCCCCTGACAATATGAAGATCAAGATTTGGAAACAGAAGGATCACTCTGACAGCTTTGTCGAGAGATAATGAGACTACGGCCATGATATTGCGAGCCTCCTTGGACAGGCCATAGCTTTCTTAAACGCAGCTAGCTCCCCTGCTTTTCCGAGAAGACCAACAAAAATAGTCATAGACGAGGGTTTGCGGGTCCTGCAGCCTTACTTGCACAGCCCGATGGAAGACCAAGTTTAAAAAGAGAAAAATGATTAGCAATAGCCTTACTGAAGTGACGCCGAACAGCCTGCGGGACTGAGGTAATGTGACGAGGTTGGAAGGACAGGGCGGAACCCAGTCAGTCCACTGCGCACGTCCTTGATGCCAGCTAGGGTAGACCGTAATTGGGACCAAGACATGAAAGCATTTTGCAGAGTCCTATAAATTGTCGCAGCTGTCAACTCTAGTCACATCGTGGGGCGCGTGCACAGATTTGGCAAAGGCGAGGTGTAAAGCGCATTGATGATTTGCACACTTCCAGTTGAGCTTGACTGCTTTTAGCACAGGGTCCGGCAGCTGGATAATTCTCCGATACTTGGGTACCCAAAACAAAAGACTGCCAGTCAGATGAACCTCATCATCCTCCACAACTTGGCGGGTTCGAGCCGCAGAGCACTCTGGTACACACGGCGGCGAGAGAACCAGATGGGGTTGGTATCTCCATTCGCATGAATCCTGCTCAAGGACGAACCCTCTACCGAAGAATTGCCTGCGTTGGTTGCCCCTCGGGGAAGTGCGGACAGGCCTGTTTCAAGACCAACGAATTCAAAGAGTGGTACTCCTGGTAAGGATGAAGCGCGCTGAGTAGGGTAGCTGTGCGAGTTGCTAGCTGACTTTTGATGAATGGAGACATCACTGATCCACAACACTGGAAACATTTTGTGACTGGGCACAATCTACCAACTATGGCACGATAAATCAGATAAGTTCGCGGGAAGCGGTTGATGCCTTTTCGAACTCTATCTTGGAACAAGGCTGGCCCTGAGGGTAGAAGATGACATGATGTTGAAAGTTTGGGCCCAGGCTTAAAGGTACGTACTCTACCTTAGGTAGGTAGGTATTTTTTTCGCCGGGGTGAGATACATCTTTGTATATAAATGACTAAGCCAAGACCTGTCTCGGCACATCCGAAGATCAAGGTGTATTTTCGAAACACCTTTATATCCGTTGACACCGGGATAATGCAGTTTGGAGCTGCTGTCACCCATGTTTTGAAAACGGCAATCGAAACTTTTATTGGAAATTCATGTCATTTGCCGCGATTGCAGGCTTCAGCGTTCTGCATTTGGTTCGAAAATTTGTCATTTACATGAGGCCTTCGGCAATCGCTTAGTGCGCGCCCAAGATACCTACCTCCTGGGAAGCCCAACAAGATTATCTGTACGATACAGTGCTTGCGGTAGATCAACACGAAATTGATCAGCTTCTCTTTCTCTCCCCACATTCATTGGAAGACAATGCGTGACTACAACTTGGTGGTTGGTATCACTTCTGCTGCCCGAACTCCTTGAAAGGAGGCTCTGCTCATACAACCTCATCGTGTGACCCATTGCCCGTCCCCAAATGTATTTGGTACGGCGCTGCTTGAGCCCGACTTTAGGTAGGGCTGATACTACCCAGCCCTCCATTGACAGCTTGTCAGACCCCCATCTGGTGCAACCTGGGACGGAATTTACCAGGCTTCCAAACGCACGTCTTAAGATCCTCCGATGGACCGCCCAGATGAACCTCTGCATCAGATCTCCTGGGTATTGGCAATGTGACGTGAGGAAATCAGTCAAATTTGTCGCATCGGCCACCTAGGTATACCTTGTTGAAGTACGGCAATACCTTGGTTAAAATTGACTGCACTGAGCTCAGGATGTATGTTTTGCTTATTGGCACATGTAACAGAGGCGTCAACGAAATCATTGAGAAACCAACCACTGGGACTGTTTACTTTGTCTCTAGTTGGAGGGTGTAGGACAGTTGCTAGTAAAATGCCTCTGATCGTGCGCCCCTGAGCCATCGCCCGTTCTCTTTGAAGTGTGGATATACGATCCTGGGTTGATCGAGGCAGCCGGCGTTTGGGCGGGCAGTCTTTGGAAGTGCCCTCCAGACATGAAAGATACCTATGGCTAAGAGAAAATCCGTCTAGGGAGGAGGAAGTGAGATGATGAGTCCGGCGCACAGACAAACACAGGACATCCTAAACGCCAGCAGCAAAGGCAGATTGTTGTAACACTGGGTATCTTGTTTTGATGAGCTGTCTACTCTGAACTCCGAAAACCAAATTAAAATCAACAGGGGATTTTCAACCCATGCGTTGCACTCGATGCTGCTATCCCAGCAGAATCGTGCCCCATCAAGGCCCCAAAAAGTGTCAAGACACTTGTTGCTGGGCTGTATCTCGCCAGATACACTGATACCGAAATGCCATGCTTTGGATACTCCTGTTTTCTGATGGGTATCCCAGAACGTCGTCGAGCCCGTCCATTCTCCTCAACAACGTTGAGCCTTGGCTTTGGTGATCCTCCTACAGTCCATTTTTGCTGGAAAAAGATTACTCCGACCTTTGTGGGCCAAATAATGCGGACCGGTATAACGCGACTTCTATTTCTTGGTTGTGAAATCGATCTCGTTGCTCGAGTTGCCACCAGCCGAGCCGGACTTCTCGCAGGTACAGGCACCAGCCGACCTAAGGCCGCATGCGCACGAGGAGCCCGAGGCGGGCTTAACGTTCTCGGTCGCCGCCTTGTCGCACGAGCACTGGAGAGCGGGCTTTGCGCCGCAAGAACAGGTAGCCTTTTGGGCTGTTGTGAACAAGAAAAGGTGTTAGTGAATCTGCTCTGCTGGCTCAGCGGGGAGAACGGAGAGCAAAGTGCTTACCACAGATGCACGACTCGCCGCCCTTGCCGCAGCAGGTGGTGGGCTTTGCGACGGAGGCCATTGTGATGTGTGTGAGATGGATTTGTGTGATTGGTGGTTGTTGGGAGTTGTTTTGTGGACGGATTGACGAAGCGCAGGTAAATATCGGTTGTGGCGTGAAGTGTAAGATTTGAGCGAAGAAGACGAAGAGTGTAGTGTGAAGGTTTGCTTGGTTGGGAAAGTTGTTGATTCTAGGAACTGGTTAGAATTCGAGGAAGATGGCGTTGATTTATAGGCGCGCGCACTTGGTCCAGATAACCGAAGAAGAAGGAGGGACATTTAAGAGTGGGTCCACTTCAGCTATGTTCGCATGGGTTCAGGGTTCTGAGCAACAGGTCATCAACGATTTCCAACCGCTCTGATTTGTTGGAGATGATCTGCACCCAATCGGAGAAATTCCATATGACTGCCAGATGCGTGGTCAGTAATCGCTTGCATGACCTTGCAGAGCCTCATCGTGCTTTCGACCTCACCTCATTCGCCTAATTTCCATGGACAGAATAACTTTCTTTTCTCCACAGGAACGCCACCTCGTACCATGTTGGAACCTACTCGCAAAAACAGCTGTCATAGTCTGCTCATCACGACTCGGTCTTCTCAAAATCCTAGGACATGGCCGCGTATCCGAGCAGAGCCAAGTGGCCCCTCCGTCAGTCTAGAAGCTCATCCGTTTGGAGCACAGCATCGGTGCTGCCGCCAGCTATGGTAGCATCAGGAAGCGCTTCCGATATCGACCCTTCATCCTCTGGAGAGCTCTCTGTATGCAAGCGCTTCTCTTTAAGTCTACTCAGCTCTTCAGGTGAGCCTCGTCGTTTCACCGCAGGATCTGGAACTGCCTGGAGGTCCAGCGCCTGGTGTATGTCGGCTTTTCCTTGGTTCTGTATTTCTTCTGCTCTTTCCAAACTTGGGTCTACGGGAATCTGGCTTTGTTCGATTTGCAAGGGACGAGCTTCGGAATCCAGGTTTACAGGCTTTGTTGCTTCCGAATCACAAAGGTGGTCATGTGTTATTTCCTGTCCAGTGACTTCGCCGTCTGTCGCATCGTCTGTCACACGCTTTGATTCGGTGTCGGCCACCTTGGCCTGGTCGGCTCTTGTGGAAGACTGTTCTTCGGCGTTTCCCAAAATGGCCTCAATGTACTCGGGTGTTTCCAGTGTATACTCAAGCAGGAAGTATTTTACCATTACATTCGGGCTTTCGCAGTCTTCGAGAGGCGCTTCTTGGGGAAGCTGGTCAAGCGTCTCAACGACCTCCCAGCCGTCGCTTTCCATCATCCCAAGCAAGGACATTCGATTTTCCGAAGAGGGTCCAATTATTCTCAACAGTAGCTTGGGTGGTTTTCTTTCTGTGCTGTGCCAGATGGAGGAAGTGGTGATCGCCTCGATCTGGTTGGCCGTTGCTTCTCGCGTACTCTCATGCAATAGGAAATTGTCAGCCGCAATGATCAGGGACCACGCACGATCGCAGGCACCATCGCCTCGACCCATAGAGTCCAGATGCTGGAACCTCAGTCGTACGGCATACTTGAGTGGCATGGTGGAGATCATGGGGTGGATGTAATTATTTTTGATACACTCATGTGCCACTTCTTCTGTGCGTACGTCCTTGCCTTGAAATGAGATGACCTCGTTAGCCTCGTCAGCCACCACAATCGTGCTCGGCTGCAGCATCAAGGATACGTTCTGAGCCACAGCGTCCTCTCTCACCCTCTTCGAAAGATAGATTGCGAGGTGTTTGGCTATGCCTATGGTGTTGATACCGATGGTGATCACATTCATGGGTGTCTCCGTGGAGGTTTGGTCCAGGAGGGACTCCAGCTCTGATGACTTGTCCTCTTCATCCTCTGCAGGCGATGACTCTGTCGAGTGCAGGTCCACAATTGACTGGTTTGACGCGGATGCGATGCTTCTTGGGAAGGCTTCACTGGGTGTCACCCTGGGTAGGTCGGCTCGGATCCTCAGTAGCGATCCGAGCAAGGACGACTTGGCGAACGTAGTCCTATCAAGAAGACTAAGAGTGATCCGAAGCACAATGGCGAGGAATCCTTGTTCTGCGGCCGTCTTTGTCCAAAAGAGATCGTCTTTCTTGCCCGAACTTAATGACAGACATCTCGGCTGCTCTAGTGGTGTTGGGTGCAGCCATGCGCAGATCCTCACAGGGTCTTCAGGCTGGAAGATGGCGCCATCCCTGGTGATGACTATCCTGACTGTCAAGTTGGCTCCACTGCGTTTGCCATTGATTGGACTCCGATCGAACCCTTTGAGAGTTGGGGTGTCTAGAAAGGAGATTTGATACATTTTGAGTGCATCTATGTTTATCGTGGTTCGAATTGTGAGTGATTATTGTTGCTGTTAGAATACAGGGACGAATAAAAAGTGTTTACGAGACGAGAGGGCTGGGAATTGGGAAATATGAAAGTGTGCGTCGTTAGAAGAAATTTGAATCGACATGTATCGCGGATTGGTCTCAACGAAAACTAGGTATTTGGCCGGATCTCTACAGCTCGCGGTTCCATCGATGGTGTCCCGCTTCAGACTCACTTGTTCGCTCAAGTGGGCTCGCTAGGTGAGCGAGCTCAGCAAATTGTCTACATTGCTTACTTCGTCTGGGCTCTTGGCGACGCCATCACAAGCTCATCTCTGACTGACGGTCTGGTTTTGATTACCACCTTAAAGCCGGCATCTGTTCCCCGGTATATCGACTAACAGGTTCCGTATTCCCGCTCGACTCTCTATGCACAGTAGTGGTGGCGCTTGTGGCGTCTAGAGGGACGACATATAGTTTTAGGAGGGCCGAATAAAGCTTTGAAAACTATTCACATGTCTGTGCGGCTTTTCAAGGCTTAGTGGCCGAAGAAAGTCTCGCACTACACTTGTGACACAACGCTGGCCTTGACGCTATGCTGGGTCTAGAGGATGATCTAGGTAAACATTCCTCTTCAAGCACATCTATTTGGTGATCATGAGCTTACATTGCTGTCGGAATCATTTCTCACGTGTCATTTCGCTGATCCACGGCGATTGGTGGCCGGGCTCTCTTACGCTTTAGATTTGCGCCATCGTTTCCTCCTGGCCTTGCTGGCTCGAGACCCACACAGTCACAGGTTGAGAACTCCGTCGATCATTACAAAGACCGCCGGAAGTAACCTCCGTCTAGTGCTTACCGGTCTCTCATCCAGACTGGGTCATCGCTTATACTCGCTAGTTCGACACCTTGTCTCTGTATCCTTTCGCGCCTGTGCACGACGGGAGACAAATCGCGCCTCTACCAGGTGCGTCTCAACCCAGAAGACTTCTTAAGTCAGTCACACAAAGCGCGGCTTCTTCCAAGTACAAAGTGCCCTTGCTTTTAATCGTGTGTGTGTTGGAGCTTTAGCTATGTACACACTAGAACGCACTCAGTGGTGCGCGCGATTTGGCACTGCTCCAGCAAGGGTACGTATCCTTTGCCGGAGTTAGTCGCCATTTCAACAATCAAGTCGAACTCGTACTGGTATAGCACGGAATATTTCTTTCGCTTTTTGCAAGAGCAGATGGGCATAAGCACACAGTCAGTCCTTGTCATCCCTCCAAATATGGTCTGGTCGAGCTCTCTCGGAGATCTGGTCGTGACCGGTAACTGAGCTATGTATATCGCAGTGCGTCTTGAGAATATCGACATGTCTTCAATGTATTTTAAACAAGGAAAATGAGATAGGAGAGGCTTCTAGAGGCTTCTCGCACTTCCCCACGACATGACCGACCGGCCGTGTAGGCCTGCACAGACAAATCCCCCACTAACCACCGTAAGGAAAATACTCCGGTCCCTGACGAGGGATTTTCAGGTAAGATATTGCGTGTGAGACTTTTTACTTGTTCAATACTACTTGTTATTGGAGGGTTTTAGCCCCTTAAGTCAGTCTGGAATGTCGAAATTCAGACTCAAGATCCCGCCGGGTACCTTAACCCGGGCTTCGCAAACCGCACCAAGCCTCCGCATGACAACTCGACACCATGAAGAAGAGCCCACCCCTTAGCCTCGGCATTGAATCCTTTGCTCACAACATGGTGAGTTGTTCTTTTGTTAAAGACGCGGAAGTTTCATAATTTGCGTACAAATACAATGGATTGGGACAAAGGAGACTGTTTGTTGTGTCGGCCGGAAACAGCCTGGCTGACCACAATTCAGCCAACAATGACAATGAGTGCCTCTTTTCTTTGAGGAATTTCTGAGCTTTATCGACCATTGGATGCTATTACCGCGTTCACGACTTGCAGGATGCCTTCCCCTTCCTCAAATATCTTGCCCAAGTATTGGAACTCTTACTGAACGATTGCAGCTGACAAAGACCGAGCCATTGTAATTCCAGTGGCCTACTATATCTCTTTTTAAAGTGTCCAGATCAGAGCCAATTCAGTTTTGACGGCTTTAGCACAGGCATACCATTGCATGGAAATCAACAGCTCTGCGCAAGTCACTTTTGACCCGAAAGATCCGTTTGGTTTTCGAGCTGCGCTGGAAGCCAAACAGACCAAAATTGAGCAAGACCAAGCCGAATTTTTGGCAAATTTGCGTCGAGATATGGATCGCACTGCTGGGGCGCGAGTGGGAGTCTCTGCAGCTCCAACGCAGCCACAAAAGCAAGCCGTCGCGCCAGGAGCAAATGGAGGAGCTGCCAATGCTCAGGCACCACTTTTTGGGCCAGCCATGGTCCAGCAAGTGACCCCGTCGCCGGATCAGATTGCTCTCAAGCGCCAACGCCTCACCACTACCTACGATCCTCTCAATCCACCAGCTGATGACCCCACGACCGCTGAAGGCGTCAGGATGGGCGTCGTGACCGACCACGATGGTCGTCATTGGCGCCAGCAGTCCATGCGGCTAGGGAGATGGATTACACAATGGAAGGACACGTATCCATTTGCTTCTGAGCCAGTTGACGTGGACGAGCTGACCAAGGCGGAGAAAAATTGGCTCGATATCAAGTTCCGGCGGCGAATTGCCACTCGCAGAAAGCCAATGAAGATGGCACAGGGTCGTGGCTGCACAGGGCGATATTGGTCGTTGCGTCGCGGAAATCGGACCCCAAGCGGACGATTGAATATTCTATCGGGTGCTCAATCGTCCGGAAAGCGGGTGCCTCGCGAAGATCATAAATCTAACCACGCTTCCGGCGCTGCTGATGACCCCGATGATGTCTTCGGGCTACCGCCACGATCCTTCTACCGGCCTCTACCTGCAAGTACAGCCAGGAGAAGAAACCCTATATTTACAGCCCCTCTCCTCAAAGATGTCCTGGATCATTTTGGTATACATTCAAATCAGTCACCGGAGCTGGAAACACAATTGCGAGCACTCGTTCCCGATGATCTATTTGCACAAGACCATTTCCTTGAAGAAGCTCACTACCCGAAAGTGGGAGATATTCCCTCTCCGATTCTGGGCAAGATGAGAAGTACCATCCGGGCTGCAGGACTTGTGACAACTGAGTCTGCTGCTCCGATGGCCACCACCCAACGACCACAGTCGGGTAAAACAGTCCAGCAAGAGGCGATGAGAGCGAAGGAGCGACAGCAATTTGAGAGGGACATCCTGAATGAAGCTGGACTAGATTACCATGACCTCCCACCAAGCTTTCGGCGAGAGATGACCAAGAACATCTTGCGTGTGCAGAATGCAGGCCGCGAGCTCAATGCAGAGCTTCGTAGGGCCGCGGCCCTTGCCGCTGCTGCCGCCGCTGCTGCACCTGTTGTGCCGGACATAGAGTCAGCATCGAGACCATCGGCGGTGCCTCGTCCAGTATTCGTCGATGCCGCTCGAGCAGCCGCCGATCAGAATCGCTACTGGGCTGAAAATGGGGATGGAAATCTTATTACCTACCCTACAAGTAATCCTCGACACCCCAGATGCTCCCCCGACCAGCTGCGGAGGCTCGTGGTACTCATTGACGATGACTTGTCCACCACGCACGTGTGGGTGGAAAGGCGAAGCGTCAGAACCAGTGTGCGATACTATGTCCGAGAGGATAGAACGTCTGGGTACACGGTCGTGGGCCGTAGATCACCTGAGCCCACTCGCATGGTCACCCTAGGGCTGGCCGAAGGAGCAGAACTCACGATCAAGGAGTCCGACGTAGGCACCATACCCCAGCACAGCCATCTTGCTATCGTCAGGTGCGTCCCGGAAGTGAGCGATCTTGAAGAACCCTCTAGCAGGCTTGTGGACATTTTGCATGGCGGTCAGAGGTTGAGCGTTCCGTACAACAAATTGGGGAGCTATCTAAACGCCACAATCGCCCCTTCGCTATCAGAAAAGGCGCCTCGAATGGTGACGTTGTCACCCAAATCTGCCGGACCTGATATTGTGATAGCCGACGTTCTGGTTGGCTCACTCTCTGAACACACCAATGCTACCATAGCATCTTGCCATCCGGCCGTCGATGCGTCCGAACAAGCATCGCAAAGGCTTGTGAGAGTGTACTACAATGGGGCACTAGAGCATGTGCCAGACAACAAACTAGGTTCTTACATTGGTGGGTTAATCAACCCATCGGGCGAAGCAACGAAGCTGCCAGTGCCCTTGGGTCGAACAATCGACTTAATGCGAAGCGACGGAGTGGTGGTCAATGTTCCAGTGCCCTGCGTGGACCAGCTTCGACACGGCGGCGCGACCATTGTCAGCGATTCAAGCCCAGCTGCCTCCAATGATGAGCGATCATCAGACAGAATGGTGTGGATCACTCAGCAGACTGACAAAGGAGACCTAATGGTAGAGATCCCCGACAATCATCTGGGATTCTACAAAGGCTCTGCCATCTCGCAGCCCAAACCAGCCCTGCCGAACCGCATTATTCAGTACAAAGCATCCCTGGGCGGGATCAGCTTGTTGCCAGTAGCTGAATTTAACAATTTCCGACACCAGGGCAGTGTCATTATCGACACTCTGCCTGACTACGACTCCCTCGAAATGCCATCGGAGAGACTAGTGCATGTCAAAACCAGGCCAGAGTTGACCGATATTGCTGTTCCGGACAATCAACTAGGACGTTACCCTGGGTCGGTGATTTGCGCTCCGCAAAGCGACGACGCTGCAGTGGACACCAACCCTTCAGTGGAGAGCACAGTCAACAGCCGGATTGATCTGAGCCGGCTAGTCGTACTGGCACTGCCTGATGGACGCGAAATTCGAGTACCAGTTGGCTCAGTGAGCGAGCAGTATTACAATGGTGCCAAAATCATACGGACCATCCCAGGACGAAATTCGGACGAGCCAGACTCAACAAGGCTCGTCCATATTACCCATGGTAGTGTGCATGCTGATGTACCAGACAACATGTTGGAACGATATCAAAGCTGGCTTATAGCCTCTCCCGCTAGACTCGAGGTTGATGTGAATTCGAGCAATATCCCGACAGGTGTGAGAACCCTTACGACGAGCGCGCAAAGTAGCTTTTGGCTGACAGCTGGACAGATCCTGGAAGGCGACTTTGCAGTGAATCGTGAAGCACGGGCAGAAGATGATGCGCAAAACGCTACGACGCCGGTGAACCCCTTATTGCAAGCCACAATTGGGCAATACAAGACGCCAACGCAAGGCCACGTTACCGGGCAAGGCAATGCCCCTTCACAAGACAATGCTTTAGTCCAAGGCATCCCTCCTACGCAAGCGGACGACTTCGACGACGCGGAGACCAATGTGGACTACCCAGTTGCCATGAGTGCGCCCGAATTCATCTCGCCCTCGATCAAGGAATTCCCCAACGGCCGGCCAGACAAGCATGGAGACTTGCCTCAACTCCGGCCACCACGAGGTGATCCCGATGAAGTCGAGCGCCTCAGACTGGTACGAGAGAACATGATTCGCAAAGAAGCTGTCCACGATTACATTGCAAGCGCGGGCACAAGCCGCGCGAACATCCAGTCTCGGACGGATTCAGCTCCTCCAACGCAGCCCCAGATGGCGAGGACTGCGAAGAGTTCACGGGTGGTGAAATCTGGCAGAGGATCAAACGGGACGCGGAGTGTGCGCTTTGGCCCACTGCCGACGGAGGAGGAGACGGGAAGATCGCGCGGGACTGGTTCGAGGACGAGGAGTGGAGCATTGTACGAGATGGAAAGGAAGGCGGAGAAGGGGAAGTAGTATGTGCCTGGGACATTTGAGGAAATGAAAAAGTGTCACTGGGAATGGAAATTTGTACTGGCGCTGCTTCTTGGGGGTTTCCTTCTTTTCTTCTTTTTTTTTGGGGGGGTAGGAGAGGGTCTCTTTTCCGGAATCGAAGGGATTCGCCTCGCATACACTGAACACTTCATTCTTTTCTCATTCGTGCATGGTATATCTTGAGCTGCTTGATGCCTTTGAATCTTGACCTGGTCGAGGCCGTGTCTTGGGCCCTGGTAGTTAGCCTCGTTGACGGAGGGTGTTTTGTAGCAGACTCTTCCCACATCATTAGACAACTCATTTGATGATGCAATGCTAGACTTTTTTGCTTCCTGAACCTCCCCAGGTATGCTGTCTCTGTAAATAATGAGCAGCTCTAACCCAGTAACAAGTCTCAGGTGAATTACATTGGTAGATTTCCAGGAGGACGATTCCACCAACCGAGCTCTTTTGGACAGAACAGCAGAGGCGACTTGTCGATCGAACATCAGGTCTCATCATGGAAGACTTTGTCATATTTTAAAGGCCTTGTAGTCAGACTTCAGCTGCCAATTTAGAATTCGATGCTGAACTTTAACCTCCGTAAAATCATCACTCTGACACAATTTTATGACATTGCACGTGACATACGAGGCTTGCGGACAGTATGCAAAAGCAGCATCGATGTGATTGGTAGAGACACAGTAAGGGAATGCTGGCTTACACCATGATTTAATCGATATGATCGCCGTTGCATTGGCGATATAGACGACGTCACGAGGGCTGGTGAGGTAAAGTTGGGAGAGCTCCTCTGATCCACGATAGCCAAGCAACCATCATAGATTGTGTACCATAGTATTCAGTCAATGAGAGAGAATCAAGCATGTCCTGCTCCGCGACTGGGAAAGCGGAGTTATCACGGCATTGAGACGTGCAAAGTGGAGCATCAGCGGCGCCCCCATGCACCCATCATGCCGGAGCCCTGCGCGGAGGCAAGCCGTGAGACCCTCACATAAGCGAGCGAGATTGTTTCACCGGCCCAGGATGGGAGCTTGGCTGAAAATCACGGGGTCATCGTTGCGTTTCGGAGATCCTGTTCACAAAGACACTCGAAGCTTCCTATGCGCCTAGCCTGCTTGAATCGTTCAAGCTTTTCATGACATTTTTAAGACTTTTTGCGTGCATGACAACGGTGGTTTTGGTGGGTGGTGCGTGCAGGTAATTACCTATGTACCTTATTAGGTATCTCACGGTGACCAGTGGAATTCGAGAGGGAAGGCCAGGGTCGGGCAGTTGACTACCGAGGTCTTCTTCAACAAACGTGCACCTAAGATGGTTATGTAAACCCCTGTCAGATCTGGCTCCAGGGCAGCCCCAGTCCACCGGGTCGGGGCCATGCCCGCCGTTCCATTCCCCCGCGCTCTTCGCCCTGGACCTCAACTGGGTACCTTAGGTAGGTAGTTAGAAATGGCTGGGTCTCTGTGCCAACCTGGAAAAGCTTAGGCCCTTGAAATGAGTAGGTACCTTGGTTAGTCTTTTTCGGCCTTCTCTGAGCCAAACCCCTCGAGACCACCGACAACGGCGACTCCCAAGTGCAAACGGGCCCTGTCTCATGAGCCGGCACAGCCGTAAAGAGATTTGTTTCTCGAAAGAACTAGACCATATATTGTTTTATTATATTTCATTTTTTTTTTTCTTTCTTTAAAAAAGCTTGGTATCCTCCAGGCCATCTCTCTTTAGACGCTCGGTGCCTTATACCCGAGTGTCTGTGCAGTTTTCGATTCACACAAGAAGAGGGGCAGTGCTTTTCTTTGCCGCGGATTCTGTGACTACGCAATCCGCATACGAATATCCACCATCCTCTACCGGCGATCCGACTTCGACTCGCTCCATTACTTGGCGCTCTCTTTTCCCTCTTACATACCCGCCCGCCGCTTTGCTCACAGACCATTTTCTCTGCTCGACTGACGGACTGGACGACTCGAAAACAAAACTATATATTCTTATCGCTGCTGTGTTACCCCGCGAATTGCAACGCATGCTGCCAGTCTTTCAACAGTACACTACCCGAAAGCAGACCCTACCCACTGGTAGCAGCGCCTCATCCTCTTAAGCGGTTGAGTACCCCACCGGCCACCACCGGTGCCTACTCTTCTACAACTACTAGCCATGGCGACCGAAACAACTCATCAACAGGCGCTGCCCAGCGAGACTGTTGATCAGATGGACATCGACCACTCCCAACAGATCACACAGCCGGAGGCCTCGTCTTCGCTGTCCAATGTCGTTCCCGACTCTCAGCTGAACCCGGAAACATACCGCTTCCCCTCCGAGAGGTTGCGACGCCGTCAACGGCAAGCCGACAAGATCCCACTCGTTTTGGTGGCTTGTGGCTCCTTCAGGTCAGTGCCGATCTCACTGCCTCTCGACCGACAAACTCTAGGCTAACTATGCACCTCTCTTTAAAGTCCCATCACCTTCCTCCACCTACGCATGTTTGAGATGGCCTCAGATTATGCCAAATTCAACACAAAGTACGAAATTGTCGGCGGCTTCCTCTCGCCAGTGTCCGAGGCCTACAAGAAGCAGGGCTTGGCATCCGCCAAGCACCGGATACAGATGTGCTCATTTGCCGCCTCCAAGACTTCTGACTGGCTATCCTGCGACCCTTGGGAGGCCATACAACCCGACTACGTCCCTACCGCACAGGTGCTCGACCACTTCGACCACGAAATAAATGTCGTCCTTGGTGGCTGTGAGGATGTCCACGGCAATAAGCAGCCCGTGCGGATAGCCCTACTTGCTGGTGCAGATCTGATCCAGACCATGAGCACTCCCGGAGTCTGGTCCGAGAAGGATCTGGACCACATTCTCGGTAATTTCGGGGCTTTTATCATCGAGAGGACGGGCACAGATATCGACGAGGCGCTAGCGGGGTTGAAGCAATACCAGGACAAGATTCATGTTATTCCACAGGTTATCATAGTACGTCCATACGACTCTCCCCCCCCCCTTCACCAGGCAGTCATCATCTCCTTTCGACATACTACTTGCTGACAAATCATCCTCACAGAATGACGTTTCCAGTACAAAAGTACGGTTGATGCGTAAGAGAGATCTCTCGCTACGATATGTGGTACCGGATCCTGTAATCGATTACATTCAAGAGCATGGACTCTACAGGGAGTAGAATGCCCGCCGCGCGGGCAAGCGATTTGAACTTTCTTAGATGGAGCGGGAGCTTTGGGGGAGGCCAATTTTGCAATCTGGGACAAGCCAGCGGGGAACGGTAGAGGGTACCGTGGGAAATTCGGCTTTGGGAGGCTGGTGCGTGAGGCATGTAAAACACATGGATATCCCTCGTGCTGGTGCTAGTATTGGAAACAAGGCGCATTTTGAGTCATCAGAGCCACCCGGAATGGACATGAACCATCTCCACGAGATACCTTTCCGCGGATCGACTACGTGGAAAAATCAGCCGCGGCAAAGCAACCGGGCTGGGCGAGGCCCACCTCGCCCGGCCGTTGTTCATGGGCCCTTTGCTGCGAGGGACGCAAAGGTACGCCATAGTGACTGCATTCTGGTGGACGACATATCAGCAACCTGGGTATGGGATGATGCTGGTGGAGTTACGGGGAGCGGAGGCTGCATCTGCTTTCTTTCTCTTTTTTGGATACCACCCACGCGTTCTTTGTTGGTAGAGTGCAATGCAGACATGACGTCCCAATCCGGTGAGCCTTGTTCCTATGAGAGCGGCTCGGGCGTTCTTCCAGAGGTTTGCTGAACCTCCAGCATTTCGTCTCTCTAATGCTATGCAACGTGAGCGGTGATTAGCTATACTTTGATTTGTTCCCACGCTGCGATAGATGTCTGTTTCGTGGGTGCCTACGCTTGGCTTGCACAGGCCCTGCTGTGCGAGAGCCGTGATTAGCACTTCATATATTTATTCTGTCCAATCATGGGACCGATACCTCGCTGTTTACTTTGTGCTTCTGCGGAGCTCAGTAAAATATTGCTTGCCCACCTCTGAACTACACAGACCCACGTGCGTTGAAGGCGCCATCGCTGTTTAGTTTGAGACAAGAGTCTCTTGATTGGATTCGTTCCTAGCCCAACCAGTCGTCTGGAGGGACTGTGATGGGACACGTCGTCATGGCTCAGTATAGTATTTTTTTGTCTTTTGGAACACTCTGCCCATGTTTTGCAGAAAATATCAGGATACAGCGTACTTCCATCATATACGTCAGGCGCAGTCTGTCGCTTTAGTCCAGATTCTCCACATTCGTTCTACTAGTCCCTTACTCTGGTCTTTCGGTGCGTGCTCATCCATTGAACCGTTCTCGGTATTCTTCGAGAACAGTTCGTTCCTAGCGATTCTTATCGACTCAAGATTATCTGCCTGCCTAGCCTTAGAGAGCGTGTTAGCGTTTCGCGGCTTCAAGATCGACGGTGGCGCAGGGCCGGTGTACTCCTCAGCCTGGATGGCGGTAGCTGAACCGCAGGGTCAGACTTTACCTAAATAGGCCTTATAGCACGAAGCGAGGAACGGGGCTAGTAAGCTGAGTATCGTCAACGCTGCCAACCTTGCATTATAATACCCGTTTGGGTATTCCGGTCCCAGTGGATGAAAGTGCTTGTCAGCAGGAAAGCATACGTGCTAGCAGCACTGCCAGGCCACAGGACGCCTTTAGTTGCATTTAAAAGAACGATGTTTTCCCTTAGAAATCCTGGCACGGAAGGAGAAGTCATTTCTAAAACGTCACACGTTCTCTTACTCCTTTATATCATTGAGCATCTGGGACTAGAAATCCGCCCATCCAGTAATTCCCGAGGTCGACATAGCGACAATGGAGCAAAATGTTTACCTCCACAGCAATATAAGCTGGACATCTGAGCCACATCCCTACGGGCAGAGAAATAGAGCTCCATACGAAGCCATGCCTTCACACTCTTCAGATGCAGGACTGAATGATACTGCCGCGCTTCAGGCTGAGATCGATGCTCTCGATCGCGAGAGGGCAATGCTCATGATGAAAAAAGAAAAAGCAGCGAAGAAAGCCGAAATAGATCGTCTCCGAGTCTCTGAATCCACCGACTTGTCTGCAGGATCGAGCATCAATGTAGTTCCGCGTGGATCACTTCTTGCCACAGGCGCCTCATCCATCGAAGCCTTTCAGAGACCAGGAAATGCGGCCCACGACAAAACTTCCAGATATTCTGGATCCCAAGAACAAATGCCACCTCCTTACTCGACTACATCTGAGCCTATGGAATATCAAGCGCAGCAAATATCTTCCAGTAGCGTTCAACAATCAGTGAGAGCCACCCATCTCACCAAGCCAATTGCCATACCAGCCACAAGTGCCAAACTCGGATCCCCATTCATGCGGGCTTACCCTCCCTATCTGGAGAGCTACGGCGTGAGCCGCAGCAACTTCCTCGGTTTTTTAGATGACCTCAATCGCTGCGCCGTTGCCAGCCCTCCAGTCCAGATCCTCGGCCTCGCAGGCAACATTGTCAGCTTCGTCCCACTGCAGACCGCCCAGATCGTCGGCACGTCGGTCAATCTCGCCGCAAACCTGGCGACTTATGGGGTCAGCAAGGGCCGAACGGAAGTGTGCCTTCGCACTGCAAACCGAGAGCTGTTCGCACCCAGGGGCCTGAAAGCGGAGATTGCGAAGCTGGATGCCGTGGCGAAGCTCGCCGAAATTCCAGGTGTGTTGGATCCGGTCACGGGCAAGTTGGACAAGAAGGCGAGCATATTGGCGCCGATTGAAAGTTTGGAAGAGGCGCAGGGTCAGAGTGCCCAGCATAGGCGCTTGCAAGCGCTGGAGAGTTGGATTGCGCCTTTGGATATGGCGCCTTTGCCGGAGATCAAACAGTCGAATAATATGTTGGGCAAGCTTCACACAATGGCTAGTGAAAATCAAAGGAGAAAGGAAGAGAAGAAGTTGCTCAAGGACCGCGATAAAGCATTTGAGGAGCTTGGAAAGGCAAGTCGCGAGGCTGCCAAGATTGAAAAGGAATTTGAGAAGGAGATGCGAAAACTGGATAAAGAGGAAAAGAAAGTGAGAAAGGAGGCAGATTCCAGCAGGAAGTTGGAGAAGGAGTTGGAAAAGATCGAGAAAGAAAGGGTCAAACTCATCAAGGAGAGGGAAAAAGATGAGCGGAAACTCGAAGAGGATAAGAGGAAGGAGGATAAAGAGGAGGGTAGCCTTCGAAAGATCCTTTGGCTGATCATTCGCAACATCGAGGATCCCAGCGGACCTGGCCCGAACCCGGATTTAGACTCTCCAGGTTCTAGTCCCCCATTATAAAGAATGGGCCTCCAGTAGACTTCTTTTATTATGAGAGCAATGGGTTATGATCGATCTTGTTCTTTCATGCTAGAGCTTGCGTTGTCAAATATAAAAATGGCCCTCTTGAGGAGTTTCAACATGATCCTCCTCGCTGCCGAATCCAAGATGCTTCACAGGTCCATCAATGCCATCTACATTTAGACTTTTGAAAAGATCTGGATCAATAGCCATGGCTCCCCACTTGACTTTCCCAAAGGTGACCTTTCTCAATAAAAATGCTTCATATTCCTCTTGTTCCTCGAGCGTTTCAAAAGAGAGCAGTTGCTTCTTCTCGTCCCTCTCTTGAGAGTCTCTTCCCATCACAGGTTCTGCTGCTGCTTCTTCCTGTACTGATAGGCGATCATAGGAGCTCGGACGTGACATATTAATTCCTGGAAGGCTCAGACCAAAAGTGGGTTGATCTTGATAATTGTGCGTTTCCTGGGCCTCAGTCTTCCTGGCACGATCAGCTTTAGCGTTTGGAGGTGATCCGAAATCCTTGATGATACCATCTCGTGCCATTACAGAGGTATGACATGCTGATGACAGGACCAGGGAGCTTGATCCTCCGGACACTATGGATCCTGGGACCTTCCGATGGCTGAAGATTATTGGCAAGAAGCATAAGACAGTTGAGACAATCAGCATCGTCAACAAAGCTTTTCCAGAGACTCCTAGAGCCATATAAGCATCTTCAGATACGCCAAGATCGCTTGGACTGAAGTCAATAGTTTGCGTAGAACTTGTCCAGAAGCCTGACAATAAGGCCCCGTATTAGCGATTAATTTCAATGCACCAGGGAAGAAGGAAAAATGCTTTGCACATACCACCTTCCACAACATAAAAAAAGATCGCGTTTGACAAGATCCAGTGAAGCATGATGCTCATTCCCAAAAGTGGCAGGCTATATCTATAGGGTAGTTGAAGACGATAAGTGGATGTCTGGCTGGACCCTTTGGCGGGAACTGAGACGCGCAAAGGCTTATATACTAGGCTATATGAGCTCCATTCAGATTCATTCTGTGTACGCGTGAAAAAGGCATTGAAAGAGAAGTAGCAAAATGACAAAATTATCTGAGGAGAATTCGCCGCGAGCAGCATAACAGTGTAGGAAGGAGGGCTCAGGAAGATATCCACAGATATGTTGTTGTCTGAGGAGCCAAAGGACCCTGTACTGATGATATCGCAAGAAGAGTCAGTCGACTGAATTCATAGTGGATCATAATCACTTTAAACTCACAGAGAGTCTCCGCCATACGCCGATGTGAAGATTGCCAAGGCAACAGCCAGTAACGCCACACCTGCGGAGAGGATGCTATAAGTGCGCAGCCAAACCTCTTTCGTGATGACGGTCTTGAATCTTCGAGAGTTGAAATGCCATTTGCGGGGTCTTGGGCCTTTCAAAAGCCCATCCACATCCCATACTTGCCGTTTCTCACGCTCAATCCGGTGGCCATCCACATTGTTGAACGTCCCCAAGCCTGCTGTTCTTGGATCAGGCCTCGAGATAAATGATTCCAACGCATCTCCCAGTGTGACTAGGGATGAATCTGGTAGTTTAAGAACAACAAGTGTACCGAGAGCGACCTTTGTCAGGGTGCACAGGACCACGACTAGGAGTAGAGCGTTAGAAACGCCGACCTTGCATTTGTACACAGGCGCTGGCTCTGCAAGGCAATATGCAACGTTCAAATTGTTGAACGATTCATTGTATCCGTACTCTGGGAAATTCACGTCAGGACCGTAAATAGTAGATAGTCTCATCCAAGCGTCGTTGAAAGGTATCGCCCAGCTCGAACCAGGCAAGCTGGAAGTGTTCGTCCATGCTGTCGCATCGGGGTCGCCCAATGCTCCGGCGCATTGTCCAACATTAGCGTCACATTGGTCGCTGTTGACACTGTCGGCGTATCTTGAGTTGATACACTGCGCTGAGAACCACAGCGAATTCGTTGTGTTTGGAGGAATATTCGCATCCCAAGTATTCCACATATCAGTGAGCTCGGTGTTTGTCTCATTGAATGCAAACATGTCGGCGCGTTTCCAACCAGGGTCTTCCGACGCAACGACCACGACCACATCACGATACCTTTTCTTTGGCTGGCAGAATCTATATTCACTATAGCATTCTTCGATGGTAAGGTTTGTCCAACTCTCTGCATCGCTTGCTGTGCTCGTAATGCTCCGATTGATTGCCCCTGGCGAGGAGTCGTCCCAGTAGTCACTGAGAGGAATGTAATTGCCATAGCCGCTGAAGTATTGCTCCGCAAAACTCGGTAGTGCCGAACCTGAATTTGCCAAACTCGCGCCCGGACCAAAGTACTGTGCTTCTCCGGTCACAAAGGCCTCTGTAGCAATCGTAAGGTTCCAGTTGGACCCGTCGAAGTTCGTCTCATAGACAGCGCTGTTGAACAGTAGATGGATTGGAACAGAGCTGAGGAACAGACCAATCCATACTGCCTTCTTGAAGGGTGATAGAAAGATGAAATTCTTGATCGACGGAACTCCAATTTCCAACGCCAGGAGGGAGCGATGCGCCCTGTCGATTTCACCGCGAGATGGTGCACTCAAAACTTGCATAAAAAAGTTTGAAGAAGCGAGAAGGCCGGTTGAGAAGATGTTTATCATCAGGTGTAGCAAGAGGCCGAGTCTATTGGCTTGGCCGCAGTCACCGTCAAACACGATTCTCCCCTCAGAGACCGACCGCGAGGGAGACAAGAAGACGTTGACCAGCAGACAGACAAAAAGCAGAATCCAACAAGAGAAGATAATCAGGACATTCACGGCACCGGTGCGGCGCCAACCATGCGTTGCTAACGCATCCAAGATGAACATGACCGTCCACGTAGAGCGTCTACAAGAGCGAGACGTTTTATAGAGAGGGCTGTGAAAAGAGGATTTGGCGTTACAAGAGCCTCGCGTTGAACGCAGCAGCGATGTACAGCAGAAGATGTCAAGAGTAGAGCGAAAGCGTGGGTGTTGCTATTCCTTTCTCGCACACATGACACAAAACATCACTGGACGTGTAGCTAGCCTTGAGTCGAGATTGCTGCAGCCCAAGATCCGGAAATCGATGTTGAATTGAAATAACAACGAACTTGAATCTAACGCGCTCGATGGGTTCATACATAAATTCGCCAGAGCGGTATGCGACATTGTGCAGATTGAAATTGCGTATGTGACACACCGTGTGGGAGGTGGAGGGAATGAGGGATCCTCCAACTTGCCTGCCTGATGACAGGGTCAGATGATTGCGAATACAGCTGATCATGATCGATTCTTAGCCACAGGCAGTGATTTATAAAAGGTGCTATCTTGCGAAAACGGTCCAGCAGCTTACCCGGGCTGAAATGCAGTCAGCTCGGCTAGGTAAACGAGGCACCCAGCACGGCCCTGTCCAAGTCAGTCGTGTTATCACCATTTCATTGTCTCGAATTGTGCCAAGAAAAAAGCAAGGTAGGATTGAACAATGTTTGAACAGATACACCCTTTCCTGCTTCACCATGTACTCGTCTGCCCACATTGCCTGCAGGGCAAGACTGTTTCCAGGATGTCTATACCACCTATGCATATGAAGCAGCGTAGCTGAGCAAAGGCTCGTGTACAGAAATGCTCACTTAGCCACAGTTTTAGACGATCAGAAGAATGAATATGTTTCAAAGTCGACTTCGTCTCCCTACCTAGGAGGGTACCTAGGTAGCTAGCCTGATGTCTGCAGACGATGTCAGCAAGGTCCATACTCGACCCAAGTCCAGAGAGGGCTGCGAAAGATCGGACGTAGCTAATTTTAGCCTAGGATCCAAGCTGACATGCACTTCAGGGCAGGCAGGTAGGTAGTGGGTGGCGTGGGAAATGACTTCAGCGTGTGGTTCCACAAACTCAGCTAGGTACACCTACATTGGGCCATATCTACTTTGATGGCAGACGTTCGAGTCTTGAGCTTGAGCCTTGTTGCTGCACCCCATTCCACTTGCGGTTCTAAATTCAAATCTCTGACTACTTTTTGAAATTCACACACTGCTCCAAAGCTAAACACCAAGGCCGGCCAGTCATGATGGCCTTTATGAAGTCGAAGACATCTCCGAGGTGGTTTTTACATCCACAAATACCGTTTCTAGGCAAACGTTTCAGTCAATGGACTCGTCGCATATGGTTCCTAGCCCTTTGCCGATTGCTTATGACGGCAACTCTGCTACCTCTAACGTTGACGGGCTTGACAGAAGGGCGATATATCCTTCAAGTCAGAATAGTTGACGTCGTGTGTGTATGTTTTATAAAAGCCGCAATGACTGCATGTGTACTCATGAACTGATGAGATTCAGATATGTGTTCTGATGGCAAACGACTTGGTGGAGCTCGGAAAAGACCGAGTTGGAGAGGGTATGCAGTTGCTGCGTCCTGAGCTGCCTATAGCCTTTAATGCAGTGCTCACTGTCCTGCTCGTCATCCTTGAAGCTTGGGCAGCTCACTACCAAAAAGCTTTCATTGCCTCGGACGACTTTGAAGGCGATGAAGGCGATGCTGACCGTGGGAACCGCCTCGTGGATTCCACGATGTAAGTAGATTCCCCCTACCGGATTCCTTTTCCCAGGGTTGAGGCTAATTTGATACATCGCGTTTGTTCTGAAGTTCTTTGATGGTCGGAGTTGGTGTCTCATCGATCGCAATTGTGTATCGAATGTCCCAAGCGCTCGCTTCCAAAAGGCAACTTTGGAGTTCATATCGAACCACGGAGCCGTTCATCTTGTTCACTGGCTCGGGCGATGCAGTTGCTGTTTTCCCCAAGTTTGCCCCAGATTTAGGTCTAGAGCTTGAAGCTATGCAGTCGGTAGACTCGCTTCTACAGGATGGGACAGATAGAGAATGAGAGACATCATTATACAGTGCCCCATGTAGCATGTGCTGGGTACTATACTATATTACCAGAGCCAGGTGTCTCAGTCGCCACGGAAACAGTCAACAGCCATGGACTTTGCTGATCCCGGAAAACGTTTTGACACAACGCGCACAAGATTTGGGACGCTCGACCTATCTAAGATATTCGTCAAGCTCTTAAACATGTGTTCCAACCTCTACATTTGTGAATAATCCATAATGCAGAGAACCCAAACCCCCATAGGAGCTTTTTAGGCATCATGATTTGTCCTCTGACAGCCCAACAGTTTCGACGCCGCGAATTTCTCCTGCGCCAATGGTCATGGACTGCTCTTCTTTCACCTTCCTTCTATCTCCCCTTGATACGAGTAACCAAGTGATACAGATCATGATCACCGTTACCAGGAGCAACCCAATGCTTGTACAATAGCTCACTCTGTAAGACGGACCAAACTTTGTTTGATAAACTTGTGGGCCCTACAGTAACAGTCCATTAAATCAGCAGATTTCACAGTCGAAGATGGTTCTTCAGCAACAAGGGGCACTCACGACTATGCCCATCAACTGTGTAGCCGCCTGTTGCGAGACTGTCAACGGCCATGAACCTCCCCAATGGACTTGAATCCAAGAGCCCCTTACTCACATTCGTCATGCCTATAGCTGTGCCAACGTTCGTGGTTCCGCTTACCGCTCTGATACGCTCTACACATTTACGAAGTGAGCCTTATGAACTTTCACGACGAACCGGACGGATGATGCTTACCTGGCCACAAGATAGGAAAGAAACTTGACGTGGCTGCTGTAGCAATGCATACAAATACATATTTCGCTACTGCGCTCTCCACTGTGATGAGAAGGATATAGCAGATGATTTGTGTCACCTCAAGTATCAAGCCGGCAACCCATGGACTCATCCGTCCCGTATGAGTGAGCCACCCCAAGGTAAGGAGAATAGCAAAGACAGCGGTGTACGCAGGCATCGTCATAAGTTGCGAGATGGCGGTGTCAGTCATTCCCAGGTCATAGATGACGTTGGGCAAGACAAAAGTGATTCCGAAGCCCCCGATACCATGGGTGATCCAGATTAACAGGAAAGGTATCAGCGTTGGATCCTTCAACAATGCTCTCATCTGGCGCAAATCAAGTGTCTTAGTACCCATTGACGGGGCTTGTAGGGGCAAGTCGGCCAAGATGGCTTTTCTTTCCCCGTCACTAAGGAATGTGGCATTTTCAGGGTCTAATTGAGGGGCGTGGTAAGTATTTCTGCGCGCCCGAGTGAAGTGCGCCTGGTACACTTACAGTCTGGTAGGAAGAAGAACGTGTATATGCCCAGAAATAATGCCGGCAAACCTTCTATGATGAAGACCTGAGTTTCTATCAGTCGGTGTACTGCCCGTGTACCTAGGTACTTGCCAGATTCACACCTAAAGGCATTGCGCAATGAACTCACCCATCGCCATCCAGCGAGGCCACCGGCACCATTCATGAAGGAGATCGCGTAGGCTGTGAGACGAGCATATGAGCAAGTCATCTTCATCAATTGTGAGTTCTCTTACCAAGAAGTCCGCTTATTGTGCCTGAGAACATCCCGCACGCGTAGAAGAAGGCCTAGGTGGAGATTAGCAGAAGTTGGGGGTGGGAGCGTACAATGGCTTACAATTCGAAATTTGAGCCTTTCAGTTGGGTACCAAAAGCTCATGTGATATCTGGACAATTGTCAGCCTCATAGGTCAAATTCGTGCTGCAGAAAGAAGACTCACAAGACACCTGGATAGAAGCCAGCCTCGGCTGCTCCGAGGAAGAAACGGCAAGCCATGATTCCCGCGTAGTTATGTGTAGCGCCCTGACACATACTAATCATACCCTGCCTCGATATCAGAAAAGTCGTTCCAAGCCGCGCACTGCAAGAGCATACCCAAGTTATCATGATCCTAGCCATCCATGTTCGCGGGCCAAACTTCTTCAGTGCCAGTGTTGCAACGGGCTCGAAGAACAGGTAAGGATAGTAAAATATGCTTAAAACCCATGCCCACTGCTGGGAGGTGAGATTCCCTAGTTGCGCCTTGATACCATCACCCTGTTCGAGGTTGATAATGGCAGTGTTGCTGATATTGCTGACGTGGATTCTCATGAAAAGATAAACAAAAGCATACCAAAGGATTAGGCGACGATCGAGCTTCTTGTGAGCTGATTTTAAATCCGCTGAGTGCAAGTTGCCGTCTTCTGAAGTCCTCAAAGATACATTCGCGCTGGTGTCCGGTTTTCCTGGCGCAGAAGGCGGGGCCTCCTCGTTCAACGTCAACATTCTTGTTGTGCGGTAGTCGGTAATTTGTTTTCAGATGGCTTCAACTTCGAATCAAATTTGGATAGCAGGTGGAAAAAAACAGACTTAAGTTTATCCGGGCTAGAACGATCAATGATGTACATGTAGGTAACAAATCACACTTGCCAGGCAAATCCAGGAATTCAAGTGACAAAGATGATATTATTACCTGGTTCTTTGCATAGTTTCGGTGATGTTCTATATTCAGGGTCACTCAAAGCAAGGTTGTTTGGGTTATCTACACACAGGGTGGCGTGCTTCAGAGTGGGCACTTGGTATTGTGCCACAATGTGCGAGAGCGGCCATCGTGCAGCGGTCGATCAGAAAGATCTTTCATCTCCAGCTCGAGTATCCTCCAACTTGAGAGATCTATTATGAAGTCATTCATCTCTTTCCTTCCAATTGCGTTGCGTAGAGCGACGCGCGCTGTCACAAAAGGTGCGCCACAGTCGTGAAGTATCATCCACAGACTAACACGACCGCATATAGTACCCCAAGTCTTCGAACAAAATACTGAAAAGCGTTCTATTCAATTCCGGACACCCCTCTCGCTGAACCCCACGTTCATAAAATGCACGCAGGAGACACTGCGAGACTTTTCTCCTCATCATCTTAGCCGTTATGGCGTGCTTCTGATCACCCACTTCATGCAGAACATCTTGATATCTCAAAAGGCTCCGTTTTCCGGCCGGATATGAACCGGGATTAGGTCATCTAGCGAATATAGTGGTGTAGTATAAGGGATCTCCTCGTCCGACGTCACCGACCGTTCGCGTTCCCCATTCACGACGTCCTCAATTTGAACAGCCTGGGAAGCAGTCACGATGCCGATCGCACTTCAACCTGCTGAAGTGTTGCCTCTCCCCAGCTGGCAAAGGCCAGCAAAAACCAATCAAAATTTACCATGGGCAGATATCAAAGTCCTTGATCTTTCAACGTTCGACGCTCCGGATGGCAAGCAGAAGCTCGCAGAAGAACTGCGTGAAGCTGTATGAACTACCAGTGACGCTTCACATCCAGACTATTGCTGATTGACCTTGCCAATTAGGTCCATACTACGGGATTCTTCAGTGTCACAGGAACAGGACTTACAGACGAAGAAGTGCAGCGACAATATGACATCGGGCAAGCTTTTTTTGCCATTCCGCACGCAGAAAAGAGCCAGCCCCAATATAAGTGCGACTTTGCTAACGGCAATTACTTTGGCTACCGAGAGCTTGCAGAGAAGACTGTCAAGGGGACGGAAGTGAGGGATAACGTGGAATCGTTCAATCATGCGAAGTTCACCGAGCACTACGAGAATGAGCCAAGGCATCCCTTTTTCGAACCCTTCAGGCCTGAAATCGAAGACTTTTCGCGCGTAAGCACTGGAACGAACGCTGAATGAACTACGGCCTTTGACTAATTATTCCACAGAAAGCACTGGAGGTAGCCCAGAAGATCCTGAAGCTCTTTGCTCTCATCCTCGAGCTTCCTGAGGACTTCTTCGCTTCAGGGCATCGCTATAATGACCCCAGTGATGACCACCTACGATACATGTGCTATCACCCGAGAAACAAAGAAGATGATGAGAAGGTCGATAATACCTGGGCGCGTGCTCATACAGACTTTGGCTCTTTGACGCTACTCTGGAGCCAGAATGTGGCCGGCCTGCAAATCAAAAGCACGAGTGGAGAGTGGCGCTACGTACCACCCGTCGACGGTGGTATCGTTTGCAACGTGGGTGACACGCTTGACTTTTGGTCTGCTTCGTATCTCAAGTCGACTACACATAGAGTAGTGCGGCCCCCAGAAGACCAGCTTGGTGGAAACAGATTGGGGTTGTTCTACTTTGTAAGGCCCGGAAATGATGTTGATATCAAGCCGGCACCATCGCCGCTCTTGAAAAGGCTGGGGCTTGTGAGTGAGAATCAGGAGGACGCAACTCCTGTGAAGGGCTTGGAGTACGTCCGTAGTCGTGTAAAGGACTATCATGACAGCACGGATTACGGAGACAGGAGGGGTAAGACTTTCAAAGTGGGAAATCTGGAGATTGTGGATGAGGCTATATAGGATATAAAGTAGCCTATATGTTTTTCGCACGAAGCTCTAGGAGCAGAGTGACTGTGGCTTCATTAACAAGAGAGGAATTGCTGAAAATCCAAGGCAAATTATCAATTTGTAACTGGAAAGCGACTTCGCCAGATTCGTTAGCTCGGACCCTATATGCTACGTTCAACAACTCCACACATATTAGGTACACATAAAGACGAATATCATTTTTTCTTGATTCAATACCTGTGGGTGAAAATCCAGATCAAGGATGTGACATTCAAGCAGGTTCATATTTTTGGCTACTTTTGAGATTCTCAGGTTATGATGCAACGACTTTAAGTTCATGCTACCTAGGGTAGCCCTCAGAATACTTTAGACACGTCCATGGCTTAAAAAAGATGACACGGTTTTGTCCGATTATACTTCAGCAATATATTCAAATCGATATGCTACAGATGAATACTGGAGGTTGAGCCAGGCTATCGACAATGTCTAGCCAACTCCAGCCCGAGCTTTTGCATTCCTACAAAGCGTCCTTCTACTTGGTCAGGAAATTTTGGAATCACTCTGCAGCTTTACTACCTAGGTAGCACTGCTTTGACTTAGCGACGTAAGAAAAGACGATCTCGGTATAGTGAAGAGCATCTGAGCATGATATCGTGCTTTAGAGAGCCGGGATGATGGAGCGGTGAGGCAAGTGTCAGGGCATAGAAATCCAAATTCGCGTCTCTAGGACGTTTCTACTCGGTGACCGCTTGTAGTCCGTTGTCCCTCTCGTAAGATATAGACCTTCTGCTCGGCCCCGGAGTCCAGGGAACATCAACATCCGTCGTCTTCGTCATGGTGACAGGCGTAATGCTACTAGTATCAATCTCCGTGGGGATTACATCAGGTAGGGTGCTGGATGATGTCCAGGTTGATACTGTGGACGATAATGTTGATGCAGGGAATGAAAACTCAGGGCCATCACACGACATGGTCGAGTTTGCGCGGGAGTATGCCTTCTGACACGCTGCAACTAGAACCAAGTCATCCTCGGCGACGCAAGTGAAGATACTACGTAAAGCTTCCAAAAAAAGATCTTCATTGCCGATGTCTAATCCTTGGCTTGTCGCATAATACAAGCTGCTGGCAATGATAATATCGTAGTCGCTGCTCAATAGATGGAGTTCTTCACCGCCATATAATCCAGGCGGAATACATCGAGCAGCTAGTGAAGGTGTGATGGTCGATGATACGGGCACGTTGGTCGTCTGAGTTGAGGTGAGATACAGTGTCGTCGTGATAAATGCGGTCACTGAGGACGCTTTGGCTCTTTGTGTCGTTGTATCTGTCTGAGTGCTTATCACTGTCTCTATCGTTGGCTGTATGCTAATATCAGTTGTAGTCCTCAGCCTCGTGACTAACTTGGTAGAATACTCGGTCGTCGGCGCCACAGTCGTGAGAGTCTGAGTGTCAGGGGGTTTTGCCGGTCGAACAAAGCGAACCCCGAGCGCTATGGACGATACAGCCAACAACGCCACCAAAACAGCGAGAAAGATGATACATTGGCGCTGCCTTTGAAGTTGTGCTTGCTTGTCTCGATAAATTTCTCCGCCGATGTCTACAGGGTCGTGAAGATCCAGAGGGACAGAGTGAGATCCGTCACCGGCACATGGTTCGAGGTCTTGCAACTCGATATTGTTCTGTCGTTTCTCGAAATTACGTGGATACATACTCCCAGTCTGTTATTCGAAATCTGAAAGGGAAGGAAAGAAGTGAAGATTTGATAAAATTCGGGACGGCACCTGGGTACCAAAGTCGGGTTTAAATAGTATGTATCTTTCACTCACTCGCGAAGACTCAACATGACTACCTACTATCTATTACTGACTGCGCATCAGGCACAGTCATGATACCTCGTTTGCTCTGAACAAATCCAAATGAGTCCAGCCAGTTCTATCATCGATTCAGTGTATAAGCCGTGACCAGAGCTATGTGATTGTCGGCTCGACAGCAAGCCACAGCCCTTCTATGATCCTCAGCCAAGCTCTGAGTCCCGCGGTCAGTACTCGAAACTCTCATAAGTAACATCCTGTCCATCCAACCACATCAGGAGCAATTTCAGCAGCTCGGGCGCCGTACACAAGTAATACTTCCTTGGAGCCTCTTCTCCTCTCATCAGAACGTCTTCCTGACTCATTCTCCGCCGGACGGTCTCACTTCCCAGTCCCTCTAGATTGCCCTCACCCACAACCTTCCCAGTAACAAACAACGTTGTCTTCTCCGCCAACCCTGCTATCTTCCTAAATACATCCACAGCAAGAGGCAAATCCTCCGCCTTCAGGCTCCACAGTACCCTAAACTTCCTCCCAGTAGCCAGCAGCCCGGGCGCCTGTCCCAACGCTGGCGTGATCCCTACGCCTGCCGCAACAAACACGGCCTCCCTCCCATCATCCACCTCCGGGACACGATGCTCCTCTTCGCCACCAAATCCCAGCACCGGTACCTCCAGCGGCGCCCGCAGGTTGCACTTCCACAGTAACCCCGTTGCAGGCCCGTTTCTTCGCACCGTGATCTGTACCTCAGTACCGTCCTTCACCTCTTCCCCGACCCCCAGGTCCGGCTCATTCGAGATCGTAAACGTTCTCACAAAATCATCGTTCAAACTCGCCGGGTCGTCATCACGCATGTGACTCCATCCAACGTCGAGTTCCTCCGAAAAGTCCAGCGTAATGTGTTGACCCGGCTTCCACATCCTCACTCCGCCTTTCGTGGTTGCCAATGTGAAGGTAAACCTAGCAATCGACGGGGTAATTATCTCTCGATTCACAAGCGTAGCCGTCATGGACGCCTCCGCCGCCTCAACCGCCCCGCTGGCAGTCTCACCCACAAATCGCCGCACCGGGGGATTGTACGGACTGAAATCCACCACATCCCCGCGAAATGGCAGCCCATCTCGCACAAATCTAGCGGCCGTAACGTTAATTTTGACTGCGAGCTTTGTGTGCGGCAACAACCTTGCCGCGTCGCTGCCCACCAGGATCTTGGCATCGCCTGTGAGATATAGCACATCGCCTGTCCCGAAGTCTGGGACGCAGATGCCCACCAGCGGGCGCACGTACAAATTTCCAAGCGTCTGGTACAAGCGGTTGCCCGAATATTCGGGATAGATGAGCTGCGTGCCGTTCTGGGTATCGTTGCTAATCACGCGCACGAAGCCCGGGGGCCCGCCACGGTGATTTGTGTCCATGGTGCTCCCGTCTGTAGAGGAGAGAAAGAACAGATCCGCCGCATCTAAAAGCGCCAGCGCTTCGGAAGATATGGGGAGCATGTCGGAGATGAGTCGTGGAGACGGGAGATGTGAGCGGATCGTCTTTTTGTTCAGGTACTTGGGACAATTCCCCAGGCTCTCCTCAACCAACATTGCCATATGCACCCTAGCTACACCCTCCTCACCAATCAAGTCGACCTTGCCTGCTACAAGCCTGCCTCCGAGCTTGACGCGGTCCCTCGTCGCAAGATCAATACTCAATCCTGCCATCACTCTTCCCCCACCACCTTCCAGCTCCTCGCGGGTGATATGATATGCCTCATCGTTCAGCCTCCCATCTCTGGAAGTTCCAAACAGACTACTTGCTACAGGGTCATGGCATGCATCAGCCACACTCTCCACAGCAAGTACGCCGTGCTCTAGCGGTGTCGCGAATCCAACCTCCCCACCCCACACACTGGTCCACGGCATGCCCTCATCGTCAAGCGTGCCAAGGGCTACGAGTGGCGAGGCCGCAACTCGTAAGGCAAAACGCGCAGGCAAGCCGACTTGTGTTGGGTTGCTGCGGTGCGGTTGGATGTGCAGGAGGGCATGGATCGCGGTTTCGCCGGAGTGGAAGGCCGTTCGCTCGAGGTGAAGGGCCATAGCGACTTGGAAATAAGAGGAGGTGAGGCCTGGTGCGAAGTTCGTGCGTGATCACTGCACTTCTTTGTCACAGAACGTTTTTAAAATTAATTATGGTGAAGAAGTTTCCCAGGTTAAGAAATGAGATTTGAGAGACATTCAACCCGTCGATCAGTTGTCATGCAATCCCACTGTGTTATGTTTCATCATCAAAAAAGGCATGTCAAATACTGGCCAAGCAAATAACCGAATAGTTTGAAATCATGAGCAACTAGTGCCGGCGTGAGAATCGCATAATATATTGAATGACTTCTCCTAGAGCTTGACAGAGTGACATGCACATGTAGATTTCAAAGGGCGCGTCCAAGACACTTGCATCCCGTAGCTCCAAAATGCCAAGGCATGAGCGCCCTCCACTGTCCTCAGCAGAGCTGAGTAAGCATACTAATGGAAAGATTCGGACGAAGATGACTTGGGGATCTAATGGTGTCATGAAGAAAATTTCTTGATATTCATTGGCTCCCTTCTAATAGGGAGGGAAAAGCTCGTAGGCAGCGTAAATCGCTGGTAGGTATAAGTGCCGACGCCAATGCTCTCTTGCCAGGCCCAGGCACGCCAAATCATGGTAAAATTTATAAAAGTACACAAGCCACATGAGCGTGGCCATAGATTCTCAAACCTCCATCCAGATGTCACTCAACATCTCGCCGCCATATCTAGACCATATGGATTTCTTTCCTGACTTCACCGATCCTCCACTTCGGTGGAAGTCGCTCTAAAGACTTCGTACGTCTCCCATGAATGTAATGTAAGGTATTGAGGTATCGAAAAAGAAGGTATGATAGAATGTCGTTTGACGTAACGAAATCAAGAAGGGAACGATTCAGCAAAGCTTTTAGTACCTTGGACCCGGTGTGCCCCGCTGCGACTCCAGGTCCGAGAAACCGCTTCCACTACCGAACCTGGCGTGTGATTGAGCCTGACTTTGCATGCTCCTTTGACTTTGCGCAGTGCCTGGTCGGTTCATGTATTCCTGAGGTGGACTCTGATACATCTGAGGTCCTGAGTTTTGGTAAACTTGCTGTGGAGCCGGGCTCCCATAGCGTTGCATGGGTGCCGTCATGTTCCTCTGGGGCTGTCCAGGTGGTGGGCCACGCTGAGGGACAGGCCCAGTCTGACTGCGGTTTGGGTAGCCACCTGGCGCAGGCCTACCAGGATATCCACCCTGGCCTTGATTGTACTGCGGGCCCATTGGCCGATTGTAGTCACTGTAAGCTGGGCGGGACGACATCTGAGATGGTGCAGGGCTGGCCGTCCGGTTGTAGTCGTCGTAAGGCCCTCGTGGAGCTGGTGTCGACCTTGGTGGCATGCCGTAAGAAGCAACGGAGGAGCCGGTGGGAGATCGTGTAAGCTGTGGCATGGGGTATTCACTTTCGGGAGACTGCGACTGAGCACCACTGAAGTAGGTGTTGTTTGTCGGTGTCCGGTGCATGGATGGAGCAGGTGTCGACCTTGGTGGCATACCATAAGGACCCATCGTGGAGGTTGGTGATTGCATGGCTTGCGGCATAGGGGGAAAGTCGTCTTCTGGTGACTGCGCGTAAGGAACACTGAAACTGGAATTGTTGGTCTGAGTCCGATGCAAAGTTGAGCCACTGTAATTCGAGGCATTGGTTTGTACACGGGTCAGTGGTGGCGCACCCATGGGAGATCTCATCGATGTCATGGTGCCATTCCGAGTTGGACCATAAGCGGGAGACGGTAACGATGGAGATGCTTGGCCCATATCAGCACCGGATGAAAGGAGTGGCGCACGACTGGAGGCGGTCGATGTCGTCTCTGTTCTATTCGGCATAGGTCGCATCTGGTTGAGTTCAAACCCGCTCTTGGGCGTTCCTGGTCTAGAGCTGTACACGGGAAGGGTTGCCTCCGTGTCCACCCTGTTGAGCGTAGGCATGCCTGGAAGCTTATCATCACCATCAGACATAAAGGTGGGCAAGGTCGCCTTTCGCTCCTCCGGTGGTAGTGCCCCAGTTTTCTTAGCGGCTTTGAGCTCAGCCTTCTTCCTTTGCCGCTCTTGGTCAGCAAGAGCCGCGTCAACCTTCTTCGAGACGATTTTCATGAGTCGTTTGCTAATTTTCCGCTCGCAATATCCAGAAAGACCGCCATCCTCCTTCGGGATCCAACCCCAGAGGAAGAAGACGAAGAACAGAACAGCGAGGATGAAAGAGAGTGCCGAAAAAACCCAGATGACCAAGGTGAACAGCATACCAGACAAAATGAGCGCTTGCCGGTAGTCTTGCTCAGCAAGAATCTTGATCTTGTCGAAAAAGCTTTCCAAGCTGGCCACGAAGGTGTCACCATCCACCTGAAGTTTTGCATTATAAACTGAGTACAAAGTGACAGCGTTGACGACTTGGCGAGGGCCGGAGCAGAAAATAATGCGAATCCACGCCTGGAGACTGAAGTAGGTGAAAAGGGCAATGTACTCGGCTCCTTTCTTACTCTTGGTCAGTTCCGCAAATACCAGAAAGCGTCTCCAACCTTTGCCGCTCCCGCAAATACGGATACTCTGGAGGCGGACGGCCAAGTTGTCCAAGAATGATTCCGCCACACTGCCTCTTCGAATAATAACGTTTGCTCGGAGATGTTCGTATCCCAGGTTGACGAAGGAGAGGATGATGCAAATGGAGAAGATCCATTTAGTAACATCAAATGGAATGGCCGGTTGGATTTCGGACGACCACGTGTTGAAGGCGAGCAGCTGGACGGCGGTGAAAGTATCGACGGCGTAAACAGCAATCGAGATGGTGAGTGATACATAAAGATAACCGTAGGCGATGTATGTGAACACGTTGCCAGCCTTGAAGTCGTTGAGTTGCTGGAAAGTAGAAAGGTCAGCACGTTCCACTTGGTGTCTCGTGTGAATTTGTTCAGAGCACTCACGATGTAGTCCCACTTTGCCTCAGGAGGGACCTTGACATTGGCCCTTCGGTGACTGAGGAAACCCATCTTGTGTAGTTTGATATTACTAGTTCGCCCACAACATGAACCAATGGAACCCGTTCCTCTAAGGCAAAAAAACGAACCGTCGACACCGTCGGAAAGAAGTGAAAGAGAGAGAGAGAGAGGTGTTGAGAGATTCCTGCCCGCGCGTCCCCCCGAAAGAAAGCAAGTGAAACTTAGTGAAGCCTCGAGTTTGTCGTCATGAACCAGTCGTGATATCGCCCGCGAACCTTTGGAGTTTGGAAGGAAAGAAAATGATTGTCAGCCCTCAGTAGTGGTGGCTTGACGTCCCTCGAATACCAGCGAAGCACAAGAATGACGGAGCCTCGTGGAAGTGCGGGAAAGGCTAGAAAGTCTCGCAAGGGAGAAACAGGGTCGAAGCCGGGCCGTACTCTGAGGAGCAAGGGGTGAGACAGGGCGACCGGGTTTTGGCTTTGGGAATTGTCTTGCTAAAGATAGTGACCGTGGTTCATATTCAGGAGTAGGCAGTTTCGGATGAAAAAGGGTTTCTGGCTGTCTGAACTCCGCAGTTCGCAGAGTCAAAATCGCAGCGAGTGGGAGAATGGTTGTGATGATAGCGACTGTGACATCTAGGAGCCAGTCCAGACGTAGCAAAGGAGTGTGCAAACAAGACGATCGCGATAATCGCGTTGTTGGTGATAGTTGTTGCGGGAGCTGCGGTGTGCGCGCCAAGTAGCTGCGTCTGTTTGATCGTCTTCGCGTCGTCCGAAGAATGGCAAGGTGTAGTCGCAGATGCGCAGATTCGCGGAGTTTGGCAGCTGGCTAGCAGACGATCTGAGAAGTGTCGCGGAGCACTGTGTCTGTCGTGAATGGGATGACAACGAGATAGCAATGGCTGTAGTGTGGCTATAGTCCGTAGTGGTAGGCCGGGCATGAATGTCGGCGATGTTGTTATTCGTGCTTTGTCGCCGAGCAAAGCAGGCAAATAGATGCTGATGCAATATGGTGAGAGAGCGTGAAAAAGAGTGTCGGTATACCTGGGCACTACACGGTGCGCAATAACAAGGCCATCAAATTGAGGCCGCCTTTGAGTTTCCGTCCCAACTTTGCGAGTGAGGGGATGCGTTGTGAGGCGGGTGGACAGAAACCTTAGCTAAAATTACAGCGGGAATCAGAGACGCCGGCGTGAAAACACCGTTGGGAGGGGCGAGGCGAGGGACATGGGGGCGGCATGGGGCACGTCTGAGGATGGTGGACGTGAAGGATCGAAATTTCGTAGCAGGGGAGACCAAGTCACGATAATCGAATCCCAGTGGAGAATTGAAGAATCATGTTAGTGATTCAGTGGTGGAAGTCGGCAAAACACTATCTCTATTGAGCGTGACATCCCTCACAATCCATATGCCAATACTTGTCCTCCCTGCTCCAGTCGTGGGGAAACAGCACTGACCCCTGTTTGACGCAGGAACATCTCGCACTTGCCCGCATCTGAAGCTAGCGCCAAACTGCTCTTCATATCCCCATGGCCTTCTGATTGGCTCGCCTCGAATTCTGGCTTGTGCTCCTTCTGCATTTTGCCCGCATATCCCTGCCAGGCCCCTGATTTCCGATTGACGATTGAGAAGCCCTCTATGGTATAAGACCCTCCTCGGCTCGCTCCCCAATGCTGGCACATGCTGTTAAGGCGAGACTGCAGAATAATAGCACACGATAGTAAAGGTCCGGTTTACAGAGAGAAGTGCTGCCACGGGGCGCCGACTGCCGCCTAGTCCGACCAATTGACAAGGTTTATGGGCTGAGCATGACGAGATGCCATAGTAGTATGGCTCATCTTGACAGGTTCAATGTTTGAAACAAAGTATGCACTCTAAAAAAGAGCCCCTTCCAGCGTCTATTTTCCCCACGGCATGTATGTCCACATGTGCGCCCCGTGGCTACTCTGGCTACCATTCAGCCTCTTGAGTTTACCCGCCCGCGCGCGCACTCATCTGTACCTAGCAGGTGGCCGCAGCTCTTGAGGCCATCACCCTCCTGCAACCCACGTGTCTCCGTTTCGCCGTTTCACAGACCGCGGTCCACTTGTTCGGCCACTGGCCGCCATTGAGTTGTTCTTGCAGGCCACCTCTGCGGGACGGCACGAGATTGTTTGGCCTTTCCGTCGGCCTTGAAAAAGAAAAAGACCTTTTGATGATGCCCTCTGGTCGAATCGATAAGTGCATGTCAGCGGCTGCAAGTGGTTTTCCGTCTGCAGCCTGCAGGATGTCTTTCGGTATGCGAGAGCGTCCCCATTAAATCTGTCTCAGGCATCCCTAGTCCACCATTCATCAACCCAACATCAAGCGCTGCGGCTAATCTATCAAGCTTGTCGCGCGGCTCCACTGCGGGCCCGGCGTCTCTATGCGGTACGTGTGGATCAGCGGCTTTCCATATTCGACAGCGAACCCACTTCCTGGACCGAATCGAGTCGGTCCCAATTTCTGTCAGAGTCAGACTGACTGACTGACTGATGATTTTCAACAAGACGCAATGCGAGGTCGGAAATCCTCATTTCCCTAATGAGCACTGATCCGTGACTACTGCCAATGGCCCAGTAGCGCATGACTTTGTAAACAGAATGCCACTAACCAAAAATGCAGCAATCGCCCTTGGTTCAGGGCAAGGGTAATGACACGTGCGATAGCACGATTCTCTGTACGAGTATTGGGAACTTTGTCAGTATTGTTGGTAACACTTCGCTTCTGCCATCTGAATCCTCGGTTGTCGTCGCGAGCACCAGTCTTGTGACAGAGCTGTCACTCAAGTACACGCAGCCGGTCAATGCAGTCCATCGGCCTTGTAAGGCTGATGTTTGGAGGCAGGGTTCTTCATACAGGAAACATGTCACAGTCCCGAAGACTTTGACGCGGCAAATCTCCGGCCTGATCTGAAGGAGTGAACTGTCACCCTTGGAAATCGTGTTGATCACTCCAGTGCAAGCTCCTGTCCGTGTCTCAAGATCCAAGTTCAAGGTAGTACATTCTTCCCAATAAGGCGGGATGATTCTCAGTCTATCAGTCAGCCAGACAGCCAGACAGACTACAGCATAGCTTGTGTCAATGCTGCCACGGAGACCGCTTTTGTCGGACAACGTCAAATTGTACAAAGTGCTGTACATGTTTTTCCTATGCAGAGTCACACGATACACAGAATCAAAGCGGCGAGGTTTGCCTTCCTGGAACCTCTGCACCTCTAACCGGGATCAAGAATGAAATTCTGGCGCGCTCTTATACTTCGCCAGATAGTCCATGTCATGTCCAAGGACTATGTTCGCCTTTGTTCTCTTCACCAGCGCCTTGATCATCTGGTTGCTCCGTATCCAGCCGTCAAAGTCCCGCATAAGCCATCCCTGCGGAATCGAGCTCTCGTAATTCTCCTTGACGTGATACATGTCGGACGTGAAGATCCATGTCCCGCTATTCCGCAGATTGACTTGCAAAATACAAAGCCCTGGCGTGTGGCCCGGAGCATGTCGAACGTTCAAGCCAGGCGCGAGCTCGATGAAGTCGCCCACCATGGGTTGCCAATTCATGTCGAAGCTGAGATAATACGGAAGGTAGACCCCTATACAGGCAAAGTCAGTAAGTGTCCGTGGCAAGGTTTTTTCTCTCGTGGAGTAGCATTAGGACGTCTTAATTCATCAGAGGGGACAGCACGATCGATGACAGAGCCGACTACTGACCAACATCAATCCCTGTCGCCACCGTGTAGAAAGCATGCTTTAGTTCGAGCTCATGGACGTAGATGGGCACATCGGTTCCGATGAAGTGCTCCAGTCCACCGCCGTGGTCGAGGTGGAGGTGACCAATAATGACGGCTTTCACATCCTTGATGCTATGTCCTGTCTTTTCAATGGCTTTGTCAAGATCGTGCTCGGCCGGCTCGTAGTCAACTTGGGCGAAAACATCGTTTGTGGGCGTCTGACATTGGCATCAGTTATTCTAAAATACCACATTGCTGATGAAGTGGAGCGGAGGAGGGACCATTCATGCATACACCAACGACTTCTATTTGGATAGCCTGATCAGTTGAACGTATAATCCATATGCTCGATGGCTTACGGCTTGCGGCTTCATACCTGGGTATTGACTTCCTGTCCCCGTCTCCCAGAGAATCAGCCCTTCCGTAGGGTGCTCTATCAACGCAGAAATGACCACCATTTTGCGTCGGACACGGGGCGCATCCGGGTTGCTCTTGGTCGAGACATGGCCGTTACCCTGTGGTGGAGAGTGTCAGATAATTCAGCCTATTTTTTGGTTGCAAAGACGAGAATAAAGCTTACATTCTTGAATAGGAACCCATCGTCACACTCGAGATATCCCAGATTTAGGAGCTGAAGGTGGCACACTCGTAAGTTTACAAAAGCTTTGCAAGGTTCTCATCATCGGCTAGTTCGTACCCAGAGCTTGGTTCCCTTTGCTGTCTGTTAGCGGAAAAAACGAACGATTCAGAGCCTGAGATGTAGCGACTCACTTCCGGAGCAACATTGATCAAGTCTATGCTTGAGGTCATCGTGAAGCTGTCGATGCTAGGGAATTGTATTCTTTTTAATCCAATTCTCTGTACTTGTTCCCTCTCGGAGAGACGATTGCTCGCGATTCAGGAAGAACTGTGTCGCACGCACTGACGTTCGTCTTCTCGATACTTCTAGTCTCAAGGAACTGACCTCTAGCTCACGGCAGATCGCCACCTGTCACGATGCACCACCCTGCGCATCATTGCGATCAACCGGAGACCGCGGGGTAAAATGGGTCAACGATCCAGTAAGTAGCAACATCGAAGTACCACAATGCATCATATATGCAGAATGAATATCCTTCCGTCTTTCCCCGCAAACTACTCCTGCCACGGCAGAGTGCCATTATGGCCTCAATAGCGGCATCGAATTCCGCCCCGGGATCTGCTTCGGGAGTCATGGTAGGCGCCATCTCGCAGATCGTGATCCCGTCTCACGGCTTTATTAGTGCAGCTACTTCCGAAAGCTCAAAGTGGACGGAAATAAGGGAATTCACTGTGTGCGGGTGATTTTGTTAGCCAGAAACCTGGTATATGGAATATACATACTGGTCGTGATGCGGAGTTTGTTGAAGCAAGTCACATTTCAGCGGCCACTTCCCAAGTCTTTTTCTGACTACCTGTCGTCGTCGAGAAGGTGATCTCGCCCAGTCATTGATCATGGTATATACACTGGCAGGTAGCATTTTGTCAACATTGACAAATCACGCCTCTTACCAATGCATGTATTGTTGTGCATATGAAAGGCTGTGTAAATGAAGTTCACGACTCTTTTCTGATTTTTCCGTCTAATATCGACTTCAAACAAATACAACATAGACTCACCATCACTTTCACCGTCCCCTTTCACGGCTTCCTACAACAATTGCCGGATCCCCGCAGCAATGAGCATGAACAAAATGCATACAAATCCAATATTGGAGAAGGTCCTTGGCAGTATTCATCTGCTGGAAGTACATTTAGATCATTTTGCAATAACAACCGTATCAATCTAACAATTGCCCGCGTAGCAGTCGGTCTCCCTCCCTCTTCGACTGGAGATAGTCCCTCTGTTTGAAGATCCACGAGCCAGTCGACAACATGGCCACCACCGCCATCCCAGCCCAAATGCGTGCCCAGCAACTGCACAGCTACAACACGCCCTACCAACTCACGACCACCGAGCCAGTGCCCACACCAAGCCACCCAGACGACCTCCTCATCAGAGTCGAGGCCGCATCCTACTGCCACACCGATGCCGTCCTCGCCGCTGGGCAAATGCCTGGACTGCCCATGGCCTTCCCACACGTGGGCTGCCACGAATTCGCCGGCACCGTCGTTGCCCATTCCGCCACGGGCGCCAGCAAGGTTGGTTTTCCTTCAATGCACAGGAAATGCTTGGAGAGAGATATGGGGGTTGCTCTTTGCTAACAATGGTTTAATTCTAGGTAGCCAAGTCAATCGCCTCCGGCACGCTTGTTGCCGTGAACGGGCGCGCATACCTCCCATGTGGTGAGTGCGGCGAATGTCTAAAGACCGTAGGCAACGAGCAGGACAATGTTAGTTTCCCACTGATTCCTTGATCTCTCTCGCTCCGCAACTCTCTGCCTATAGCCTCGCCTGAAGGACTCACACCACAGCCCGCTTTCGTAGGACCAACCAGGTTATTCCGTCTACTGCCCGCTCGCACAGAACAACGGCATCAGCAAAGCCGGCGGCTTCCGCGACTACGCAATCGTCGACGCACGTCAAGTAGCCCTCGTTCCCCCTAACCTGCGCGCGGTTGACGCGGCGCCGCTCATGTGTGCGGGCGTGACAATCTATGGTGCGTTAAAGCGGTGCGCGCCGCAGCTGAGGCCCGGCGGAACGGTGGGTATTATAGGCTGTGGTGGCGGCTTGGGGCATCTGGGAGTGCAATTTGCTTTGCGTATGGGGTACCGGGTTATTGGTGTGGATGCTAAGGACGAGGCGTTGAATTTAGCGGAGGAGGTGGGTGAAGGCGGGGACAGGGTGAGGATTGTTGATGCGCGGAAGAAGAACGTCGAGCAGCTTTTGGAAGAGGAGAAGACGCCGGTAGATGCGGTGATTATTCTGCCAGAGAGCCAACAGGCGTTTGATTATGGAATGAGGATGGTGCGGAATCATGGGAAATGCGTGGTTGTGTCGTTCCCCGAGGCGGGATTTCATGTGTCTGCGAGGGATCTTGTCTTTAAGGATGTCACGATTGTGGGGAGCCTGGTGGGTAGTAACAAGACCTTGAAAGAGACGTTGGAATTTGCTGCCGAACATAATGTGAGGGCGAAGATCAGGACTTTTCCTTTGACTCAGCTCAACGAGTTGGTGGAGGCATATCACCGGGGAGATGGTGGAAAGCTGGTGGTTGATGCGTTGTTGAATTGATGAATGTCAGAGTACAATGCATAAACGCCAGTTCTATCACCGCCTGAGCACTCTAAAACCGTCCTCTATCCATCACTTCTTGCCTTCATACGCAGAAACATGCTTCAACAGGATCTAGATTGTACCATGCACCCAAATATGCCAAGTTCAATACAGAAGTGCTTCCAGTAATTGCCAAGTGCTCTCTCTCTTTCTTCCCCTCTCTTGATTGCAATAACTGTCGCGCAGCAAGACGAGTTGATAAGCTCGACTCAGGACTTTCAGATAAAATGACCCTTCATGTCACTCTTGATGAGTATCGAGAAATGGTCGTCGTGGAATTGCTTATGACTTTCTGGCGGACCAAAGCAGCCACGAACCACAACGAGTATTACTCATTGTTCTCAGTGTTGGTGGGTTCGGCAGCTTGCTGCCATCAATAAGCACCTGGCTGACAATTCTTGCCGGCCGCAGTCTAGACTTTTGACACCGGCGCCAGCTCGCGAAAGAAAGCCTCTTCATCTTCTCCCTCGGGGTTGGCGAATGTATAGGTGTGGTATTCGGCATTTGCCCAGAGTCCCCCTGATCATCTCGTCAGTACATATTCTCTCCTTCAGCAATAGATGTTTCGGGGTGAGGACAGGAGCAACACCAGGCTCTTTCTCCTACTTACGAGTCTGGGTCAATCGTTGGATGAAATCGCCATGAGCGACCACGACCATCACCGCGTTCTCCTGTGATCTGCCCAATGTCCGCAACCACGTCCTTGCAGCCTTGGCACGCCGCTCCAACGCAGCGTCGTCCGCTGCATACATGCTACCTGGCGGCGTCTTCACATTCCAGCCCTTGACCACCAGCTCAAGATTCGTGTACGCACCGAATTCGGGAACCAGCACCTCTGGTTCCGAGCCAACATCGCACGGGAACTCATTGCACTCCTGCAGGAGCGGATTGGCGATGATCTTCTTGCCGTTGGGGCCGTCGATGAGGTCCTGGAAGGCGTGGTAGGCGGTGCTGAGGGTGCGTTTCATGGGTGAAGCGACAATGTGTGTGATTTTGTCCTTGTCGGGGAAGTGGGCGCCCAGGGACTTGCTTTGCTTGAGGCCCAGAGGTGTCAGGTAAGGGTCCGGGATCGAGACGTCATGGTGGACGTTGTGGTAGCCTTGTGCATGGCGGACGAGGTGGATTGTGGTAGGCATTTTTATTTTTGTATTATGTATAATACTCTGAAGGGTTGTGAAGACCACCCGGGGACCGGGAATTTGTATATGGGGGATTTGGTAGATAGTAACAGGTAATCGTCGGTTTGTTTGCTTGTGAGACTTTTTCAGTTCCCGGTCTAGGTCTGAATGACACAAGCGTTATCGTGAGAGAAGTTGAGTTTCCCTCGTTTTTTTTCTTCGCGTTTTTGGGATGACAGGTCTATAAGAGTCTTTGTGTGCAATTATAGATGCGGGACATTTGGGCTCTTATAACATGTCGTTTGTTTGGAATTTCGAGTCTACCAGGCTCATCTATACCACGTTCGTAGACCCACGCAACCCACCTGTCTATTGTGCACAGCCTGTTACAGTTCCGCAGGAACCCAATCTGGGTGACTCATTTGCATTTGTGGGCAACTCGACTTCGGCCCCTGTGTCAATGCATGAAGCATAGGTCGACAGTGGTCCGCGAAAATGGTCAAAGGTAGCGTTTACAGTTCGAAGTAAGCCCGGCCCGTCTGGCAGATTTCTTGGCTTGAGCTCCGGTCCGGCGGCCGATGATCCGCGCTCGGGGCACGGGACAGCCCGGAGACTGGCGATTGGTGATGAAGTCTGCCGCGCACCGGCTGGTAATCAGTCATGCTGAGTTACCGCGCATCTGTCCGCGGTGAGTCTCGTGTGGCGGCAGCTGACTTTGTATTGTCATGAAATACTACAAGTCAATTCAACTCCAGTCACCATGCAAAGAAGTTGGAAGGATTCGGAAATCAGGGTCTGTCTCAACTCCAGGGATTCCTGGAGCTCGGTTCAAGCCATAGTAGCATTAATTTTGTCGTAAAACATTTCTAGTAACCCAAGTCGACATACCATGGTCATGCTTCATGATCGGTCGTCAAATACTCCATCCACATTGTGATGAAGATCCCAAATAAATAACCCGCGCTTTTCGCCAGCACCCAGCCGAGATCCTGAAAGCTGAACCCGTATTGCACATACTTCTTGGTTCTACAAGCACGGCAGTATATAAACTCACAGCCTCCATATGTTGTAATGCCGTATTTGGTCCAAGAAAAAAACTATTCCTCAACTGTCCCAGCATCGTCAAGGGCCCGGAAGCAAGAGGCTCTCTGTGCAAGGTGATGGGATGTCGTCGGCGCGTGTCCCACGTTCATGTCCACCTGCCGCGCTTCTTTTTCATCAACAAACCCCCGTCTCTTCACAATCAGTCCGCTATTGATTGACTCCCTTCGCTACTTGACCCTGATGTCACTGACATGTCCCGCCGTGCCATGGAAACGAGCCTGTAGATTCCGAAGCCGATCAAAGCGAGTAGGACAAAAAGCACGATGATGATGATAGCGATGGTGTCGTTTTCTTTGACCATTTTGGCGGTTGTGTTGTGTTGTAGTGTTGGGAAGAGGGGTCACGACTTCGAACGCTGGAATGCGGATGGTTTTTGGTGCCGGAAGGGAAGTGCCGAGACAGTGTGTCTGATCTTGGAGCGCTTGTTGGAATGATCGCAAAAGAAAAGTCTTTGATCTTCCTCAATTTGATTCGTCGGCCGTAGGAGAGATGCAACCTGAGCCCTCGGGGCTTGGACAGGCTCGAAGATGGGTGAGCAAAGACTGCAAGATGCGCTGGGAAGGCGATGTGAGATAAAGCTGCGGACGGGGCCGTGTAAGTGATATGTGTATAGGGAGGAGTATGGTCTTGAATGGATATTTGGAAAATTAAAGACGAGAAAAGGTGCAAATCTAGGGAAACGACGGTGCCTGCAGTAGAAGCAGATCGGGTTGTGTTTAGCTTGAGGTTGTTGCCCTGCCACCGACTTTAGCAGCAACCTGCGAATCCCATGTCAATACAAAATCGCAAGGCTGGGAAAGAAAACCCGCCCTCGCCCAACCACCTGCATTATGCCACTGGGCTAATTTGGGTCCACACCCATCAGCAAATGCACGTGCGTAAGTTGATTCCTGGAGAAATTTCGCTACATCACAGAGCTATTTCCTCTGGCACGTTTCTTACTGGTGCTATGCGCAACCCAAGTCGGGTACAACTGCTCTCTCAAAATAGGTACCTACATTGTAAACTGCTGGCTGGAGCTTGGATCCCTGTCAGCACCCCGTGGGGACTGCCGCGGTAACAGTACGTCATTCTTAGATCTGCAGAGTCGCTGGGGGCCCCCTGCCGCCCTATTTCACTCAAGACCTTGGTTGAAAAGTCGACGTCGTCTGATCTACAAGCAGACAATGTGAAGCACTTGGCCGATGCACCTGATTGAATTTGGGCTGTACTGCATTCCTCCATCAATTTTTGTTTTTTTCTTCCCTTCATTTTTAGCTTTCCGGCTGCTCTTCCTGCATATTTCTGACATACTTGACTTCAACCTCACTATACAACCTCAATCATATCAAACTCCAACCCGCCATGCTCTGCCAGCTCCCCAAACATCAAGCCATGGCAGTAAGTTTCGCCCACTAGCTCCCAGGCTCCTTGTATTGTTGTCGATTCCCTGAATATGTAAGGCACGTACGCTCCTGCTACTAGCATCACCACGTCCCCTTCCATCGCAGTCCACGGCGCCGTCCCCATATATCCCTTTGCCGTCGCAAAGATCCTCCGATCCAAATAGAGCTTCTCAAAAACGTCCTCGAATACGAGATCCTCACCTGTCCACAACTTCTGCTCGGTCAGGCTATTCACCGTGCTCATGGCCTTCAGCCTCTCATGGCGCTGCTTAATCGCGTCACGGAAGCCATAGACAGACGAGTCAAATGAGGCCAGAAATTCCCTGATGGCACGGATCTTGTACCGGTCTAGCTTCTTAAAGTCCTTGTCGTGGGTGGCAATATCCCATATGGAACGGTAACGGCGGTCATCCGGCTCCGCAGCCATGTCCAGATCGTCCTCGTCTAGCTCCTCCAGTATGCCAGCGCGCATTTTGCGTTCAGAGAGGACATATGACTCCTCCGCGAAGATGGTGAACCACTCGACAAAATGCTTGTCTGTCAATTCAATCTCTTGCTCATTGTCAGCGTGCGTAGCACCAGCCGCGAGCGTTCGCCAAAATGCAGACACGATGGGCTCCCCCGTTGGGACATATTCAGCCACTGGCGACCCGGGGAGCCTGAACAACACTCGTAGTAGCCGCCAGATAGGCTGCACAAATCGTGTCGAGCGGCAGTCGCCCGTGGTTGTGATCACATCCACCACAGCTGCCCTGATCTGTAGAATCCTCCCTTTGTGGCCGAATACGGAGAAGTTAGGTTCAAGAGATAGCGCCGCGGAGAAATTAAGCGTGGATATGTCTCGCAATGGCTGTGGTCTTGCTGGGGCGCTCAGATCGGGCACCCAGGATGGAAGCTCGGTCACAAATCCATTGTCCGGTTTGAAAAGTTTGATGTATTTCGAGGTGAAGGCATAATCTACGGTGCAGCCGTGTCGAATTTGGCCCACTAACGAGAGCAGGAAGACCCCCGTGTGTTTACTTCGAAGCAGTGCAGTGGCGCACTCCCAGTACACATCTTGGATCGGTTTTTGATAGTCTGCGGCCAGTCCTGCAGCGTCCTCGGAGCCATGACACTGACACAAGGACAGTATACCAAACAGCTTGTCGCGCCCATCTCCCGCGCGCCGGTTCCGTGTTTCCGTCAAGGCGGCCTCGAGAGTACATGCGACGCCGCTGTCCAATAGCGCGCAGGCAGTACGGGTGAAGTCGAACCCGGCGAGGCGGGCACGCAAGTGGACAAACATCTTGTCCATGTACACGGAGGCCCCGCTGGCGCCGGCCAAATTGCCACAGCGCTCCAGTAGGTCGTTGAATGGCACCTGCTGCGCGCCCACTAAATACACCGTGTCGCGTGCAAGCACTGCCTCCTGGAGGGTCCAAACTCGTGCAAACCAGCCTCGTGAGAGCACCCACGACAGCGCCTCGAGAGCTACGAGGCTCGCACTCCGGCTGGACAGAGCTTTCCACGCTGTCGACACATCGTCCAGCAGCTCTTCGTCTGAAAAGAATGGGCGCGCCTTTCTAAGTGCCAATTCGGTGGCGAGGGAAGATCGCCCTAGCCATACAATGACGCGCGAAGCGGCGTGAAAGATTGCGCCCATCATGTTGACCTGTGCGCTCTTTTCAACGTCATCACGTTGGTTGATGCATATGGCGTCGATCCAGATGGGCTGAGAAGTCCAGCCGAGTTCTTGAAGCTGGAACAGGGCGTTGTGCAGATTCTTGAACACATCAAGCGCGGCGCCATTGCATATGATCGTCCTCTTAGTGGCGCCAGTCTGGGGGGGCTTAATGTCGCTGTCGATGGCCCACGTGTACGAAAGAGCTTCATACGAGAGGGCGGTGGACAAGTCGACTTCGACCAGGCTGCAGTGAATCACACGATCGTCTGTCTTGGGCAAGAGCTTCACAAGGCGTATATGAGTAGTCCCATGCAAGGGCTTATATTCAAAGTCGTGTGTACGCCGTTTCTGTTAAGATATTGTCCATTTGAGTTGGCATAGCCCTCGAAAGTATGTGGCTGTTGCAAGATTACGTACAGCTAGTGCCCCCGCCACGTGCCTTACGAGCGACATTCGTCTGATATTCCTTTCAGAAACTCTTTGAGGTGAGATCGTGATTGAAAGCTTCCCATACCGCGGGAATGAAGGTTGAGCACAGAATAGACTGCCTTGCTCTTGCGTACAAGTCCGTCAAGCTTAGTACTATATGACTGCTGGAATCCTTGATGATCATATCGAATTCCTCGAGTGTGAGCTGTAGATGATTAACATACGTATATGACATACAGGTCAGCCGCTGCTGATGTAGAGATCTAGTGCTTACGGCGGCATTACTAGGCCTTCATGATGCCCCCACTGTGGCGATTTTAGCCACAGCGATTCAGAAGTACTTTTTCCCTACAGGCTGATATTAGGAGCTGAAAATGTGCCTGAGAGTGGCAGCGTATCTTGAGAGGGTGTAACCGCTAGTCTTATCCGAAATCCACACGCTGAACGAAACTTTCCTAAATCTCCTTCAATTGGCGATGCCTTCTTTTGCAGTATTTACCCACCTAGCATTCCCGTCAATTTAAGTCTCAACAAATTATATTTTATGCTAGATATAGATTCATTCCAGATTTTGCCAAATTCCTCAACGAGAATAATATCAGTATCCAATATTGTCTTAGTACCAACCGATGCGGACGTGTGAAAGATAACCTCGGTCTGCTGCTCAGATGCCCTAGTGAACCCTACAGAAATATTTTGTCGGGGTGAAGGAATCATTTTCTGCTTTCTCTCGACTTAGCCTGATGATATGTGCGAGACCACATCAACTCCTTGCCAACGATTTCACCGTTGCCCGAATGCCCTTGGAGTCCCATTTTGGATAAGGAACAAGGTAGGCATGCTTCAACATTACATCAGTCTCATCAGTCTCGTATAACTCGAAATCGAATGTGCTGAAGATGGTGGCAACCGTGATATAAATCTCAGCTTGAGCCAGACTGCCCGGAAGAAGTCAGCTGTGTATCAAATCAGATTGCTCGGATCAACTCCTTGGCAAATACTCACTTGATTCCCAAACACTGACGCGAACCCTTGCCAAAGGGAACGAAATATCTCTCTAGCTCAGTCTCGTTCTCCAGCCATCTCTCTGGTTTGAAGTCCTCTGGCTCGCGGAAGATCTCTGCGTCCATCATCACATCAATTGTGGTCATACTAACAGGCGTGTTGCGCGGTATCTTCCACTCTTTGTACATCAAGTCGGTATCAGGGGCACGTCTTGGGTGTCTAGTCGCAGTTCCATGTGACAGTCGTATCGCCTCGTGAACAATGCCATTCAAATACGGCAGGTGGACCAGATGAGTCCAGTCAAAAGGCCTCGCGAGGCCCGAGTCTCGAAGTTCCTCTCGAAGCCGCACGACGATTGACTTGTCTCGAGATAAATGGAATGTCGCTATCGCCAAAGCCCAGCTTGTTGTGACGAGTCCTGCCGCAATAATGAGCTGAGCCTCATCCCCAAGGCGTGTGTTTGTTTTCTCAGCCGGTGGCAGCTCTTCATTCACAAGGAGCTCTTTGAATATTGTTGGATGCAAGGTGGACTTTTCGTCTTGGTCGGTGATACTCTTACGAATAGCTTTGATCTCATCGGCCAACTCTCGACGCATGCCAACGGTGGGCATGATCTCCGGCTTGAATCGACGGATGAAGAAATCCGGAAGCGTCTCCAAGACTGCGAACACGACGGGAAATTGCATCGCAAGCTTCGTAATGGAGTATACTGCAATGAGTGGCTCATGCATCGTCTCCCTGAAGCCAGGGTCGTCCAAGTGGTTGTATGACCTCGCAAATGCGTAGTCTGTAATAATGTCTGTCGTCAAGGCCGTCCAGGCCCGGTCAAGTGGAACCACAACGTCTTTGTTGGCATACTGATCCTCTATTATTCTGCGAAGCTTGTCCACTTTTGAGTGAATCGTCGGTTGGAAGTCATTGATCTTTGCAACACTGAAGAATGGGGCGATTGCCTTACGCCGCATTCGGTGGTGGTCGTGGTCTTCGGTGTTGAAAGTATCGGAGGAGAAACCGAAGCCACCAGCGAAGTATGCATACTTGTTACGGCGCCCAGTATCGCGGGTGTAGAGAACGTCGTAGTAGTCCGGGTCACGAATATGTAGTTCGGCAGGCGTAATGCGGACAATGGGCCCTGTTTCAAGGTAGAAGCGTTTCAGTGACTACCTACCTACTTGACACGTACATCACGTATTCAGAAACAATGAAGAAAACGGATAGTATGTACCATATATGTCGTGAAGCGTCTGGATATGCGCAGTGAAATGTCCTTGTTGGAAGACTTCGTAATAGAATTCATACCAATTGCTCAACGCTGCGAGTTTGGGACCCGGATATTTGGCGATGGGACTCAACACAAGACGATACACAACCAACCAGACCAGATAGGCTGCAAAGCAGATGCCCGCACTTGTGAAAATCCCCGTCAAGTCCATTTCCAGATCAAGGTATGAGAGTGTCGTCTACAAGACAAGTGTTCCTCGTCAGTTTGTTGATCTGCCCGTGGAGTCAGACTGATATGACTTCAGGCTACTCTGATTCTCCCCCGCTTCTGACTATGAGAACATTGTATGCAAGGCGCCTCACACCCAGAGACTCGCTTGGCCTGCAGACTGAAAATAAGGCGAATCACATCGTTTCAAGCCCGTCGCTGTGATGGTGTGTTACTTACAGACTTAGGGCTTACCTACCTACCTGGGTACTTATCCCCCAGTAATCGGCAGGACTGGCAGGGTACATTGCGAGTAATATCTTACGGGGGTCATGCCATTTAACGGGCAGTACCTGGAATAGGTACATACCAAAGGGCGTATGCTCTTGCGTTTCGAGTTGCTTTTGGCAATGATTACCTAGGTAGGTAGTGATTGAAGATCCGTCCTCTGAGGCGCGCTGAGACCTGGAGCAATGACCTAACAGCTAAGCAATGAGATGGGTCTCCTAGAGCTTTCCCAGCCTGTCAATGTCATGTCCGTCTCCTTTCACTGTTTAAAATTTGGCTAATCAGTCAAATTAGCCTACACTTCGGGTCCGGGGTCCGGCCCACCTCGGGGCGCCAAGTACCTCTGCTCCGTGCCGGGACTTGACGGACCTCCGTCCTGGAGAGAGCTTGTTCCGCTATAGATCATTTGAACAGCCATATCGCGAGGCAAAACTTCTTAGCACAGTGCTCTCATGGCCTTTTCAACCTTTGAATCTCGAAAAATAGCCGAACCGAAAATGCCTAGCGCCGAGGATTCTGGCCACCTTACCCTGGTCCGCCCAGCATGTCTCAAACTATGAGACCCAAAAATTCATTGTTCCTCGTTCCTGTGTCACGCGACATCTTTCTCTTCTCGGCCGCCACCAGACTACAGCGACAAAGTCGAACAACATTAAATGTACGAAGTGCGCGTCGCAGGCGTCAAAGGTCTCGGTGTCTTTGCAAAACAGCTGATCCCACGTGGAACACGCATCTTCTCCGAACGAGCGCTGCTGACCATTCCTCACGGCGGCGATGGTGCGAGCGCAGGCGCCGTACTGCAAAGCTTGGGGCCGCTAACTTTGCTCCAAAGGACAGCGCTTCTTGGCCTTTCCGAGGGTGCGCCTGGCCTGGACGTGGCTATCTTGAGGTGGGGACAGGTCGCCTGGTATCGAACACTAGAGGCCTTGGGGACGCTGAGACCGCGATTCGCTGCAAGAGGTCGACTGTCATCTAAAAATGGTGCCGGCGAGGCTCAAATATGGAAACCGAGCCTCGGATTGAGGATCAGTGAACACGTGCGAATTCTTGCCATTTTTCGCAGCAATGCGTTCAACATCGGCATGGACCGCCAGGCGCTTTTCCCACGCATAGCGAGGATTAACCACTCGTGCATCCCAAATGCGCAGGGCAACTTCCATGAAGGACAAGGACGACTTAATATTCACGCGACGAGGGACATCCCTGATGGCGAAGAAGTCATGATCAACTATCTGAAGGAAACAGGTGTCACTCTAAGGAGACAACGACAAGGTAAGTTGCTAGAGGGCTATGGCTTCGACTGCGACTGCGCGGCCTGTGATCTCACTTCCAAACCCGGACGAGACAGAGAAGTCTGGAGAATGGAGGCACTATCAAAATTGGCAAAGTACGCCCAAAATGCAACAGAGTCCGGCGTAGCGCACAAAGACGCCGAATGCGAGCTGGATATGATGATGGCCATGGTGAAGCTGTTCGAGAAGCAAGGCTTGACCGGGAGGGGACTTTCGTCTTAGTGAGATTTCTACATTCTTCATTGCCTGTGGTGTCTGTCAACTGACCGAGATTTGTGTGATTTAGCTACCTCGAAGCTTCGAAGTTGTGCGTCAAGCTAGGAAGAACCGACGAGGCCTTGCTATGTGCCGAAAAAGCACTGCAGATCGACGAGGATTGTCTTGGAAAGGATCACGATTTGTACCAGAACAGCCTCGAATTAGTTGGAAAATTGAGGGAGGGTTCATTTATCGCAGATTGTTCTCGGCTGTAAGCTTTTTGTATGTCGATAGAAGAATTTACCCATAAACAAAACGCGTTCACGATATGAAAGTCAATTCGGTTGGCTGTGCGATTTCTCGGCCATCCCATGCTCGGGTCTGACTCAATGGCCACCGTGAAAGTTTAGTATCTACACGTAGATGAATAATAATAATTACATAGGATATTGGGCTAGAGTGCAGCACATCATCTCGTTTGGATCTTACAACAATTGCGCTCACTAGCTGTCGACATTGGGTTGGTGGCACACTAACGCAGTCCGGAACTGCAGCCCGGAGTCACGCCCGCATGCACGACTGTGACCCCGGCGATGGCGCGAGCGATAAGCCGACCGCGCGGGAACTGACGGCCACTCCGCCTGGCCTTCTTATTCTTTAGAGAGAGGAGCCAGATCAGCCTAGTGGTTGCTTCCTTTCTCCATCTCGATTCCACGTGTATGAATTGACATCTATACCCGCAAGCTCGCCGGTCGTCCATTCCGCTTCCAATGTGCTTTGTTTGGGTGCCAGCCTTCATCGCACCTCTGCAATCGCGAGTCCGCCACCATGCCCCTCTCACGCCTCACGACCGCGATCTGGGGCCCGCCGTCCGTCGAGCGGTCGCTGCTCATCAAGCTTGACAGCACCGTGCTCATATACTTCTCACTGATCTGGTTCCTTTTTGGCATCAATCGAGCGAGCTACAGCACCGCCTATATCAGCGGCATGAAGGAGGATTTGGGGTTTGAGGGAAAGGATTACAATTATATGTCCACCATCTACCTCGTTTGCTATGCCGTGATGCAGATACCCTCGACGTCTGCATTGACTGTTGTGCGTCCTAAATACGTCTTTGTGCTGGCGAACACGGTGTGGAGTGTCTTGACGTTGGTGACCTTTCGCGTCGAGAGGGTATGGCAGATTTTTGTGCTGAATGGTTTCGAGGGGGCATTCTCGGCTATTGCTTAGTGAGCCAACTCCTGTTTATACTCCCCATCATAATCCAACAGAGCTTGCAACTAATTGGTCGTAGCGTCGGGGCACATTTTATCTATGGCTCTTGGTACACGCAGGCCGAGCTGGGCAAACGCGCCGCCTTCTTTTGTGGCTTCGGTAACTTGGGGAACATGGCGGGTGGCTGGATCCAAGCTGCTTTGCTGGGGTCTTTGAGCGACAAAGGAGGTCTGCCGCCGTGGAGGTGGATGTTCATCGTCGTTTCTGTAATGACGATCCCCTTCGCGCTCTTTGGTCAGTCTTCCACCACCCACCCGCTGTGAAGCATTATGCTTGAAACACCATTGTTGACATCACTGTACTAGGATGGTTTGCGATACCCGATCTGCCACACCATCGAGCGGCACGTTTCCTGACCGAGGAGGAGAAGGACTATGCAATCCAACGGCTAGGCACCTCGCGGAAGCACAGCTGGGATCTTAGCGTGTTCCGACGAGTCCTCCTAAGTTGGCAGTTTTGGCTGCTTCCTACAGTGTTTATGTGTGAGGATCTTGCTCCAAAGCCTTACGAAACACGATGTGAATACATAAGCTGACGTCCAATAGTGTACTCCCTCTGCGTACAGTCCCTCAACAACAACGTTATGCAACTGTGGATGGCGTCCCGCGGCTACAGCGTGATCCAGCAAAATAATTACCCTACAGGCGTCTACGCCGTCGCCATCGTCGCTACGTTCCTCTACACCACCATCTCAGACCGTCTTCGCTCACGATGGGAATGCTCGCTGGCCGTAGGCATCACGTTCGTGGTTGGCAGCGCCATCCTGGTCGCACACCCGGCCAACGATGCGGGCTTTTTCTTCGCTTTCTACCTCCTAGGCTCGACATACGCGCCACAGGCACTGTGGTACAGCTGGATGGCGGACCTTACGGCACAGGATGTGCAGCTGCGAGCTATTACGACTGGTTTCATGAACTCATTCGATTTTGCGTTTGTGTCCTGGTGGCCCATTGTGTTCTATCCGGTGACTGACGCCCCAGGGTACGAGAAGGGCTATGTGGCTAGCTTGGTGACAGGTGCGCTCTCGATTCCGTGCATCTTGACGATTGCTTGGTTGGAGAAGAGGGGGAGGGCAAAGGGCGAGATTGGTAGGGTATTCGAAGACGATCAGGCAGAGGTCGAACCATCTACTGAGGATCAGAGGGGGTTGGTGAATGGGAGAAAGGATAATGCCCAGCCACACGTGGTGCCTGTACCATAGATCATATAAGTTTGGAATGTCGTCCTGATGTAAACATTCCAGTCACTCGATTAAACTTCCGACAACCTGCTTGGTACATAAGACTCACTCACTGCATGTATACACTCCATAGAATTTAGTGAAAGTCAACAGAACTTGGCACCGTCGAGCCAGCTGCTCGAATATCTGTTGGCCACCTTTTTCAAGACCTGCTACATATATCTTTCAACACGGGCCACCGTAAAGGATTTCGCCACCTTAAGTATATACCTAAAACACGTTTGATTCTGTGTGTGCCTTACTTGAGTGTCTCGAAGTACCCACCCGATCATTGCCACTGCCGAAGTTCAGCAGCGCTACATGGGAAAGTTGAGCTTAGGTATTTTCCACTATTTGAATACTATGCGTGGGCATATAGCCGCGCTTGAAAGGGGTATCAGAGATTTGACGTGGGGTTTTCATCCAGATCGTTCAGCTCCATTCGCTCCGTGATAAGGCCCCAATTCGATGCCTTCAAATCATCTTTGCTCTTCCAACCCCAAGCTTTATCCATTTCAGTTCCATTACTCTGTCTTTTCAGAATATTGATCATATATTTCCCAATGTTGGGCATGAACCTATTCCGAGGTTAGTTCAGACAGTTTTCAGGCCCCCCAAAGTTCACTTGGCTGACACATTCTTCGTTATTCCTGCTTCAGAACCCATTAGAATACGCACTTGTAGCCATTAAAGCTGCCCCCAGTGATAATGAACAGGTTCTTGACTTGTGGGTGTTCACACAGCAAGAGGTCTTCCGTAGGCGTGTGATTGTCCCCTAACGTCTGTCAGCAACAGGCTGCACTTTTTCCATCAAGGAGCTATTCAAGATGGCTGGCCTCTTGAAAGCCTATGACATACAGCACATCCGCCACCTAGGCTCGCCCCTCGCGAATTTCGGTAGCAGCCGCTGAATCAGTCGGCTTCTCATGTGGTCTTTGAGGATTTGAGGCACGACATTCTGGCTCCTCCTTGCCGGAGGAACTGATATTCGCTTTCCTGATGTCGTGGTTACCGTATTGATGATACCTAGATTTAATTTCGTATACCTCAGCATTTTGTTTTCTCGAGATGCAGGAATTACCTCCCCTGCTTCCCCGTATACAACACACGGCATTTTGGCACCAGTGATTTCTTTCAAGGCCTCGTTAGATACTGCAAAAGAGGCTGATAAGATAGCTGTGGCTTGCGCCTGCTGTTCAATCCGGTCCTCATCCACAATACCGAGGGCATCCTCCACAGGTGATAACAATGCGCTCGTCCAGGCCCCGGCTGCAAGTACTACGGTGTCCGCTAGGAACAAACGTCCGTCGGCGGTCTTGGCGCCTCTCGTATCCTTTTGCTGCTTTTGTCGAAGAGAAGCTCCGTAACGTCAGCCACTTCTCTCTTCACGCGTCTTCGTATCGCAGTTTCTAAGAATTGCCAAGTCGCAGTTGCAGAATCGACCCAGCCAGCTCCCGGATCCAGGTATGCGCTTTTGAATTGTTGCATGTCCGTGCCCTCTAGAAAACCCCAGTGTTTTCTCAGGTCATCAAGCTTCAAGCCTTGTGCCTCCGCACACCGTCGACCATCGTCATTGACTTTCTCGTCCAGCACCAGTCTGCCGACCTTGTGGAAATACCATTCCAAGTCAGGATCCTCAGTCCAGAACCCGAGAGCTTCCTTGGCAAGATTTGCATACAGAGCTGAGGGGTAGTCCGCGGTGAGAATGCGATTGATGTCGGCGGCCGCCGAAAGTGAGGGTGGTGACGCCTGGCGGTCGATGATAGTGACCTTGGACGGGTCGCTGTGGTTTTGCGACAAGTGCCAGGCGGTTGAGACACCAAAAGTGCCGGCCCCGATGATGAGAATGGTCGAGTCCATAGATCAGATTGTTTTTGTTGTGAACCAGAGGGAATGGCTTGTGAAGCCGCTTTTCGCATGGGTGTCGGGGCTGGTGATATCCGGAGTATAACGAAGGCGAGGGACGCCTCGGGTAGACCCGAGGCAGTCGCCGTTATTCACAAGCGGAATCCCAGCCCAATGTAGTCGAATAAATGCTTGATCCCTGTCACAGCTTCGGCAGGTATTCGCAGTCAAGCCGCACTGTCAATATATATTCATCGGCTTCCTGCGAATAGCTGGGAATAGCAGACGTCATGGACCAGAGCTTACAGGAGAAATGGCATGTAGTTGCAGGAAACGGATCACGCTCACGGCCCGGCTGCGGCTCGTCGCACGCTTAGGCTTCGTGCCGTCCCGGAAAGCCTGTGGTATAAAAAGCGGCAGACATGGGACGGGTATCATCATGTCCTCCAGTGAGAAGACTGCAGGATTTAATGACTGAATGCCGACCCATCGCATCACCTGATTGCAAGTTCAGAAAGTGTTGCCGTTCAAGGTTGAACATGAATTCCGGAAATGTGATGTATGTCACCGGATCTTTTGATTGACTCCCCTGTACCGCCAGAAATAACGCTCCGACGGCGTTGAAAAGGGCAGACTAATTCCCACAGGAAAAAACCTCCTAGCCATTCCGAGGCAAAATCAGGCCGTTACATATACAACACCAGAATTCTCCTGAACCGAGCCCTTGCCATGAAACTTAAACAAGCCGAATCACAATGCTAGCGCGACCAAAATCAAATTTACAGGATTGGCGAATTCGCAAGATCAACCAACCATCATCAACATAGACCTGCATCCAGAGTACGGAGTATGAAGACTCCAATGAAGATCGGGGAGCCAGGCGGAGCCCGTCTGCCCACCACTTTCACTGCTTCACCGCCATTGCGGTTTTGTAAGTAGAGGCATCAGGCGAACAAGAGCCCTCTCTTCCACTGCGGAGTATCGTCTTCTGTCGGCCTCCAACCTAGTGTGTCATGCTCCCAATGTCGACTGTCTCGCCACCGTCACGCGATATACGGATGTGACGTTCGTAGAATCGAAGCATCTAGGAATTCGTCAGTTTCTGGTTCAATATCTCTTTTAGACGCCCCGATTTCGAGTATTGTGCACACCTTCTGCGGGCATCTTCGGTAGATGACCTCCTTCGGATGTTGTGTCTTCTTTCCGTTCTTCCACGTCAGGTAAACAATGAAAGTCCCGTCATTCTCATCCTGACACATGTCCACCGTCTCGACGTGGTCCTCCCAACTCCCGCTCGGAGGCTTCCACTCTGCAGCCTTGGCACTCGCTGGGGGCGTTGAGTCCAGGGGGTGGCTCTTGTCTTTCTTGATTCGCTTGGTGGTCTCGACTGGAGTCGCGGACTTGGACTGCCGTTGGCGCTTGCGACCGTTCAGCGCCGAGTTTGTCTGCTCGAACATTTTCTGCTTCCCACCGATACTGGCGTAATATTCCTTCAGAGCTTCGGTAGCGTTCTCACTGTATAACGTTCGGTACGGTCAGTAGGATGATCGTCGCCTGTCAGAACGGAGAGGGGCAAGCGGCGCTTTACGTCAGGTTCTCCTCAGGTTCCCAGGTCCGATCTGACTTCTTATCATAACCTTCCCATTTGACTTCGAACCGTGGTTTGCCCTGCCTAAACCGTTAGCGTAAAGGGCGTAGGCACCGGGCGTAGCTGGGGAATCGTGGGAGACATACATCGTCGGCAATGTAGTGGCTGAAAATCTTCTCGACCACATACTCGTCCTCGTCGAGGTCCTCGTCATCGTTCTCTTCCTCCTCTTCGGCATCGGCGGGCTTGAAATCGGCTACCTCATTCTCGTCCTCGTCGTCAAATTCGTTCACGTCCGGCTCCTCGTATGATTTGCGAGACTTTTTCGGGAGGTCCTCGACGTCGGACATCTCCTCGTCACTGATTGCTATGGACGGAGCTGTCAGAATTTGTGACATGCTTGCAAGGCAGCGTCGCGCGAAGGACGCGTCGCATGCCAAGGCTTCCAGGCGGTGCGCTTGACGTACCTGGAGGCATGATTGATGGCGAGATGTTTCACTAGGCGGTACAAAAGAATGTGAGGGTGATTTTAGGGGGCACAGCTCCCAATCAGCCTTGACTAAGACTCAACACATACGTAGACAAGCTTGCGACAGATTGAACCAGATGCGTTCAATCGCGGGAGACGCGCGATGTTCCGAGGCGGCTCTTATTAGCTTAGCAACCGCGGAGCTCAAGCATCCTTGCAAGATATATGTGGCTTGTGATAAAGTGGCTGTGCAAACTCGACATCAACTGTGGCTAGAGAGTCAACTAGTTTGACTCTTTTTGGTGTCTTTTCTCTTCTGCCAATTGTTGATGTGATTTATGACTTCATTGAAAGGGAAATAGGTGCCCTGTTAACGTTTTAAAAGGAACAAAATACCATGTGTTTCTTCGGGAGGCTAAAGCTCAGTGACAATAATCCTTGCTCAGCATTCTCTTCCATGCCCAGTCCAGAAATCCCCAAGGTTGGGAAGCCTCACCATTGCTTCACCACCTTTCATTCATATACGATTTCATGAATATGAAACAAAGTATGAGTTCATTCACTAGGAAGTATAGCTGTGCTAAGGTTGCATAGATATAAGAGTCTGCGATACTATTAGGAGGCATGGTCAAACACAGTCAGCCAACTGACTGACCACTTTGGTATTAGGTAAGAGCATAACAATTAGCCGCCTGTAGATGAAAGTTGAGTCTATGTAATATTTATTGGATGACTTTGGGGCCAAAGAAAAAGCTGTCACAGGTGATGGTCCTCCCTGACTGGAGCATAATTGTGTATAATGTTAGAGAAAGCAACAACTCCATAGTATTTGTCAAGGTGGGCAATATCAAGCATTTGAATCATGACTCTGATTTCATTCAATTGACAATTACCATTGGAAATTGGAATATTCTCTGGCTGCTGGGTGAAGAAGCAGTCCTCCGGCTGTTGAGGTCCGCGTCACACAGACTTTGGCCAACATGTCACCGCATCTCATCCTGTTTCTGCAATTCCGGGAAACCGACTTCGTCATAGACCTTTGGATAAGTCGATCTCTTCGGATTCAATTGTAATCGGACCATTTTTTATCCAAATTGAAGCAATGATTGCACCAAGCTCGTTACTCAGCTTCAAATTCTGCAATTTGCTGGGAAGTTTACTGCAGCAATGTATCATGTGTTGTGGATCCTAGATAGCCAAGTAAGGAGGCTGTTGAAGATCCGGAGAATGCGCTTGATAAAGCTGCATGTTCATCATGGCCACATAGAACTTGCAGATGCCCCCGGATCTCTGCACATCATGGAAAAGATAGAAATATCATTGGACAGTCCCCCAGTAAGGGGTGCCAGGTCCACTAAGTTGAGTTCAGCACCCTCTCGATACCTACTCACCGCAACTCTCTTACCATCCCCCATGAACTCCAATATTTCTTGTTGTGGGGTTGAAATCAAAGACAAAAAGAGCAACGAAATCGGTATACGGCACGCTACTGCTGTGCCTATGCTTAGTGACGCGGCCGTGCACTTACAAGTACTGAACAAGGCAGCATGATGAGTGGATCCACCGTCTCAACCAGGCTTAGTCCTATTAATTTCTTTACGTTCCTACTGGGCTGATCTGACCCTGATTGCGAAAAAATGATAACTTTGAACATGGTGACTGACAAAGCGAGGGTGTGGGGAAGAGGGCGGGAGCCTTGTTTATAGAAATAACAACGATGAAAGTCGATGAAAATGAAGGTACATTCAGCTCGAGAGCGTAACAGGAAGGTGGAGAAAAGTAGCAAAAAAAAAAGAATAAGAAAGGGAAGAGGGTGGGGAATGGGTGAGTCTTTTTCAACTATACCTACCGTAGCGTTCATGTCCGAAAGAGTCGTGCATGGAGCGTGTGCTACGGTCTGCAGTCCTTGGAAATGCTTGACCCGTGTGACTTGCATTGGCCATCATGTAGCCTTTCTGACGGGATGCAGTTACTTTCTTCTCTAGTTGAAGTGATACATTGAAGAGGTAACCGTAATGGCTTGTCGTTTTCTTGCAGATACTTAGTATCATAGGAATGCGCAGAGCGTAATGTTCTTGGGGCCTTGAAACGTCGTTTTCCTGCTTGACTGAGATATAATTCACTTGGATCTTGATCGAGCGCTCTTTGTCAACCGTCACCCTCAATGACAGAGGGTGACAAGAAAAGCAAAAATTAATGCAGACGGATCTCATGTTAATGAGCCTTTGATATCATGCAGTGCTAAGGGGTGGGGGGCTTAAGGGCCTCCTGGATCGTATATAGCAATGATAGGCACCTAGCGCTTCAATCAACAATGTGTGTTGCCACAGGTGCAAAGTCTATCAGACGACCTATCACCGCGTGTCGAGTCCATTGCTAGGTAAGAGACACAGCACTGCAGGCAAATGCTCAGGGGTTGTGAGGCTTCTCAGACGCTCATTAGGTTCGAGAGATCCATGGGTCGTAATTCTACATGGTGGGTTTCTTCCTATGTCGATTCGAATTGGACCAGTGTACGTCTTGATCTAAGATAAATCCACAATTGCTTTTTTTTCCCTTGGTTTCGATCACGTCTCACAACTCTACATATTTCTCGGTCGGCTGTGGCACTCAAGCTCAGAGCCTGATCAAATTACCAGCCACTCGCACTATTCAACCCCCATATACATAGATATTGAAGCGATCTAAGGTGTGGCAAAATGACGACTTGTTTTGCAAGGGTGACTTCACAAAGAAAGTGCGAAATAGCAAATGAAAAAAAACCAAAAAAAAAAAACCAAGGTTTGTGATTACTTACTGTCGCTGGCGAGGATGTTGCTATGGAAGATCAACCCAAGCGCTTGACCGCAATATCAGTCACGGCAAATTGTCCCTATCTTTTTGTTTCCACCTACTTAGAGCTCAAAAAGGCGTAGTGGCTCATTCTCATCCGTAAAGGGTAAACACTCACATGCGCGATGTCCTCAAGGCCCCGCCAGCAGTCCACATTCCCGCAATTTTGACAATAGCGTTGAAGATCAGAGGATCTTCCGATCGGAAGTTTCAAAGTTTGATGAAGATCTTGGAGTCCTCCTGCATCTTAAGTGTCCCGCAATTCCTGACACAAGCTCCCCCACGAGACGAGTTGATATCTTAAACGGGACGACTAACAATGCAGCAGATCGGCTTTCGAATGCAAGATACTGTTCAGTCTAGCCTTGAGTGCCGAGCTGTCCGGAAAGATACTCTGTGTAAATTCCGAAGGTCCGTCACCGGGCTGCATCGGCTTTACTACTCTTCTCTCTACTGGCTATGCGTCGGCGGGTTTCCGCTTTTTCTGCCCATCGTAAGTAACGACCAGCACACTCCACCGTGCCCGTACACTATCTAATCAACTGCCCCGACAGCCGAGTTGGAGGACCCAGTTCCGGACCATTGACATTCTGCAGCACTCTGGTCGCAGGAGTGCTCTTTGAGACGCCGTTGAAGCCCGAGCCGCATACGTCAACGAAGGCTGCTGCAGAACGCGTGGAATGTATGGAGTGACGCGAACTTGCGACTCGAGGGATCTATTTAGGTTTCTCAAAGTCAACGTGAAAGTGGTGTCAAGAGGCAACTGGAAATAATACAAAATCCTTTCTTTCGGTTGCCAACAAGTCGTGGTGAGTGTTCGACCACTAACATGAAGTCTTACGCAAAGGGAAGCCTGTAGTAGAATATATTTTTTGTTTAGGGCAAGGTGAGCAAGCGGAGGCAGTGTGGTTCTGGTCGAGGTCGATACTCCCAGCTGTTGCGTCTGTGCCTGGGAACCCACACCCCGTTCGTCTTCCTCAAGCTTTTGCAGCGTGGGGGTCCAACATGAGGAGCAACGAGGGTCTCGAAACCCCTCTTGGGTCGAGGCAGTCGATCTCTGCCGGTACGTTGTCCCTGAATGGCAGCTGTCAACGTAACTCGCATGCCGCAGTCCACCCTCATGCATGCCTTCGCCGAATGCGGGCAGATGACCGTGGCCAGGCCTATGGTCGATTCCATCTGGGGTTGAGGTTGCTGCAGGAGGCGCTCCCACGTGAGTTTTGCGAATAGAAGAGCTTTGCATTTTTTCCTCATCCTCCCGTGTGCCAGAATGCCATCTTTACGCTGATACGCATCACATGTTGGGCAAACAAGCCCATTTTCGATGGTGTGATTTGTGTATATTGGCATACCAGCGCCGCAAAGTATGGGAAATGGGGAAGGTTTTCTAAGGGTATGGAATCTACCTCGATGCTTGCGAATGGACGAATCAAGATGGAGTGCCACATTACCTCCAATGTTGTGCAGATGCAAGGGCCATGCTGATGGAGTGACTTACGCACATGCTCATACATACGACAATGCAAGCAGATAAGGCCATTGGCCCCTTCATGCATCACATCTCCCGAAGGCCCCCAAAACCTTTGAGATGCCGCAGATCGTCCAGTTTCTCATCATGCAAGTCCTCAAGGTGTTCGTCTGATGGCAATACATATCCGCACGGACTAGCTTCGCCAGATTCTCTGCAATGCTGGATGGCATTTATTGAGTTGCTAAACTCCCCGAATGCGATGGCATGGTTGAACTTTGTTTTCTACACGGTGACTTAAATTTTCCACGAGATTGATCAGCTTTGAGAAACGCCTGGTCATCAACCATCACCCGACAGGGGCATCTTCATATTTCAAATTTCTTTCGAACGAGCCGTGTGCCCAGGTGCCTGAAGCATACAAAATGGATGGCGACCGTGGCCCTCAACTGGAGGCAGTCATACTTAGTTTCCTTGCCCTATGTACCGTTGCTGTCTCTTTGCGCATTTATACCATGGGCTTCATTTTGAAGAGACTTTTCCTTGAGGACTTTTTGGCCATTCTAGCATTGGTACGTTACTACCCGACCCCGGCGATGAGGTGTCTGTAGGTTGTGGTACACAATGGATCTGTCTCCATGGCATCTTCTCTGTGCTTTCCATTGCTAATGAATAGATTCATAGTTAATTTATGCATTATTTACCGCCGTTGCCATCAGCAGCATCAGATATGGGTTGGGAAAACACCTTCGAGACGTCACACCAGCAGACCGACCTCTTGCCACCAAATACTGCTTCATCGCGGCGATTGTCTACATCGCCCTTTCGTATCTTGTCAAAGTCATTGTAGGCCTTTTCCTGGTACGGATATGCTCCGGTAATCGTAAATTCAACATTCAAGACACTTTTGCCCATATAAATGCTAAGCAAAGTCAAGCTTCCCATCAAAAATGGCAACGCATCGCCATTTGGACTATGCTTGGGATTGTCGGTCTATTCTATGGGGCATACTTCTTCATAGCTATTTTTGCTTGCCGTATGTATTCTACCCAATTTGATTAACCCATATGTGCCAGTATACACGACTCACGGTCAGAGCCTGGCAATTGCCCATTCTCCCCAAGGGCCTCGTCACAACCACACCGCATTTGAATCAGAAGAATCCTAACTTCGAGCAGAGCCTGTAGAGTTCACGTGGACACGATATTCTCCAGATCCGCCTTCGTATGGAAAGTGTAACGCAAGTGTCGCAGCAACAGCTATAACATATATCGCGACAATTATGAACGTCGTTGCAGACTGGATGCTCGCAATTTTGCCAGCCACAGTGGTATGGCAAGCTCAGCTGGATAAAAAGACCAAAATCTCAATCAGTATCATTCTAGCCATGGGTTCAATGTAAGTGCCTTGTAATTTCTTTACTACGTTGTAGCTCGCGATGTGTTGCGAGAAGTCGAACAACCCTATTGTTTCCTAGTGAGGGTGCGTAAAGTCGAGCGCTGACTTGGTTAATAGCGCATCTGTCGCGACTGTCATAAGAGTCATCTATGCAAAGGAACTGCTATACCAAGACGAGTACTTGTACAACTTTTACGACATGGCCGTGTGGAGTACGGTCGAATGCGGAATGGCCTTGACAGCGTCGTCGCTTGCGACACTGAAGCCTCTATTCCGAAAGATGACCATTATTTTTACCACTACGCGGCAGTCCAGCTTTGTACACTCTGCGGAATATTCTTCTAGGAAACCAGATACCAGAAAGCCCGAGGGCAGGGTAGTAGATGGACAAAAGTCACCTGCAAGCTTCAGTACGTACCGTCCCAGGAAGGTATCGATACCGAGAGGCAGGAAAGGCTCGGTTTCGATACCACAAGCGGCTAGATGGCATTACAGAAACTGTAGCGATGAGATCGAGATGTTTCCAAACAGTCCTGCTTCGAACGGGGAGTCGACTGCCAGCATGAGTGCTCTCTACCTGAAGGGGTACCATGACGATATTGTTTGAGTTTATCGCATGAAAGGAAATAAAATTGAATTGAGAGTCCATATTTAGAGAATTCAAGCAGAATACGTGCTTGTACGACCAACTTTTCTTCGTAGTCCTCAGATGCCCTTAGCCAAGCAGTGTCCAAGTTGCCGGTTGCAACCATATCAGTAGTTCTAGGAAGAGTTCGCAGTGATTGAAACTCATTCTTTCAATTCATCAACAAAGTAACAGCCCTGTAGAGCAAATTTTGAATGTGTTTTGACCCATGGTAGTTTTTTGAGCTGTGCTCCTCCCTTTCCATGGTTCATCAATTGTAACGGAAAGGCAACGACCCCAAAATGCTCTCCCGGTGGACAATTCTGGAAGCAAACATACAAATTGGGCTATTTTTGACGTCGATGGACCCAACAAAAAGAATTACGATTAAATTTGGTACTCGAAGGTCAGTGCACACCACTACCCAGGAAGACGAGTACCTATGCATGGGGAGCAAATTCAAGGTAATATTACAGGTTAAATACACTTTAATAGTCCTGCTTTCAAATCATATCATCTTACAAACATTTTGGATGGGAATGAGTATTGTAAGGGACGCCAAAGTCTCTGAATGCTGCGCTTCAAGTATTCGCAGATTAGTCGAAGAGGCCAGCTCACTAAGGTTTGTAGTCAGAGAATCAGAATATTCGCGTCTTTCTACTGGGCTACAATGGCTCTCAATAGTCGTGGCAGGTATTACAGGTGCTATCAAATAAAGGTTGTACCATTGACTTGCTAACTCCCGCCGAGGGCCCTTTGGAATACTCTTTGCGGTCCCAATTCATGCGTGACCTGGATGGTCTGTGAGGTTTAAGAAATAGTATGCCAAATGGTGCTACGATTTCCCTGTTGAAGTGACAATTTCTAAACACGAACTTCCAGGGATCCTCCCGTAGTACCTGGGGTGGGCTCAACTATGGCGACCAGTAGTCTGCGAAGCGCGATCGTAAAGACAGGTACCTTATTTAGGCGAAAACACCGTTTTTTCCATCAATGCTTATACAATGGGAATGATACCTCAGCTGTTTTGTATTTCATATCAGTGGCTCTAGATTGATACATATGTTTCCATACTAAATGGTAAGGCAGTCTTTCCAGGACCGCTCGCCGCCCGATGGAAATACGACTGCCACAAATTCGGATGGTGTCAAGCCTCAGTAGCGCTTACATTTATGCGAGCACATGGTGGGATCAGTCTACCGCGCAATAGAAACAGACTATCCAAGGAGGAACATGAGACTCGGGCCCCGCTAGGTTGGCGATGTCTACGTATTGGGTCGAAAAAGGGAAATCAAAGCTAATGTGGCAGCCAAGGCACATATGAGACCTCGGGACGAGGTCATTCTTCAGATCCATCCCACCTGTCCAGACATGTGAATCATTGCTATGATCTTACGAGATTCTACTTACTTGACGGAGTATACAATAATCTCTGGCTTCCGTTTTTTCCCCCCTTCCTTCCCCCCCCCCTGGTTCCATAGGCCTGTCCGAGGCACCCTGGGTTGGGTACCCAAGGTCGTATAGGTAACAGTTCGTTCAATGACTAGCAGCCAGAACAACCCCTGGCCGGTCCTCCGGGGAAGACAGTGAGATGGAAGCACCGACATTGCCGAGATGACAACCTTTGACCCGGTACCGAGCCTTGTCCTGGGGTTGACGCCTTCCTTTCCCAGTCATGTTGCATGGGAGCACAGTTGTTTCACGGGCCGGTCCTTGATCGTTGGGTATGAATCGAGGGCTGATGCAAGCTTAACTCAACGAACCCTGGAGGGTAGTAACATGCGATTCCTGGGTCGACAATGGGTGTTGTGAGGCGCCTATGTAAGGAGTTTGCCTGTGATCATACTAGGTAGAGTGGAGCCTTTTCCAAGGCCCCCAAATATCCGAGTTCCTGGGATTTTCTTCGACGCAGGACGTAATCTTCCCTGTTCACAATTTCGTAGCCAATAGGTATTGGTGGATCGTCAGTACCTTTGTCGTCAAGGCCTAGGTCGAAGCTGGCCATCAAGCCAGCCCTGGCAGTAGCAGCCGAGTCTAACAATCAGACAACTCTTCTAATCAACTCCACTTAAAGCTGTAGGTATCCCTTCAATCGAACGGTCTGGCCGGGCACTTCAGCCACTTCGCCACTGAAAGGGAAATGTGATTATGTATTCATAGAACACATTCTTTCAGACCTTGACAACATACCCAGGTAAAACAACAGAGCTCCACCAGCGTGAAGCGCGATCCACGTGGCTCTTGGTTCGATGGCCCATTTTCCAAGCAAAATGAATCTCCATTGCATGAAGCTTGGCAGATCTTCCAATATAGGATGAATGACAAGTCAAGCAAGAAGAAGATCTATACAAGAGATCAGACCTGCCCTAGAAGACCTCCGTGCGGGACAATCGTCGGAGCCTAGGGAAATTCTTGAGACGTGGAGGTTCCCTGCCATTTCTCCCCCACATATTGACCTTAGAGGCCAACGGCGCTTAGTATGACACAGGCGGGTCTGTGTACAACTATATGCATACTTAAGTAGACATATCCAGCGTCTTATTCAGCCTTGACAAAGTACACACCGGGTGTGCCGGACCACAGTGCAAGCGGCACCCGGAACGAAGGTCCATCTTCCGAATCAGCGGCTGCGGACGGATGGAGTCAAATATAGACACTGCAGCTGGAGATTTGACTTGTGGGACAGGTGGGGGATGGCATGGGCGGCAGTTACGACGCTCGGTCCAATCGAAGGGAGGAGTTGCTCGTGAGAATGACTTGGAAGTGGGAACGGTATCAACAAACGTCACATCCTCCAGGAGAGCGTGTGAGGATCCAAGTCTGGATCGACCCGTACACTACGTCTCATCTCCAAACCACACCGTTATTTTTCTCTTGGTTTCGTTGGTCTCCGCTCATCTCCAGCGGCGGGTTTCTGACAAATGTAGACTCGTTTCTCGATCTTCTCCTAAGCAACCGGGCGTCCGCATCTGAATTGTGCACACCTGCAGACCAGAACCCTTTCTAGTGCAGCAAAAATACCTACCTTCTGTCTTTTTCGCACTCTACACCCACCATCGAAGAAGAACGAGCCGTGGACTTGTCAAGATGACATCGAATGCGCGCCTTGGAAAGTCTCGGCCGACACTCTGGAGTTCGGAGATGGGCTAGTGGGTCACAGACGCCGGGTATGATTGTCCGGGTACCGTCGATCTTGCTGCAAGGGTGACATTCGAGACGCTAGAGCCTGGTTGTGATGCCCTGGTCCTCATTTCGTGAAGAAGATCTGCACAGACCCCAATATGGACCCAGTTCGCCTGGATGGTGCCACCACACCTTATAGCAAAGCCCTACTGAAGTGTGGTAACTTGCGGAGTGCCTCTTACAATCCAAGATGGCGAATGTGACGACAGTCTTAGAAAAATGGTCATGGTGTGCGACGAGTCCATTCAGTGGAAAGGTTGTGCAGTATGCACAACTTTTCTATCCTCAAAACGTGGGTCGTCTGCAAGTTGCTTGCCTCCACTAGGATCATCATGATCAACATGGGGGTCAGGTAGAGATGACAGCTGTCAGAGGGCGCCATGCCGAGCAAGGGGCCCTGTCCAGATCCACCGAGTAGAAGCAGCATCCTGGCTCGGCTTTCACGCAGCCCCATAGCTGGCAAAGCCTGGGCTATTTCCCGACATCGTCGGGCCAGAAGGCTGTGTGTTTTTCAAGGCTTGCCGTGCCTCGATGCCGAGTCAAGGGCTCGTGCCTTCGAGTAAGGAGCGAATATGTCCCCTGGCAATTGTCCAGGAGTGCAGACTGTGGCAAGCGGACTCTGACATCCTTGTTGAGAGGGGTAGCTCCATGCTGTCTTTAGGGGCGAACTCACCTGCATCCTTGTGGTAGGTCGAAGATGGGATCTTGAAAGTTCGAGTCCATGCCGTTCAAAAGCTGGTCTCCAGCGGACTACACATAGCGTGCCAGACGGAAGCTTCTGGTGGATGTTCCAGAAGGTCATCTCCTAATCCATGAACGGGTCGTATTTCCCGGCGATTGTTGCGCTGTGTAATACGCAGCCAAGACACGACACGGAGGGGACACGGAGATAACTCCTCGAAAAGGTCAACGAGACAGGCAATGGCGCAGTAACGACTGGGTCATCAGAAGCAGATTGGGGTTGCGGGAGGTGCCGTGTTATATGAGACGACGAACATGTACAAGGCGCGGGTCGGACAGGAGCTAGAAGGTCTCCCCAGTGCCTGCAGGGTTGGTCATAATGAAGGCGGATCGATGCCAACTTTGGGTGCAGTGGACCAACAGTATAATTTGCGGAAACACAGTCGCAGTGGCAAGTCCCACTCAAAACAACGTCAAGGATCCTTGACCGGGCCCCAGATTTCTCGTCATGCCCCCTTGACGCCTGGCCTCGTGGCGGAGATGGGAGGTGTGAGTACCGGATCGCCCTCCACAAGTAGATGGGCCTACCAGGGAGAAGGAGATATTACCAGTTGGGAAGGCCAATGGTAAGGTGCAGATATCTGATTAATCAACATCGTGGTTCCGTTTCTAGCCTCGGTGGCTTCAGGACGGTGAGACTAGACCCGTCGTTCCACAAAGGATGGCCTGCCCCGAGACGTGGACCCTGATTTGCGCCCATGATTCAACAGACTTGGTGGTGGAAACAAACATCGTACGAAGGCTTATACTGCTTGTGATGATCCCCGTGATGTGAGCTGCTCGTCCTGCATGGATAATCAAGAACGACGGTGCTGAGGGCCAAGCTTTGGCTCCTCGGGTTAGCTAATTGCTGGGGGTCGCGTCGCGTACCCATTCCTTTGTATTGCACGTTGCCATGACCACGGTCGAGTATATTCTGTGGACGTAGCCATTCCCAAGCTCTCATATTTACCGGCTGTGCATCGGTACGGAACGGAAAGGTCGGACACAGTACCAAGAATACAGTACTTGCCGGATTCCGCGGGCGTTGAAGGCTTGGTGGCAAGTGAGAGTGTTAGGATGCAGACTGACAGCTGTCGATTACCTACCTACCCATATTTGATTGATCACCCTACCTTGTGGTAGGAAACCCGGGTGGTGAAGTCGTGCACAATGCTCGGAACATCAAGCTGTCAGGGAGGTGGTGAGGTTGTGATTGGGTTTCTGTTGTCTCCAAGGTGGCCCTGGCGCGTGGGGCTTGTTCTTGCCCTTGCTACACCTGCAGTCTCCTTAGGTACCAAAGTAGTACAGATGATCCGCCAGTGATGTACTATAGAGACAAGGTATGTGTACTAAGGTACAGGGAATGTCTGGAAGTTTAGGGTCCACAGAGCCCACTTGCAAGGTCGACTATGTACTTTGGAATTAGGGTGTAAGTGCGGGCCGTGCAAACCCTGTAACGAATCAGTCCAAGTATTTTACTGCCACGACACTGTCTGCACCCAGAGGCGGTACAAGTATTGTCCACCATGACTATAGCATTTCACTTTGGTGTCATGCTAGAATACATCTGTTGATTCACTGGGGAGGAACTTTGCTTGGTTTGTACTGAAGTTCGGTACGCCTCCTTGACAAGTGCCAGCCCTATCATCATTTCCCACCGGAACTCCTCCGTGAGACGCACAATACAAACAGGTTCTGACCAAGTCTATATGCAAGTGCCCTGTTCCGTAATTATAGTACCTGGAAAGTAACAAGGGAGACCTGTTGCCTTGGTGGGTACACAGCCAGCCCTGCCGGCCAGTCTACAGGCTGGGGCCATCCCTTGTCACTTCTTACTTAGTACCTACCTAAGTACAACCTTACACGGGGCATCGGGCAACGGTCAACGTCTAATTCTCTCTTTTGTAATCCTCTAAACAGTCAAGTACTGTTCACTTACCTGGCAGTCAATCACCCCTTCTCGAGTCATCTGCGGCGAAATACCGGCGAATTTTTTATTCTATGTGCAGGTGTACAAAAAACGCGATCTACTTCAAAAATTCATCGAATCGTTGCCATGTCAATTGTTGTGATCGGAGAATTTAGCCCACACAATCATTAGGACGAAGCCCTCTCCTGCTGCGCGGCTGCGGATGATATCCTCCTCCTCCTTCCTTCCGGGCCCTTTCCCCGGCCAAACCTACGGCTGCCCCTTGCAAATTAAAGCACTTGCCGACCTTCGCGGCTAACAGGGCAACGACCAGCACGTTGACAATGTCACCATGTCATCATATCAAGTGCCTACCTACCCACCTACCTACCTACCTACTTGCCGCCACCCCGCGTCTCATTATCTACAAGCGCTTTCACGCCATGCCTGGACCATCTCCACAAATTTGGGCTCCGCTCACAGCTTCGTGGGTCTATTCACCAGCGTCTCCCTTTGCCATGGGACCTGTCATTGGAACTGGATCCTGACCCCTTCCCCTGGGGGTCCCTCTCTGGGATCAGATCTCCTGGCCCTGTCTTGACCTGCCCTGTTCAGTTCCGCGCCCCAATGAGCGGGATATAGGAAGAAGCATGCGCCACTCATGACCGGGGCCCACTATCTCATGTCGACAAATAGCCTTCCCAGCCTGATCACATCAACAGATTTCATTAAATCCTCGTGTATCCCAACCTGCCCTGGGCCAGTGGCGTATCGGTTGCTGACTCCAATTGCCAAGCATCGTCAATACCAGACTTCACTTCGTCCCCGGTTGGACTACTCGTTCTTAATCACCCGCTTCGTTTGCGTACACTAGTCGACTTGCCCCTTCATCGTTGCATAGCTTACTTGCCTCCAGACGTCCACTCATTGACTTCATCTAACCCGGCATACACTACACGGCCGTGTACTTGTTGTCCTAGCTCATTAGCATAGTTGGATTTGTTGCACCCGTTGATCCTTACCCTCATCTGCACTTTTGTTCTCGTCTGTGCTGGCACGATTCTGTGCTCCACCCCTTGGACGTCCCACGCAACTTGGACCTGATCCCACAACGACTGACCATTCGGACCGAGACTATGGAGGTTGAAGGCACAAACAAAGCCCCCAAGGACAAATGTTGCCCTTATTGCGGCCAAGCCTTCACTTCTTCTTCGCTAGGGAGGCACCTTGATCTCTACATCAAGGAGAAAAACCCCAAGGCTCCAGATGGTATCCACAACGTCGAAGAGATTCGCAAGCTCCGGGGCAGCATCACGCGCCGCCAGCCCAGAGGAGGGGCTTCGAGAGACAATTCACATCCGAGGGATAGTCAGACTGGCTCTAAACGAAACTCGGCAACGTCCGATGTCGATTCTGTTGTAACAAGGTCACCGGGTACGCCTTCAAAGTCCTCCTTCACCAGCCGAAAAAAAAAAGAAAAAAAAGAATAGGCTTTCTCACCATTCGCAGACTACCGCAACTGTATTAGTATTTAGATTTTGCTGATATATGGTGCCAATGATATAGATACCACCCGAAGCCGATCAAATTCCCAAAAGATCTTCAACAAAAGGATGATGAAGTCATCGCTCGAAGTAAAGCAAAGGGTTCAAGATGCCATTGATACAGCTAAGGCTGCAGAGCTTGCGCTCAGGGAGATGATGAGTTCGTGGAAGTCTGCAAAGTGAGCGTTCCTATCCACTAAATCATCCAGCTAAGTAACGCTAATCAATGCGCAGACAGCATATAGACACCAAGAAGATGCCTTTTGACTTCAACCCTCTCTCCATGGACTTTCCGGCGTTGTGTCTCCAGTGCCTGGAGCCGCCACCCACGTTGTTTTCCTCTACGCCATATTCAACAGCAACGTCTTGGTCTATCACATCACCAGGCGAGAAGCAGAACGAGGCGCTTAAGAGCTATTTCAAGGAGGAGTTTGGTAAATGGAAGATTCTCTGCTCCACGGTCAAAACTGCACAGGGCGATGAATTGACCTCGTCACCATCTCACGCGACGACACACCAGGAGATGAATACCAGCTACCACACTCAGAAATCCGTGGAATCAGCGAGAAAATTGGAGTTGCAGGTGTCCGAGCACTTGGAAGAGTCGTTCCAGGTCTGGGAGCAGCTACCATCACCACGACGACAGGAGCTATGGGTTTTAGAGATGGCTAGAAACATTGGCACAAGGCAGCAAGAGGTGGCAAATTTGAAGGCGGCGCAATATTCCCTCAAGCAAGAGAACGCGACTTTGAGGACCCAGATTGACCATCTGAACACACAGCAACGACCGAGGGAATATAAGATCGTGCCTCCCTTGACTTCGGGAGTCGACGAGAAAATGGCCGAGTTGTGGAGCGAGGCTGGAATCGGCGGCCGGCACAGCATCGGATCAAACAGTGAGGACCGTCAAGACCTCAACGCTCTTGTCTCAGGGGCAATCGAGAAGTGGAAAAACGTCATCGTGACTTCGCGGGCCGCCAATGCTATGAAAGCACAGAGGTCCCTTGATCAGCTCTCTTCATCTCTCAGGACGCCTACATCAGCTATACAGCCACTTTCACCAGAGGAGTCACGCTTGGGACAGCAATTTGGCTACCAGCCAGCTGAGCAGTCATATTCTCATACCCAGACGTCGCCTAATGCTCAGTACGGTGCTGGGCGAACTTCTTCCACCAGCTCTACTAAACATACAGCTACGACAGTCAGCGAACCTAAAACATCGAATGTCAGTACGCCAACGCAGACAGACGACGACTCAGAAGAAGACGCTGATGCAGATGGCGACGATGACGCCGACGCCGACGCCGACGCCGATGTGGAGATGGGGGGTGGAGGCGAGTACCTGTCGGCTGCCAACACACCCGCTCACCAGGGAGTTTCTCAGCTGCCGCAGCACTCTATCCCACACCATCACCAGATGCTTCCAATAATTAGAGCACAACAACAGCAAATTTCGTCTGTCCGCCATGATCCTTATTCGCAAAGAGACAGTCCTTATGGGCACCACGGCGTACTAGCAAGCCAGCAAATACAGATGAACCAGCAAACTTTCGGCCATCAACTTCAAAACCTGGAGCACAATCTGGCCCAAGGACATAACCTGGGGTGGAACAATCACGATTGACGGTGTAGTGACCAGCAGGCGACGGTTTTCACACTGAGTTGTGACACCGTCGACGGCTGGCATTCACTGCCTTCTTCAGGATGGGAAGTCGCAAATCATGTAAATGGGTTGCTTTTCGGATAGTAGGCCTATGTGTCGTCCTCGCGGCGTACTGTGGGACGAAATCTGGCGGTAGTGTGCACAAGGACCAAGGTTTGACACCGCCAGGAACAAACGCCAAGAGTAGGGCACATCGCTTGGGATTTACGTGGGCTCACAAAAAGTGGGCTGCGGCGCGATTGGATGACTATGAGGATCTTTTATCAACGCCGGCAATCTACTCCTTCCTACAGATCGATCGAGGTGGACAGGAACTACCAGTGACACGGTTTAAAGGGCTTCTTCAGCGTCATATTTGAATAAAAGTCAGCCATATGACTCAGAACTATCTGGGTACCATATTTACCACCTTCAGCCACCTAATATCTAAACGTATTTCCGATGTACACTCGACCTTCACCGCTAACTATGCGAGTCCAAACTCCCTCTCCTCAAGATGATTTGGAACTGGTCACTCACGTCGTCCACTGGGACAATAGAGGCGTGGCCACGTCGCAGTTGATAGTGACAGACTGTTCTGCATGATGATGCTGCTTCCAAATTCTAGGCCGCAACGATCGCAACGAGACAGCTTTGTCGGAAAGCCCGGAGAGCCGTGCGGGAATAGATTAGATTCACGGCGGCTCTCGGGGCAGTAACCCCTGTCGCTACCTAGGGTATCTACTGGAAGTGCTGGGGCATCGCTGCGTAGCATCAGCCCTGGAAAAGGACCCATGCGGCTGAAACAAACTTAACTCCAGCGGCTTGTCCTTATTACAGTGCCTACTTAGGTGGTACGGAGTGCATCGACCCGACAGTTCGGGGGCCCCTCCTGCTCGGTGCCAAGATTTTGTTCACGTTCTGGAAGTTCCCTTGGGTTATACTTACCCAGGTAGGTAAGTAGGTATGCACGGAGACATCTCACGATTCACAACCTGTTCGCTACCACAATTTTGACGAGCCACACATCCTGAATCACCACAATCACACAAAGTGTGCAATTGGCCCAATTGACACTCCCAAACGTCAATATACCAAACCGGACTTCATTACCGAGCCGTTCGCCTAAGAATTTCCGGCGGATCCACCTACTTTCGCATCCTGAGCAAGGTTTTCCCACCCTCCGTCCTGCTGTCATCCCCAACGTCGTCGCGGGCTCTCCCGTCGATTCTCCGAGACGGAGAATATGCTGTTTCAGACATCCACGTGCTAACGAAAAATCCAGTTCGCTTTCTCCGAGCCCTACGTCAGCCGAAGGGGGCGGGTTGAAGGGGTTCTTCATGAGACAATGACAGCCACGACGACAGAGCCTAGCCCAGAGGCCAGCTTCCCTGTTGTCTGTTCTAGTGCGCAGGCTCAGCCAAGCGCGTCGTTCGCAACACAGCCCGTTTGCCTGAGTCGGAACGCTTGACAGGTGGGGTTTGCGTGACTGGGGCTTGTCTGGCTGGGAAGGGAGGCCGGCCCTGCGTAGTGACCCTGGGAATTGACCCAGCATCACATGTTTCGCCGCGGACGCTGCGCCCAATTGTGCTCCACCATGGTAAATCTTAACACAATCGTTGATGGTACATTGCTGGCTTGGACGTTTGGAAGGCATTCAAGGCTACCGATGCTTGCGCATATGGAACTGACACCGGCGATGTCCGAATACTTCGCCGTAGCCTTTATGCTGTATACATCTGGTTCGGCCCACTGGCATACTGCTGCACCATCACATTGATGCTATGTGTGGACCCCATTGAGGGCTTTCGAGAACCGAGGAATTGCCGGAGAACAGTCTCTTGGTGCACCAATCTCGCAATGGCCACACACATAACAAGGGGGCCCTTCCATTCACTTGGCGGAAGCATCTGGCTCGCGATGCCACTCGCGCCTGGCTCCTGCCGCTCAATCCAGCAGAAGTTCATAATCGAAATCCTTCTGACTAAGTCCGTACTCCGGCCTCGTTTCAGGTCCGCAACTTCCTGTGCCCAAGCCATGATGCACCCAGTCTAGATGCACGAACGTAACTTGTTGCCCATCCTTTCCCTCCCTCTCATCCGCCAAAGATCTTAACTCAACCGGATGTCTTGCCTTGTCCAGCTCTGCGACGGTATACCGTGCAGCTGAGAAGCTGGCGCCTTCCAACCACCCAAATCTTGCCCTCACAAGCTTCTCACGGCCTTCAATACCCCCGGCCCCTGAACTCTCCCCCCAAAACTCAACCCACCTGACATCCGTACGATTGCCATTATCCTGGGGCACCTCGTAGTCCGTGAATAATTCACCCACTGTGTGTTCGTACGTGCCTACAAGCTTCGACTCTTTCTTATCTCGGTAGCTCTCACCCGGCCCGCGGCCAAACCACCTCGCGGCCTTGCACCCGCGCAGGCTGGTAGTCAGACCAAATCGCGGCAGACTTGGCGGGAACCAGGGACCTGAGCCTTGTGCATGAACGTGAATGTGTAGCGCGTCGTGGGAGTCGCTTCCTGCTATGGGAGGGGAGCAGGCGTTCGCCATGAAACGATAAGTGGTTGAGACGTCGATTCCCCAACCGAGTACCTGGAAGATTGGAGAGTGAGTTTATGATCTAATGAATAAAGGCAAGAACATTCGTAGAATTTTTGCCTCAAATACTCGTGATCAAGGCCCAGGGGAGAGAGGTGAGCAAGCAAGGCTGAGGCTCGACACATACCGGAGGTGCAATACGCGTAACAACCTTCAAGTGAACAACTTCCGTCCCATCAGCTGTACGACTCTTCATCCACTGGTACTGGGGTGATAGTGAGTGGCGCCCCATAACGCGATGGTCTCTCGCGAGATGCACGCGGGCGTCCCGCCACTCGCGACCTTGGGATCCTGGGCTTCCATTGGGGTCATCACCGCCTGCATCGTTGTTCGTGAGAGCGCGATAAACGTCAAAGGACAAAGGGGATGCGAGAATATTCACGGGTGCTTGTCCACGGGTCCAGGAGGTGAGGTGGCCTTGCGATAGATCAAAGGTCCAACTTGTGGCAGTTGGCGTGGTGGACACTATTTGAAGTATGCTGGGGGCGCATTGGGTGGCGGTGAGGGCTGTTGGAGCAGTAGAGACGGTTACTTGAGTGAACGGCGGGTGTAGCTGGTGTGAGAGGAGTTGGGGGATGGTCCTGGGTGGTGATAGGCGAAGTTGACCTGTGGCGACGATATGGCCCGCTTTTGCCCATTTGTTGGGCGTCTGGAGAGTGAAGACAAGGTTTAGAAGTATTTCTATGTGTGGTGGGAGAGCTGTTTTTGGCTCGAGAGATACGTGGGCTTCTGTGTGAGGTTTGATGCCTAAGTTAAGGATTAGTGTCCAGGCCAAAGTCAAGATGAAGGTGAAGATTTGGGAGGACCAGATTTACCTTTGGGAATATCCACAACGCCATCTTCAATGCTTCCACCATCATATATGATGGAATATGCGCATTTCAGGTGATCCAGTGTCAAGAAGTCGTACCTGTTGACGATTCGCACCCCTTTCCCTTCGATTCTGAGGGTTCTGACAGGCTCGATAGCCTTCTTATACTCCAGCAATCCAGGTGTTGGATTGTGGCTAGAGTCAATGAGCCCGTCCATGACAAAACACCCATCGTTGGGCTCATCACCAAAGTCACCACCATACCCCATATACTTGGTGCCATCTTTGTTCCGAGTCTCTAAGCCGTGGTTGGCCCACTCCCATACGAACCCGCCGATGAGCCTTGGATACTTGTGGAATGCTTCGACGTACTCTTTGATCGCACCAGGCCCATTGCCCATTGCGTGAGCATATTCACACATGATGTAAGGCTTGACCCAGTCTGCTTCCTTGGCGAAAGAGATCATAGCCTCCACGGAGTAGTACATTCTGGAAAACATATCGACAGTCTCGGCACCTTGATCTCCTTCGTAGTGTACTGGGCGGGTCCTGTCGACACTCTTGATCCAGTGGTACATTGCCTTGTGGTTTCTACCATAGAAGGACTCGTTGCCCAAACTCCAACAAATCACGCTTGCATGGTTCTTGTCCCGCTGAACCATCTGTATCGCTCTATCAAGATAGGCATCTGCCCAATCTGGATTGTCAGATAATGGAGCTGCGGGATTGGTGCCCTCAACGGCCATCTGGCACCCATGGCACTCAAGGTCCGCCTCATCCATGACATACAGTCCCAGCTCGTCGGCAAGGTCATATAATCGCGGATCGTTAATCTGGTGACAAGTGCGAATAGCATTGATGTTGTGCGTCTTCATTAGCAAAAGATCGCGTTTTAGAAACTCGAAGGGGACGGCTCGGCCGAATCGGGGATGATGCTCATGACGGTTGACGCCAAGGATCTTGATAGGTGATTTGTTGACGCTAAAGATGCCGTCGATGAGTTCTACCTCACGGAAACCCACGCGCAGGCAGACATAGGCACCACTATTGACAATGTGTAATACCAGATAATACAGCGTGGGTGTCTCGGCAGTCCAAGGGTGTACTGGATCGGACACCACCAAAGTGCTTGAGGCGCTGGAGGTTTGGCTGACGTCTTCGAGAGTCGCTAAGACCTTGCCGCCCTCTGGAGCATCATACAGAGCGGAATGGACAGTGAGACCTGGTTCGCTCAGCTTATAGTTGACGTGAAGAAGTGTCGGTTTGTCGTCTTTGGCTATCTCGGTCCGGATACTAATGTCTTCAAAATGGAATTTAGGAAAGTAGAGCAAGTAGACATCGCGAAAGATACCAGACAGCCACCATTGGTCCTGATCTTCGATATAGCTTCCATCACATCGCTGGTAGACCTGAACCGCCAGGGTGTTCGCTTCTCCCCCCTTGATGACCAGGTCTGTTATGTCAAACTCTGATGGGTTTCTCGAGCCTTGCGAGTAGCCAACATCGACACCGTTGACCCATACTGTGAAAGCGGCGTCTACACCTTCGAAACGGAGCCTGATCTGGTGGTCATCTGTCTCGGCGCCAACCACGAAAGTTCGGACATATCTACCACATTCGTTCTCGTCGATAGGGACATCGGGAGGATGGAACGGAAATGGGTAAGGCACATTGGTGTATTGAGGGCCTTTTCCGAACTTCTGGAGCTGCCACATGCCCGGGACTTGAACATCGCCCCAATTTGACGTGTCGAAGTCCTTACGAAAGAAGTCTTGGGGGCCTAACAGCGGGCTTGTTGTGTGGAAAAACTTCCAAGTGCCTGAGAGGAGCTGCGACTTGGACTTGCTGACATCGTGTGTTTGTGCGGCTTGCATGGCATCCTCTATAGACTGGTAGAAGGTGAAATGGCTTCGAGGGAGAAGAGTGTTCCGATGGAGGACCTTCAGATCAGTGAACTCGAATGCTGTTCCGGGCTGTCGAGGGGATATCGCACTCGTCCTGGATTCACTCGGCGTGGACTGGATGCTAGCATCGTGCGACGGCAGAGCAGGTGCATCAAGATGCACTTTCGCGTCTCTTTCACTTCGGGGAGCCGACATGGCAGGCAATTTATGACCATGATAGGGACGTTTGTTTAGTAGACTTCATTTGGACATGTCTATCTCGTCACAGGAAAATTATATCATGGTCATGGCAACTAAGGGAGGATTGGAGCTACGTATGGACATGCGGGGTTGTGATTTTCGCTGATGTCTCACTAAAAACTTCAGGTAGCACTGAGGTAGGGCCGCTCATTTTGGCGGGCCGAATAGTGTGTTCTTGGTTGCACTGGAAGTATTATAGCTCCCTTCCTGCTTCTGATAAAAGAACGCTTTCGAAGGATTATATACCTCGCCTGTCTCCAGTTTTCATGGTGGGAACCTAGAGACCAGGCTCATCTCGAGAATAATCAACAAAGAACGGTCTGATCTCATCAAAGCGTTGGGTAACATCGTGGAAACTCCCACTGCTTATCATGCAAGGCCTAAGGGAGTGGCTTGGACGGAAGCGTCACAATCAACCATAATTCAGAATGATCACGGTTGTTGAACGCATCTATGAAGTTCTTCGATCGATGTCTTCTAACATAATTCCAAGGCAATCAGCGCAGCATTGAGCATGTATAGCCCGTTACTGATCTACCGATCTACAGAGATCAAGGGTATGTCATGTCGGGCCGCGCGAGCCAAGAGGCATGGTACTGCTCACGGCGAGTGAATGACTCTCCATACATCGATCTAAGAGCCGTTTTTGCGGATGCTCCGCCGGGTAGGGCCCAGTTTTTCGAAGAATACGTACCTGACCCGCATTGACCACGAAAAGTCTAGACCATGAAATGTGAGCGTACAAGCGTCACATAGCCAAGGTCCTGGCCAAGGTTTGGTAGGCCTGTCAAATTTTCATTCAGTCGTGCTTTTCATTGAAAGAGTATTCTCCGTCAAGCACATCTATGCACGTAATCTTGTCTCCTGTGAGCAGTCGCCTTTGAACATCTGATCTTTCGGTAGCCCAACGATGCGCTCTGAAGCAGGGTGCAGTCCATGTCCTCTTTGCGCGGTCTACTGACCGAGTCATTCCGTTTCACTCTTTAAGTTGTTGATGAAGAGACTTGTCATGAGGAAAAGTTTATGAGAGCGGCCTATGGCTCTTCACTATTTCTGTTTTCATTTCCTGTCTCGCAGGTGCCGAGCATGGACGATAACACGCTTATGCCCGTTTCAAATTGAGTCTTGTGTTCAAAAGAAGCAATGCGCAAGGTAGGTAAGGTATGAACTTTTGTTGATCGAAATACTACTAAACTATATCCAATAAGTTACAGAGGGTAGCTAGGTAACTTGTACATAAAACAAAAACAAAAATCTAGAAAAATCAATCAAATCTATGGTGCAGATGGTGGCCAACTCCATCGCACAACAGATCTGGAACCACTGTCCTCTCTGTAGCCTTGTAACCGACCAACTCAGTCAAATCCTTCTCTCGAAGAAGCCCAGCACGTGGGCTCTCTTTCCAACACTTCCTGCACTTAGACGCTGTTGCAGGAGATGAACTGTCCCCTGTCGGTCAAGGTAGAGTGCGTCACGGCTCCGCAGAACTTGGCGGTAGTAGCGTCCGTGTACTGGAAGACGACACGGGCGGGGTTCTTCTCTCCGGGCGGCTTGGAGCCGCTGAAGATGGTCCTTCCATCCGACATAAGGGGGAACTCGAGCCATGGGCCGGTCGGGCAGTTGGGGAAGTTGAGCCTCAGGCCGGTGGTCGAGTCCGGGTGGTTGGCAAAGTCCTTGGGCTGACAGAAGTCATCTGCGAAAGGTAACAGGACAGGTTAGTCGAGATGCCTCTTGACCATGTTCTCCCGCGCAGGAGAGCACATTTAGTGAACAGAGCTGCATGTGTACAAGTACGTACTGGCTTTCTTGGTGCGCTGCGAGATCTGGCACTCAGGCAGGGTCATCAAGGTCTCAATGTTGGCGGCGGTAACGTCCTTGTTCGCCTTGTCCTTAGCAGCAGCAGCGATAACCCTTGTGATATAAGCCTTGGTGAACTTGTCTGTGGATGAATGGCGGTTAGTATCGAGGATTAAAAGTTGGCAGATGGAGCGAGCTTCAAGAACACTTACTGACGGCATCGCCGGCATCACACTCATAGTCCTTGGTCGGGCCAGTGATGGCACGAGGCGATATGACCGAGGCAGAGGCGGCGGAAGCCAGGAGAGCGAAGATGGCGAAGGACTTCATGTTGAATATTGGTGAATGAAAGTTGAAAAAGAAGAAATTGAGTGATTGATAGTAAAGACTGTGTTTGAATGTATCAAAGGACGTATTTAAATGATTGTGGAGATGATCAGGTAAAGTGATGCTGCGATGATCGAAGTAAATCTCTATTCAAACGTGGACATGAGCTGCTTTATATATTCGTCTGCCTTGCGCCATTTTGACAGTGAAGGTGTACACAGAAATAGATGCATCGTGGCTTGCTACTCCATCAACAACTCTCACACCAAGCAAGTTGAAGCAACCACAGGTTCGTAAATTAGATCAACGCAACGTAGCTAGTATGGCCAAGAAGGTGACAAGACGGGTACCGTGGATCACTTACCGCCATTTTCGGTGTTTCCATGAATCATTTTGATGGAGCAGCGAACCCTATGCAACACCTTGAGTCTGCTTCAGCCTCATCGTCCCAATTTTGTCGACAGAAAGCTTGTTTTTCCTTCTAGAAGGCTACCAAGAAAGGTTGGTGTCTTGTTGCGCGCTCTGATTGGTTGCGATCTAAAAACGGCAGCGATTGGTCCGTGAGTCAACTAAAAATTGGTTGGTACCGCGTTGGGCGAGTCAGCTGACAGGCTTTGGTCCATGTCTTGAGTACCATTGCCCAGATTCGCCTAGGCATCGCCAATCTAGGTCCGGCTCTATTTACTGCCGCGACAACGAGCGCGCGCCACTGGGAGGCACCAGCTTCAACAATGTTGAATTGAAGAGCTGAGATGTTTTTGACAAACGGTTGACTCATATTACAGACCTGAGATATTGCCAACGTCTACTACCTAGTCATGAACCCCAACTCCGCCTCTTCCAAGGCTACCTAGGTAGCTATTTTGCACCCAGGCCCAAGAGTCCAAGAATTCACAAAAGACCGCGAATTTTCGCGTTACATGCTAAGAATTTATTTTGGATAGCATGCTTGTAGGAGAGAACGTGTGAAAGTCTATGTTTATGCAAGCAAAATTTGATAGGATTGGGAGATCAAAGCAACATTGCGTATGAGTGAACGCAAAATATACTGTGCAGCAGGCGTCCTGGCACGTTTCCCTGGCGAGGGAGACATGCATTGAGTGCTATACATTATTTACCTGATTTTGGTAGCAAAATGTAGTCAAAGTTCGGCTCGGGTTATATTTTGTGATATCTTGTGGAGTTTTGTTCTGTTTCATGCCATGTCGGTTTTAGGTTTTAAGCTTGCTTTTGACATGCATTACCAAAATGATTTGGGGGGTTTCTAGGTGTTCGGCCGAACAAGTGCCCACGTGCATTCATGCAGATGCCCCTGTAAACACCAGAACTTAGCTGTTGGACACTGGACGAACCTAGGTACAGGGCCTTGCCGAACAAAAGCCGTACCACCCGACAGCAATGGTTTATTACATACCTCTACCTAGGTACTTAGTAGATACCCCGAAGTACCTAACAAACTACCCCCTAATCTTGGCCTATGGTACCAGCCTGCTACCTTGACACATCATCGCTTTTCTATTTCTGGTATGGAACCTTGGAATACAAGCCTACCGCTAGGCTGACTCGAATAATTCTCTCAACCACTTTCTTCCTCTTCTACACCAAGCTTCATCTTCGGAGAAACCGCATATCAACACCAAGCCCCCATATCACTATCCAACAAAACACAATCCCATCGACAACCTATCCGGACAACGGGGAATTTCTATCTCCGGCCCAGCATGGCCGAGTCCGTTGACGAATTCTTCAATGTTGATGATTTGAAAGATCCCGAAATCTCAGAACAAGCTACGATAATCCATGCCTTTGTGACTCAGCCCGACTCAGTAGCAAAGAGCGCAGCCCAAGCTTTGATCTCGCTGTCTCAGGCTGAGGGTGGCCCTGAGCTGTCCAAGGTCGTAGATCAGATCATCGTCCCCCTCGCCGAAGAGCGTCCGGAGACGCACGAAGATCTTGTGCGCCTTCTGGGAGAGTTAAGGGACCAGGTCGAAGTCGCTACTGGTCTAACACCTGGAGATAGCATCTCGCTCAATTACGAGCTATGGGAGAGGGGTCTACGTTACGGTGATCCAGACCCATCAATTGGCCTGCGCGACCTCTATCGCCAAGAATGGACCAATGTCAACCGCTTTGCGGCATTGGTACACAAGGCCTCTATAGAGGACTTGTCGGCCTTTGGTGAGCATACCCTTCAGCTTGGGCTTCGGAAGGGCGGTTGGAGAGTGTCCTGGAGTGGCTCGGGTAAGCAATTATTACCCCGTCACTACCTTTCATCTTTCCCTCGTTTGACTTTTTGTATATCTTGCGTGCATCCGATAAGTAGACATCTTAAGCTGACTTCGTGTGCAGAGAACACTTCCGATGAAGTAGATGCTCTTCAGGGTCATGCCGATGCTGCCGCCCAATGGATTCTCGTGTGTGGAGAACGTCTCTATAACGAGCGTGAAGATGTTCGGAAACACTGGTCACAATGGGAGCAAGATTTGGATTGGATCACGGGGCAAGATGGGCTGAAGGATGAAACCAAGACGCTCTGTCGGGAAGCGTTGGCCAAGATGAAGACCACTAGGCCCAGGTAAAAGCTTTCGCAGCCAAAGACAACTAGCACGACTACACTACGCCAAAGCCCCGTTCAGTTCCAGTCTCTTGTCTCCTGTCTCTCTCACAAGATGATTGCCTAGTGCCTATAAGTGACTGATCGCGTCCAGCCCCGCAAAAGCCTTTTCCCATTCAGATTTTCATGATGGGTGTCACGCCAGCAGGCCGGACAGTCTCACAACTAGTTTCATGTCTCGCTAACAAGCACACTTCAACATCTGTCCGTCGTCTCTGAGCAGTGTTGCTATTTTGAGATAGGCAAGTTACCTACCCTGGACTCATCGACAAGGCATAGGCTTGGTGACAAGGCTGGAAATCAACATCGAGTTGAGCTTCAATTAGTTGCCATATGATTGTTCAAAGGAGGTATTTCATTAGCAACAGACCGCAAACGATGCAATCGAACTATCATGTAAAAGTCATGACTTGGCTAGGTGTTTGTCAAGGTGCAAATTTGGGTGCCTTTTCCCCAAAGAGGTAGGTTAACCCCAACCCTCGGCGTTTAGTTCTCGGACCGAGTCCCACAGGGCCACCAAAAGGACTCTAATTTCAAGGCACAGGCCGCCATTCCACGCCAGGGGCAAAAGAATAGTGGCTTTGCAGGGCGCTAGAATCGTGACGCGGCCTCAATTTCACTCCTCGGCGTTAGGCGGCTCTCGATTCCTGCTGGGGGACTCCGTAGAATGGCAAGATGTGCGAAAAACAGACCTGCCATAAATAGCATAGGACTTGCAAATTTGAAGACTTGTACTTCCAAGGTAAGAAATTCCTCTGGATCTTTCCGACTTTCTTCCACTAGTACCTAGTATCAGATCGCGACGGTAAAGGAGCCCAGGGATAACGGCGCTCAAACACTCGCTCAAGATCCTCTGCTCGTAGCTCTGGGCAAATTTCACAGTCTGCGCCTCCGAAATTCAACATGCACACCAAGTCAGTCACAATAGCTTTTTCTGCCGCGGTCAGCCTCGCGGCGGCAGATTCCTATCGGACACTGTACCAGGGCAATGGCAGCACAACTTGGCTCGAAAACTTGCGGGTGAGGTCTAATGGCAAAGTCCTCACGACCGTGATAGGTCCTCCTGCCAACCTCTTTTCCATCGACCCTACCGAGGAGAACCCCGAGCCCGTCCTCATCAGCACTTTCCCTTCCATCCTAGGCCTGAGCGGGATCACCGAGGTCAGCCACGATGTCTTCTATATCACGGGCGCCAACACCACAGGCTCGAATATCTCAGACCCTCCCAAGAACGCCACGAAAGTCTGGCGCGTTGATTTCAATCAGGGAGGATCCAACAGCCCGAAGATTGATCTCATTGCCGAGCCGGTCCTGCCACTTGTGACCGATTTCAATGGTCTAACCACCTTCAATGAGTCTATCATTCTTGCATCTGCCACCTTCCAAGACACTGTTGTCGCCATGGACATCAATACCGGTGACTACTGGACTGCCTTCAACAACTCTGAGATGTCTGACATTAACGGCATCAAGGCCGGCTCTGACGGCTACTTGTACTGGACTGCAACAAGCGGTGCCGTGCGCGCGCCCCTGTACGAAAACTTGACCCTTGGCACTGCAGAGGTTCTTTACAGTGGTTCCTACGATGACCTGGCCGTCTCCTACGATGGCTTCAAGCTAGCGACAAATGGAACCAGATATCTATACGTGGCCGACAATGAGGATATAATCCAGCAGCTCGTCGTCGACAGCACCACTGGAAATGTGACGTCGGCGACTACGGCCATCGAATCCAACAATGCCACCACAGTAGGCAAACCGACCGGCTGTGATTTCGGCCGGACTGCTGAGCAAAAGAACAAGATCTACTGCACCACGGGCGGTAGTTTGACAAGTGGTTCGACTCTGGGTGGTCAGCTTTTTGAGATCACACTCTATTGATGCATTTCAATCAAATTGGCTCAATATGGTCCCAAAATGGTGAAGTTGGAAAACTGCGAGGATACAGTATGCAAATATGCCGGAAGCATAGGCAGATGAAAGGCATGGGGCGCTCGGCACTTGTCATGGTATGGCATCAATGACACTCTGTAAATACCATAGATGCACATACTTACGGATGTGTATATGCAATACTAAACACATATCTATCTCTCCCTGTAATGTGCTGCTTTGTCGACTATGATACTTCAAAGTGAATGAAATTCTTACGCCGTTCCTGTTTCCCTTCTTTCAAGTGAGCTTTGACCGAGCACGCTCCGTTTTAACAAAGTCAGGCGCTGTCTACACAAGAACACTGCCTCCCAAACCAGCAAACTCAATTTTGTTTCTCCCCAGGCTTCTATCAAAACGACGATTCGGACATGTAATAGGGATTTCGGGACATTCACATTGCCGAATCATCAAGACTTTTGCCAATGCCAAGCCTGCCATGCATTTGGATATAAGTACCAAGTAGGTAAGAATATGTTGAGTGGCAAGTTGACGCTCATCATAAGACGCTTGGCTGTCAGGCTCTCATGAACTCAAAAGATGATTCTGCACCAATCGCCGCACTCCACTGATGGGCGAGACCCAGGCTATACCACCACGCCAGTGCACGTCCTAGCCCCAACTAGTAATTTAGCAATTTCATAGTGCTTAGCCGGTCTTACTGCATGCATAGGTGGTACTACCTAGGTATAGGGACAAACATTATCCATCATTGTGCTCAGTGCACTTTGCTCTAAGTCCTGCCTTTGCCGGATGGTCTTAAATTTTCAACCTTCACGTCGAAAAACTTCCATCTTTTGCACGAACGTTGAGACTGTACCGAAGAAAGTTCATTTCTATTCCAAATCGATGCATTTCATGAGAAACAGATATCTGGCTCTCGTAAGTAGCTTATGGGCTGCAACGAGGGCCCAGGGGGACACCACGCAAATTGGAAGTATTGTGGAGACAGACGTAAGCTGGCCTCTGGAAGCATTCAGACCTTTCCTTTGTCATTCATCATTCAAACCTAAATGTTGACATCAACGCCAGGTTATCATTATTGGCGGAGGTGCTTCCGGCGCTCACGCTGCCGTCCGACTCACAGACTTTGGACAGAAAGTCGTCCTGATTGAGAAGCAGCCTGAACTTGTGAGTATGGTCAGCAGACGGTGCCTCCGAATCGACTTGTCTGACTATAGATTCTAGGGTGGTGCAGTCGATAGCTACACGGATGTCACCGACGGAAAGTCCTACAATTTTGGCGTGCAGGCCTGGGTGGACTATGGCAACTCGACTCAGTTCTTCGAACGCTTCAATATCTCCTTAGGTCAATCAAACGCTTTGACTTTGAATGCTCTCTACGCTGATTTCACCACCGGACAAACTCTCGACAATTATACCGGCCCATCCACTGATGACATGGTCGTCGCCCTTCAAAAATACCTCACTATATGCGAGAGTTATGAAGACCGTGAGTAATCAATAGAATGGCGCCCTTCATAGGTTGTTTCTGTACTGATTCTTTCTTCAGTCATTGTGCCTGGCTTGTGGGATTTTCCCAACGCAACCAGCATTCCTGACGATCTACTAATGCAATTTGGTGACTTTGTAGAGAAATACGGAATTCAGGCTGCGCTGCCTTCTATGTGGCTGTCTACAGGCTTTGGCGTGGGTGCCATGCTAAATGAATTGACACTTTCAGTCATGCAGGCTTTCGGGGCCCAAATGGCACGTTTGTTCTTGGGACTACAGCCCTCTTATGTTCCAGCGTCTGGCCGTTATCAAGATTTATACGATGCCATTGCCTCTTACCTCGGTGAAAGCATCTATCTCAACACCCGTGCTATTCACTCCAAGCGCACCGACAATGGTGTGGCCGTCACGGTACGAAACGAGATTGATGGCAACGAGACCGTTTTCCATGCGAAGAAGCTATTGATTGCGATCCAGCCCGTCGGCAAAAAGCTGGCTGCCTTTGATCTGGACCGAAACGAAGAGAAAGTTTTTGAGAAAATTCAGTACACTCGCGAATATACCGGTATTGTCTCCAGTCCATCGATTCCTGCCAACATCAGCATCAACAATCTGCCTTACTCCGAGAATGATAACAACCTCCTGGATTGGCAAGATTTCAATTTCACCGCATTCTTCCAAGCACTCGACTATCACAAGGACCTATTCGAAGTTACCATGGCAGGTGATGAGAAGCTTGGACCCGAGGAAGCTAGAGCAATGACTGAACAAGACTTCTCGAATCTTGTCAACTCAGGTGTCTTTGCCCCCTCAGCTTCAAATGATACAAGACTCGAGTGGGTGGCGTTTTCGGATCACGGGCCTATGCATGACAGGGTGAGCAGGGAGGATTTAGAAGCTGGATTTGTTCAGAGCTTGTACGCGCTACAGGGCCATAGGTCAACGTGGTATACAGGAGGAGCGTGGGCCTCGAACTACCAGACCATTCTCTGGGAGTACAACGAGATCCTCCTGCCCAGAATGTTGGCTGCTAAGTAGGTAGACAATTAATATTCTTGGTGGATGTATTTGTGATGTGTCGTAGGGTATGTATTAACGTTCAAAGTTCCCCAAGTCCGTGGCTTCCAGGAATATTAATTAGTAAGGACGAGAAAATATGTATTTTCTACCTTGGAAGCACGGTGGAGACTCAAGCTTTACGATTACCCACCTAGCTGAGGATCATTGAACCGGGTTCAGCACAAACACTCCCGCAAGCGTGATCCTGGTCCGCAATCAACGTTCCCCTGATCGTCGACGGAGGCACACCCTCCATGCGAAGGCGGAAACACGGGAAAGACTGGACGGCCACAACTTTTTGGGCCGCCACGTGCGTGTTGGGAAATCCGAAATTAAATCTAAGTCATTCGTGGGAAATCACGTTGTGATCCATGCTTCCCCGGTGCTCTTCTTTTTTCGCATTTGCATTTTGTACGCGACTATTGCGTGGCTCCGAGAGCAGTCAATTTCATTTGGAGCCTACGAGGCGTCAAAGTTGTTTTTGCGGGTAATGGCATGACACCCTCGCTAGGCACATCGGTTGTGCAGCCGCTGGGCACGAATCTACTAATTTCGTGCTTCTCGGTTAAATAAAAGCAAGGTCTATTCCCATTATTGGACGTCCTCTTGCTGAGTTCGACACCTTGAAACTCAATTCACACAAGGTGTGCTCGCGATTCGCAACACGATGAAGTATCTCGAGTCTTTATCGCTGCTTTCTGCAGCAGTGGCCCCTGTCCAAGCTGCTTTTTCTTCATGGAATAATGTGAACATCAATGGCGGGGGAGGATTTGTCGATGGAATCGTATTCCATCCGAAGACTGAAGGCCTGGTTTATGCTCGCACAGATATCGGTGGTCTGTACCGTGGCAATCAAGATGATTCATGGACCGCGCTTACTGATGGAATCATTATGGACGCAACTTGGTAAACATTGACGAAAAGGAATTTATGGCTTTGGATGGCTGGACTAAATATTTCTAGGGACCGCGCAGGTGTCGACGCTCTCGCTTTGGATCCCCAAGATGACTCCAAAGTTTACATTGCGTTGGGCGAGTATACTAACAGGTGAGTATTTGTAAAGCTAGAGTCTTGTCGCATGAAATACTTACACAAGCCAATTAGTTGGGACCCAAACAATGGTGCCATCGCCCGAAGTTCTGATCAAGGCTCCACATGGTCTTTCACGAATTTGACCTTTAAAGTGGGCGGAAATATGCCCGGTCGAGGAAGTGAGGCTGCCTTTGACTTTTACGCATTATTCCTCATGTTGCTCCTTTCTTCTGAGGGCTTGTTGCTGACAATACTACCCAGTGGGCGAGCGTTTGGCCGTTGATCCTGCGAACTCAGATATCATATACTTTGGTGCGCGTAGCGGCAATGGCTTGTGGAAGTCTACAGACGGCGGAGTGTCCTTCAGCAAGGTTTCGACTTTTACAGCGGTGGGAAACTATGTCCCGGACCCAACTGACACCACTGGTTACAACAGCGATATAATTGGGGTCGCATGGGTAACCTTTGATCCTACTTCGGCCACAACGAATGGGGCGACGTCCAGAATTTTCGTCGGCTCTGCAAGCAATGGTACCGTGGAAGCTGTTTGGGTCTCGACAGACGCCGGGTCCACATGGAGTGCCGTAGCTGGCCAACCCTCGACGTATCTCCCCCACAAAGGCAAGATCCAATCCTCAGAGAAAGCATTGTATATCACCTATTCCAACGGCGCTGGACCATACGATGGAACACTGGGGGCGGTATGGCGGTACGACTTGACCAATAGCACGTGGACCGACATTACGCCTGTCACTGGGAGTGACCTATATTTCGGCTTTGGAGGATTGGGTCTTGACACGCTCAACCCTGGTACCCTTGTTGTGGCCGCACTCAACAGCTGGTGTAAGTGTCTTTCTCCAGCTACGATTGAGGCCAGCTCAGGTTACACGGTAGGTCATATTAAGCTCTGTAACAAGACTCTAACAGCATCCCAGGGCCCGAGGCTCAGCTATTTCGTTCCACAGACTCTGGAGCAACTTGGTCCCCGATTTGGGAGTGGGTCAGTTATCCGACCATGGCTCGCTACTATTCTATCTCGACGCCGACAGCTCCATGGATCTATAATAGCTTCATCTCTGTCACGGATGCTGAACAATTGGGGTGGATGATCGAATCCCTGGAAATTGATCCTTTCGACAGTGATCACTGGCTTTATGGTACAGGTCTGACCATCTATGGTGGTAAGTGATACCGCTTATAGCTTTGAGTGATTATGGACATCATCTTTTGGCCTGCAGAACAGTTCAAAGCACGTTCTTCCAAGTCTCCGAGGTATGCTGACAAAGATAGGTCACGACTTGACCGAATGGGATACTTCCCACAATGTCACCATCCAGTCCATGGCTGATGGAATTGAAGAGTTCGCGACCCAGGCAGTATCTTCAGTTCAGGGTGGGTCGGAACTTCTGGTGGCTGTGGGTGACGACTGTGGTTTCACGTTCACCAGTGCCTCGAGCCTTCAAACGAGTCCACAGGAAACATGGGAGAACCCGTTTTGGGCAACTTCAACTGATGTTGGTATGTTCATGCCAATGAAAACAAGAAGCTCTTCTCGGTGCTGATATTGAGATGCAGATTACGCGGGTAATGTGCCAGCGGATATTGTTCGAGTCGGCAATGCTGCCGGTGCTCAAATGATCTCAATCAGCAGTGACGGCGGTGTGAGCTGGAATATCGACTACGGCTCGAGCACCACCGATTACGGTGGCTCTGTCGCCTACAGCGCTAATGCAGACACCATTCTTTGGTCTAGCACGACTTCAGGCGTGCTGCGATCTCAGTATCAAAGCACTTTCGCGGCTGTCAGTAGCCTTCCGTCGGGAGCTTTGATCGCGAGTGACAAGCGAAACGGAACTGTGTTCTACGGCGCTGCTTCTGGCTCTTTCTACGTGTCGAAAGACACTGGCTCGACCTTTTCCAAGGCCGGTACACTGGGAAGTGCGTCCTCTGTGGTCTTCATTGCCCCTCATCCGACGACTGCAGGAACAGTGTACGTGTCCACCAATCTGGGCATTTTCAAATCTACAGATTACGGATCCAGCTTCACACAGATATCTACCACTATCACAGCCACTCAGCAGATTTCTTTAGGACTTCCTGCATCAGGTTCGACCTGGTACCTCTATGCCTTTGGGACCGGCCCGAATGGCAACAAGCTCTATGCCTCGGCGGACGATGGCTCGACGTGGACTGATATTCAGGGCAGCCAGGGTTTTGGTCCCATCGATGGGTGTAAGCTTGTTGGTAGCGCAAATACAGCAGGCCAGGTTTACGTCGGATCTGGAGTGGGACGAGGTGTATATTACGCCTCGGGCTCGCTGAGTGGCAGTACCGGCACTGGCGCGACGAGTACGTCCTCGACTCTTAAATCTTCCACGACCCTTAGTACTTCGAGCGTAAAAACTTCCAGCGCCGCAACTACGTCAACCACAAGCAAACTGACATCCTCGACGTCTACACAGGCTAGCAGCACGGCAACCTCCACCGCACCTGTGAGCACTTGCACAGTGGGTCTTTATGCGCAGTGTGGCGGTAGTGGATACACTGGATGTACGGCTTGTGTCAGCGGCTCGACGTGCACAGCGCAAAATTCTTATTACTCTCAGTGTGTTTGAAGATTCCAAGGTATTTATGTACATACTCTTATTTATTCAGTGTAATGAGTTCGTCAATACACAATCTTCTTGGATCCCTGGGATTTGCAAGGAGACTGCCAGAAGAGGTGACGCTGAGTCTCGCGGCTATGCTGCTTTTGGCCTGCGCGTGGTGTGAGTCCATCTTTCCCATTCATTGTCTGGCGTGAATTCCCTGCGCACTGGTTGAATTCCAAGGCCCCAAGCAACCAGTGACACCACCCAAAGAATCAGGTGGGAAGCATAGCGATCCGTACTCTGCAGCAAGACGTGACCCAGGGTTTTGTCCGCAAACGTAAAGCCTCTTTTCGAAAATGCCGCTGGGGTATTTATGAAGACCGGGACATTATCCAAAGTACCAAAGATGGTGAATAGGCTGAGAGTGACCCAGGATTCAAGTAGGATATGATGCAGCAGCTTTGACATGTACGGTGGACAGGCGAGGTGCTGCGCCTTGACGATGACCCCATTTAGATTCCAAAAGAAGACAGCTTTTTGTCCATCTTCAGGTTCCGTTCTCTCGACAACTACTACATCCTCCCCAGTCTCTGTATCGGCTCGTCTCCACTCATGCCATACCTTCCGGTCTATCCTCACTTCAGACGTCTCATCTCTGGCCGACACGGTGAGCACTTGATTTCCAAGGATCATCCGTACACTTCCTCTCACGACGTGTAAGTATTCAACATGCTTCTCATGCCAGTGGAGGCCACTGCTCCAGGTCGAGCCCACGGGAAGAGTGATAGTGACATGATCCGACTCCGCAAGGTCGTAAAGCACAGCGTTTGGCGGCCCTCTTTCGATGACTGTGTCTCGAAGGGAAAACCTGCTTGCCATTTTACTAGGAGCGTACGAGCATGGTCCTGCGTTAATCTATAGAAACAAGAAGCACAGGAGTCTGGATAGAAGCGTTGATTAGGCGCCGGTTGTTGACTGAAGCCATCACAACCTGATATCAGCCCACGTAAGCTTAATGCTTATCATTATTGATCTCGATTCCCGGTTCTCGTGCTGAGCCCACGTGGGCGGCTGGCCATGTGCGCAGACCCACTTGCTCCTTTCGGAATGGAGCCCAGATTTCATTGGTGGAGAAGAACGCCGGGACACAAGGCATCCCAGCAGTATTTTTGGGGGCTGTCATCACGCTCCTTTGTATTGTTTGTCACTTGATCCGACATTCTCATCTCACTACATGCCAATTTGATAGCAAGCTGACCGCACTTTTATACGTTCAGTAGCTTCTATGATGAGCATGGGGTGCGCATACGTACCTGAACTCCGAAAGGCAGTTGCAGTTGCCGGGGCTCATCAATGTAGCGATGGCGGCTAAAGTTCCCGATGGGCATAGAGAGCAGATACGCGGAAAGCTCATTTGGATAAATCGGAGAATTAACTGGACTGTTTCCAATCTGCGCCATGGGACGTTGCTAGTTTCCACTCCAGAGCGAAAGACAGTACCTAGGTAAGAGAAAGAAACATACAACCCCCTCCCTTTTCGATAGCAGCAAGATGTGCTCATCTATTGGTGATGACATCTCTCGAAAATCCTGCAAATCCTTCAATTTTTTCAGGATTCAGAACTACAGCTAGCCCGCGGCTCGTTCATCAGTGTGCTAAAAATGACCTGGAGTGTGGGCAGTCTCGAGTTTCAGAGAAGGCCCGATATTCTGCCTTCATTCACTCACAGACTGAGACTGGGATATCTCACTGCAAACGGCTACGTTTCCGCCATCTTCCTCAAATGATTCAGTTTCAACAGCTCTGATAAGAGTCAAACAAGGGGCATAGTGAGCGGTGCCTCCTGGCAACAAAGAGTCGCCATGACTCATCAAACGTCTGCAATATTCAAGGTGCATGGTCGCCCTGCTTATCGTAGATCAATCACGAATGGAACGAGCCCAGTAATGTATAGATCTATCTTGGTTTATCCGGAAGAATACAATGTTTGTATGGGACCGAGACCGTCATCAGCTCGTTGTGACGTCGAATACTTGACGATCTGGACACAGACTGGCCCTGCTGGGACCTGCAACAACGCGCGCGCACTACAGGAGTTGTGACCGAAGATAGCAAAATACAATACTATGTCCTTGCATTCACACATTCAAACTCTCATGTTAGAACGCAAGTCTGCTTCATCGACAAACGTTATAGTTCAAATCTTCTGTGGTAGTTCCTACGTCGTTCGTCATGGTGGGGAACAAAGGGGGCGCGCGCACTGCTCCAAAGCATTCATCGCCATCGCTACCGTTGCAATCACCTGGAGCCCAGAGTCAAAATCTGTCTCATCGCCATGCATTCTGTGAGAGAATCTGGGATTTCGTCATACCAACTTGATTAAAGACCGAAAGTGGTCATCGCTAGTCTCTTTTCGGATGGCTGAGACTTGGCCGAGAGCCGTCCCATCTTTGAGCTGCGGATGCACGGCCGTGTTGGAACTTGCATTTTCAGGGCTGATGATCAAATGTACCCCTTCTCTGAGACATTAAGGGCTGTGAGTAGATGTAAGGCTGTCGTAAAAAATCATCCTTCTAGGCTTCGTCTGAAATATCAGCGCATAACAAGGTCTAAGGTATCACATAGTAGCCAAGGGCGTCGCTATGCCCCGACAGGACAAGCGGGTGATGGCACGGTCATAAAAATTCAATGGATACCTATGAGCTTACTGGCCTTGTCCTGACCACTCGTGGAAAGCTAGTTTCTCCTAGAATTGCAATAGCTCTTGTGCGTACCACATTTATGCCTTGTCATATATCGTCATAGGCTTGTCGTTGTTGATTATCCAATATAGAAGTAAAATAAGGGTAGTCGCGCCCTTCTCTGTACAAACACTGAACTAATGTACTTTCTGCTCCTCGAATGAAGCAGATCATATTCGCTCGTTTTAAGGTGTCGTTGAAGCCAAAACAAAACAATATATGATGCCCATTCCAATGGCATACAAACGAACCCAGTTATCTGGCCAACAGGATGCCATACCACTCATTTTGCAGGAAGCGACCGTGATGGAGCCCATGGAATATGAGCCCAGTGGGCCATCGGTTCGCTTCTTTCGCCAGGTGAACGACACTGCCCGAGGACATGCCGTGGCGATGATAGCCGAGTTTGTGGGAACTACCATGTTCTTATTCTTTTCATACGCAGCCGCGCAGATTGGCAACGAAAAGATCGACACATTACGCCCTCTTCTTGTACAACCCGGGCCAAGCTTGCTCCAAATTTCCTACATCAGTGCCGTGTTCGGGGTGAGCTTGGGTGTAAATGTTTGGATTTTCTATCGTGTCAGTGGAGGAATGTTCAATCCTGCGGTAGGTTATACAGGTCCCTTCTTTCGCCGTTGTTTCGTCCATGACACTAATCTGAACACAGGTTTCTTTGGCACTCTGGCTTGCTGGAGCCTTCGACTGGATCCGTCTCGCTTGCGTCGTCCCAATGCAATTTCTGGGAGGCATCGCTGCTGCTGGCCTAGTCTCAGCATTATTACCAGGACCACTCCAGGCCGAAAATGCTCTCTCTTCGGGTGCGACCATAGCGCAGGGTATCTTCCTCGAAATGATCCTCACTGCAGAGCTGATCTTCACAATCATCATGTTGGCTGTCGAGAAGAGCCGGACGACCTTCATGGCACCATTGGCAATTGGCTTGGCACTCTTCGTCGCCCATCTTATCGGTATGAGCAGTCATAACTTACTATGCACCGAGATATCAAGCCAAACATTACTAACTGATATCAAACAGGCATTAATTATACAGGGACCTCGGTCAACCCTGCACGGACATTAGGACCGGCTGTTGTGAATGGAAACTATGTCAGCGAGATATGGATATTCTTTCTTGGACCTTTCTTGGGCGCGCTGGCCGCAGCCGGCTTATACCATCTTCTAAAGGCCATGGGATACGAGTCCGCAAACCCAGGGCAAGACGATGATGGAATGAACACATATCGCATCGTGCACTCTCCCGCACGACCTGTTCGTCCAATTCGTCCAATGCGTCCAGTCCGTCCGACCAGCGACCCAGACTCTTCGAATGGCGCATATTACAATAATTATTTGCACGATCTTACGTCGCCACCGCCCACTAGGCTGGGTCCTAACTATAAATTTTGAGGCGTGGTTGGACGACGAGAGACGAGATGTATCAAAGAATTGGAGTATTGTAACACAGTAGAAATGTGGAAATACAATCTAATATCACCATGATACATACAAATGTATATAGCCAATTCATTTAATTCTTATCAATCTTCGATGCTATGCTTGGTGTCTCTGTACCTAGGCTTGCTAGGTAATGTCGGAGACTTCAAGGCTTACTAATTGGAGTGAGTCCTCGTAGGGTCAGGGTTAGCCTCGCCCGTAATAGCGACTTCCAAGTCTGAGACCTGAACTTAGGAAAAGAGGTAAAGGTTGGCTTAGAACTTAAAATTTGGTGAAGTTGTGCGCTTGAAAAAGACCCTGCGTCGGACGTTGCAGTATTGACCCATTGTAGCTCATCAGACTTGCGCAGAGTGTCAGTGTTAAATCGTACCAGTGTCTCACAATGAGGACTGTACTCCTTGGGTGGAAGCCGGGGCCGCTTTTTTGCGGGCTCCATAATTCAGTCAGGTTGACAGTGATACCGATTTGTCAATGACAAGCTTCAGTTGGCACGCGTGTAAGTGTGTTGTATTGGGCAAGCAGGCGTTCGATATAGATATTCCAAATTTCGGGAATAAAGAAGAAATGTACAACGCTATATATATCGACTCCCTAAGGGAGATGTTCCAAGTCCCAAACTAGAGAGAGGTTGGACAAAGACTTCTTTGTACGTTTCGTTCCTCGGAACAACACCGGTCCAACATCAACAATGCCGTTGTGCTTGATGACAAAAAGCATCGCGCTTGCCTATCAGGGGCCAGCTGAGTCAAACTCACCTGCAAATGCAACGTGCCAAAGAAAGTTGCAGCAGCAGTAAGTGGGATCTTGATATGACGCCAGGAGGGACATTCGAAGGAGGTCATTTGTCTGTACGCCTTCTCACACGTTCAAATGCAATTTCTGATCCCTTTCTTCTGATCCTCTAGACCCAAAAATCTTCTTTTGGGCTAGCACAGGGGCAAACGTCCAGCCCCTGCACGGAGACTGTAGCGCTGACTTTGTTTTCTCTTCTTTCTTTTTCCTTATTGGACACCACCCTATACATACCAATACTCTTTCCTAAATCTCTGTAAAAATGAATGTACATTCAGATATGTTTCGATGACATGGGAGTTGGAATCGTAACCCTTCCTTGTTGATGCCTTGGGGGAGGGAAGGAGGTGGATGCGAAGAGGAAAACTGGACACTGGAAAGCTTTGCTGACAACGTTGTGACCGAAAACTGACTGTGCCATGAATGAGTGCTGTTCATGTCCAGCGCAATAGACAAGGAGTAACGCAAACTGTAATTGTACGTGCAACGAGAATCAAAAGTGATTCAGCCACTCTTCGCAAAGTCAAAATCACAAGTCAAAGTTCGTTTATAAGGTAAATCCCAGTAAATCTAAGACCCAAACTCCCGTTACAGTCCGATGCCTAGCACGCCAGCGGAACTCCGGACAATTATACTTGATAGGGTGTTCTGCAGGTTCATTTCGATAGTATGAATGTCAAAAGACTCAAAGGCACGGGTTATGTTTTAAAGAGGAATGTGCATTTGGAATATTGCCAAGCGGGATCCACGATTTGTTTCGTCAAGTTTGGTTAATGAGATGCTCAAAAGAATCCGCCCGCACGCATAGATACTAAGCTAGACAATGATCTCGCTTGGAAAATGTCTTTATAGCAAGATAGTGAAGCCGGTATCACACCGAAATGACGGATTGGAAAAATGGATTAATCGGACTCTATCGTCTGTCCGTCAACCAGGGCTCGTAATGGTTTTCCCGACAAGTCAATGCTGACGCTGCTGCTGGGTACCCTAGCGAAAACCGACGCTTAGTTCCAACGGCTTTGCTAACAGTTAACCACCGAATCTGTGCGGAATTCTGATAGTGTTGGCCTTGGCTGACATCTCGCGGCGGCTTGCCGGAGTGCATCGGCTCTCCGAGCCAACTGCTTCTTCCGGATTTCCCTGACACGGCGCGGAACCCGCAAGAGTAAGTCGCCTTTCCCATACGTATCCGTGTAATCGCACTAGCCACGTTCCACAGTCATTATGCTCCAGCGGCCCCCTTACTGTGCGGGTTAGCATGGTGCTCGGTAGGGCGGCCCATCCATCGGGCTCGTCGAAGACCCGCGAAATACCGTCTTCGGACAGAATGGTGGACTCCAAGGCTGAGTAGTCCAGTACTCATTAACCATGTTGTTTCCTCCTTTTTTTCTCCCTTCCTCACCTTTCACACAGTATCAAACTCCTGAGCAAGCTTGAAACATTTCTCGCCTGGTGTCCTTGGCCATTTGTCCACTGACTTGAATCACCAAGCTTGTTCTTGTTGCTCAAAGATAAAACCTCTCTCAAATCCATACTCTCTATTCATCATTAATTCCTTTTCGTTTTTCGACACGGCCTGACACAGAAAGTACATAGTAATGGGGAAGGAAGAACACGACATTTCGCCTTCGCCGGTGGGGCATTCACCAGGCTCACAGGAGGATCTGTATGAGGATCCAGCCTACAATGGCCACTGGGATGAGCATGGCACAGTACTCGAGTCTAGCTCCGAAGATGCTAGCGAGAGATCACAAGTCGTGGAGGCCCAGGAATTAAGGAGGATAGCTACTGTCCTTTCCAGAAGGTCGACAACTGGCCGACACACAGACCTGGATCAGGTACTTTCTTTCAACAACAGCGATACAACCTTACAGCCCCAAAGTAAAGATTTCGACCCGGCGAAATGGGCCATGAACCTAGTCCAGCAATTGGAGGCCAACCAGATTCGCCCTGTCCGGACCGGCATTCTATTTAAAGACCTCACCGTGTCTGGCACTGGAGATGCTGTACAATTACAACAAACAGTGGATTCGGTTCTAACAGGACCATTGCGACCTGGAGAGTTCCTCCATCTCGGAAAGAAGGCACCGAAAAGAATTCTCAATCAATTCGATGGCCTTCTCGAGAGCGGCGAGCTTCTGATCGTGCTCGGAAGGCCGGGCTCTGGATGCACCACACTCCTGAAGACCATGACTGGCGAGCTGAAGGGACTCAGCCTGGATGAGAAGTCTGTCATTTCCTATGATGGCATTTCTCAGCAACAGATGGTCAAGGAGTTCAAGGGCGAGATTGTCTACAATCAAGAAGTCGACAGGCATTTCCCTCATCTCACCGTCGGGCAAACCCTTGAGTTTGCAGCGGCCGCTCGCACCCCATCGAATCGACTGAATGGCCTATCTCGCGACGAGTTTGCTAAGGTCATGGCACAAGTGACTATGGCCATTTGCGGCTTGACGCACACCTATAACACCAAGGTTGGTGATGACTTCATTCGCGGAGTCTCTGGCGGCGAAAGGAAACGTGTCAGTATCGCCGAGATGATGCTTGCTGGATCTCCCTTTGCAGCTTGGGATAACAGGTACGTTTCAACTTACCCTTTTCTTTTTGTTATCCTATCTCATCCCTGGAAAACGTCGACTCATCGAGGATATGCTGTTCTGCGTATGCTAACTCATTCTTCACGCAGTACTCGAGGTCTCGATTCCGCAACAGCTTTCAAGTTTGTGCAGACATTACGTCTCTTCAGCAACATTTTCGGCGCTTCCAACGCCGTTGCCATCTATCAGGCTTCCCAGGCCATCTACGATCTCTTCGACAAAGTGACTGTTCTGTATGAGGGGCGACAAATATACTTCGGACCTGTCGGCCAAGCCAAAGCTTTCTTCGAAAGGCAAGGCTGGACATGTCCCTCGCGACAAACTACAGGGGATTTCCTGACATCAATCACGAACCCCAGTGAACGCAGGGCCCGTGAAGGAATGGAAAATAAGGTTCCCCGGACTCCCGAGGACTTCGAACGATACTGGCGTGCGTCTCCCGAATACAAGGCCTTACAGGAAGACATACGGAGGCATGGGGAACAGTATCCATTGTCTGATGATGAACAAGCTGGGCGCTCTGGTACACAAAACCAGACACTTGAACTTTTCCGAGAAAGCAAAAAGTTGCGACAAGCAAAGCATGCTCGGTCCGGCTCGCCATATGTTACCACAGTTGGCCAACAGATCAAACTCAATGTCAAGAGGGCATACCAACGTGTCTGGGGTGACAGAACCTCCACTTTGACCAACGCTGTCATGCAGGTCATCATTGCGCTGATCATGGGATCGCTTTTCTACGCACCGGATAACTATGAGTCTACAACCGGCTTCTACTCTAAAGGCGCAGCCCTGTTTATGGGCGTCTTGTCGAATGCCTTGAGTGTCCTTTCCGAAATCAGCAGTTTATACGCGCAACGTCCAATCGTCAACAAGCATGCTTCATACGCGTTCTATCATCCTGCTACTGAAGCCTTAGCTGGCCTTGTGCTCGACATACCGGTCAAATTCATCATTGCCGTACCTTTCAACATCATTCTTTACTTTTTGGCAGGACTACGTCGGGAAGCTTCACAATTCTTCCTCTTCTTCCTCATAACGTATCTTTCGACCTTCATCTTTTCTGGCGTCTTCCGCACAGTCGCCGCCTCGACTCGCACCTCTTCTCAGGCAATGACGGTCGCTGGTATACTTGTGCTTGCCTTGGCTATTTACACCGGATTCATGATTGCCACCCCTGCCATGCATGTTTGGTTTAGTTGGATCCGATGGATTAATCCGCTGTTCTACGCATTCGAAATCTTGGTGGCTAATGAATTCCACGGTCATGAGTACATCTGCTCCAGTATCATACCCGCTTATACTCCACTGCAAGGCGACTCATGGATCTGCAATGCTGTGGGAGCGGTCCCAGGTCGTGCCACCGTCAGCGGAGACGCGTACATCGAAGCAAGCTTCAACTACTCGTACTCCCATGTCTGGCGCAACTTTGGCATTCTCATTGGATTCCTGGTATTCTTCCTGGCGCTCTACATCGTCGTGGCAGAGGTGAACGCGGGTATGGGTAGCACCGCCGAGTTTCTTGTATTCCGACGTGGCCACGTACCCGCCTATCTGCAAAGCAAGGGCAACGCCAGCAACCAGTCTGTGGAGCGTCGACCTGGCGCTGACGCCATGCAAGAAACTGACGGTAAAGTCTCTGCATTGGAGCCCCAAACAGATGTGTTCACTTGGAAGGACGTTGTATACGATATCCAAATCAAGGGCGAGACTCGTCGATTGTTGGACAATGTGTCAGGGTGGGTAAAGCCTGGAACTCTTACTACTCTGATGGGTGTCAGTGGCGCAGGCAAGACTACGCTACTCGACGCCTTGGCACAGAGAATTACGATGGGTGTCATCACTGGAGATATGTTGGTCAACGGGAAGCCCTTGGACGAGAGCTTTCAGCGCAAAACTGGTTATGTGCAACAACAGGGTAAGTCAAATTCTCTCAAGTCTCATTGGCCCAATACCTTTTTATGCTGACGTCTATCTCAATTCAGATCTTCACTTGGAGACAGCCACTGTCAGAGAGTCTCTTCGCTTCAGTGCGATGCTTCGCCAGCCAGCCTCAGTCAGCAAAGAGGAAAAGTACAGATTCGTCGAGGATGTCATCAAGATGCTCAATATGGAAGACTTCGCCGATGCCGTTGTTGGCGTTCCTGGTGAAGGCCTGAACGTCGAGCAGCGCAAGCTTCTCACAATCGGCGTCGAACTGGCAGCCAAGCCTAAACTTCTGCTCTTCCTGGACGAACCTACCAGCGGTCTCGACTCCCAAAGTTCTTGGGCTATCGTATCCTTCCTGCGCAAGCTTGCCGATTCTGGACAGGCGGTGCTCTGCACAATACACCAACCGAGTGCTGTTTTGTTCCAGGAATTTGATCGGCTATTGTTCCTTGCCAAGGGAGGCAAGACGGTCTACTTCGGCGACATTGGCAAAGACTCAAGGACTCTGCTGGACTACTTCGAAGCCAACGGAGCACGCCCTTGTCACAGCGAAGAGAACCCGGCTGAATACATGCTCGAGATTGCCAATGGACAAGCCCAGGACTGGCACTCAGTGTGGCTCAAGAGCCAAGAACGCCAGGAAGTCGAAGCCGAGATTGACAGAATTCACAACGAAAAGGCGCAGCAGCTTCACACAGGCGAGGACGAGGGTAGTCATTCGGAATTCGCAATGCCTTTCAGCCAGCAGCTCATTGCTGTTACTATACGAGTCTTCCAACAGTACTGGCGAATGCCCGAGTATATCTTCGCTAAATTCTTCCTTGGCATTGTGGCGGGTCTATTCATTGGCTTCTCTTTCTACAAGCCTGGCGACTCGCTAGCTGGTGTGCAGATTACCATTTTCTCTTCATTCCAGGTCATCACCCTTTTCTCCTCCGTTGTCCAACAGATCCAACCCCTGTTCGTCACCCAACGGTCTCTGTACGAGGTTCGGGAGCGTCCCAGCAAAGCATACAGCTGGAAGGCCTTCATGATCGCCAACATCATTGTGGAAATTCCTTACCAGATCGTTATGGGGGTCCTCACTTATGTTTGCTTCTACTTCCCAGTCGTCGGCACAGGACAGGACACCGAGAGTCAGGCTTTGCTCATGCTCCTCATTGTCATCCTCTTCGTATATGCCTCATCCTACGCGCACATGACCATCGCTGCACTTCCCGACGCTAATACTGCCGGTGCACTGGTCACGCTGGGTATGTTGTTGAGTATGATGTTCTGTGGTGTCCTACAAACTCCCACCGCGCTGCCAGGCTTCTGGCTATTCATGTACTATGTCAGCCCCTTCACTTATTGGATCTCCGCCACCACATCGACCATGGCTCACGGACGCGAGGTCACGTGCTCCAGCGTCGAGGCTTCTGTTATCGATCCTCCGCTGGGACAAACCTGCGGCGAGTACTTTGCTGCATACATGAATGGAACTGGGTCAGCGGGTACGCTCCAAAACCCCGATGATACTTCTGCGTGCAGGTACTGCTCATTGGCCTCAGCCGACGACTATCTCGCTGGCAGTGGCATTTTCTGGGAGGACCGGTGGCGCAACTTCGGAATCATGTGGGCATACATCATCTTCAACATTGCTGTCGCTGTTGGCACATACTACTGGTTCCGAGTGAGGCCAAACCAGAAGGCACGCGTTACCACGGGGAAGAAGGCGTGAAAGAAAGACGAAGAGTACATGTAGGCTTTTATGTATAAAACTGTCGACCACTTGCACACATGGTTGTTGGCCATGTGGATCCCAGACGCGGAAGACACTGTATCGGTTTAGGGCGTTTACGGGATTATGGGTTGCATAGCGTTTTCATATCCTTAAATCCCATTACATCTAGGGGCAACATTAATAGATAGACTTACTAAAGATCTCAGACGATCAACTCATAGATACTCGAATTATAAATCATGTCTTAAAAAGAGCTTCACTGATATTTATTCTGCTCGCGTGATGAAATGCAAAGTGGAAAAGAAAAGGAGAAATGGAGGTCATAACCCCCCGCCTTTTCCCTTGAATCTGGCAATCATGATGGCATAAAATTGATGCATCATCGATGAGCGCATGCAACGCGCCGTACTTCCATCTTCCATAGCCGAAATTCTGTGCGAGGGTGCACTGTAGCAATTCGCGATACGTGCTCGGAAAGTGTTTTATGCGGCATCATTTGAAGATCCTCAGTGATTGAGTTACCGGAGGCGGGATTCAGAAAAGAAAAGTCGCTGTTTCTTAATGATAGACTATATCACACAAGCATTATCTGACCATCAGCCTCTTCTAGTCCTACTCTCCGAATATCGTCTCATGCGCTTGCTTGGGATCATACTTTCGCACGGCAAGGAAGCTTGTTTCGATCCTCAAAAGATTGTATAAAAGTACTTGATTGATCAGCTCAGAAGCACCCTCCCCTTTAATGAGGCTCACAGTCCCCAGAAATCCTTGACAAGCCAAGCACTGTATCCCGCCAGTGCACCCAAGACTCCAGCTGTGCCAAAATACCCAATCGGCCTCCCCGCAGCCATCGAGCCCGGCCGAATAAGTCCAAAGTCGGCATGAAGCACACGTAGTGCGAAGAGAGTGGTCAGCACTCCTGTCAAGACTTTGCGGTTGGCCCCATTGATTTCAGCAATCCCGGCGAGGATGAAGGCGAGGGGCACATTCTCGGCAAAATTGGCGTGCGCGCGCGTCGACACGAGCAGGTCGTTGTATTTATCGCCTTGATTCGCTACGACGGATTTGCCACTGGGCGAGTCGCTGTCTTTCTTGGAGGAGTCATCTCCAATCCAATGTTCATCGCGAAGCCGATACTGTACACAGCGACCGGAAAGGTAGAGAAAGTAAGCAGTGAAGGGCAGGGCGAAAGCGCCCGTCACAGCTGTCAAATGGAATAGGGACAAGTCAGTTCCGGAAACTCAAACAAAGGCTGGCATGGGGCACATGGAGGATGACCTACGCAAAAGCCTGGCAGGCGCGAGGCCGATGGATGATGAGCTGTACGATGCCATTGTGCTTTATGATAGTCCTCTAGCTTGAGTTATAGCCCGGCAAAAGAAGTGATCCTATGCAGTCGCAAAGTGCTTCCTGAAGAAGTGCGAAGGGGAGGGGGGTGGAAAGGCACTTTAAATGTAGTGCGTCATCAGGTGTTCTCAACTCTACTAAATTGGCTAGGAAATTAGCGGCGGCTACTATAAGTGAGAGCGCCTGTCCTGGATGAGACATCAGGGTGCGCTGTCCACTAAACTAGCAAGACTTTGGTTCACAAAATTGTTAAGGTTGCTTGCGATCGAATATAGAAAGTAACGAATAATGTTGAGAATAGGACTGAGGATGACGCCGGCTGTACGGGTTTGGTCCGAGTCAACCCTCCCCCCTGTTCCCCCCTCTCCCCACCCGCCCCGGCATTCTGTGAAGTGAGTCTTATCGAGTCAGGGAATATGACATCTCCTAGAATTCACAATTCAACAACAACAATTAATAGGTCAGATGGCCGAGCGGTCTAAGGCGCTAGACTCAAGTAGTGATTGTACAACTTGGCTATCTCAGATAGTTAGCATTCTAGTATCGAAAGATGCGTGGGTTCGAATCCCACTCTGATCATTTTGCTTTTTTTGTCTCATGTTTCCTGGTAGACTGGAGCATGAAATGGGATGAACACTTCTATTTATCGAGGAATATATTGGTTCGAATCTTTGTACAATCATTGGCTTTCATTTTCTTGCCCAATTAGTAACTTATCTTAAGTCGATGTGCACCCTTTTCGTCTTATCATAGATCTCGTGATGACTTTTGGTGTCTTGCAGACGACACCCAGGCGCTTAGACAGGGATATGTGGCCCTCCCACAAAAGAGTACATTCAGTTCAAATGTAGACAGACCTAGCCGACCTCAAAATGTTGGAAATTAGAAGTGGAAGATACCATGCAAAGCTGTCCAATGTCCCCAAACAGCACTCTTGCCAATGGTCGCGGTTTTGCGAAAAGATCAACTTTTAAGTTTAGCGATTGGAAAAACTTCGCAGACAAGACTATCTAGGTACATGGCTGTTCACTATAGAATATCCAACATCTTTCCCAGGTTGATTGTCCCCAGCCCGGTCACTGGATCCCAGCCTGGCAAAACATCAAATCCCAGCTCATAATTGCCATTGTTGAAAGTGCAACTGCCTCCAGAGCCTTCAGTGCTATCCAGCAATGCTTCATCCAGTTGCCCACTATAAAGCAACGGGTTGAGAAATCCCAGAGCCGTCTTGCCGGCCCGGAGCCTCTTGTCGTTGATCAGCGTAATCAAGCTCGCTACGATGGGAGCACTAGCACTGGTTCCCTTGGTCGTCCGTCCACCTCCAATCTGAATGCGGCTCCCAATGGCTGAAATATCTGGGATTCCGCGTCCAGAGGCATTGTACCAACTCGCATGTGAACCATTAAGTGCTGTAATATACGCACTAGCCGCGGCTTCCTGCCAAGAAGGGCGAGCAAAGTAATTCGAAAAGCCTCCGGCCGAGAAGTCGACACCAGCGACGGTGCTGTACGCGGCGGTGGCGCCTACAGAAGTGACGTAGGGACAGTCAGCAGGGAAGGTCGGGATGAATTGGGTCTTGTTGCTGAAGCCGTCGTTGGCGTAGCAGCCCAGGTCAGATGTGCCCGTTCCACCCTCGCCTCCGTCGCCAGAGGCCACCAGTACCGAGACGCCACGGCTTGTGAGCTGCATGAAAAGGTCACAGACCCGATTCGCGTATGAGAGAGGGATAGTCTGCTCGTCATCGGTATATGAGATGGAAAGGACTTGGGGCACTGATTCTTGGGCGACGAGGTACTCAAGGAATGGTACCCATGGCTCGTTGATGCTTGTTGAGTTGTCTGCGACTGTGACGCCGTTATCGTTGATGTATGGCCCACGTCCACCCGTGGAGTAATACGTAACGTCAAGTGGCTGCACATAAGGCATGGAGCATGCCATGTCAAGGTTCGCCTCTCCTCCTGTACCTTGGTTTTCCGAACTACCGCCGTTGATGGGAACAATGGTAAAATTGTATTCTGGGGTGAAATTGGCGTCGTTGCGTCGAGAACTGTAGCTGGAGAGGTACGCGTGAATATAGTCCAAGCCCGGATATTCCTCAAGAAACCCAGCGATAGCCAGAGAACTATTGGAGAGGTTGTCTGGAGGTATATAAGTAATGTTGTAAAGGTCGACGACGCATTGAGGAACGGTGGCATCATTTGTTATGCAACTCGATGGCATGTCTGCAACTCAGTCTTGTTAGTCGGCCGAAACCTCATTCCACCTGGGGAGATTTTCTTCTTCTCATACCTGCACGTGGCATCAGACTTGCCGGCGGGTTTGATCTCTCGACGATTGAAGACGAGTCGAATGACCTCTTTGATCGCTTCTTCGCCATGAACTGAGTGACAGGATAGACATAGTCCGCGCTGTCAGTCAGCTCCTCAGGGACGCTATACGCTTGAGCTCGGTAAAGCACATCTGAGCTTCCGCTCACTCGGTAGCTCGACATAGTACAGCTGAGAAGAGTGTTGACTTGTGCAATGGTCGCATTCAAGTTTACCCAACCATCTTCGAGGGCGAAATCCGTTACATCATTGCTTTGCAACCAGGATAGCACAGCGTCTACAGCCGACCCTGATACCTGTCTGTATTGACGAACTTCGTCTCTTGACAAGTGAGCGCCATACGCTTCATGTGAAGGGTTGCTGATATCGTCTAATCGTACTCGGAGCTCTTGTAGCCCTGGTTGTTTCAAGGCTATAGACAAAGAAAGCTTGGTCGTGTCGTCAGCTGGTCCGAGGTGCTTCCAGCCATTTGGGAGAGGAGACGGCGCTGTCTCGTAGACGACCGACTTGGCATTTGCCGAGTACGCGTGCAGCAAGACCAGTAATGCTGTGGGTAGAGAGCCAAACATCTTGAGAAACGTGTCACAGAACCTCCTAGATGTTCAAAGCTACTTTTCCACAATAGATACGCTTGGCTGGTATCCGCGAGTCTTTAAGTGCAGATCAAGGCTGGGTCTGCACACATGCTTTGCTGCCCCTGATATTCCATGCTAGTCCACCACAACTGCAAGGCGGAATAATCCTGTGTCTACCTAATAAACGTAAAAATCACATTCGTAGGTCTAACACGACTCGTGCTAGCATGGGTACCTAAATTCGAAGCCATCGAATTTCCTTCGTATTCTATATTAGAGCGGCTCGGTATGCCCACAGGAGAGGCTTGGCAGCCCTGTAGAGCGGGTACCCAATTTAGGGGTGCAGCAACCGAGGGCATCCCCCCTATATATAGAAAATCCGAACCGGTCAGCGCTAGCTTAAGGCTCGTGACATGAAGCTTGTTTTTAAGCCTAAACTGAACGGATGAACGCTTAGGTCTTGGCGAGGACTTTCTTTCCCATAGTACAAAGAGGGCAGACCTGTGATCTCTGCTAAAACTGGTCACTTTCTCTTATTCGTCAGCACTGAACATGTCGCTGCCCAAATACACAGATGTGCTGCGATAAAAGTCTCTACTGACAGTCAGCTAGGACTAATGTATCCTTTCGGTTCGCTGGATACTCAGCGGTATCCCAGTCTCGAAAGATTACGTCTGAAAGGAAGCAGATTTCAGAAGCATTCTTTAATGGCTTTCATCACTTCATGACTTCATCAGCATGTATAAGATCTGTTCTCAACATTCGAATTTGACTTGAGTAGGCAGAAATATCGAATGGAGAAATGGATTGAGGGTTTCCTTCTTGTGAGGAATGAATCTATGCAATCAGTAATAATCAAACCTGTGAAGCCTAGGTTCTGCATGTGGCAACTCCGAACACACACAATGCGAACTCCGAGACTAACGACTGTGCCGCAGAGGCTCCTATGCAGTATTGGCTTCAACCCCTGGTAATTCGTTATCATGAATGTCAAGAATTACTCCGGGCTCCGGCTTTAATAAGTATTTCGAGTCCCTATCTCAAAGATTTTGGTTTTGCAGTCACCATTCCATAAACCCAACAACCTATCAAGATGACCAGACGAACTCTCCAGGAAAACCTGGTGTCAGATGCAGGCCGCGTAAATGCTGATACCGAGAACTCGGTCGGAGAGGAGCCCCTCACAATGGACATGCCAACCAGGCTTGCTGGCACTGCTTCCAAATTTCCCGCCCAGGTCTTCTCGACAGCATATGGAATGACCATCAAGTCAAGCGAGATCAAACCAGTGAAGAAGCAATATTATACCATCATCAAAGCCGGGCTGCTCATCCCCGGCGCCGACGACCCGTTTGAGAACGCGGCGCTCGTCATCTCGAACAGGATCATTGCCTGGATCGGACTGCAATCCGACATTCCAGAGAAGTACACCGCAGCGTCTCATCGTTCCTATGATGTCCCATATCTGATGCCGGGATTGTGGGAGGTTCATGCGCACTTCATGGGCGCGTCAGCGACGGGTGATGACGGTCCGGGATACGTACCCATTATCGCAACGCACCCGGCCTCGGCTGGGGCACGCCTGGCTCGTGGATGCTGGGAGGCCCTGCAGCGTGGGTATACTAGCATGAGAGATGTCGCCGGTATGGGTTGTGAGGTCGCCAAAGCTATCAACGACGGAGAAATTGTGGGGCCCAACATCTACTCCTCCGGCGCGTGTCTGTCCCAGACAGCGGGTCACGGTGACGTCTTCAACTTGCCAGCGGACGTGGTGTATCAAAATCTGGGTGTTGCATCGATCAGTTCTGGACATTTCGGCACCGGCTCGAGCTGTATCGTCGACGGAGTGGACGAATGTCGACGCGCAGTGAGACTGCAGATCCGCAGAGGTGCGAAGTGCATCAAAGTGCTGGCCTCAGGGGGAGTGATGTCCCGAGATGACGATGTCCGCTATGCCCAGTTCAGCCAAGAGGAATTAGATGTTATCGTCGCTGAGGCTGCGCGACAAGGTCGTTCAGTGGCAGCCCATGTGCATGCGAAAGATGGTGTCTTGGCCGCCATCAAAGCAGGCGTCACAACTCTCGAGCACCTGTCATTCGCGGATCAGGAGTGCATCGATCTCATCAAGGAGAAAGGTATCATCTGTGTCCCTACTCGTTACGTCACGGAAATGCTTCTCTCGACCGGCGGCAAGGGCTTGGATCAATACACATGGGAGAAGGTCAAGCTCTGTGGTAAGAACCACTTGGCAATGTACAAGCTTGCCATCAAGTCGGGCTGCATCGTTGCAATGGGGACCGATACAGCGCCTGGAATGAACGTTGCTGTCGAGCTGGAGTATGCTGTCGAGGCCGGGATGAGCAATTTGGAAGCCATCAAGGCCGCGACAGTTCATGGAGCGTTGACGGTGGGTGCTCAGGCCCTCAAGACTGGTCAGCTGCGGGTTGGATATGAGGCGGATGTACTTGGCCTGACGGCAAACCCGGTTCAGGATGTGCGAGTACTCCAGGATAAAGACAATATCAAGTGGGTATGGAAGGGTGGGAAGATATACAAAGGTCCAGGCGTCGGGCCATGGGGAGAGGAACAATGGTGGGGGGATTCCTAAACGCAGGACACCGAGCGAAGGTAAGCGAATCAACTGGTATAGACCGACTTGGCTATGTACGAAGCTTGAAAATGTGATACTCTTAAGTCTCTTAAGTGGAAAGTCTTTTAAAGAAAGAGTAAAATTCGCATAGTGCACTGTTATATGCAAACTCTTTCTCACGCACATCTATCATACCTACCTACCTAGTCACGGCGTTGATTGAAGCTGGAGCCCAGCGCAGCTACGTTCGCTCGGCTGGGCGAGGGGCATGGCGACGGCATTGAACCCTAATTACCGAATTCCAGGGCGAATTCAACGTTAGAGGCTCTATTGGGTCCCGTCTGTGTGAGGGCTAAAGCCCAAATTGTACAATATAAACTCAATTTGTGACACCACTTTCAACAAGTCTGCCTACAATGTAACTCTTTTGGTTAATTTTCATCCTTGCCAATGTAAATGGAGAATGAACGGGAAGAGAACGGAATCAGACCGTTTCAAGTGACTGTTGCTAACAAACCACTGACACTTGAGTATATGTAAAAACAAACAGGAGGTTAAGACAACTGGAATCGTGTGTTCAAGTCTGCCTAGTATAGTGGTCAGTACACCACGTTGTGGCCGTGGAAACCCATGTTCGATTCATGGGGCAGACATCTTTAAAAGATGTTGTCTCCGATTAACCAAGCTTAATACTTGGAAAATGAATTTTTTGGGCTTGTTGCGTCTTTTTTATTAGTCTTTTGGGGTTCTGTACTGCCCAACCTGGCAGCCAACATATTTCACATGTCTTCTGCCGGCTCCCGGCAAGATCAGTAACTTTGCACTGTCTCATGCATAGGATGGAGGCAAGACGCGTCTGCAATTCTCCCGTATACGTACCTGTTGGAGATGTTAATTTTCTAGCGACCCTACTTCAGCTGAACACTGGGGCCTGTTTACGTGCGTCGCGTGTCAAGAGAACTAGCTGATGATTGTCGAAAGATTTTCATGTTCCCCTAGAATCCGTGCCATGCTACCTGGTTGGCTAAGCCGTTGCTCCGTAACTCCCTCGTGAACTAAAATGCAGTCCAAAGGACATCTACGCACGAGGCTATAGAGCCATAAAGGCGTGCGGCCTTTGTGCGGCCTTGAAATGGAGATGGTATCACTAATGCCTTTTGACCTTGCTCTGGTCCTATTCCAAACGCCCTTTTACATAATGACTTCGCCGGAAACGTCCTGTTGGTCAAATGTTAGTATGCTTGGAATTTCGTCACAACCCGCCCAGACATGGGATGACCTACCCGCTTCAACTCCTTGTACGGCAAGCAGACGCAGTTCTGCACGCGCACCTCATCATTGACACCGCATTCCTTGCCCAGAATGGTGACAGCCTGCACCTTGACGCCATTCTTAACGATGCTCGTGGAGTGGCTGTTGGCTGGCGTCGGGGTACCCTCTACACGAGCCCACGCGCCAATCTTGCTGTTCCATCCCACGATGGAATACAGAACGCAGGCGTCGTGTTTGATCTCAGCATCCTCTAGAACGATCGACTCCTTCACACGAGCGCCACGACCAACGGTTGCACGGGGACCGATGGACACGTTCGGACCCAACTTGGCAGTGGGATCAACATGTGCACTGGCGTGAATAAAGACGGGCGGGATGATGTTGGGGGAGGGAGTGGCGAGCTCCGTGGAGGCATTCTGCCAGGCCTGCTGCAGATATAGAGCGTTGGCGGGAACAGCAGAGCCAGCAGTCTTGATCTGACGCCAGAAATCCTTGGTCTCGTACACGAAAAATTGCTTGCTATCGGCCATGTCGCTGAGGATATCTTGCTCGAGGCGGATGATAGGGTTGCTGCTGTCATCGTCCTCATCCTGGTCGTAAACGAAAGAGCTCTCGAGGTTCTCGGAGCTAGGGTAGCTGGCGAGGCGAGGACGGTCGTGGCGACGCTTAATCGCGCTCTTGATGGAGGGGAAGATGACGTCGGTGCTAAATAGGTAGACACCACAGTTGATCAGGTTGCTGACATGGCCCTCAGGCTTCTCGACATAATGCAGGACGCGCTTGGTGTGGCTGTCGCTGACAATGCAGCCAAAGTTTGTGGCGGCATCGTCGTTGACCTTGGTACCCAGGATGACGGCCTCCGCGTATTTCTCGCTGTAGAGCTTGAGCATCTCATTCAGGGGGAACGAGCAGCAGACGTCAGAGTTGAGAACGAACAGGCGTTCGGGTTTGCCCTTGAGGATGGCATCGCGGAAGTGGTATAGACCGCCGGCGGTACCGAGCGCCTGGTACTCGCGTAGATACTTGATAGAGAGATTGGGAAAGGCGGTAGAGGCGTCCTTGAGGAAATCGCGAAAGACAGACTCGTCGTAGTAGCCAATGAGGTAGACCTCGGAGACGGAGGGGACCTTCGAAACTGCGGTCAGGCAGTGGTAGATGATGGGGTGGCCGGCAACGTCGAAGAGGGGCTGTCAGTATGAGCTTGTGTCAGTCTATGAATGGCATGGTTGACGTAGTAAAGAGAGCAAAGGCAATAGTCACGTCGCACGGTCAGGGTGTTGCGGGGTGGGACAGACCTTGGGAACATCGAGGGAGAGAGGGCGGAAACGAGTACCGCGTGATGCGCCACCAACCTGGGAAGATGAGTTTGATTAGCACTTTGATATGTTAGGGGCCCCTAAGCTCAAAGCGCAGGGCAATGAAGCTGGGAGAACATAGATTGGGAAAGCCCACCAGGATGACAGCCTTGGTTGCGCCGTGGACATCGCCATTGGGCTTGGACCTGTGGGGCACTTGAAGGGACGACATGTTGGCTCAATTAGACTGAATGCTAGGCGTGCTAGTGAATGCACGTCGCAAAGAAGAAGCTGACGGCGGAATGAGTGACCTAGAGAAGGGAGGGGAGACAGAAGTGGCGGCAGATTGATGCTGTTGGGTGATGGGAAAAAGGGAAAGCTGGCTTTTGAAAGTGGCATTCATCAGCTTTCAAGTCAGTCTGGAGTTGCACCCAGGTCTGTCAGGGATCTCTCACAGTGTACTCGGCGCTAAGAGAAGTGTGCCTGGTCCCTGTCCATGCAGCTGCCGACTTCCACATGGCTTGGCATTGGATGTGCTATTAATATTTGAACTTGATGCTATACAGACATTGGACTAATAAATGCAAGGTCATCAATGTGCCTCAGCGGAAGAAATATTCAATTTGCAACAAAGAGCGACTTTGATATCGCAGCAAAATGAGTATAGCAGAAGACTGCAGGGCCATCATCACCTCTCAGCTAGGTTCGGTCCATCATCAAATGCCAGTCCACCTTAGGTACTTTGGAGAATCAATACTTGGGTATCTAGGTAGTCAACCAACAGTGACACAACTCCTCAAGTGCAATCAGCCCAATAGCTTATGCATGGTCCAGAGCTCTCTCTTTTGCACTGGAAACAATACTGTCAAATCTTTGCAAAGCTTATAAGTATTTACGGTCTACAAGATACTTCAACTTCTGTATGTACGCTGCACTCCCTGCTTGATTGGTATAGATCTTATATTGCTGATGGTGTGCTTCCATCATCCCTGACCTCTTCCCATGTTCTAGCTCGCCTCAGATTGTCCTTTCTGAGGAAAATTGGATTTGAGAAATTGATCCCAAAATCTGTGTTTTCTAAGTAGAGCTGTTTCGGATTTGAATTAATAACCCTACTACTTGTTTACTACAGATAGACGGGGGAGAATTAACTACATACAGAGTATGCTTAAGGATGACATGCAGGAACACGGACTGCAAATTTACCCAGGGAATATTTGTGCATTGTTTGGCCTCAATGCCGTTGAATATTATACAGCAAGTTTCCTAGAGTTGGCTATGAGATGACTGATTGACCAGCTGCGCAATATCAGATTCACATCACTCTACCCAAATTCTGGGTTGGAGTGTGAATGAAGGTATCAGTGGCATGCCATCAAGACCACGTCCCCACTTTTAATCCCAGCCACGTCAATTTGTGAGTGTTTCTACTGCATCTACTCTGCACCTCACCGTCTCAGGCCTACAATAGGCTTTGCTAGTGAGTGCTAGGAGCCCCAACCCATCCCTTAGCAGATACTGACATTCTTTGAGGGCATCTGGAGAACTCCCTACCTCAAACTTCACACTTTCCAAGCTTAAGCTCATGCCCAAGCTCCTGGAAGCCCGTTTCCTCGACCGTTCTTGTCACCTCGTTTTCTCATCTTCTTCTCATCCTCCTCCTACCTGACTTCACGATAAGCTTCTTCATCTTTACTACTTGGTACCCATTCCTGACATTACATCCCATCCCAAGATCCGCGTGTATCATTTAAATTTGAAACATTTCAGCAGCTGGACACTTTGTTTGCTGTGTTATACTGTACTGGACTCCGTCCCCATCACAGCTGCCTAGCGAGAAAATTGGTCCGCGCATCCCACCGTGGTTCCCCGTCCAGGTAATTCGCTCCGGTCTAGTGAATTGATTCGCACAGACTCTCAAACTGATCATGCTCTCAGTCTTATCCAAATCAGAAGGCCATCACCTCTGAGAAATGGTGCGGGTCAAGCCAGAGCCCAGGCCAGAACTTGGTGCCACAAGAGCTCAAGGTGCCAATGGCACATCGCCGCAGAATGGAAACTCAAGACATACGACTCCTCGTGCACGGATTCCCAACCGCCCGGCACCCTCTGCAATCTCAAGCTCGGCGCAATCCCCAGACACGCGAGGTCGCCGATCGGGTGCTCGTTAGTATCCCCAGCTCTTGATTCTGACCATGCGAGCACTGACTGCTGGCTATAGCAACCGTGGATACACGAATCGCCCGTCAGCCTGCTATCGATCTAATGTCAGACACCGAGGACGATGACGAGCCGCAGCTTAGAGAGGTCAGGCCCAAGAGCACCGTCAAGATGGAGCCTGGCATGGTAAATGGTGCTCATGGCATCCAATTCGCCGCCGTTGAGGCTGGCGACATCGACAAGAATCTCAAAGACATTGGCCAGCATTTGAAGAAATTCAACGACACGCTCGGCTCACTCCAGCAGCTTGGGATCCATCACGATACTCCCCTTCCAGAGCTCATCCTCGTCGGTGATCAATCGTCAGGAAAGTCCAGCCTGATGTCTGCCATTAGCCAGATCATTTTACCACGAAGTGATGGCGTCTGCACACGGTGTCCAATTCACATTCGTCTATCTAGCGATACAACATGGCGGTGCCGGATCACCCTTCAGCAAGACTATGCCTATAGACCGCCCAACGACGAGCCTATTACCGAGGCTGACGTTACCCAGCAAAACCCCTTCCCTCCATGGGTCAAGCAACAGCGTGAGGTGAAAGAGTTCAAGATGGTGTACGATAAATCGGATCCCATCGATGAGATTGTGCGTTGGGCCCAAATCGCCATCCTGAATCATAACATCAACTACAAGACGTTTGTTCCCAAAGATGTAGCTGGTCGCGCGCGTGAGGATGATGCAGAAGCTCTGGCACAGGCCGAAGATAACACAGAGGTATGGACATTATGCACCTTATGACTCTCTTGAGTGGTTGATGCTTCGCCTTTTCCCCCAATACGTCAATGCTGACTTCACAATTTTAGGCCAAATTCAGTCCCAACACCGTGGCAATCGAAGTCAAGGGCCCCAATCTTCCGGACCTGTCTTTCTACGACATGCCTGGCGTGTTCCGAAATGCGAAACATGAAGAAGACCAATTTCTCGTCAAGGTCGTCGAGAATCTAGTCCGCAGCTACATTTCGCACGAGAAAGCCATCATACTGTGGGCTGTGCCCATGAATCACGATCCTGAGACTTCGTCGACTTTCACCTTGATACGAAGCTTGCGTGCTCAGGATCGAACCATCGGAGTCATGACAAAGGCTGACCTGTTGCCCCCAGGAGGTCACCATCAGTGGCTAGCCATGCTCAGAAAGGAAACACATCAAGTCGGACGTGGTTATTACATCACACGCCGTGCTCCTCCTTCTTGCAATATTGAAGGCTCTGATCGTGAACTCCTGCGACGCGATCGTGCCAGCCTCCGGGACGAATCAGCGGCAGAGGAGGCTTTCTTCAACCGCCGAGTAGGCGCCTGGCCGCAGGAATTCTCCGAGTTCGATGACAGGTGCGGAATTGATCAATTGGTGAAGTTTCTTGCACAAACTCTAGCGCGAGAATTTGCCAGAAATCTACCAGACCTTTCGCAGAAGCTTCGTGCTAAGCTACAAGCTACTCAAGCGGAATTGAGGAAGCTACCAGAAATGCCTCTCAACCCAGAATATGAAGTTCGAAAAAGCTTGATGAAGTTCACTCAGAATTTCCAGGCTCGCTTGAAGAGCAAAGCATTTTCAGCATCGTGGTCCAAAACGGCGGAAGCCTTCAAAGTCCGCGTTCTCGACCTGAAGCCTAAGTACCGGGTCATTCCTGACGGCTTTAGCATGGTGGTGCCCAGAGATAGTGCCGGAGCAAGTGACAGAGAGTCGAATTTCAGTGTCAACAACTCGCCAAGTCTTTCGGTCAAGCGCCAACGGCCCATCGATCTGACAAGCGATGCGGTGACACCTCGCCGACGTAGAGTCGAGAACGGGCTTGTCAAGATCGAGGAGTTTCCGTCCTTCTCCCAAATGTCGCCAACTACTCCTAGCGCAGCGAACGGTAGAGTCCCATCCAAGACGCTCGGGCAGATCCGTAACCTGATTCGCTCTGAACGCGAAGCCGGCAAGCCTGGCGAGGTGCCGTACGATATAATCGAGTCCCTTTGCATGGAGGCTGTCAGGCCCTGGTCGGGTCCGCTCCAGAGTTTCCTCGACTCTACAATGAGATATCTTCGCGACGAGCTCAATCTTTCTTTGAACGAGTCTTTCAAAGAGCTCAAGAAGCGTCAGGTGTATACCAACGCGAAAAAGCTTACGACTGACTGGCTCAAATACCACAAGACCCGTTTCGCCGAGCAACTAGAACGAAACCTGAAGATGGAGACCACCAAAGTTTACACGATGGACGATGAGTCATTCCAACGCCATCGCGCTCACGAAGCTCATATGCTTAAGAGAAATCGCCACTTTTACCGGTGGAAGGCATACAATGGCGATACAGTCCAGGAAAAAATCGAGGACTGGGACAAGCTCTCTGCTGAAGCCCGCCGCAAAGAAGAGGAGAAGATGGTCAAGGAGGGTGCGAAACTTGGCGACGACCCCTACGAGGCTGAGATGGGCGTTGCGTCACACGTTCGTGGATACTACCTCACCGCCGCGATGAGATTTATTGATATCACCGCAATGCATATCACCTGCGGTCTTTTCCCCGACCTTGAGAAAGATATCGAGCTGTATCTGGACAAGAACATGGGTCTTGATCAGCCCAATCTTGGTACGCAGGTCTTTGAGGAACTCATGGAGGAGGAGCCGTCGACTTCGGAGAAGCGCGTTCGCTTGAAGGCTGAGCTTGAGCGATTCGCAAAGGCCAACAGGGAAATCTCGGATTTGAATGAGACGGTGCTCCGCGCCGGCGCCAATGACGGTGCGCCGGCTCAACAGGAAGACTATGACGGCTTGGAGGACGCTGATGCAGACATGGACATCGACGAAGTCTGATCTGAGCTTCTCGACCGGGAGTAGGTAATGGTAATCGGGCCGCCTTTGTTTCTCTTGTCACGCAGGAGATGAAGGGGCTCCTGATGTGGACCTTGTGTCTGGAAAACAACATCGTTGGCCTGCGGAGGAGAATTGTCTTGTTTGGCCATTGTTTTACATTTCGGACATTTCTATGGTTCTTCCCAATTTTTCTGGATTGGCCGTCTGTTCTTTTTTTTGTGTTGGCATACACAATCATGATACCTTATGCTGGACGGACAGGCACCTTCGGCAGTCTTTTGTTCCCATTGGCATATGACACAAAACGAAAAGTGTAATTTTTTTCTTTTTTTCAAACAAAAATACGACTAGCATCTTGAAAGACTCGGACACGGTCTAGGCTTGATTTCTTACTTGACTTTTGGTAAACGTGACAAGGAATCTTATTCTTGCTCTCCGCCTAGGCAGGTCACACATGCGTTGATTGCGGCGGTCGAAGAGTCACGGAAAACCAAAATCGATAGGCGAATGCTGGCGAGATATGCACCTGCTACTTGACTCGAAGTATGTTGCCGGGGGTGGATGAATATTCGCATGAATCTTGCGGAACACAGATGGATACGGAAATGCAGCTCATAGCCAAGTCCACCACTGCTACCTCGCCATCCACAGTGGATGCCGGCTCGGAGAGCAGAACCCCTCACCACCATCACTTGCAACCTGGGGCCCCCCTCTTGAGAAGCCAACATCAACCAGAGTAGAGTCCCTCTTGACGAATACCAAAATCTGCTATTTCATCTATTTCGCCTTTTAACAAGAGAAACGAAGAAGACTAAGAAGTAAAAAAGAAAAAATGGCAGGCATGTTTGCAACCACCTCCTCCGCCATGGACCCGGCCGCGGACCCAACTTATAACGTCGACGCCACCCCCGACGAAGCCATAGGTCCAACACCCGAACCCAAGGTCAGATATGGCAAACCTCTACCGCCCTCATGGACGCCCCTCTACCAGAAGCCCATGGCCACGCCCACCCGCAAGCTCCGCATTGTAACCATCGGCGCCGCCGTCTCGGGAATGGGCTTTGCATACCAGCTTCAGCATGTGCACAAACTCACCGAAGGCCCTGATCCACTTGCCGAGCATGTCGTGTACGAGGCCAACGGCGATTTGGGTGGGACGTGGTTGGTGAATACGTATCCGGGCGTGGCATGTGATGTGCCGGCGCATGTCTATACATTTCCGTTTGAGGCGAGTGTCTACTTTTCCTTTTTTGTTATCATTTCCCCTGGGGTTTCTATATAGACACTGCAATACACCAGCTCAATTATTTACAACGTAAAATAGCCCAACCCGGATTGGACCACATACTACGCCACCGGCGCCGATATTCTGGCCTATCACAAGCGCACGGTGGCAAAGTATGGCCTCGATAGGGACGTGAAGCTCAACCATCGCGTAGAACGCGCCGAATTCAACGAGGACGAGGGACGTTGGCACCTGCTCGTACGAGACTTCATTAAAGATGAGGTCTTTAAAGATGAATGTGATGTCCTTGTATCCGCAACGGGCTTTCTTTCGCACTGGCGCTGGCCATCGATCCCCGGACTGCGGGACTTCGAGGGACATTTGGCACATTCTGCGGAGTGGGAAGGGACCGGCAAGTTTGACTACGCTGGGAAACGGATTGGCATCATAGGGAATGGGAGCAGCGCCATCCAGATCTTGCCACAATTGGCATCTGATGCTGAAAAGCTTGTCAACTTCATCCGCCATCCGACATGGATCACACCTGGTCTGGGATCGAACATGATCGAGGGCGCCACGAACTACAATTACTCTGAGGAGGAGAGACGGAGGTTTCGTGAGGATCCAGAGTCGCTCAAGGCATACCGCAAGCGCATCCAACACAGCACGAATGTCTCGTTCAGCACGTTTACAAAGGAGAGCGAGGCGCAACGTGCAGCATACATTGCCACGGCCAAGATGATGCGAGATCGTCTGGGCGGCGATGAGCAGCTCGCCGCCAAGTTGATTCCGGACTGGGAGGTGGGCTGTCGAAGGGCGACGCCTGGACCTGGGTACTTGGAAGCCTTCACGCAAAAGAATGTAGAGCTTGTCACAGAGGGCATTGAATGTATCACGCAAAAGGGTGTCAAGACGATCGACGGGAAAGAATATGAGTTGGATGCCATTGTGTGCGCGACGGGGTTTGATGTTAGCCACCGGCCGCCGTGGCCGCTGATTGGGCGCGGTGGGATCAGTTTGGCAGAGCAGTGGGCGGAGGAACCATTGTCGTATCTGAGTTTGATGGCGGCTGGGTTTCCGAATTTCTTCATGTTTGGTGGACCGAATAATCCCGTGGGACATGGAAGCTTAATGGCACAATTGCAGTGGAGCGCGAGCTGGATGTGCCAGTGGGTGAGAAAAATGGCTGAGGAAGATATCAAGTAAGACGCCTCCTTTGATCAAAACACACATTGACCATCATGATGAGTACAGGGGCTGACTTAATGATAGATTCGTGGACCCCAAGCCTGACGTTGTGGAGGAATTTAACACATATGCAGACGAGATCATGCAAACGCTCGTATGGAGCGGCGGATGTAGATCCTGGTACAAGAATCACCGAGTCGACGGGAGGGTAACGGCTGTATGGGCTGGGAGCGCATTGTCCTATCATGATATGATCAAGCAATTGCGGCCAGAGGATTTCGAGATCAAGTACAGGTCGAGAAACAGATTTAGATTCATGGGCAACGGCAAGACGAAGATGGAATATGTGCCTGGCTCGGACTTGGCGTTCTACATATACAAGTAAGGGACTTTGGCATCACATTTTTTGGCTGGTATGTACGCACACAGTGTTTTTTCAATCGTAAACGTTGTTCGAGAAACAGTTGGTGCGAAGCATCCGAGAAAATTTGGACCACACCGAGATGCTTGCCCAAGAACTTGGAAATTTATGAGGTACCTGGGTAAAAACATCACCTAATGACAGTGCTTCTCGAGCTGCAAACAGGCGGACGAAGGAAGCTGGCAATGTTCCCAAATTTTCAAATTCCAAACAAGAAAGCCCAGATCATTCATCACACTGTTGTTCGAAATCGAAACGCAGAAAGTCGTGTCCACATCTGTATATCTGAACATGCGCTTCCACCAACTCAGGACATAACGAGCCATTCACACACGTTTCCCCCGCCCCCCCCAAAAAGACACCCGGCAGCCACTCTCCACCACAGTTCAATCCTCACATCACAACACAGGGGATTGGAATGCAGCAGCATTCATAACCATCGCATTCGAAGCACTTGGTCTTGCCAGGCGCGCTTCCATGGCCGGTCGCCTCAGCAGGCTTGATGATGCTCTCTATGGTTGAGACAGCAGCGCTTCCGGGGCCGTTGGGCATTTTGACTGATTTTCTTATTAGTTGCCGAGGTGCTTGACTAGTCTGCTTGCTGGTTGCTGTTCTGGACTCGTCAGTTGATGGTTGGGCAGTTTATGATGAACGAGTAGTAGTGCATGAGGAAGAGAAAAAAAGGGAGGGGGGAAGCATGATGTCACAATTCGATTCCAGGTTTGTGGGACTTAAAGCAAAGAGATTGGTTTGACCTACATGTCTGTCTGCTTTCTCGTAAACAAATACGTAGTGGAATACTTTCGCGTAGACTTGATTGTGTTCGTGAAGTATAAAGATGAGAGTGAAATGGGTTCACTAGCGAGAAGTGAGAAGCATAGCTTCGAAATCGCCTCCAGGTCGTGGCGGTGCTTTGAAATTAGAGTTCATATACATTTCTTGGCACGCTCCTGAGACTTGTTATTCGTGCACTGCCATGGAAGCCCCCATGTGCAAATCAACAATGTTCCGACATAAGCATGTGGTCCTATTGACTTGGGTATTTGGAAGGCCGATCCAGGTGGATTGGCTAATCCATTTCGCGCCGACCAAAAGTCGCCCTCAAACACCAGGCGGCATCAACTTAGGGCGTACGGCAAGACAAGTGATTTCGAAGAAAAAATTTGTAGCAAAAGTATGATTCGATTCCAATAGACTCTACCTAGCCCTGTCATTCAACAGTACATTACAAGCCCGAAGTTCGCCTTCTCTCAACGCCTTTCCGTCCGCCCCATTTTGAACAAGGAATACTGGTATCATACTCGCAAAACAGCCATCTCTGTCCCTCCTCTATTATTTTCCTGTCCCATTGCTCTTGGTATGCAGAATCACAGACGGAGCGATTATGCATGCGCACATATGAGACGGCAACCGAGTTCATAACACCAATCTGGTAGTTAATTTCCAATCTTCTACGCCGGCGGAGCAGCTGGCGACTGGACATTTCGGGCTTGTGCTTGTGCTTGTGCCTGTTGATAAGACTGGTGCACAGAGGCTGGCATACCAGCAATCGGTGGTAGAGATATAGGTGTCTGGCGGGGTGGCTGTGAAAGAGGCACACTGGGCGTCATCTGGCGGCCAGGTGAGACCCCTGGTGTCTGAGACGGGGTAGCCGTGTTTGGCAGGCCAGGCTGTTGGTGAGTAACTTGAAAATTCGGGGGAGTGGGCGTGTGTTGGGATGGCTGAGGGTGAGGCGCTTGTTGTTGTTGTTGTTGCTGCTGCTGCTGCTGCTGCTGCTGTTGCTGCTGACGAGAATGGGACTCAGACTCTCGCGATATGAGGTGTCCCAGGTAAATCAAGTCATCCCTTGCCCTTGGCTCCCGCTCCAGGACACGACGAATGATCTGCCATTCTTGAGCTGACATCTGGTGAGCATGGGGCATCAAGAAAGTAAGTGTCTGAGCTGAGGCAAAGGGGCCGAGAATATTTCTCGCCCTAGCCTCGCCTTCCGCCTGAGCTTGAGCCTGTTCGGCTGTCTGACCGGGCATAGGCGTCTGAGACTGCGACCCCTGCTGTTGATTCGCCTGCTGTGGAGGAGCAAATTGCTGCCCAGGTGCAGTTGAACCAGGCTGAGGGGGTTGGTATTCAGCACCACCAACGTGAGGAGTCGTAGGCGAATACCCAGGGCCCGCCGCCGACATGCTACGTTGAGGAACGGCATTGGGCGCTGGACTGGGGGATGCGTGGGCGGGGGCCGGGAAGATGGGAGGCGCGGTTCCCGCCGGAGTAGACTTGACATTCCAATCAGGCCCATGAACTTTTTGCATAGTGGTCTCATCGTTTCGATAGACAATGACCAGAAGGAGAGTATTTTCTGATCGGCTGTGTGGAAAAAAGTTGTCCTCCAAGTTCAGTAGGAACTCGGGCTGGTTGCCTGTCCCTGCCGGGACAGGAACCAGGTATGTATCTTTAACGTTGGCATGGCCCTTGTCTCCTATCACGGCCCAACGCTCCCTCGTAGTGAAGTAGTTGTATAGTCGATCAAAATCATCCTTCCCAGCCTCGCTGGCGGGAGCTAGGCTCACAACAACCAGATCTACCGCGCTGCTCCAGCGCAGACTGCAAAGATACTCAGTGGCAGACGTCATCGCGATGCGTCCGCCAACATTGAGCTTCCGAGGCAGTAAAGTCGCCCACGGGAGATTGAGCGTCTTGACTAGGTTGGCCCCGGCAACGTGCTTAGCCGTGGCTTGGAAGTCAGCAGTGGCAGCCATAATGAGCTGGCCCCGCCAGACCACATCCGGGTCCGCCTCTTCTGTGGGCGAGTAAGGCGGAGAATCGGGGCCATCGTCCTCGAGGAGCCTATCTACATCGGGATCTTCGACGGGTCCTTGAGCAGGAGCGGGTCCAGAAGGCCGGCGTCGATGGGCAGCAGTGGGTGATTTAACACTGGAGAAAACTTTGTTGATGTCGAAATTGGTTGGCGACTGTTGCGTATCGACGCGCATTGGGTCGCCAGATGGCTTTCGGCTATGCGTTGACTGAGCGCGGGATGAGCTGCCTGCTTTTGGTAATTGTCTCTGAGGCAGGGATGTCATCTCAGAACCGTCGTCGATAAGTTCATCACCCTTGTGCGTCCTCCTGTATCTGGGACCCTGGGTATCATCGGTGGCAATGACTGACTGGCGCACGCTGCGCTCCTTAGCAGCTGCGGTCTCTTGTTGCATCTTTTCAGTCTGCAGCTCGTCTGAAGTCATAACGGCCAGCATATTCGGCGTCAAGGTATGGTTAAGAATACGGGCAATCAGGTCCAGGTTACTCTTCAAGTTTGCGCCTAAAGCACGACATTGCTTTGAGTACACTTCCTTAGGCCCATCGTGCACAGCGCGCTCAATGGCTATGGCTAAGCGCACCGCTCGGGACTCGTTCGAGACGCCATCTGCTGGATTGTAACCAGTCTTCTTTTCGTGCTCCTTAATCGCATGATCAAGAGATTTTTGCAATACCGTGGCAGAACCCTGACGCGGCGCTGGCAATTCGGCGATGGTATTAGGAAGGTCATTAGGAGGCTCGTAATGGGGTACGGGTGTGGCCTGATCCTCTGAGACTTTTCGCAGCTTCGAAGGTTCCTATTTCAAAAGTTAATTCAAGGCCAGGAGACTTGAAAGGAAACAAACGTTAAGTGAGCAACATACCTTGGTTGAAGTCGTGTCGGCCGAGTCGTGACGATCCTTGCGCTTGGCCGTAGTGCCCTTGGACTTCTTCTCTGGGGCTGGAGAAGCCGAGGACTTTGCGTGAGAGGAGCGCGCATCGTCAGGCATCTCGCTCTGGCGCTTCTTGCCCTTCTTGGGGGCCTTCTTCTTTTGTTTCTCAGCGGCTTTCTCGGCCATGTATTCTTGACGCCTCGCCTCCCAGACTTTCTTTCCCTTGGCCAGGCCATCCAGCAATTCTTTGTGAGCCTCTGGCTTGCATATTTCGCAGTAGTACTCGATAGCTTCAAGATCTTCGTCAAAGACGCTCATGCCGACGCAGACATTGTGCTGCCAGGCGTGGCACTCGTCGCATGCAATCCATGGATCGTCCGGGTCGTCGGTTTCTTGGCTGGTGGCGCCGCAGACACAGCGGATCACCTCTTCTTCTTCCTCGTCGACTGGCTCAGGCTCGGCTTGCTTCTTGGTGGCCTTCTTGCTACCACGGCGCTTCGCTTCGAGAGGTTGATCGAGGGGGTCCAAAGCCTTGTGCTGACCCTTGGTGCTGCGCACCGACCGTCGAGGTTCGGCCTCACTCATAATCGGGCGGGGGCTGGGTAGAACCGAACAGAGATCAAGATTTACGAGGGTCGAGATGATACTTTTGTGATGGTGGGGGTGAAGGACTAATTGTTGGTGGGACTGTGATCACTGCAAGTGGGTACCAGGTATGGAGGCGTGACTGAGACGCGACGGGTGGTCAAGGCTCTACGCGCGATGTGGAAGAGGCCTGAATAGATCAGACAAGCCAGGCAACGGAGAGAGCTATCTTGTTTGCCCCAATGCCTTCCACGTTTTCCATACAACAGAAGAACAGCTGTCTTGGTTGGTGGTGATGGCTGTCTAGAAAGGTAGTGTGGCCCGGTCGAGTTGGTATGAAAGTCGCGACGAACTGGCAGGGCGGGATGGCGTGAATCTTGCGACGCTAGGAAGCTCCGAACGGCTGGAGCTACCTCAGCTCCAAGTCAGATCAAGTAGTCGCGTGACTGTCAACAGAGGTTTTCACCACCTAAAATGGGTATAAGTTGGTCGCCAAGCTGGTGCGACACTAATTTCGACAGAAACACTCAGAGCCCTGCTGCGGTTGTCGAGGGATAGGGGACGGCAAAAAGCAGACGATGGTGGTTTGGGGAAGAAGGTCGAACTGTGGAGGTGGGTCAACAGATGAAGGCCGGTTCGCCATTTTCTGGTATGCGCATAAGCTAAGCGGTGGCGGGGAAGCATGCTTATGTCAGCTAGCGTGAAGCAGTTCACCCGAGTGAATATGCCACCCATGTACATAGTAAGTATAGTCGGTTCTTGGAAAGAGCAGAATAGCTTTGGGCACTGTACAGAATCGTTCAATTAATTGACACGTAGAATCTAAAACAGATAGATTATTCAAGCTTCTAATAAATGGATGCCGAGTAGACTTTTGAAAGAGTCTCAATTTCAAGTTCTTCCACTGGTTGCCGTTTTGTAGAGGTACCTTGGTACCTAACCTGCCCAGCCAGCCGTAGCTTCCCTGACGCGTTCCTTGCTTGCCTGGACAAGCTGCGTTGGAAGCTCCGTTGCCTGCCATCACATCACTCATCTTCCAAGCATCCAAACGGTCAGTCAGCCTTCGCAACGTCGGTCAACAACCTCAACAACAACGCCGTTTCTCGCATTCCACAGTCTAGGACCAATCGATCAAATCTTTGCTCTACAACCTAACCGCCTGACCGTCGATTGATCCTCTGCAAACATGTCTCGAAGATACGATTCCCGAGTAAGTTGGCCCTGGCGACTTGAAGTTGAAGCTGAGCGCAGCCCTCTTCCAGACTGCGCCCGCGATGTGGAGCAACATGCAGCTGACCTGTCCTGTGACTTCAGACGACTATCTTCTCTCCTGAAGGCCGTCTCTACCAAGTCGAGTACGCTCTTGAGGCCATCTCTCACGCTGGTACCGCCATCGGAATCCTGGCCAAGGATGGAATCGTTCTGGCCGCAGAGCGCAGAGTCACATCCAAGCTGTTGGAGCAGGACACCTCCGCCGAAAAGCTCTACATCCTCAACGAGTACGTAATATGTTTCCTGCGTTTGAATCGTGTTCTTCATTGTCCACATGCCTTGTCCATTGCTAATGCAACTCACCACCCTTAGCAATATGATCTGCGCCGTCGCAGGCATGAACGCCGACGCCAATATTCTCATCAACTACGCCCGCCAGGCTGCCCAACGCTACCTTCTGACCTACAATGAGGACATTCCATGCGAACAACTGGTCCGGCGCCTTTGCGATCTGAAACAAGGATACACACAACACGGTGGCCTGCGACCCTTTGGTGTCTCCTTCATCTACGCCGGCTGGGATCCCCAGCGCCAGTTCCAGCTATACTTGTCGAACCCATCAGGAAATTATGGTGGTTGGAAGGCAACGAGTGCAGGCGCGAACAACGCTTCAGCATCAAGTCTGTTGAAGCAGGACTACAAAGAGGACTGCACGCTGGAGGAGGCCTGCGGAACCGCAGTCAAGGTGTTAAGCAAGACGATGGATTCGAGCAAGTTGAGCAGTGACAAGAGTATGTTGACCAACAGGCCCTCCTTCTTCACGCAGGTGCTAATCTTATTATTGTAGTCGAGTTCGCAACGGTGGGACACACCAAGGACGGGAAGATTTACCACAGGCTGTGGGACGCGGACGAGATCACTGAGTTGTTGAAGAAGCACGACCTGGCGAAGGAGGAGAACCAGGATGACCGGTGAAGACCTGCAATGCGGTTGTGGGCAGATGGAGCAAAGAGAGATGGCCATACATAATGACCAATGTACAAATAGACAGGGATGACACCATACTGACGACTAGCCAGTTCAATGCATGAACTCAATCTGATGACTAGAAACCTAAACTAGATCTGGAAATATTGATTTCCTGTCGGAATTATTGCGACTCTTCCAGTTGTACTTCTTGTGGCTCCTGCTGATAGAATCGGGGTTTAATTCTATCTCAAGTCAGCAAAATCTTATTTAGTAGGGACCACATCCAACTCAATGCCTACATTATTCCTTCCCCCGGCACCGCCCTCCTCTTGATCCCTCAAACGCCCATACAATGGGCCTCCCTCCGCTCCGCTCGGTCCCGGGTAGGGCTCGTGGCAGTGCCAGCTGCTCAACCTTGGCCAGTACCTGCGATAGCTCCAATACGCCACCACATATCCCAACAGTGCCCCGGTGCACACATCATAGACATCGTGTCGATAATCTTCACATCGCGAGATGGCTATCATCGCGGCCCCCAGTAGCGGCGAAAGACAAAGCAGCGCACGTGCCAAGTCACCCCGTGCGTAAACAGCTTTACCCTGCTCGCCTTCGTCCTCGCGCACCCCCCCATTCGCGCTACCCTCGGCACTGCCGCCACCACCAAGAACAAAGAGTCGTGTCTGGCCTGCAAGGAATAGGCTTAGGTAGCCCAGCCCCGCGAAGCTGAAGCTGGAATGGCCGCTTGGAAAGCTCCGCCACCCATCCTGTAGCACGTGACGGCGCGTTTCAGTGCACACGTCGATGCCGACGAGTGTGTTGGTGGGCGTGCCGGAAGCAGGCTTGCACCGGGCAATAAGATCTGGGCGCGGCCGGCCGACAGAGTTCTTGACAAAATCCGTGAGAAAGGACGTGAGAACCAACGCGATGAGCAATCCGAGGACGGTGACATGGTGCTTGTGGGTAGAAGCTCGTAGGGCAAGGTTGAGCGCGAAAACGAGGATGAGCGGGAGCAGGCCGGCGTAAGCGACGTTCAATGCGACAGGCACGCGCTCGACTTCGGCGTGGGGAAAAGAGATGGCGAGGTCGTTGATATAGAAGAGGCGGTGGAATGGGGTGACGAGGAGGGCGAGGAGGGCGTAGAGCGTCGCGAGGACGGCGAAACCTAGGTAGTCCGGAGCATAGGACCGCTACGCGCATCAACAATAGTCTGTCAGCTCACGATGTCTTTCAAGGACCAACAGAGGTCAGGCTTGGGCGCATGGCATCCATTCATACCGTCCAGAATCTCGTAATGGCAGACATCGTGGCTTCGTCCAAAGGCGCGTCCGCAAGCACACTTAGTCACCGTCTTCGAAGGCCTTTGAATAATTGGCGCAGCATTGTGAGAACAGTCTCGTGCGAAGACCAAGGTCTGAACTGCACTTGAAAGGAGTGTTCACGTCACGCAAATTGGTGGCTCCGGGGGCGTTGCTCCGCTGGACGATCCTCATCATTTCAAGCTAGCCCGGGCGGAGTGTTCCGAAGCACCGTCTTTTGCATAATTACATAAACTCGGACAGTGCATATTTGTGTATGAATAATCATCTACCTGGACTACACATCTATCTTTTGGTCAATGGAACTAAAGTGTAAACACGCGCTACTCCAATGTACGCTGTGCGTATGCATCTCATCCTCAATAAGGAACGCTAGCGAAACAGTTGCCGGATGTATCCCTAATATCTAACTAAAAGCATACCCATCCAGGCAAACAGCTTTTGTCTCGTTCTTCCTAGGTACCTCACTCGAAGGCTAGAATGCGCTGCCGTCCCAAGAGTAAGCAATCACATGTCGAGCCTTGATTTTTTCAGTGAAATCAGCGTCCCAGATTGCACATATCCTGATCCTGGGGACCCTAGGCTTTCGTTCCCGTGCTGTGACAAAAGTCCCGCGTGATTTCCACCACTCGCGGATACTTGAACTTATAGGGCGGAGGCTCCCAATGCAACTGATGTCATCGGTGATATTGTGTCCATCAAGTCTGACAGTACCTAGGCAGCTGATGCTAGGGCGACCGCAGATAACACCTTTGTATCGTACATGGAATTCGGCCTTGACAAGCTCTGGCCAGCCAGGGTATGTCATTCTGTCGATTTGCTAGATCACGGGGTCGGTCCCCTGTGGGCTTGCTGAGCTTCTGTCCGGGATGCTGAAAGCCAAGATGATTTCTGAAAGATTTGGCAGGCCACTGAGTATGTATCTCCAGTCAAGTAGCCGTTTTTCATGTGCGAGCACACCATCTTGGTCGACATGAAGCGCGAAGGTCTTGATTCCGGAAGCGCCTTGGAAAACATTCATCGGCGTAATAAACGCACCATCAACGACGCAACGAACCGCGTTCTCCAGTATGACGTCCCTGTTGGTAAGCCAATGTATATTGTGCTTTGGTTCTTTAGATGGTACCAATTAGAGCTTCCAAGGTTTCCATGAATGTGTGCAACTAACACCCGGTGGTACCAACTCACTTTGTCGATCTTGCTCAAAGTAGTGCTCCGAGAAAGATACCGGCTCGTCGGTATCGATGCCCGCATCTCCACAGTACGTTGACCTGAGACGCTGCGAGACGTGAGCGAGCGGCGGAGGAGGGAAGCTATACCGTACATCCAAATCGAAGACTCTCGCCGGGACAAATTCATTTACAATCATCTTTAGTATCTCTGTGGGCAGATTTTCCAGCTTGGACCAAGTGCTTTTGCTGGCTGCCATCGCGTTCTGCTTGCGCATTTACTGTTATTGAGCTGTCCGGACACAAGTGAAAGGCTTGAGGGGCGACCGTCAAAGATGTGGATCGTGAATTTGAGGGCAGCGTCTGAGAGATGTTGTTCTCATTGTGGAAGGAGGAAGGCGTCACTGTAGATTTATGATTTGAGGACCATATCGCGCCTTCTGCGACTTTTCAAGTTCCGTGTTCAGCTTGTCGAGGTGAAGCAGTCAGCATCACCATTTAGACTGAGACTGAAACTGCGAACCACACACATCTACCTGCACACTGTATACCGGGCTCTTCCAATCCGAGAAGGTGACTGTTCTGTCAGAATGTTTTCATCTTGTTTATGACTATCAAGTTTGTAATTATGTCACACGGGATTCTTTCACGGATGGCTAACTGCTAGCCGCAAGTGATAACTTTTGCTTAGTGCAATATAGGTGTCTAGGTATGTATTTAGGGACCAAATTAGTCTACCAAGTGACAGCGGCGCCGGCGCTTTTGTACATACTATACTCAAATATGCAAGTTCATTGGGGACTTCGCTCATATGAAAGATTCACACTTGACGAATACAGTCTGCATCATTTTCAATGTTGATGCACATAGTGTTCGATTGCAATGCCCCAGGCTCTAGCTTAGGTAATCTACAACTTGGCACCACCTGTTCCAGCAGAAACATTGGCAGAGCCTGACGAGAAAGTTGAGCCAATATCACCCCATCTGATCTTGCTGAAAGTGACCTGCGTATCAGGTTCGATGGCCTTGATTGAGGCTGGACTTCCCTCGGTCGCATTGCACGGCCCAGCACCGGAACTTGACTGGTCGAGCCACTGCATAGAGGTGCTGCTGTCCCACCACAAGCTGAAGACCAATACCATGCCACGGCTCATGGACTCGCCCATACCTTCGGTAGCGCCAAGGTCCATGTATCGGCTGGCGCCCGCCGCTGTACAGAAGGCATCGTCCACAATGGTCTGAGCCACACCGCTAACAGTCACAGCAGGCGTTTCAATAACCTTTCCATCCTGGACGTACAATCGCTTGTAAGAAGTCAGAACACCGTCCTCGTTGGCTGGGAATTGCGTAACCACAGAAAATGGTCGAGTTGTGTCGACAACCATGTCAAGGCCGTAGAATTGCGTGTCCGTTCTGTACGGGTTCAATCCACAACCGCTCTTGTCACAGACTCCGTTACTGCCGCACTCTCCACTGGCAGTATCGCACATGTACAGACCGGTCTCATTGCAAGGGTGAGGTGCGAATTGATTTGCTCGAGAGTTGGCTTCCCAGATGTCCAGCTCTGAGCAGCAGACTCCAGAGCCATTGATGTTGGCCTACAATATAATGTCAGATGGTTGTTGGGTTTGAATGAACATGGGAGAGTTTTTCGAGTCCGCTTACCAGGCCATTCGCAAATGGTGTCGTGTAGCATTGTGCGTCGCAATATCCAGTGCCATAAGGGGCACCTGCAACAGTGAGGTCGGTCGAGCTCTGACCTCCTTGGCCGTCCATTTCTACGAAATAAAGCGCAGAATTCATGCCGCACGGTAGTTTCGCCATGTCCACGTCGAAGGTGAATTCTTGGCCAGTCAATTGCAGTACCTCGTACGCATCCTCGGCCTCGTTCATCAGGTAAACACGAGGGCTATATTCCGCGCCGTTGTCACCCAGCATGATCAAAGTAAGATCGGAGCCGTTGGTATGGACGCCATGTGTCGTGTAGTCTGAGATGCCTGAAATAGCACAATTTTGTTGACATGTCTCCTGGTCCGGGCAGACAGTCGCATTAGGGGCTGACCCGTAATCGCCGCAATTCAATGTGGGATTATCACGTTGATATATATTGTGTTGCGATGCTTCGAGCACAAGTGAAGAGTTTTGAGCGATGCATCCTCCATCAGTTGTGCATTTGTAAGTCGTGAGCTTGGGGTGTGCCTCGGTGGTGTTGTCAGGGGACTGGGCAGCTACCACGCTCAGCAACAATGAAGTTGCCAGTAGCCTTGCTGAAGACATTTTCCAAGAACAAAAAGAATGACGAGGGTAAAATGAGTGTATGGAACGAATGATGCCGGATCTACTGACGGCAGTGATGTTGGTACCTAGCAGATTCCAAGACATTCCACCTCGCCGAACATGCCGGAGACTGCATTATATACACCGCACATTTTGACAGTGTGTCGGTTTGTTAGCGGCCCATATGAATAGGAGTCTGTAATGCAAGTAATGCAAGTCATGAAGTGTAATGAAGGAACAGCTGCCAAGGCTTTTAGTACGGGCAAGAGAAAGTTTATCATATCGATGCAGCGTTTCAAAACAAGGGGTAAATCAAAAAAGCATTTGGTCCTTTTTCCTATTACAAGACCCAATCCCATCCACACAGGCACAACTTCAAATTCGGCCGTGTTAGAAGCCATTTCGCCTTCGAAATAAGCTCAGCAAATGTAATGACTGCTCCTGAAAAAGAATTGATTCCGAGTTGCACACATGTTGTTTTACGAGCCCCTATAGTCAAGAAGGTAAACGGATGACGGGCATGAAAAAATAGCCTAGGCCTTCCCTTTCAACAGTGCCGATGGCCCTAGCTCGAATCCACACTAGCCTAGGGGTCTCTCATGAATCGCAACAAGCGGAAGTCCGGTGCCTTTAGTTGCTCTTATAGGAGTGTGGAGGCCTTCTAAGGCTTTGAGAGGGCTGCCGGTCCTATCCCTAAATTCCGGCGACGCCTGTGTACGTAAGACCAGTGCTTCGCTAATAATTATATTCACAAGGTCCAGATACAGCACACACAGGTTCTGTTGTGCCACGTGCATGTTTCGCACACGGAATATTGTAAGTAAGAGGATCTACCTGCTACTAAGGACTTTTTCTTCGGTTTCGCGAGGACGGGCCAATTTGATCTGTGAAGGGAGCCATTTCAGGCTGCAACAAGCCGTGGCAAAGGCCTCCAGAACTTGGGGGAAATCATCGTGGTTTAAGTGTATTTTTTCATCTCAGCTTTCAAAGTCATCAGATGACGGAATGACGGTGTATGCCTCTCACTTGGCCAGAATGATCCACAGCCACACTGTATTCACACTGATGCCACTGCCAATTACCGGTGTATGAGACCCAGCACGGTCTCGATAGTGATGGTGATGCTTGCACAATATACATGCTGCCGTACTTCTCTGGCGCCGCCGGTAGACAATGAGGATAGTGGTCAAGGTGCAGCCGCCGCAGCTGCCAAGTCCTTGTAAAGCTCGCATCACGGTACTGCATTTTCTCTAGACATCTTTCTCTCAGGATTCATGTGGTTTATGTATTCGCAGCTGTGCCAGGGTCTAAGCGACCGCGCAGCCCGCGCAGGATAAAGCAAACATGAACATCACACATTTCGTAGAGACTTTTGCGCCTGAAGATCTCACTTAGCTCGGGTGAGAGCACGCTAAATGCAGGTGCTTTAGCATTTTCACCAGTTTAATAAAACTTGCTCGTGGGAGTTGGTTTTGGGTACTTGCTATCAAAGTGTATATGTTATCCTCCCTCCTCAACTGTCAAGTCTTCAGCTTGCCACACGCAGCTTTCTAGAGCGCGACTTTCCAGGCCTTGTTTCCCACTTGAACGTGCTTTAATTGGTCATCATCCATGCCTAGGCAGGCTTGCCCAACATCTTAGAAATGCTGTACGGTCCTTTCATCTGATTCATCCGTATCTGACACGTCTTCTGCGAGCAGGCTCGTAGATATAGGGTACCGACGCAGCCTACCTAGGTGGGGATGTAGCATGCAAGGAATACCTGAAAGTGACCGTTGGTGCTTAGCATGACGCTCGTCTTTGTTGGTCTCTTGAATCTTTTATTTCCGGCCCGCGTCACTTATTGCTTTGCCAGCAGTAGTTGGCTTGCAACAAGAGTAAATGGGCCGATGGAAAGCCATTCTCGCCAAGGTTGCGAGAACGTGAGGACCCAAAGTCGAGCGTTGGTCTTGACCATTTTGCAGCGGCACAACCCCCTTTCCGGAGGTTACACTCTATAATCCGCTTGACGTTCCAGTGATAACCCATCCCCCCCCTCCAACAAGCAGGCTACATGTCCACGTTGTAACCACGAATTGCTGTGCCACATTCTTGTGAGGGAATGATTCGACCGCGAGCCAACTCATCTCCAACGGCCACTCACCAGCTACTCACCTATCTTTGCAAATTCGTGTGAACTTTTAGCCAAGCCCCTTTTCTTCACCCAACGAGAAAGCCAACAACGCCATGGAGAGATTGGTCGGGACACTTCAGAGTGTTTTCTCGGATTATAGAGCTATCCTCTCCACATTGGTATGAGCCATTACTTGTCGAACTTGACTCGCCTATTAAGATGTTACTGACCATCTGATATTAGGCCATAATCGTCTTCTGTTCCCGGGTCCTCCGTCACCCTTTGAAGAAATACCCGGGGCCCTTCATCGCGACACTGACAAATGGGTACAGTGGTTATCATGCCTCAAAAAAGCGTCTGCATCTGGCCACGTTCCAAGACCATGTCAAATATGGTGTGTGTCCTCTATCGTCTTGTGTATTAGGTCCTTGACGGCATGACTGCGCTGATACGCGTATTTGGCGATTCTCTAGGTCCGGTCGTGAGACAGGCTCCGAATCGTTTGGTTTTCAACACCGTAACAGCATTTCAGGGTATGTAGGTCGATGAAATGAGTCAAAGTCTACTCCTGTGCTCACCGTTTTGGTTAGATATTTACCTTAATCCTAATGTACACAAGTCCACGATCTACGAACTCACACAGTTCAACCCGGAGAAGAACATATTTGGCACACTGGACCGAGAGCGACACCGAAAGAAGAGAAAGCTGTACGGGAAGATCCTGTCGGAAAAGTCTCTGCGCACATTTGCACCCACAATGAGTGCCGAAGTCGATATATTTCTCAGGCAGCTGCTGAGTTGCAAGTACAAGGCAATCAACATGTCGCCCCTGTGCGAGAGGCTCACAGCCGATATTGCGGGCCATCTAGCATTTGGCCAACCTCTACATACGCAGACGGAGGCAACCAACCGGCTGTTTCCTCGTGCAATGACGTCCATGAACGCGGTCGTCAGCCTCTTCAGTAAGATACCCTGTGGCTTTTGTGTGCTGTTGAGACTAATCGCCGAATTGTATAGTGGCTTGGCCGGCACTCTCCAATATTTGGCCAATCTTGCGCAGGTTGAACAAAAAGAACAACATCGCATTCGTCGGAGCCCTGCAGCGAATAATCACTGCTCGGATTACGCTGCCAAAGACGGCAAAACATGATTTCTATTCGATTGCGATAGACGACCAGGCGCCAGAAGAAGAAAGCCTCACGCGGACTGAGATCTGGGCTGAGGCAGTATTCTTTCTTCCTGCAGGCGAGTAGCGGCCGGGCCAAGCAATTTCGTCTCTGCTCGTCCTTATTGACCATGTATATATGCAGGTGGAACGACGACCTCGACAGCCCTGAGCGCAACTTTCTTTTATCTATCGCGTCACCCTATCGTGTATGCCAAGCTCGCGAACGAGATTCGTACGACCTTCGAATCCGGCCGCGCAATCGAGACGGGTCCGCTTCTATCCGGTTGCAGATACCTTCGCGCAGTCATCGATGAGACCCTCCGCATTGCTCCACCATTTGTTGGCACGTTCTGGCGCGAGCCAGACCAGTCCTATAAGGGTTCGTTTGTTGTAGACGGACATGTCATTCCTCCCGGCACAATCGTTGGCGTGAATCCCTACTCACTGATGCACAACGAGAAATACTTTCCACATCCGTTTCAATTTCGGCCCGAGCGGTGGCTTGATGACACAGAAGATGAGGAGCAGCTTGGTGTACGGGCACTCTCCCGCAGAGCCTTCATTCCCTTCGCAGCTGGAGAAACAGGTTGTCTAGGGAAGAACATGGCATATCACGAGGCAAGCCTGATGGTGGCCAAGACGCTATGGTACTTTGACTTTCAGTCCCCTCTCGGAGAGGCCGGACAGCTGGGTGAGGGCCAGCCAGGAAGGACGGACGGGAGGGACAGAAAGGACGAGTATCAGCTTTATGATATCGCAACGGCGGATCATGATGGACCCAACCTAATATTCAAGCCAAGAGAAGGATTCTGCAGAGATTTAATCTTGGGCACTGGGTCGTAGGCTACACAAGAGACGGCGCGCTTTGGGGGCGGATGCCTGCCTAAGTATTTTGACTTCTCCTTTCTCCTCTTCACTCATAAGCTGGTTCCACTACTGCAACACAAGACCAAGATGGTTGTTTCCAACGCTAAATGGGTATGACTTTCTTCACAAGTCCTGAGCATGACTGATCTGGCATGATGTGATAGGCAGGGACTGCCAACATGTGAACGAGTTGTCACTTTCAAGTTTGCAAAAGCCTCTCCCCCCTTCTTTCCCTTTCGGCAAACGTTCATAGAATCGGTTGTGGTTTTAACAGTGCGGCCCCTTGTACTTCATCATATGCTACAATGCCGAATGGTACAGCAAAGAACTACGAAATTGGCAGGTTTGTGCTGGTCGTGGCATTTACGTCAGAGGTGAATTGCTAACCGACGAAGGGGGCACTGTCGGTGGTGCACTATGTCGCGACACAATTTGAAAGCCAAAGTGCCAGGCGGGACTGACAAGTTGTAGGTATGAAATGTATCTGGAATATTGCCCGCTGTGTAAATGAAGAATTCTAAGTTGACCAGCGCCCGCGCCAACACCGCAGAAACAAATTTACCAAATGCTCAGAAAACTCAATGTCAATAATCCAATTCTATACGATCTAAAGAAGTCCGTGTCCCTTGTAGCTTGTGCACTTGAGCGAGTGATTTTAGAAGACCGTGCCTTGGAGACGTTGCGCAATGTCGCTGACATACGAAGAAACTCCCGCGCCATTGGGGGCAGTGCTCAGGTCAGAAGTGTCTACACTGCCCGAATTGTACTCGCGGAGAGCTGGGTAAATAGTATCAGTGGTATTTTGACCGCCCTGGGTTTGATAATTAGTCGCGAAGTGAGTTGTGCCGCAGCTGATCATAGTCTCGATCTGGTCCTAAAGTTTCGCTTCTCGTTAGCCTCCATGTCTCTCCTCCAGCTTGCAAAGGCTCGAAAGCGTAATTACCTCAGTCAAGCCACTTTGTCCTGGGAAACCTTGGCATCCTGATGTTTGCATGATGCCGCCTGTCCCCTGCCCATCAACGTTGGTCGTGGTTCCCACGCCCACGTATCCGGTGGACTCTTGAAGAACAAGGGCCAGAATTACACGTGCATCGATGCCCTGACTTGATGCCACCGACTGGCACGCTTTGCCAATGTTGGAAACATCGCTCTCGGTGGAGCCTGCGGCAGTCATGGCGGGAGTATAGTTCTTGAGCTATTTGGTGGATATTAGCAAAACATCTTTGAGGGCAGGAAAGTTTGATAACAAGACCTACTATCGTGTCAAAATCAACCCATTCGCTCATGGCTGGAAAGCTAGAGGCTGGACCGGAGTAAGACTGGGGACCACTTCTCGTTGTAAGTGTGAGATGAGGAGCGGCCAGAACAGCAGGAACTGCTAGGAGAGCGCTGACGAGAGTCTGAAGGGCAAGCATTGTCAAGAAGAAAAAAAAAAATATAAAGTATGAGACTGTAATACAAGGAGGCCAGCTCGAAGTGAAGTGAAGTAGAATTGATCAAGGATTATTGAGTGACTGAGGTGTGATGGCCAGGAGACACTCGAATATGGTCGGTGCCCTGGGTGCTATCTTATATAGTGTTTGAATTGATGCAATTCTACAAAAGACAAAGCTGTAATACTGTCATGATCACTGTCAGCTATCTCATACCCCATCATGACTGTGGCTCCATCATGAAGCAACCACCCCCAGGTCAGCATCGCCCCTGACGGCCTGTACAAGTCTCGAATAAGCGGGACTGTCACTCTCACACAAAATCTCCGAGGTCGTGCTTGCACCACAAATGTACCTAGGTAAGGCAGGTAATACTATAGGTAGATTCCCCCCACATAGGCCAAGATTAGCTGTAGACCGAAATACAATTGATCAATAGACAACGAAATGTTGCAGATGGACTTTGGCGGCCATCAGCGCGCACTTCTGCTCTCGGAAGTGTACAATCCCTGAATATCAAGTCTGTGATCAATACGAAGGTGTACCGCATTATTGGAGACATAGCTTGAACCACTCTCCTGTTCACATTTCCAGTCGAAGATCCTATAGGCATTTGGCATCCACGCAAACACTAATTACGTATCAGCGCGGATGACATGCAAACTTTCGAATGGGTCTATGAGCTCCCTCGACAATACTCTGCGACGATCCGGAAGTCGAAATTGTCGACATACTAATATCACAAACATTTTGAAACCTGTTCGTGAATACTATAGAACAGCATTACCAAAACAACGTTCATGAAAACTGCGAACAGCTCAATTTGGCCGGCCCCTTGGGGCAGGATTTCTGCATGCTTGGCTGAAACTGAGCAGAAGACTACCTACCTAACTACCTAGAGTAACACCTAGAGCACTAATTTCTCACTCTGCTCGCTTGGGTCCACCAAAATTGCGAGTGGAATAGCCTTACTGTTAGAACAGATCGCGCAGCCCTTGGGGACCATCTTTTTGATCACGAGGGTCTTACTCAGTCGGGCCGGGCCATGTGTAATACAGTAACTGCGTAGGAGGTGATAAGCGCCCAGTCCCGCCCACCACCTGCGAATAAGATACCTAGGCCAAGCTTTGCACGGAATGCCATTACCAAGACATGTAAGACCACGTAAGACAAGAAACATTCAGACATCGAAACAAATCTGAGACGAACGACTGAGCTGGCAAACTCAGCTGATTTGCAGTACATTTCGAAGCATTTCAAAAGGACCACACACAAAATATATCAGAGTTTGCACGTGCTCATACTCAGGTGTTTCCGATAATCGCCTCGCAAGACCGGCGCGCGCCGTGCGGAAAACACACTCGCCAACAATTTTTTCTTCTTCCTTTTTTTCAATCTGGAATCTAATTCCAAGCCATCCACGTACTTTTGCAATATTGCAGGTAAACATAATATCACACTTGCCTTAGAAGTAGAGAGGAAATACTGCTCACCAAAACATGATTTCACTACGAGCAACTTGCAATCCGTCTTTAGAGCGCAAGGTACGAAAGTTTTGTCCGCAAACAATTTGTCAATGCATTGCCTCCGATTCGAGGGCAAGCAGTATTTGGGGCAGTGTTTGTAAGCTTCTAGACTGAGTTGGATAGGTATGATGATAATAATCCAACGCTGTGCAAAACCTCATTAGTCGGAGCCGAGATAGGGTACAATCCGGACCAACAGAATGACCAAGGCATAGAGAAGATTTTCTGCCGAAACGTCCTAGACATGAAGAGGACAGAGCAGGTTGGCAAGAGCGTCAAGTCCAGCCTGTCAAGACTTTCAGCTGAGTCTAGCACCCTCTACAAGTTGCAGATACTGCACAAAACAGGTGCCTGGACCGCTCGACATTGCAACACGCCAACAAAGTGAACATCAAACAGCAAAGCACAGCAAAGGAACACAATTGGTCATTATGCATCAATTACTGCCCGCAGCTCTCTCACTGTTTAGCTGAACTCCATCCATCGCTTCCCTCCTTTTCCCCGGGCCCTCGCTCTCCATATACGTCTGAGAGAGACAGAATAGAAAGTTTGGGTCCCATAAAATGCTGGTCCTTCAAGTCATAACGGAGAAATGCATTCTTCTCCATTGACTCTCCTCGATGGTGAATGTCAAATTTATCTAGGCCAAAGCGCAGGCGACCTAAGAGTGGAACGCCCTTCTCCCCCCCCCCCGGCTCTTCTTCTGCATTGGGTATGTGGTGACAGAATCCCACAAACAAACAAAAGACACATATGAACTACCACACTGTAACATTCCAGCCGTGTCGTAGAAACCATGGTGGACAGGCTTGCCGAATAAAAAGAGAAAAACAGTATGCATATGTACAACACCGCCTGTCTCCCGCCGCGCCACAATTCCAGAGATGAAAGAGAAGAGAAAAAAAAAAGAGAAGCCGCCCGAAAACTTTTTCCGTGCCCTATTCCCAGCATTGCGTGTTCGTAATTACCAAATGCTTTGCTCGCTTCCGTGAAGAGATTCGTGTATGTATCTAAGCGCAAGTTGTGCGTATAAAATAATAATGATAAGAAAAATGGCTCCATGCTCAGTGGTCACTTGGAGTCGTCGACAGCTAGGGCTCCTCCTCAATGAGGCGCTGAACCTCGGGCGCGTTGAGTAGAATACGCTTTCCCAACTCCTCAGGAGGCTTTCCATCGCGCACTGCGCCAAAGTCCAGGATCTAGGATTAAATATGTTAGCGAATGATTACTCAATAGATCATAATTCCATGAGACGCTCACCTCTACGTAAGTAAGGTTGTCCCTTTGGACGGCAGCAACGCATCTTCGCTCATCAAATTTCACCTGCCACACACCACCAAGTTCGGTCAAGAGGTCTTGTATGCAGTCGCCAGACGCGATGTCCCACATCTTGACTGTTTTCTCGCTTCCGCTGATCACCTTCTGGCCATCATGCTGAAAGCAAGTGATAGCGCCAGTATGAGCCATCAAGGTGTTCTTGCATTTGCCATTTTCGGGATCCCAAATGCGAAGAGTGCTATCAGCTGCCGCAGAGACGAGTCGTTCATCACGAAGATCAAGGAGGCCAACGAGGAGAGTATGGCCTTCGAGGGTGTGAATGCACGCGCCGGTGTCAAGGTCCCAAATCTTGACAAAGGAGTCCATAGACCCGGAGATGCATCGGTTCCGTTTGTGATCAAGGACCACACTGTAGACCTTTTGCGTGTGCCCATGTAGGACATGTAGGGCCTCTCCAGTGCTGATACGCCATACGCGGACTGTCGCGTCGTAACTACCAGACACCAGGACATCGCCATGGGCTGCGATGGACCGAACCGAGTGCGTGTGACCACTCAAAATACGGACAAAGTACGGACACTCGGCGTCGTTGGCGGGCGGACCAGTCTGGATATACCTTCGAGATCCCGCCTCGGGTAGTCTCCAGACGCGCAGTTGGCTGTCTCGGGAGCCGGTAATGATCAGAGGGTTAGGCGGCATCATGACCGGTTCACCATTGAGAGTCTTGCCAGTGTCGGTGGGCATGAGGATCTGAAGGCATCGAACAGTAGAGGTGTGGCCATAGAAGACCTGTGAGCACAGCCCCTTCTCAATATCCCACACACGAACAGATCGGTCGGTGCTACCAGACACGAGTGTGTTGCCTTCATACTGCAACGCCCATACACCACCCTCATGACCCTCGAGCTTTTTCCGCAGCTTTCCGGTCTTGGTATCGTAGACATGAATGAGGGTATCATCACTGCCAGTAATGATTTTATCGTCGTCAAATTGCAGGCACGTGATAACATGGCGGGGGTGGGCTGCGAATGCGACGTGACCAGGCTTCACCTTCCCACTGGTCCAGCTCAAGCGAATCATGTAGTGTCGGCGATAAAGGGATTTGAACAAGTGCAGTCTGCGCAGGCTTGCAAGGCCGATCTGGGGGTCAGGGACAGCGAGCGCTGCCTCACTGGCAGCCGATATAGGACCATCAGGCCTGAACAGTTTGGCTGGAGACAAGGGCTGGTCATCTTTGGGAGAATCATGAGCGCTTGCGCGGCGCTTGATGCGGTCTTGGTTGCCGTGGTTGTCCATTCTGCGTTTCCGCTTCGAGGAGCGAAGCTTTGGGATCGTGACGTCGTTCTTGGGACACCGCAACTCGGCCTCTGTTGAAGTAAGCCGGTTCTGCAGACTGACATCCAATTCAGCACCTTCTGGACCCTCGGGATCTTGCCAACCCCATCCTTGGCAGATCGCCTTCTTCAATTCACCGGGTGCAAGCTTGAAACCATCCCTGTCGAATAACTCCTTCCACCCAGTCTCATTAGTGTCAATGAGATTGCGCCAGTGCTTTGAGACCTGCGCCGAGCGACAAAGATCTCGATGGTCGAGGAAAGATAGAACGTGGAGACCCAACTCAACCGGCAGTTGCCTGAGAAAGTCGCACTTGAGCGCCGGGTTCACTACGTCGGCGACCATGTGCAGAGTCTTCCGGGGACATCTGCGCAAGAACTGGTACATCATAAATGATTTCATTTCGTTAGGCATGGAATCAAAGGACTCAAGCATGGAGCGGGTATCCATCATGCTGAGAGATCGGTCGAATGAGTTCCTGTCGCGACTGGAAGGCGAATCATCATCGACTAGAGCCAAGTCCATATCCATGCCTATTGTCGATTGTGTCTCCTGGGTGTCGTCATTCCATCGCCGGCGAGATGACCTAGCAAGACTTGTCGACAAACTCGCATTTTCCTCTTCCTCAACCCCGTCGTCCTGCTGTTCTGTCGTGTGCAGCTGAGCCGCAGCCAATGTGGGTGACAGCCTAGGGCTTGGCAGGCTGGCGTCTCCGGCAGCTACAGTAATAGACGGCCGGGGTGGCTGCGAGGTTCGAGCGGAGACGGGACGCACGTCGTCGAGGACATCGGCAAACGGCTCCATGTCAGCGTCTGTAATTGGAGGAGTAGCTACATTGCTGCTGAAGACAGTATGGGACTCGCTACCAGCGGGACTCGCAGCATCATAGGCCGCGGTGATTTGACTGGGGCTGGAAGCTGCGGCCTCGGCAAGTCTATCCACATTAAGGGGCCTAAGCCTCTGCGGCCACTCGGTGCCGCCCCCTCGCAGCTCGGACCGATCTGGGGTCGCCAGGTATTGCGAAGACTGCCGGGTAGTTCGGTCTCTTGAGCCGTGTGATACAGCCCTGCGAAGGTTGTCGGATGCACTAGAGGTCGCTGCATGGCTGCGTGACGACCTCTGCGAGGATTTACTGCTGAAAGGCGCGGCAGCCTGGTTGGAAGCGTGTCGACGTGACCTTCGCGTCTGTGATTCGGTAGCAAGTTTTGGGGACTGTTGTACCATCTCGGGAGCCGGGGTGCCACGCTCGGAGTTGGACTTGATGCTCTCATCGAATTCGAGGGACTTTGTCTGTAAATTAAAGTATTAACACCGGACATCGGCTCAAGACAAGCCGCATCGGACCGCAACTGACCTGGTATTCTGGGCGAGGTGAAGCCGGCTCGTAGACGGGAAATGACCAAGCAAATTCGTCGTCGTTCTCGTTGAGGTCCAGGGAGAATTTTCGCAGGACTGATGGAGTGGGACCGTGGGCCAACGGATACTCTTTAGAATCCAAGGCTTCCAGCGCCCGAGGCTGTCTGATAAATAGAGGTGGGAAGGAGCGCTTGGTGGTCGTGGTAGTCGTGATGGTCTTCGTTTCTACGCATTCTGCCACCTCGTACTGTAACCTGGAGGCGTTTGCGGTCGGGTCAGATTCATCGTCATCGTCGAAGCTGACTGTGAGTCTCTGATTTGTGCGAGGACGGCGATTCTCTGTGATTTTCTGAGTCGGAGGCGATCCCTTGGGAGGGGGCACGAGAGACATGACCGGCAAAGACCACCCGAGGGCGGAAGATAGATCTGATTGTGACGATAGTTGGGGCCGGGTCAGTGGTGATGAGAGCGAGGCCGACTGGAAATACTATGCCTAGACGAGGCCTGGCTGTAGACCGAGAGGGTTCGCAGTGCAGACGAAGTGGCCGGCGAGATCTTGTGTGACAGAGAATGCTTCCGATATACGCGTCTGACGACTGTCGTCTATACTCCGTGCAAGAGGCGGGCGGTCGCTGGTCCAACGCGTCCTGGAGGTTGCAGTGCAGCGGTTGCACAGGGAGAGTCGGAGTAGAGTTGGAGTTGATGGCCTAGAAATTTAGGGGTTTGGTTTTTTGTCCAGGTAGTGGTTGTCAAGTCGGTTGTTGGGCGTGAGATGAGTGAGACTCAGGGACGGTCGAGGTTGAATGATGAATGTTCCTCTCGATCTCAAACGCCGTAGAACATAGCGCAGCCCCTGGGAGTATAATCAAACGTGCCCAACTCTTTGTTATTGTTGCCCTTCCTAAACACACGGATTTGGCTTTCGACAGACTCGGAATCTAAAAAGGTCGAGTTTGGATAGGCAGGACGATGACCAGAGGTAGGTGTGGTGGTAACGAGAGGGATAGGCACGCGAGGTGGTCGGGATCGGGGTCGAAGCCTCAGATCAGGCTGAGGCTGAGCGAGGACGGGGCAGGCAGAGGAGAACGAAAGGGCGGGTGAGAAAAGAGGAAGCGCCAAAGCACTATACTGCACAAGACGAACAGACACAACACAACACAACACAACACGAGGAAGTGCTGGTCAACAACACAGTAGACTTGGAGACATGAACATGAGTATAGGACGTTACGAGAAGAATCGTGGTCGATGACGGGTGCGAGTTGCAACAAAAGACTGCAGTGCGTGGAGATGATGTCTCGCAGTGGTGGAGTAGGGATCTTAGTCGCTTTCTAAGGCATTCGAGCACGGAGCAGGAGAGGATAGCGAGGACGGCTGCAGTCCAGTGGAAGCGCCCCCCCCCCCCCGCCTGCCCGTTGGTGGTCAGTGCACGGCACACCAAACGGAGCGCCCGCGTGTGAGGGATCTTCCCTCCCGAGGTCTTTGTGCTTCCTTGTAGAGCCTAGGCCATTTAGGCCATCCCCTGAGTGGCGGGTTTATCATTCTCGCTCGAGCTTCGGCCCGGCCTCTGCAAAAACTTAGATAGATGGATCAGCGGTCAACCTGACCTAAAAAATCGCAGCCACAAACCATCATAGCATTACCATAGTATGTATTTTTTGGCGGCTTGTTTGAACAATTTTTCTAAAAAAAATTCCCCTGCTTCCGCGGCTGTGGCGCGTCACCTCGTGGCGACGACTTCACGACTCAGGTCAAAACATTTTTGCCCTCCAACGACAGTCCCCATCAATTGTCGTCATTTGGTGTACTTGCATGCTGGTTGGATTATCTCCTTGGCAGCCCTAGCCTCATCGTTCATGCCATGTGCGCTGATCAGCAGGCACGTATGAGCCAAGCCTGAAGTCAAGCTTGCATTAATTCGCCGATCCCCCTACCAAAGTCTTCAGCACTTCTTGATGGAGAAAGAAGAAACCGCAGCCCATTACTTCGCACTTCATAGGTAGGCATCGCATCTGTCTTTTTGGCTTCACGGATAGTTTAGCTGAAAGCCTTTCTTCTGGAAGAACCCTTCTTTTTTCTTCTTCTTTTTTTTTCTTCACCTCCTTCTTTTGACAATCATGCAGGGCATGTGCAGGAGAGATTGAACAAATTACCAGGTGGCTCTGGACTGCCCTTGGGAATGCAAGAGTGTGGCACTTCACGGCCACCAGGAACTGGAGATGAACGCCCACCTTTCAACCCAAGGTAAAGGGCAGCAGAATTTCTACAAGTATATGCTGTATTGCAGAAGTCCCACCCCGATTATGGACAACATTGTAGATTCTAGGAAGTCAAATCCCTTGAAGTCCAGTTTCAGCAGATGATCATCCTGACGGCCTCCATTGACTTTCCTTGTTGGGAGACTGGCGTCCGGTGTTGCTGGCTGCAATCGACTGCCCTGTGGACAGGTTAGCCAAATTTCGCTCAGAAGATATTCGACATTTTTGGACCTTGAGTGTACGCTACGTAGATTTGAGAGCCAGAGCCCCCCTGGTTGGGTAGCCCCACGCAGTAGGACTGAGCATACACACACACACACATATATATATATATATATATATATATATAATGCTTTTTTCCAAGGTGTTTTACGAGACTGTAGTAGGCCTGGGAAGAGAGGGGGTTCCTTCATTCCAGGAAGGGCGTACAACGTACAACCCTAGGAAGAGCAACAAGGTGGCTTCCTGCCTCTGAACGTCCAAATTGATACGTCTCTTCTATGCAGCCTCTAGTTTTCATAACCTACGTCGTTCTGTGTCACCAGAAACCCATCATCATATTTTGACGCCCACTACCTTCCAGAACTCAACTCAACCGAATCCGGCACATCTGATGGCTAGCTAGGATACTTGCCAACATGGAGGATACAGATGGCACATGCGGGAGAACTACAATTCAATCACTAGCCGGGACGCCGCTCCAGCTCAGAGATTCTTTGTTCACATCGTACGTTAGGATCAATCCCAACCTCATCAAAGGCTGTCAGTAATCTTAGGCTAAACTCTCCTGGTCTTGGCTGAGTGCAGCAGAGCTGTATTCTTCATGCAAGGTATGTGCTTTACCTTGCCTTATTTCTTCGGTGTCCATTTCAGTACCACTTCTAATTCATCCTACAGAGGTTCAGTTCCACCGCATTGCTTCCAGCTCGTCTCAAACGAACATTGGGACCATTCCGATACCGTACACGAGGCTCATCTCAACAGCGGCGGGCCATTGATTTCCTCTATAACACTGAAGGACTCCATACTCTCACAACGTGGACCCTTCATCTACCCTCGCCGTTAAGGAAATATACGCTTGGACCGGTTCCTCATTTCTCTGGTACAGTGGCTCGGCTGCTTGTGTCATCGATACAGTATGACTAATCATAGAAAGAATGGCCCCTTGACCGCCATTCAGCAGCAACGACTTGGGAGATATCGGATCTGCTTCTCAAGGTCGAAATCTCAGGACGCTGACGCATTGATCGAGTTCTTCGACCCCGAGCTCAGATATACAGAAGGTGGCAGTCTATACGTCTGTCAAATGGCGAGGCACGAAAGATGTTGTCATTCTGATAGGATTTCATAACCCCTTAATGAATTATTCAGGGTTCTACCTCCCATCACTGGCATTTTCTATGATTTTCCCTTCATTTACTCCAACGATGGCAAGCCTCTAAATCGTGGAATCGACCCTAAAGTGGGAGACTTCCTGAAACAGACACTGTCATCATTTCAGGAAAAGCCATACTTTGCTATCAGTCGCATTGGCACACTTGCCTAGGTCATTCTAACTTAGTTCTGGAATAAAGTGGATTTAGCTAAGTACGACATTCTCCAGATACCATGCAGAGACTGATACTCATTGGAATGAGGAATGGAAGCGTCCCGCAGAGGCGAATTCTCAAAGTCGAGAGGCCAGTTTCAAGGAGAAAACAAGATCGATTGCGTGAGAGGACAGGCATTTCAGGCCGGTCACTCACCTGGACCGAGCCGTAAGAAGGCAAGAATCAGACTGGGTGGAAACTTTGAAGACTTGCTCCACCATGGACCGACCATCGGAAGACTGGCGGAATGAAAAGGCATCAAGTTGGAGAGCTTGCACTAACAACGTCCCGGTAAGACTCATACGCCTTATCATCAGTCGAGCGCAATTCCACTTACACCAATTAGTCTGTGTACGAAGGAGCGTCAGATGAGCTGCCGCCTACACAACTTCTTTCCAGTCCACAATTTCCTAGACACCAACTGAAACGATCTAGACATTCATCGCTCGAGCCTCTTAGAATGAGCAGCCTGTTCCGATTTTCGCGAATAGCTTCTAGGCGCCGCCATGTTGGGCGTTCCATCAGACTCCCTTCGGCAGACTTTTTTTTGGCGACTTGACGCAAGCCAGCTCAAGCCATGCTCTTCAGCTCAGTCGACTCTCGAACCTATATTCGAGGCCGACTGTGTAACAGCAAGCTTACAGGAAGCTACGAACCTTACCTCTATCGCCAGGGCCCCCAACTGCAACAGAATACCTATCAACGATCTTTTACTCAATGCCGGCACACGGAATATATGGAAACTGCACCTCGAGGCACGAACTTAATACATCAGACAGAAGATAACATACTGTTGTGAACACTACCTACGTTCTGCGACAATTTGTTTGCTCATCTACAGGGACTGCTATGAGGGGAAGATCTTAGGTGATGGATTATGCGTATTCTAACATTCGCTGAACTTTGTCTTCGGTAGATTTAGACGGAGCCACGTTTCTTCCCTTCCGCTAATAAGAAAAGAAAAACACCAAAAAACCAGGCTGGCTAGGAATGCTATGTTACTCTACAATGCTGACAAGCAATGAAAGCCTGATTCTAATTGACTTGGAACTTGAGGTAATCCCCACACGCAACACCTTTTGCTTGCTCTACCTTTCGCCTTACACAAAGGCTGTGGCCGTAAAAGTGTTGAACAGAGTAGTCCAGATGGTCTCCAGTATGGTCTCGTCAAACCCAGGGCAGACAGTGGGCTCGGGCGTTGCAAAAGATGTGGTCAAACCGAGATCGGAGCCTGTACTCGTAGGGAGGTCCACGGAAGAATTACTACTGGTGGCGATGAAGCTCAAGGTCGGGGTGGAGAGGGTCAGGCTGAATGTACTGCTGGGCAAGAGGGTGATGGTAGAAGACCCGAGGGCCGTCGTGCTGCTGTCGATTTGAGAGGAGGAGGTGCTGATCGCTGGGCTCAGGACGTCAGACGACGAAAGCAGAGAAGAAGTTGACAGAGCGATGGAGCTTGGCTCGTCGATTGTTGAGGAGGCAGTTGCACTAGTTGAGGATAGCTCTTCGACGCTGCTGCTGGGTGCTTCTGAGGATGCGGAGATCGAAGGTATTACGGTTTCGCTGACAGCTGGTTGAGCGGTGGTCTCAGGATACACCGGGACTGTGACAAAAAAGGTCACAGTCTCGGTATCGGCTGCATGGTGGTGATGACTACCGGGGCGCCCGCGAAGGTCAGCGCTGACGCCCATGATGGCCGTCGACATGATGGCCGATAGCCCGGCGAGGATAGAGACAGTAAAAGGAACCATGCTTGCGGCGGAGGCGATAATGAGCGTGCAATTTCAAGTGAGCGTGATTGAGCCTTGGAAATGATGGTGCACATGGAGATGGGCGTGGTCCAGCAGGAAGATATAGTCGTCAAGTTGGCTAAAGAGGAGGGGAGGCCAGCGCCGGACTAATTCCCACCTCCTGGATGGCCCAAGTGTGCGTTCAACAAGGGGGCCAGGAGGCTGAAGAGGAGTAATGCGGTTCAAGACATTGCCAGGAAGGGAGTGGGGTGGTGAAGAAAGTCGATGATGTACCCATTCGGCCATGATGGTGGGATGACTGGAATGTTTGTGGGATCCAGAGACAGGAATTGGTCAGTTTCTCAGGATATGCTCAATTCTGACCCTAACATAGGAGCATTATCAGTCTAGTTGAGAACTATCCCTTGCTGATGGCTGATATCCTCCTTGGCATGTAAGTTGCTGATGGTGTCCCTATCAAGACTTTGCTATCCAATATCATGAAACAGCAAACCTTTCTATGATGAGCTTGTCCGAGGCAACTTGATTGCCGGACTATGAAAGTCGGACCACTTTGCATCCCTTTGGCGTGATACTAATCATGCTATATTCAAAAAGGCATTGCTTTGCGCTGGTTTCCCAGAGCTTGAGGTTACACTATTGCCCTGCTTTCCTAGAGCTTTGAGTTACACTATTTGCGTGTCTGGTGCATTTGAATGCTTGTAATTGCTGTTGTCTCCACCAGGCCTCCACTCATGGCAAATGGTCTTGTAAGACACAGTCTGGGGCAAAGAACATCGGATTTTTCAAGAAATGACATTGTGTGAGATTCGATCTGAGTCTCATCAGGTACCCACTGGTAGGTTCCATTGCTCTGGAAATTGACCCAGGGGTGGAAGGTTCCAATAGCTCCACGTGCAAGTCGAAACGTGGCGTCTCAAACAGGCAAATGCAGCAATGGTCGATCTCTGGACGCAAGGGCAGATGTGACCGCAGTTCAGGGAGACTGGAGCAGTGGCGGAAGGAGGACGAAGCTATTAGCTGACGAACGAGCTGAGCACCAGGTCTCTCGACTTGGCGGCTAAAGTAGGGCTGGGGGAAAAAAAAGGGGGGTAGGTTTAGACTGATAAGATTACCAAGCTGGTCCGTGCTCCTCCAAATTTCCCAGCTGGGCAGGGAAAAGCAACTCCATGTCAAACATCGCGAATCAAACGGACCCATTAGCAATATACCACAACAACGACGTCTTTGAAATCCAAGAGACTGTGCAATGCGACACCCTAAATGCCCCTTGCGCTCTCTATGCGACGTCTAACCTGAAGTGAATCAGCCTTGTCGCATACCTCGCTGCCACCTCCCTAACGCCGCAACACCTTCGTTGATCATGGGCGTCTGCGCGTCATGCCTGGGCGGACGGCGGCGAGACTCTGTTGAAGAGGTCAGCTCTGCCACCCTACCAGCTGCTCCTACAATTTCACTGACCCTTTGGCCATCAGACCGAGGAAGCCAGACTCCTTTTCGATGACCCGAACGGCATGCAATATGGAAGCTTTGGAGACCAGCAGATGACCGGGCCAAATGATCCTCTCGAGGCCCAGCGAGAAATCGAGGCTTTGCAGCGGGTCGTCGCCCGAACGTCCGAGTAAGTACCAGACCCAGGAGCCCCATCCTCCCCCGGGGGGAGGCACGTGTGCGGGTGCTGACGCGCTCTATTGTTGCAGCAACATGGTGGACATTTTCGAGATCGCGCCGACGAAAGATGCACAACGGAGCGCACCGACCACGCCCTACGCCTTGGTGGGTCAAGAAGCACGTCAGATGCGTTACAGATCACTCCTCTCCAAGTTAAGTGCCGAGGACGTCTCGGCAGCCGGCGCCAGGGTGGACTGGCTTCCGGATGAGGACGACGAGGCCTCAGACTCGCACTATGCGGTTCCACACATACGGACCGAATCCAGCGATGTGCTGGTCGGTAACTTCAGAGAGGCAGCTGCTGCGATGGCATGATGCAGGGACAGGGGATCTTATGCCATCATACCGCACGTCCCCGGCACATGGACGACATATCACTCTTTTGGCGCCTTTCCTTACCTGTCTCACCCCCTGGCGGACCGAAGCATATAGCAGAGGTCACGTGAATGGATCGTGCTGCAGCAATTAGCAGTCATGTTCGACAATACCACATCTTCTCTAATAATAAGTACAGCACTCGGTCATCATGGAGCGCGCCCTCGGGCGCGTGGAGACCGGCATGCAACGGTACCCACCGAGACTCATGTCGATGGGAAGTGATCGCATCAAGAAGAAGAAAAAAAAGAAACCAAAGAAAAAAAAGGGAAAAAAGGGAAAAAAGAGAAAAAACGCCAACCAGGCACGATGATGAGCCACATGCATCTTGTTTGAAAGATGTACCATATTCACATCTTACACGGAAACGAATTCCAAATAAGATTTTGACATCTGCTCACCGCCGTCTGTATTGTATGTCTTGCGTGGTGTCTTGAGCTTGGCTTCTTTCTCTTTCCCCTCCAGCCGCCAATCACAGCCAAAAGATCATGGGGACTCTACCAAGACCCGCGGTCTGCTGGGCCCATTGAAAGGGAGCCACGTTCACTGACTTGACGTAGCCTCGATGTGGAGACAAATACTTTAGCTGCATTTAAATCAGAATTTTTCTGGTCTGTTTGAAAACTCCGGCTTTTGCAACGCAGTGTCGTGATGCCGTTCCTACGGGGATCAGGGGCATGCTTTGACTTTCGGGGAACGTAAACTAATGCACAATGAGAGTGGCGCCCCTCGATACCGTCCTTGATAACAGGTCTGCATTAGGTAGACATGTATTGACGAGTGCCGTTGGCAGCCTCCCACCGCCTACTTACCTAGCTAGGTGCATGCCTCGGCTTCGCGAGGCTTTGTCATGCTAGTTAGGTACCTACCTACTCAAACGCTATTTAAGTTTCCCCAGACAGGCGGGCTACACCCCAGCCTTCATGATGGCGCGAACCGAGCCTATTATAACATTGTGCAGTCTTAATTCATTAGTCTTGAGAAACTTCCTTCTAGGCCTGCAGATTGCATCATGAGTAGCCGGACTACGGTCAGACGTGGAGCAGAGCGATGGGCCAGCTGGCACAGTACGACAGCCCAGCCAAGCCAACAAGGCAACATAGACTCCTCTTTTATTTGGTTGATGAACAGCTATTGCCGACATGGAGATGATGACCCCGCTACAGACAGCTGTTTACGGAGTCGCGTCTTCGGCCGATCCGAAGAGACCTAAACGAGGCTAAAGTATTGCCGGCTTTGCTGGCTGGGTCGCGCTCCACGTTCTCTTACTTCGTGGCGCTCCCCTCTACCATACACTACCTGCCTATAGAACGAGCTAGTCGCCTGCGAAATGCATATATCATCGGTATAGTGGCCTCACTTGATCCATAAACAACTACCTAGCCGCCGGGGAGATGAAGACAGGCAGTCTGTTGGGCACTGGAGACACATGTTTTCAAAGGTCGTTCCAGCGAATGTGGGCCTGTAAAAACCTTCTACGGGCCCCTTCTATGCAGCTCAACGTGGGGGCAGGTTACGACTTCTAACCCTTCCGGCGATGGGGACATGCTGCCGTCTCGCTTGCCTCGGCATCTGTAATACGTGCTGTTCGCACTCGCATCATCCATAAGTGGTCCAGTGGATATACCGGACGTGCGTCTGACTATTATGTCAAAGTCACGGAGCCGCAGGGAGTCCACAATAATGAAACCATGCCTCCGAAAGAATAAATTTTCCATCACTGAGGGTCTTGAGGATCTTCCCAATCTAGCCCTACGCTACTTACTCACCCCCAGTCTGTGGCTGGCATTCCCAATAGCTGACTCCCGTCGACAGCCCTTTCACGCCCCCAAAGCTTTTGAATCCCCCATTTTTTGGCGCTGCCCATGTACTTTCGTTACGGCATCATATAATATATATCGTACACTCGGCATCAAATCGTACTTTGAAAAGTGGTTAGCCTGTCGGTGTGGAAAAGTAAATGAAACCCAATACGTACCTATTTTACCTCCTCGAGGCATGTATCATCCTATTGTCCTCAATCTCTCCTCGTGTTCTAGCCATATCTTATTTATTGCTTCTTGGACCTCTGCCATGTCGTACTCAGTCTTCTCGATCGTCGCCCGTCTATTACCCTCCCTCCTCCACCGATCGACATCCTGGCGCATTTTGTGATACCGCCGTTGCTTCTTCTCGATCTGGTCGCACAGTTTGCACTTATCGTCCTTGAAGTTGGTGTCGTAGACGAGCTTCAATCCGCACGTTTCCCCGGTCCTATACTCTTTGTTGCATTGTTGACGGAAATTTCCCCATTTCCAGAAACCACATCTCCATCTTGTCTGCTCAAAATAGCACATGATGACTGGCAAGGTATGCTATTGAGGTCGGTCAGTTCAATTACTACTACTCGGGAGCAGAACAGTGGCTATGGCCACTCAAAGCGCAAGTTGTTCTCTGAAAGGGGACATACACCTAGGTAGATAGAGTGAGAACCACTTGCGAAGGGCACTGAAATATGGCCCCAGTGGACACTGACTGTCCAAGTCGGTGTTTTGGCGTGAGGATCCAATAGACTATTGATGTACGGACAAGCTGACCGACCCTTGCTATCAATGATCGACTACAGCCACACTGGTAACGTTGTCGATGGGAATATGGTCGTCAACTTCATGAATCTTCAAAAAAACATTGCTTCTGGGGCGCGCCTCATGGCGAGACAAAGACATACTTATAGTTTTGAGGTCGATCCAGTCTCGTCCGGGAAGGTGGATCGGGGCAGTTGACAACACACCATCATATGCATTGCAAGTTGACGAGGCTTGCTGCTGGGGAGACACAGCAATTTGGCACCTGCATCTGCATCCCATCAAGGTCATGGACAAGGAGTCAATTTGACATACTGCATCTACTACAGCACTTCTACCTCAACACATGCTGCTTCAACCGCAACGGTTCCAGTTCCTGCATGTATCCCTATTCCCTGCTGGCTCGTCCAAGACGCAGACAAGTGTCCATTCTGGGAAGTAATACAGTAGAGGCTAATGCCCACCCTCACGAACCTGTCGTTGCAATTGTCTTTGACTACCCTGCAGCTTGTATTCGTTCACCTTCTTCTACCCAGTGCCTCAAACATCGGACGTGGTTCGGTGGAGCCACGTTATTTACGGCATGTTGTCTGCCGACTTGAGCCTCCTTCCCCACTCTTCCAACTTGTTTGAGCTTGCCTATCGATGCTTTCCGGAGCCAGCAGCCACAAGTAGCTGGATGCATTATCGGGGAGGGGGGGGGGGGGTCGAAGCGGGTCGACAACGACTGGAGCTCAATATACGGCCTGTCTTGACATCGATGTCGCGCAGGAAGGTGGAGCTTACTCCGACCCCTGGCCTTTACATATTCCATGACTCTGATATGTCTTCTCCAGATCAGCCTTGCTACGTCTTGGTGCTTCCCATTCTGGCAATAAATTCCAGGCGCGCTAAAACATTTTCAGCGACAGACTATAGTTCCATGTATTCCACGAGGTACTGTACATATGCTGTCAGAGCAAGACCCTGGCTTGACGGGTCGCAGTTCCATCCCGCTGCCACACGAGCCATCACGATCTACCCGCTGTCTCAAATATGCGGCCGACCCATGGGATCACCTTGTGGTGTGTGGCCTGGCACCATGCGATGCTATTACGAACAAGCGATTCATAACGCGATGTACGCTGCTAAACTACTTCTTTCCCTTCAATCGGGACCCGACAGAACACCTTGTCCAGACATCCACCGAAGAGCTTTGCGAGGTGCTGTGATTCACCTGGGCAACTACGCACACTGCAGATGGTGGACCTATGGATCCACTATCCTAAAATGACGCATCGGAGTTCCTCGACTTTGAAATCACATGAGGCTTGGTAATTATTCACCGGTCCGTCGCCTACATGGCCCTCAGGAGATCTATCACTTGCATTCCGAAACAATGAACAAACAAGGTATACAGCCTCACCCACTCGACGAATCACCTCAGAGATGAAATCGGATGGTCCCGATTGGGAAGATTATACCACCTCACAACAACCAAACCACGTTATGCTATGCGAGACACTAAGCACACTAGGGCACACTTAGCCGGCAAGTCAGCGACACCCATACAAGGGGGAGTCTACTAAAGACAAATAGGGACGGAAGCCGTCGTGGACAACTCACGCGTGCAGTAAAGGAAGGTCACACTACCAGACGACCCAGCAAGCCGTCTCGCCACCCCGTGGGGCGAAACGGAAGTAGGTAGCATGCCGACCACCTCGTCGTCGTCCAGCATGCTCTATCCGACGAATGGTGCTCGTTTGAGATGGCGAATCATGCAGTAACAAGGCGGCAGGCTCTCGCTGTACATTTGATTAGGTTCTGACTGTACTGTGCCTATCTTCTGTCCTCATGGAGTGGGGGCTGGCGATTCCCCCCATCGTCACCAATAGAGGGGTCACTTATACAGAGCAGATTCGGCAGGATTCGGCAGATTCTAGGTGCTGACCATCATGCCAGGGACACAGTGGAATGCGGCCCATGGGAACGGGCCACCATGAGAGGGATAACCAGGTGGTAGGAGACTCGAGGAGGGCATTGCTTGGTGGAAGACCTCAACGTGACCATTATCAACTTGACCTAGACGACTTCTGAACGCGACCCAGACCCATAACAACAGGCTGGGACTCTAAAGTGTGCCAAACATACTTGTATGATTTCAAGGATTGAAATTGGATTTAGCTTGTCAACTGCGATGTCACGACTTTGGTCAAGGGGATCGTCGACAGGCCGCATATTGTCCGCATGATGGCGGAAGTCAAATCCGTGGCCCCTGGCACAGATATGCAGAGGTTTGTCGGCATGTTGGCCCAAGTTGGCAGCTAGGCCCTTCATCACGCTGAGCGGTAGTGATGGTCAACGCATCATTACTGCAGGGACGGAAATCCGTCATGTAGGGTGAGTCAAGTGAAAGTGCGCCTGATGCCCAACAGTGGGTCTTGGGGAGATGAGGGCTGTGATCAACGACCAAGTAGCGGGCCGGCAAATGGCAAGCGCCGGGGAGAAAGTTCAGAAAGCCCACGTCAAGGTGGAAGCTGTGAGATGAAATCATGGTTCCCGGATGGCGACATGGATTGGGCAAAGTAAGGCAAGCTGGTAGCCCGCCTCGTGAGGAATAGGGCCTCAGAGACCAAGTCGGACAAGAGGAGATGGTTCCCAAATTAGGCAGGACCACACGACATTGGGTAAGTCTTGGGGATAGAAATGTTTACTGAAGTCCTCGTCCCCGAGGACGTTGCATGGTATGCCCGAGGTTGTTCCATGGCCTGCAAGAACAAGGCCGTCCATGGTAGGCGACACAGAACCGAAGGGTGGCTCGGCCACGGCGGCAAATCCATAAATTAGATATATATGAATTAGAAATTTGCATCAAAACCCACTGCAACTCTCGTGCGTTGTGAAATGCGACACGGTCGAAAATTCCTAACCGGATGTAGTGAATATAGCCCTCATAGTCGCTCCGGCTCTTAGAGATGACTTCACTGCCAAGCAAAGTATAAGGCATTAATAAACTTGCATATACCCACACATAGATTACTCGAGATATGAAGCCGTCTCAGGTTGCACTCGTGTAAACGCTTCCGCACATCGCGCGCGTCCAGCTGTGTGATGCGTGGCCTCAATATCTGGCCTTGGCCTGGGCCGTCACCAAGCAGACCGTCTCCGCCAACTCAGCCATCACTCGGACAAACAGGTTATCGTCTTACGTTCAAATTCCTATTTTTTCTTCTTTTTCTCGTGAAGGGTTCATCCGTTCCAGTGACTATCATCGCGACGTCCAGCCATTTGTAGCCGAGGCTGTCTGCGAAGTCGAATCTGAACATATCTTTACCAATCAAATCGAGGGCGCTCGGACCAGCAACCCTGCTGATCTGCGAATCATAGTAGACAAACCCCCTGTCTAGTGCCAAAAGCGGCAAGTCTGTCAAGACCCACAAATCTGCAGCCAGTCATCTTACACGGGCAAAGACAAGGCTCGAGAAGGAATACGTGACCACTTTTGGCTTGTGATTGACCCCAGAGTCTTGATTAGAATCATATCACTTATCATCAATTCATCTATGTCTCGAGAATATTTTTGATTGAAATCACTTAAGCCCGTCCATTACCTTTGGCTCGAAAATTGCATAGTTTGTTTTCATTGCACTGAATGCAGCATCGTGCCCAGATAACAGCGACAAGAGAGAGCCTTCGGGAATACTACCCGGTGCTGCACGTTGCAGGGTTGCAGCCGCGCCGTTAGACATCCACGAGGGACGCGTCTCAAATTCAGCCTCTTTGACACGTCTTCGTGGCGACTATTGGTCGGATATAGGTGGGATGGCCCGGCCCGAAAGTCGACCACCAAAATGAGGAGCATGACATGAAGAACCAAGCATGACGAAAATATCCCAATTTGAGATAGCCCTAACATTGAATTGTTGAGGGCACTCAATATCGGTAGTCCCAAGTGCCTGACTTCGGCGCTGAACTAAATATAGAGCAAGATGTATGATGGTTGCAACCAGAATCAATATTCGGAATAATTTAGAGGCTCCTCGCTTTCCTCCCGTCCCCTCACATACCTACCCAGGCCTCGACTGGACGGCGCATCAAAATTTCACCCACAGCCAGAGCTAGCCAACTTACACGACATATGCATCCTTACCAGGTCCGTCATATCCGGAAGACCTCCCCGAGACCGGTGGACATATTCGCAGAGACACAGAACAGGCGATTTGAGCGGGTATCCGAACGAGTGTCATTTTTCTGGGATGTTGCCGACAACGTGACACTAGGGATGGAGATCCAGTAGAAAGAATCTGGGCAGCGGTTCCACTGCATTTACGAATCTTGCGTACACGATGTCTGCCGCAACACGTCACGGAAGCTTGTGATGATCGAGATGATATCTGGGAGGAAAAATATTCGGATGAGAGCCGATGAAACCTTGGCGAGCACGGGATTGGACAGGAAAAAGGACTATCATTAGTAGCTATATCTCCAATGGCGGCTTGTCGGTTTTCGTCGCTTGTCATAGACAGGCAATGGGCTTGCAGGTTGGCAGCAGCAGTTAATTGTTGCCCCCTGTCCGTGTCACCCTGGCAATCCCACACTTTCTGGGTGGTGTCATTAGGGAGTCCGCGCAGACGGGCAAATTTATTGCATGTACGGCGGTGAGTATTCTGCATGATTCTGTGGCTGCGCCATGTACAGTGGTGTAGGCTGGATGAGAGGACTATGGACCAAGAAGAAAAATCAGACGAGGCAAAGCCATATGTCAGGCTTTCAACTAGATGACGAAGGGAAATAGTTTGCTGTATGAGTCCAGATCATTTGAAGACCGTGTTGTGTCTGTTTGGAAGTCCAAATGTCTAGCATTCAGAGAAAGGTCGAAAAGTTGCTGCCCTTCGAAGGTAAAACTCCATTTTTTTTTTCTTCTCAAGTGAAAAATGCCAAGAGTGTCTATATCCGGCGTGGACGAACAATTACTACCCCGCATTCTATAAATCCGCCCCGGCCGTGCGGATCCGTTGCGGGCCGAAAGGCGTGGGCCGACAGGGTGGGTCTGGGCTTTTGTCTCTACAAGCAAGTTTGACACACGGGACGATCAGATTTGGTGCCACCGAAACTTTTTGACATTCAGCGCAACTGTTAGGATTAAAGCTTATCGAGAACCCTAGCGTGCCCGTCCCCGTCTCCCCCCAAAAAAAACCAAGACTTGAACTGCCAGAGCGTCATGGCCTGGGCATGGCAACGCTGTCCCAACGCGGATGAGGGCGATGGAAGCACGAGAGACGAGGCGGGGACTTGCAGGCCAGGTTATAATGGCGCGCATCAAAGCCTTGTCCTTGTCAGACGATCCCTGTCGCATGACGCAGTTTGTCTCGAGTCCCGACTTCCAGGACGTCGCCGTCGCAAGCGGCCGGCCAGGACTGTCGACTGTCAGCCTGCTCAACCACACGACACACCACACACTTGGCGACTGACACATTCATCGAGAATTTCTTTGCCTCACACCTACAACATGCCTTGGTAGTAATACCCGGCAGAACCTGTTATTCGCCCTCATGACTGATGTCCACCTGTACGACTTGACTCTTTCTTTTCCCACCTGCCATAAACCTGCCATTTCTAGCCTACAGCCTTCTTGTCCCAACCCTGCAATCGCGTCAACATCAATCTTCCAGTCTTCCTCCTGCGTATTGCTTTATTGACACTCCGAGCCGCCCTACACTCATCTCCCTTGGGCAACCACTTCGTGTTGTTTGACCCAGCGGCCCCTCCTGAACCACGCCTCTCTTTGCTCGGGCAGAACGCTCCCATTGCTTCTGCAGGTACCGCGTCCATACCTTCACGCCTCATCAAGCCGACTCCCAGCCTGGCAGTGACAAAAGGACTCATCGATCTTATCGTCTTCTGCGCAAAACAAAGTGGTTCGCAAAGCACAGCCTTGCCGCATATCGATCACAGCGTCTTGCGTCTGTGGAGGCAGCATCGAGTTTCACGGCCGCCTAACTCGACCTTGACTGCTCTTAGCCGCCGGTCCCAGCCCCTGAATCCGGGCTCACGACCTACCACACTTGTTCCACGCGCCTGATCCTTCATTTATGCGGGTGTAGCGTTGTGTGTGGGACCTTGACCAGCACGCGACACTCTTTCGCGTGCAGAAGAAGTCTTCGTTGAGGAGGATCACCTCGAGGAGAGGTCTGGCCTTGGTCGAGGCCTGGGCTATTGGGCATACCCAAGATTGTCCGGATATCCTAACGTGAATATCCACCGAGTCCTGCAGGTCACCGTACTACCCCTAGTACCTGTCAGAGACCCACAGCAACACCATGCAGCCTTTCAACGACACTGACATATTGACCTCTGCAGGCCAAGCGCCTCTCCCTTCGCTAATCCTTGCTTCGCCGCAGATGGTACTCCCACATGACAGCATAGAGTCTACACAACTGGCAGACCAGGCCAGCCACCTCACTTTGGCGGCCTCACCTGGCAGAGCTACTGGCTCAACTGTCACTGGCACCCACGACGGCGTTCCGAGCTCTTCGCGCAGCCGCAACCGGACGTGCTCGGCCTGTTCCTTTGCAGCAAGCGATGTCGACGGCCCACGCCCATCTCCGCTCCTTCCACAATGCGAGCAAGGCTCTACGTTGTCGATCGAACGATGTCCTCCTCGCCCCGTCACAGAAGACCATGGCTGGATCCCAAACGATGCCCAACCTACCCCACCGACATTATACAAACATGCACGTGAGGAAACACACATGACGGCTGCAGCCGAGCTCGAACGAGAGCGCCATCGCATGCAGCCAGCCGATGCGCTGGCCCTGGTGGCCGTCAGGAAACCCTATCCACCCACTCCCTCGTCTACCCGGAAGACAAGGAAAGTCGCCCCGCTGGCAACCCTGGCGGATCTCCCGAACGAGGTGCTGCTCCATGTCCTCGGTTACTTGGATGTGTGTGATTTGTTGCTTCTCTCAAGGGTAAGTGTGATTGATTTGTGATGTGCTCTGGTCTGCATCCATTCCGTGCCCTGTCTGCCTTCTACGCTCTCTCTACCCTCGCTTGTGAATGTAAAGCTACTGTACAACACGCCACCCACGGCACTGTTGGCCAGCCGCGACGCCTCCCCCTCAGCCGTCGCACCACAGAGACGCCAATCTGCAAACAGACAATCCATTGCCAAAGCTTTGCTTCCGTCACTCTGCCTGTCAAGCACAAACTTCGCATCGCTAATCTCGCGTGTCTCACGACAGACATCCCACCAGTTCCGAAGTCTCGCGCTCTCCCCCATCATCCATCGCCACCGCCTCCGTCACGCACGCGCCGTCCTTCCACCCCTCTTAACCTCACCCTCGCGGCCCAGCCTAAGCGAGCTCATCGCCCGCCGTGTCTTCCTTACCAACACCACCGTTGTTAGCCGCAAGCTCGCGCGCTCACTAACGGCTATCCGGCTGTCGCGCCGGCTCGCGGTGCGGCCGCCGCCAGAGGCGCTGGTCGCGCGCAGCGTCCTGCCCGGGGAATATGTGCATGGCCGGGTGGCGCCGGCGCTGGTGGCAAAGACGCGGGCTGTGGAGCGGGAGCGGGTGAAGGATGGTTTGAGACGGTGGGTAGGCAGTGTATGGGAGCGGAGGTGGAGGGAGACGGTCGAGGAGAGGAGGAGGGGGGAGGAGAGTCGAGGTGTAGGCAGAGTCTGGAGGCTGAGAAGGTTCTGGGAGAGGGTTGGACGCGGGGAGGTAGAGGCGAGGTGAATGGCTGTCCCACGGAAGAAAATTTGATGAGAAATGGTTTGACGTCAGGGATGATGATGATAAGTTGGAACCAGAGAGTTTGGTTTGTCTGCATTGAACGATTTGGATGATGGGAAGGAGGATTTCACGGCGGCACATATGGCACATGGCGTTGTGGAGTACGGAGGGCATACATATTTAGACGGTATACTTACATACATAGCGACGGCATCGGTCTGTAGCATATTTCGGCTGGTTTTTGGGCTTCAGTACTCGGCTCCAGACGTTTAGAATTCACTTAGAAGATCAGCACATACGTAGATGTTCGACACAGAATCATAGAACGGATACCAACTTCCTTGAAGCCATGCTCTGCTGTGCCAAAGACGCCAATCCAAATGCTTGAAACAGGTTCGCCTCCTCCATGGAAGCCAGACTAATAGATCATCCTCCACTGGCAAAGGTAGCTATGCCCGGAACCGGAATCCAGCCCAGTCGTCGTCGTCCTCTTCATCATCATCATCGTCCTCGTCCTCTTCTTCTGTCTCAGCTGAGCCATTGACATTTTGCTTTGCTGCTGGTGGAGCCGCCAGGCTAGTCTTATTTGAATCGTCGAGAGAGCCAGCCGCGGCGGTGGGTACACTACCACGCCGTATGGCCTCTCTTTTCTCTTTGAGCTTTCGTACCCTTGCCTCCAATTCTTCCATCTCCTCAAATTCAGTCTCTAGAGCGCGTGTAGCCTCTTCTTTCTCGTCTTCCAGATCGACATCAGCCTGCGCCCGCCGCCTCTCGCGCTCTTCCTCCTCTTGTTTTGCCGCGATCTGTTCTGTGGTCATTGGAGCGGCTGCTATGACCGCGTCACCGGAGTATCCGGCAGCAGCTGTGACTGTGGATTTGGCTGGCGCAGAGGCGGCGTGGACAACTTCTGACTCAAAGGCGGCCCAATCATCGTCTTCGTTGCCGGGGGCTGGGACTGGCGTGGTGGCCGTACTTTCTTTACCTGTAGTAGAGGCGAATGCTGCCTTTGGTGGGGGTTTGATTGTGCTCGGCAACCCCGCCGTTTGCCCCTCCTGCGGTATCAAAGGACTCCTCCCCATCGGGGTCGCTTTCGGCGTGGAAGTTGCACTCGCGCTCGGCGTGGCTGGTCTTGACGGTATCTGGAGCTCAACACCATGCGACGGTGTCCCTGATATCCGCCGCACCAGTCCTGGCGGTGTAGCGCCTGTCGGTGTTCTCTTGCTTCGTTCTGTGTCTTTGTCAGGTTGCGAGTCAGGTTTCGCCGTTGAGCCGTTAGCTGCGGTGGTACTGGGCGAGGACAGAGAGGTATTGGCGGTGGGTGAGCCGAGGTCTGGTTTGCTCCGCTTGGTAGGTGCGGTATCATCTTCTTCGGCAGCATCGTCCATCTCTACGTCCTCATCTTCGTCGTGCTTCCGCTTCAGCCCGGTCCCGCCGATGATCTGTGCGAGTAACGCTTCGTCGCTCAGAGTGTCCGTGCTTGATTTGGACTTTTGCTCCCCATGTACCCCTGTGCTGCTGCCATTGGTGGCAGCACTATCCGCGTCGCCTGACGCACGCGGTCCCTTTGCTGAGGCGAGGAGGCGCTGTCGATGGGCCGCGCTGCGGGTGTGGCTGTCCCAAAGTGCTTCGCTCTTGATGGGCTCCTGGCAGATGGTGCAGCTGAGCTTGCCAGGGGCACTGTACTGGACGTGCGGGTGTTGTATGCGCCGGGCGGCGCGCTGTTGGCGCAGGAGGGAGCGAGCGTCGGACATTTCGAGGTTCGTAGGAAGGGGGCAGGCGTTTGACAAGATGAGGGTGTAAGGAGCGCTTGGAGGAGTTTGATGCTATTGCTATAATGGCTGGGAGGTAGATGTGTAGAGCATCCTCAGTAGCAATTCAGAACAAGCCGGGTGGCAGCAAAGTCAATTACTCCTCTCGGCTTCTCTCGAGAATGTTTCGCATTTCTTTGATGAGAGGAATGCATGCAGATCTTCATGTGTTCAAGTGGCAGAGGAGCTGATGCTACGCTCAAACGCCACAACTTGAGGCCGGGGGAGTGGAGACATTTGACAGCTCTTAGCGTCGGCACACTAGCCACACTCACGTCAAAGCTCGGCGCGACCTCTAATTTGACCTCCACGGGACAATCCGACCATCCCTCCCCCTCCCCCCGACTCTTGACTTTGCGCATCGCGAGACAAAGACGCCTGTGCACATTGCTCAACTGCCAGCTGCCACACGCCCTGTCATTGGGATCTCGTGGCGCATGGCGGGCCATTTTGCAATCTTCCTGCCTCCCACCTGGGAAGGTCATTCATTATCGTACCTGACATAATCTCACTTGGAATTGGTCGTCCTTTGAAGTCAACCTCTTTTGCGCCAACGCGGCAACAACAGCAACACCAACATCCGACAAGATGGCCGAACAACCCCAGACTCAGATGTTCTCGACTTTCCCCAACCCGCCAGATTTCTTGTGGAAGGAGTTCACCCCGGATAAGATCGCACGCTTTGATGAAGCAAAGCAAGCGTGGGAGGAACAGAACCCAGATGCCGCCTTATCCAAAACGGTCACCCTCATACCAGACTTGCCAGATGATCTGAGTTGTTTGCAGCCTCCACCAGAGCCACCAAATGGGGCTTGGAGAGCACTCGCTGGAGTTTGGACTGTAAGCTCCCTTTGTCTTCCCCATATTTGTGAGGGCACCAAAGCAGCTTTGCTAAAAGCTACCCTTTCCAGCTGAAGGATGAGCTCCCATCCCTCGAAGAGTCCGGCATACAACGCCTTAAGCCTACTAGCAATGGGGTGTCAGTTTCTCCCCCCGATAGTAACCGCGATCGCGCACTCAACCTAAAGCGCCTCACCAAGTCCGTCTTGCTCAACTTCCTCGAATTCGTAGGTGTCGCAAGCATCGACCCTGACGGCACCGCCGAGAAGGCAGAGGATATCGAGACGATTCTTATCAATATACACCACGCATGCAATGAGTACCGTCCTCACCAGGCTAAGGAGAAGCTCATCCAGACTATGCAAACCCGCCTCGACCAGATCCGCAACGAGACAGCCGCTGTCAATGCTGTGACCGACAAGGCAAAAAGAGTGCTGGAGGGGCTGGGGAGTATTGCTGCTGCCGGGCAGGAGCGGCCTGATCTTGAAGGACGGGGTGAAGGGCAGAATGGCGCGGTCGATGACCCGATGGCTCAAGAAGAGGATCAATTGTGGAACGAGGCTGTTGCATTCGTATGATTGGCGAAGCATGTTGCGGCCGTGGCTGCACCATTCATCCTTCAAGACGAGACACAAAGGATGAGTTCAGGCGGTGTTTTGATTTGCGTGCATCATGGAGAGAGACTTGGAATATACCCCTCTGATTACGAATGTAAATCATCCAAGATAGGAAATATAGAAGTACGCTACGTATTGCCGACTGATCGCAGCAACGTAAATCTTCGGTATATCTTCACATTCGAAGGCAGTTCGATATGCTAGTTTTGGACTCTACAAAACCTTCCCATTCTTGCGTAGGGTCGAGAGGTTCTGACAAGGGCTAGTGGGTATCTTGCACTCTCACTCATCTACTTGCTATCTGGTATGAACATATATTGCCATAAATCGCCTACTCCTTTGGAACTTTAGAAGCAGCTTGGCCCAAACGAATCTCGCTACCCATTTTTTCGGACGATCTACCTAGGTATCTTGTCATCTTCGCGTAAAGTCCTCAAAGCAGGCCAAATGACGACGCAAACGCTGGATTGGCGGCCTTAGGGAGGATACCTAGATTAGAAGATCTGTGGAGACTTTTGGCAAAATTGGAGAGTTTCTCAAATTGACAGTCTACCTGAGTATGATTGAAGGTATGACTACAAGTGTAGATGACCATTTCACGGCGCACTTCTCACAATGGACTTGGTGCTTCTCCGAGGTGCCTTTCCTATTGAAATGGGAACATCACTCCCTTGTATTCTTTGATTCCTTTCTAAATCTTTCCATTCGCTGCCACCTCGACTCCTTAGCACCCAAAGCCTCAAGCCAAAGCCTCCAGGCTACGAACAGCATTGAGCAGATGTCAAGCCATCATCATCATACTCTGTACAGATCTTACAATTTGTTAGCTCGCAAGGCACCACGAAGGACAGAGATTTGTGCCCGGGTGTGGGGTGCACATTGTTACATACTGGACGACTGCTATCCGCAGCGAGGCAGTAGTTTGCTACGCCAGTACCGGCTGGAGCTGAACATCCCCAAGAATTTCCAGTATAGTTCACGCAGTCAGCGTTCACTGCTATTGCAGCAACAGAGATAAGAACGAAGATGCGGAAAAACATGATGGAAAAAAATTTCAAAGTCGTTTTCGTTGATGTGAAAATGATGTATTTTGTTGAATGACCTGGGCCTTGCAGTATGAGTTCCGAACGCGGTTGATTAGAAGGTCAAGTACTGGATGAGCGAGACAGTCCTCATATAGTCGAAACCAAATCAAATAAAATCTTGATCTTGATCCCACGGCTTACTCCAGCTTCCGCCTATTGTCAGCTCTCCCAAAAATAGTGTCTTGCGATATCATCACTGTTGATCGCATCCAAATACAATCGAAGGTATGACATTCTGTAAGCACTATCATCTGAGCGCAGTCCATAAAGGTGGAGCTCCTTGACTTAGGCAACGACCTTCAAGGTTTTTACAGCTCTTGACTGCCAGAGCTTCGGTCTTGACGATCTGAATGATAATCAGATTTGGATCAACAGACGCCGACTTCCGAATATAGAAAAGAGACTGCATTATCTAATAGGATCGATGATTGCTTTGTCAGCTTATAGCCATATTGGACAATGCAGCTATGCAGTGCGCACATCCTTCCAGAGAGTGATGCCCTGACCAGCAGTAAATATACCAGAGTATTGATATTCGCAGTCGGAGAGCATAAGTCTGACGCGTCATATTTCCTTGACAAACATCAATCTGAGCCACAAGCATTTTCACCCTGGTGGGGAAAGGGTGCGAATTCCTCAGTCCCAGATTCCATTTTTGTGGACATGCAGAGGCGAGAAGACATCAAAACCACTGGGAAAGTGTTTTCGACGTTGGCATGCTAAGCATGATGGGCCAGGAAGTCTTTCCCATATTTTCGTCGAATAAATCTGTTTTCACCTACGCTACAGTACCGCGGGCTGGTCTGGATACGAGTTTGCTTGATATATAGATGTATTCAGGAGCTAGTTCATCAGGCATGCATTGTGGTATATTATTGAAGTCGCAGCTGATATTATGTCTAGCACCTTTTCGAAATCCGAATCACTTTTCAGTCCAAGATGCTGCGGCTGTCAGAGCTTCGACTGGATGAAATTCGAAGCGTCCGGGACATAATTGGTATAATTTGAATGTGCTGTCGTCACGAGCAGGATACCATCCTCGCATATGACATCTCCTGTATTGCAATACAGAGCCGTCTTGTCTGTAGCGAAGTTCGGAATCACATCGCCGTCCTGATGTTGTTGAGTATCTCCGAAGCAGACTGCGGCTGCAATCCGGCTTCTCACTGTCGTATTTAGGCTATGAATGGCGTTCACCACAAGTGCCGCACCCTGGCTGTAACCCGTGACCACAATCTTTGACGAAGGGCAGTCCGAGGCAGCGTCATTTATCAGATCCACATACACTGCCGTGTCGTTGGGATAAGAGCCACCCGGATAGAAGTTGCCTGCTGTGGCAGCCGAATAAGGCACTCCTTGAGTGGCCACCATTGAGTCACCCAGAGCTTGTTTGAGCACATCTGATAATTGCCGCCCCGGTTGAAGCCCCTGTGTTCGAAAACTTAGCTTATTGCGACGAAGTACAACTAACGGTTGTGGACGTGGTCGATATAAGGCATTTGACTTACCATGTTTCCAGGTGCCCCTGTACCTCTGGCGAAAAAGAGTATTACATCGCGGCATCCTCCGTCTGTAAATTCATTAGAAGTCTCTGGGGTCGTTTGTCGACGGAGCAAGTTGGAGTCAGGCACCGATGGCGACCACAACGTCGATAGGGGCGTGGCAACGACTGGGCCAACCGCATAGAGGGCCGCGAGGAATAAAAAAGTCTTCATTATTTTGTTGGTCACCGAACTCGTCGTCATCTGTCGCTATTGAGTAGATGGCTGGGCGAGGTCTTGTTCATACAGGGGCTAATACAACAGCTGAGAATTTCCAGCATCTGAGTGAGCCATCAAAGAGCAGATGATCAAATAAATACAAGATGGACGCCTCTGATCTGCCTTTCCATTGCGCCATCAAAAGCATCCCTTGACGCCATCGCGACTGCCGTACCGAAGTACTTGGCAAATTGTAGAAATAGAGAGCAATTTCCTCCCTGGTGTACAAGCGCGGAGTAATTGTCGGAGGGAACTGAAAGGTGTCCAGCCTAGTAGGCATGGTCTCGCGATCGTGCGTGCAGGATACCGAGGTATCCTGATGCCGGACGTTATGGTGAACGATTAGATGCCTCTTTCAGTCAAGCAACAGACTTGAAAAAAGCACTGCATGATTGTAAAGAGGTCAACGTCAAGTCAAGAATGTGCCCAGTGATCGTTCTCAAGGTTCACAACCAGGAACTAGGGATGTGTTCCCGAGTCACACGACTATGATCACGGGCGATTGACATAACAATGCAATTCAGTCCAGCAGGAGTTTAGCGTTAGGCGGACTTAGAATGAGAAAAACTCCAGGGCTAGCAAACAGTATATCACGATGCTTAATAGGTGATGTTGGGGACGATGATGTCTTTGAACCTCGGGCATGGTGCTGTAATTACACTGGACCCATATTTTCCGACAATTTATTTACGCTTGTTGCCCACCTCAAGCTCCTGGCCTGCAGCTCAAGTAGGCCCTTAAAGACCGAACCTCGGGACCTATTGCTTTCGAGTCACTTTCAGAAGAGTCGGGATCAATCACCCCCAACGTTCTTCATTTCAGCCACTTTGCTCTTGGCCAATGGGAATGTACCATTGCAGCCTGAAATATTGTATGACCCACCGGAAAACAGCTTTGTCGGATATCTTGTTGCTATAATGACTTCGGTGCGACACTCACGGAGGTAGGCAGTCTGCATATTTACATTGTGGTGTCCACTCGGGCAGTCAAACAGATTCGTGCTTATCGTTTGCCAACGTACCTACTGTCGCAGTTCGTGAACAACGTAGAGAGCCCTTCTTTTCACCAAACAACGCGCAAGAATGCAACGGAGGCTGTTTGTATTTGAAAGCGATTGCAAGTAACAAATGGAAAAATTGCCCCGGCCTCCGCCACAACAGATTCTGCAAGTCAGAGTTAGAGGGTAGCAGCAGCGACACAGATACTACATGACCCCATGTTGCTCCTGGACCCGACAGAGTGGCTCAAGCAAAGCTGCATGCTGCAAGGACATGGAATACGCATGCTGTTGGTGTCTCGAATCCGTCTGGGCGCCTAGAAGTATTTTGGGCTTGTCTATCAGCTATTGGTGTCAACAATACCCAATTCCATCCCAGCGACCTCTGAAAAATTGCGAGTATCTCTTCAGGATGAGCTAAGGTGGCTGCTGCTGCGAGAAGCATAAGTGGGATATACACAGAGATCATGACTAGCGGCAGACGGACTGTGGTGAGACGTTTCAACAAAGTTCCTCACGTCCGGAGCAATCCTTTCAGGCGAGGTACCGGTATTCAGTTGGCGGGTTCATGGTGGGCCAGGGTGGGCCTCGAAAACCCCAGCGAATCCTTCGGAAGTACTTAGTGGCCCCTCTTGAGATTCTTGATTGGCAGGTCCGACAATCCTCTGGGGCCCCGGTTGACAGCCAACAGTCGAGTCTGATCGCCTGGCTTTGCAACAACAACAACACAAGACCGTTCGTCGGCGCTGGTTGGTGGCAACCAGTGTGGCTCTTGAAGGTGAATTCCTCCAGCTTCGTGCACCATGCCCCCCTTTTATTGGTGACCGCTCTTTGCCTTCAAAGAAAAAGAATCATCTGCAACCCCCCGCCGGGGCGCGTACACAGGGCGCATCGCCAGAAGACATGGAGTTGCTCAGCGTTGGCTACATGTCAGCCTTGTCAACTCCTCGAGTAAGGTTTGAAGGATCAAGCGCCCCTGCCTCAGCTTTCTCGCTTCATCTCTTCTGCGCTGTTGCTGTTGGGGACTTAAAAGAAAAGGCAGCCCAGCTCTCATGCCGTGTTGATTCTTGAGCTCTGATGACCTGCCTCACTCTTACTAAACGCTCCTCTTTTTTTTTTTCTTTTTTTTTTTTCGAGACAAATATTTGAGAGTGTCAACCTCGTTCGTCTTTGTAATCGTTTTATTCGTCTTGTTTATCTATTTTTGGACAAGGTATTCTCTAGTGTCGTTCGAAACATTGACAATCGTGGTGTCGGCCACCATTCACGGTCAACATGCCAGCAATGGATGAATCAGATGCGGTGTCCCTGGTGGCTCTGATCATATCGATCATTGCCTTGATTGGCACGATATTGCAGCTGTTACAACAATACTTCTCCTCCGCCGAAGGGTTTTCGAATTGTGGTGAACAGGTGGTGGGTCAGTGGTCACTTTACAGAGCTAGGAAATTCCGCTGGACAGAGCTCCGGTTCGAAGTTCAGTTCGAGGTGCCTGTAATGTTTGTCTGCCCTGCCACCAATGAGAAGGGTCCCTTACCAGGACAACCGCTGTGGCATGTTAATGGCACCCCTCAGAGCGAGGCAGACACAAGGACACCATCTGATGAGGCCGAGAAGCGGAGCAAAGAGAGCTTGAAGAGCTCCAAAAAGGCTAGCGAGACTGTTCACACGGCGGACAATGAGCGCGCAAACTGGTTCATCCTGCTACAGGCGCTTCAAACGATGGAGAAGAGCAGTATGCTATGGCAGAAATCGAAATTGCTAGAGGACAAGGCTGCCTTGGGGCCCAAAGCTGGCGTACACCTACCCGACAGTATTGCCCCTTGGGAAGAACACACTGCTGTGGTGGCATTACAACCCAAGCGCAAAAGCTGGGACACCATGCCCTCCGAAGTCCGGAAGCCGTATGCGACAACTACCATTTGTCATCTTATCGAAATGGCTGCTATGCTCGGCCTGCACTGGAAAGAGTTCGACCGGTCCAACCATAAATACCTCGCGGAGGGCAACGGTTACTTGTTGACGGGTCAAAATGTGGAGGATTTGGGAATCATGTTTCACTTTCAGATCTATGGCTCCAACTCGTTCACATCCCATCGTGTCATTCCCAACGACATGGTGAAGATGCTGGCCTTCGGCAACGTACCAACCATCTATGGCCCAGAACCCAACGAAGGCGGAAAAAGACTCTATGACAACGAAGACCCGAAGGCTTCTGGTGTGCTACAATTTGGCAGCACCGAAGAGCTTGTCGAATCCCTCACCAATTATAGCTGCAATTCGAAAACGACGAATTACTTCCGCGACGACAAAATGAAGCATGGACATCTGTTCCCTGGTAAATTCACCATGGCCTCCTCTCGCTGAATGTTCCAACAGCTAATGTTTTTGGCCTTCTAGTTGTATTTGAGATCCTCGGGATGGTAGGACACTGTGTGTACATGCCCAATACCTATTACCGCTTCATCCCAAATCCGACAACTTTCTCCTGGAATAGGAAGAACTTTTCCTTGAGGAAGCTTCTCCTGGAGTTTAGGCACAATCTGAACCATGATCACTCCATACGGACGACATATCACATTCTTCAGCTGCAAGACTGGGCAGAAAATTTGGGACTCTATCTGAAGGGCTGGGCGAAGGAGCGCGACTTTTCCATGGCTCTTCTGCGCTGCTTGCATCAGACTATTGAGAAGTGCGATAAGTTTCTCACATCCGACGACAGCATGGAGATGATGGTGCAGCTTGTAGTCCGCGAGCATATCCAAGAAGTCATGAAGCTGCTCAACGAGCCGCGTTCCCAAAGCAAAGCTGACAATGAGGGCGACGACTCGACTCTGGCCTCAAATGACCGCACGCCCACGTTCGAGGACCTCAACTCGGCCGCTCCCGAGGTGCGCCAGGGCAAGCTGATGGAGATCTATTTCAAAACAGTGCGTCCAGCTGTAATCCAGAACTGCCCATTGGCGCTAAAGAAACGCGGGACCGGACCTTATGTTCCCTCAGTTGCTTCGCGCTCCGAATTCGACATGTCCAGTGATAACGACGAGACCCCCGTGATTTCTCCGGCACCCCGGTCAGAGACACCACAGCTGTTTGTGGAAAAGCCTCATCCCGAAGAAAATGCAAACACTAAGCTGCGGAGGATGCCGACCGAGAAGGAGGAGGATATGGCAGAGGATGTTTGGTGTACACTTGTGTTCCGCATGTTGTGCTGGTTGCTTCTTCATGATTTCCATAAAAAGGACGTGCAGATCAGCAAGAGCGAGCTCTACCAGAGTCGTTTGCCAGTCTACATTGCGTAGACACCAGTGGAAGGATTTGTACATACACTAGGGTAGTAATCATGCGGTATGATTCTGACGACTCGGAAAATATTCATTGATACGGTTTAGAGTGGCATCAAGCAGCAAGCACGTAAACTATTTCCCGCGTCTCTCGCAGTGAGCGACGTCAGACACCTGATACAGTCAGTGTGCTCACACCATTCGACCTTGATGATAAGAAAGCCAGAATGCCGCTTGTGAAGTCATCGATCGGGTCTTACTGGAGCACGGCACATTCGATTGATGCCATTCTCGCGATTGCAATGAGCTCAGTATCGTCCGCACTCTTGGGCAAAAGGGGCAGTTGGAAATCCTATGCAATTGGGTGGAGTTGACCCAACGATGCATGATGAGTTGGTTGGAAACCGGAGTTGATCCGGATGGAGCCCGGGTGGTACCCACTCGGTTTGTGCCTGGGTTGTGAGGCAATCTTGCCGCCTACAAAAGCGCCTGAAAGGGCGGCTATTTGGTGTAATTGGCTGCCTGTGAATAGCCACTTCAGCGCCCAGATGGGCCCATTTCAACCTAAATGGTCGGCTGATAATCAGCGGCTCCAGGGACCGAGCCGCTGGATTGGCGCGAGAGGCGGCCTCTTGACGAAGTTGGGCATTCCTGGCTTGGAGGAGTTGTGCTAGGACTAGGTCATCGTATTTCGATGCTGATGAGCTTTAATCATGTTCTTGAGAACCTTTTCATTCCTTCGGAATCCGTTGAGTGTAACAGTGAACCACTTTCATCTGCACTAGACTGTGGATCTCTTCATCCTACTACTCAGGCTCTTCATTTGGTGGTTGGATACTGCGTCGCCTGAAACTGCGCAACTGACCGCCTCTTCTTCGTCATTGTTTGTGCAAGTACTTGGACACAGCGGAGGACGGTAACAATAGGTTCAGGGGCTGTGCAGGACTTATTAACACGCACCTTTTCTTTGCATACAACGGCAAACGCCTGCTCTGCTTGGTTACACACGATCACTGCGACTGGTTCGCGTAGAGCTGTTCAAGATGCAGCTTACAGAGACGGTCACTATCATTAACAAGTCGGGCAAGGTCATCACCAATGTGAGTTACCGGACCGTACACAGCCACTCCCCCCCCCCCCCAGGGTGGTGCCACTTTACCCTGAATCGTCCCGTAGAACCTCACTTCTGCCGTTCTTCGGACCCCGCCCAGTTGCAGAATGCAGAATGCTCTTGTCGCTATGTTCCCGATCTCAGGTAGCCGCTGACAGCAAACGAATTTGACCAGGGCAAGCACATCGTCAATATATTCAAGGAGGCCAAGGCAGCCTATCAAGACAAGAAGGCCGCCATCAAAGCCGAGCGTGCTGCAGCGGCAGAGCGGCCCAGTCTCCGCAAGGCCCACACTTTCGACGTACGTTCGCGTGGTCCCGAAACATATTATGAACAGTACGATGTGCCTGAGCGACAGTACTTTCTCGAACAAGGGCAAGGGCAAGAGCAGGAATATACGCATTCACAGTATATAGAAGGCGACGACCGCAGGCGGTCTGGCGAAGACGGGCGATCCACAACGAGCTCTCGACGGAGCCATGGCAGCCACAGCAGTGGACGGACGCGCGCGAGCAAATCCGGAACAGCCTCACGCCCGCCACTTAGCGAGAGCAATTTACGCACGCTGACGGAGGTGTCCGCGACGACACCCAGTCAAGTCCCGCGGGCGTACCGATCACCGTACGCGGAAACTGCGCCACGGGATTTGGCGTTGAGCAAGCCGACACTTGCACACGCGACCACTGCGCCTGTCCTCGGCCACGCAGCGTCTGAACTTAGCCTCAGGAAGCCCAAGAAGAAGAAGGAGATTGATATGAACCTCGCGTACGGCAATGTCCCCCCGGATCTGGCTTCGCGGACCGATTTGGGACCGGTGACGCTAGCCGAGGAGGAGGATGCCAAGTGGCGGGAGGAGATGAGGAAGGAGGAGGATGCGCGGAAGCTTATGGGCCGCATCGATGCGCTGCTCGACGAGGCGGAGTGTGTCCAGCATACGGCAACGTCCATCATTGACCATTTGCAGCAGAAGCCTGAGGCGGCTGCTGCTGTTGCGCTGTTATTGGCGGAGTTGAGCACGCTGCTCAAGACGATGAGCCCAGGTTTCCTGGGCATCGTGAAGGGTGGTTTCCCAGCTATTTTTGCACTGCTAGCCAGCCCGCAATTTCTCATCGGCGTAGGAGTTGCAGTCGGCGTCACAGTGATCTTCTTTGGGGGTTGGAAGATTGTCAAGCGCATGAGGGAGGCCAAGGCGATCGCCGCCGAGAAGGAGGAGAATGCGCAGGCGTTTGAGATGCAAGAGCAGGCTCCGATCCCGGATGGCCAGTCTGCCTTCCAAGCTGGTGCTTCGTATGGTCCTCCTGGCCCAGGGAGCTACGACGATGCTTTAGTCTTTGACGAGGAGCTGAGCTCTATTGAGACGTGGCGACGGGGCATCACGCCCGCTGGCGAAGACGAGGAAAGCGTTGATCTCGAGCTCATCACGCCGGAGGCCGTCAGGTCGGTTCGAGGTGATGCCATGTCGATCAGAACCACCAGGACACATCGATCCTCAAAGTCTCATCGCAGCCGCCGCAGCCATAGGAATGAAGACGATGACGTCGAGGTTCCTGCTCGGACCAGTAGTAGAGCTCATACGAGCAAAGTCGGCGACCTAGAGAGCGAGGCTGGAACTGAACACAGCCGGCGATCCTCGCGTTCAAAGACGACGGTGCGAACGAAGACCACCAAAGCCATCGAGGATGGTAGTCGTGAGGAAGACAATACCCTTGATACAGTTTTGAGGCCCAAGGAGAAGAAGTCGAGCATGCTCAAAACGCTGTTCAAGAAGAAAAAGGAGAAGGATGATGAACGCGAGGTTGCCGTCTCAGTCATGGCATGATACGCGTATCCACGAAGAACAACCCAGGAGTTAATGAGACTGATGAACGACGACATTAATGGACCATGACCGTTGCAACACGACCAGAATTTATAGAAGGTTTCCACAGACATTTTACCAAATCACATTTTTCAATATGATGCAAGTTGGCTCTTTTCCGAATGCCTCTATGTTTTTCCACATTTCCGAGACGCTTTGGTTTACCTCTCATCCTCGTCAAGCAGAAAGCTCTTTTGGCTCCCATAGGATCTTAAATCTCACAAACATGTACACAACCTGCAACTTTTCTAGTAAAATGAGACATCTCCGGGTTGTTGGTCCCGACCTGTGTCGTGTGGACATGAGGTGCTCTGCTGTGTAGATGGTGCAGGCGGGGAGACTTTGGAATTCACCAACCATGTACTATCATCTTGCGAAGGCGTCCAAGCTAAAATGTGGAACTGAACTACCTCTCCCTTCCTTTGAATATTTATTATAAACTCCTTTGCAATTCCGGGACGAGATTCGCGCTTGGTCTTTCTTATCGCACCACTCCCAGAGGCTGTGAACTTTGGTGCAAGGGGTACTCAACCCTCCTTTTACCCCGGATTATGGGATGCAGACAAGGAAGACGCGGAGCGAAGAGTATGCAAGCCAAGAAGTAACCTTGTTACCTGCTGCAACAAAACCCCTTCTTCCCCCCTCCCCCTTGTGCCCCCTCTCCCTTCCGATGGACGGTGCCGAAGCTGGGGAAGTGGACCCAGATTGCGTCGCAATGGCATGGGATTATATAGGTGATGGACGTGTTGCGACAGCCCACAGTTACATAGTAAAGCAATTTGTGTCGTACGGGACCTGTTCTACTACACGTTCGTGCCCCAGTCCACATGCGGCTGGTAGAATTGGCATCCGACGCTCGGTCCGGGGCGGATTTATATTTCGTGCCACGGAGTAACGAACAATGCACCAGGATCACTACGGCAAAGCTAGGCCGACAGACCTCAAGCCGTCACGTCCTCGGTAATTCCGAGCTCACTGCCGTGGAGGATTAAAAGAGGGCTCAGAAGATAGTCGTATACACACTTTCTTGAAACCATTCTTCGTCTCATTGACGATCCACATTGACGGCCCAATCTTACCTCACCACTCACGCGGCTTTCGGACCTCCACATTCCCTTCCAGAATCAAGGCAATTTCAGCTTCTTCACAGCAACCGCGGCGATTTCGCAGTTTGAGCAAAGATGGGTTCGACAAACACCGCCCTCCATGGCGGAGAGTACCGGCAGTTCCTGCCTGACCTTAGCATCCCAAGATTCACGACGATGGCAAAGCAGGATGCTCATGTCTACGCGGAAGAGTTCAAGACAGGCGGCAACCCGCCCTGGCTACATGCCCTCTATATGCACTGGCTGAATCTGCTAAAGGAGCCCTTCAAAGGTGTAACAACTGATGGTAGGTAGAGATCTGCTGCGAAGACATTGTGCCCCGTGGAACAAAGGTGACTGACCGAAAGACAGGCAACGTCAGGCCAGACATTTTCAAGGTTCAAGACGAGGGTGTTCCCATCGATGAAATTGTCAAGGCTGCAGACGCCGTGGTCTCTAGCCTCACGCCCGAGCAAGCGAAGCGCGTAAAGTATCATGTCGATGCGCCGGAGTGGCGGACATGGAGCAACCCGGAATTCTTGCTGAGCGACAAGGGCATCCGGATGGATGAGATCAGCCCTGAGCTGCGAGAGAAGGTTTTCAAAGTGCTCGAGGCTACGCTGTCCCCCGAGGGATATCAGAAAGCTATTGGTGCGACGCGCGTCAACGGGTTTCTGGGCGAGCTCGTAAAGTCTCCGGCGGTGATGAATGAGTTCAGCTACAATTTTGTCCTGTTTGGCGAACCCTCTACGGACCGGCCCTGGGGATTCTCGTTCTATGGCCACCATCTCTGTCTGAATATTTTCTTCTACAAGACCCAGATCATCATCTCACCGTGGTTCACTGGGGCTGAGCCGAACCTTATCGACGAGGGAAAATACAAAGGAACGAGAATTCTCGAAAATGAAGAGAGATTAGGCCTACAACTGATGCAGAGCCTGCCGTCTGAGAAGCAGGCCAAGGCTCAGATCTACAAGCTGTTACGAGACCCTGCAATGCCTCACGGTCGATGGAATCATGACGATCAGCGCCATCTCTGCGGCGCCTACCGTGACAATCGAATTGTCCCATACGAAGGCATTCTCGTTTCCGAGATGAGCACCGAGCAGCAAGAGCTCATTCTTGGCATTGTCAACGAGTATCTTCTGTACCTTCCAGCATCAGCAAAGAAGATCAGAGTTGACAGCGTCAAGTCCTGGTTTCACGAGACGTATTTCAGCTGGATTGGAGGCTACAGCAACACGGATCCTTTCTACTACAGGATCCAGAGCCCTGTAATCATTATCGAGTTCGACCATCACTCGGGCGTATTCTTGGCTAACAAGGAGCCGGCCAAATTCCACATACACACTATTCTGAGGACACCGAACGCAGGTGACTATGGCATGGCCCTCAGACCCTTGATCCAAGGCATCGAGCAGGACTGGTGTTGGCCTGGAGAAAGAGACTAGCTTCAAAGATGGTAGGACGAGTGGCAAGATCGGAGGCAAAATTGATAAATCTAAAATGTTTAAGTAGACAGCATTCAGATTTGTAGCGACCCCAAGACAAGATGATTCATCTTCGACGTCAGCGTGATTGGTGCCAAACGAAGTGATTCTTGGTGCTGACTGCCCGTTAAGGAAGCAGTAATCATCCTATAGGAGGTTCAGGCAAATTTTGTTTTTTGCTACGGGGATCTCACAGCCTTGCCGCATAATATCAGTTTCATCGCAAGGCTGATCCATCGGTCAATGTGCTGCGCATCAGCCACACGACGACCCATGCTCAGCTAGCATTATTCACATGATCTTTTAATTGGTTGCAAAGAATGAATTTCGAACCGCTGTCTTTATCGCTCATGTTTCATTTGTTTATGTCCTCAAGTTCGTAAACTTGGGCTACCTAGGTATTGATCTGCTTTCCTAGCTTTATTACCCTCCCTCCTTGTCAAGGCGGTCTATCCGGTCCTTTAGACCCCTGGATACATATATTTTAGTCAACCCAAAAACGCCCCCAAGTTAAGTATATTACAAAAGTCTCTGACTCCCAACCGTTTCCGGGAACCACCCAAACGAAAAACGCCGAATATCTACAGCATAATGAAACCAGACCGGCTAGCTGGCTGCTGAGATGGAGAACGTGAGCTCAAATTCCAGAGTCGTCCTGCACCAGGGAAACAGCGCTTTGGTAGCTGTTCCACGCGGTACAAGTGCTGTTCATGACATCGGCATCAATGAGGTCAAGCATCTCGGATTCTCGCTCGATCATTTGAACAGCAAGACCCTCCGATGTGTGCCAGGCAATGTGACAGTGAGTAAGCCAGACCTGTGAGGGAGCAAAATAAGTAAATGGAAACGCATGAAGTACGGAAGACTTGGAAAACTTACACCGGGGTTGTCGGTTTTGAACGCAAACGCGACCCAACCATCAGCGGGCAAGAGAACGACATCACGACGGGGGGAGTTGACCGTAGTCAGATTGGCGGTGCTGGCGTCGTACGTGCCATCACCGGAGCCCAGGACCCAGAAGTCATGACCGTGCATGTGCATCGGGTGCGGCACAGCCATGGCGGTCTGCACGATCCAGTACACCCATTGATCAGCCTCAGGCAGCTCGTAGACGTGTTGCTCCGCGGCAAAGGTGACACTGTCGCCAACACCGCGCTCATAGATCTGCTCAATGGTTGGGTCGTTCCACTGGTTGATGAACGTGGTGTTGGCCATGTACCAGTAGAAGCGGTTAGCCTCGCTCGTGAATGCGACAGCAAAGTTGTCGGAAACGTCGGCCAAGTCTGAGGCATCAATCTGTAGGTAGGGGACTAGGCTCTCAACGGGCTCATCAACACACTCGTCCACAGTAGCGGAAGCAGCAACTGTAGAAGTAGGATCCGCGGTAGAGTCCGCAGTGCCGTCATAGCGAATAATGCCCCTGATGTTGTCAGGGTTCGCATTATCGGAACAAGCGGCCTGTGCGATCGCACGCATCCAGTAGTTGTCGGCTGGCGCGTTGGCAGTCACAATAACGTCGTACCGTTGTCCAATTGCAATATTGATTACATCTGTAGTATACGGCTGGATAGGCACAAAGTCAGTTGCAATGACTTGCATTGTGTGATTGTCGATCGTGAACTTGAAGTGGGTATCCGCAGCCGTGTTGACCAGACGAAGTCGGTAACTTTCGCCAGAGGTGAAGGTCGTCTCGAATCGTGAGCCCACTATAGTGCCGTCGTCTTGGGTGAAGATGTTGGTTCCGTTGATCAATCCATTTGCCATTTCGGGCGGCCCACTGATAGCTGCCTGTGCCACGAGGTTGTCGGCTGTGTCGTGGTCCCAGTCAAACAATGCAAGGTTTCCCAGGTCATTGTCGTAGTTTGCAGTGGCCGGTCCGTTGATGATGATTCCGCCAAACATACCATCCGCAGATTGGACGTAGAAATGAGAGTGCCACCAGGATGAGCCGTACTGGGTTGCCCTCCATTGGTAGGTGAGTGTATCACCGGGAGCCGTAGGGCATTGAGTGACGGATGCAACACCATCGTTTTGGTTTGTGTAATTTTGTCGAATACCATGAAAGTGTATGGAAGTGCCGTTGTTTTGCTGTAAAGGTACCATCAGCCATTAGTCTATGAGCCAGAAGGCGCCAGCATCAACGCATGAGAGAACTCACCAATGAGTTGGTCACGTGTACAATAACATTGTCACCCCAGTCACTATAATCAAGTCAGCCATGTTCTGGTCAATTGTGTAGAAATGCTCGTCTTCACTTACGCAATGATGGTAGGCCCAGGGACGGTGCCGTTCACTGTCAACACCATTTTCTCAACGCCATCTGGTGATGCAGTCGTGTTCACAATGTTGAACCAGTACTCGCGGGTGACACCAGTGTCAGGGACCACTTCATAATAGTTTGTGGAGAGATCATAGTCTCCCCAGCAGCTGCGATCCTCCGCAGAGTGAGCACAGCGCTTCGAAGGTGTCCGAGACTCCAAGCCAGGAGCCGCTTTGATGAGTGATGCCAATGGCAAAAATGAAAGAAGGGCACGAAGCGCCATGATTAAGTCTTGAGGAAGTGTGCTGGCTAGATGGCCGTAAAGAGAAAAGTCAAAACAAAAAAATAAGGCGGTTTCGTAAAGGGAATGGCCGAAACTAAGAATCTGCTCTACAGAGTCTGATCTTTACTTCTGGTATATTACCACACACACTGCGGGAATGTGGGCTAGGGGGATGGAGCGAAAGACTTGATGTGCTGGTGAGGAATCAGAAGCCCTTTGACTCGCGAATGTGCCCTTCCTTTATGATATTTCCATCTCACGATCTTCAAGCCAGCGAAGTCATGGTTTACTGCAGCCAAAGGCCTAGCTGCGACAGCTCCGAGCTAGCATCTCTGACAGCCGAGTCAAGAAAGACTTCGCACAGGGCTCTCCGATCTCTAACGTACCGTTCCCCGCTTGTTCGAGGCCCGCTCGAGCGTGGTGGAAGTGGACGGCGACCAATACCCACGGACGGGCTCGAACGATACTGATGCGGGCTCAATTACGATAGAGAACATTACCTAGTGTGCATATGTGGCGCACAGGACAAAGCGTAACTTCTGCCGCGTGTAGGTGTACTCTGACAGATTGTGGGGCACCAATAACTTCCTGGCCCACTTTCACCGTTGAATACTCGCACGCGTCAGCTTGACAGACATGGTGGATTAATATCCAGGCGGCTCTGCAAACACGATGTTTTAGTGTGGCGATCTTACCACCCTCGGGAACTATTGACATCCGTGCGGCTGTCCATCTGTTCGTCAAAAGGAGACGTGCATTGACTATTATTTCTCTACTGTGGATAAGTGGGTTTTGTGGGGAAGTTTCCGAGTCTGTAGCCACAATTCCTATTCGGTACCAGATGACCAATGCTAATACAATTACAAGTCGAGAAGTTCAGACTCGAAAATACGATGTGCATCACATGGATTTTTTTCATTGACAATATACACAGATCGTAGCTCAGCAAGGGACGCGTTACCCTTGGCCACCCAGAGCAGCCTGTGTCACAGATGAGTTTCGGGGAACTTCCAGGGCAGGCATTCTTTCACTCGTTCTAATTGGTGATGCCATTCACGACATCACGAGATTACGATGCATTTAGACTCGGTCCCGGTTCACCTCCGAACGTTGAGCCGGCCCGCCGCATATTCTTTCGCTTGACATTTGCGCTTTGCATTCGAAGATTCGTCTAGTGATCTTGCTGAAAAACCAACAAGGAATTCTGATAACGTAGAAAAGATAAGGGACGCAGCGCAAATGAAGTACATACAACCTGCAGAGGTACAACATGCAGTGTGATAAGGAAACCACTCTACCTACAGCATGGACAAAGTGATAGCGTGGCTGCGTGATAGAGACACGAGGAATTCGCCTCATCGCCCACCCATCTCACTTTGTGATCGACAGCACAAACAATGTTTCGAAACTTCAAAAACGTGTTCGTCTTGTTCTCGCCCAGGACTAGGGCTCGAGAGTGTCGCATTCGGTAAGTACCGGAGAATACCTAGGTATGTTTCCTGGTCAATGCTCCTGGCTGTACAGTAGTACAAGCATCGTAAACGCTCGCTAGATCTCTAAGTGGGTGGGGTCGGCTTCGTTTGATGATAGGCGAGCGATCTCCCGGAAAACCGGGGCATTTCAAGCCTATTCAGAACCATAAGTTAGTGCAGTCGTCACGGTGCTCAGGGTATAAAAGAGGATCCTGACTCGTAATTGGAACCATGGGGCTCGCCCCTTGTGTAATAAAAACTAAAAGATCGCCAAAGATCTCAAGTGCACAGACCGAAATACAAACAAAAGGGCCCCATGAAGTTGCTATGGATCACAACGGGAATTGAAACCAGCCGCGTAATCGCAAGGTGAATGTTGAGCTTCTCCGTGCATCTGTATCCGCATTGACTCGGTCGAGCGACTGCAGTCCTCGGACTTTTCGCATCAGCGAGTCTATTGGGTTATGATAAAACGGTCTTTTCTCGATGTTGCTCATGTGCTTCCAGCAGGTCAAGCAGCCTACGTTCTTTTAATCTAGCCAAATCGTGTTGCTGAATATTATTACTGTTCTGCTTTGCCACTTCATTCCATTCACAGCGCACATTTCTATTGGGCGAGATTTTAGTATACATTTCTTACAATATGTTTCTCAATACTCTCACTTTGGTTCTTTCGCTTGCCGGTGCGGTCACTCCGTTGCCCACTCACAAACGCGCGACTGGTGATATCGACCTCTATGCTTATGGCACTGGTATTTCCGGTCTGGAACTCTGGGGTGGTTCGGATGGTTAGTAGCCGCAAAGCCCCTGTTACCTTCTTCTAATATGAACGCTACTGATATGTACAATTCCGGTTGCAGGCAAAGCATATATAGCCACTTCCGATATAGGTCAGGCCAACTCCAGCCTTTTGCAGTTGATTTGTAAGTTCCTCACTCGGCGACACGAGATACTTCGGCTCCTCATTGCTGACTCTGATCCTGTTGCTTAGGGGCATCGCCATCGGCCGACTCCTCGTGGCAAGTCACTCAAGGCAGGAATGGGACAACTACGACCCTGACTGATTTCTACATTGTCACCACTTCTGATGCTTTTGAGGACTGTGGTTTCCAAGGCTCGAACGAAACTGCACCTAGTGGGGCATCCATGACAGGCTTTATGAAATGTAAGTGTGACATGGCTTGGCTGCATCGTTAGACCCTAAGGAACGCCATTGCTGATACTGAAAACAGACGGAAGCCAAATCATTTGGTCCAGTGGAGACGATTACGTCTCACAGTTCTGGGCTCAAGAAACTGAGACAGACGGCCTCTACAAGCTCAAGTGGAATTCCGCTGGTGTGGACCGCGCGGACAGCGTCCCTGTCACAATCAAAACAGCTGCACCTGAGTCTTAGTCGTATACCTCCCTCTGACAGGACCTTGGCTGGTTATTCTACTCTCTCTGTTCGCGACGTATTAAGACCTCAGGGAGCGCAGGCTGTTGCTAAGTTGTCAGAATTCAGGGGAAGTTGCTCCTTACGTGCGTATTATCTTAGTAAATATCCTATTCTCATGTACAAGTCACAAGGACGCCTGGTGCTGCCTATCAAGTACGAAAGGCTCCTTTGGCGACTTCATGTTGTATTAAAGCTGTAACGACCTCCAACTCATTCCGTTTCTCTTCGCGGATCTCTAGAAACTCTGAGTCAAAGCCCACCTAAACTTTCAAGCTCGATCAACAACTGTGAACAAGGTGTCTCTTCTCGTAGATTGGGGGTGAGGGGGGGGGACTCCCAGGTAGGGAATCATCGATAGAAAAGAAGCATCCAAAGACCGGTCGGTCATTGCTTTTGAAATCATCGACTAGAAGATTTATTGCGTTATTTTCAGCGCTTGTTATAGAGGGAGCATTGATGCGATATAGGTAATCACTTACGAGACAATTATTTAGGGAACAGTTCTATCTGGGATCTTATTCATGGAAAATATGATAGTGCAATGACGAAGATGACATGCTTTGACCTGTGAACGCACGGCATGAATAGGTAGTAGGTGGATAGTCGTCTCCATGGTAGACTAAGATTCTGGACCGAGTAGGTAGTCAAATATTCGATTATGATTTCTCGTTTCGTACAACGGAATAGGTATGTGTTCGCCATCAGATCATCAGCAAATATAGTGATCCAGAGTCGATGTTGCTTCGAGAAGCTTCCGGCCTTCTTTCTTTCCTTGTCGCGCCTCTCGAGCTACCTAGGTAGGTACAAGCGCAGGTCATTTGGGTCAGTAAACTAGTTGTATCGACTAAAATACTTGATTTCCGAGTCGGTGTCCGTGGATTTGAATTCGGCCATGACTTCTTTGAAACTCGGTTCCTAAAGGCTGACATGCGCTTGTAAACCGCAGTCAGTGCTGGTCAGGCTCCACGGAGTTCTTGCAAGGCCAAATTTTGATTCTACATATTGAATGCACCTAAGTAGGGTGTAATTCGCTGCAGGAAAGTCGTGAATGTGAGAAATCCCAATTTGTCGACTTTGTGCAGCTTCGGCATAATCGTGGAAGCCGTCTCAATTGCGGACAGCGTTGGAATGTAGGAGGTAGGGGCCCTGAAGCATTCTCATGGTTTTCCGTGGCCTACTGAGATAATACGAAGACACATAGTCAGAGACTGCCTTACTCGAAGTGTGAATAATGTGAAGTGACTGTCTTCAGCCTAATACTTCCTCACTTTCTGCATCTGGTGCCATAGATAGGTAGGAGGCTGTCCATGAAGGCATTGAACTCCGTCTTTGGGCCGCGTTTGACTTGCTTCGAATGAGATCTTTACCTAGGCACATAGGTAGGTGCGGCTATTTCTCCACAGACCGCACGTCTTCTCCCTTCCCCGGGTTCCAAGATGGCACTGTATCACTCCGAGATTATTGGTATCCAGCTATTTCGGTTACGCTGATCCAGAATCAGAACAAGTGACGGCGCAGCATCACGATCAAACAGATAACGACGGACTCTTACCCTTTGTGATTGTCTATTTATTTACATTCTGGCTGATACCCTGCCGAATATCTTCCAAAACTCCCACCAGCTCCTGGTAAATGCGTTTCTGCAACTGTGTCCCTTCCTGGCTGAGAACCAAATTGCTCGGATCCCTTACGATACAGCTATCCATATACTTCCCATGGCTCTGCCTATCCGCAGCGGCGGCGGCCATTAGCGTGCGTGAACCCATTTCAGCGTCTCTTCCGAGACAACCAAGCGTAAACTTGACGATGTAGCTGAGTGGGAAAGCAGCATGACGGAAAAGATTCGTCCTGCAAAAGCCTGGATTCACACAATTGACAATTACAGCGTCATTTGTAGGCATTCTAGCGGCCAGTTCTCTTACGATCCATATTGGCAACAACTTGGACGTATTGTAGCGATCCTCGCTCATACTATGTTTGCCCTTGAAAGATTCAAATATCTCTTTTTCAGTCCTTTCGTTAAATTTGGCCTGTGATAATTAGCAGTCAGAAACACTGAAGTGATAAGGGTCAGTGAATTGCGTACAAACATATGAGCATCTGAGGATACCACGACCAGTCTAGGTTCAGTGTTGAACCTCATGGCCGTCTTTCTGAGCTTCGGTAAGAGCGAAAAGGCCATGAGAAAGGTCGATACCACATTGACACCGATACTGCTTTCGTATCCGCCATCAACCTCGACATACGTGCCAATGGCAACCCCAGCGTTCTCGATGACGACGTCGACCCTTTCGAGCTCAGTGTCCGCCCGCTGACAAAAGTCTATCACACTCTGAAAACTCCCAAGGTCAAGCGCCCAGACATCTATGACATCCTTCCTCTGTGTCGAAGCCTCGATGTCTACTTGTGCCTCTCGGCCCTTTTCAAGATCACGGCAAGCCAATACTACTTTTTCCGCACCTAGACGACACAAGTGGCGAGCAGCTTCCTTCCCCAGGCCCACGTTTGCGCCAGTGACGATGCACGTCTTTTTCGAATAGTCTGATTCAGGGTAGGGGAGCGGTCTCATCTGCGTGGTAAGAAAGTGTAGTGGATACCACAAGGGCCTTGGTTCCGTTAGCATATAGACCAATCTTGGTCATGACCCTACTTGTAGTGGATTCGAAGGTGTCGTGTTAATGAAAGCGATGAGATACCAACATTTGAAAATAGCCAGCATCAGTAAGCCATGACAAAGGATGCCTCTTCTGCGACGTGGCAGCCATATTTGTGTTCAGTATGTAGTCTTCGCTGAACTCGCACCCTCTCACAATGCACTGATGTTGAAGAGATCTATGTCTGGTCGAGTGACGTGGCTGGTAATTCTGAAACATCATTACCAACACTCTCTAGTCGGCGGCCCGGGCCTCTGTTCTGTTCGAACCAAACACATGCGCACGGCCTTCAATACACCCTTTCAAAAAATTATTCACTTTGTTACAGAGACATCACCCAAGCTCGACAAAAGAAGATAATCGCGTGTATGAGCAATATAAAACATTAAAATTGGTGCTGCAACGCAGGGAAGAGTAAGCTACGGTGCCACTCCAGTATGACACTCCCAAATTAGACCATTAATCAGCTTCGATGTTTGAGGATATCTGCTCTGTTGGGCTTGTAAAAAGATGTTAGTGATCACTGCTTCTCGAGTGTGTCGTTGCATCCTCCAATATCATCGACGTTCGTGTAGTCAAGCAAGCCTGTGAGGCTTGAGAAGGTACGCGCTCCAAATGAATGCCATAAATCCCTGAATCATAATTCATCTTCTTCGTGGCCGGCCAAACAACCGTTGCGCCAGTTAATGAGGGTTCCTCAGGACTCCGTAGACTGAAGCCGCCTCGCTCGTACATACGGAACTGTACGTGATTGTTCATGTATGGCCAGGGATCCTCGATATACCACGAGCAGAGCACCGCAATAACGCTGAGAGGGATTGTGGCGCAGAAGACGATTTGAAAACTGCGTCCATATCCAACATGAAGAGCTTGTACCAAAATGTCTCTTGCCTCCGGAGATACGTCAGCCATCATACCAGGAACTCCTTGGTTGTACGCCGTAAGATCAGCCAATAGTTGGTTGAATATTGTGGTGGTTGGACAGACATCGAGGCTTTCACAAGCTGCTTGGACCATCCTTGACGTCTCACGTGCGGAAAGACTGGTGAACAAAGCCCCAAAGAAAGCATTCCCTATCGCGCCGCCTGTTGACCGGAATGTACCCAATAGTCCGAGTGCGGTGGCCAATTGTGAGTGTGGAACATGTAAACTGGCGATGGCGTACGACAAGACGGTAACCCAGGTGAACATAGGTACGCCGAAGGCTGGCAGAAACATGTAAGCAAATTTGTTGTTCGGGTTGACTGATGCAGCCGATGCAGCAAGGAATACTGCCTGCAACACCATGCCCACCACCAGCTGCCACTTGATGGTGAAACCCGGAATATACTCAGGAATCTTGTGAGAGACAAGTGGCATGAAGAAGCCAACAATCAACTCCATGACCGTTTTCGGTAGGGACATGAGGCCGATCTCCAGGCCATCCGTGGTGAACATTAGGTTTGCTCCCAGAGGTAAAAGTGTAGTCATGGCATAGAAGTTCATGCCAGAGACGAACAGAACGACGAGAATCGCAGAGTAGCGTCGGAACATCTTCGGCCAGAAGAGGTTCAATGGCACCATGGGGTTTTTGGCCAGGCTCCAATCGTAGGCAAAGCCGCCTATGATAGTGAAGAAACCCAGCGTGATGGTTAAAATTGTGCCCGGGTGATCCCATGGGAATAGCAAACCACCCCAGGTGAGACCTGAGGTGAATAGCGCAATGCCACCAGTCACAGACACAATACCAATGTAGTCAAGCTCTTTGATTTGTTGCCACCGGGTCTTGTGGAAGTCGCCCTTGGGCCTGGATACCGGCCAGTAGAGCAATGCCGTTGCTTTGAAAGTTATGAAACTGAGTAGTATGGCGATGTAGTATATCCATCTCCAACTCGCGTATCGTGTTAGTGTATTTGCGAGCACTACCGCTATGGTGGACCTATTGCACCACACCTGCATTAGGAATTTACCGTTGTTATGAGAGGCGGCACACCGCGTGGCTGGGAAAATAATACACACCATGGAACATTGATGCCCCCTTCGACGATACCTGCCCCAAGCACTCGCCATTTGTTTGGCAGCATCTCCGGTACAGCGGCGAAAGCGTCGAAAAGAAAGCCAGCGCCCAGACCAATGAGCGTCTGAGCTAGAAGCAGCAGCTCGATACTGCGAGCAGTTCCGCCCATGATGGTACCAAGAAGCACAATAAGGTCTCCAATGATGATGATATTACGTCTGCCAAATATGTCGCTGAGATATCCAGCGACTGCCGCGGAACAGGCGTTGGCAATCGACCAACAGCCTACGACCCATGGTTGAAACGAGCTCGCATCCAGCTCTCGTGTGATTTCGGTGGATACTGACGCTGTTGAAAGTAATGCCAAACCAATAGGTGCGCCGAGAGAAATAGAAAGAGCCTAGAATAGTGATTAGAAAACCAACATGTGCGAATAAATCCCTTGGAATACGGTGACTAACGAAAATTGCAGCCCACGCTCTCGGGCCAACATAGACCAGCTCGGGGTCGTCCTCCAACGCTGCCTTATGCGGATCTTCTTCGAACTCGATAGCTTCCTTAGTCTCCCTAGCCCAACGCGCTCTAGGGTTCTCTACAGACCTTTCCACTACAGTGGAGGCCGTGGATTCCATATTGTAATTCGATGGTCGAGGCGTCGTTACCCACTTCGTCGTCGTCCCTGCGGCAGCTACTGTTCTTGAATGAATATGAATTTATATGGAGAGTTTTGCGGAATCCAAAAAGTCCAATGACCCAAGGAACAATGATGCTTCCGTAACACACGGCGCAAGGGCGGTGGGCAGGGCTAGCGACTATTAAGAATGGCTCGGTGCATAGTCAGGAAATTAGCAGCACTTTCTTTCGGGGAGACGAAGCAGTTTTGATAGTATGAGCTTGACAAATCTTCACTGGAATCAGAAGGTTACTGACGGATAATTCAGAGTCGCCTAATAAACTTCATGGCCAGCGACAATTGCCAAGGTGGGCAATAAGCTTCGCCCTGAGTGCCGAGCTTGGTTTCACGGTTTCTTCACCCGCGCCAAGTTAGCTCTTTGACCCAGACACTCCTGTAAGCTAATTCTTCGTCCTCGATCAGGGCCTTGTAGCATGCGCCTTTGCAGCACCAACTACGACGTTGACAACATTAGACTTCCTCGGCAGTATGATCTGCTATATTGTAACCGTTCAAAACAGTGAGCCTATTGTACTCCACCCCCACCCTCCAAAGAGCCCTGCCTGAGAAATGAGACAAGGGACACGAAAGGACGTTAGCATATGTTTGGATTCGTAATCAAGTTTGTTTCAATATAACCTTTGATATGTTTACTATTGTTTCCCAACCCGATTTTCTTGCTGTTGACAGTTACCAGTGTAGCTTTTGGAAAGTTTTAGGCCGAAGGGATTGTCCATGGAACCGTTCTATCTTACAGCTCATGCATGACCCAGAAACGATGGGATATAGGATCATGATCTATAAGCACCCTGATTCGCAACGCACCATTATGTTTGAGCGTATTATGTCGGAGCGATCCGAGCAGGAGCAAGCTTCGTGTGATCTGATCTTACTTAAGTACACAGTCAAATCAACCAGTCATGTTGATTCTGGGGAGACCACATAGCACGCAACTTGCTTCCTTCCTAGACTCATTCCATGTGTATGCTGTGAATTCATGCCTCATCAACGTCGAGCATTGCTATTCCAGACCCGTGGACCCCAGGGGTTATGTACGACGTTTTCAGAGGCGAACTTTCTTTCGATGTTGCAACAAGAGAGTTTCAACTGCTGTAGGCTCAGAGCCTGGCTCGTCTATATTCGGTCTCAATTGAGTTCATCGGGATCGTTCACGGCGCTCGCCCGACCGCCCTCCCCCGAAAACTTTAACTTGCCGCCATTGTGATAGGCTGGTTTCTGTAGTGACACTCCATCTCAAGTGCGCACTACGCAGTCCGCAACGAGGAGCTATGCGCCCATGAAATAGCCGATGTTCCAATGGCATATTCCTCAAAGGGATCCTCAAACAGACTTTAATGTCGCCCTCGAACCGCGATCATCACACGGTGGGCCGTGTCTAGAACATAACGGGAAGCCGGACACTCCGTAGCCCGAGAAGCAAGATGCGACATACTGCATGACAGGATCGATGATCGCACGTCCGTTACGATACTTCCCACCGGGCTGTATACAATCAAGTACGAGCGCACACTGATCACCGCCAAGGTAGAAGAATCATACGACTATCCCATCACCTACCTAAGTGAGTAGAGAGCTGAGTGAAGGCGGCAACTGCACGTCTTAATTCGAATATATTCACGGGCATCCCCCATATCTGTCACCGAGTCTGGAAGACGATTCATCTCGGACTGAAGTTTAAACTTCGTGGTAGCTTAGATGCGGATAACACGCCACTCGGAATAAGTTCGATGGAACGGAAGAGCAACTTTCTAACATCGGAGCTTCGCAACCCGCATTTTGATACTGAGGGTGCTGAGGCAAACCCGACTTTTTGTAATACTTTGGAAGTCTATCGATCTCACTATCTTTGCATGGCAATGGACGTTAACGAGATATAGTATTGATAATGGACCGAATACATCAACTATACTATAGTACGAGGTCATCGTATTGTCACTCTAGTATTGAAATGTTTTAACATGGGCAAACTCAGTAGGGTCACTGTACCAACCTCACATTTTGTGCTGTGGTCGTACGTCAAAGTGGAGAGAAGACGTCTTCTCACGCTGTTCGTCCAACCTTTCGATCGCACAGGCGTCACGAGTCTGTTACCATCTCAACCCCGGCTACCCCTGAAGGGTGCTGCCAGCTTGTGGCCGTGCGGCGTCAAAATACAACACCATCAACAGGACATCTCGCCAGCGAAAGAAGCTGTAATTCGGAGTACCGTATTCACAAGGGCGGCTTACAGGGATAAGCAGTATCTCTCTGTAGGGTTGCACCGCAGCTGTGTGAACCTGTTACATTGGCTAGTAGGATCCTGATTGAGATGCTGCTTCTTGGCCTGCCGTGCAGCCAAAGACAACGCACTCCAGGAGGGACGATCCTATCAAAAGATCAGAGCTATTAGTAATTGTGTGTCTTGCAAGGAAAGTAGAGACTCAACACATTCAGACTGGGCCTGCTTACCTCCCAAACGATTGTCACCGTGTAAGCCACCCGTTATCTCTCCTGCTGCCCACAGACCCTCAACGGGAATCAGGTCACCACCACTACCACCATAGGTCGCCAATACTTGACCCTTGTCGTTGATCGCAGCACCACCCATCGTAAAATGCGTGACAGGTGTCACCTGACCCACACAGACCTCCTGCTCCGCATCTTCCTCGCGTCCTGTGAGCTTCCACGATCCAAACGCACGTCGACCAAGTGGGTCCAAGCCCTTGCTCGTTACGATTTGGGAGTACTCTCGGAGAGTCTCTTGGGTGGTTTCATCCAGCTCCTTGACTTTTCTTTTCGACAGTAGCCCCTTCCATAAATAGAACCCAATATGCGAGGCTGCAGCCTCGCAGGCCCCGGGGTCCAGGAGCAGTTGAACGTCCCACTGAGTCAGGTCGCCATCCTCATCGTTCTTGTATTCGTTCATGGAAGCGGGTGGGAGCTGCATTATGGCCTCGCTGATATGTGCCCTTGTCTCCATTTCATTGACAAAGCGCTTTCCCTGATGCAGCAGAATGCCACCCTCGCCTCGAAGCATCTCAGCGGCAAGGAATTTCACTCGGGCCTGTGGATCTGAGGGCAGGACAAAGCCAGTCGGATGGATCTGGACACTGTCCATATCGACCAAATGGGCACCAACATCTTGAAGTATGCTGTGCGTTCCTGGTCGAGGATCATTCGTCGATGGCAATCCCGCAAGATCAGGACGATATTGCTTCAGAACTCCCCAAGTATCACCTGCAAATCCTCCAGTTGTGAAGATCACTGGCCCATTGAGCTTTGATGCCACTCCGGACTGAGTATACTCCACCCCGGTCACTTTCCTTTCGTTGTCGCCTGTGGTCAGAAGTTTGCTGACTTCGCATCCAGTCTTGAGCTCGAATTTAGGATCCTCCTTTAGCTTCCCCAATAGGGCAGACACGATAGCAGCTCCGGGAGGGAGCTTTCCTGAACCTCTGTGAGTGCGAGGGAAGCTATGGCCGCCAAGCTGTGCTACCACACTCAAATCGACCCCAATTTCATCCACAAGAAAGTCCACTGCCTTTGCCGATGAGTTTGTCAATTTGGAAATGAGTGCTTCGCGTTGCTTCTGCTTCAAAACGGCCGTCTGTGAGTCTGCCAGCACGAGTCTTGTGCCAGCAGAGCGGGTTGTATCGCTGTAGAAAGTCTCATCGGCTCCCTTTTGAAATCGCGTCGGGGCTCCATTGATTCCTGATGAGGCTTTGATACTATTGCCGCCGGCTTTTTCGGCTCTCTCCAAGAGTCGCACCGCAGCTCCAGCTCGCAGTGCAGAGTATGATGCTGCGAGACCTGCTAATCCACCCCCCACGACGATGATTGCGGGTGACTGTGCGTTTGGTGCCATGATATCTGATTCAGACTTCAATGAGGGGCTCAGGAAATCGTCGCTGCAAGCAATTCGTCGCCACTGATAAAAGAGAAAGGCCGAGAGTGCAGTCACAAGAAGGATAAGCAGAAGCTCGCGTTTTGTCATAATAATTTTGCCAGCATGATGTGTATTTACCAACACCGGCAAGTCATCTTGGCGGGCATCTTTCTCTTGTTATACAAACCTCGGTGTCTGAAGTGGATCTTCGAAGTCGATGTAGAACAGCTTTGCGAGGTAGAATGTGGCCCGGTGCTGTGACGGATGGATATCAGGCCACATTTGCACGTTGGTGGCATGATCGCAGACAGCGTGTGGGTGTGTCACCAGACCACAGCTGACATATTGCAAGCGTGTAGCGACAGCCAAGGGAACTGAATGGCCTATTCTAAGATGGAATGTAAGATCGCAATGTCTTCAAAGGTGATCATTTCCATCGTGCGAAGACCAACAGGTCATTTTAGACGGACTGGACGGCACCGGGTTAGGGTATTGCACTTCACCCCCCCAAAACTTGGGGGTGGGGGGGCAACTAATGAATTTGGTACCTATGTGTAGATTCTGTATCATCAATCGGACAACGAGACTGTGCACGTCTGATTTAGCACGAAATGCCCTATAGCACTCCTAATACCGTCCAGTATGTATGTATCAATTCAAACAAGCTTATACGAGTGAGAATCCCCATTCACAGCTCTTGCAGAGGCAGAACACCGCCTTACAACTATTTGATTCTGTATATACTCGTACACCGTGCATTTCCCAACCCTTACACCCATGGTGTATGTCATTCTGCGGACAGTGAAGACTAGGAAACCTAAGTACTACTTTCGTTAGTGTGTCTGTCAACGTACGATGGGCGGTTGACATCGACCCACTGCGGCCCCTGGGATCTGGCCCACCCGAAATTGAATTCTATCAAGCTCCATGGCCAAAAACGTATATGGACTCTCGTCAGCAACATTTGTTCTGCAGTTTCTTTCAAACCGGTTGAACGTGGCCTATAATATCAAGAAATTCATAAATTACACTTGGCGAAGCCTCAGATCACTCCAACCTCTTCCATTCCCATGCAAGCCAAGCCGTCTTCCAAGATCATTCACGAGAGGCTCTGATATCGACGTCATCAGTGGGACCCTTTTCAGCGCCCGATTTGCATCGTCGTCACGACTTGCGACGTCACTGGAGCCTCCTATCATTATCATTCGATTTCTACCTAAAGCTTCTGCTAGTATGGCTGGTAACACGACCAAGCCGGTCAGCAGCGCGGAAATTTCAGAAGCGGAGAGAACAGATCCTAATGCCGCTTGGGAAGCAACAGTCACAGAGAGCATGAAGGACACCGAAAGTCAAATGATCTTGCAATGGGTATCTGTCTTGATGATAGGTGTGGCAGTCTTTGGTTATCTCTATACATGATCACTAGGTACGAATGTCTGTGGTCATGATCAGTGACTGATCGGGAGGCTCGATGTTTGGGCAACCCTGGGGTGCATGAGAAGGAGGCCTAGTCACCTCTACAGTTTGGGCCTTCTTCGTCGACCAATGTGCGTTGGGTTACTACGTAGGACGGATCATGGAAAAAGAGGCATGCCCGCGACTCTAGGCATTTGGATTGCTGTGCCGTGTTTGAGGAGAGACCTGGTTTTAGGGAACATGAACTTTAATAACTCGGTTCTACAGCATCGGATTGAAATACATATTATTCTTCGCTTAAAGGCCTTTCGCATTTTATCGCTGTATAAGCACACTCTCGACCGAGTACTGCGAGTGTCAAAAGCAAGTCCAGATCAGCAAAAGAGTTCACTAATACTACCGTTGAGGTGATTCTATATCCAAAGTATCAGTACCCTGAGTCTCAAACCATGACTTGTACCAACAAAGTTATCTAAGCTGTGAGTAGATTGAACTATCTCCTGATGAAATGTACGCTCTCCTAAGTCAATTTTTTGAAAGCATGTTCCTGTATTGAATCATCAGTCTCACCCTATCTGCAGATCACAATCCATTGCGTAAATACGAGACTTACTGGGCTGTGACTTGTCTCATAATCGATATGTACGTAGGCCCTTTCCACGAATGGCAGCTTCTCAAGTTTTATCTGTAAGTTTTCGGCGGTATCGTGTGCCACTTGAACACATTCGTCTTTATCCAGCACTACGTCGACTTCAACTATCTGACGCGGGCCGCAATAGTAGGCTCGGACTGTATCGATCTGCTTAATCGTGGGCGAGTGTGTCATTGCTAAACAGTTGTACATGTTAGCAAGCTGGCGAAAAGTAAAAATTTCAAAGAAATGGTAGAGAGGTAACAGACAGATGTAAGTGATTAGTCTCAATGTGTCGTTCCCAGCAGAAACACCGATGACTAGCTGGAACTCATCGTATGCAGTGCGCAGCCACAACGCAGCAATAACGACGGATAAAATAGTTGCACCCATTGGGTCAATCCACCAGCGAAGCTTGCTCCCTCCCACCGAGGTCAGTATTCCAAAACCATTAAGGAACAGGTCGTTCCTGTGGTCTCTCCACAGGATCTCCACTTGGGAAAACATATGTTTGATGGTCCAGCAGTATAAGAAGAGACACGTCTTCGTAGTGAACGCGCAGGCCACGGCAATGATCGACGGAAGAAAGAATGGCTTGGTCTCCGCAGTTTGGCCCTCGATGAAGTTTTGGAGAGCTTGGACCAGAATGACAGTGGATACTGTGAACATGATGAAAGAGAAGCAGATGTTTCCCGCCGTAGAAATCCGTGCTCTCCCAACAGGATATTTGACGTGACTTGCTCTTGCCACGGTTCTGTGGGCCAAAAAGAGCAAGAGACCAGAGATTGGATCGAAGCACGAGTCCACCATTGTTGTGATCAAGGACAAAGAGCCCGACGAAATGGCAGCGTAAAGCTGCAATCCGGAAAGGACCACATTTGCACAGAGACTGCCTTTCACAGCAATTTGGTATTTGAGACCGGCGGCATCTTGTTCGTCATCGATGGCTTGTTGGTGCTCCTCAACTGACTTGAGAAAGGATCGTATTTCTTCATTCTGGCCTTCGTAGAATTTTTTGACTTGCTTCTCTGGATGGGATTTGACTTGGAGAATGCTGGCCTTCTTCTCGGATTTAATGGTTGAGAGTTGCGACTCAGTCTTGATCAGAGGGGTGAGTCCGAGCGGATCCGAAAGGAGATGTACACTCGACGGTTGCCCGTGGACTTCAACGTCCCTCACGGATCTATTTGATCGAAAATTTGAGTGGAGTGATCGCTGGCTTCGTCGACTAGCCAAAGCTCTGGCCATCGAGCTTAAAGGCACATCGTGCTTTGTATCGCGATTATCGTCTGCCATTTGATCGGGCTGCAACCGTTGTAGGTACTTGGAAGTAAGTTTATTATGTATGTGGGAGGCTTGAGAGTGGACAAGGACACGAATTTGCGCACGAAGAATCAGACCGCGAAGTCATTGTTAATATAGTCCATGTTCGAAAGTCGCGGATTTGCGGCTCCTCGATCGGCAAGATTTGTCGAGATACACTTTACCTCGACTTCGCGTTGCCGTGTACAGCGCCTGGTGAGATGGGGCTATGTTCAGCGAGAGCGAGTTTGTCACAATTCGAAAGTCTTGGAAGCTGTGCGAAATGTTTGGTCTACGTAGCTTGTTACAAGAGAACCAAGAAAACCAAGACCTCCGTATATCTTAGCCTCTTAGCTATGGCTTGGGGCCAAAGCGAACCAACCACCTGTCGGCACAACGCGTACAATTTCGGGAGGGGCAACCAATTACGCAGTGCAGGTAGATGAGAGTGAACACTGATTAAAATCGCCGCATAAGGTCTCAATGCTTATACCTCTCCATTGACAGACCACCACAAGCTAGCAGAAACATCAAGGGGCGTATCAAAAAGCTCACATGTCACCCCAAGCCCTGAAATATAAATCAGTATACAGTGAATCACCAGGGATGATAAGCACGGATGATAAGCATATAAGTCATTCGCGCCCTGGAACGGCTTCCGCTGGATCCAGAGCGTACATACGGTCACGTGAAGAGGTATGCCCGATACCATACTCGGGAAATCTTGCTTCACTATTGCCTAAGGCGTGGTGAGAACACGTGATGATTGGCGGTGCCTTGAGAGCTTGGGTTTCAAAGTTGGAAAGGTTGCAGGTGATTATTACGCAGAAGATTATATAGAGTTAATAACACGCGGAGAGCGCAATATACCATGACGTTGCGCTCCTTTTATTCGCAACGTGGCGGGTAAGGTTTTCAAGCAGGTCGAGGAAACACTACGACGCAGGAAGCTTTAGGTAGGTATCCAGCGATCATGGAGATATTGTGGCAGAGATGAGTGTCTTGATTCTCATTGAGTGTATCCCATTTCGAGACTGCAGAGTGAAAATTGCACATCGAAGCAACATGAACGGCAGTATGACTTGCTACTTATACAACTCCTTAGACATATGATGATGTCCCAATTCGCGTATAGACAGCCTGGTCAATCGTTCAGTTCTGGCATGTAAAAGAATATCACCACATGAAAGCGAAAGACTTGTTGAATGAACATCTAGATTGGGTGAAAAGCGCTCGAGCTCGTGGGCTCTTGCGTCAGCGTACAAGCTATCTGCACTGTCCGTGCTATGCGTCAACGGTACATACATGGGATTTTGAATCCATCTCTCTTTCAAGCAGATCGCACGGGCTTACACCAACTTTCACACTTATTGTGGTGTGTTTCATTCGTCGTAATCAAGATTGATGTAATGACCGCCTTTCTGAAATACGAATGAGATACTGCACATGAGCACAAATGATCACATCTAGGCCGCGGATTCAAGTGCAAGATCTCCTAACAAGCAGCTAACGCTTCACATGAGAACACCTCTCATCTTCAGCTCTTTTTTGCCCCCCCCCCTTCTTTCAATCTTGGCTGAAGTCACCAGTCATATTGACAAACACTTATACGAGAAAATTTCGGACGTGACACAATACATTGTAAATCCTATGTGTCAACAGACGAGTTACATCCCAAAGACTGATATCATATATCGCGCACAATTTTTTATTTTTTCTTTTAAAAAATTTGCATAGGGGCAATACATGGAATGATGCGACCTGAATTTGGCAACGTTACGATCGCTGTGCGTTCCAACCCTCCTCCAGGAGATTGGGCTGCGAGGTACTCCCAGACCTTTAAGAAAAGTGCCGCTTTGACTTATCCTACGTACCTAGGTAAGTGACGAACCCAGAGGGTGTACCGGAATCCTGCCGCCCATACGAAGCCACAATTTTTGGGCACAATGCAAATATTTCGCACCTTAGTCAAAGTCCCTGCACAGGACAACAAAGTCTTGACACTGGGAGCTATCTTCCCTTCCCCTCGTGCCCGTGCTTGTTCCGTGCTGTTTCGGGGAATTCTGGACACTTATATTGGCAATTCCTTTCCACTTGTAAGCAGTGACACTGAAGAGGATGTTAGTCTTCCTCGAGCAACGTCAAGGCGCCACGATAATTTGGGCTATGCAGCCTTTTCGATTGATTGTCGAATAAATTAGCTTGTGGCGTAGATCTTCTCGTTGGATGTCCAACACGTTATCAAGTATCTGGGTGGATTGCAATTCTGTGCAGTATGAACATTCGTCATGGTACATATGATACTACCTGATAAGTGTCTGTGGTTCTATAGCAGAAAATCATTAGAGATTTGCGAGCGTTGACTGAGCTTTGCTCCTAGCCGACGCTATGGATCCTAGGTCGTGATCTGCATCTAATCTCTTTCCGGAAGCTTAAAGTGACCTGCCTTTCCCAGACCCTCAGCGGGGTAGGTAATATATGCGTGAACGGCTGTATTACCTGTACAACCAAATACGGCTGAAATGGGTGCTCGCAGACGCAGCATCATTATTATAAACGCCACCGCTCATTGATCGATATCCTAGATCAACGTCAGTCTTTTCCCGCTTGTCGCGCCCTTTCATATCCAGCATGCAATTGTCAACTCTGGGGACCGCGCCGGACAACAAAGTATTACATCACTGTTCTGTGCTCATTGTTCTTTCACGATGCTCTGCCTCCATCGTATGGGGCCTAAACGCTTTTCAATAGTGATACATTTTTTGGGCATCCTTGCATCGGCTCTCGCGCAGAACACAACGAACACAACCTTCGACCCCCTTACCTACGTGGACCCTCTCATCGGCTCCAACAACGGCGGTAATGTATTTGCCGGTGCTTCACTTCCCTATGGACTAGTCAAAGCTTCAGCGGACGTAGACGGGGAAAACACTGGCGGGTTCGCCACTGACGGAAGCAATGTGACCGGCTTTAGCTCCGTCCACGACTCCGGGACGGGTGGAAATCCAAGTCTGGGTAATTTTCCCTTATTCCCACAGGTCTGCCCAGATGACAGCGACGTCAACAGCTGCAACTTTCGCATTGGTGACCGCAAGGTGCCTTACGACAACAGCAGCGTTGTCGCACGGCCAGGGTACTTCAGTGTGCAGCTGAACACCGGCATCAAGGCAGAGATGGCTGTGGGGGAAAGGGCGGCTTTGTATCGCTTCAAGTTTCCGGCTGGAGATCCGTCCAATGACACGCATCCATTGGTATTGCTGGATCTGACCGATCTCTGGCAGAGCCGCCAAAACGCCTCGATTAGTGTTGACGCGGGTACGGGCCGCATGACGGGCAATGGAACTTTCTTGCCTAGCTTTGGAGCTGGCTCGTATCAAATATACTTTTGTGTCGATTTCTACGGAGCGGACATCTACGAAACTGGAGTATGGGTGAACGACCGCGCAGGCACGGAGCCGAAAGAGTTGTTCGTCACCAGGGGTTTCAACCTCTTCTTCGTTGAAGCTGGGGCCTTTGTGCGGTTCACATCTCGCACGGATAACGAGTTGTTGGCAAGAGTAGGAATGAGCTTTACTAACTCTGCAAAAGCATGCAGTAACGCGGAACGCGATATACCCAACCCGGATGGCGACTTTGACATGCTCGTCGAGAATGCACAGGCTTCGTGGCGGAAAAAGCTGAATCCAGTGTCAGTGATCACTGGCGGCGCAAGCAATGACCTCCAAACCAGCTTCTGGAGTGGCTTGTATCGTGCCTTCATGTCCCCGCAGAACTATACGGGCGAGAATCCGAGGTGGGACAGCGGGATTCCGTACTTTGACTCGTTTTATTGCATCTGGGATTCATTTCGCGTGCAGCACCCGTTACTGACCGTCCTCGACCCGCCTGCGCAGACGCAGATGGTCAATTCGCTCCTGGATATATACCAGCACGAGGGCTGGCTGCCGGACTGCCACATGTCTCTTTGCAACGGCTGGACACAAGGCGGAAGTAATGCAGACGTCATTCTAGTAGACGCTTTTGTCAAGAATCTTTCCACTGCTATCGACTGGAACGTAGCGCTCGAGGCTACTATCAAAGACGCCGAAGTGGAGCCTCTTGAATGGTCGAAACAAGGGCGAGGTGGCTTGGCCTCATGGAAGGCGCTCGGCTATATTCCTTACCTGGATTTCGATCCTGTAGGCTTTGGGACTAACTCCCGATCCATCTCGCGCACTCTTGAGTACAGCTATAATGACTTCACGATTGCCACTCTGGCAAAGGGTCTGGGCCAGACAGACCTGTACGACAAATACTTCGCACGCAGCACGAATTGGCAAAATCTTTGGAAAGCCGACCAAACTTCCCTCATCAACAACTCTGATACAGGCTTCACGGGCTTCTTCCAACCGAAGTACCTCAATGCAACCTGGGGTTCCCAAGACCCCATTGCCTGTTCCAATCTCGCCTCATTCTGCTCGCTCACCACCAATCCCTCGGAAACCTTCGAGGCGAGCATTTGGCAATACCAATTTCTTGTCCCACAGGACATTGCCGGCTTGATCTCGCTTATGGGTGGCGATGCCGCTTTTATCTCGCGGCTGGACTTCTTCCACACCTCTGGACTGGCGGATATTTCGAACGAGCCCGTTTTCTTGACAGTGTTCCTGTATCACTACTCCGGCCGCCCTGGTCTCTCCGCCAGTCGCATTCACACGTATATTCCAGCATCTTTCACCGCGACGGAACCGGGGCTCCCGGGCAACGACGACAGTGGTGCGATGGGCAGTTTCCTATTCTTTAGCATGATTGGACTTTTTCCGGTTGCGGGGCAGAATGTCTATCTCATCACGCCGCCGTTCTTTGAGAGCGTCAGCGTTACAAGCCCTCTGACAGGAAAGACGGCAACAACGAAGGTGGTGGCGGGGTGGGACCCAGCGTATCAGAGTATATACATACAGAACGTAATGGTGAATGGGGAACCGTGGGTAAAGAGCTGGATTGGCCATGAGTTCTTCACTGAGGGCTGGACGATGGAACTAACATTGGGAATTAACGAGTCGACGTGGGGTACTGATGCAAAAAACCGGCCACCAAGTTATGCTGCTTCTAGCTTGACAGGTGAGCAGGGGCTATAAGCCTTTTTGCCCATCAGGCAATGTTCTGCAGTGGTCTTCGTTTGTGAACAGTGGCTATGAAAAAGGACGAGCACTACAAACCCAACTTGGATATTGATGAATACCTAAGTAGGTAAGAGTCACATGCTCAGACTATCTCGACAGCACCGGATCATCCCGCATTTGACGTATGGTTAAAAGGACTAGAAAGTCTGTGATTACGTTGAGCTTTACCGTCCTTTGTATCGATGTGTGGTTCGATGCTCACCAACACCCTGCTAGTCGTATAAGAGCTTGCAATCGCACTCAGTGTCGACTAAAATCCCCCACCATCCTTCATGTCCTGTGCTCTTGTTTCTCCCTTGACATACTCACTCAGTCGGATGTCATTGTTCTCGTTCCTGTGCCCACTCATCGTCCGTAGATTCCCCGGCGAGTAGGGTGGCAGCTGACTGCTGTCGACTTGGTTTCCACCACTGTACCTCGACCCATCCGATACCATAGCCAAATTTGCCTGGAAGTCAGTCATATCTGATGCCATCAAAGATGATTGACCAACCGACGCCGACGATGTTGCAACGGCTGGCCTGGGCGATACGCTGATATACGTGTGTCGATGAGCTGAAGACTCGGGTATAGAGGCTAGGTTCATACCCTTGAACCTGGATGACGACGGAATGGATGAGCTTGACGGGGAATGTATCACTGATGGCCGGGACATCAAGGCGTGTTTCGCCGCCGCCGTCGCCTCTGCCACGTTATGTCTTCGGGTCGTGGATTCCGGAGTGGACGCCGGTGCCGGAATACAAGGCTGGGACTGAAGCTCTTGGTCTTGAAGCTTGAGTTCAAGCTTCAAGGTCTCCTCGCGCTCGCGCAAGAGAAGCTCAACCTCTTCGTTTCGCGTGTACTTCAAGTCGCAAATACGGAAAACCGACGTTATAATGCCGAGAATATATGCAAGACTGTCACCTGATCAGTGAACAGGAAGTACAAAGTATCCGGGGATCGACACACATGATCAGAACTGCACAGAAGAAAAATCCACGCTCCAAGCCGCAAAACTTGTCCAGTTCACCCCTGTGGCCATCCTGCTCGTCACTGAAGCGAATCGTCGAGTAGCCGCGTGACGGTAGGTTCACTTTGTCCCCTTTTGACCCTACAGCGATCCATGATAGTCAGATGATGTTGGTTTGGCCATTTACAAGTGAGGGCTGTCATACAAGTTGAACTAGTGAGTCCTGAGCAGTTCGACGGGAGGCCACTGTAGGAAAGCAGGGAAACTATTGTGAGATCCACGAAACATAGCACCACGTCGAAGCACACAGTGGCTATTATCCACGCTGTCTGTCTTGATCGGTGGCTAGTGTGTATGATCAGAACGGAAAGGAAGTTGTGCCCAAAGATAATGGCAATCTAGTGCTTTGTTAGACTTTACCAACTGTGAGACAGTCACGGCGCTCCGACAGCTTTCTCAGATGCAGAAATGTAAGAAGATTACAGTGAAAAGTGAGGACAAATTAAAGCTGGAAGACATACCAAGACCTCCAGTAGCAGCATGAGCTCTGACGGGCCCAATCTGTTGGTATAAAGGTAGTAAAGCAACCAGCCGTTCACAGCTCCTGGGACGAAGGACCCCAAAACTTGGAACGAGCGAATCAAGATAAGCCATGTTGACAGCCTCCGACCCATATTCGAGAAAGCAAAATTTTGACCTTCGATCTCACGGGGACTAGGTGTTCGGATAAATGGAAGATGAATGCTACAACACACAGGAGTGAAGGGGAGAAGGACTGAATTCATGGAGTCAAGGAAGCGGAAACAAGGAAGGGAAAGCTGGCCTCGACCAGAACACAAGCTAACAGAAGGGCTGCTACGGCATAGTTGGAAGTTGTTGGACAGCGTGGGATGAGATGTAAGAAATGTCCGGAGGCTGTGTAGCTGCCGTGCTCGTATGGTAAAGAGACCTCAGACCTGCAGCTTGCAATGTACATCAAAGACGACAGAGATGGTGTCGCAGGAATAAGCGAGGCTAGTCTCTGCATACCCAGGTGAGTACTAGGCGTCTGTCGTGAAGCAAATGTATCACACGAGGACATTTAGAGGACCTAGCGTGTATTTTTGACACACCGGGCATGTAGAGATACTCTTATCCAGAGGAGGCTGCGGCCTCCCCCCCCCCCAGGAAAAAAACCAAAATCGAATGCTGTAGAAGGGTGGCCGGCAGCCACTCATGAGGTAAGGCAGCGCAAGGCCGATCCAGCCCGAATGTGAGTGGGGTTGTGCGTGCTGTGTATCTGACGCTTCACAAGTGTATCAGAGTACAAAGTTAGGTATGTACAGATCGTGTGCTTGACCAAAAGTCGATATGATCCTCGCTATTACTAGACGTCTGTGTTGTGCAAGAAAATCGAGCAGCGGCCATTTTGTCAACGAGAACTGACTATTCTCGTGCTGCTCGTCCTTTGCTTCCGCCATGAGGGCTAGAAGACGAAGAAAGGAAAATGGAGAGCTCGTAAGTACGAACTATTTCGCTGTACTCAAGCCGGGTTGATTGGTGCACTAGCAAAGACCAGCCTTCCATCCAGAGCAGCATTCGGTGCCGACGCACATAAGCCAGATACGTTAGGTCGGGGTATCCCCCTCAGAACTAACGTAGTTGAGAAAGCGCGTTATATATAGCAGCATCTTCTGCTAATTGCTCGGACTTTACTCAAGGACTTCCTTTGGACAGCTTGTTGGCTCCAGACTGTAGCATCAGTTCGAGTCCGAGTACTGGCGGGGGACAGGTGAGTGCCAGAGACTTCTTGGGGTCTTTCATGCCCATACTAGGAAGCGATAGTACAAGGGGACGCTGTTCAATAATCCGATACCGTGAGAGCAGGGGGAGTGAGCGGACAGCCTCAGCTCACATGCTAGAACAATGATATGTGACGGTTGTGCTTATAACCCACCGGCCAGTCTCGAGACGCGTCATCAGCGAAATGTGGGGGTGTTGAAGCCGTAGCAGGAATATAAAAAAAATGTAGCGCAAAAAGAATAGGTGCTAATCTACGTGATTGATGGAATTCTAGAGCGGCACAACACTCTGTTTGAAGAATCGGTGCCTTCTTATTAGTGCTGTATGTGGGTGGCCGTTGGTTCTTGGTGTACTGGACCCGGGCGGGTGGGCACCAGTGTAGCCGGTATTGGAGCTTGTACCCCACCTTTTCGGACATTGCAGAGGGGAGGGGAGACATCCCATCTATTCATACAAGGTCATCCAAGAAATGCGCCCGATTCAAAGATATGGGTAAACTTCGCCGGCTGACCCGGATGGACTTTACCACGAATCATCTCAGCTAGGTTTAGCTCATGGCGGTTGGGGCAGTGCTGAGGAAACGGGCCAGGCAGCAATGTAAAGGTGAAGTACCTAAGGCAGGTATCTACTGGGTTGATATCAAGCCTGGGTTATCGACACCTCACCCACAAGGCCACTTTGTCCTCAACTTGACTGAATTGGCCCAGTGAGATTCACGACTGCTGCTCATCTCCAGCCGTAGATTTTGGTCCAAGATTTGGTCCCCAAGTTTCGTGCTGTCGATTGCATGTTTCTTCGCTTAGCTTCTGTCCAACTGAAGAGAGCCTTGCCCTCGCCCTCCACCGCTGCCTTCGTTACTTGCACCCCGACCCTCCTGATATCGAAGGCATCCATTGCAACAAACACTTATAGCGGCTATTGATTAGTACAGCTTGGCAGATTATAGAGTAACGAACATACTGTCACCGCACCGCCCAGCTGTCATACACGATACCCTCCCCCCCTCGTTTCGGTGGGGGCTTTCCGGCCTCTCCGCCACTCACTTCTTTGCTGCTGCCTCGGTCCCGAGTGTCACCGTCCTACTTGTACAAGTCAGAATTGCTGTACTGCTTTTGTGCTTGAGACGGCAGCCAAGGCGGGTTTGTCCGGTAAATCATGGATGAAAAGGTGCTTCCGAAGTCTAGAAGATTCAACGCTGTTGGCTTCTGCTTGACAGCCCTCCGTATATGGCAATGGTGCTCATCCTTCTTCGTCTTCGGGTCCTTCAGCCTCCTGTATGCTCATGTACAGAAGAATAAGTTAGGAGAAACCAATCGCATGAAAGCGGTGGAGATTGTGGTACGAATGCCCCAGTGTCATCACCAATAGTCTTACCACGACACATCATTTGGATACTTCGCTCTGGGAGAATCCTCTTTTTGCATTGCTATCTGCTAGGCCGGCGGTTGTCTAGATGTCTTTTCTTCTGCCAATTTTTTTTTCTTTCCCTAGCTCATGAGTTGGTGCTAATCCGCGTTGATACTCAGGGGCTCGTCGCATTGGTCTACACTACCATCATAATTATCGGAGTTCACGTATGCAAGACTCTAGGCTCACGATCATGGCGCATCTTCGCAATGGTCTCATTGCCGGGAGACGTCACGACAATGGGCCTCTGCATCGCGAAGATCACCATATTGTCCTATTCTGGACTACCCGCCGACTGCCACGGTCTCACAAGAGACGGATGTAAGTGAGATTTGGTCTCATCCCGAGGTCCCATCATCAGAGCTGCAGCACGCACCAGGCCGATACCAAAAGATCGCTGACATCAGATGAAAACATGCAGACGATGGCAACGATCTAGTTCGTCAACCAGCGGATGGGTACAGCACTATTCGCTTTGGATCCTGGCCAACGGCCACGACTGGTGAGCTGGAGGGGTGGTGTACTTTTCCTCGCACTGTCTATGGTTTATCTGTAGTTGCCGTGTAAGACAATGCCCCTGATGCACATGCTGTGAGGACTTGAAGACTAATGAGTCAAAAGGTTCTCGTATACCTTTACGCTGCTCCTATCAGTGCTGTATTTACAGCAAATCAAGCGGGAAGATGTCCACAGCGAGAAAACAAATACTCAGCCAAACAGCCCCAGACTACCCCTCGGCTATGTGGGCGAGCACAGCTTTTCATTCACCCCCACCCCATCCATGCTGGATCTTGACATCAACTCCGAACCTGCCTCTTCAGGTCCCAGTAATCAGTACACCCCTTCACGCGCCTCCTCTCGTCCAGGCTCCACACGCAGCACCCGCACGGCGAGCACCAGCTCACAGTCCTCGTCTTGGGGCGGCATCACACTGGCTAGCAGCGATACCGAGTCTGTCCGCTCCGGAGGCAGCCTTCCACCACCACCCATTCCAAGCTCCTCCAATGTATCGCAAAGGCGCTGGTCAACGTCGACGAGTTCCTCCTTCAATGCCAATGCCTTCATTGTGACGGACGGGTTCCGTCCGACCCCCGCAGAAGAGATGCCGCCAGCGTACGAATCGAGGCCTGGGAGTTTGTATAATGAAACGATGAAGTATCCTGCTGGGTTAGGGATGCCTGGGACGCCGAAGCCCTGAATTATGGCTGTTGGGTTAAACGGCATTGCAGGATGATGTTCTAATATGTGGGACAGGCAGGCCTGTCACCTGTGCTTGACCTTCGATCAAGCTGCCAAAGTCAGGTAACGATGGGAACAGATGTAATCCAACGTCGTCAAATGTCTCTGCACTATGCTGCAGACGGAGACGAGGTCGATGGAAGTCAGATGAGTGACGAGCCACGATGAACTTTTGTACGGCACTGGAGTCCGCAGAGATGATTGATGTTCCGGAGCCGGGCGACATGGTCGCACCCTTACCATATAATTCCTAATGCTGCACTGTTGCTGCTCGCTGGCCAAACGCACGCTGTTGTTACCGACACTATAAGCGAGGTTGTCAATGACGTTGGTCACAGTGTTTACTTGCTCTGAGTTCTCCCAGGCTCTCTCTCCTTGTCGCCTACAATGGGACAGACGTGAATACCGCACTGATACCCGGATACATTGCTTGCCGGTGCTAATCGAGCTCGCTTCACGCGAGGACCGTTGTCGCTATCAATGCCCGCCTTCTTCGTCTCCCGAGTGCATGTTGGGCGGTATAACATACCACGGACCTCTCGTGAGCTAAGGCGCCCTCATTAATACATAGACTGTTGGTAGTAATTTTTTAATTTTTTTTTGGATTGTTCCCAGAGATCATCAGCGATAGCTTTGCAAGAAGTGTAGACGCCATAGCAGTGATCGGCAGGGTATCCTCGATGTCGGTGTGTCCCATATCATTTCTAGGCTGGATGATGCCGTATGCACAAAATCTCACCACGACAACAATTAGCCACGTAAAGTCCCAACAGACTTTGCACCTTGTGGGAGACTACTCATCCCGCTCACATCAATCTCCAACGCCCTTCAACCCTCACTCCACACATGCCTCCTCCGGCCACCTCACGGCCCAACCTGTGCACGTCTTCCTCACCTCCTCATCACCCGGATCATCCTCAAACATCGGCCGCTCCATCACCCTTTCGAGCACTTTGTCGACCACAAACCCCCGCTCCCTTGCCAATTCAAAGAACGCAAGGTCCTTATGCCTCAACCATGGCCTATAGCTTGTGAAAAAGACAAACGCCTTGCTTTCGGGCGTTTTCCTCAACGTGTCGCGGATCGTGTCGAGCAGGTGGCCATGTTCCGTGTGCCTAAATAGCAGGTCGGCTAGAATCAAAACGTCGAAATTTACGTGTCCCTCAGGAAGCTCTGCTAGCAGCGGCGCCACGGACTGGCCCCAGATATACCCCTTTGCGATGAGGGTATCTTGGCCCCCTTTCCCCTCGTCCTCTGCGTCATCGCTGCTCCGCCGCCGGGGAAGTAGCTCACAACCATCCACGTTCTTCCACATGACCTCCACGATCTCATTGTCAGGATAGTCCGTCATCACGACCTTCTTGGCGCCCAGCACCGCCGCCACGATGCTCGGCAGCCCCGCGCCCGCTCCTAGCTCCAAGACCGTCCTGCCGCGCACTACATCTGGGTTGGTCTCAAAATAGTCTGAGATGACCCTAGAGCCATTCCAGAGATGATGCGCCTCGGTGGGCGAGAAGCCGACGAGATGCAGGGTGATGGTTTTGCCGTCGTGGGTGGTGTACTCCTGTGTAGTGGGAGGTGGTGTGGGTGGGTAGTAATCGTCCGGCTCAGCAAACATATTGCCGTGGTCCTCTACAGGAGAGGAGCCGCGGGATGACATATTTGCTGTGAGTGTGTGTGGCGGGTGTGAGTCGTTGTGGTAGCTGATGCTGAGGACCGGAGATACGGATGAGGTGGTCAGGTTAACTTTTTCAGTATGCCCCCTCACGATTCTGAGTGAGGTGTGCCAGGATGTCAAGAAACAAGTCAAGTCAAATAAGACATGGAGTTAAATTGGTAGTTTTTGCGTAGGCTGCGGAGTATTCAGCTTCCAAGCATGTGTGTGATCGTGAGCAATGTCGCATGAAGAATTTTGGCATGGACAAATTTTCTAGCGGGCAGACTTTCACAGCGGCTCTCCGACATAACATTTGAACTTGACGGTCTCCATCCACAACCCCAAGTTGGCCAGAGAAAGTCTACCAACATAAGCAAGTTTACTGTGTTCCTGAAGAAAATGCAATCATCGCTGGATATCATTATGCAGTGCAGATCTATCAAAACCCAATGCACCATGCTACATGCAAAACTGCGCGTATGTCCGCTAATATCTAGTGCTTGAGCCACTGAATCAAATCATGACTTCACCTCCGCATCCAGACTTTTACCACTCCATGAAGCATTGTTGTTGCCCTGTGTCACCGAGTTTCCGCTTTCCCATTACAGTAGAGCACAAGAAAGCCAACTCTCCTTGGGGGAGGCAATCGCTCACCCAAACCTCGCCTTTGCGAGCTCCTTCAACCCCTTCATCTTCTCCTCCTCTCTAGCCCTCCACTCCTTCAACTTTTCCTCCCTCTCCTCCCACCTTGCCCGTGCCTCTTCCTCCCTGCGCAATTCTCGCTCAGTCTTCTTGCGCTGTTGATTCGCAACCGCCCTCTTAAAATCAGCCACCCCGTCGCCGCCGCCCATCAACTCGCCGTCATCCATCTCTTCCACTACATCCCCTTTCTCCCGAAACGACCGCATCTTTTCGTTCACGGCGGCCTTCTTCTCCAGCTTGCGCTCGCGCGTCCCCGGCTCCGCGCGGGGCACCAGCTCCTCGAGCGCCTCTTTCTGCTGCGCACGATCGACTTTGCGCGCGAGGCGCAGATCAGCCTTCTGTGCTTCGTGTGCTTCGGCAGCAGCTTCGCGCCGCAGAGCGAGGTCGTTGAGCGAGGGGATGCCTGGGCCTTTGCGTGAGGCAGATCGTGTGGCGTCTGTGCCAGGGGGTGGAGGTGGTCCGTAGTCGTCGTCGTCTTCGTCTTCTTCGTTGTCACTGCGCTGTAGGTTTCTAGGTAATGACTCCTGCGCATCGTAGTTGCTCTCCACTTCTGGTTCCCCTCGCGTCTTCTTCGCGACGGTGTCGTTCCCGGGCCGAGCAGCAGCCCTGTCTGGTGCCTCTTTCGCAATGCGCTCAAACATTTCGGGTTCGTACCACCCTTCAGCCAGCTGCCCGCCATTCCATTTATTCACGAAACTCTTCCACCGACCCTTCTGCTCATACGCATCAAGGCTGTAGTAATCTTTCCCCTTCTGTATGTCTAGGTAGTTCGCAAAAAGCGGTTCAAAGGCGTCGAGATCGTGCTTGTAAGACAGCGGGCGCGCCTTGAAGGGCAGCTCGGCAACAGCTGGGGAGGCATGCTGGTCATGTCGCCTCGAAGAAGAAGAGGCATTGTGGTGGTGCTTGCGGCGTTTGTGCTCGCGGTGGCTGTCTTCGCCTGATCTATCTCGATGGCGATGGTGTCTGTGGTGGTGAGCGCGGGTGGATGTGCGGGATCGTGGGTCGTCGTCTTCAAAGTAATCTGCCGCGACCGCCCTCCTCTTCTGCGCTGGTGAAGGCGATCTGCGGGCTTCACGGTTGCTGCCCTCGTAGCTGTCGTGGCCGGCCTGCCTCTCGTGTCCGTATCTGCTCATCGTGTCCCACAGCTAGGTACTTTTGAACGACGTCACCAGGCGCCCACAAGCTATGAAATTTTGATATTTCGCCGAGTCGGTTATGCTATTCAATTGGCTGGTGTTGGGAAACTTCCGTCGCAAAACAGTTTTCGTTTGACGAATGTTTGAATGGTAGAATGAGGGGCGCAAGAAGAGGCTCTAGACTTACAGTGGCGCATAAGCGAGGGCGCTAATTCAGCAAGCCCCCGGGCAGTGGAGCTGTCACCCCGGGGAAAGCTCTAATTCCCCTGTCCGCTGCATGTACTCTCACATGCAAGTACAAGTACACAAGAAATACCTCCAACTTCAATTGACTTCAAAGGCCCGTTGTGATGACTTATCCGACGGATGTCTTTGAGGATCTAGACGCCTAGCTACATAGATACGAGCGTGTGGGCAAAGATTGGTACCGGATACATGGGCGCCTCGTAGGTGGACTTGATATCGAATGCGATCGACTCATTGCTGGACGTCCTTTCTATGATTGACTCTGTTCCATATTCCATCAAACGTTCTCATGCGGACTGACGATCGCATTGCTATATATACATAATGAAGAACACACATCTCACCAATAACTGCATATGTGCCAACCAAAATAAAACCTCATCCCACATGGGCTTGGCATATCTTGTCTTGCGTGCGTGCTCGTGCGGTTATTGTGTAGAAAGCCGGCCCAGGGTATCATCAATATCATGTGCAAATCCACTCACTTTCGCAAACTCATTTCCTCCCTCTCGATGTTGAATCGTAAGCGTGATTCAGGTCTCCATGCAGACATATCCGACCCTCGTAGCTCATAGCAACTTGTTCGTTACAGTGATGTACGCTCAACACGCTCACAGATCCTAGCCCCAGCTCGGCGGAGCCACCCCGTGCCCGTGTCCATTCATCATTGCATGTCCGTTGGTTGGCTTATGTATCTGGCAACCAATGCACGCACACTCATCGCCACATGGGCATCCCTCGGGTGCGCCGCCACAGAAACCATTCAGATCCATCATATTCAGTTCCAGTCCCTGGCCCGCATCCGCGAACTGCGGCGGCGCCCCGTCCTCGTCTGGCGGTGGCCATGCAAAATTGAACATTTGGAAATCCGCAGGATTCAGAATGATATCCATATCACTCGCCTGCTGCGGCGGCGAGTGGCTCTGCTGCGGCTGGCCATTCATGAAGCTTGCATCATTGAAACCTGGCGGCATCATGCCATTCCATCCTTGCCACGAGAGATCCGGTCTGCTACCGTTGCGGCCACTGGCACTACCGGGAGAGAATTGCTGCGCGCCACTGGACATCATCTGCCCGAATTCGGTGGCAATGTGGTTCATTGTGGCATTGTTGTACGGGTGGTCGATACAGAGCACGCAATTACATGTTGGGCCGCAGTTACAGGCGTGGTCGGCGGCAGCGGCGCCGTTGGGGCTGAACTTCATGACGGGAAAGTCAGGTGGTGGTTGAAATTGTTGGATTGGTGTGAAAGGCACCGTGCTTAAGGATTCGCTCTTGATGTGGCCATTGCTTGGTGTGACGCTTTCCGACTTGCCGCCTCCGCCGCAGCAAGATGATGTCGCCGCTGGCGTTGGCGCTGACACAGGGACTGATGGTACGGGGGTAGAGTGTTTCGATCCTCCTCCGGAGCAACATGATGCTGCCATTGATGCGGGTGCCGGTGCAGGAGCCGCAGCAGGCCCCGAGCAGCAAGAGCCTGGCGCTGCTGCAGGCACGTCTAGATCGACAGGCTCAGTCGTGACCTGCAATCCCCGTGCCACGAGGTCCTGATAAAAGATGGGCTGCGTCTCATCCTCAGGTGTCGATGCTGCTGCCGCGTTGCCTCCGCCACACTGGCATTTCGTCCGCCCGCTGCCAGACCCCTGACAAGAGCATTTCTGTCGCCTTGGCACAGCAGCCTTAAGCCAGGTGAGAGGAAAGTAGTGAGCACAGAGGCACAAATCGCCCGGCCCGTGAATGCAGGCTTTATTCGGCCTACCCGCTGGTCGCACTGCCCATAGAGGCCCGCCGATGTGGTTGCATGTGGATGAGCGATGTCCTTTGATACATGATCGACTGTGGACGCGCGTTAGCGAGGCTGTACATGAGGCTCGCAAAATTGGCAGGGGTGAGTGAGACAGCACACAGGCGTCCAAGACACGGGTGTGAATGCAAGCAGCCGAAGCTGATGAAGAGCGATATTGCTCCCCCAGGAGGTGTGAAAGATCTCATTGTTGCACGAAAACGGCCTTGTCGGGGATGCGTGCGACCGCTACAGGGCGGCTTGTGCCGGATGACTTTCCAAGACAGGGCAGGGCAGGGCAGGGCAGGACAAAACGCCATGAGGCATCAAGGCATCAGGGGCAACAGGCGCGCCGTTGCGGCTGTGACAGGTCGGTAGAATGAAGAAGAAGAGAAATGAGCTCACCAGGACATCTTCTGTTTGCCAACCCAGATCGCCATCTTGTCGCAATGTCGAGTCGAGCCTTGCCCGGCTCGGCTCAATCGGAACGAGGGAATAAGCAAGCGCAGCCGCTGCCGTAGATCGACAAGAACAGTCCCGGACGGACGGGATGGAAAATTGCGCAGCCGGACTGTTTATCTGGGCGAGTGAAGAAGTCTCGGCGATGTGAGCAGGTTAGGTAGATCTACGGTTCTGTCTTTTTGTTTTGAACTCAAGAGACATGTGCGATGTCGTGACGAGAGGAACACGAAGTGCAGATGAAAGGTAGGTGTGGAGTCAAGTTGCGTGTGAGCTTGCGTTGGGGCGACGGGCTCGGATCTGAGGTGTCTGAAGTTTCGCCTGGTCTTCAAGATCCAAGGGGGTTCCACTTTTCACCTTGGTCGTCAATGTGCTCTTGGTATAAGTAGAAAGGGAAAAGCGCGCGCTGTAACTCTAAGCGCATAAGGAAACAGCAATGATAAGACCTTCAAAAGTCAAAATTGCAACCCTCTTTGGAGCGAGACAGCGTTGAAGTCAAAGTTATGAAGGGCAGGAGAAGTGTCGGCGGTGAGAACGCATTCAACCTCTCTTCGGTAAATAGGTACTTTAAGGTTAGGTGGTTTTGGGGTAGCGCGCCGGTACCACACACCCTTGGCCCTCTGGGCTAGCAGTTTCAGGGTCGAGTCGCTAGAAGTACAAGCAGGGTTCAATGTTTTGAAAGAAGCGGGATGTGGGTGGGGTAGATGTTGCTGGCTGGGGATAATTGTGAAGCAGGGCAGTACTAAGTAGAACAAATAAGCTTTTGCTTTTCCGCAGGGAATTTGGAGGCGAGAACGGACCAAGAGGAAACACCCAGGCCAGGACGACCCGCCCACCTGGTTCTTCTCATCTTTTCACGGGACTTCGGAATGATAAGATGGATATACTTTATCTGCCCGGACTCCTGGGACTGCTGCAGATCGGGTAACGATCTGCGACTTGGGACGACCATTCAGTCATCCTGCATAGGGACTGGGAGTAGTAGGGTAAAGCAAAGCTATTCAACAGGTCAGGCAGGCAGGTTTACGCTCGAGTCAGAGCACTCGTCTCTCTTTCATAATAACGCTTGTCGTCAGCTCGGTTGAGCTATGCAACCATCCACTACCACATCCACGGGCATCACCTCCAATTGCGGTCTTCCATATTCTCAGCAGTGGCTGAATGGTCATCATTGGTACTAGATCATCCCTGGTGCTGTGACTCGTGACGGATCCCCCGTCTTTGAAAACCAACCCACTACTTGTCGTCCCCAGAATCAGAGTCCGCGAACATGTCTGCAGCCGTCATCCGACCCCTGCGTTTGCTTGCTGCATCGGTCGACGACGTGGTGGCATTGTTGTGGATGCTATGCGGTTCTGGTGCAGCTGCATCTTTCATGACTGCATCCGCATGGCTTTCAATGGCAAGGCCCACGATGTCAACATCCAATAACGACTCGCCATCGATGTGATACTGCGTAAGCAGCTCATTGTCCAGTTCCTCATCGTCAGTGTACTCATCGAAGCTGCCATCCGACTCTGCGTGGTCTTCCGCTGGCTCGGGCCCACCGATGGGCTCCGATAAAGCTGCAGCTGCCTCCACCGTCTTCCATTTTCCCTTTGCCTTTTCCTCTTCGCCAGCTGATTTCTCATCTTTCTTCGTAGACGGCGGATTCTCGAAGCTCTTGACAAATAGCTCTTGCGAATCCATAGGAAATACAGACCAGCCATCCCAAAGACTCAACACGAGTCCTACACTGCGCTTCCATTTCTCAGCGCGCAGACGGCCCCAGTTCAGTCTTTCGGGCATGAGACCCAACCCCTCAAAGACATGTCTGGACTTCAGGCTTGCCTCCAGAAGCTGTCGATATCGCCATGCATGTCTTATACCGCTCGTTGACGATGAAGATAGGATATCGCTGACCACGTAGAGGGCAACAAGTTTGGCGCCACTAGTGTCCTGGGAGACCGAAGGGTCGGACGTAGGTGCTTTCATGAGTTCTGCTCCGGCGGGAGATCCATCGCGGGAGTCGCCGGATTGATTCAATGCGTCCCTTTGGAAATCCGGGTTGGCGGAGGAGAACGCTAGCGGATTCTCGAGGTTGGAGACGATCAGATCAACAATCTCGTCGGCGCCTCGATTGGCGTGTGTTATTGCAAAAGAGGTGATCCGTGCTATATCGCCTTTTCGTATTTTGCTGAGTGTTGTGGGTAGTCGTGAGAGTAGGTGGACAAGCTTTGCTTTCTCAATCGGGTTCAAGAACACCTCCTCGTCCGCTTTGCTGCCCTCGGTCATGATTTTAGGCTCGTCATCGTCCTCGTCGTCAAATTCCGAATCGTATTCAGATTCGGACACAAATCCGTCCACGCCAGTTGTGTGCTCATACGGGAGTTGCTTCTCCGGCTTCTTCCAGGCATGACTGCCCTCAAAGAGCGGCAGGTATTTCCCTTTGCCTTGTCCTCCCCCAGTCAAGATCTCCCAAAGTCGCCAGCGATACCATATTCCACCCTGCGATCTCGCATCCCAGAGCCATGCCCATTTCTCTTCCCGCTGTACGTCTGGCCGTGACATCAACAGTGCCTCAAACTCTGGCCCGTGCTCCAGCACTGATTCGACAACCTTGTGAATCATCCTCAGCTGTTTGATGTCTCGTGGCGGCTGTATAGGCACGTGAAACAAATTCCGACTTAGAGGCGCACCGGCTGGTCCGTACGAAGTCGGTGGTGCAAATCTCCCAGGCCCAGCGTGCACTCCACCATGTCCATTTCCAGGGCCAGGTGTAGCAACAGGTTTGGCGCCAAAGGGGTGCGAAGCCGCTGCTGACCCCATGACACTGGCCTCGGCAGCCACAGCCATGGCGGCCGACGATAGGTGCCTGTGCAACGAGAGGTAGTACCCAAATCCTAGGTATCTGTTCTGCAAGGCACTCACAGCCGCATCGATTTCGGATGCCGCCGTGTCTGGCGCAAGCGTCACAATGGCCGTCAAGCTCTTTCGATCTGTCCCCTGAGCTGCTGGAGACAAGATCCTGACGCCCTCCACGTTGAGTGTACTCGGTATAAGGGCCTTGATCACAGACGGGCTGGTCGCTGGTGGTAGATTGATAAGGCGTAGTGTCGGTTTGGCAATCGCCCTGTCCTCGGACCTCGACCCGTTAAGGCCAGAACGTTCCTGCTCCTCATCGCTCGCATCGAATGCCTTCGCCAGAGGTTTTTCATCGTCGTCATTGTCGAAGCCCAGTCGTCCCGCAGCACCGGTAGAATGGTCCCTCCTACCCGGAGCGAAGCTCTCGAATGTTCTCTTCTTTCCAAAGCTCGGAGCCGGAGGGCCTAGCGTGCCAGGACCGCTGCTCTTCATACCCAGACCGCCCGCCCCACCAAAGTGTCTCTTGCCTCCTCCTGCGAAGCCACCACCGCGGGGCGCAAAACCGCCGGGTGCCCTCCCACGGCCATCGAAGACGTTGGATCCACCATCGTCGCCGTCGTCGTCGTCTGCATCAAAGCTCTTGACGAAATCCTCGTAGACGGCCGCAGTCTCCGCAGCTTCGCGCAATCGCTTGGCTTCGGCTTCGGCTTTCTGGCGCTCGAACGCGGATTGCTTGGTGGGTTTATGGAGCTTCGCTTCGACATCGGGGAATTCGGCGATCTTCTTGTTGGAGGACATGGCGAGTGAGTTGTCGGAGAGAGATTGGTTCAAGTCATATCATAGCAGCTATAAGAGAGGTGTGAGTTGCATCTCGAAACGTGGTAGCCTTTCAACTTCCACGGAGACAAGTTGGCGGTTATTCCAAAGTTGACTGAATAATAAAGTAATTGGAGCCTTCTCGCAAGCCGGGTGCAAATGGCTACAAGTTACTTGCGAGCCTCAGGGTTAGGGGCAATATCCCCTACCTCAACCCTCTATCGATCGTTCTAGGCATGAGGAAATGAAGAGCGCAATGTGTAAGATCAAACGTTGCGTGATACTCGATTTACCTATATAGGTGTCTGGATAGATTCCCATAACCTGATCGATCTGTTCAGCAAGGCAGTCAGCCCTCTGTTGCTGGTGTGCTTTATCATATATTGCTTTCTCTAAACCCTGCAGTGTGCTAGTACCTCAGTCTTCTTTATGGCAGTATTACGGCCATTCTCAACCAGAGCAGTGATGTCGGGAGTACAGTCAGAATCCTTATACGTTGTCATTTGCATCATACTTTGGTCCACTGGCTGACCCTAGACCACTGAACCTGGCGAAGCGACGGGCACGACCGAATTTAATGCCTCTTTATCTGACTTCGACAAAGCCCAAAGGCGAGGAACAGGTCGCCCTTTGTCACGGTTTTGAGGACTCAGAGAAGGGTGCCTAGACAGCTCGGACCGAATCTCTCTGCAAGCTCCAGCCTCAGGATCTATCGCGTCCATATCTTGTCCGTGTATCGCAGGCAACGCAGGTGGAAACGCAAGTCATACTTTAGCAACACCCTGGTGCCGAGATAGGCGGCCTGCATCTACGATGGTACAGTATGTCCAAGTTACGCAGGGCTCTCGCCAGCACAATGTCGGACGACGGTCCACTCAGGATTCTAGCTCCCGGATTTCCTATCGCTGTTGAAAGTTGGTTCGCCTGCTTGTCCTGCGCGGATACACTCTGGATACCACACCTATCTTCCCACTGTCACGGAACGCCAGCCTCTCGGCGGGTTGGGCTATCGTTTCGCTGGTAGCACTACATGGGCCTACCATCGTCAAACTTACCTTTGTCTTCCCATTTTACAATTTTGTATCAAGTAAAAGTATCGGTCGAAGACTCAGTGACTGGAGTTGCACCACGCAGATACTCATGAGCCCAATATGGCTACGATCCTGTTCATCGAGTCCCGCCCTGATTCAACATGCTGCTCATGACCCAAACAACACCCAAGGCCTCTGGGTGAGGATTTCGCGAGTCAGGGATAGTCGTTACTCGAGCGGTTGTGTTGAAGTGTGCGCTCAGGCCAGAACCAGTCTGCAGAAACCTTTGTCGTGCTCGTTGGATCGTGGTCGGCGCTAGAAATGGAATAATGGGACAAATTGCTGTCTCTCAACCCAGACCTTGCAGGAAAATCAGCGAAAAACACAATGCTGGGTGTGTGGTGGATGAGGGTTCTCGAAGATGTTAGGTTGAGAGAAGTGATTTGGCAGATCGCAGAAAACTTTTCGGATGGGGAAGCAAACCAAGAAGGGAGAGCGGAACAGCCAGGCTCGCCAACGCCCGAAGCAAGCATTCCACTCAACAACCTCTGGAATTCATGATGTTTGCTTGGGTCGCTGAATGACGGTTGTGGGAACGCGCTCTTGTCGGTGGAGCAGCTTAAGTGAGTGCCCAGCCCAGAGGCCCGGCCATCGCTGTGACGCTATCAAACTCCGACTCCGGACTCCCGGGTGGCATAAAAGTCGTCCGAAAATGTCATCTGGACGAGCTCAGAGCGACACGACTCACGAATCGAGACAGTCGATACTTACAATCTTCTTTCCTTTTGTGCTCATGATTGGCTTGGTAGGTTTTACTATCATGCTCAAGCACTCCCAAACACAAGGATCTGACGCAACACTGACAAACAATAACAGCATCTCATTCAAGAGCAGAAACAGAAAGAAAGGCGGCTGAACACTTTTACCCTTCCCACAGAGAAGGCCCTCAAACTGCGAGCACAGTGCAGCAACGAATAAGACAGGCCAGCAACAACAAAGAGGTACTATTGTCAAATCTGTCTGTTGCATTGCATTATTAGACAGGACAAGTACAAGCACGCACAACCAAGCGAGGGAGCTCAGACCATCAGCCCACCGCCTCGCCTCACATCTCCTCATCTCCCTGACCTGATCCCGACCCCTGATCACCGAAATGTCCCCCATCACCTCGGACTCCGATACTAACTTACCTTCCTTTTCCTCCTCCTCCCCTTCCACCACTTCCGTCACCCAAAAGTCTCCTCCCACCTCTATTCTCATCATTGGTGCCGGCGTTTTTGGCCTCAGCACCGCCCTCTCCCTCGCTACACGCCCCGAATTCACCTCCACCAGCATCACCATTGTCGACCGCTCGCCAACCCCAGGCGTTTTTCCCGCTCGTGACGCCTCTTCCATTGATACTTCACGCATTATTCGCGCCGACTACGCCGACCCGGCCTACGCCGCCCTCGCCGACGAGGCACAGGCAGCATGGCGCCAGCAGGACCATCCGGATGACTTGGGCGCCCAGGGGCGCTACAGCGAGACCGGTCTGATGCTCGTTGGAGACGCTGTACTTGGGGCTAGACATGGCGGGGGGGAAGGACAGAAAACTGGCTTAGACTACGTCCACTCGTCCTACGCCAACGTGCGAGCTCTTCATCCCGGATCAGATAAGATCACGGCCTTGCCCTCCGCCACTGCCATCCGCGATGCCTACGGCACAGGAGGCTTCTCCGGCTCATGGGGCTACATCAACCGCCTTTCAGGCTGGGCCAACGCTGAAGCGTCAATGGCATGGCTGTACCGCCGTGCAGTAGCCACTAAGAGGATCACCTTCGTCAACGGCACTGTGACTTCCCTGCTCCGCTCGCCTACGGACAATAACCACATCACTGGCGTACAGCTTAGCGACGGCGTGACGATCAGCGCACGTCTCACCGTCCTCGCCACGGGTGCTTGGACGCCCTCGCTCATCAATCTGTCTGGCCGCGCCGTTGCCACGGGCCAAGTTATCGCGTACCTTCCGCTCACGCCCGCCGAGCAAGCCAAGCTCGCCAACGTTCCCACACTACTCAACCTCAGCACCGGCTATTTCATCATCACGCCGTCCGCCAATACGCTCAAAATTGCGCGGCACGCCTACGGTTACCTCAATCCTGTATCTGCTCCCAACGGCGATACTCTTTCGACGCCAATGACGCACCTTACTCACCCAACGGCGCCCACGCTTGTGCCCAAGACTGAGCAGGCTGCAATGCGAGCAGCGCTGCGCCAGATGGTGCCATGGCCGGAGCTGGCCGAGCGGCCGTTTAGCAGCACTCGATTGTGCTGGTATACGGACACTCCAGACGGAGATTTCATCATCGATTATCACCCTGAGCACAAGGGCTTATTCGTGGCGACAGGCGCAAGCGGACATGGATTCAAGTTCTTGCCTTGTATCGGTGAGAAGATCGTGGACTGTATTCTGGGAGAATGCCCAGGCGCTTTCAAGGAGAAATGGAGTTTCAAAAAAGGGAATGAGGTGAAGAGGTGGGATCAGGTAGTGACAGAGGATGGAAGCAGGGGAGGTGTGCCAGGTTTGATTTTGGGTGACGAGTTAAGAGAAGAGCGAAGAGAAGGGATATCATCACGACTGTGAGCAATCATGCAGGGATTGCAACAGAATCTTTGCTGTGGTATGTGCAAATCTGTGTGATTATGGCATTCTACCCCGAGGCTATGAGAGGTGGCTAACAAAAGGCAGTCCTTATTCAGAGGTCAGCACCATGGGTGTGCTACCCCATCACGAAAGCAGTCTGGCTGCCAGTTCTGCTTAGGGCCTGTTAACCCGCCGATCCATGCGATCCATGAGATTGGCAGAAAGACTCAATCAAATGTTGAATGAATACCTCCAGGAAACCAACAACTGATCATGCCTCAAGAGGCAAGCAAATGCGCACGTCCATGTTCTTTATTGGGTCATTTTCAACTTGCCGCTGCTTCCCACACGAAATTCACACGATCTTACTCGCCATCCGCGATATCGCATTCAGAGCGACCAACTTGTTCGGTTGACCTTTTACCGATGACCGAACGTTTGGTGCGTGCTCTACTCCCCTGCCAACCTCATCTTCGCCAAATAGTTGAGCCACCAAAGACGACCTTTTCAGGATCGTCCCAGTATTATTTTGATGTGAACGCCTCGACATTTTGAGGCGCGTCGCATCCAATCTCTGGATGCGCTCTATCATCTTCCGAAAAGTGTAATAAAAAAGTGGAAGAGAGGCAGCGGTTTTCTTTTTCCTTCGCAAACAACCGGAGCCGACTGTAACCCTCCTGTCGAAACGCCATTGCAATGCAGGTGTGAAATCAAAAAGTGAAAATGAATACAACAGACAGGCTCATGAGAGTGTTGCTGCCGTAGAAATTGCGCAACAACCAGGAGCCGGTCTCGGGTATGCGTCGTAAAATCATGAGTGTACGTAATCTTACAGATGAGGTTGGTACGGGTGTGGCGTGCGCTTGGCTTTAAACCTTGCGGAAATCCTGTAAGACAGGATAAATGAGTTCGAAGGCGTGATAAATCTCATCACGGACCTTGGCACCGGTGAGAACAATCTTGCCGCTGACAAAGATCAAGAGCACAATCTTCGGCTTGACCATACGGTAGATTAGACCAGGGAACAACTCAGGCTCGTAGGAACTGAAATTGTGATGGCGAGAAGCGAGACCCTCGAGACGGATGGGGAACTTGATATCGCAAGAGCCAACAATATTCTGGATCTTGAAGTCGGTGAACTTGGCATTGAACCCGAGCTTCTGGATGATGCGGGCATATTTGCGCGAGGCAAGCTTGGAGTCATCCTCAGATTTGGCACCCGTGACAACCATCTTGCCGGACGCAAAGATCAGAGCAGTGGTCTTGGGCTCGCGAATGCGCATGATGACAGCGGCAAAACGCTTTGGATCTGTGCAATGTGAGTGATCATGCTGGGCATCAGAGTGACCAGGAATACTCACTGTACTCTGCGTTGCGAGCGTGTAAGGCAATCGTCTTCAGGTCAAGGCGGCAGTCAAGGTTGACGGTGGCCACGATGTTCCTTTAGGTGCACAGCATAAGTATCACAAAGAATCGACAAGTGCTGACAGATTCAAGCTTACTGAAGAGTAGGAACAAGACCGCTCCCAGTCTGGGGAGCACCGGGGGTAGCAGCCGGGGTGGCAGGAGCGACCGCAGCGCCGTTGGCAGCTGGCGAACCAGCGGGAACGCCGCCATTGATGGCACCGTTTGCCTTGAGGGAAGCATCGCCAGGAGGGGTGAGCTCGTTGTGGCCGCCAGGGAAAGACAGGGAGCCAGGAGCAATGAAGCTCTTGGCTTGATTGGCATTAGCCGGGTGGGTTTGAATGCCGTCCATTTCTGCAGCTGCTCTCAAGGGGTCTCGTCTGAGGGGAGCCTTGATTGAGAGGGGAGAAGAGCAGATCTGAAGTTGGACGAATGTCAGTACTCTGGTAAGCAGTTGGTCAAGAGAAAGCACGTTGAGCAGGTGCTAGAGTGTCAGGTCGCAGCTGAAGGGACGAAGTTGTTTGGGGTCTGGCAATAACAACGATCCAAGGATGTTCGTGCAGGTCGCAACTCTACAGTGGGCTGAAAGGTGAGGGGCAAAAGTGGGTCTCGAGTCGGCTCGGTGAATTTGTGATATGGCAATGCGACAACTGAAAACTCCCACAGAGGTCCGATGCGACGCGGGTCGAACGCGACCAAAGTCATTCATGGGTAGAATGCAGTGACGTACCAATTGTGGGAGATGAACAACTAAATGTCTCCCCGACACGATATGACTTGCTCACGAACAAGGACAACGTCTGAACACTCAGGATGCACAGAGGCAGGCTGGGCAGTACCGTCGATCGCGAAAGTCGGTATCCGTTGACCAAAAAAAAAAGTCTGCGAGGCAATGCGTTTGCTCGATCGGTGCTTCGTCGACCAGCTGGTGACTCGTCAAGTGGACTTGATGAACGGCGACGACGATCGGTTTGAGATGCGACGCGATGCGCAAGAGCAGAAAGTTGATTTGGTTGATAAATGTGATACCGACGCCTCGAATCGAATCGGGAGCCCGTGAATGGAATTGCTTCTTCTAGTCTTGATCTTGTTTCGATGTACACTTTGACACTGTGACCCGTGCAGTGCGGTGGTCTGGTCTCTGGGAAGAACTCGGTCTCGGGCTCGAAAAAGAAAAGGGAAGTCGAAGAATGGGAAGGGTTCTTCGAGAGTGGACGATCCTTTAGATGATAGCTTGACTAGCAAACAAAGGACTATGAATGATAACCTTTGTCGCGACGCAAAAGGAATGGTCGGGTAGATTAGTTGATGTAGTTACGGATGTGCGCACACACACACACACACACAAGCGCTGCAGGGAATAATTGATCAACAGAGTGACTCGGCGCAGAGACAATATCGGCGGTGAGGACTGATGATGCCCAGTTGCTCGATCGATACGATGCGATGCGACGCGCGATGGATCAGACCGAAGCTTGATGTGGATGTGGAAGTGCGGATTGGGCACTGTTGGGTGTGTATGGTTTTGGGGGGTGGGGTAGAAAAGAAAAGTCCAGGCCAAACGAGCTGGATGACAAATGCAGTGCGTAGGGCCGGTTACGGTTCCAAGGGGGCTTCCGCAAAACAGAGGGAACGCAGGGAGCACAGCTCGGGGCTGTCGCTTGTTTAAATAGGTTTTCAGAACTGGCTGGAAAGTACTGCAGCAGCCTGAGGCAGATCCTTCGACGGCTGGGTCGTTGCCACCAATTTGGGTGAAGGGGCTAGGTAGCCCCTGTCAAAAATCGCCATGTACAGATACTTCTCCAGACAATTCTTCTGTTGTCTGTCCTCACCCACCCTCGTGATTTTTCGACTCCACTGCCCAGCCAACGCTCAGCCGTTTTTGGGGGCTTGCTTGACCTGCCACACCCCCTGGGGCACTCCTCATGCTGCCACCCCATCACACCTCTGAAACAATGACACCCCTTTGCCCCCTAAATTTCATGCCCTCCTTGAGAGATGGCCCTTTTCGCAGCTCTTCCTGACATTTTCAAATCCACTTTTCGCAAACCTCCTCGTATGTACTTGGTGCTGCAATGCATCACCAGCAAAGGGAAAGTCGCTTGCAGAGAGAAAGAGAGAAGGAGATGGTTGCATCCCATGTTGGCGATGTGATGCCGTTAAGTGGGCGCGGCATCATAAGTTGGACTGACTGACCGCGGTGATAGAACAACTATGTGTTGCAGCAAACGAACGATGATACCAATGCGACACCCCAATCTGCGGCGGAGACGTCAACATGAGCAACATGAGCAAGCGATGCGACTGGCAATGACTTGGCCAGCATTTGCCATCTCGAGTCGACAATTTTTTCACGACAAAATCCTGCGGGCATGGCGATGGACACGAGGGCGGGCAAATCCTTTCACGCCATCCTCTCATCTCACCTTTTCCACGCAAGACAAAGGCAGCAGGCTCTTGCTGTGTTTTAGCTGGCTAGAGGCGACTCGGACGTCTGTTTGTCCTGCCATTCAGCCTAGTTGCCACAGGCTGGCTCGGTTCTCCATGCTCCAACTACTAATTCCTTTAGCCTGCGGGGTTCTCTACGCCGTGTGAATGGCTTCCATGCGATAGCCCCTCGAGGCTCTGTCGTATGGTCTACAGTGGAAGAACCGCGGGTATCCCTGGAGACATTTTTTGAAATTTCTTTCGTGCGACCGCTGGAGCTGCGGTCCGGAGACATGCCTTTAGCATTTTGACTGTTCCTATTCCCTGCCAGGCCATGACTTCACGAACAGCATCTCTCGATTCAACAATCATCTGGCGAAATGAACCTTCTCTCACTATCATCGCCGTGATAGAGTGTTGACTGCTAATGCCCAGTCCGGCATTGCATCCCCTGGACTTAGGAGACAGCCGGTATCGACTCTTTTCATGCAGAACCCGGTCTGCTGTCAACCCGGGAGATAAGCCCACTGGCCATAGGCGGGACATGATTGGTCGATCAAATTTATGGCTTTTGCCCAGCGTCGTGCGTCCGCCTCTTTCTCCCAGTGCCTGAGGCAGCTATCGCTGCCCATCGCAATTTCATTCTGGGATACCGGCGTTGGGACCAGACCAGGGGTTAGTGTTCTCGCTCAACCGAAATTTCTATCTGCTCAGCGCCGTCCAGCGTCTCCAGCCGCGAACTCTAACCCGTTCCAACCAAAAAAGCCTCGACGTTTGCAAACAGAGCAGGCGCGATGTTCTCGATACGGCAGTATAGTCGCAACACCATGCTCACGCCTAGCACTACTATTGCTCGACAATTGAGAAGCAGGATCAGGCGAGTATTTTGCGTGATGACGTCCTCCAAGCATCACTGTGAGCGACCTTACAGCAGGCGCGGTATTTTTGCCTCCTCCGATTCTCCGGGATTTCACGTCGGCGGCTCCTCACAGCCTGCCTGGCCTTGATTTCCAATGGTGCCCTTCTGGCCTGCGATGGCCAGCTGAAAATTACGACGTGCGGCACAGACTCCAAAAAAATTCAAGCCTACGAAGTGGTCTTTCAGTGGCTCCCAACCATCTAGACCAGGGGCCTGTGGGGGCAGGGAACGCTGGGCGAGTGGGTGGCTGCAACCCTTTTCGGGAATTTTGACCATGTATCGGTACAAGCCGCTCGACCAGGCTGCCTGGAATTCCATGATTCTGATACGGCGGTCGTCCGTAAATGGTGGCCTGTGCTCGCCCACCCTTCCGCTGCCAGCCCTGTCCACCCTCCCTCTCGGGTTTTCGTGCGCAAATCTGCGGTCGCGATCGGCTCCTCTCCCTTGTTGGTCTGAGTGCGAGAGAAAAAAAAACATGAGTCATCCCATACATCTTCCCGCTGGCAGTTGCTTCGTGCTGCCGCCGACCCGCTGTGAAAGCTGAGCCGTACCATGCGCGCGAAGATATCATTAATGCTACCAGCCGCGACACGGACCACCGTGTCCTCTTCCTTCTTTCTTGCGCTTTCATAGCGCGTCGCATCGTGTGGGATCGCATCGCTATTTTTCTGATTGTGAGCCCGCCTGGGTCCCTGGTAAGCACATGAAGTTCAGAATCCGGGGCCAGGACCAAAGCCTCAAGGATTTAGGATGACAAAATCGCTGGATGGCTGCATGCGCGGAAAGTTTGGATTGGTGTGCAGCACTACGCAAGGTCGCAGTGCAGGATAAATGCTTCATTTGCTGATGGATCCTCCAGTGAGAACTTCTTGGCTGCGCGAGTCCAAAACCTTTTCAAGCCCCCTTGCGCCGGCGCAGTCTCACCTTTTTTGCACCCTCTGCTGCACGACCCTTGTTGACTACTTATCACTAGCATGCTGACAAGCTCCTCTCCGTGCTTGCAGCGACCAATTTCCGTCTGACACCAGGATGTAAAGATCATTAGTGGCCCGTGGTCTTTACCACTGGGATCCAATGACAGCAGCGTGGCAGAAAGAGTCGCTCGTCCGACGCGCCCTGAGGAGTTTGCACCTGTGCAACCTCTGCGCTCCCTGACCACGCGACAGCCATCCAGGCCGACATTGCCGTGTTAAAAAAAAAATTAGAGCGGACATTGTGTTCAGTCCAATCAGCAGAGGTTGAGGACTCTGTGCCGCTAGTAGCTTCTAATGCGGCCGGCACAGGTGTCGGCAAGCAAGTTGCGTCATAAGAGTACGTACGCACCTCTGCCCGCCTCATACCTGCTTCGTACCGTGGGCGTGTCAGTTTCGCGCTCCCTTCGTGACAAGGTTACGTGCCTATAATCTTTCAAGATTCGGACAAACTTCGGATCATGAAAGCGGGGTGGTCGGGCACAGGTCTTGGCTGCAGCCGACATGCCTATATCAGACCAAAAGCACTGGCCGAGTGGTGCTGAGTCATTTGAGCCTCATGGTCATAGCTGAAGAGGCTTGTTCTTAAGTTTGCCTTCGTCGTCCCATAGCATCAGTCAGGCAAAGACACGCACACCTTCGGCGGTCCCGGGTCAATCATGGCATGAGGGCAAGCTGACTGTAGAGCGCCATGCTTGATGGGTTTTGGACGACCTTTAACGAGCGAGGCTCGACACTTCAGAAAAAAGCGATCTGTGCTGGCTGGACTTTGTGCAGCCCGCTCTGGGCCAAAGAGTATTGCAAAGCCCGCACACACTGGGCATCAGCATTCTATTTGGTCGACCCTTGCCTGGCCTTGGCCTGCGCGTGGTCGGGCCAATTAGATTTGGCGTTGCGGCAAGATCTATAATTTACGTGACAGGCTTGAGAACAATCTGATGGACTTGGTCTTATTTTTCCTCTATCATCCCATTCTTTCCATCCGACGGGAAAGTTTGGTGTCTCGTGCGGAATACAAGGTGAGCCGCGGTGATAAATGCAGAAAGCAGCAACAGAAGTTGCCCAGTCAAATATGTATTTTCAATTCTACGCCTTGTCGCGACAATGTCGACACTTTTAGTGTGCCTCAACCATTTCGCCAGCTTACCACTCTCCTATGCATTTGGACGTGTTGCCAGTGCTTCATGTCATGTAATATTTGGGCCCTTCGCCACCCTGAGGAACCTGCCAATTGATATCCTGATTGGGAGCCTTGATATCGCATGTTTTGCAATGTATGCAGCTGTGATGAACGTCAGCCTTACCTGAAAAGGTGGTCAAGGTATCGTCCGGCTCCGGAAAGCAAAGGCTTCAAGGAAGTCAGAGGCAAGAAGGTACTCACTTTTGCGCGTTGATCTGAAACCTGACGCCCTCCGGCTTGCTCGCGTCCTCCACATACTCATACACGCCCGCCGGACAAAATCGATTCTCCAAGCCCTTGAACGGGGGCCAGGTCTCAGCTGTGTGCTTCTCCCAATCCTTGACTTGCAGATGCACCGGCTGGTCCTCCTCATGATTCGTTCCCGTGCGGCTGACGCTTGTGAGTATATCAAAGGTCAATTTGCCGTCAGGCTTGGGGTACTCGATCTTGGTGCACTGGTCGGCCTTCTTCGTAGCTTCGTGGTCCATGTGCTTGTGCTTCAGGGTCCATGGCACGCGGCCCTTGAGCACAAACGCCTCGAGCCCAGAGTACATGATGCCGCCATACAGCCCGAGCGGCGTATGGAAAGATGGCCGCATGTTGCGCACCTCTTTAAGTTCCTTCCAGATCCAGCTCTCGCGCAAGGTCTTCTCATAATCATACAAGAACACTGACCCTTCGTCAACGTTGTCAGAGAGCGCATTCCACGCCGCCTCGGCAGCGAGCATCCCGCTCTTCATGGCGTTATGCGTTCCCTTGATCTTGGGCACGTTGACGAACCCAGCCGAGTCGCCAATCAGTGCGCCGCCCGGGAAGGCCACCTTAGGTATGCTCTGGAAGCCGCCCTCGATGAGAGCGCGCGCCCCGTAGGAAATGCACTTGCCGCCCTCGAGCACGCTCGCGTACAGTGGATGCTTCTTCATCTTCTGGAATTCCTGATAGGGGCTCATCCAGGGGTTGGGGTAGTCCAGCGCCACCACCAAGCCTACCGAGACCAGATTGTCGCCAAAGTGGTACATCCAGCCACCACCGTACGTATCGTACGGCAGCGGGTAGCCCATCGAGTGCGTAATGTCGCCCTTTTTAAACTTCTCTGGCTCTACCTCCCATACCTCCTTCACGCCCAGGCCGTAGGTCTGTGGCTGGCTTTCAGACCGCAGATCGAATTTGCGGATGACCTGCTTGGAGAGGGAGCCGTGACAGCCCTCGCCGAAGAGCGTTACACGCGCATGGAACTCCATGCCGCGCTCGAAGCTGTCCTTTGGCTTCCCGCTCCGCCCAAGGCCCAGGTCATTTGTCGCAACGCCCAGCACACTTCCGTCTGGCTTGTATAGCACTTCGCTAGCGCTGAACCCAGGGTACACCTCGACGCCTGCCTCCTCGGCGCGCTCGCCGAGCCACTTGGTGAAGGCATTTAGACTAACAATGTAATTCCCGTGGTTGTGCATTTGGGGTGGCGCCGGCAGTGGAATGGCATGTTTGGACGTCAAGAAGCGCATGTGGTCGTCGCCCGCGGGGGTGGCGCCGTCGAAGCGCGCATCATTGGACTCGGCGAGCCAGTCCGGGAACAGCTCCTCGACGGCGTCCGGTTGAATGACGGCGCCCGAAAGGATGTGAGCCCCGAGCTCGCCAGCTTTCTCGAGGAGAAGGACTCGAAAGTCATCGTTTCCGGCGGCGGTGGCGAGTTGTTTGAGGCGGATGGCGGCGGCGAGACCTGCGGGGCCTGTGCGGGGGAAGGGGACGTTAGACGATGCAGTGAGATAAAATGACACACAAAGAGAGAGACAAAGGTTGAGGGAGTTTGTGGGAGAGAGGGAGAGCTGGCAAACGTACCACCGCCGACGATGCAGACGTCTACTTGGTCGCTTTCACGTTCTATGGTGGCCGGGTCGAAAGAGTCATCTGGTGTGGCCATCCATCGCCGGGTGGTTGACGAAAAGAGCCTCGTGCGTGGTATCCTGCTTGTCGCAGCGCATGACTGCCTTATTATTATGCTCCTTGGCAGGTTCGTCGATAGTGATCTCCATGTGAATGATTGTGTACTAGTTCGAGGTCTTGCCGTCCGGACAAGACGCCCTGATATCCTCGCGGGTGTCGACATGGCTCTCTTGCTGGGAGGTGTTATGGTGGAAAATCGTTGGATGTGAGAGACTCAATGCAAAGGCATTTGACAACTTTTGCACGTCAGCCAAACTCTAGTGCTTCATCGGGGAGCATCAGGAGACTATGACATGTTATCCTGTCACAAATCGCAGCATTGTGGTGAGAGGCGCTTTGGGATGGGACGTTGACACACACATACACAAATACACACATACTCAAGCGCGCACACACAAAAAGAGACAAAGCCGAAAGGCGTAATAAAGTAGCCGAGTTCGGCAGCACGGTCTTCTATGACAATTGGAATCACGGCTGGTCTGATTTGTTCCGAGGCCAGCCGCACGGCTCCACACCTCTACCCGGATGCTCGGGTGCGGATGCAGATTGACTGCCCGCCTTTTGTTTGCACTTTTGGCTTGTGATTGTCCAGCCGTTGTTACTTTATTATTTTGTCATCTTGTCCCTGGCCTCACAGGTCATCTATCTGTACGTCATTGGAAACTCTCAAGCCCGGGCATCAACCTCTTGCTTTCAGCCTCATTACCAAGGCTTGACTGAGAGCAGCGCGTATCGACTTCACTCCAAGGTAAATGATCTACACAACTCAAGCAAACCCCAGTCAGGCTTATGAGCTGGAGACGAATTTGTCAAAAGCCAAGTGAAGGTGCTGCATATTGTAGAGATTACCAATGGGACTTTGCATTCCTCAAAGAAATTGTGCCGTACGTCCGCAAACAAGTCAGCAACGGTAGTTCCTACAACCGTCTCGCCTCCATGTTCCTCTGGAATGGCGCTAGAGATGCTCGTAGCAGCTCTGTCAGAGGAAATTGCTCAACGACTGACCGTGGTTAACGCTAAGGCTGGCAGCTGCAGCCACGGTCGAGGGTTCGTCTGGCCACCGGTCCACCTTTACGTGCATCGACTGTTAAGGTTGGCTTAGCACTGCCAATGCGAGCAGCATCATTCCAAGCACACCTGGTTCCGCAGCGTGTGTGTGTTGCGCCTTTACCTACATCATTGGCCCATGCTTCACATCTGCAGGATGGCGCTGCGGTAAAGATCGCCAGCAAAAAGCGAAAGATGTTGAGTCCGTCAGACATTGGTGCAGGACTCGATAACTAGCGAGATAATACCACCTTTGGCTACGACAGGTATCTCATGCGGCGTGCGCGTGCCACAACCCCCCCGCCCCAAATACCTGTTCTTGTCCCGATTTAACGTGGTCGCTGCCTGCCACCATTCACACCACGTTATTCGTCCTCAATTAATGTTGCCGACAGTCCTTACAATCAGTCAGCTAGAGAACATGGCCGCCATCTCGAGGATTCGTCCGTACTCGGTGGGCAGTTTCTAACGAAGAGAGCTTTTGAAACCTGAAACTCGAAACTTGCTTCCTACCTTACACAGCCACCATTGGCGCCCCCCCTGGTCTCCTACCCGACCCAAGAAGATCGACCCCTTGATACTGCAAGCCTACTAATAGTCCGCCGTCCTTGTCTCGTCACCCAGCTTCATCCTACATAGTACCTAGATACAATTGAGCCATCTATATCTGCTACCTCACTCAATGTGATCGAATTGTAACGCTGAGGTCATCTCGCTGGCCGGTTGTTCTTGGAATTGACATACATAGAGGAACATGTTCAACGCGTAACTTAGTGTCTGAGTGTTTGTTTGTGATTGTCACCTAAAGCTGGATATAGACAACAGGTATGCCTTGGAACTCGATGATTTCAGCTTGATCGCAAGGCAGCCCTCTACTCGTTATTCAGGACAACAGCTCGTTGATGCGGCGACGCTACACCGAGTGAAACATAGCACCCAGCCAGTATTGATTTTTTTCGATTGATTTTTTTCGGATTACTGTAGGTATGAGAGTAATACCATCACAAGCGTCCTTTGCAAGTTCAGTTGAATTTAGGGTTAGTTCGGCCCAATCTGTCGGAAAGCTTGCTGCCGGCTGAAGCAACCACAATCCACGGTATACGGCACCATCAATCCGAATTTAGAAGGCTTCGGGACACATACTTCCCTATTGAGCACCAAGTTCGGGAGACACACACCTCACACCTCACACGAGCTATTTTTCTCGGAATACAACAGTAAACATGAGATGTTTCTCGAACATTGTACAACTGGTAGAACCTCCTCATTGCCCTTCATAGTAATCGGATGGTCTCAGATGCTTCCGAGATGCCGCTCGTATTTATAAATGGCTCTTTTGAGTCTCTCAATGGGCTCATTACATATGCCAAGAGGTTTCCCTTGAAATTCCAAGCTGTCATCTCAATCTCTCTAAACATTGTCACCTCAGGTCTTTGTGAGCCGCACATGGGAGTAAGTACATAGCACTATCCATACGTTGCTGCGACTCTCACAGCGTCACTTGTGACCACGGGCCACATACAATATCTTGAAGGGGTTTCAAAAGGCGTACGAAATCATCAAACATGTCTCGCGCCTGTCTAAGATCACTGCTGCTTTTGGCCCTTTCGTTTTCCAACAGCGTGGCCCAATCCACAGAAAGCAATGGGTTGGTCACAGGGGTGAGTGTGTTCCTTGGCTTCTTCGCCGATCGACTCTTTGCTAAACCTCAATGTCCAATAGTCACTGGGTAATGCCACCGTGGTGAAGAATAATCCTTCAGGAGCTGCGTTTCGAGCGGTGTTCCCAAAGAAACAGTTTACACCTACACCATCCGGAAATATCAAAGGAGTCGTCGTGGCCGAGACCAACTCAGGAGGTACCGGTGTCTCTTACAATATCAAAATGACAAATCTCCCCACTGAAGGTGGTCCTTTCGGTCAGTCCTCATTTTCTAGCAAATTATCAATTGATCGCGGCGGAAATGAGCGAACTTTGCTGATGATTCAGCAGTTTACCACGTACATCAGTACGACGTGCCTAAAGATGGCAACTGCACCGACACAGGGGCACATCTGGATCCATTCGAGCGGGGAGAGACGCCAGCATGTGATCCGGATCTGCCTCAGACATGTCAAGTCGGTGACCTTGCTGGGAAACATGGCGCTATTGTCACCACCAGCGATTCCACGACGTTTCAAACCAGTTATACTGACGACTTCACAGCGGTAAGCGATCGCAATTCATTTGCTTCTACCTAGAGTTCCCTTTGTCCTTTTCCTTCTTTCTCATCTTGAGCCCCTGGTTCCCACGCCAGAGGCACTCTCTGACTGGCTGGGAGCAAGCCCTGCGATCATATTGCACAAGACTGACTGGCTTTTCTACTTGACAACAGACGGGCAAAGGGCAGTCCTTCATAGGCAACCTAAGTGTGGTCCTGCATTTCGCCAATCTTACCAGGATAACTTGCGCCAACTTCAAGGCAATAGACATGGAGTCTGGTGGCGGTATGATGAAAACGTTAAATGATTTACTCAACCCTGACGACGATACGGATGCCGATTCAACCGAATAAACTGTTCCCGGTCTGCCATGGAGATGGCCTGTCCGTATGAAGATCGTGAACGTACCTAGGTATTCTCTAGAGACCTGGTTCTAGGACGATGACTTATCCATGTTGCGAAATTTTGGTGACTATAAGAGAAGACCGACTTGATACCTGGACTGTTTGGTGTTTGGTGCTTTGTGGATACTGGGCAACCTTGGGAGGGATAGAAATTCGGGTATTTCAGATAATCCCGACACTTGGCTTAATATTTGCGATACCTGATAAACCTAATTATTTCTGATATGGTCTTTACCAAGTATTTGATTCATTATAACAAGTTGCTGGGACATGGGACAGAGCTACTCAGACAGCCCATTGCTGAGGCCACGCACGATAGTCGCCCGCCCCACCATTCACTTTCATTGGCAGATAACAACCTAATTGATATCCTCCAGCAACATGTTTGGCTACACTTTCGCAGCACACTATGACTCGGTCGAATGATATTCTCAGGTAGACTCACGATGCTTCCCTGTCAGGTCTGAGAGAAAAAAACTCTTGTGCATATGCAAGGACACTCGGGTGTTGTAGTCCGGCCCACAGGGTCAGATCTGACCGCCCATCCTCTTCTTACTGACGCGGGTAGGCTGCAGACTGGGTGGGCGATGTCGCAGCGGTCTGACAAGGTACACTCGGAAGAATGCATATGCGTTATCTGCTGTAATTTTTGAGGTGAGTTCTCCAACAGGCCAGAATTAGAGTTGGCCATGAGTTTGGACGAGGAAACATAAACCTAGCTTGGAGGGTTCAATAAAAGCCATACCTTTACCAACCAACCACGGTCAAGAAAGGACCGATGTGGTTGACAGTCGTCACCTCAAATCTGGGCCTCACAGGCTCACGATGACACGTGTGAGGCGGTCTGGCATCAGGTCAAGTATCTGGAATCCACCACTGCAGCGAGCCGGGGGGTTGAGATCCATCCGAGATCGCCCAACAACTCGGATATGTTTTCTGACCAAGCGTATAATTATTAGCCAAGCCACTGTCGCAACAAAGATGGTCTTGTATGATTTTTGGTAGCTGTGGTGAAGAGCTCGCAGCATTTTACGAAGATTGAATCTGGAAAAATCTTCCCGTATTTTCCACCTGCTTTTGTAGTTGTCCCAGACTCCTTGACACAACCTTGGAATTTTGCTTTTTTTGGCCAAGATGGATGTTATTCGGTCCAAGGTGACCGGCTCATGGCTGGTCGCTCTGATCACCATTTTGGATGCTGGTAAATACATCACATGCTGCATGAAAGAAAGGCTCTTATAAGACTAACATTTGGAATCTAGCAAACTCCTGTTGGTTCGGCTACGATCAAGTGAGTACCTCTGTGCATAACGAGAGCTTTTCACAGTAAGTGCTGACGATAATGAAGGGAGTCATGGCTGGTGTACTCGTCTCTCCAGATTTCTTGGCGGTATTTCCCTCTACCAGCAACGCAAGCGTGTCGGGCATCACCTCGAGTTGCTTTTTCGTGAGTTCTACCCTCCTTGTACAGAAGTCGACTTTGAGACTAAACCAAAGATCAGCTCGGTGCTGGTGCTGGTGCCATTGCTGCCTTTATATTGGGAGACAAGCTCGGCCGGCGAAAGACAATCGCCCTTGGAATCCTTTGCAATACTATCGGCTCCTTATTGCAGACTGTCTCGTGGAGCCTCGAGCAAATGATCATCGGACGCCTAATCAATGGCTTCGGAATAGGTCTCGTTTCCTCAATGTCTCCGGTGTATCTCTCGGAATGTGTCAAATCCAACGTCAGAGGCATGCTGATGGGCATTGCCACCTGCTGCAACGTAGGCTGTTTTTGCCTTGCGAGCTGGATATCATATGGCCTCTACGACCGGGGTGATGCTTTCCAATGGCGTTTTCCGCTCGCATTTCAGCTGGTTTTCCTTGTGGCCATCGCACCAACGCTTTGGGCAGTTCCAGAGTCGCCAAGGTGGCTGCTTCTTCAAGATCGAGACGAGGAGGCGTTGCTGGTTCTTTCTAGGCTGCATGGCCACAATAAAAGCGTGGAAGACTCGGAAGTTCTCGCTGAATTTGCTTCTATCAAAACAGCGATCCGGTTAGAGAGGGAAGACCGTGTCCCCATGAAAGACGTTCTGCGGCACCGGGACAGAACACAAAATCTTCGAAGATTGCTCCTCAGTTGCGGGACACAATTTTTCCAGCAATTCACGTAAGAACCCAGTTGAACTCCCGATTTATCTGCATCTTGCTAACGTGTACACACCCAGCGGTATCAATGCTTGGGGTCAGTGCTCGATATCCTTTCGACTGCTTAGAACCAATAGTCCACGGGGTGCTAATTGAAAATGAATATCTAGGATTCTACTTTCCGACTCTTCTGCAGGAAATGGTAGGATACGATCAACAGATGAGCCGGCTGGTTTCGGCGGCAAGCTCTACCATTTATGTCGTGTTCAGCTTCGCCTGCTTAATGCTCATAGATCGTCTGGGACGACGCAAGTAAGTAACATCTGATGCATCTTTCCACGTTAACCTACTGACCAGTATAGAATGATGATGTACTCTCCCATAACCATTGGAGCATGCCTTCTCGCCGCGGCCGTGTGCCTTGAGGTTGCAGAAAGCGACCCGTCGAAGAAACAGACTGTAAGATACAATCTACATTTCTGAATGTCATTGCCCTTCCAACTATGACGAGACTAACCGCAGTGTGGTGTATTGCAGATGGGGAAAGCCGCGACCTCAATGATCATTCTGTACCATGTTTTCTTCGGTCTCGGATTTTCGACCGTTCCATGGGTCTACAGTGCCGAAGTGAACTCTCTGGGTTGGCGAACCCGAGGGGCTGCTGCTGCCACATCCGTGAACTGGCTAGGCGGCTTTGTTGTCGTCCAAATCACGAAAGTTGGACTGGATCATCTGAAATGGCGCTTCTTCCTCAGTACGTACTTATCCCCCAGGCTCCGCGGGCCCATCCCAATCACAAAGCCTAGGGCCTTCGCCCGTTGTTGTCGTATCCTGAACCAAAACTGATTACCCCTGAATAGTGTTCGCCATTTTCAGTTTTATGATCTCGCCCATGATCTATCTGTTCTATCCAGAGACGTCAAACAGGACTCTTGAAGATATGGACCAGATCTTCATACACAATCCATCCGCATGCGTCTGTGCAAACAGGGCAGCAACCCAGTCTCAGCGGCCGCAGCTGTACATCGATGCGGAGACAGTACGCATTGCTCAAGCTGGAAATGAGTCCAGAGAAGCTGTGGTGACGGATAACGAGAAACGAGGTACTCCTCACGGGAGCGTATTGGAGGTTTAAAGCCACCGAAGCTGGAAAGCAGATGATGTCAAGTACACAGACAGGCGGACTAGTTCATTGCCGTATTTTACGTCGAATCAAAGAATAGAGTTCGATTATGACTTTCGTTATTTAACTACATGAGCGCCAAAATATGCGCGCCAAAAAAAGAAAATGCACAAATGGTACGTGCAGTGGAGAAGTTGTCATTTGGGCAGAATCTTCGTAAATGCACAAATATACCACCAAGATGATTTGCCTTGTGGGCTCTCAATATCCATGAAAATGCCACGTGAAGTCGCTTCCAATATTACATGACCACACAGCAGCATTCATTTTCGTGTTTCCTGCTTCCATGACTTTGGGTCTGACGCGACGAGTTGCCACCTGCACGTTGACGCACAGGCGGCTCGATGTCCGGTTGCGACTGGGCGAAATTCGCATCCTGGTGGAAATGTTGCCTACATTCCTCATCACGCGAATGGCTATATGAAATGGAATTGCGATTACTTCGATGCTTCCTACTGGCGCCTGATCTGCGTGAAGTAGACGGCCCGGGGCGCTCTTCAATGCCATCGAATTGTGCTACAGGCTTTCCGCGCTCTACAGCGAGCGAGCTTTGGCGCGAGATAGACAACTCGCGGAAAGAGGAGTCAATTGCTTGTTCATTGGAGCTTGAGTTACGGAGGTAACTTCCTTCCGGTGGTGTAATTGCAGAGTAAGGATCGCCATAGCTTTGTGGTGGACTCAAGGCCTGTTGTCGACCAAGCCACAAGGAACGACGATGTTCAGCGAGCTCCGGGCTGGGTTCACGATATATCTCTGGACCTATGTTCTCCGCTTCTGGTCCAGACGTAAGGTAAGCGGAAGGATAATCCGGTGGTATGTTGGCGCTATGGTTGAAATTCTCCGGCGTATGTGTGAATTCATAGGCTTGGTTACGCCGGCGATCGTAATGCTCGTCATACATTGCATCTTCAGCATGAATTCGTCTGTTATGCCTCTGTCTACCTTGGTAGAGTTGCTGGGTTGTCCGATCATACCGTTGAATATGTCTTTCAATGCATTTTGTTTTTAGTCATCTCTTCCAAAGCAAACGAACCTTCATGTGCCATTATAATGGAACTTCTTGTTCACGAGAGAAATATATGCAAGTCTCGTTTACTTACCCTCTCTCTGACTTGCTGGCACCTGCCAGTACATGATCAGGTGGTGTCCACTGAGAGTCGTACGAATACCTGTTTGTTTCCTGAGAAGTAGCCTCGGCGCTGTGAATGGGATTTACGAATTAGCATATCTAACCAGACTTCTGCAAAGAATGGTATCATTTTACTGCAATGGTTCTGGCCAAGGCCGCGGTAGTCCGCTCTCGTCACTCATGGCTTTTGTTGGAAGGTGTACAACGATGTCAATATGTTTCACGAACTTGAAGGTGGATGCTGGACCTGTTCCTCAGTACTTCCGTGAGAATTTCCCGAGTGAGTATGCGAGAGACCAAGGATTCAAAAGAGCAGAGACGTCTCTATGAGCGTTTGCCTTTTTATACAGCTATACTATCCGTCGCCATGTACTCATAGGCTCTTGGTTACTTGTTGACAGTTGTGAACATACGTGCAGGTGGAGAGTCATCACACGTGATTCACGTAGAAACCGAGTATCTGATGATACACAACGTCTATCTGACTAGAAAACCCTGAGGAACCTCATATGTTTGTGTGATAGTCAATGTTGTGTCCTCTAGGGTCCAGGCTTGAGCAGCAAATCAGTACCTAGGACTGTGCCTAGGTGTGACTATTATCCTGAAGGCTACAATCGACCACCAAATTTGACAATGTTATTTTTATACTCCTACAAATTAGACACACTGGGAGGTGTGGTCCCAAACAAGCGCTCCGAACTTGGGAAAATATGGGCGGTCACCAGCAAACGCGTGCTTTCATTTTTGAGGAGGGGGGGGGGGGCTCGTGATTTCGTGACCCTGGAATCATTGGGTTAGGGTAAGCCTGCACTTCACCTGCTAGAGCCGCGACCACGTCGCGTCATCATTAATTACACAGAATTCCGCGCGGCTCTTTGTCCTCGCCCGATTGTTCCTAGGACGAGGTTTGTTAAGCCGTCAAAGACTGAAGGAATCTTTTTTCTACAAGGCTTGCATCATTTCTCATCGTCTCTCTTTTAATTTTGGCCTGTTCCAGCCCAGCCACACCTGCAAGCGTCTCGGCTGCACGTTGCCCTATGGCGATGCTCATTTCAGTCCATGCCCTGATCCTGATGGCGAGCAGACTGGGTTGAAATCTTCTTCTCCTCGCTTCTCAACATTGCTCAGTCGAGTCGAGGGGAGGTCTCTGCACAAGAGGGCAATGAGGTTTAGCTTGCACAAAATTCGAACATTGCGACCTTTGCTACTGGGTAGAGGTGTTGCCTCATGATGGTCCGCAGCTTCCAGTGAACAGTAGAGCAAACTGCAAACCTTGACGCCACCATGCCTCCTGGGCCAATGTTGTCCTCAAGAGCAAAATGCGTGTATCAGTCTTGTACACCTTTGAACAGGAATTTGCGGAGGCTTTCATCGCAATGTCGGCTTGCATTGTCCTGCCGGTCTGCGTGCAGAAATTTGCAGTCTTTACAGTGGTCGTCAGTTCTAAGACGACATGCGCACAACCAGGCCTCCGCCTCTCTGGAAAGTCCGTACCAGCCGGACTCTCTGCCGATGAGAAATTCGAGATTTCACACGCTTCTACCTCCATCGGCAGAGCAGCAAGTTGCTGTGGACACTCTTCTCTACTCGGACAATAACCTGATTATCGATGCGTGCGCTGGCTCTGGCAAGACTACGACAATTTTGCATCTTGCCAAGGCCGCTCCAGAGACTTCATTCCTAGTGCTCGTCTACAATCGACGGTTGATGGTTGAGACGGAAGAGCGTGTGAATGCTCTGAATCTCTCGAACCTCACTATTCTAAATTACCACACCCTAGGGGCTCGCTACTATACGCCAGAGTGTGGCACTGATCAGGGTCTAAAGCGAGTCTGCGAAGACGACATGCCAGTCATGAACGGAAAGGAGCTACCTGACTTTTCTGTACTCGTCATGGACGAGCAACAAGATATGACGCCAATCCTCAAACGCTTCGTCGACAAGGTGATACGTGACAAAGGATTCGGCATGGACTCGTCGACTAACCAAAGTCTACGTGTCGTTGTTCTGGGGGATAAAAGACAGGAAATCTACGGATTCAACAACGCAGATTCGAGATTCCTCACAATGGCTGCTCGACCAGAAGTATTTGGCTACATCAATAAACACGGCTGGGTCTCAGCTGATCAGACAATGTCAAACCGCGTGACACGGCAAAATGTTGACTTCATCAATCAGCAGATGTTGAAGAAGCCCCTTGGTACGGCTATGCGGGCTGTGAGGAATAAAGATGGGCAAGGCGTCGCCTTTCCCAGACCGAGATATATCATCTGCGATCCCTACGAAGATCTTTTGGACGAGGTCTTGCGTCTATTCACGCTCAAAAAGGTTTCGCCTACAGAAGTCCTTGTTCTCGCACCCTCGGTGCGTGGATCGTCACCCGTGGTCTATTTGGCGAATGCTCTTGCACTCAGAGGGGTGCCTGTATTCAGATCGGATTCAGATGTGTCCGACGTAGCCCCAGAAGTGGCGCAAGGAAAAGTGCTAATCTGCACTTATCATCAGGCCAAGGGCATTGAGCGTAGAGCTTCGATCGTATTAGGATTCGACCAGAGTTACCATACTTGGTTTGACAAGGTTGTTGAGCCGCCAATTGCGACGAGCAATCCTCAATATGTAGCTGCCACCCGAGCACTGGAACATCTCGTTCTTGTCCACGATTATCGGAGGCCTCCTTTGCCATTTGTCGACCTACAGACTGTCGAGCTGTCTTGTGACTTGGCCGTACTCCGCCCGCTACAGATTGAGGAAGAGAAGCCAAGACGCGAAATCCCAGCGTTCAGCGTAACTGCGCTTTGCCGAAATCTTTCGGAAACACTCATCACGACCTGTCTCGAGCGACTTCAAGTTCGCCTGCTGGCTGCACCTGCGTTTAGCATACAACCACAGCCCCCAACTGAAATTGAAGACCGACACGGGCTCTTGGAGGGTGTGTCAAATGTAACAGGAACAGCAGTTCCTGCGGTCTTTCAATGGCGTCAGAGGAAGCAACTTGCGATTCTCGCTAGTCCTCTGAAGCTCCTAGAACCACCAAGACGCCGTCCCAAGCGGCCAAATCCTCTTCGAACCCTACCAACAGCTTTCTACGAAAAGCTCGAGTCAATCGCAGATGCGCACATTGACCAAAACTTAAGTGTAGACGACATACTGTTCTTGTCTAACCTTGAGATGGCTGCCAAGGACAAGGACATTACCAAACTCCTGGCCATCCCTCTCGACGGATATACTTGGCTCAATGAAGCACATTGCAAAGATATTCAGTACACCCTGAACAGCCTCCCGGGAGAGGCCAAAATACCGGGACGGGGGCTTCAATTTGAGTCCGTGAGATATCGGAAATTCCCCAGTATTACCCACGGTGGTGGGCCCACTAACCCTGAGAAAAAGGAGGGAGTCACTCTCAGTGGGGCAATGGATATTTGTCGTACGTACGGCGCCAACAAGACTGTATGGGAAATCAAGAATTCCGAATCACTCCAGCCTGAGCATCTTCTACAGGTAGCTTTGTACATGCTACTCTTGGGAGACGATTCCGCTTCGGGATTCTTGGTATCTTCACGCACGGGGCAGGTGGTGGAGGTCGTCGCCAGCCAGCCAGCCGCCCTGCTAGAGATCTTGCAGCTTCTTGTTGACGCCAAATCTGGAGGCGAACAGACCAGGCTACTGAACACGTTTTCGGACGAGGAGTTCTTGGCTGAATGCCGGCGAGACTTTGCTGGCTTGGTTGGCAAATGCGCTTTGCCTGCTTGGTACGCAATGAGGCCTTCCGGTTCTAAATTCACCCGGAAAGGCAAGTCACGGGGAAGACGGTCACGTCACGACTCAGAAACGGAGATTTAATCATATGAACAAGACTCATTTTTACTAGAGAGAAGTCCATGAGGCCTATCTGTCAAGGCAATATTTACAGTACATCAGAATCAAAAACTCTCAATAGACCGGGATCTTCCACGCGTTAAGATCCCATTGCCAGCTCTCGTACGAGGCCTGGTCGAACGCGCAGGTGAAAGTGGTGGAGTCGTTGGAAGCCCAGGTAGGGCGGGTGGGCCACTGGCAAAGCTGCTGGACCTCACCCTCATAGTCACCGGAGGCGACGGTGGCGTTCAATGCGCTGGGCTTAACACCCTGCTCAACCCACGCAATGATGGTGTTCATGTTGTCCTCGGGGTAAGGTCCGGGCTGCAAGCTGTTGGTTCCGCAGTGGGCGGCGCCTGGGACCAGATAAAACTGGTAGAAATCGCTCAGCTCGGTGGCATTGTCGGGGCTGGAGTCCGGGAACATGGCCTCGCGAACGGCCTCGTGGTAACGGACTGAAGAGGGAGGAGGAACGGAGGGGTCAGACTCTCCGTGGAAGTGGAGGAGCTTGCCACCGTTGCTTAGAAGGGGAGTCAGGTCGGTGTATCCGGTCTGCAGGCTGTCGTAGAAGCGCAGGTAACCGGTGAACATCCAGTTGTAGAGGGTATCATACGTCACGTTATCGAGAGACTCCAGGTTATCCAGCTCAACCTCCTCGACGAACTTTGTAATGAAGGTACCGCCAGTGGATGGAGAAGAGACCTCCCAGGTTTGAGTGTCATTGTCCCAGGTAGGGGCGGCATCCTCGAAAGAGGAGGCGGTCTGCCAGCCGTAGAAGACTTGCTCACCCGCGGAGTTGAGAAGGCCATCGTAGAGGCGCTCAGCGAGGGCAATGGCCTCGGCGCTGACAGTGCCGTTCTGCGCAGGCTGGTAGCTTGAGGTGGACGCGCCAGCCTGACGCTTGCTGAAGCCAAAGCCGAGGGTGGTAGCGGTCTCAGCAGCGCAGTAGTAAGATTCGCCAATGATGGAGGACAGGTTGAAGTTCAGGCGGCACAGATCAGTTCGGGACACGACGCCATCAGTACGGCCGTCCAGGGGGTCGCAGGCGGCGATGGTAGCGTTGGCAATCTTTTCCATCTCGCAAGGAGGGGCCACATAACCCATCTCAACCTCGGTGACGACAGAGGTAAGGTGGTTCTATATCCTCGCTGTTAGCAACCTCCCATCACCCGTCGATCAACTCGCAAGACAAGAGTTGGGTGGGGAAAGCTTACAACTTGCTGCTGAGCATGGTGGAAAGCAGGAGCTCCTGCAATGATACCATCATACACATCGCCATAGCGCTGAGCCTGGGACATAGCCTCACGGCCACCATCGGAGCAACCTGGATAAATTTTGTTAATTATAAATACAGAAGACGGAAAGGGGTACACTTTTCTTACCTTCAAAGTACGTGTAGACCTTATCCTCGGTGCCGTAGAGATTCTTGGCCAACTCCTTGCCCACCATTGCAGTCTCGCCCAGGGCCTGGTAAGAGAACATGTAGATGTTCTGCCAGTTGAGAGAGCCATTGCCATAAAGAACGACCTCGTCCAAAGAGACGCTGTCGAAGCCGCCATAACCGACATCTGTGCTGCCGGAGACAGCTCCGTAGTCCAGGCCTCCGGTGGGATCACTGGTGCTCAGGCTGTAACCTCCGCCGCCGCCAATATAAAAGCGGTTCTGGAACGCAGACGGAGCAGGGAAGGTGTACCAAAGGACAACATTGTCGTCGTTTCCAGTGTGCGTGTAAGACACGGTCACGTTGCAGTAGGTCGACGAGTCGTCGCGCTTCCTCATGCCACCAGCGCTGGTGGTGGCGTTGTAGACAGCATTAGCCGTCACCGAAGATGCGATCAGGTCAACACCGGCGATGGTGCCATTCGCAGGCAAGGCTGCCTGAATGCTGGCAACCGTGCAAATATCAGCTAGAGAAGACATTGTAACGACTGTAGATCACCGGAGAGCCGGTTTAGTAAAGAAGGACTGGTTGAGGAGCTCCATCGCCAGTGACATTTGAAACAACGCGGACTTTGCCATATTTCTTATACTCGTTCTACCCGTGGACCCACGTCTGAATGGGATGAACGCATCTACATTCTCCCAGTCATGGAAATTGAAACGAAACATCGTGCATGCGTGCTCGGCACTCAAAAAAACCCAAGCGGCTCCACTAAAAATTGGGGCGCAGATTGTTGGCTGCATCATGGGCCCCGGTCACTGGCGCGGCGGTGGTACGCGTACACCCGAGGCGGTGCGGTGACCCCTATCGACACTTGCCAGTGATTTGACCAGGAATGTAATTTTATACTGTTTCCTTTTACACTGCCCAGTGACGATTTTTGAATTTTAGTTTTCGCTGTATTTTTTTTCTAGCCTGGCGGTACCTAGGTATGAGTCCGAGGCGTAAAAGTCCATGTCAACTAGGTTTGGATTTTCAGCTGTAGTTCTAAAGTCATCTACTCTCATGAACGTAGTGCCGCAGTATTCGGAGTATGAGTGCACTTTCTTGACCTCCGTCTGTACCATCAGATATCCGGTTCACTAGACGCCTACCTAGGTAATCAATGATATTGTGACTGTTCCCTTGCCTCCCCCGGCCGCACTGCGAGAAGAGGCAGATCTGCGCATAGCCGACAAGACTCATGTACTGTGTATTTGAAGACACTGGTGTCGAATTTAGTTAGTACAGGCTGTAAGAGAAATTTGCGAGATATATCACGTCTGAAATTTGATGTGTATGCGGGTCGGGAAGATTTGCGTTAGCCTCCCTTTTACACTGATTTTCCTCGAAAATGCTGTACCAGGTAAGTAGGTAGGTAGTCAGGTGCACAATACAGAAGGCCCATTTTCTTGTATAACTTTGTTTCGCTGCCTATGAACTGTAAGCCTTGAGCAAGGTACTAGACTGGGGACACGTGGAGGGCATTGACTTCTGCAGAACCCAATTAATATGTAGCTATGCGGCGCTAGTTGTAGGGCTGGCATATATCAACTCCATCTTAACGGGATGTTCATAAGCTACCTAGTCGATGACTTGGCGCCAGGGGCGGAATTGTAAGTTGTCGCTCTTTTCAAGTTGGGCGCTTGTTCTTCACATACGGCGACGGAAGTTCATATACGTCTAGCCTTATTATGAAGGCAGGCTTGGTGCCACATCCCATGCGTTCTCCAAATCAATGCGGTCACCTGTACCTTACGCATTCCTTCTTAGATTTCTTTAGTACAGCTCCTGATGACGACTGCAGTCCTGTCCGCAAGTGATGGATGAACTACTGTGATACAATACCTGCACTCGCCGTCTCGTTCTTTGACTGACAGTCAAAGCCTGATAACGGCACGAAGTACAACTAGCATAGTCTGAAGGTCCACCGGAGAAAGCCGCGCAACGCAAAATGAGTTGTCATGAGGATCAAAGTTCTGGCCCCATATTCGGTTGAGGTGACCGAAATTGCGTAGGGATTGATGCAGCACATGGCTCGCTCCTTTCGCAGGCTGGCCAACGAGTATGAGATCAGCTGACGTCCCAATTAGTGTGGCGTGGTGTTGTTCTGCAAGGCGAGAGTCATAGATTACCTACTATATCTGGTCAAGCCTTTCTCGAATAGAGTGGCTGTCTCGATGGCTTCACCACGTAATGCGCCCATTGCACGTGTCACTGCGGATGAAGGGTGAATGTGTTTGACTCGACTGTAGCGTATCGATATACAAATGTAGCTTATGGCCTACTAAGTTATTCGCAAAAGTAGGTAGTGCAATAGGAAGCTACATCGTAAACATGGGTCTTCGGCACACTGGCAAGATCGGAGCTTATTTTTTCTTCTAAATTGTGGGAGACGAGTCTTGAGTACATACCAACGTCTGGCGTCCCTGGCGGCCTGAATACCAACACTGTGGCACCTTGTGGGCGGCAGATCCACTGTTTCCCCTGGTTCAGCTTACGACTGACAGCATCCATCTTTTACATGTTCGGGTTGTGGGGGGAGTTCCGGTTCAGCTCCACATGGATTAAATTAGCTAGGTAAGGGTCCCTACCTGAGTCTCGGTGCTGCATTCACACCACCACCGCAAGGGGGAACCCCTCGCGATACGTACAGGTTGGACTACATTCCTCGAGCTAGGAAGGTGTGCTGTATTGCAATCCAAGCTCTGTTGTCAGTACAGTGATTGCGGAATCCTATATATGGTTTGCTCAAACATAAGCTCTTCAGTGTGGATTGGATTAGGACCGTAAGCTTGAACTCGTCAATTGTCCCCGTGTCAATGGAAGACAAGCTCTCTCCCGGGCAATATGTTGATGCGGTCGACACAAACTTAGGATACGTAAGATATCACTTTGTTTTATGAGGCTCACAAACCTACCGTAAGGCGAATACTTATTCATGTTCTGCGCCGAGGCCACTAATAAATGTCAAATCAGAGTGAGGCGTCAACCGAGTTGCGGTCTTTGCTTACAGGTCTCACCAATTGCATGTGTAGAACCGAGCACAGGGTGAGTTCTGAGGATGCTGCTTCATTATCTGAAGACTAATTTACGATTGAGTCGGGTGATGTTGTTTAGAATCAAGGACTTCATAATGTAGCGATAAGGCAGACTTAAACTCTTAAAGTAAGTCCTCAATTGCCGGAACCGAGCTTATGGCAGTAAGATCGGACAAAGATTAGGCCATGTCAGATTTCCCTGCCAAGCATACCACACCTAGAAACCTTAGGTAGGTAGACACCTAACCTCCTCATCCTCATCTCGCAATAATCAACTTCTACGTTGATCGATTGAGGAAGAAATTGGCGACCATGCGATTCTCTGTTACTTCCGCGTGCTTGTTCAGCCTGTACATATCCAATGCCCAATCTGCGGCGGGCCCACCTTCAGAATTCGATTGGTCGGCCGTGACGCCATCATCGCAGCTGCAGTATCACAAATGCTATGATGGCTTTGAATGCGCTCGCCTTGTCGTGCCGCGTGACTGGCTTGATGTTGAGAAGAATAAAACAGTCGCCATCGCGATCATTAAGCTTCCGGCCTCGGTTCCCTCGAGTGACCCGAGCTTCGGCGGATCAATCATCACGAACCCTGGAGGTCCCGGTGGTTCAGGAGTCTACTTCCTGAGAAAGCAGGGGAAGAACCTTCAGAAGATTACTGAGGGCAAGAAACACTATGAAATCATCAGTTTCGATCCCCGAGGTATCGAAAACACAACGCCCAAAACGGATTGTTTTGGGAAGAGCCACGCTCTTGCACGAGATGCCATGTTGTTGGAGCAAAGGGGCATCGGGGGTCTAGATTCAAGCGAGTCGGGTCTGAAGAGAGCACTAGCTTTGAAAGTTGGCTATGGAAGCCTGTGTGAAGGCGCCGACTCTGAAGACGATATCTTCGAATTTGTCTCAACAGCATCTGTGGCTCGGGACATTCTGGAAATTGCTGATCGTACCGAGCAACTTCGGCAGGCAGATGACACAAAGATGGTTCAAGATGACCTGCAGAGTCCTTTACATCAGAGGGTCGAGCCCAAACCCCCTCGTGTACTCTACTGGGGGTTTAGCTACGGTACGATTTTGGGAAACACACTCGCATCCCTCTACCCTGGGCGGATGGGACGTGTGATCCTGGATGGTGTTGTGGACAGCCACGACTATATGTCGGGAAGCTGGTTGCGGAACCTGATGGATACTGAAAAGATTGTCCAGTACTTCTATGCCACCTGCTTCGAGGCAAGCGGTGAATGTCCTCTTTGGCGGGAAGGAGATACGTCCGCCAAGGACATTCAGAGCCGCATCGAAAAGCTCATCACAGACTTAGATGAAAAACCCGTATCTTTTATTGCAGATGATCAAAAAGCCAGCATCAGAGTGCTTACAGGGGTCGATATACGCACTGCCTTTAGGGAGCCTCTCTACGCGCCTCTGCCAACAGGTTTTCAGCACCTGGCGATAGCCCTCGCCGAAGCTTTGAATGGCAACTACTCTCTCATCGGCCCTAACAACTACCCTTCGATCCCTCTTCAGGACGTATGTGGTCTTGATCGCTACAGCCCCGGCGACGCGCAGGCAGCAATTGCATGCGGCGATGCCCGTTTCTACAACCCAGAAGACCACCCCAAGGGAGCCAACTTGACATACTGGGGGGACTATGTCACCAAACTAGAACACCAGTCGCCTACTTTTGCACCATTTTGGGCTACTGTCGGCTCGGCCTGTGCAGGATGGGGTATCGTGGCAAAATGGGGCTATAAAGGTCCATGGACCACACCTTCGGCAGACCCCAGCCTGAAAGATGACGCGCCCGCTGCACCCATTCTTTTTACTTCGAGCCGGCTCGATCCTGTCACGCCGTTGGAAAATGCCTATAAAATGTCGGCCAACCACCCAAATTCCTCTGTCCTTGTGCTGGACACAGTCGGACATTGCGCATCGGGAAATGGCTGGAGCGAGTGTTTCAACGAGGCCATCAGGGCGTATCTAGAAAATGGCACACTTCCGGAGAATGGAACTATGTGCGCAGACACGACATGCAGACCATTTGTGAAGGGAGGGGAATGTCGACCTCCGGAGTCTCTCTACAGTGCTGGTGTCGACGGATATGGTATCGCACAGCGCAATTGGGGACGTCAACCGTTGGGCTTCCCCTTGGGATTTCCTTGATGACAGGGACGCTGGTACTTACCTTTCTGATGAGTCTTGGTCTTTTCTGTTTTCGAGCTAGCAAACGGCATGTACGCAAAATGGCTCGAAGAAGAAGGTTGGGACACCACTCGTTACGCAGCACCGCCTGCGGCTAGAATAATCTCTCTGTCAGCAGTCAATTTCTGCCTCCACCAAGTATAACAAATGAATAGGTAGGCAGTTGGGCAATCTGACCCTGGGATGGGAACAAGTTCGCTAGTCGGCCTGGCGATCTATGGCATATGAACATATACGAATATAGCTAATGCCCTCAAGCTCTCCTTTTTGAAACCACGTTTCTGGCCGAGCAAAATCGTAGATTGGTGATCTGGGCAAAAATGTTTCGAGAAGCAAAGAGTCGTATAGATTGTCTCCCTCGCTCTTCAGAATGGCAACGCTTTCCATTTTAATATTGCCAAAGCCTCTCCGGAAGGCATTACAAGCCATGAACCAAGGGCCTCCTTCTCTCTCGGACTGGTAAATCTGCTTCCAAATATCTACCTAGGTGCATTCGACCCCAGATTATATCGTGCAATTATAAGATTCAGTGTACCGACCACTCAAAATTACTGACAAGGCTATCATCTCATATTTGGGTGGCCCAGTCTGGATAAACTTCCTTCTCCCTCGGCGTGCTGGCAACGTTTCTATCATGGATATGTTCTTTGAGGGCAAGCTCTTGAAACTGACTACGAGTGCCCATATCCACGCCCCTTCTCTGTATGTACCTGGCGAATGCGAGCGTCTGCTTCTTCCATTCCTCCCGCGAAACCTTGTCAGCAAAGTAATCCGCGAGGATCATCGCATCAAAGCAAGCTTGCGAGGTCGAGGCCACGGTGTGAGGACGGAATCCCGCCAATGCGTCACCAACCAAAATGACTTTTCCATCCATGTACTCGTTCGTTGGCGATATGCAGTCAGTAACGGCCTGGACAAATGGCTGTTGCGTCTTGCACATGATCTCAGCGAATTGTGGCGGGAGCTTTTCCTCTGCGATCTGCTTTTGCTTCTCCCACGCTTTTGGAGACATCATACCCGGGGGCATAGTGATATGTCTGCGCTGGCCTTCCTTGTCCGTCATAATTTCCTCCAATTCTTGTGAGCCTTCTGGGAAGTTTGTGTAATATACAAAGTTGACAAGACGCTGTCCGGGCTCTACGGTACCATCCTTCCCCGGAATGAGGTACGCGAGAATTTGAAGTCCGCTTGCATGGAAGAATGTGAAGCGCTCTGCAAAGGCTTCTTTCGCAGATTGGCTAACTTTTCCTTCGGGCACTGTACCTCGGAGTGCGCAATATCCAGCATAACTGCGTTGGGCATCAGGCTGTAACAATTTGCGGACTGTCGAACTTGGACCATCGGCGCCGATTACAAAGTCCGCCAGCAGACTGCCCTTCTCGTCCCCCTCGCTTGACTCCCAAGAGACCCGGACTTTCTCTTCTTCACGTTCGAGACCTGTGACTTTGCGATCATGGTGATGCTCTGCTTTACCCTCGTGAGGCAAGGGTTGTGGTGTCGCACAGTAGTTGCTCTTGGTGTAGTCATAATTTGCCCGTAGAAGATAGTACGCCAGATCCCACTTATAATATCTCGAGTCAACATTCTGTCTTGTGGAATTTGGTATGAAATACAACTCACAGATGTCATGTTCTGCTCCATGTCTTCGGTGTGGACGACATCTCCATTTTTGCCAAGGTACATTCTTTTATGCGAACTCACAGCAATCGGCCGCTCACTCCTCACATACTTCTTGAAAAAGTTGAGGGTATCCCCTCCGGCTACTATCCCTGCGCCCTGATTATGTAGAAGGGCTGTCGGGTTTCTCTCCAATATGGTGGTGTCGTGCCCAAGACTTTTGAGTGCAAGGCCAGTGGACAGACCGCCAAGGGATCCACCAACCTAGGTACCGGAGAAGTCAGCATAAGTGCAGAGACTAGAAGGATACTATAGAACTGACAATAACGAAATGGAGCTTCTTTTGCTCTTCCATATTACGAATTTGAATGATAGTATCGGGAAAGTGTAAATTGGATTATGATGCTGGGCTTGCCTTGACCAGAAAAGCTGAGGCGTATTTTCTTTTCGAGGCCAAGTTGCTCTCGGGAGATCTTGTCAATATGCCTTGAGGCTATATGCTATGTGATGACGTCAATAGTTTACCAAATCAATATCTAAATTGAAGGAGATACATATTGCCGGTTTTCTCCACACAACTTCTCACGGCTCTTCAAAGGTAGCGTGACTAGGAACGCTTACCAATGTGCAGTGTATTGTAATTCCGAGCTCACTCCGGTCTACCAGGCTCGGAGAGAAAGCAACTCAAGATGTTGGATCTCGCTTACAGTCGCACTATACACCTTGACTATACACCTTGCCCTTTCTTTTCTCCTCATCCAGCGTACCATCGCAAGCCACCTTTTTGTAGGAAATTTCAAGGTTTCTGACCAAAATGAGGTTTGATATTAGAAGGCCGGGTCCGGAGCTAGCGCTCTCTGTTGGTGAAGGACCAATCCACTTTCACATCAAGCGAGATCGTAGTAATGAGGGGCTGAATGATGCAGAGTGGGTACGGGACAGAAGAAGGAATGAATTAGATGGAGGACCAAGATGGAGGCCTTCTTAACATGCTCTCAACAAGATGCATCGAGTTTATCCAAAGCATCCAGGCTCTGCAACAAAGGCTCTGCGACTTGATTATCCTCCCAGTGCTGCGCATATTCTTCTCGTCCCAACCCCTTTCCATCATACCCAAAATTCCGTCCAAAGAGACCAACAAAATTGTCATATGTTGTCTCAGGTTTCTCTCTGCACAGTCCACACATCACTTTCTTGAGGCCCTCGCGGTTGAAGTCTCCCCGAGGAAAGGTATTCGTGATGATACGATACTCTTCCATTGAGACAGGTCCACCACCTTCGCATTCAGGTGACCAATATGGGCCTGCAAAATCCGCTGTGATCGCCTGGTGTGCGAGAGCGACCTCTGGGATAGCATGTAACGCGATGGATGGTGTCGTGTGCAAGGCGATAGCCACCCACAGCCGGTCAAGTCTTGCAGCGTTCCATCCATGTGCATCGACCGTGTGAGACGCGATGAAATCTCTCGCGATATTGGCGCCATCCACTTCGAAACGCTTGTCCAACGAAAGCCCCGGCAATGCGTCAGCCTTGCTCTTTGCCAGTCCCATGTCGTGAAGAATGCAGATGATGACAATCAAGTCAATGTCAACAGATTGGGTCCCGGATTTAGAGATCGTCTTGGCTATGAGAACAGCCCAATAAGCGCAGCGCACGGCGTGGTTGTACACAAACTCATCGCAATGTTTCTCGACGAACAGCGCAGCCTCTTCGATCAAGGGAGAGGTCGGCAACTTGAATCCTAGACCAGGCATTTCCTGGAGTGAGCCTCGCGATGTCATGATGAATGCCTTGTAGGGTGACTGCGAATGTAGCCAAGAACAGTACAAGAGTGCAAAAACCCTCTACAGGTGGACTAATGATGCCGTTCTGGGTAGGGAATAAAACACAAACACTGCCAGAAGCCTATTAAGTATGATCTGATGTACAAGTTCCACAGTTTCAACGGGACCAGAGGGCACGGCAGGATTTATTGGAAAGGGCACACGAATATCCTCCGAAGCTGGACGGAGCTTAGGGACCATGAGTAAGCCCAAGGTAACACAATTCTCCGAGTAGTGCGCGTCTGGAAACGGTGAACTTGACAAGAGTGGTCGAAATTCCTTTGGTATATATCTTGAAAATATAATTTGCATTGTTTGGCACAATTGAGCATTTCTTTGAAGATACAAACACCACACAGGCTGCGCAGCATCTCATACGGAGGTATTCAAATACCAAGTTCATGATAATCAAGGGGCAAAAACATAGCCCTAAGACAAGAGAAACATCTCCATGCATTGTCCTCAAACGGCTTTTCGAAGCACTGTGGTGAGCAAGTGCGAGCTCGCCTGCAGCCTTTACGTCGGGGTAAAAGGTTTTGTCCTCTGACCCTCTCAGTCCAGTGGCGCGTTTTGAACCTGTTGTAAAAGTAGAAACAAAGACTTGGCAGCTCATGTATTCAAGCCGCCCTTCTTTTGGGAAAGAAGGGGGGGGGGGAAGAGACGTGGAGGTGATATTGCTGTGTATGTGCTATACGCCTTTCAAGTAACGTCAGCTGGCTTAACCCATAATCGTCTATGCGTTCTCTGCATAAAGCTCAGAAGGGGAAGCAGTGATTCTTCACAGCGGCGGGCACCATGGCCCCAGTTGCATGCAGACCGAAATTTGGCACTTGAATGTTTCCGCAGACCAATGGGGGGGCTGCCATTGGGGGCGCAGCCACAAGGTGTTCAACGGTCAAACGCATCAAGAAAAGGCCGCAGACTATTGAGGTTTGCTTGCCCTGGATTGAGGAAGGCAAGCGGGCGGTTCTTGGCTATGATTACTTTCAGCCACACAAAGGCGATCCTCTACAGGGGATTGGCAGATAACGAAAGGGTCACCGATTCCGGGTGGCGCTGGTTGTCTGTTGCCTGGGTACGCAACCCTCTCATAATTGCAGGGCGTGCTAACGATGTTGGGAAGGTGATTCAGCTTCTAAGGCTGAGAAGCTTCATAGAATGGCTCGCCAGTAAGTGCAGTAAGCAACGATACGGCAAAGTCCTCTGGCTAGAAGGTAGTCGACAATCGAGATATGCAATGAAGCTCCTCAAGCTGCCGCTCTTGACTTAGCTTACCCGGAAGAAGAATTGTACATTTTTCAAAAAACATCATTTCCAAACTTGTGAGCCACATGAATGCAGGGGCTGCGCTGATCGTGCTTCAGCCCTCTACATTGACAGCATGCGAGCCAGGGGTTTGATGCAGATGTCAGACTCGGTGAGCATGTGAGCAGATAGACTGACCACGCCAACTCTCAGCCGCATTCACGAATCATGGCACTATCACCTACCTTTTACAGTGCAGGCTGGTGCAGGTCATCAATCGAGGACTTTTCTGGGTTAATAACAACAATTGACCCAGCACTGCCGTACACTGATGTCTTTCACCAGCGTCTAAGCTCTGAATCGTACGATGCATACATAACATAACGAACCTAGCTTCTTGTAAAGCTGCCCGACGTTCAAGGTGAATAGCTTCTTAGTGGTTATCAGACTGTTCTGCGTCGCTGGTAGCGGTCTTCAGGCCTGTGATTATGATTTTGATTTTCTTCGTACACTTTCTGGTCCATCTACCTTTCGCATTAGCCCAAGAGAGTGGGAATTTGACACAGCTCACGACCGTTGATCAATTGATACCGCCCATCGCCAACAACAGTCAATTCACGCCCACAAATTGGACAAGACTCGTTGGAGGCCAGAATTTTACCTGGTGTTGCACCAAAGCGTTGGCTGACTCTCTCACGATCGACCAAAATCATACACTCGCCCTCACTGATAGACCACCTGCAATCAACTTAGATTTGGATATACTTCAACGCGCGACAGATGCTGGCCAGTTTCCATGTGGTGCAGTTTACAGCGGAGAGGATCCTAATGGCGCACCCGAAGTCACTGTCTCGTACACCTGGTTGGCAAATACATGCCCCGGATGGCAGCTCAGCAGTGGAGACACCCTGAATGCATGGCTTCAACCACTCTCTGGGTTCTTATTACCCGCCGTTGTCTTCTGCCTCTCCGTTCCTCGACGACGCAAGTTCCATGTACCACGCTCGTTGTTCGTGTCTGAAATCGGTGGTTTCAAAAGTAAGCTTCGAATTTTTCGCTTTACAATGATGTTGTGATGAGTATGAGTGTACCTACGTCTGTTATATTTCGAGGTGTCTAAACTCCGGTCCTAACATGCTACTGTCCAGGCATTCTACCGGCCTTGATCGGCGGCCTTGGTGCTGGAATCATTGTCATACTGGATACAATGATCTGGCTGTCAGTGTGTTTCGCACTCGCTGGTCCGATGATCTTGGGCGGACTTTACGAAGCCCTGCTTGATAATCGTATCGTCGAATTTGTACACGAGAAGCGGCGGAACGGACAACTGACTTTGGATATGCGGTGTCGTCTGTTGATGCTTGTCCTCATTGGGAACCTTGATTTGTCACTTGACGAGTCTCCGACTGTGTCTCGCGTTGTAAATACACGTTTACAGGTGCTGGAAGGACATCCGAGCTCAAAAGAGCTTGCTGATACTGACGAAAACATCCCGACAGACGACAAACAGCACGAGCAAGTTCTCCCACATGACCGTCGTCCAGCCACATCTGTCTCCGAGACCAGTGCTGGCAATATCTCGTTGGGACCGATCGATCCACGCACCAGCCATCAAAGTGTCTCCTCGAAAGACCGAGACAGCACTAGCAGACGCCGTTCTCTTCGTTTATCTGGTCAATCTGCAGGTTCTCATGCAGGCACGCTTGCCACACTGGACGACTCGACTGTTCCGACGGGCACTTTACGGCAAAGGAGACCAAAGAATCAACTGACAGCATCTCCATGGATGGACATGGAACACCTGCTCTATCCAATTCGGCAATTTGACGACGATGAACCCAGCCGAGAATTGTCTCCACGCCAATCTGCCAGGCGCCATTACAACTTTGTTTGTCAAGACTATTCCACATGCGCAAATGAGACCCATTTCGGGACCTTGCTGCCCCGTCCGCTTACACCAGCGGTAGAAGAAGAGATAAGAAGGACCAAGACAAGACTACGGACTATGCTCAACTGCCAGTACTCATTTGGGTCGATGGTGGGTGCACCAGTCGTGTTCTTCATTGGCGGATTCATATTCGCTCTTCTCCAAAGCTTGCAGACTCTTGGAAACGAGGACATAGCGCTCGCTTTGGCTTTCGGACAGTGGTACATGATCATCCCCCACATCGCAATCATTTCGGGCCTTTTACTCGCTGGAAACAATCCAAACATCCTTGAGGGGATTGTCGGAACGCAACGTCAGGAGCAGGATGAAAGCATACGCTTTCTGGGGCTCACATACAATCTGACTTACCCGAGTTGCTACAAGGTTGCATGGCAATGGCATAGGGGCCATAACAAGAAACTCTGGATCGACAAGCTTCTTAAGACTTACCTGAACAGGTCGGCCGGTGAAGATGTCGTTGTCTCTCGTGATTTGAAGCACCTCCAAAGCAAGACGTCCCTGTCATTCATTGATTGGGTTGTTGTTCTGTTCTTGGCTGCTCTCCTTCTCGGAGTCCCATTCTTCCTGGCATTCATCACTGCATTCTACACACCACAAGTTGGCTTGTCTTGCCGGTACGTATTCTATGCTGAAATATTGAGAGGCATGGCACCCGACGAGTCTGTCACTTCTGACTGGGCAACGAGCGCGAAGGTTCATGGTGCCCACGGGAGAGTGTCTCGCTTTTGACAGCATCTGCATTTGGATATTCTTCATACTGATTCGAGCCTCATAGTTCATTCACATTCCTCATTTATGAGTGCTCGCAGCTCGGTCAGATCTTTTTGTGAGTATTTGTTCTTTTACGTTGAATTTGGCCTGCTCCCTAGATTCCTAGCAAGTTTGTGATCGTGACCATGTCCAGACCTTTGGGAGCTTAGTGCGTACCTATGCTAACAAAATAAACAAGATGGCTGTGGGCGTATGCCATTACGCCGCCAAAAGTCACGGGTGCGGCCGTGTATGCTGGCAGTGACACTTTGGGCTTCTTCCGACCTAATGGATGGCTGGATGCCCGTGGCTTTTATGATCCTACTAACTTCGATCACTTGGTCCTGCTATACGAGTCCCACAGAGAGTCTCGATATGGCGTTCGAGGTATTGCGCGAGTATTATGGTCTGCTCTTCAAGACGTGAGGACTCTCTGGTGTTGTCTTTGGTATTCATCGTCAATATTCTTTACATTGGTCGCTACAATGACAGCAATTGGTGGGACCCTCAGTAAGTCAAATATCCCTCAAAATAGATGTATCCCTGGTAACCTTGTTGGGTTCGATTTTCACAACCTAGATGGAGGCTGACTTGATGATTTACACCACTTCAGTGCAGCTCCTGGGAGTCTATACCGCGGATATATGCAATCTCAATGTAGGGAACTGGCTTCACCCGTACCGACCTGAAGTCACCGCAATGTTATCCACCAACTCAAAGCAGATGATAGACGATGCGCAGAAGTACTGGAAACCATTGGCAATTGCTGCAATTTGCTTCATGGGTGTCGTATCCTTTGTGGGCTGGTGGTACCAGAGAAGAACCAGAGATTTGTTCACGGATCAGGTGATCAAAATTGACGAGGGTATTGGGTTGAAGGAAGCCGCAACAATTGAAGTTACATAGTGGGAAAATTTAATATACATGTGTAACTAGGTAGATAAGAAGGAAGTAGACGCTACTAAGTTGTGCTTTCTCTGAAATGATATCCAGACCGGTCCGTTGCAAGTGTGACACAGCTGCTACTGAGGGCGGCAGACCGCCGATATAAGTACAAGACACCCTTGATACCGTGATGCATGAGGGTCATCTGGACGAGCACATCTAAACATTTTTGCACAAGTTATGTTCTGAGGTTTAACCCTAGAGTGGAAATATGGTATGACTTTGGGGTGGTGAGCATAAACTAGCTTTGGATGTTCTTGACTGCAGCATTGTGGAAGGTTTCCATCTGCATTGGATCCGTGGCTCAATACCACCCCCCTTTTTTTTTCCCCTTTCTTTTTCTTCCTTTTCTTAAATGTGCTATTTCTTTTTTACTTTGGAACGCGGGCTTAGCCGGATTTGATCAGCGACAATGAAGGACCCGAAGCCTGGTGGGGAGGAAGGCTGCCAACATGCAGGTCACGGCGGTGGTCCTGTCTCCGTGCCCCGTTGTCCTGAGGAACAGAATCACCGCCTTGCGGCCAACAGGCTGGATAGAATAAAAGTGTGCGCTTGCCATGCAAAGTTCAATGCGCCGTGTTCGCTCAATACTCTTTCTCTTGGTATGTATGCATTCTATCTACAGCTCTCCACCAAGTCCTTAGAAGTACATGAGATGCGTATGTCTGCCTTCCTCGGGCGAAGTCGCTCTCGGGTGATGGTGATGCCAGCGACCATGCTTGATATGGTGCACTCAATGCTTGTCGCTGTTGCAACGAAACAAAATATGCCACCCCGTGCACTATACATGTCTGGTAAGATTACCAACCTGGTCTCCGCCATGACCTTTTCTTTGTCTTTGCTCAGAGTGGATTTACACAGTTCTCCGACTTGTCTAACACCATGGGCTCTGCTGACCGGTATCATCTGGGCGGACTAACTACGCCTCGGCTGGTACCTGAGGAGGTTGCGACTGTCATCCTTCCTTTGATATGACAATCATTCCCGGATTTCCAGGTTGTCTGTCATGCTTTCTATGCGTGATGCTACGCGAAGTAGCTCTTCCAAAGGACGCCTTCCAGGTCCTCAAGCTGATCAGATGTGAAGTACTGTAGACCCATACAACGTTAGTGTCGCCATTCCTTTCGTCAGAACAAATTGAAAACTTACCTTCTGATCAACCATCCAGCTATCCTGCCTCGTCTTTTTGAACTCGGCTAGCACACTCTTGGCCGCCTTGCCCACTACACCAGGGTCTGTCGCTGGTTTTCTAGCAAGATGCGCAAGCACATCCGGCATCCAAGCTGGTGGCGGTGTCGCATAAGGAAAAGCTTCGATGAGAGAACCCAAGCCCAGCACCGCAGCGTGCCGCCGGATGATCTGCTTCTGCGTATCGACAGGCGTGTCCGTTCCACCCAGCTTGCGCTTTGGCATCGGGTTGTCGTCAAGCTGCTGCTTGAAACGCGCAATGAGGGCATCTATGATAGGTTTCCGTATCGATGCCGGTGAGCAGCGGATCATGCCAGCGAGTGTAGCAGAGGCACAGTCACGAACCTCAAGTTGTGGATCAGCAAGCATGTTACCCACAGCATCAAAGAGCATCTCGCGGTGAGCAGGGGCCGTAAGGAAGAGACGGCGGAAGTAGATGACTTGCATGTTTACCAGGGCCCGGAGGCGCTGGTGCCATGAAGTAGCTGATCGGCCGATTCGGATAAGGGCCTTAATGAAGGCCTCATCCTCGCCATCGCGGAAGGGGATGTTGGCTAAGTGACGGTACACGTGGTATGCGAGCCGCATAAGCTCAGGATCTTCTTTGACATCCATCATGTGAAGGAGCTGGTCGATGAAGGGTTCCGGGAAGAAAGGCACGAGCTGTGTGCACTCTTGCGAGCTGAGCATCGAGTCTAACCAGGTGAGTACCGTCTTCGATCCGTTGGTGTAGCTGGAGGGTTCCTGTTGCCCAGGTGTGCGCTCATGGCGCCATGTCTCCAGACGGGAGAATACCCCAGTCATTGTAGCAGAAAATGCCTCTGAAGGCTGATATGGACGGATCCCAAGAGCTGACTCGGCCTTGTTGCTGTTCAAAAGTGCCGTGACATTAGGGAATGATTCGTGGTACCGTGTGCGATATATGGTGGCGATGACCCGACCAATGGCCTCTCTCACCGACTTGTACGGGTGGTCAATGTGTGCCAGGAAGTCCTCCAAGATCGGCTTCTCCTTTCGGAAGTGCCAACCACCATCGTTTACGATCAGCTCCAGCAGCTGTACCTTGGATGCCTCCTTGAAAGCCGCGTTAGAGGACATGTCCAATCTGAAGGAGCTTAGCTGGTCCACGATCTGACCACAGCGGCGAGGATCTTTGGCGTCAATAGTGAGGTGCAGACATGTGATCCAGTATTGCAAATTGTCCGGGGTCAGGGAGTCTGCGAAAATGTCGAGCATCATGGGCCCGGCAAAATCCCAAACCCTTTGTCGATACTCCTTCGGATCATCGCTGCCCCCGGAGAGCAATGCACCAAGAATTTCGGCCGTAGCCCGGTGTTGGTGTTTGTCACTTCCATCCCCGTATACATCCTTCACCAATTCCTTAATGTCGTCGAAGGTGGTTGCTGTCACTCCATAATGCACTAGGTCAAACACGTGCATCAAGAGCATAACATTTGCCATGCGGAACTTGTCTGATCTCGCATCCCTGGGTTCTTGCTTGAGGAAGTCAAAGCATTTCCTGAACCACTCCTTAGTCAACAACTGGCCGATCTGGGCTCGAGCCTTCTTCTCTGTTTCGTCGTATGCCACGAATGGCTCTGGATCAGACTTTGAGGCATTGAATTTCTTTCCCCACACCAGCCAACCTGGGTGGTCTGCGTCAACGAAGTACTTTGCTTCATCCAGATTCGAGAAAGAATCCAAGAATTTGTCTGTCCAGCGAGGGTCGTCCGAGGGAACCTCAATCTCCAGGCTGACGCTGTCATTGTCCTCCTCCAGGAGATAGTTTCGATATTCGTGGCCGTAAACGGCTCTGAGGTCAATGCTGGAGAAGATACTAGAGAATGCAAGTTGGTAGTTGGCCCTCAATCCGGGGTGCTCATCGTTTGTGCCTTCAACGACGAGGTCAATAAAACTAGGCGGCACCAAGGTATCAAAACGCAGGCACATATTGGTAGCAAAGATTGTGCATTTCAGCGCCACCTTCCAGTGTGCTGTTTTAGCCGTGTCGATTAGCTCAAGCCCAAGACTGTGCTTCTTGGCTTCTACCTTTGCCCTTCGCTCGACAATAAAACCGTTTCTGGTTTTGATTACATCCGAGCAATCCTCAGACGGCTTGATTGAATCAACTCTCTTGCTGTCCACAAGTACCATCCGCTCAAAGGGCTTGCCGAACTCGAGCAAGGGGTAAAGGGAGGTGGTAAGGAGCTGTTGAATAGATGCTTTGTCTACACGAGCCGTCTTGATGTAGAGTCGCATCAGCTCCGGGGCGAAGCGCCAATCTTTTAACAGCGTCTTTGTCAAGGTAGTGTAGAGTAGAGTGTACATTGCTCCCTTGATGCGATCGTGGTCGTTCTCGTCCAGAGCCTTGCGGTACTTTTCCAGAATGACGGGAATGACAAGGGGCCGACCACCGATGAGCACCTTCAGTGAGGAATCCTGGGCCCCCTGCGCTACTCGACGCACATCTGCATACGAAGAGACACAAGACTCGGCGAGATCGAGCAACAGCCGCTTGTCAAGTTCACTCTTCTGCCGGTACGACGAGTTATACTTGACACGTTGAAGCTGGTACGCATCTGCGCGCTTCACAAGCAGCGGGCGAGGATAGACTTTGCGGAGGCCTGGGATTTTGAAGGGTGTGACGTCCGCCTTGTATAATCTAGACAGTCGCTCCAATGGGTGCGCAGACCGTTCAATGCCGACATCTGTAATCCACGTTCGATAAGTGGCGTATAGCGCTGTGAAACAAGTGACGTCGTCCTCTTGGTTGGCATTCAAGAAACTGTGAGTCTTCGAGAGTAAATGTCCAACATTTTCTCGCAGCTCATGAATTCGAGCGTAAAGTGGGCTGCTTGCATCAAGAATGTACCCTGAGGGATAACGATATTGACGCTTGAGTTCTTCGTCATCTGCGACTTCAGCCAACGGGTCTTCGTCTTCCATGATGGTATCACCGTCGGCCTCTATGCGACCGTTTTCCTTCGTGCCGCCATTCGCTTCGCCAGCAGCCCTTTTGGGGTCGAACAAGGCCGAGGCTCCGGATATGACCAGCCGTAGTTGCGTCAATTGTCTGGATACCTCATCTCCCCACTCCTTATTCTTACCCTTGCGGCTGATGGGCGTCTCACTGCTCATCAGCGACTCAAGCCTTGTTGATGCCCCTCGGGCCTGAGACTCAAAGAGCTCAACAGCAAATTGGACCTCATCCGTCGTGGGCCGGTGCCAGCGAATGGTCAATTCAGCAGGAGGTGTCGTCTTTCCCCAGTCGTCGACAGTGAGGCCCCTCTTAATGACGTCGGGCTCGTAGAGGTTGGTGTCAATGGAGTAGGTGTGTGTGAGATTCAGGAGCAAATGATGAATGTAGTTCGAGATGTGAATGGTCGGTATCCCACGACACTTCTCTTGCATGTACTGGGCAATGTTGTACAGCTCAGACTTGTATTTTAAAACCTCAGCTCCAACATTGACAACGGTCATGCTAAGCATGCTCACGTGCCATACTAGGGCTCGATCACGCGGCAGGACATCGGAACCACTGCTGCGATCTGAGGCAGCGCCGTTGTAGTCGATCTCATTGCGAATATTAACAATCAGCATCGGAATGAACGTCTTGAGCGTCTTCTCCGCATTGACCTTGCAAAGCGCATTGCAAATCCACGCCATAGCATCCCTGGCTTGGTGGACTACGTGCGAAGATACAAATGTGGCCACCTTATCGAGGGCTAGATCAAATAGCTCCGGCGACAAGGACGCAAATAATGGCGTCAATGCTGCTGGCAAGGTGTTGATGACATTGTCCTCGGGAGAGTTTGCGCGAACCTGCGACGCGTCAGGCAGATTTTCTAGAAGAACGAAAACTTTGCCTAGCAAAGTGACGACAAATTCACCAAAACCGGCTGTAGACGACCGAACAATGTTGGCCTCATCTGCATCCGAAAGCTCCTCCTGGTAATTGATTTGCACGTCTTGCCCCTCAAGCTCCATGCGCTCCATCTGGCCTTGTACCCATTGTACAGCAAGGCCTGTGTCGCGGACCTCCGAGCCTTCCTCTGTCAACGGCGCAAACGGAATGCTGTAGGCAACACTTTGAATGAAGCTGAGTGAGTATTGGGTCTTTCCCAGATCGTTGGCATCGATGCCAGGGAGTGCCAAGGCTAGTAGAGCCGTGAGGTGACAACGGTACCCCTTGTGTTTCGACATGACGTTGGCGATCATCATCAGTCCATGAAGACTCGAAGTAGTACGGTGAACTTCTACCAGACCCTGCAGACTGGGGTAAAACCTCTGCAATGCTCCTGGTAATATAATATCGGGCTCCAGATAAGCCAGCCATTGTAACGTGCTCGTATAATAGCTCACCACTTTCATACTTTTGGCGAACAAACCCATGAAGGTGACCTCTTTCAAGGCCAGAACGAAGCGTTTCTTCAGCTCGTCGTTGATCTTGCGGTCCGCGGGCGTGTCGAGCTCGCCAACCTGCTCGCGGTTCCAACGCGACACAAAGCCATGGGTAAGGAAGAACACGAACTGGGCCAAGAAGTTGGTCCACGACCCTTGATTTGAGGGGTGGAAAAAGGTATCAATCGACTCAATCAATCCCTCCAAATTGGTCATGATGGAATTCTCCCCCTTGAGCCCCTTTGGCGACAGCGAGTGCACGATCCATCTGGCAATCACGTGCGGCGTCGGGTGCTTCTTCTTGTCCCTCTCCAAGTATACAGCGGCACCCATGGAGTAATCCAGGGAGGCGTATGGGGAGTTAGCCTGGCCAACAGGTATTTCGGTAAGTCGTAGTATGGCTGTAAAGATATGATCCGACTGGTCCCTCGTGAAAATACCGTGCTCGGTGAATGGCACGTGCGTGCAACTTAGGTAGTCCCTCGAGATTCGGGAAAAGATATCGAGGAAAAAGATGTCGAAGGCTTTCGACCGTGTCATAAGCGACCACAGATGGAAGTACGTCGGCAAGTAATCAGCAGGCTGAGACAGAGGCTCAGAGGGCGAGGAAGGTGCGGTGGGAACCATCACATTGATGGCCGCAGCAACGGTGTATGCACAAGATAGATCAGATGTGCTGAAGAACGGGAGGAACTCTTCCAGCATTTCCTTTCGGTCGCTAGGATTGAAGTAGGTCTGCGCATGCATGGCCAACTTCAACAAGTGTCTCCCACTCTTTCTCCTGCTGGCCTGGTGTGCAGGTACCTCTGCAGGTAGGACTAGGCCCTTGATTTCTTTCCAGAGTGGTCGCCAGTCAAGGTAAAGATCGTCACCGGGCTTCAGATAGGTCTTCTTCCTGTAGAAGCGATGCTGTTAGCGTGACTCGAGGAAGCGCCGGAGAAAGCACGACTAAAAACAAGCGGCCAGCGAAAGGGCCGGGCCAGAGTGGAAAAGAACTTGCTTGGTCAACGTGAGAACCATCCTCGTGAAACGATCGGCTGTATTGTGGTCAAGACCTGGAGCCAGAGCCAAGTGGTAGTAGAGCTGGGCAAGGGTTGCGCGCAGCTCGCGAACCATCTCGAACTTCAAGTTCAGCCATCCTTGTAGCTCCCTCGTCCAGTGCATTGCACCCGGCGCAAAATCCTCTGCCTTGATGGAAATGTAGAGGTTCTTGAGAATGCCTGCCAGGGCAATATCCCGTTCATGGTCCTCTTCCACGGCGAATGGCAGCTGGGAGAAATAGGCGAAAGTTCTAGGACGATAGCGCTTTTTGTCATCCTCGTCTGGGGTTAGGACGGGTACGCCGGGCGAGGTTGAGCGAGAAATGGTGTCGATGGAAGAGAGATTCTGGACCAGGAAGTGAGAGGCCTGGGCGGCAGCTGCAGCAGACATGGCTGCCGCCGAAGAGGAGTGTGTATCTGAGATGTCGTCCATCTTGCCTGCTAGTAGGCTCGCTCGGTCGGGCGGCAAGGAAAGGGCTAGTCAACCGCTGGCGCACAGTTGTCGAGGACTTTAGAACAATCCCCGGAGGAAGGGATGTAGTAAGAGACTGACGGAAGGGACCGAGAAAGGAGGACTGAAGATATTCGGCCCGCCTTGCTGTCCAGAGCCAGCGCTGAGGCAGAGAGCGCTGAGGCAAAAGGCGTGAGGAGGGCCTTGTTATGGGCAAGGCTCTCGGCTCTCGACCTGAGTGCTGTCTGGACTCTACAAATTGAAGCTGATATAGGAAAAGAAGGATGGAAATGGAGCGACAGGTTGGTACGGCGTCAGGTACCAGTTGGATGACACCCAGCGATTTCGGGTTGGGAGAGGTTTCGCCGTTGGTGGCTGTAACGGACCGAGAAACCAACGTTGACGTTGGCAAGGTTTCGCGTGACGTTGAGGATTCGGGCGTTGCAGCTTGATCGGAAAATGGGCCCACTGGGTGCAAGCGGACAGGGCTAAGGCACTGCGGACCTGCGGACTCGATGGGAAAGTTGGACCCTGCTGACGCCCGCGAAGCTGGAGCTGGAGCTGGGCCCCAGGTCTACCAGGATAGCCTGTAAAGAAGTGGAACCCCCACACAAAGCTACCTGTACTTGGTACGGGTAGGTATGGAAAGGTAGTGGTTGTCTAGTGGGGCAGATCCCTGGTTAAAGTCAGGTAGCTGGTAGCTGCGTTGGACCCTGGATTTGGAATTATATCGACACTCGACACCAGTCTCTTTTCTTTATGGTTTCGCACGCGACGATGGCTTGTGGTGTCGGCGGGAAAGTGAGATGCTATCATGCTATCGAATGTCGTTGGGTGACGAGAGGAAGACACAGAGCCCTTTTTTCTTGTCTCCTCATTCGGGGTTTGCTGACTTGGAGGGAGGACACTGCGCCGTGCTATTAAGTAAAGATAGCCAATACCAACGTACAAGTACAGAATACAGCTCCAGTCGCTGCTCGTTGGTGAGCTCGTTGGTGAGCTCGTCACACGCCGCAGCACAGAAGTGATTGGTGATGGGTGATAGGGGACGATAGCAACCAACCGGCGCGTTGCCGAGCCCAGACAATGCTGCAACTGCACGCGTCGAAAAGCGACACTAATGCATGCGGCAATGTGTGCAAGAATTTGTTTCGACCGGGTCAAAATGGTATATGTCTCGTGCGTATTGCACTGCTACCAGGAGGCGAGCTCTTTTGAAGGCAGCGTGGGTCCAGTTGATTGTAGAGTCGGCTTACCTAAGTTACTCAATCTCGTCCTTGTTGGTTTATTAGACTCAGAATATCCTCCGAGACCTACACCACACCACACCTCCCTAGGTAATGGGAATGTTTATATTTGATTGATGGAGGACGAGGTGGCCCTGAATTCTGGTCCCGGACTTATTCACCAAACAAAAAAAAGAATAAAAAAGACAACAGCAGACAGAAGAGAGTATCCAGCATTGATGGGTCGAACGTCCTCAAATAGTAGTACCCGAAGACGGAACATTTCCCGATTTGTCGTCGGCGAGCGAGGCACCACTTTGCCTGACGTGTGCAGGAAGCTACACAACGCCCATGTGATACGAACGTGCCACATAGGTCCTCGACGCCGCCTCTGGGTGTTATCGAAATGCCCCTTAATAATAAGGTTCTCGACAAAACCACCCCGTGCATTTGCTCCGTTGTTAATTAGGCTTCCAACGTTCCACGCGGCTCGGCTCGACAGCACCATCGTCGGTAGATTCCGGATCCGAAGGTGACGTGTCTCGCCGGCCCCCCCCCAAACTCCCCTCTTCCCACCACAACAACGACAGCACAATACTCAAACCTTGCCTTCCTCAAATTCTTAGATTGATAATGAGATGTTCTGGTCTTTGGCCTTTCATGTTGTTTCATGGCAAGATTTTCGACTCATACTGTCGTGCCTCGTCATCCAGATGACTATGGTTTGATTCCAGGTTGGGTAGACTATAAATTCCCTGTTTTGCAAACAGGAGTTGTTCGTTTTTTCTCTCGAATATTGCGTCTCTGAGTCAATGTTTATTGTCCAAGTCTCACGACCTCAATCCCGTCACGAAAATTGTCGCAACCATTCACGAGCAGCAAGGTCCTCACACCTCATAGCAAGGTGAGATGTTACCCTGACCAAGATGTCATGTAGACCTAGTCATAAAATAGCAAGGCTTCTCAGCCTCTTTGGCTGCAATGCGATATGCCATCGCCAGGCCATCAGGTGTCGTATTTGTGGCGACCATCGTTATATACGGAGGCACTCACGAATGACAAGGCAGCATACCGAATTAACATTTTGAAGTTGAATGGTGTCTGGCGTTGACAATATGCTTAACATAGCATGGGATAGTGGGGACCTGCGATCCCTTACGCAGAATTTTGACATGACGCCTTGACCACCATCCATAACGCAATTCTGAACTTGGAAAGGAAATGCAAATCCGACCCAAGGAAAACCATACAACTGTAGCTTAAACCAAGGAATGGAGACCACAGGACTGGAGTTGTCTGCAAGATGTGTACCCACCGCCCCACGAGCATGCAGCCGAAGAGCACGCCTTCCTGCAGCAAGGCTTCTAGACAGCATCAGTTGAAGAGAGCTCTGACCAATGTCTTGGACTACAAAAGAGACAAGATTTCGCGTGATTGACGAGACTATAATGAGACTGCAGTGCTCGCATCTCCTCACGACTGTCTCTGACTCCGCCATCAAGTATCAAGGCGATCTCCCCCTGAATTGCCCACAACATGGGCATCACTCACCAGGATGAGAAGGCTCCAAGCACGACGAGCCAGTCGAATAACCCTGATCATGGCAATGACGAAAAAGAACAGTTCAATTTAAACGTTTCCCATGAAGTCAGTGGAACGCAAGGACTCGGCCTCGACACCATCGACACAAAGGAAGAGAGAGCATTTCTATGGCGATTGGACTTGGGGTTTCTTACAATAGGCTTCCTCGGCTACATGTTCAAGTACCTGGATCAAATTAACATTAGCAATGCCTATGTCTCTGGCATGCAGGAGGATTTGAACCTCACTGGTAATGAACTCAACTACTTTACCACATACTTCAAGTGAGCCACTCTGAGACACGCCCATAGATGCTGCTTTCCTAATTAATGTCTGCATGCAGTATTGGATATATCATCATGCTGTTCCCGTCCTGCATTATCATCTCCCACTTCGGCCCCTCCAAATGGTTGCCAGCCTGTGAGCTCCTCTGGGGCGTGTGCACATGCTGTCTCTCTCTCGCCACAAGCTCGCAGCAAGTGTATGGTCTCCGCTTCCTGATTGGCTTCTTTGAAGGGACAGCATGGCCAGGGTACTTTACTTTGATCAGCCAGTGGTACCTCCCTCACGAGGTCGCCCTTCGCATGAGTCTTTACAACATGGCCCAGCCCGCCGGAGCCATGCTGTCAGGCGCCATGCAAGGCGCCTTGTCCACTAATTTTGACGGTCTGCATGGACGTGCGGGCTGGAGATGGGCATTCATCATCAACGGAGTTTGTACCCTGGTCATCGCCATCGCAGCCTTCTTCATCTTGCCCGGCTATCCCGATCGACCGAATCCTTTGTCAAAATTCTATCTCACGCCGCGGCATATCGAGATCGCACAGGCGCGGGCACGGCGAGTAGCGCGGAAGCCTCAGATCGGTATCACAGTGAAGAGCTTCCTGCGATGCTTCAGCTATTGGCAACTGTGGGCTGTTGCCGTTGCGTGGCCCTTCGGAGGCAATTGGCAGCCGACGAATTACTTCAACCTCTGGCTCAAGTCTTTGACAAATGCGGATGGTACGAAACGGTATTCGACTGCCATGCTGAATTATTTGCCTATTGCTGGTCAAGCGGAACAGCTAGTCTCGCAATTGCTATTCAACGGTCTGAGCGATTATTTTGGAGCTCGCTTGCCGTTTCTTCTGTTGCACTCTGTGAGTTCAGTTGTCTAGGACGATTTGTTACACACGAGCTAATCTACGGTCCCCCAACTTTCCAGGTCATCAATATCACCTCGCTGGTAATCCTCACAATCCGACCCTCAAACGAACACGCATACATGGCAGGCTGGTACTTGAATTATAACGGCGCTTTATCTACAATGCTGATATGCTCATGGGCATCACAGCATCTTGAGGGTGAGCCTGAGCTACGAACAGTCATGTTCGCGAGCGGCACTATCGTGGCATATCTGTTGAGCGCTTTCGTGCCCCTCGCAGCATATCCAGCCTCTCAGGCCCCAAATTGGCGCATTGGTGCAAAATTGTATCTCGGATTTGCAATTTTCGCTGTCCCTGTTTTTGTGGCGATGCATTTTGGGTTCAGATGGGAGCAGAGGAGAAAGACAAGGGCTATTAACAATTGAACGGCAAGCATAGCGAGAAACGGATGCTAAAGGAAGGGTACGTATGATGCCGGACATTGTCATATGATCTTTGAGCAAAGCTTACATGGCTACCCGAGGTTCATCGAGGCTATGGCGCTTTGGCAGTCACAGTTTGAACCGGCAGACGTTCAAGATTTCGAGACACAGTGTTACTTGAGTGATATTTGTATACAGAACCTGCCTGATAGTACCCCTTATGACCAGAACGCCGACCTTGACAATTAAAACTTGCACTCCATGCCGCGGCTTCGGAGGCTTTCGCGCCCATGCGCAGCTGAGCAAATCGTCTTTAACGCTTCCAATATTGTCATCAATCCCGCCGTAACTGTAGCTTTGGTATGTCCCGATTCTTTGATGATCTGAATGCGTCTGGGACACTTATTTGTGAACCACTTGATGCCTGCTGTCGTTGCACCATTGGCTCGCGGACATGAGATGTAGAGTAGTAAGCTACAAGAAACCATCATCTTATTAGTCTACTTTCTCAAATGGACGTACAAATAGATATTTAACAATGAGGCCATCTTACCAAATCCCGCAGCGGCCACAACAGATACCAGTCTAACTGGAGCAGATATTCCATTGAGACGAGAGGCCTTTCGCACAGCAGGTTGGATCGTTGTGTAATCGAATCTGGGAAGTGCTCCACCGAAAGAGTTGGTCGTCATTGTTTATGTTTGGTATCGCACAAGTAAGGATGGTTATGAGTACAATATTATGTCCCTGAATGTCCAAGTCAGAGTGGGCAGAGATGCGGATATATGCTCCATTCTGCTTTCTGGCACAGCGCGCTGTGACCAAGCTTAAATATCAAAAGACATACACGCAAAACCAGTGAAATCAATATTAGGGTATCAGAATCAATTATTGGGGTATGAGTTGGATGAGGTTCGCCCTGGGCCTCATGCCACGGGAATTTCAGGTGATGAGTGAATGACACCAGATAGTGGCGTGAGGTGATCCCAAGGGAGATGATTGTGGAGCCACTTTATTGACTTGGCCAGCTGCTGTACGACGTCCCGCCATGCCGGCTATGAAACACGCAGGGCCACGTCCAAGAGATCTGAGGCTGACCATTTCCGCGAACGTGGTTGGCAAAGATCCAGCTGCTTTTAATATAGATTGAACAGTCGAGAAGTGGTATGTTCATCAACAGCCATGGGGTCTGGATGTCTACCAGTGCGAACGCTGTGACTGTAGTCTTGCAAGATCTGCGGACGAATCCAGGGAACCGAGAAACTCCGGCGTTCCGGATGATTTTCGAAGTATGTTGGTACTTCCTGTAAATTGTTTGCCTACTGCTGTATGTATATCTCATAACTGAATACGTCATCTCTGGACGGATGATCCTCTTCCAATTGGGCTTCTGGCCATGGCCAGTGAAATGAATCGTTCAGTCCATCGAACCGCTTCAATAACGATAGGATGTCAGAGCACATCTGGCTTCGTAGCGTCGATCTGTGTACAGCAAGCCACCAACTATGCCCAAGACTACTCTTTGATCCTAGTCGTCTCTTGAACCTTTGATGAAGTCAAAGGCAAGTTCTTGTAATATTCACAACACCCGATTGCATTATGTTATGCAACAGGACCTTTTTACGTGTCATTTTTCAAGCCCAAGACGATCCTCTCCATATCCCAATCGACACAGGATACAAATTAAAACGGAGAAGCCGCGAGCCACCACGATGAAGCTTTGTGATGGTCATCGCACACCCTTTTCGCAGTACCCGCGCTTGAGACAGTGATGAAGATATTTTTCACAGTGAAGCCCTCGAACTGATCTACAACAAGTCAAAGATAGTTTCGGGAGTGTAATATGGTTCCATCAAATATTGTTACAAGAAGAAGGAAGTAAAACTAGCTGCATGAACACTGAGTATCTGTCTGTCAATGCGATCAGTCGGCTGTCGCTCACATGCAGTGATTCCAGCAAAGGTACAAGACTAATTTTAATATGATTAATCCACCCCTTTAACCAGTGGTGCAGCCTCCAAGCCTGACGCTGCCGGCGTACATCTCGTAAGTGTCGGCATTGTCGGCAGCCTTCGCAGCGGTCAAGCGCTTGGCGGCGGTAGGACCGTATGCCCAGTCATTGGTTCCGTACAAATGGGTCATCTCGTGCAGAATACTGCCAGCCATGTCGTAGTCATCGTTTGCGCAGGTAGCAGACTCCTCGGGGAAGTCCCAGAAGCCGTTGTCGGGGCATGGGACGATCACGTTGTCGGAGGGGACGGTGTACAGAAGAGCAGATCCATCGGAGCAGTCATCGTAGGTGTCAACGCAGGAAATGGTGGGGGCGGTGGTCTGGACGTTGGAGACGTCCTTGTAGATGCCCTGGACATCGCTCACGTAGTTGCCGTTGATGAACCAGGTCGTGTAGTAGTCGGCCTCACTGCCGGCGGCGGTGTATGCTGCAGATGACATGGAGATGGCATCGGAAACAGAGGTCTTGAGTGATGTCGTCTCAGCGGTTGTGCATCCCGAGTATGTAATGGTCCTCTTTTCAATGCGAGACCTGGATGCCAGCTCCCGCTTGGAGACACCGGTACTGAAGAACAGAATTTCTGGTCAGTCTTGGATATGAATCTTGATATGAGGATGTTATCAGGTGTAAATTTGACTTACGCAGCAACCTTGGCCTGGTCGGGCGTGATGGTCACCGTATTAGAGGTGACATCGTCGCAGGATTCGAGGCCGTTTGTTGTGTTGGGGATAGTCGCACCGGTGCTGAACTTGAAGCCTTGAATGGCGGTTACATCGACAGTATCCTGACCCGCGAGAGCGTAGGTCTTGGACACGTCCACAGAAGCAGTGACAGTCTCGCCAGCAGCAATGGTCTGGAAGTGATCCGCACTGAGGCCAGTCTTCTTGTAGTTCACGATTGCTCCCCTGAACTCAAGATCAGTACCATCTACATGTCAGTTTATGTTAGCTATGTCCTCTGATCCGGGATGACTTCAACCATGTCATAGAATAGGGGCTTACCAGCAGCGGCCACAAAAACGTCCTGGGTGTCGTGATCCGAAAGAACAGTGTTGCCCTTGAAGACCGTCACGGCCTCACTGCCGGTGTTTGTGATAGAGACGCTAGCAGTGTTGTCAACGGCATCGGCAATGGCGACTGAGAGAGGGCAAGCAGCCATCGCTGAGCTCACCAAAGTGAGCACTGCCAGAATATTGAAGGCCATTATGTCAGAGATTTATGAACTTGTCGGAGTCAAACAGGAGATTGTCGATGCTGCTCTAGGGCTGGGCAGTTGCACATTGACTCTGAGCCTACGAGAGACAACTTGACTGGGTTACTTATAATGACTGGCATCTTCTACTCATGTGTAATAAGGCCTATTATCTGGTAAGTAATGCTCCGTGCCCGCAAAGTTGTTCATCTCCTTCTTCCGCGTCTCTGGCTTTCGATCCAGACAATTCGACCTCGCCCCACAACCAGCGTGCCCTGTCACTTGCTTGGCAACGAAGGTCTTGGCCATATAGAGCAAGTCGGTGTTATGTCCGTGAATGCATCTACGAGACATTTCTTGGCGGACAGCAGGATAAGCCTTTGATCACCAGCATCAGTTTCTTGGCAGCGGCGGTGGTGGACCCCATGGAGCAACTCGCTCTCAACTATCAGAGAGGTGTCTTGGCGTCCGGCAGAACAGATGTTTCAAAGGGGTACTGCAGTCTTGGCATAGGACATTAGATTATGGAATAGGCAGGTCTCTGGATTTTAGCACTACTCATTACCGACATGCCATTTTGGGAATCGACTTTCATGCTCGTGCCAGCAAATAAACATCCCGGGCAAGGGGCAGAAATGCTGCACTATAGCTCGGATACAACCTGATAATCACAATTATTCTTCGACTAGCAAGTTCTTATTAATGAGATTTGCGAGCTGTGCCTGCGGGTTGGTTTATCAACCGCCTGGGGTACATTGCTAATGGATCTATACTCGAGCACTCTCCGAAAAAACCGAGGCAAGTGGAGTCGTTTGTGGTCTCGTGATAGTGCTTGTAGGCGACGAGTACGAAAGGTCATACAGCAGATTGTTGTCCAGCTGGCAAGGTCGGAGCTTGATCAAGTCGGCAATTGGGTCTGTTCAGTTTCAGTTTTCGTGGTCAAGATACACACAACAGTAGCCCTTTTTTTTTCTTGGACAAATTAGGTATAAACAGACTACTACACTCCTGGTCGAATGACAGCCTTGCCAAGTTGCTGGGCGAGGTCAAGCTTTTGACATGTAGGTATCTACGAAGGTAAGCTTTTGGTGCAGGGTCGGAAGCTCAGTCTACAGCCTGACCCCTGCTCAGAACATGCTTAAGATAGCCTTATTTTAGCGTTGGAGCTTGGACCGTTAGCGTCTTCAATCACCTAGCTCATCAGGGCTTGCCAGACAGACAGGATACCCCTCAGTCACTACTGCACTTCAATATGATTGGAGTGTCTTGGTATCTATCTGATAGCCTTCATCATTCTAATTTCTATCACCTTTTTCTTGCGTTTTCCATCTCTGTCAACTTTCTCTTCCTTATCTCATATTGTGAGCCCATGAGAAGGTGCATCATGCCATCGACACCCATTCCTGACCGGAACTGATCGATCATTTGACTTCCACATCTGCTTTTAGCCGGCCTCCCCCACGGTGCATTCAACGGCAGACTGGCCGTCAGCACGCTCCACAGCATGGCCCCTGGATGTCATCCATTGCCACAAATCTGAGTTCGTTGGATTATTTGTGGCCCCCGGTGGCAAGACTCAACGCCCATGATTCCCTTGACATGCAGGTGCATTGCGCACTTGGTGCCATGTCTGCAGGTGAAGAAGGATTGGGTGTGCTTCGAATTGAGACTTTTTTCGACAAGAATTACGCGCCTCTTGCCACCAACATCTCGGTGCATGACAGCGGTACATGATATCCCTCCATCTTCAATGTCGCAACAAGATGTGCATCAAAATTCGAACCGTCGGTGCCCCCCCCCCAACGTACCGCTTGGCACCCTCAGTGGATGGGCTCCTCAGAATGGCCACTGGTCATCCAGTGTCGCATCATGCTGGTCCTGTCCTGTTGGTGTTTGAGATAACTTACACTGGCCTCGTCAAGCTCTCTCATTAGCTCGGAAATGAACTCAAGATGCCCAGTCGCCGCAGTGCTGCTGATGACAACCTTGAAATGAAGCCCAACGGTGCCATTATGTTTATAGAGCCCCTATTTACATCAAACACACCGTACATGATGATCAATGATTTGTAAGCGCCACGCCGTCCCTTCTCAAAGAATATTCAGCGCGACGACAACAACAGCAACAACAACAACAACAATAACAACAATGTGGCGGCGGTGTGCTGAGAGTGAGTCAACGATGGCAGCGTGGCATGTGGGTCTGGATTGAAAATTAGGTACCATATAAGGCTTCGGGAGTTGATGAGATGTGACCGTGGCACCCAAAAATAGCACCATTGCATTGCCCAGCCTGCCAACCGCATGCAGATCATCCATCCTCTGGCGCAAAAGTCGCTAGCCGAGCGGATTCATCATTGGGCCTTTAGACGCGTTTTGCTTACATTTTCAGCGCTGAGACATGGGTCCCTTTTGATCCTGGCGTTCCATGCTGGCGGGACACCCCGGCGCGGTTCTGCCGATCTCACCAAAGACTTACACGCGTGAAAGGAACGTAGGTATCTCGATCCTTTCATGTGTCTTTGTCGATGTTATTTTTGTGGCGCCGCCACACAACAGACAGCTCTGAACATCTAGAAGCCTTCTCGGCTCTCGGCCCGGCCCCCAACTACTCGTGGGGTCATGAACAGGTTACAAGCGCGATGCAAACGTGTAGATCTGATGGGGGCTTAAAAGCAGCTAGGAGCGGCTGACGGATACGTGTATTCGACCTGCTCAGATTTGAGCGCCGCAATGGAATCTACACGACGCATTCGGATGCATCACCGATGGTGTGGCTCCCTTCAAGCTGGCAGACCTGCGTACTGCGGCGCCGATTTTCACTGCACGGCACTTAGTCGCGATGTGGGTTTGAGCGTACGCGAGAAATCCTCCTCCTGCAACTGCGCCGCAGCAATGGTGTGACTGGGCGCTTATTCCCATGCTCTGTTTTGACAGTCAGGATGATCTTCGATATGCCCATCTACTATACTGAACAATTTCCTTTGCTGATGCGAGGGAGGCTCACAAGTGTGAGCTATGCAGTTAAAAAAAGAAGCCGTAATGCAACCACTCGGCAACGCTCGGCCTGCGTAGGAAAATTGAAGCCATTCCTATTCCGCTTCCGACAACACCTTTCGTTGGCTTCAAAGTTCTGTGGGCTGGGTCGTGTTTCCACGCTAGAAGCCTCCCATTCTTTTCAGCCTCGACCGAGCATGGGTCCTTTTGTCTCCGTTGGGAGGTGGGCTTTTCGCAATAGATGGATTGTCACCGCCCGCCCCCACAATGATCCCTTTCATGAGCTGTATTCGAGTACCTCACTGATGATTGGACAATTTCCGTGCCGTATAATTCACTGCTCAATCGAGGCATGATATAAACTCAAGCTGGCCCTGATCTGGGCCTCTAAATCCTTCTGGGGGACCACTTCAACTTACAAGTCTTCCTTTCATCTAAACCACTATCACACTTGGATTATATCAAATCAAAAAGCTCTTCTTTACATCCTTGATCCACCTACTCAGCCTCCTCTCTCCTCTGCCCATAGTGAATACTGTGCTCTGTGGCTCATTAATCTCGTGGCTTTTTGTCATACCATCTCAACGCGAAGCTTGCCTCTCATGATTTCTACCACCGACAGCGCCCTGTTTTATCATCACTTTGCTGCTGATTCACCATGGGATTCAGACAAGACAAGCAGCAACCCCAGGTCTCTGAGCCTGAGGTGGTGGACGAGTCTCTTCAACAGAAGGGCGACCTCGACTGGAAACCCAACACTCAGCAACTAATGATCATGGGTGTCCTGAGCGTGATCTCCTTCATGGTTTCCTTAGATGCTACAATCATTGTCACTTCCTTGAGCGTAAGATTTCTTCCTAGACCTTTTCTTTTTGCTTCATCTTATACATAACAAAGTGGCGCGACGTACTGACCAAGCTGAACAAAATAGTCTATTGTTGAGGACCTGAAAGGAACCACCACACAAGGGATATGGGTCGGGACAGCCTACTTACTCTCGACTGCCGTAGCCATGTCATTTCTGGCTTCGTTTTCCGAAATATTCGGAAGACCAATTACCCTAGTCACGTCGGTTACTTTATTCACCATTGGTACCATCATCTGCGCGGCGTCACAAAGTATCGGGCAACTACTTGCCGGTCGTGCCGTACAAGGTATTGGCGGTGGAGGCATCGTTGTCATATCGCTCGTCACCTTTACAGACATAGTCCCGTTGAGACACAGACCAAAATGGTACGGAACAGTCCAAGGAGCATGGGCTCTCGGAACCTGTGTCGGCCCCATTTTCGGTGGTGCTGTCGTGCGCGCAACGTGGAGATGGATCTTCTACATGATGTTGCCGCTCTGTGCCTTCGGACTCGTCACAATCCCGCTCGTACTCACCATCAAGCCTCGCGTTGAGACACTGGGGACGAAGCTAAAGCGAGTTGATTGGATTGGCTCCTTCATCTTCATGGCCGCTGCCACCTCTTTCCTTATGGCCATCTCTTGGGGCGGCACCACGTTCGCTTGGTCCAGCGTCTCGACAGTCGTCCCGCTCATCGTCGGTGCTGCAGGCCTGGTCGGCGCCACGCTGTGGGAGCGCTACATGGCAAAGAATCCCTTCATGCGGCAAGAACTCTTCGGTAGCCTGAGCGGCATCGCAATCTACATTTGCAGCGCGACACAGGGGCTGCTCCTCTTCGGACAGCTTTACTACATTCCGTTCTACTTCATGTCGGTGCTCGCGTACTCGCCCATCACTACAGGCGTCGCAATGCTGCCCGTGACGCTCGTCCTGGCTCCTTCGTCTGTCATTGCAGGCATATTCGTCTCCCGCCGGAACAACTACCGGTGGCCTATCTGGTCCGGATGGGTCGTGTGCACTATTGGCTGCGGACTGATTGCAACGTGGGACCAACACACGCACGTCGCAGTCTGGGTTGTCTCGCTAGTGGTCTGCAGTCTCGGTCACGGCGCAGTATTGAACGCACAGAACTTCGCCGCGCAATCTATCTGCGATGCAGGCGATGAGAGCAGTGCAGCAGCTACGTATGCCTTTGTGCGGCACTTTGGTACTGCGCTCGGTGTGGGCATCGGCGGCACGACTTTTCAAAATGTCATGGCGCTCAAGCTGAAGTGGCTGGATCTCCCGTCCGATATCGCCAATAACGCAGAGGGATTCTTGCCGACACTGCTTGCGATGCCGGCTTCGCAGGAAAAAGATCACATCACGGAGGGATACGTCTATGGGCTGAGAGGAGTCTTCTATGTTTATCTGGGGATCAGCTTCGTGTCATTTTTGGTGTCATTGCTTGTGAAGCATTATGACATGAACAAGGAGCTAAGAACGGAGCACAGATTAGAGGAGAATGCGATCTCCCGCGCCGTCGAGGCAAGGTTCTCGACCATGCCATTGGGTGCCGCGTATATGGCGAGCAGTCTGGCGGTCAAGGGCGATGAGACTCCCAGCAGTAGTGGCGGCTCTACTACTTGATCTTGAGCGTTTTCTTTGGACTTTATGATGTTAGGATTGTACAGTCTCGGAAATGACTAGCCTTCCATTGTTCCCAATACAGACAGACTGCTATTTCGCAATGATGATTTCTTTTGCGCACCCTGTACTTATTAGGCTCCCCGTTGGGACACCCTCTTGGTACCTATATATCACCACCTATCGGAATTTACCGTTCCATTTGCAACTCGGACCTTTAGGATAAAACTCTCAGTCGTCGAATCAAGCAATATTGAAACAGCATGATGAATCTTAGCAAAGAAATGTGTTCGTCCCACATGCACGAGCTCCACAATGCAGTGTAGATCTTTAATGATAAGTCTAAAGCAACCTTCTTGTGGATGGCACAGAACCACGAATCCGCGTAATCGCTGACGAAAATCATCGCGACATGACTGGTCCGTGTCAAAGGCCACACGTCGCTGAGGTATCTTGCGGTCAGACTATTTGCCTGTGCGCCTTTGGTCATTCAGTAGTACGAAGTATCATCGTGGCATTACTCGAGGTTCGGCTCACGATTGGGTTGCGGGCCGACACGCACTCCCGGGGGCCAGGACTGGGATTTGTATGCACCATGTAGGTCGGTACCTAAGGTACCTAGGTAGATATGTAGATTTTCCGTTGCACTGCAAGTCATTGATCTTTGCTGAAAAGTGGGAAGTGGAACACTCGGAGCAAAGATGCAACGGGGATTTTTTCTTATTGACTCATGTTATCTTCATCTCTGTTTCTTCCTGGTATACGAATGTAGAAGGAGATTAAGATCACCATTTTGTTGTCATCGAGGACGAAGCTATGTTGCGTGGTCTAGTAGATGTTGGCACAACACAGCCTCGCGAATTGGGGCTGTTAATATAGATCTGTGGAACCATAGTACCGAGATCCAGCTTTTAAGTCTATTCAGTTTTCCAAGGAAAAATAGGTTGCATATCCCAGTGCGAAGCTTCTTGGAGTTTCCAGATGGGGACATGGTACCATTACCTCAAACCGCCAAAACGGGCGCGCGCGCCTCACAAACTGATAGGGAATGTTTTGGATTGAGTGGGCCCTGATTCGTCAAAGCTGTCTAGTTTCGCAAACATTCTAAAAAACCAATGCCCATGTTTCAACCTGCCCTATGACGAGGATTTACCGTTGCATTATTGAGAGCGGTATATTCTAATTCTGGAAAATTGTGGGCGTTCCATAATTACCTACCTAGGTACATACTCGCACAGGTCCCAGCTCTGTAAGCCCAAGACGTATCAGCATCAAATACCTATCTCCTTAGAGACCGGGGAGGCATCTGTAATTCTTGCCTCGCGAGTCACGACTGACAGTCTTGATGAAAGGAACCGCCGTCCTACCTAGGTAGGTAGACGATAATCCGCATTGTTCTTTACGTGATGCAAGAAACAAGACCAGAAACGGAATGAATAGAACCAAGTCCCAGAAAAATTGGACCAAATTGGACTTACTATTGGCATCTAAAAGACTACCTTGGGATTACCTATATCCGCATAGGTATAAGACCACGGCAGTTAAATCAGTGACGCTAACGATAGAGCGCCCACGCTAAACTCTTATTAGTCCTATGGCTTCAGTGCCTATGGAGCGTTCCTTAAATGCGAAACATTGAATCCTCTAGCCAAGGAACACACAAGATACTTTCCAAGTTCAAAGCTTGTTCGTTTTAATCTGTGTGGATCGACCATCTACTCTTGCATTGTGGACCATGTACCTGGTCCACCGTTACGCCCGGACTTGGACAATCCACATGCCCAACACGTGGATTTGTCGATATTGCGACGCCGGACGAACAAGCAGGGACCATCTTGGCTTTGTGTGGTAAAGATGACAATGAACACCGTGTATAAGAAGTCGTCTCCCATACCAGGAATCATGGCAAAGAAATCTCAAGCTCATCCCCAATCTCCTGCTCTAGTCCTTCATTAGCAGGCTTGACCAGAAGCCTACCCACTCACTTTCCTCCATTCTTTCTCTCTGTGTGTCTCTCTCTTTTCGGATAAAGTTGCCATGTATATTTCCCAATACCTTGCTCCCCTGGCGGTCCTACTTGGCCTCGGCCAGGCGATGCCGCCACCTCGTCACCATGTTGAGAGAGCCACTGCGTTCGACCCTAGCAATGCCACATTAGACGAGTTCGCTGCGCACGCCCTCGAGGTAGCCAAAACCCGCATTGCCAACTCCACAGGAACCTGCACGCCCGAGAATGTCATTGTCCGCAAGGAGATCGAGAGCCTCAGTGGCGATGAGATGATCGCCTACACCTCGGCACTCAACTGCCTCATGCAACTGGCCGCCAAGACGCCTTCGGAGCTGGCGCCCGGCGCGAAGACAAGATATGACGATTGGGTTACCGCGCACATTAATCAGACATTAGTGATCCATGGCACGGTACGGACCAATGACGGAATCCCAACTCAAAAAAAAAAGATTGCTAACAGTTCTTCCGACAGGCAAATTTTCTCGGCTGGCACCGTCTATTCACCTGGGAGATGGAGCAGAGCCTGCGCAACGAGTGCAATTATACCGGCGCCATCCCCTACTGGGACTGGACCAAGACCGCCAAGCAAGGTTTCAATGCTTCCTCGGCGTTCGATGGGTCAGCAACCAGCTTGTCAGGCAATGGGTTGCCGGTGAATCGGTCCGCTACAGATCAAATCATCATCAGCGTTAACACATCATCGGAAGTTGGTAAGTTTAGACAACAAGCCACAAAACAAACAGACCCACCTGAAGGAGGACAAAGGAAAAGTAGGCAAAAACGAAAAAAGATTCAAAAAATCCTAACAATGATTTGTCAGTTCTTCCCGTGGGGACAGGCGGCGGCTGCGTCACAGAAGGGCCCTTCGCCAACATGACCGTGAACCTCGGGCCCGACGGGCTGATCGTCCTAGACGGCGTGACTGAATCGTCGGCCGACGGCCTATTCGGTTATCACCCGCGCTGCCTCAAGCGCGACTTCACCGACTACGCACTGCAGCGATACGCAAACGAATCATCGGTACTCACCCTGCTGCGCGACATGCCCACCGTATTGGATTTCGAGAATCTCATGCAGGGGCCTCAAGGTGTGCCCGAGCTGGGTGTCCACGGCGGAGGACATTATGCGATGGGAGGAGACCCCGGCCGCGATGTGTATGTGTCACCAGGCGAGCCGCTATTCTGGTCACACCACGCCAACATTGATCGTGTGTGGTGGATGTGGCAGATGTTGGACCCGGAGACGCGCGTGGGCAATGTGTCAACGGCGATTAGCGGGCCGTTGACGCTGAACAATCTTTATGCGCCCCACGGGAATGGATCTCTGACGGATTTACAAAATGTCGGATTCGTACAGGAGGGTCTCGAGGTAGAATTGGGCGCGTTGTTGGATAACACGGCGGGTATGCTCTGCACAGTGTATGAGTAGTGTATCAGCATCTTCGAGCGTAACACATCCTGGGTCGATGTGCTTTAGATTATAATTAATGAATGTTTTAATGCTTTACATGGTTTCTTCCCATTATATGGTATTGTAAGAATGGGCTGTAAGATGCTGTGTATTGGAAGATGGTAATTCGAGATGGGGATTTTAGCTCACTAAATGTTCAGAGCCCCGTTGCACCCGTCCAGACAGTCACAGCCTGGAGATCCAGTTGGAAAGAAAAAAAAGAAATAAACGCGCAAGTCCTGATCATGAAGACTCGGCTGTGGGAAATTATGTATGGATTGCTGAGGTCTTTTTTAGAGCCTCCTAATCGAAGAGTCGCGATGCTGCTCGCCTGGTATTATACAGAACATGCCTTGCTCCATCTATTTTTGCCTACCGCCATGACGATGCATTTTCCTTTTTCACAGCCCGATCCAGCCCTCAAACACTTCTTTGTGGGTTGACCTCTGAGCTTGCACAGCTCAATCCTCACCATAAATCACGCGATCGGGCTTCTTATGCCCAGACCTGAGTCGTGATCAACCTCCGCAACATCTCGAAATCGTCTTGCACGTATGTCAACTTCTTCCTTTTTTTTTTTTTTTTTGTCTTTCGTCGTCCTTCGTTGATCTCATCTCTTAGCTGCCTTGTCGAAGTCCGCGACGATACTGTCTTTGGGTGAGACGGGTTCGGGCGACTGAAAGTACTCGGTAGCGTTACCATCAACGACCTTGTCTGCCTCCGAGGCCTTCTTGGCAGCTACCTTCGACTGTAGATCGCCGACTTTCCCGTAGACACTCATCGCGGTGGCGATCATGCTCCCAATATCTCCAACGTTGCCAGGCACCACAACCGCGGTGCCCTCCTTTGCGAGCTTGCCGAATGCATCAACATATTTGTCGGCAACTGACAAACTAATGGCATTCTGCGCAGCCTCCTCGCCCTGCGCAATGCTCCTCGAGACAGCCTCAATACCAGCAGCGGTAGCCTTCGCCTTCAGTAAGATGGCCTCGCTCTCGCCATTGGCGCGATTGATCTGCTCGGCCCTCAGTGCCTCAGATGCCAGGATCACGCTCTGTTTCTTTCCCTCGGCGATGTTGATGGCACTTTGGCGCTGACCCTCAGACTCTAAAATTTCGGCGCGCTTGCTGCGCTCGGCGGTGACTTGGCGGTGCATGGCGTCGACGACGGGCTGGGGCGCATGGATGTCGCGAATCTCGTATCGCAGGCAGGTGACACCCCAAGCTTGTGCCGCTTCATTGATGGCGGCGGTAATGTTGATGTTGAGGGCGGCACGCTCTTTGAGAACATGATCGAGGGTCAGCTGGCCAATTTCGCTGCGCATAGTGGTCTGCGCGAGCTGGGAAATGGCGTATTCCGCGTCTTCGACTCCGTAGCTGTGTGAGGCATGAAGATTAGCAAAGAAATACATGGCTGTGACGAGGTTTAAATCAAGTTACGCACCTAGCCTTGTAAGCATCAAATACCCTCGTATACAACACTCCATCCAGCTCCAGCGTCACGTTATCAGCGGTAATGGCGCTCTGGCTGGGGATTTCGAAGGCATTTTCCTTGAGCGACTTGACATATGCGATACGGTCGATAAATGGGACCAGAATAGCCAGACCAGGTTCGAGGATCCTGCTGAATTTGCCCATGCGCTCAACAATCCAAGCAGTCTGTTGAGGGACGAACCGAACAATGGTATTCGCAGGGAGTGATGGTTTTTGGAAGTATGAGGTGGCTAGGCCGGGGCTGCCAGGCCCTGAGAGGCCGAGTATCGAAGCATTGGGTGAGCTTTGACCGGAGGATTGGGTGAAGCTTCGGGTTTGTGTCGTTGGGTTTGAGCGTGTGATGGTGTTTCGGCTGAGCGCTGCGGGTGCAGCTGCGGATGCGGACAACACGCGAGCAGAGTGAGGCGTGGTCTGCAGAGCAAGGCCCTGCCGAATGGCCGGCACGAGACCCTTTTGCATGGAGACCATGGACATTGTCACCGTTGCTGCATCTGTCGAACGGTATGGAGTCGCGAAAGGTTGAAGCTAGAACGTAAATGAAAGAGAGGGGTGCAGCGAGGTACGTAGGTACGTCAGCAGCTTCCGCAGCTCTAAGCTTTGCCTCTGCCCCGTTGCACCTGATGTCGGCCGAATTGTTTCGGCGCGTTCCGCTGCGCCCAATCAGGCAAAGATTCGATTAGGTTTCTCACTCTCCGCATTCCAGAAGCTGCAGGGTTCGCACAGGCGCTAGAGCCGCTAAGCTTCTAGCGTTCAACGCTGACGCCGGCTCAGAGCACGCCGGCGCTTTTCACATGTAGGTCATGTAAGTGAGGTCATTGACTCTCTCAACTCACCTAAGGTACCTACTGTTGAGACCAGGTGTGCAGTGATAGGGGATCTCAATTGACAAGAATCAAGAGAAGGTATAAAACGAGGGCTACGCTACCTGGTCTTTCACAAGTTCCACGATTTCTACAGTTGTACTGCAATCTATCTGAGGTTGTATAGGACTCCCCGTATTCCAAACCTTATAATTTACTAGATTATACCTAGGTATCTCGATGACACCTGAAGTCAATTATGGCCTCCAAGCTTAATAATAAAAATCCCCTCCGTGATTTGACACCGACCGAGGCTGATCTTGACGACAATCACTCTTCATCAACATCTTCTTCTGCCAGCGGTGAAACACTTCGCGAGAAAGCATCCAAGAAACTCCATGGGCCCAACGCCAATCCCTCGCAACTCGGTGACCCCATCAGTCTAAAGGCCGAGACCAGCGAGCACGTCCCCAAGCCAGCGGAGGCCGGAGCGCGGGGAAACAACTCGACTTCGTCTGCGACAGAGTCAACATCCGCACAAACGGCTAGCAGCTCCAGCAGTCCATCAGGCGGCGAGACTCTCCGTGAGAAAGCCACCAAAAAACTCAACGGACCCAACGCGAACCCCAGTCAGCTAGGCGACCCAATCAGTCTGAAGGCCGAAACCAGTGACAATGTTCCTGCACCGAGCGAAGCAGGCGCTTCAAAGGGGAAGAGGTCATCAAGGCTATGAGCAGTTCGGAAATGAAGTTGATCGGTGGCAGCCTCCTAGCAAAGGCGATTCTGGGGCTCAAGGCTTCACATGGAACTCATTCCTCTCTGGGTTCTTGATTGGCTTCGTACATAGGGGGCGCGTGCAGCCTACACGGCAGAGATTTACCAAATGAAGGCGAAAGTCAGTCTCGATATTGGACTGACTGTGTTCTGGTTTATTTCATCGGAGAATACTCTGTTAAATATTCAATACATGATCCAGAACTCCTGGCCTTTGCATTCTCGTTCACTCACTTAGTCCCAGCTCTCCACCAACGACCTCTAATGCCCTCGCTACTAAGCCCACTACCCTCTCATCTCCCCCATTAATATTCACCATGGCCGCCCTCACTAGCAACGGGTATAGACCATACAAATGCTTCGCAGTACCACTTTTGCCATCCTCACCCAGGGCCTCCGGCTCGCTGTGCAAGCCTATCAGACTCTTCAAAATGCGCTCGAGCTCGCGCCGCTGCGACAGCGGCTGTGGCATGCGGCCTCGCAGGGGTTGGTCGGCAACAAATGCACGCAGAGTGAGAGCACAGCGCAGAACGAGATATGGCGCGGCGGTGCGTGCGAGGCGTACGTGGAAAGCATGGGTAGATTCGCTGGTGCCGTTGACGTCGTCTATGTCTCGTGAGGAGCCGCCGGTTGTGTCGGGGACCGGCGACTTGAGAGGGTCCAATGGTGTGTCGGCTGATGACTTGCCTGATGGAGGGAAGCGAGGGGTGGGCGGCTGGAGGACGATTTCTGGGCCGGCGGTGTTCTCGTCGTGTGCAGACACGATGTCAAAGAGCTCATCAAGGCAGACGTAGCTGATTTCCTTACGTTTGGTCGGTTTCGGGTCTATGGTGCGACCATTGCGGGGTTTAGAAAGAGCGGTGAGAGCTTGACGAAGGCTATCGAGGCTTTGGTTGTTGTTGCTCGATATGACTTCACTTTCTGCCGGCGCTGGCGAATGAATGATCGATGTCCGGAAAAGACCCTCGGCGTAATTTCTGCGTGTTGTGTCGGAAATGGAACTGGAGCCCAGCGAGGGGATGATGAGTTCTCGAAGCGTGCGGAAGGAAGTGATGTCAAACTCTTGGTCACTCAGAATGTTTGCGTCCGTTGAAGCATTGTCGTAGTTGGCCGAGATGATACCGTTCGAAATGCTCACCACTACATACCAGATGCCTTGAACGGTCGTCTGAGATATTTTCGCGGCCTTGACCTGCGGCAAGGTGGACTCCAGTATGGTCAGAGCCGAGGTTGTCGCTGCTCTCCACGGCTGTTCTGACCTCGTGACGATTGGAAAATCGTATTTGAAGATGATTGGCTTCGCTAATGCTCCCAAGGCCTTTGTAAAGGCACCACTCACGTAAATGTCGGCGTCTGTCGCATTCGACAACACGTGGTACTGTAGTATGTTCATGCTCTCTTTGGACATTGCGATATAGGTTCGCTTTGAAGAGGACCCCTGCTGCGCAACTGCTCTCTCCTTATCAAAGGCCAATGCGACAAACTCTGCGACTTGAGAGATCATCGCTGACGGAACTCCGGCAATGTCGGTTCGCACAAGCTTGAAGACGTCCAGGATTTTGCCTTGTAAGGGAGTAACGTATTCAATATCGCTTGCGTACGATCCTGTGGTGGCTTCCAACATGCCTTTTTGGAGTAGGGTGAGCAGTCTTCTTACCCTGTCGACCGTGAGATCGATCTGAATGAGGCGATAGAGCTCGAGTAATGCTTCAACCCATGAAATCAGACATTTTTGATTGTCTTCGAACTTGCCATCACCCGTCTGTTCTGCCAGCGGTATGCTACGGGACCACAAGTCCCATACTAAATCGATGGTCTTTTGGTTAAAGCTCGACTTGCCGCCCTCTTCGCATTTGGATAAGATGCCCCCAAGGCTTGAGAATGTGGCGCTATTGATGTCTAGCACCTTAAAATCCAGCATCGTCGCAAAGTGACCGATGAGGTCTTGCCACAAGGCCGTGAACTCAGGGTAACCCGACAGTACATCCAAGTAATTGGCGAGAAGGTTCGATACCCCTTGAACGATAACGACAGCGGTTTCGTACCATTCTGATTGGATTGCGTGATTAACATCCTCGGTTTTCACGGAGTGGAGTCTCTCTTCAATGGACGATAGGAGCCGGAAGATGACATATTTGGTACAGATCGACCATGCTTGTGGTCCAAGACTGCTACCATAGGCATGCACAATCCGAAGTAGCGTTTGAATGGCACTATTCCTTAGCTCGAGGCGCTGATCGGTTGTCACCGCTGTGAGGCGCAAGAGTAGTAGCATCCAAAGAGCAGCGCTAGATCCATCTTTATCAGGGTGAGAAGCAAGTTCGATGAGCGTCTCGATTTTGCCGCCGCCGACCATCTCCTCTGTGATTGACATCGAGTTGCTTCTTCCGGACAGGAAGTCTGAGATGGCCCAAAAGAATGTGACGGTCTGCGATGGTCAGTCAAAGGCCCTTGGTAGCGGAAAGCTAGGCGTACGTCGATACACACGCACACACGACGATATATATGTATATAGAAAGGGCTCAGAGTATAACAACGTACCGTCAGCGCAACGTTCAGATCATCATCCTGAGAACAAAACTTATACAGCGTATCAACGAGATTGAGAAAACAAGAGTTGGGCAACGAAGATAGGAAGTCGGAGCATATGAGTTGGAGCGACCCAAAGGAGGCCTTGATGAGTTTGGTTGATCTCGCAATTAAGCTTCTCGGAACGTCCCCACCGTTTGTGCTTGAGGTTCTCACAATGAAGATGCTATCGATGATATCGAAAGTGAGATCCCATCCATTGACAAGAGTCTCACCGCAATTCTCGAGAATACTTTTCAATCCCTCCAGGACGACGCGATGAATCTCAATATCTGTAGCATGGCTTGCCACGGTTCGTTCGCGATTCTCGTCCTGTAGCGGCTGCAGAGCATCTCGGAAGGCCTCAAGTAGACGCAATTGGACCTGTCCGCGGAAATCTTCTGCAAGATTTGCTGTGGCGTTGGCAGCCTCAAGTACCAGCCTCACTAAGACTTCTGCTGCTCTTGTTCTCACCGGAGCGGATGCGGTTGCCGTACCCAGCGCCAAATTGAGCTCCGCAGTCAACGAGTTCCAGCCAGACACATCCGGAGGATGCGTAAGGAGTCTTTCCAGGTTGATGCTGGCAAGATCACCTAGCTTGGCCAGGGCGAAGTGGTCTGTCTGCAGGGGACCAGATGATACCAAAGCCTTCGGCTTCCTAAATGTGGGCGACTGAAGCTCAGTATTTTCTTCCTGAATTGTTTCTGGCCGGCCGTCTCGCTCGGCGGAGGGCTGTTCAGACTGCGGTCGCTTCTCTAGCAGCCCACAGACGGCATTTACAACCTCTAAAAAGGCATCATTCGGAAAGTCGATCGTGCTCTCAAAGAGCCTGGATGCAGCAGTCTCCACAGATTTGATTTCGGTGCCAAAGTTGGCAAGCAGAGTACTAGCCTCTTTGTCGGCGTTTGGGTCTGGGCCTTTGGCAGCGATTGGCGTTCTGCCAGCCGCCTTAGCTGTAGCAAATAAAACAAAGTCGGCTTGCTGCAACGTTTCAAGCACGATCTGCCATGAGGTAGATAATGTTGGCCCTAGGGCAATACCGAGATTTAGCAAGGCTCTCAGGCACAATAAATTGCGAGTGTTTAGGGCCGTTGCACTGGCATCAAATGACTGCGATCGTGACTTGTCTGGTGCATTTCCTTGGCTGACGAGATTCTCAACGCTTAAGAGGCCTCGAGCGTTGCCCAAAATACTGCTGCCAGCAGACTCGGACGCCGGTGAGGAAGAGGGCTGCCGAGACTGGCCAGCATTCAGGCATGCTGTGAATACGTTTGGAGGTACAGCAGCTTTGCCTAGAGTCGTCAAGAAAGCATCTCTGGGTGTAGCCAGCTGAAGCAGGCCAGCGACATGGGCAAATCGTTGGAAGGCTCGTACCAGGCCATGATAATACTCGGAATCAAGAGCAGCGTAAAGGAAGGTGGAGCACGTTGCGAGGATGGCTGGCCAGCACTCATCAATGATAGCAGCGCATGTCTCAATCTCTGAGAATAGAGGATGCTCCTTCAGCGTAAGAGGGTTGACAGGAACAGGGTTCTTCTTGAAGGACGATGACCTATCAAGAGGGGACGGGCTCTCGGATCGGTCTTCACTTCCTTCGAGAGCCACACTTGGTTTAACACGCCGTCGACTCCGGTCACCAGGTACCGTGAGAGGCAATATGAACTTGGCCAATCCTTCAGAGAGTGAGGTTATGCAAGCTAGAGTCAGGCTGTATACGTAGGACTCGGGTATCCCAGGCGGGTCAGTCTTGTCAAGCTGATCAATGCAAGGGACGCGTGTGGAACTCCAATGTGTGCTGATACCGGTATCATGCGCGTTGCCTCCGACTGTGCCTGCAATAACGGAGACACTGACTCCGCTAGCATCTAACACAGCCTGGTCGGCAGAGGTAGAATACGGATTTGCGACAGGGATGGTGGACTGGTGACCGAGACCAATCACAACAGGCTTCTCCGTGCTCACTCGAACGAACGTAGCAGTCAAGCTCTTGAGGATGTCCTTCTCGCCTTCGTTGCCGTCAAACATCCGAAAAATTCGTCGAATCAGAGCCGGCTCGGCAAAGATGCCCCGAAAGACTTCCATACACAGAGACCTCTTCCATAATGTCGTGTCTTGGTCCAGAATCTGTGTAAGAATCTCTAGAGCTTCGCCGCTCTCCTTAGGTATCAAGGCGAGATGCCGTCTCAGCAGAGTGTATAAGATGCGGAACAACCTGACAGAAGCGGCAAAATTGGGTTTTGCGGAGAGTGATTTGATAATGAATGGCATGACCTTGGTGCGGAGGATGTTGACCTGCTCCGGATGGGTGGCAAATATCGCGGCATGGTTAGTCAGGGCCGATTCTATCAATTCGAGGCCAAAAGTGTCTCGAAAGCCAGAAAATCTGAGATACTCAGGCCGTTGGGACTGTGTCAGGAGGCACAGGTCGTTGAATATTCGATAGGCATCCAAAGCGGCTGCCTTGAGCTGAACAGTCCCCTCCTCGGCAGGTGCTTCTCCAACCGCAGGGGCGTCGGGGTTCTTATCCTCGGCGACGACCTTTTCGAAGACGGAGACAATGAGCTGCTGCAGGGTAGCAGCGGAGGTGTTGTTAACAATGGCATTTTTGCTGGATTGTAGGATGAAGCAGATATTGAGCGCCGTTATCAGTAGGTCATCCTTGATATCTGTTGAATAGTTTTGCAGAAGTGAAGGGAGAGCCTGGAGGATCTTGAGCTGGACATCAAGCCCGGCAGAAGTACCCTCACGGAGAGCTTCAAGAGTAGGGCTCAGTTTGGATCTGGGTAGAGCCTTGGCAACGATAAGCCGTTGCAAGCAGACAATGGCGATACCAGTGAACTTTGCATTCTTGGTACCACATGCTATTATAAAAGGATTGGCAAAGTTGGAACTCTTCGACAGCTCTATGCGTTGCTCGGTCAGTCAGCTGCTCATTGCCGATGGGTAGCCCACAGTCTCGGGAAGAAGAGAATATGATCAAAAAGGATTCGAATTGGGTTCAAAGCTTCCAAAACACTGCTTCGTTGCAACCTAAGAGTCTGTGCATGAGGAAAGAGGAGATGAAGGCTCGCTCACCTGCACCGAATTGAGCCTCGTTCGAGACACGGAGGCTTTTGAGTTCCTCGAGGGATTTCTCGGCGGCCTGGTGCTCAAGGTCAGCAGGTATGAATTGGTAGTTTCGAGAGGAATTTACTCTACCTGTCTCAGATCTTGGTGTTTCCGCTTGCTCTCAGTGATTAGGTTGTTGAGCTCCGTTGTGAGGAGCTGAGCGGACATGGTGGCCTTTCGAGGGAGTAAATGTGGATCCGGTTGTCATGACATTGTATTTGAAGGATCCTCGGGTGGATAAGAATCTTGTAACGTAAGATGCTCATTAAGTCATCCCTTGGCCTGTGTAGAATTGTTGGTGTCGAGGAGTGTCAATACTTACATAAGGAAATAAGTACTGTAAGTAATGAGGCCAGGGGGTTGAAGCCAGATTGAGGGATCCTCTTGACCGCACTCGCCCTTCAGTCGTTGAATGCGCAGGTACAGGGGGGGGGGTTCGGGTCGAGCTGATTACTTAAGCTGCATGGAGTTCTGGAGTTTGGCCTGTCCTTGTCGCGGGGTCCTACGATGAAGCACGGATGTGTCCATGCCCCGCCTGACTTCCCAGTGTAGATTGCCATTGCTTGCCTGAGTACGGCATACTCTAGTTTGATTGACAACAAATAGCCAGTCTCCATCTGTGCTGCCCAAAAATCAGCACCATCTCCTTTCTACTATTTTCGAATGCCCATTGCGAGCCGCGATCCTTCTCTCTACATCTTGCTGCACCTATCCATAGCGTCACAACCATGAGTGCCGTTGTGCCACGCAACTTCAAGCTCCTTGCTGAGCTTGAAAAGGGCGAGAAGGGTCTCAGTGGCGGTACGTCGCTCTTCGGATCCTGAAACCTTTGATAAATTTTCGAGACTAAACATTGCGTCTCGCACAGGTACTTGCTCGTACGGCCTGGAGAGTGACGACGACATCTCGATGACCCATTGGCGGGGAACTATTCTCGGACCTCCTCATGTATGCCAGCTTCCCACAATCTAACATTTTCAAGGGGTTTAAGAGGGCGATCCTCAGCTTTCAGACAACCGGACAGAGACACCAGTGCTGACGGTGAGACAGGGCCATCACGAGAATCGCATCTACGAGCTCAAAATCGAATGTGGACCTGAATACCCGAAGAAGCCCCCAGTGATTCACTTTTGCAGCCAAGTTAATCTCCCTGGCGTCGACCAAACTACCGGGCTCGTTGACAAGAACACTATGGGCGGTGATCTGAGGGACTGGGAGAAGAACGCAGTGGACCCATCTCCTAGAGCGCAGACGAAGGTCACCATCGAGGCTGCCCTGACCTCCATAAGACAGTCAGTATCTCGCAAACTGCGCCATGTGACGGCTAGATGCTGACAGTGACAATGCAACAGCTCGATGGAACTGAACAAGAAACTGCCTCAGCCTCCAGAGGGCACCAGGTATAAGGAGTAATCCCGACCAGACAAGCTCACAGCCAGCCAGAGACCGCCGCTTGAAGCAATTACCCTTGCATGCAGCTGACACTGAGGATACCGGGTCCAGATGGAATTACCATCTGAAGTTGAGCCAAAACACCAAAAATATGCCAAGATAAGATATGTTGGACAGGCAGTCGCTTGGGGCGTGGAAGCTTTGAAGGGGGAGTACCATGGCGACGAGAACGGTATGGCGCAGCCTTTGATTTCTGTCACGATTGCATTTTCAGGAGGGCAGGAGAAATAGGGTTGGGTGATATTCACGGCGTAGACGGGTGCCTAATTGATTGTCCTACCAAGTTATTACAGTCTCGCCCATGTTACTGTGTGGACAAACCCAAGCAGACCTGGAACCCCCCCCCCCCGGTAAATTCGGGGCTGATAGTGGATGCACCTCGGTGGGGGTAAATCTGGCCCGAGCGGCCGACGTCAACATGCCTCGCCAGAATTTTGGACGTGGAAGTCTAGCACAATGCGCAACCTCATTCCATGATTGTGGTCGGCTCCACGAAATTGAATGGCTCACAGTTTCAAGGCAATTCGTATCTGGGCCAAATGAATGCCGTCGTTCTATAATCCAGCCCGCGACTCGCGGCATAGAGCAGCATGTATGCACGAGATGATCATCTTCGTCACCGGCACCAGCTAATTCCTGCCTTCTCCTCGTCCAGGCTTCGCTCTCTACCGCGCTCTTCTGCGCCAGAGTCAACGCGTTTTCCTTCCGGCAGAACTCACCTCGCGCCCCGACTGGATCCATCCGATCACCTATCTTGTTAAAAGCGGTTTCCGGCGCAACAAAATTGATACCAGCCCCCGTCTGGTGACCTCGGCCCTCCGGTCAGGCTACCGTTTCCTGACCCTGCTTGCCCGGGCGCAGGATATCTCTTCCGCGTCCCACGCTGAAGTAATCACCTTCCTGCGCAGTCGCCAGAAAGCATTTCCGCCTCCACGACCACCGCCCAGTGTCGCTCCGGCTAAGCCATGCCCCACTCCACTCCTAACCAAGGTCAGCGGTCCTGGCGAGCGGCCACTTTACAGACCCACTGTGCGGCCCCTGCCGCTACACGATCTTTCGGGTACACGCAAGGTCCCTGTGTTTGACGATGCGCAAGGCATTCCATTCCTGCGTATAGGGAAGCCCGAGTCTCACTCGCATGCGAATTTTCTGAAGTATAAGGCCGCGCGACGACAGCTGCGGATCTCTGCCTTCCAGGAGCTGTGGGAAGAGCGGCGTCTTGGTGCCTCGGAAGAGGACATGTGGGAGGCCACCATAGAAAAGCTCGCGAAGCGCGAAGGTGTTGAAATATCCGACGTGGGAGACGAGGGCGGCGCAGTGAGAACAAGGAACAACCAGTTCGGCCCATACGAATGGGGTGTAAGGGAGTTTGGAGTCAATTATATCAGTGCGAAGTTGAGGGCAGAAATGGTGGACATGCAGGCTAGGGCCACGGCAATGTTGGATCTCGTGGATGAGGAACGGAGGTTAGCAGAATTAGAGAAGGTGCAGAAGAAGGAAAGGAAAAGGGCGGCGAGGGAGGAGAAGAAGAGGCAAATCAAAGGGAAAAATCAAGGCGAGGGGTCTGCATACGAGCGTCCCCTTAAGAAGCACGAGGATGCCGAATGTTCCTCCAGAAGTATCTCGAGGGACGAATGGGCAGGGCAATTTGCTCTGCAGGGAAAGCGTGAAGATTGAAAGGCAAAGTGCACGATAGCGAAGGCCCGAGACACCCGAGCGAGTTGGCTGTTGGGCTTGCACTCGTCGCAAAATCATGTTGTGTGCGAAATTTCCCAACTCATATCAAGTCCTCGTGGTTGTCAACACCCATTGCTCTATTGAACGCCTCCACGCCGGAATTATATGGGCGTTCTATTTTCCCGCCGGTCGAGATTACCCACTTTATTATGAAAACAGCGGTGCGCCCTCAAAAGTCCAGGCCGCTGAGGCCCCTCGTGGCCGTCCAGAAAGCCTTATTAACATCTACTTCACGGAAAGCCGGTGTTCGTCCGAGACAGACGCCATGAAGAATAAGTTCTGGTCATTATGTCACTAACATTTTCAGAGTGAGGAGATGAAGAAATTTAGTCAGACTCACCTCGAATCAAAACATCAACGTTGAGCGTAACAACGCATTTTCGATTGACGAGTGAAGATTTCCCGTCCTTTGCGAGTCCCAATACATTCGTCGCCGCTTGAGTATCCGCATGCCCTCTTTGGCTCATCCAGCTTCCATCGACCGCGGCCATTGTTGTCGTCTCCGGTATCTTGTTTACTGGCGGGGGCATCCCCGCGACCCACTGACTATACAAATCGGACGATTGCTGCTGCTGGAGGTCCTCTAGCCACGCCATGTCGACCTCAGCCGTGACATAATCTTGCCCAGGCTGAATGCACACCCCGCGAGATTGGAGGTAGAGCTCGACCTCATCGGGGTCGAAGAAATCCCCCTGGAATCCAGGTAACATGATTCGCATTGTCGTATCGAGCTGTCGGTCCCGCGCCTCTGTGGTCCCCGCATCGAACGGCCCCATAGCAAAGTTCGTCCCGAAGGCATGCTTCGCCACGTCGGCGGTCCCCTGGTTTCCGACCGGTCTGTCCGGTTGCTGGACGCCTACTTGGTGCTCGCCGATGCCTCCCAATGCCCAGAATGGGACGCGCCAGTTGTTGAGCGATTCCTGCCTCGTTTTCTCGAGACCCTTGTGCAGTCGTGTACGAATCTGTTCGATGGACTCGAAGAGAAGGCAGAAGCCGAAAACCTTGGCGAATCTGTCATTGGGCGGGTTGGGCGTCGTGCTGAGCCGGCAGGCGAACTCCATCGTGCTGCGCTGCAGGCGTCGACCAAAGGTCGCTTCGACGTAGGCCATTGTTTGGGGCATGGGCAGGGATGCGGACGGTGAGAAGGCTGGGGGTGTGATGTTGGGTGTGACATTCTGGTCTTGGACGGATCGCATGGCACCTTGGGCGAAAAAGGAACCACGGGCAGTCGGGTCGAAGAGAAAGCTGGCGTTGTCAAGAGTGGGCATGGTGATGTTTTCGTAGTCCAAAGGGGCTTGTGTTATAGCAAACTGGCTCTCTGGAGGTTGAGAGACGCCGGAAACATCAGGAGCTGGGTTCATCTGGGTCTGATTATCGAAAGTATAGCCCCAGATTGGGTTGCCCATGGTCGGTGTTGGGGCCTCGACAGCTTCTGAGAAGATTGACTTCTCGGGCTGTTTTTCCGAAGATCTCTTAGATGGACCTGCATCGTTCCGATTACTTGCGGCACGGCTACTCTCTGGGCCACTCTCACTCGACTTTTCGGCAAGCATCAATATTTTCTCGGTTGTGGATTGAAGCTCTTGAGCAAACGCTGGGGCCCGCTCGAGAATCCCTTGGCTGACGGCGAAGTTGTGAAGCTTCAAGAATGCAGCGCTCATTTCTTCATTCGTCTCCTGGAGGACTTTGACCTCGTTCTCCAAGGTCTGGATAGCATTTTCCTTGCGGCTCCGGTAGGCTCTTTGGGCCAAACGAATTTGTGTGCGCCGTCGCTATGGGGAGTCAACTTGAGCCGAAGATGGCATTTTATTGCTGCGAGATGGAGCTGGCTATGAGGAGTTCAGGAGAATATGCATGGCGCAACTGCAAGGCAGATGCAGATTTATTGCCTCATGAGAAGGTCTTGTTGCTGGTGACCGAGTGCAGCGTACCGTATGCGTTCAGAAGAATGTTGTTCAAGGGGGTAGGGGCTTAAAAGCAGAGTGAGTGTAAAGACGAACGACTGTAGACTTACATCGGCAGCACTTTGATCTTTTGTGTCCAGCCGAGGCCGACCCCTTGCCCTTTTCGACTGTTCATCTGGTCCTGCATCATCGTCATCGCCTTCTTGGTCCCCCTCTTCTTCTTCTTCTTCGCCTTTCTCTTCTTCCACCTCCTTCACGATGGCTTCCAACGATCTCTTTGCCCTCTTCCGCGGTCCTTCTTCACTACGAGATGCAGGACTCTTCTTCACCTTGTCCGCCTTCACGCTTGAACGGACATCAGCTTCGCCAACAAACTGTTCTTCATTGATGATGAGAAGGTCGGAAGACATGAGGTCGTCCTAGACTCTCATGTCCAAACGAGCGCAATTTGTGTTGTGCCCCTTGCTGATATATAGCCTGGGGTGGGGCGCGGCTTATGTTGAGCAACACAAGGGTCGTGACTCTGTCTCAGAATTTATATATATATGTATATGGCGAGACGTTGCGGAGTCGGGAGCTGAATGGGTGGCCACACTTAAAATACTCCGGTACTGGGCGCCTGGATAGTCGAACCAGGCCAGTATGGCAAAGGGCTCCGTGGAACCTAGTCTGTCACTTCTGAATCCTAGTGAAGGATAATGGCTCAAGCCCAGACTCAGGATCTCGGCTGCAGCTAGTTGATATCTCGCTGGGATCACGCGTAAAAAGCCAACATCAACACTTTTCACAACGCTAGCGCTGTAGCCTTTATCGGTAGTGGGATGTAAGCTACTGTTATAGGTGAGCTAAACATATCGACCAAACGTAGGCACCGCTTGTCGTTGTCGAGGAGGGACGGGGTTGGTAAGTCTACCGCTCTTACGGGAGATTAGCTGTCAAGATACGCCAATGTACTCCAGAATGCGCCCTTTCCACAAGCTTCGGCTGAATAATGATAAATCACGAGACCATCTTCAGCTCGTCACAGAAACATGGCTTCCAAGCAATTCCCCGTCCAGCTTCGTAAGTTGTTGATCGTTGCTGACTATTAGCCACACTATGTCGTGACTCGACATTCAGCTGTGGAGCTGGCGGGAAGTGATTAGTGAACATTTCCAACCCCTGACCGCCGTGTTCAAGCCGGATAACATGCACTAGCAGTTTTACGCGAAATTTACCGCAAAGTCTGATGAGAAGTGATACTGAACAGTCTCATCAGGAATAACCAAGGGCAACCACTCGGTCTTGCAACCCGCAGTGCCATAATGGTTTGCCAGAATACTCAGGTAGTGAGTTGCATATTTCGGGTACTCATATATAATGAGTATTGGTGGTGAGGAAATTTTCGAGCAACATATACGATGTAGGGAATACCACGTCCCATTTTGGCTTTTTATTGAGTATTCAGCATGGCTGAAATAAAGTTTTTATCCAAGGTGAGAAGATGGATATAAACATGGTAGAAGATGCCCCTCCCCCAAGAGAGAGAAAAGCACCTGCACTTGAAATAAACAATCTGAATTTGGGAAACTTTTTACGGCACAATCGGTGGATCATGTGATGAGTTCCCCCACCCCGTGCCCTGCTTTCAGATATACCATATCTGCCTTTACATGACATGATCTGGTGGGATGAGGAGTGGGATGTACATAGTAAACCCTGCGTAATCAGCACAGAAATTATGTCTTTTCGTTGTGGAATGACAGCTTGTCTGTTGTTGTGGTTTGAATAGCGCGTCGATGGGCATACAAGATATTGGTCAAGCTCTCAAGGACCCGCAGAGATCTAAGCTGTTCATTTGCAATCAGGTCCCGCCTTCATTCGACCTAGGAGTCTGTCCTTCAGGTACTTTCTCCCTTGCTGTGATCGTGACTGAGCGTTCGCAATCCAAGACACGTACCTGCCTACCTACCGAGGTACGTACCTAGGTTTGTGCGACGTGAAAGTGGAAAAGGCCGCATCGAAACCCCCAAGCATCCGCATTCCTACTGCGAATGATTCTTCTCCTGTGTGGCAGTATAAATTCAGAGCGCTGGAACCCAATGCTTCGATCAGGCTGGTTCTGGTACTTCCAGACGTGAGAATTATATGATTACCTGATGTTGGCGACAGCATCAGGCAACTTGCAATTACGAACCGTTGGTCGAATACGAGAAGAGCCGAAGACTACCCACAACCTGATCATTTTACCTTGTGGTTTTTACGGACCTGGTCCTTTGTATTGGCTCTTTACCTGCCACAACTCTTTTCACCACTAATACAGGGACAGCTCGAGGTCTGGACTGGAGCCTGCACGCGGCTGTGTTCACTGCCATCGTCATTCTCAAACTTTGAAGAGTTCCGAGTCGGTTCCAAAGGTTGGTCGGCCCTCCTCGTGCTTCCAATTGTCCTTTAGGCTGAGGTTCTTGAACGTGATGATCAGCTTATGGCGCTGACCAGTAGCAACGTCCTCGGGGATGTCGACACGCTCGGCAACAATCTTCATATTGGCATCGCGCGATCCGTAGACTGTGGACGGCTTGACCTGAAGGGAAGGGCCAGCACCATTGAATTCGTCGTCTTTCATCGCTGTGCCGCGATCAAAACCTTGCTTAGGGCGTGTAGTGGCAGAAAGGACAAGGACTCGGGACTTCTTCGAATCGAGAGCGGAAGTGGTGACTGGGATGGAAGCTGGGTTCCAGGAGAGCATGAGTTTTGCTTGCTCGGGCTTCGTGCCACTTGGTGGATTGATGGGGCCGTGATCGGTCTCGGTATCGTTGAGGTACTCGTAGAAGTCACGAGCGGCGTTCTAGGCGCGCTCATAGTTCTGCAAATAACAATACTTAGTTTGCTTTTAGATAAGAAAACTACTGGGCAATGAAAACTAGGAACCTGGAAGGGTGACGTCCAAAAGAATGGACGAATGACATATCAATAGATTTCGAGAGGACAGCACTTACCCATGGCCTCGCACGAATGTCGATATCGATCTTGGCTTTGCGATCACCCCAGGTGAGGCTCTTGAAACCCCACTAGTCCTGCTCCTTGGTGGCTCCCCGGCCGTTGGGGTCAAAACGTACGGTATAGGTCATTGCTACCTTGAAGATGTGGGTGGCGGTTGGGTTGTGATGCCTCCAGTAGCTTGTCGTATCCGACAGGCGGACAGCTGCCTGATCCCCTGTGCAATGCGCATTAGCGGACTATGTTCAACGTTGTCTCGAGAGGCAGCGCTGTCGACGGAGTGTGTTGGCACAAAATTTGACGCAACTGCATATACTTACAAAACGCAGCAAGGAGTGCGCCATCCTGCCAAGCGCCCTTTGGGCCGCTTCCCTCCAGCCATTCATCAGAACATGCTTCAATGAGGTCTGCCACGCGAGCGGTAACGAGTTGCTGGTCAGCCGCAGGCCGCCAGGCGTCGACGTGGATTTCTGCACCCAGCATTCTATATAATTCTCGATTCTCCCGTTGGAAGACCCTGGTTCAATGGAACTTGTTAGCATGAGGCTGGCCTCGCAGGATAAGTGAGTCGAAAACGATAGGATGGGCTTCGAGAGGGACAGGACCAAGAAGATGAGGGACGGAACAAAGCTAAACGAGGCAAGAAAGGCCAAGCTGGAGATGGACAATGCAGAAAGGAGTGGATGCGGATGTATGAAAGCAGCGAAACCAGTCCATGTCAACAGGAGACGGAAAAAGCCGGCCGGGGAGCAATTCCAGGTGGGATGCGCGCGCCAAGGTACTATACAGCACCCAAATGAACGAGCCTGTCGATGTGATTTGCACCCGAAATGTCATCTCTCTTAACATCGTTCCACGGGACAACATTGGCCAGATTAGCCCTTAAGAAAAAATTGGGGAAAAACTTTACAGACTAATCATTCGATGAATGAAGTATAACATCTTCGAGGACTGGAATGTTTCACCGTCTGATGTCAAGATACTTCTTGCAGGAAATGGTTCATATGAAAGTCTCCCCCAGAGACGACGTCTCTAGTAATTGGACAATCAATTCGAGTGTAATCCAAAGGTCCTCTTATAAAGAGGTACTTGAAAGAAGGTATACTTACCATGAAAGGTCTTGCTCCCAGGAAAAGCCGGGGAGTAGCAGCAGCTCCTGGATGGACGCGTCCGCGGAGCCAACGGCAGGCGGCCGACGGTGACTGGAGATGCGAACTTTCGGGGCCCCAAGAGATGTGGTATCAGTAGCTTTGACGGTGGCAGCCGCAGCACGAGCAGATCGGCGTGCCATGTCGTCGACGTTGGCGGTGGTAAGAGTAAACGCGGTGGTCGTTGGGGTGGTTGTGTTGTTAAGATTGTCCAGGTTCCCAAGGTCGTCGGCGATGGGAGGAAAATGGTTGAGAAGGAGAGAGAGATAAAATGTAAGTGATGAGATCTGGGCCTTGAATTGAATCATATATGGATGGCTGCTGAGAAGCTAGTCCCCCTGAAGGACAGGCTGTTCCAAGGTTACCACCCAACGACCAGGTTGTCGTAGCACATTCACCTTCGAGGAAAAACTGTTGGAGGTCGGAGACCATACTGACCCATGCTTCCTTCTGAAGTCTTTGGATTGCTTTCGATCTAGTCACAAGTTCATCAGGTTCACAGGATGTTCAGTTTTTTGGACCTAGCAACTTGCTCACAACATTATTGATGTTGCGAAAAGTGGCTGATGTTGTTGATGCGGGGAAGCTTGTTGATAAAGAATAATTCAATCAAGTTTTTGCTTTATTTTGTTTTGCAAAGCAGAAGGGATTGTGGGAGGCTCACCTGTGCCTCATAGCTTTCAGCCTTGCAGCCTTGTAGCCTTGCGCAGTTCTGCTTGGTCTGTGCCTCTCAATATCGCCCCAGATAGAGGAGGTCCGCTTGGACATAAAGTAGTCCATCTGTACTATTTGCCTCGTGTAACTTAGCAATGCATAAGTATCGCACAGTTCCATCGCTATCTAGATTTAAGACAGCTGAGGGCCCACACCATGACGTAGACTATCATCCTGCCCAGGGCATGTTGAGGAGCAGGTGAATAACTTCGAGGCACAGTCTAATGAAACAGGTTGCAGACCATCTAGTCATTCCCACTTTCCTGCGGCTACATTTTCGTAGCAAATACTTGGGGGGGGGGGGGGGGTCCCAATGGTTTTGCCAGACATAGAGTCTGTTTGCCCACACATAGTGAGCATCGATGGTACATCATTCTTTTGATCTTCACTTGCAGGATAGCCAGCAATAAAACCATCAGTCATGGGATAAGCCTCAAGACCTTAAGCAATCATTCATGACGAATCGATGTGCAACTCCAAACTTTCAGCGTTCAAACCCCTTTTATTAGCTTCAACTTAGGAAGGTGCTGTGTGGCAAACCCTGCTTTAACATATACAATGTTGATGAAAGAAACCAATAAGTTTTTTGGACAACCGTAGCAATTATCTTTCCCAATAGGTCAAATTCCCCATGTGACGAGACCGTGGATCCCATGTTACTTAAGCAGACGAAGTAACTGTGATACTGGCCTGTCCAGCGCTTTTGTATCCCTCGGTGGCAACAATCATGTAATCGTGAGTTCCAAGGCGCATGCCAGCATTGGCCCAAGCGTTAAAAAAATTCCCGGTCGTAATGGTCCCACCGGTACGCTTAGATCGGCGGATAGCCCAGTACTGGTTGAAAGTTTGGGTGCCGTCGATAGACGGCGCGTTGGTGCGGGTAGTCTGATACAAGTCGTAGGTACCGCCTAAACAAGGGATTGCCCATTTAGTATATAATTGAAGTAAGAGGTCCGGGCTCCCAAGTGACCTGAACGGAGCTCTTTGTTTTGATATACGTACCATCAGATGTGACTGTGCCCTTGGACGCAGCGCCCGACGAAGGATTATACTCTCCAAAGTTCTCAAGGATATAATATTCTACCAAGGGATTGCGAGTCCATCCGTACACACAGAGGTACTAAAGAAGAGAGAAAACTGGTCAGGAAATTGCGTGCTGCCATTCTTTGGAGGATGGAACACCTACAGCATTACCATTGTTGACTGGGCTCCACGTTCCCGTGTACGAGATGCTCCTCGCACCTCCAGCTGCCGACCGCTAAGTCAGTCATATCCTCTATCTCAAGAAAGGGACCTTTTATAGCGGAAGACGTGTACTAACTTCGATATCCTTTGCCCCCGACGAAGTTGCCACCCGATTGCCAATTTACGGAGTACGAGCCTCCTGCGCCGTTGGTATAGGTGACAGGTGAGGCGCCATCGGACCAGAAGCTGTAGAAGTACCCGTTGTTGGTACCACTGGAACTAGGGGTTGACTGGCGTCTCATGAGTTCGAACATGGCTTCGATGCGTTCTGTATCTGTGCTGTTCACCGAAGTGTCGTCAAAGTCGACCTCTGCCGTATCCACGGGCACGGCGAAGACACTCGAGACAGCGGTCACCGCTGCGAGAAGGGTGGTGAAAGAGACCATGTTGAAAATTGACTTGGGCGGAAGCTATTGTACCGGAAACAGCACGTTTCTACTGGTATGTGCAGGGACTGAAGGAATACTTCTGTAAATCCGACGAGCTCGGCGATCGGTGAGGAAGTGATGGCTGGAACTGGTGGCGGATTTATATACTAGCCCTCAAGACATCAACCAATACGCATGGGACTCAACAAGAAGCCTCGCGCCCCCTCGAATTTATCCGCGCCTGGTTGAACGCTCCGCGCTCCGTATAAGGGAGCCAAGAACAACGGCAGTCACCCATATATATAAATAAGTCTCCACAAAATCTTTGAAACAAAGTCATTCACGATTTGAGCGGTAGCCAAGATCGTCTGCAGCTTAGCCTGTTGTTTCTTTGAGGCACCTGACTAACCTGAAAGGAATATTCCAAGACCTCACGTCGCTTGGCTCCGGCTTGGCTGTGGACGCTGAGAGGACTTGGGCTGGCCCCTTTTATCCGACACAAAGAATTGGAATGGAATAGCCTGAAATGAAATACTGAGATTGGTGAAGATGATTCTTTGCTCACATGTAACAAGGCCTTTCAGTACAATATCAGACTTTACAACTACTATTCTGCCGCGTAACGGTGTTGCCGCTTGGGTAGGTACTGAATGTCAAGGAGACTTGACCTGCCTAGGTGCCCTTTCGCCCGAGTCATAGCCACTAGGGAAGTCCACAATGATCCTTCAATCTCAGATTTTCAGCTTTTTCTGGTTTTCTGAATCCAATCAATCGCGTCGATCAAGTAAGGTATCTGACCGTGAAAGAAGATTAGCATTACTTGCAGTGCTCTGTCAGATGCTACTTCCTAAACTCACGAAACGGCTAGGGTTTTCTGTTGCTGGAAAGTGACCGAGGCCTTCCATCTTTCTGAAGTTGGCCCCCTGTATCTTGTCTGCCGTAGCCTTGCTCATCTCCGGCGTAGTGCTCCAGTCGTATTCTCCGGTGAGGAAGTATATCGGACACTTGCTCACATCGATCCTTTGTACACGGTCCCGGGCATCGAACCCGCCAAAGTAAAATCGAGATCACCATGGAAGATGCCTGTTGGTCGACATTGTGTTCAGAATTGAGCGAGAGAAAATCATTATTGTTCATTGCCTTTTTTAGTGTACTTACCGTATGCCTGTCCAGAGTACAGATGCCAGATCAGCTGGCGGTTCACGTGGGGAGCCTTCGGGCACATCATGCCGTAGATCCAATCTGGGTTGAACAGGGCTTGATTTACCACAGGACTTTTGTCGTTGAATTGCCTGTCCATAGTGAGGTAATCACATCCCTGGAGAGGGATCGTGCCCCCAGCTCCGACCTCATCGGCTCTAATGGCAACTGCCACGCAGACCTGCCCAGCCATGGAAGCACCGCAGATGATGGGCTTGTCCAGCTTCAGAGCCTTCACCATAGCTGCTATGGTACCGACGTAAGCCTCTTCATTGTTCGTATGGTTCCCAGGGACGTAATTCTTGCCGGGAAAAGACCTTCCGTGGGCGGGCAAGTCAAAGGCAACCATGGTGCATTTCTCCATCATGCGCGCATCGTTCATCACACTGTGATATTGGCGGCTATCGCTTCCAGCTGTGTGGCAAAATACAATAGGAATAGGCCCCTTTCCCGAGGTCTCGTAGAAGATCTTGGTTCTTCCCCAAACTGGGGCATCGATATATATATAGCGACCAACGATGTGATCTTCAGTAGGCTCGTCCTGGTGTTCCTCTGGAATAGGCCCGTGAAGACCCTCGCGAAGCACTTCAAGTAGACGGGTGGCTAGGTGTCCATATTGGGCAAAGCGGACTTGATCCCCAATAACGCCCACCCCTTCTTGTTTAATATTCATGCCCTGTTACTCAGGTCAGCAATCTATCTCGCAGGGAATATTGTGAATTGCGTGGCATACTTGAAGGCCAACGAAAGATTGGAAAGGGGCTACAGGATCTGCCTGGAAGAACTTTTCCCACTGATCACCGTGTGCAACGAGTGTGAAGTCGGCTTTCGAGGAATCGCCTGATGAGACTGAAGTTTTGGCTCCTGCAGTGACATGCACCAAGATGGCGTCGCCTCCAACTGAAGCTACGCCAAGGGTAATGGGCTCAACGATGGCATTGGTGTTTATAAAAGCCTGCCATTGCATGTCACGGTCCAATGTCTTTTGCAAAGAAGAGACTGACTTCGACATAATTTGAGGCAGTTGCGCCCAGGAGTCATCGCCGTTGTGGTGAGTCATTTTGATATAGATGGAAGCTCATTCAACGGATTGGCGCAACAACTTGTTCAATTCTGAGATGTATGGGCCGATGATTCTATGGCACCGTGGACACTCGGGTCTACTTATTAAGTATATGCCTGGGTAGCGCTCATAGAGCCGATCACACGGGCATCTTGCCTTGCCGACTCTTGTGCCCCGCACCTCCATACCTAGGGTACCTTAGGTTTGCCGAACCATCCTCTTGACGCTCATCAAGTTTGATACTATTTATGAGACTAGATGTTCAATTGGCTAAGCTGCATAGGAGTGGCCATGCGAGACCATTAGCTCGGGTGAGACCCCGCAGAGGGCAGGGAATTCGGAATTCCGGGACCCTCATCAAGATGACTATGGCAACCTAGTTCTCGGGTTACCTGATTCTGCTAACGAAGCAAAGGGTTTGTTATGAAACCAGCGTTCAGCCTACAAAGTGTGGACTATAACCCGCCGGCCTGTCCGGTCAAGTTCATGAATAGATTGTTGAGGTGAGTGGAGAGGTCGGACGTTGCATAAAGCACCTGCAGTATCCACAGGTCGTTCACAGGAGGAAGAACCACGACCGAGACTAGGGACTTCGAGATCAGCCGCATCTCAGTTATATGTGCACTCTAATTACTAGTACGCGGATAAAAAAAAATCACAGCATGGGCGAATATTTCTAGGCGGCTGCCCCAAGGCGATGATCCCACAGGTGACTGCCTCATCAAGCAATGCTCCTACATACATTTTAGCTAATACTCGTGGTATCGTACCCTCAAGTCATAGCCAGGCTGCTTATTTACATCGGCTGTCTACTAATTGACTCTTATGAGCGGGAAAACCATTGCCAGAAATAACGGTTGACAGGGCAGTCCAACGGTTTGTACGCAGTCATCTTGAAGGGACTTTTCGCCATGTTAGGTAGGTAGGTAAAGATGAGGACCGTTGTTGTTGTTGTTGTTGTTGTTGTTGTTGTTGTTGTTGTTGTTAGTTAATTTATTTGGCTTGGAAAAGGTTGCAAACCGTTTACTCATTTAATAAATTATCACACAGCGTGCCTTCCCTTAGGTTCCTCCACTAGACATTCGATAAAAAAGTGATCCCCATTGACGGCCTTCTAAACCAATGTCACGGCCTTCATTTGGGATGATTGTAGTTGCAGGCCGGTGTTCAAAGTCAAAAGAGTGAAGCATTTGAGGTTTCCGTGGGCCGCTAGCGTGTCTTCAACCTCGTGAACAAAACTTCAAGGGAAGAAGGTACTAATCCACCGTGGTAAGCGGAAGCCATCAACAACCCTACGTTTTCTCGCCACCCACTGATGCCCTAGGTGGGTAAGTATTGGTTTCAACCCACTCCCGCGCCAATTGCTCTGCTTCGCTTTTCCTGCTTGACTTTTGGAGATTTTCTTTGAATAGGTACACACCGGTGCTTTAGAGCAGAGACTCTTTAAACGCGAATCAACAATGTAGGCGCCAAAATTTATCTGACCTCGACCGTGGTCAAGACCAGACCTGGCACAAGTGTGGCAGCCCTGTTCATCCTCTGCATATTTGCAGGCGGGGGGACTCAGCCGCAAATAAGGTAGGTGGGGTAAAGCATCGAGGGGCAGTGCAATGGAACGCTGGCTGACAGAAGACTGCATGGTCTCACGCGGGATGGGGGATAACGGGGAAAAAAATCATTGCGAAGTTGCTATCTGCGCCACTCCCGCGGTCGACTCGTCTGTAAATTTATTTTCGAGCTCGAGCAAAGACGGGAGATGCGAATTGAGCGACACCATCCTGCCAGGAGTCTGCGAGAAAGGTCGCGATATGTCCATTGCCTCAATTATAAGCCCTTGCCCTTTGCTCTTGGACTTGGCCCTGATCGACCGCCGTGTCCAGTGTGAGCGCGCATGGAGTAATTGCCGCCGCGTTGGTTCACTTTGCTCGCAAGACAGTCTCGTTCCAAGCTTGCCCTGTCACGGTCGACAGGACAGTGTACGGGTTTGAGACGAGCAATGGAGGACCTTGCAAATGGCTGGCATACGGTCTTGCCATCCCATCATACGGGTGGCCGTCTTTCCCGGACCCAGGTCGAGGAATATGAGCGCCAAACCTTGAAGGAGTGGCAGCGATGTCCCAAGGAAGATTGGTCCGGATTGTTCGTGTGCAAACCTTTATTTCCATTTCGCACGTTTTCAGGCTATTGAATACTGACTATCTGTGCTCAACAGAGGCAAGCACATATCCGCGGCCGATAACCCGGAGACCAAGTCCCGAGTTCACTCTCGATTCAAGCCCATCGATGACCTGGGTTCCACTCAGATCAGTGAGGTCAAAAAGGTGCATTATGCATATCACAGTAAAAAGCCTCCGGTATGTCTGGCCAGAAAGAGAATCAAGCGAAGACGCGGCATCACAATTGAGATGTTAAGGGCCGAAGCCGAGGTGATGGAGAGACTCGATCACGACCACATCGTTAAATTGATCGGAACATACTCGATTCTTTACAATGAACTGTATCTCTTGATTTGGCCCGTTGCTGTCTGTGATCTGTCCTCGTTTTTGGACGACGTCGATGCCCTTCGCAACGGCCAAGGAGATCGAGATGACATCCACAGTCGCTTTACCGCTCTTGACCTCCAGATGGACAAGGCCCTTGGTGACCATCGAGGACCTCCCACATTGGACCACTTAACTTTCCTTCGCCAGATGAACGGCTGCATTACCCAGGCAACGGCTTATTGTCACAACAAACACATCCGCCATTTGGACTTAAAACCGAGCAATATATTGCTTGCGCCGGGACGAGTTTACTTGGCCGACTTTGGCATCGCAAAGAACGTGGAAGAAAGGGATACGACACATACCGTGGGAATGATTGGCACACCGAAATGGCAGGCTTCCGAAGTCACACGTAGCCAAAGTGGAGAGGATGAGTGGTCAATGAAAGCTGCCGACATATATGCTTTAGGCTTAGTTTTACTGAGCATCGCCGCTGTGCTCTACAGCGCAGATCTATCCGATTTGGACCGGATACTAGGTGATGTGAACCCTGACTCTCGTGCCAAAGGTCTGGAGAGGTATCAACGGACCCTAACACAGCTGGCTCTTGCAAGTCAAGAGGTTCGGCAGCCGGATGACCATACTGTTGCGCCACGCCACATCATTGGCTTGACATCACGAATGCTGTCATGGAAGCCTGGAGACCGTCCATCAGCGCTATCTGTCGACAAAGAGCTTGTTGAGTTGGGTGGCTTGGACCAGGTATACCACTCGCCTTGCTGTAAAAAGAGCACTCGGTACATGACGGAGCTGGTCGACTCCCGAGGAAAGGATCTGATGAGACGGAATCAGGCGCTGAGTGAAGAGAACCAGCGTGCCGCTAAGAGGATCAGAGAACTAGAGGCTAAGGACGAAACGTACCAATTGCGGCTGGAAAATGCGGAGAAGAAGCACGCCAAAGATGTCGCCAATCTCGAGAGGTTGCTTGAGAGCGAGCGACAACAGCGTAAGCAGATTGAAGCGCAGCTTGCAGATCTGCAACGCCAAGGGGCACGACCAAGGACCGGACGGACACAGACAAGAGGCGAAGATCCAAGCAGCTCTGCCGTACATCTACGTTATAATGCGAGGCACTACGGCCCAAAGTCTTCCTCGGCTGGGACGATTCCGCCCTTGGAATCGCGCAGCATGATCTCCGAGCCTCCTGTCGCAAAGTCCCGTATCGCAGGCGCACAACAACAGCCGGAGAAGCCCTGTGTCCAGCCCAAATCCTTCGCAGGCGCTGCTGCGGCAGGGATAAATGCCCGAGAAGGCCCTGGAACTTCGCCCGGACCGATGTCTAGACGGACCAATTCAAATTCCAAACTACCAGTGGCAATTACACCTGTTCGCTCCCATACACATACACCGAGTCTTAATAAAGACACGTCTCTGACCGACAGTACGCTAGACAGCATGACCAGTTCGACTTTCTCCCGGCTCAGTGTAGCAACGACTGCGTCGACTTCGGTAGCTCCGAGTCCATCGGTCGGCGGCACCAGCCCCTTGTTGAACAGGAATATGGCCTCTGTCTCGACTAAAGGCTACATACCAGCATCTAGCACTGGTCTTGGCATCGATCTCAGTAGTATGGTTCAAAACAAGAACAACTCTATCGATGCGAGACCTATCGCCGCTGGCACCCTTAGCCCTGTTTTCAGTTCCTCAACCATGTCTTCTCCAAGGACTATGAAGGTGGAACTCGACTCTGAGCACAGCTCAAGGTCCATGGCGAAGGTTCCCTCATTGACCAATCAACCAAGCTGGGCCGAAGTCGCACGGCAAGATCGGAAGCTTCGTACCTGAACCATCACCAATGGCCAACCTTACCGCGGCAGGAAGCAGTATTTAAAGGCATGTTGGCCATCTTCCAAAAGGCTAATATAAATAGCGCTTCGCCGAGTATGCTCCGTACAGTACCAGCAGAACTACAAAGTTGCTTGGCGTGATGGCTATCGGAGCAAGTGGGTTGCATCGCTCCCGCTCACCAATGCTTCGTTGGAAGGTAGCATTGGTCATTACAACATCCCACCGTGTTCACCTATCCAATTGCACCCTATCTCCGACTATCGTGACACCAGTTTCAGACACCATTTGTCGAAGTGTTCGCTTACAATGCTTCGCTGCCAATACACAGGACAACAAAATTGGCGGCCAACTATGTCGTATTGGATGGCCCATATTCTGTATTGCGTAGCTGAGCATGATATAAGGGATTCGGGTCATCTCGTTCATCCCAAGGCTCGGACTTTGGGTCACGGAACAAGCTCCCCGATATCTAGCGACACTCATTTGTGAGCGGTATCGAAAATGCACATTCTAGGCCACTCGTTTCTGCCCATGCTTCTCTGCACAAACGCCTTCCTTTGCACTGCTTTAGGTTTCGCCCACTCAACTCCTCGGGCTCCTTCAGTTGCTGATGGAATTTGGCAAATTCTGGCACCCATTCCAGTTGCTCCACGGCAAGAACAGGTCACTGTTGCCATCAATTCAACAACCATAGCTATCATCGGCGGCATCGTGCCGGACCTTTCCAACTCGAACGGGACCATATCCAATAGCACGGGGTTCACTACAACGAACATCGTGCAGCTATACGATATCCCCAGCGATACATGGACGTCAGCTTCGCCCGCTCCAGTGGAGATCAATCACGCAAACGCGGGCGTGGTTGATGGCAAGATCTATTTGCTCGGAGGCTTGGTGTTCACTCCCACTGGGCAATCTGACCAGGGCTCGTGGATCGCGATCGCTGACGCCTGGGTTTATGATCCTTTCACAGACGAGTGGACTGTGATTGAAGGTGCGCCGGAGCTACTGGCCCGTGGCGCCTCTGTCGTAGGCGTGTACGGCTCCAGAGTCTACTTAGCCGGGGGGCTGCAACTGTTGGACCTGCTGCCGGTGACTGGCGCGCAGGACAGTGTGGCCAATGTCACAGCTTTTGACACCGCGTCCGGTACGTGGGTAAGCGACCTTCCTGTCGCTGCGCAACAGCTTCCTGAAGCGCGAGACCATGCCGTGGGTGCGGTAGTTGGTAGTACGTTTTACGTTATTGGGGGACGAAACCAAGGGCAGACAAATGTGAAGGACACGGTCTTTGCTCTTGATCTTGAGGACTTGGAGGCTGGCTGGCGGACAAGCGATGCCAGGATGCCTACAGCGCGAGGAGGTTTGTCGGCCGGTACGGTCGGAACGCAGGTCTTCACATTCGGAGGAGAGGGGAATGTAGCTGTGAGCACGGGTGTTTTCAACGAGACGGAGGTCTTCGATACGGTCACAGAGACGTGGACAAAATTGCTGCCCATGAGATTGGCCCGCCATGGCACTTCAGCTGTCGGTGTGGGTGATCGTATTTATGTGCCTGGAGGAGGCACAGTGCAAGGAGCCACGCCAGTTGATGTATTAGACGTGTACATACCTTGATGAAGCAGACTTGGAGTTTGAATGGGGGTTTCTAGCGGGCTCTAAAATGCGAGAATCATAATTGAATCCATTCATTTCTTCCTCAAATCGACTTGGAGCTTAGGTAAGCGCGAAGGCACTTTGTGGGATTCAAACCACAACCCACCTGCGTCTTGGGTAGGTCTTGTGCCTCTCTCCTTGACATTACAAACAGCATGGTAGGTTTCCTTCTCATTCCTTCACTTTCAGATCTTGATCTTCCTGTGATATCACAAGTCATTCGCAAACACAGAAGCCTCGGACCAAACCTCACCTGTCGTGGGCTGCCCAGCGCCCCTTTCAATCTAATATTTGTTTCGATTACCAACTCCATCTTCACGATCAACCTGAGCCGTCGCAATTTACTTTTACTGTGGTAAGGAATAGTTCACCTTCCCTTTTCCAGATCGTACTTGAAAATACGGAGTCCACCATCCCCACGCGTGTTCCTCTTCGCCTCCCTTCTGTGTCTTCTGTGTCACAATCATCCAACACTACAACTTCGGCGAAAGCTCAAAGCTTGTCTATAACCGTCTCTGACAGTAAATCGTCAATAGTTCTACCTCTGATCAAGATGCCAACTACCATTGACTCTCCGGTAGATCGGGCCGAGCTACAGGCTGAGAATCTCCCGCTACCTGAGAGCCGCCCTTCTTCTCCCGCCAAGCTTGACGAGCCTCCCACAAGTCCACCCATCATCAACGCTCAGGTCAAGGTTATTCCGTCCATCACCATACAGGCGCCTCAGATCGAGGACGGTGATAGCACGAGAGATGCTGAAGTTGTCAAGTCTGATATGGATTCTGTCATCGGCCCATACAAATCCAAATACAGCAGCAATGTCAACACCAGCCCTGAGACTGAGCCGAAGGTCGAGATTGACGCCACTATGAAAATCGCTGCGGCCACCAAGAGCAGCGATCAATTCGTCAATCTAGACAATATGAAACGTCAGTCAATGTTGTCCATATCTACGCTATCCTTACGTTGCCCTAACTCTGAATATCAGTCACAGATCCCAACGATTTTGAGAACAGCGGTAACATCGCCAAAACCTTCTTCACTAGTGAGCTCGAAAGTTGTTCAAGCCCAATCCACGAATACGGCAGAATCAACCTCAAATTCAGCGAAATGGCCGATCTCTTCATCAAGGCAACCGATCATCATGGTCGCTTCTTTGTCTTCCAAGTGCACAGCGCCACTCTCGAGGCTGCTTCGACGGTCTTTTATGACATGATATATACAAGCAACACTCGTGGAAACAAAGAGGCGTGGGTTTGGGAGCTCAAAGACAGTGTCATCGGTCTGAAAGTCATGTTTTCCCTGCTACATCTCAACTACCGCGCGTCTCTTATCACTGAGCAGCCCGATTCGCACCAAGTCTATGATGTCCTGCGTGTCCTTGCCAAATATGGCATTAGAGATGAAGCCTTCCACCCCTTCGCCAAGTCTTGGGTTGATGGTTTCCGCGATGGACTGGATTACAGTCTGTCCGTCCTTACTCACTTGGAGCGTTTATATACTGCCTACAAGCTAGGAGACTTCAAAAACTTGAAGATCTCGATCCGCAAAGTTGCTCACAGTGCCGAGGTCAGTGAGGATGGTTCTTTGCTCCTTGACAATAGGCCTATCAAAGAGATCGTTCCGATCTCCGACGAGCTCGTCGCAAATGTCAATGCTGTTCGCAACGAGGACCTTAAGAATCTCCTTCAACCTCTGAAGATCGCATACGACACCCTCATGGGGGACACCAAGGACCAGAATGCCGCCGACTTTTGCAAGTCGACTGATGGTCACAACGAGTGCCAAGAGAAGCTCCTGGGATCGCTCCTTGGCAATCTCCGTCGACAGAAGCTCAGTCCTATACCGATTTCGTCTACTTACACAGGCAGTGTTGGCACTCTCGCAGAAAAGGTGTCGCAGATGGATATCTGTGGACTTATCGTCCCAAACCTTGAGCCCCATAAGCAGCGTCATAGCAGGTGCAAGTTAGGCCAGGATGACGTCGCCAAACAGCTTTTGGACGGCAAAGCCTACGTACCCATCTACGACGACCTGGTTGAGCAGATTTTCTTCACCGCCAAGCGAGGTGGAATCAATACGGCGGACGAGGAAGAATATTACGATGACTACAAGGATGTTTTCAAACAGGCCTGCATCAAGTACCATCAAGGACTACGCTATGACTTCTGGGGCTGGAACGAAGATAAAAGGTTTACCGGAACTTTGTCCGCGGCCTCTAAAGACGAGTCTGGTATTGATGAAGCCAGTGACTCCAAATCGAGCGAGGCTTCGCTAGACCTCACCATCTCGGTTGATAGCACTTCTTGAGTGTTGAGGGGTATAAGAGTCTGATGTTGATACCCAGTGGCCTGGTTGATTTAGGTGGTTCTCTTGTAAAAATTCTGGCAAATAACGAAAACTGGCTGATAGTGCTAGTTCCAACTTCCAGCGGTGTTTGGAACGGTAGCGGATTGGAATCCGAGTGTTAAATCTGGGAGCCTCGCGGACGACGGGCATAGTTTAAGGGGAAATTTTTCTTGAGCGATCCTGAACGGGACCACGGACAGAACGGAAGACGGAGACGGTTAATAACAGGTGGAAAATGTTTTTCCGAGTTGTTGAGTACTAGTAACTTTTAGGGACATCTGGTTGTACATCCACATGATGAAGTCTTCTGCGCTGCATGAGTGGAAATGCCCCTCCCCACCTGTACTTTCCGAAATCCTTGATTCGTGCGCAATAAGCTCTTCAAATCCAAGTCTATCTGGATTCACTGTTTCCCCTAATTTACATAGTATTGCTCCTAACATCTCCCAAACTGCCCTTGGCCAGGACACCGCCTACCTAAGGTAGTGTGAAGGAGATGCTGTCACTTGTACACAAGGTCTCATTTTGATGGATAACATTAGTACGTCATGGCTCGCTTCGATAATCTGAGTATCAAGTCCAACTTAGATATATTTGTATGGTGTGGACTACCGGTACGCTATGGACACATTCTAAGTTGTGTGCTACACACGATTGCAAAGAGGTCGTAGCAAACCATGCTAACAAATTGCAACACCTGGGTTGAGATTGTGCTCGACCGTGTCGTAAGATTCAATTCCATTACCTCTACTCTGTCTTTAAATTTGGACCAAATCATAAACGTGTTATATTCGATGTGTTCAGCCTCGCCATACAATGCATGTTCAATGGTGTAATATGATTGGCGAGCCTCGCTGACTCATCCTGATCCACGCAGCCGTGCTTCTTTGCGTTGAAATGCTGTGATGCAGCACTGTTGCGTCAGTATTCTGACCTCGTGAAAGAGAGTCATGTCTGAGGTTATCTAAAGGTCTGTAATGTTTTGCTCATTTTTTGGGTATGTCCATTTCCACGACACGCAGTAGGTAGCCAGCTAAGAGTGGTGCTAGCACTAAACTTATTGAGTGTTCAAGTGAGTCAAGGCTAAGTTGTTCTCTGTTGTCGCCCCCTGGTGTCAGATCTCCAATCATCTGCATCGCTATGAGATCCTTTCTGCAATTTGGGCAGCTCTTGGTGCTTTGTGTCATATTCGGCTACCAGTGCCCAGGCCTTGGAGCGACGCTCGAAGAGCCTACGCTATAAGGTAGGTAATGGTTAGATCCCATGTCATGTGCTGTGAATTCAACAGATCCGTGCTTGTGAAAGGTTTCCTGGATCACATGTTGAATTGTGCCGCGAAGTATAGCTGAGTGGGGGCTATGGTATAGGCTTCTATAGAGTGACCGGGAGTCCGTGCAAAGTCTATCATTCCCCGAATTATTAGTGATACGCGGTTCGCCCGGTCGAGCCCTTGCATCATTGCCATCTATCATTGTAGCGAATTTTCGTATGAGTCAATCTTTCATACCTAGGATCAGGCTTGTGTATATTATCTTTGGTTCAAGAACCTTATTCTCTTGTATATGCCGTGCTAATGTTATAGGCTCTAAAGTAAATATACGAAATACGATCACTATTCGCGCGCCAGCTCTAGAATGAGGGATGAAAAACTGCTGCTTAGCGACCCTGTCTACCAGGCACTTTACCGGGAATCTCGGAGACGCTCGCAGAATAGAGCATGGCGAGGCCGGACAGACGGGCTTTGTGGAGGCCCCGCGAGAGGAGCACAGGTTGATTTACACTCAGCAACCTGGTTCAGTACTGTTTGATTCCCAAGTCCAACAGGGATTTTGAAGGATCTGCGTGGAGCCATGATACTCGCCTGCCTAGACAGAATATCGAAGTTGTCGGACCAAGAGCTGGAAAGTTCGTTGACCCCATGGATATGGAGAGGTCGCCGTATCTTTGTTGCTTAGCTGAAAGTGGGCTTTGACGAGGCTCCTAGGACGAGCTACCTGCTCAATGCGAAAGTCTCTTTGGGGAGACAAACTCTTGAGAACAAGCAGCAATAAGTCGATTGCCATCCAAACCTCAATATCAGAGCTGTATTGCGAACTCGAGTGTTGACATCTCGAACTCACGAAATGATATCCTAGCAGCAGCATGCGTAAGGTAATGAATGGCGTCTCAAGTGGCTGAATCCTGTCGGTGTGTAAAAGTTCCACTAGACTTGTGCGACTTCCACACATGGTCATTGCCGTCGGTGTTCGGGTATACATCTAATGTGAAAGCCGCCGTGTGGGAATCCTAGTGTTCCCTGCTCGCTTGTGGCCCTGCAAGTTGAAGCATCTAATAACTGATGAGGTTAGCACCCTGACTGACCTACTGCCTTAATTTTGCGGAAAGCATGGAGTAAAGTAATCCACCGCCGATCTTTGACAGGATGAAGGCTCGCGTATGTGTTGTGAATTCTGAGCCTTCTCAGCCGCAGGAACAAGCTTCCTGTGACGCCTGTATCGTTTAACTTTGACAACAATCTTCGCGCCTCATTCCCGGATCCACGGGTGATCGGCAGGTCCTCCTCACATTGGGGTTGGTGCGGACACATTTCTCATTCGACAGATGGAGGCTGTGCAATGATAACAGAATCCACTACGGAGGTGTCGGACAGCCATTACATTCAAGCACTTCCGAGTGAGCCTCAGAGCAGAGCAGGGCCGCCAAACGTGTCTGATCCACCCGAGAAGTCCTCCAATTGTCATGACAACGCGTCGTCCATCTTGTAGGCCAAGGTTTGGCGCCTTAGCGCTGTACGAATGCCCCAAGTTTGGGACGAAACCCGGCGGAGGGCGGGTTTTTCGGGGGTCAACGCGACACCGGCGTGCCGCCGAGTCCGCAAGTATGCCAGGCTTTTCGGGGCCTTCGGCAAGAGGTGCGCTCTGTGATTCGACAATCTTTTTGATCCTCAATAGCAGCGCGTTCCTCGTTCACTGTAATCACTGTAACATCCACCCGTGGTAGCTTGACGTACATACTACTACGTATGAGGTGCTGCCGAGCGATGGGTGTGCGCTGTGGGAGATGAGCGGGATTTTGATACGGGAAAAAACCGAACGATGTCCTATACAGGAAAAGGATTCTGAACTTGTTGCTTCACATTTTTCTCAAGCATGGGGGGTTGCAACAAATGCTTCAGCTTTCTAGGCATGCAGCTCGCTTCCATCCGCTCGGGAGGGTCGCCTGTCGGGTTGCCTGCCTCGAGGTCGGTCACTTACAGGCCTGCAGGGGCATTACTTGAGCGATGGGCCCGTTGACAAAAAAAAAAAAGGGGGCGTGACTCCCAAGATCATTTGTGACTTCTGAGGGAAGCGGAATGCGTTGGTCTAATCTAGATATCGGAACCCCGTACGCGGCGTCGGTAACGCGACCCGCCTGGGTGTAACCTCATGCTGCGAGGCCCCGTAATGAAAAAAAAGGGAAAATCGAAAATAAAGGAACGGTGGCACATTGCGGCGACAGGGGGCGGGTGGATTCTAGAACAATCCTGTGGTAATATGAAGTGTATACCTAGGTTAGGTACCTACTGTACTCACGCAGTTGTAGACACGATCTGTGTACGATCACTGGGCAACTCTAGCCAACGCGTTGGTGATCGCGATGACGCCACCGTTGTACAATTTTTTTACTTTGTTCCTCGTAAGAATTGTCCCGTAGGTAAGTACTGACTCGACATTTTGACCTCCAGGGCTGCTAATGGTGGTACTATGGTATGCAGCTGTGCATCAACGGCAGCGGACCGTGCCTTGTTGTTGAACGGGCTGACGGGGCAGGCTTGCGGACCTTGCGGGCTGGCGGGGCCATGGGAAAGTATTACGGAGCCGAGTCTAGAGCGGGGTATCGGAGAGAAGCAAGACCCCGAGTTCATCGCCCCCACGCTGATGTTTTAGCGCCTCCGAGCCGAGGCTCCTTTCTGTTTGGCAGTGTCTGAGTTCCCGATGCGGCCGCTTCTGCTTACACAGTAGTGCTGATGTGAAGATTGACAGCAGCGTAACATTCCATTCCTGGGCGATGCTTGCCAAGCCGGAGACCATGGAGCTGGTAAGGCAGTCCAGCGAAATGCAGCCGGCAGCCCGGATCTGAATTCAAACGGTAATCTCATCCAGTTGCTTGTTGTCCGGGTTTTCAACGTTTTTCGCATCAGCCGCATCCACAGTCTAGTCTAGTCCGCCAAGTACCTCCTAGTGGCAGTCCTGCGAAAAAGGACGCTTCGTACCAAGTAGTCAATCAGAGCATGGTACAGAATACAATGAGACACTCCGCTTGCAGGAGATCAGATCTAGATGCCCAAGATTGACCTGTCATCATCACGCTATTGTGCGACAAGTAAGGGGTGCCTGTTCTCTTAATGGAAACTCAATTCAACAGAGTAGTCCAATGAGAGGTCCCTGAGGCCTCTGTTCTCCCGTTCGGGCTTTAAAGGTGTATACTTAGTAGTACAGCATGTGATACCATCGTCATGCATCTCATGACTTGGCTTGTTACTAAATGCAATCAACGGTTTCTTGGGGTTGTTGGATGAACTGGCATGCTTGGTATCGTTCTCCAGCCAAAAAAAATACCTGGGGTACATAGCTTTCCCTCGCGCGAGTGGAGTCTTTGATAATTTCGCAAAATCGTCGAGCAGGCCCCCTTCCGGGTTGATTTGATAGCCGTTGACTTGCAGGCCTGGGTTGTGCCTTTTTCGGAGTCTCGGTGTTGTCCGGCGGGGCGGTACCAGCTCCTTCTGGCGGCATGTTTACCAGCCAATTTGGTGCTGCTTGGCTCGCTAGCACACTCTATCGATGACCCATTCCACTACCAGGATTCAGCTTTCCGTGCTAGAGCCCCTGTATCCCTGCACCCCTTGTGTGTTTTGATGTTTGAATATTTGTGCTTGGGGGCCGCCACTCACGAATGCGAATACGCTGGTCCGACCAACTGTGATAAAGGCCCTTTTTCGTCAGCAGCGCTCAGGCGCAAGGCTTCCCACCTCTTCCTTCTCGAAGCCACTCTTGTGTCTTTTGGGTAGAAGGCTGTCTTGCACAACTTCGCGCTGTGCAATACCGACGCCAGCATCTCTTCTCCTCCCCAGGGCCAAGGCTACGCCTTCTTAATTCGTATCACTCTATAACGCGCTGATCCGTTGGCGATCCGCTGATCTCGAAGGTTGTCTTGGACTGCGTGTCTTGGATCTGCTGGTATGTTTGGTCGCCATTCAACATTCGAGTACACAAATCAGGCTATAATGCCCAGTGTGTCGCCAACTAACAAGCCACTCCTAGGTAGTAATATCTGAAGACTGCTCGCGGTCTATAAACCCCGTGAAACGTACGTGGCGTCTCTGCCCGGCGCCTTTAACATAATTTTAATCCAGGCATTGCCGACTGTCGCACATCATGTCTTTCACCGGGACTGGTGCCTTTGGCAACTACGATAGGACCGCGCAGACTGTTGGCGCAGCCCTGCGAAGGACTACCTCCCGCGACGTCTATGAGGAGGGAGACGCTGCTCGCCGTCCCTCGTTGGCCTCCCTGCGCCCACGGCCCTCGAAGCCCGACATGTCATCTAAGACGGACGGTGATGCGGTGCAAGATCACATTTCGTCCAAAAATCAAGCTTTCACCGAAACCCCAAGCAATGACACCTCCACGACTCTAAACGATGAAAAGACCAAGGAAAAGGCTTCCGAGCCCGATACTAGTGAGGAGGAGTACCAGGACGAGATCACAGAAGCTCAGAGGACCGAGGCAGTCCAAAGCCTCGCCCGCGAATACTCGCATGCTTCGGGCGCCCACGGCCAAAATCCATTCCAAGTGCACTCCGACGACCCGAACAGTCCACTGAACCCTGCCAGCGAGAAATTCAGCGCACGCGCTTGGGCTAAGGCCATTTACGAGATGGTCTCCCACGAAGGTGCGTCGTTCAGGACCAGCGGCGTCGCCTTTCAGAACCTGAATGTGTATGGTTTTGGAGCCGGTACCGACTTTCAAAAAGATGTCGGAAACGTCTGGTTGGATGTGGCGGAGAGCATTCGCGGCCTGTTCGGAGGCAAAAGGCAGAGGAGAATAGACATCCTGCGGCAATTCGACGGCGTTGTCAATCCTGGTGAAATGTTGGTTGTCCTGGGACCACCTGGATCTGGATGCAGCACGTTTTTGAAGACCATTGCTGGTGAAATGAATGGTATTCACGTCGAGGACAACGCCTACCTTAACTATCACGGCGTGGAGTCGCAGGAAATGCACCGTAACCACCGTGGCGAGTGTATTTACACCGCCGAGGTTGACGTCCATTTCCCCATGTTGACGGTGGGCGATACCCTCACCTTTGCAGCCAGGGCTCGTGCGCCCCGCGAAATCCCGGGCGGCATCCCCAAGCACGTGTTCACAAACCACCTCCGCGACGTCGTCATGGCCATGTTTGGCATTTCTCACACCATCAACACCCGTGTCGGAAACGAGTATGTGCGTGGTGTTTCGGGTGGAGAGCGAAAACGTGTGACCATTTCCGAGGCAACGCTGTCTGGTGCACCTCTCCAGTGCTGGGACAACTCTACGCGTGGTCTCGACTCAGCCAATGCCATCGAGTTTTGCAAGACTTTGAGGTTACAGTCGGAGACGTACGGAAGCACCGCTTGCGTGTCCATTTACCAAGCACCACAATCCGCGTATGACCTTTTTGATAAGGCGGCAGTGCTCTACGAGGGGCGGCAGATCTTTTTCGGCCCAGCCCATGAGGCCAGACAGTACTTTATCGATTTGGGCTTCGATTGTCCGGCCCGTCAGACCACACCCGATTTCTTGACCTCAATGACAAGTCCGTCGGAGCGTGTTATTCGCCCAGGTTTCGAGGACAGAGCCCCCAGGACGCCCGATGAATTTGCGGCACTATGGAAGAAGAGTGAAGCTTACGCCAGGCTTCAGGCCGAGATTGAGGAATACAAAGTCGCGCACCCCTTTGGTGGCCTTGACGCGGAGAAGTTCCGTGCCCACAAGCGTGCGCAGCAGTCCAAGAGCACCCGCACCAAGTCGCCCTTTACACTGAGTTACTGGCAGCAGGTCCAGCTGTGTCTTTGGCGTGGATTCAAACGTCTTTTGGGTGACCCCAGTTTGACGCTCGGACAGCTTTTTGGAAACATCATCATGGGCCTGATCATCTCCAGCGTCTTCTACAACCTTCAACCGACCACGGGAAGTTTCTTCCAGCGTGGCGCTCTCTTGTTCTTCGCATGTCTCATGAATGCATTTGGGTCTGCTCTCGAGGTATGGATACCCCTTCTTTGATCCCTTCATGAACGTTGGAATTGATACTAATAAACTTGTCAGATCTTGACACTATATGCCCAAAGACCCATTGTCGAAAAGCACGCCCGCTATGCCATGTATCACCCATCCGCCGAAGCCGTCGCCTCAATGCTGGTTGATTTACCGTACAAAGTATTGAACACCATCGTATTCAACCTGGTGCTCTACTTTATGACAAATCTACGGCGCGAACCCGGGCCGTTCTTCTTTTTCTTGCTCATATGTTTCCTTGCGACTTTGGCTATGTCTATGATATTCCGAACCATCGCGTCTTCGTCCCGAACATTGTCGCAGGCAATGGTACCCGCAGCCATCATCATTCTTGCTCTCGTCATCTTCACGGGTTTCGTCATTCCAATTGGCTACATGCTGTCGTGGTGTCGCTGGATGAACTACCTTGACCCTCTTGCATACGCCTTCGAGGCTCTCATGGTCAACGAATTTCATAACCGCGATTTTACATGCACGGCCTTCGTGCCCAGCACTCTCATCCCAGGTTACGACGATGTCGGCGCCTTCAACCACATCTGCTCTGCAGTCGGTGCCGTGGCGGGTCAGGATTTTGTCTCGGGAGATGATTACATCAACAACTCTTTCCAGTACTATAATTCCCACAAGTGGCGCAACGTCGGCATTCTGATCGCGTTCGTCCTCTTCTTTCTCACCACTTACATGGTCACCGCCGAGCTTGTCTCGGAAAAGAAGTCCAAGGGTGAGGTGCTTCTATTCCGTCTCGGCCACAAGCCCGCTTTCATGAAGGACCATCCGGATGATGCAGAAGGCGGCAAGGTTGGAGCAGTGGTTGCTGGCCGCAAAGGGAATGGCTCGGATTCTGACGAGAAAGAGGCTGCTTTCATTCAGAAGCAGACCAGTGTCTTCCATTGGAAAGATGTCTGCTACGAAGTGAAGATCAAGAACGAAACGAGACAGATTTTGGATCACGTCGATGGATGGGTCAAGCCCGGCACACTTACGGCGTTGATGGGTGTTTCCGGCGCCGGCAAGACTACCCTTCTCGATTGTTTGGCCGATCGAACTTCCATGGGCGTTATCACTGGCGACATGCTCGTCGACGGGCATCCTCGTGATCAATCGTTCCAGCGGAAGACAGGTTATGTGCAACAGCAAGATCTGCATCTGCAAACGACCACTGTTCGTGAAGCTCTCAACTTCTCTGCCCTGCTCCGCCAGCCACCACATGTTCCTCGTGCGGAGAAGCTTGCGTACGTGGACGAGGTCATCAAATTGCTAGACATGCACGAGTATGCGGACGCTGTTGTCGGTGTGCCTGGTGAGGGTCTGAATGTCGAGCAGCGTAAGCGACTGACTATAGGTGTGGAGCTGGCTGCGAAACCACCATTGTTGCTATTTGTCGATGAGCCGACTTCGGGTCTGGACTCGCAGACGAGTTGGGCCATCTTGGACCTGCTGGAGAAGCTCACCAAGAGTGGACAGGCTATCTTGTGTACCATTCACCAGCCTTCCGTAAGTCACATTGACCTATATTTGCTAAATAATATAGACGCATTTTACTGACAAAAGGATCATAGGCCATGCTTTTCCAACGATTCGATCGCCTTCTGTTTCTGGCAAGGGGTGGAAAGACCGTCTACTTCGGCGATATTGGCAAAAACTCCAAGACTATGACCTCCTACTTCGAGCGTAACGGCGCCCACCCATGTCCAGAAGATGCGAACCCCGCTGAATGGATGCTTGAGGCTATTGGTGCTGCCCCTGGCTCTCACTCCGATGTCAACTGGTTCCAGACTTGGAGAGACTCACCCGAGTGTGCCGAAGTCCACCAGGAACTGCAACGTCTCAAGGATGCTGGAGAGAAAACTAATGCGGCGGACAACGCTGTGCATGACAAGACCAGCTATAATGAATTCGCCGCTCCCCTCACCGTACAGCTGCGTGAGGTTCTTGGACGTGTCTTCCAGCAGTACTGGCGCACGCCATCCTACATTTACTCGAAAACCGCGCTCTGCATCTCTATCTCGCTTTTCATCGGTCTTGTGTTCCTCAATGCACCCAACTCGATTCAGGGAATTCAGAACCAGATGTTTGCCATTTTCAACATTCTCACCGTCTTCGGCCAGCTCACACAGCAACAAATGCCCCACTTTGTGGTGCAGCGCGATTTATACGAAGTCCGTGAACGGCCGTCCAAAGTGTACAGTTGGAAAGTTTTCATGTTATCGCAAATCATCGTTGAGTTACCCTGGAATTCGCTCATGGCCGTCTTCATGTTCGTCTGCTGGTATTATCCAGTGGGTCTGTACCGCAATGCTGAGGCAGCTGGCCAGACTCACGAACGTGGCGCCCTGATTTTCCTGTTCCTTTGGGCTTTCCTCCTCTTCTCGTCGACATTCACCGATCTCATCATTGCAGGATTCGAGACTGCTGAGGCAGGCGGAAATTTCGCGAATTTGCTGTTCATGCTTTGCCTTATCTTCTGTGGTGTGCTCGCCTCGCCCGACACCTTCCCGCGCTTTTGGATCTTCATGTACCGCGTGTCGCCCTTCACCTACTTGGTATCAGGCATGCTGTCTTCCTCGGTCGCCAACACCGCAGTCGTTTGCGCCGCGAACGAATTGCTGACGTTCCAGCCCCCGTCGGGACAAACCTGCGCTGAATACCTGGACCCATACATCAATGCCACGGGCACTGGATACTACCTGAACGGGGAAGCAACAAGCGATTGCTCCTTCTGCAGCGTCAGCGACACAAACTCGGTACTGGCGTCAACGCAAGTCGAATACAGCGATAGGTGGCGAAATTTCGGTATCATGTGGGCATTCATCATCTTCAATATCGGCGCGGCGTTGGCTCTGTATTGGTGGGCCAGAATGCCGAAGGGGAAGAAGGTGGAGAAGACGAAGAAGGAGTAGATCAAAAGGGGAAGGGTGTATGAGAGAATGATTTTGATGTGATTGGAAGGGGGAATATATTGATGGATCATGAGAAATTCACTTGTATGCATAAAAAGAGGCGTGAAGGTGGGCAGCTTTGCTTTGCGTTTCACTTCTGCGCTGTAACAGTTCATTCGCATGTAGATGAAAAGGTTTACTCTTCTATAGACCGGCAACAAGTGGAGGGAGAATTAGCAAGACAATCTTCTCATTCATACACGCGTACTTCCCGTTCCAAGACATGCACGCGGTCGCAGCTAGGCCCAGACGGAAGATGCGTGAACCCGGCTTGGCCCCGTTACCCCACAATACTACTTGAACGTTTGTAGGGCTTGTCGTCCAATCTGGGGGCGTCTCAACAGCAGAATAGTGGATATGATGCAGCGCGAGTGCGGGTGCGGGCCCGTTTATTTCTCGTTTCAAAACCCACTGGACGAAATCGGCGTCGTCTCAACAACCTTGTGTACATCCACAAACCAAACAATCTCAAGAATGGTTGTGTGTCGCAAAAGCGGTGATCTGAGCATGATCAAGGAACTTATAACAGCAGCAGACGTGCTGTTGCCCAAGATATAGAAGTCATTTTGACTCGGAGACTTAGGAGTCCCACACTGATCTTCACCACAATGTCGAAATTACTACTTGGCTTCAATATTTTGACGATTCTCGCGGCGTACTTGCTCTATCAGTCTGGCGTCCGTCTCTACCTAGACGATGGTTACGATGTTCTACCGCCCTCAGTGCTGCGCTCACGAGGAGAGTATACACCGCCTCATGTCGAACAGGTGCCCATAAGCATACCGATCTCATCGCAGCCAACAGACCCAATCTCCCCTCACTCCTCATGGGGCGGATCGGGCTCAAAGCAAAATTACACTTGCACGAACCTGCGCATGCGACCAAAGTTTTTATCGTATGATCCCATCATGGTGTACATCGAGGACTTCATGTCACCCTATGAAACTAAACATCTCAAAACCCTAGCGTGAGTTCCGTCCAACCGATTTCCTCGTCCCTCTCCGCAATAACTAAGCCGTCTCTCTTTCCCAGAGAAGCGCAATACGAGCCGTCTGTCGTGGAGAACTTCAATAAAGACCCAGAGAACAAGGACACGTACGTTGACTCCAGCCAGCGCAAGTCTGAGACGGCATGGCTGGAAGACGGCGACGCAGTGGTCGATTGTGTCAAGAGCCGAGCAGCCGAGTTCCAGGGCTTCGCGCCGAACAAATCGATGGAGGAACTTGCGGTGCTCAAGTACAGGCCGGGCGGATCATTCACGCCGCACTACGATTGTATGACCTTTTTTTCTCCTCCTTTATCCCTCTCCTGACAGAAGCCCGGACATGTCATAAGTGAAACTAATGCGAAGGCTTTTCCAGGGCATTCAGCGCCTCCGCAAGCAATCGACAGGCGCACTTCCTTCTTTGCAACAATCGAGGCCAGCCCGGACCTCGAGGGTGGCGCGACGTGGTTCGGGCGTGTACCACGACCGGCGTGGGCGCGGTTGCAGCCGTGGTGTGACCGTGGGTTGCTGGATTGTAGCTATGAAGTCGGCCTGGCGGTGAAGCCGGTCGAGGGCAACGCGGTATTTTGGGTGAATTTCCGCGAGGATGGGCAGGGCCATGAGGGTACGGCGCATGGCGGGGAACCGGTGATCAAGGGGAGCAAGATCGGGTTGAATATTTGGACTCAGGCGAGGTTGAGGGCAGAGTAAACTCAATTACCTAGGCGATTGGTGATATAACAGAGATTCAGCCGGCAAGTTCCAAGCATTGTTCTGTTCCGTGCACAGAATTGTCGACTTATTCCTTGTCTGGCTGGTCTTTTGTTGGCACAACGGCGCGTTCAATACACATATCTGAAGTTCGGATTTTCCCGGTCCGTCATGTCTTTGAAAGCTGTCTGGTCCATGTCAGGCCTTTCTTCGCCCTGTTCGAGCAATCTGCGATCACGTCGCTTATTTTCCCAGCTCAACAGCATGCGGAAAGCAATGACTACGGCCAGCTCAGTCAAGTGGCAAAATATCATACTGTCGATACCCAATGGATACTCCGGGGCTTGTTCAGTCTTGAAAAAAAACGGTCCGGCGATATTTCCTGATAGGTCTCTTGTCAGTACATGTTCCAAAGAAAAGAGTGCCGTTGAAATGAAAGAAAGCAAGTCAACATCTGGGACGGTCGTATGAGGTGTATCTGCAGGGAAACTCACCGGTACAGTACCCCAGAAAGATGAAAGCATTAGTGACCACCTTTTTCGTGTGTCCGGCGGTATTCGCTGTGACTAAACTGAGGATCAAGACGAAGGCAGCATTGTACGGTCCCGTGAGATAATAGCACCACAGTCGTGCGATTTGCCGATCTGCTGGCACGAATCTCAAACCGAAAGCTCCAGCAATATTTGGGAGCGTGTACAAAATAATGAACCAGCATCGCGTATTCCTCTGTAGCCTCTTGCAAAAATAGTCGTTCAAGTACACACAACTTAAAATCGATAGCGCAATCAACACCCCATAAGGCACTTGCATCAATGTCGTTACAAGGGTGCTGAAGCCGAATCCTTGGATGATGAGGGTACCCTACGATCGTCGTTAGCCCATGTGTTCCAGAATAGTCATAGAAATTGACCCAAGACGAGTAATAGCACGCACAAAATTAGAGATGCCGCCGTTAGGGGTGTTTTGTAGCACCCCCATAAGGAAGAATAACCATGTCTTCGGGTCCTTGAGAGCCTCGACCAGCTGATAGCTCTTGAATTGTTTATTTTCCACACCAGTCTGGTTGTCCTTTAGCCTCTCCACGGCAATCCTTCGTTCTTGTGGAGACAACATTGATGCGGTGACTGGCGAGTCCGGAAGTAGCACAAATAGAACTACTCCCCATGCCGCACAGAGGCACCCTATGATAATGAACTCATATTTCCATGATGGAAGTGCTCCACGAATTTGGCCAATCCCAAATCCCAGAAGGCCTCCCAGTGCGATGCCAAAGCCATTAGCAGTGTACCAGAGGCCGATCCGGACAGGTTGTTGTCTCCTGGTGTACCACATGGAGGTGATGAGCATAAAGCTCGGGTCCGAGCAAGCCTCTGCCGCGCCTGATAGAGCCCTCAGCACAGCTAAAGTAGTAAAGTTTGTTGCCGCGCTCTGTGCAATTAACAGCACTCCCCATAAAAAGATGTTGAAGCCCAGATACTTTGCCACAGGGAGTCGCTGCATGAGGAAGTTTGTCGGAAAGGCCCAGACCAGGAAACCGAAATAAAACATTGATGATAACCAGCTGTATTCCGTCCCAACTAGGTGCAAATCCTCACGAATACCGAAGATTGCCGCATACGAAAGGGTTGTCTTGTCAATGTAGAAGAAGGCATAACAGACGGCCAGGCAAGGGAGTATCCTCAAATCTACCTTGCGTACGAGCTTGCGCTCTTCGGCCTCAGTATACGGCTCAGACGAGGCGCCATCTAAAAGGGCCTGCGCGGTGTCGACTCCGGATGAGTTGGGAGACGTCCATTTGACAGAGCCTTCTCCCGCCCGTTCTTGATGAGTGGCACTTAGCGAATCGTCTTTCTGGTCCCACTCCGGCGAATGAGCAGGTGCCATAACGTCTGACGGTCAGGCGTCCTCGGTCTTGTGGGATGTCTATGGACGTTGAATAAGTTGCTCCCAGTGAAGTAATCAATGAATTTTGCGGGGTTTCTAATATGAAATCAGTGATCAAGACAACAATTGCAGACACGTCGATTCGCGACGCTTTACTACTACCCCACGTCTTCTATATGCCGCTGATCGCTTCCCCCTCTCTGCATTCGTGATGTCGGGCCAGCATTGAGGCGAGCCGCACCGGACCGGCCTGTGATCTCCAATGTGATCTCCAATGTGATCTCCAACACGACCACCTTAGCTATGCATTTAAGCCCTCGGTGGCGCTGCGTGTGAATAACCGCGAGAAGTCCGCTTGTCTGAGTTAGAGGTGGTTGAATAAGTGGGTGCTATTGAACTTTCTCAAGTGGAAGTATGATGTTGAGCTCAAAGGAGCTCGATCCTGGTAGGGATAGGAGGTGTAAAATTGCCAACCCATTCACTTTATATTACCCATACTTGTCCATGTTACAATATATATACAGGAAATCCTCCTTGATGCCAATATTGCCGAACGCTCTGTGGGTTCTTTTGTCAAGGCAAACCTCAACACCATCTACTTCTTGGACTTTGTCTTCTTGGCTGTGCCATCCAGCTCCAGCCCCAGAACGTTATGAATTGCTCCCATCGCTGCAAACAATTCGTAACACTGGTACCTCCGTGTGACCATCTGCAAATTGATGGGTGCCCCCTCAAAATCACCCTCATCCCAGAGCTTGCGCACACAGATATCGTCATCACTCAATGGCTGCCAATCAGCTGCATAATGCTCCTCGCCCTTCTTCTCGGCCTTGATCGGAGTAGGCCATACAACGCCAGGGAAGTCCACATAGTTCCAGAATGCGGAGTAGTTCCAAAAGTAACCGGTGTCGTGAGCACATGCTGGACCCACATATGAAGGGCATATGACCACATCCACGTCGGAATCTTGCCAATACTGTGCGAATTTACAACGAAACTCGTCACGCTCGAGTTTGAGTCTCACGATCTCCATTAGGCCATGCTTTTCGGCCTTTTGGAGGTACCATTGTGTCAATGGCTCCATGGGCTCTCCGGTCTCTGCCAACATCGCCTCGACATGAGCACCTCCGTCGGTTGTGTCTGCTTTCCGGATGCTTCTCATAGCGTCCGCTACCCGGTAGGGCTCAAAAGGTTTGACCTCGATAGCGAATGAGTTTGATAGTTTCGACTGAGCCCACTGAAGAGCCCGGAGTACCGGCGGTTGAGGTGTGATCAGTCCGTCGTTCATCATGAAACCAATCTTGAGGGGCATCCTCGACAAAGGCTTGGCCAAACCTGTCCATGGGAGAGGCACCAAATTTGGCTCACGTAGGTGTGGGCTGGAACGCGCGCTCAGTATCCATGCCACCACCAGATCAAGGTCTCGCAACGATGTTGCCATTGGCCCGCACGTAGCGGAGATGATGAGCTCGACTGGGTTGGCATTGTGCACCACGCCGTTCATCGGGAGATAATTGGACGTTGGTTTGAAGCCGTAGATGCCGCAGAATCCGGCCGGAGTACGGATGCCTCCGCCAATATCAGTTCCCCTGTGATAGTTGTCAGTAAACACACAATTCTGTTAATTTTGTGTATATCTCAGAAGGCAATTCGGGCCCACGAGGGGCTAATCTACTCAGGGAACACACCGAGGGACTCGAAATGCGACATGATTTTTATGCTCAAGACTCAAATTCGTCACTTACATCCCCAAGATGGAGCCTCTGAGGGCAATGAGTGCCGCCTCCCCGCCCGAAGACCCGCCTGCGCTCAGGTTGATATTGTGGGGGTTCAAGGTTCGGCCATAGGGGCTGATTGTTTCGAGATGCATTATTGCTTGTGGCTGGTTCGTCTTGCAATAAAAAACAGCGCCCAGATCCCGCAGAATCGCAACTAAATGCGCGTCCTCAGTATCCAAATACCTCGTCGCTATAAAGCCATCAGCGGACCAGTGATGCGCAATTTGCACTATAAAGCGTTGGTTAGTCAACAAGTTGTTCACCGCAGCCGCGATTTATCTCTTACTGTGTTCTTTGATGCTAATCGGAACACCATGTAGCGGACCAACTGGCTTTCCATGTTCTTCGAGATATTCGTCAAGATATCGAGCTCTCTCAATCGCTTCATCCATGAACCACTCAGTAAGACAGCAAGTAAGCTGGTGGGCGATGATCGCACGTTTCCCAAAGGCCGTGGCTACGGCTACCGAAGTCAGCTTGCCTTCGCTAATAGCGTCAGCAAGGGCCGTCACATCGTAGTTCTCTGTGATTTCGAGTTCCTTCTTGGTGAGGAGGCCACATTCTCGTGGCACTTGGGTAACATTTGTTGGTGGATTGTTAATGAGCTTCCGTGGCAGGCGGAGCTCTTTGGGAACTTTCTCGTCAAACTGCTCGATGACGATAGCATCGCGGAGCACCTCGTAGTCTGGTGTTCCTTTGGCCACAGGCACAGTTTGGACGATGGGGAATGAAGTCCCGTCTTCTGTGTCCAACTTGGACTGCTTCGACTTCAATCGATAACGTGATACCAGCTTCTTGACAGTGAGAGGTGCCATAATGACCGAATGGGTCACTGTAAGAACTACAGGTAACAGAGAGAAGAATTTAGAAGATGAGTTGGAATCAGAATAGCATTTCAAGAATCAGAAAGCCATTTGAGCAACACTGCCTACGAAGTCTGACGTTTATATAGACCATTCAACCTTGTGAACGGACTGACACACGGGAACTCCCGTCTACCCTCCTTCTTGCATGCGGCTTAGTAGCTAGAATATGGAAGTGGCACACCGTGCGCTTCGATCAAGTCCCTTTGAACATGGTGTCGGCCTCTTGGAGTGCGTCCGGAAGTATAGGGGATTCCGACCTATCGCACATATTACATGAAAACAACGCGGAACCCTGTCGATGTTGGGACTTAAAAAGAACGGTCTCCGTTCTCCACACGCGGGAGAACCTCGTCACGGCCAAGGAGGTCAAAGCCACACACATAGGAATCAATCAAACAATCTAGGGGGGAAAAAACAACTAGGGGAACGATGATCCCATTCTATGCGGTAATAGTCCAACGCCACGACGCATGCGAGCGGCTGGTCAGCTCGAATGAGTATGCTGGAATATTCCTGTATTTCAGCACTCTTTAGAAAAAGTATACTTACTGGTCTCAGAGCTGCAAGCCAGGTTATCATTGACAGGAACTGACAGCTGCAGAAGCAATCATGATTCGAAAGTATCTTGGACCCTTCGAAAGCTGCCAAGTAATTACTTCGAAGAAAGCTTTCATGTGGTCAATACCACCCACATAGTAGTCGGTCAAACACCCACTCAAGCCCCTGGTCCCGAGACCATCTCCAATAAATTACTTTTCCGGGTACTCAGTAAAGCCTCATTGCGGTATGAACCCTGTCTGGAGGTGTATACGAATCGTCCAGCGGGCCCGAGTCGAAGCCCGGTAATTAAATTCGAGGAGGGGACGGAAGATCGGAGTCAGCATTCTTACGCAGCTTATATACAGCTTCACATTGTTGTGGATGCAATATTGGGGCTTGGGATCGTATCCTATCTCAGTTCTGAAATCCCGGCAAAGATGCAGCATTACACGACACTTGGCTTGCCTGTTCAGGAGGCTGGGAAGAGTCCAGTTAAGTAGCAGCGAGCCCTACTCGTGCGAGGTCCACAGCATCACCGAAGTACGCAATGATATGAGATCAATACGTGTGAAGCTGCCCCAGGGTGGCCTTGATTCTTCTCTATGAAGACCCAAGCCTTGTCCCACAACCTTGTTGAACCATGGCCAAGCCAGTGGCACCCTACCAACAATGGATCAAATTCTGCGCACGCATACCGATTTTCCCAATCTTCGCTGAGTAGTGGAAAAAATAAAAACACGAGTTTAAATAATGAAGTCGCATTGTAAGCTTGCATACTTGTAGACCCCAAGGAACTTTATGCGCGGACTTCAACAACCGTGCGAGATGATAATGTTGATATATCGCTGTCCGCTCTTGGCTACGATAATCATGAGACCGGCCTTTCTCATACCACATTGCATGCATTGCCGCACCTAGAAGGTCTTGCCAGAGACTGCGTGTATCGTACCTAAACGGCCATTGAAACGTCGTATACACTTGCAGTCAACGGAGGGTCTCAGACAAAGACGACTCTTGCCCACTGCTGATACGCCAGGAAAGGAGCATAAATCAACAAAACTTAAAGGTGCCGCAACGCACCTGACCCCACCATCCAGCAGCGTCTTCAGACAGCTGAGGCATGGAAGCGTATGCGTCTTCCTCCACATTTCGAGCGGCTTCAGTCGGCCGGTTGCACTCAGAAACGACAAACCAAGTGAAAAGAGGAATATAGCAATCGTAAGCGTATGGATCACGATCGTAATGACATCTCGATAACTTGCGTATTGAAGCTCGTAGCTTCCAAGGTTGTTCGCCCCGCAGAGTACTTAATTAGTCTTTGTTTCAATTATTAGAGGGCAGAAAATTGATATATGATTGAAAGCCCCTCAACGTGAAACTTACCTAGGAATCTGTCAAGATTATCAAACGCCTGTCAAATATTCATAACCTCGAATCAGATACCCATCACACATGCTTGGCTTGTCTATTCGTCAAAATCGCAGCCCGTGCGATTCATCACCGCGATCATTGACTGGCTCCACCGCAGCATGCGTTGCAGAAGAGACAGCGCTCCGGCATAATATTCAAACAAGTCAGCGTACGAGTCAGATAGAACGATATCTACGACATAAAGTACTCGGTATCCTCATGTGGTATCCCGTACGCACAGTCCAGAGCAAGTTTTCTCTCCACAAATCTTGACTACGTTTGTTCCTCCCGGTAATCCAGCTCAGGAGAATCTATAATCCCATTGCTTTCATGGAGATGGAGTTTACATAACGGTCCCTGTACTTAACCCCGAGACTTTGAGCTTGGCAAATTCTTTCGACTGCTTCTCGATCTCGTCGCGGTCCTTCACTTTGACACTTGTCATTGCGCTCCGGACATTGTCATCAGAACACGAGTTGTTGAAAATTGTGGACTGGTTGTACACACAAAGGCTGAATGTCATTCCAGCCTACCACTAACAGTGACTTGCGCTGGCATATCTGCCTTCGCTTGGCAGGAATCGGGCTCTTTAAACGATTGCGGAACAATAGCAGTGAGGCACTGCTTTGGGGGGGGGTCCCTATGGCCCGTGTCCTAGTGATGCATCCTAAGGGCTAATAGATTCAGTACAAAGGAATTCTGACGAGGCTTAGAGTCAAAATATGTGAGGGTAATGAGTTGTGGTGCCAACGCTCATATTGGCCGATAGCCTCTAGTCCGAACTTCGAGCTCATAGGCATGGGTCGAGCTTCCGGAAGCTGAGAAACTTATGAAGATACCACTTTGTTGTCTCTAGATAAGTGATTTTTCCCAATTTGGCTATCCAGATATCCTGTCACAGCACATGAGGCAACGGCCGTAGGTACATCGGACTGGCCACCTCACAGCGTTCGTTCAAACAGTGAGTCGCAAAAAGAGTATCACGACATAAAATCCCAGGATACTGCATACAGTGGTATTCATAAAGCGGTCGGTTTATCTCGAGATCAGAATAACACAGACCTGGAATACTCGTGACCAAGTGTTGTTCCGTACATGATCGCGCATGGGAAAGACAAAAAACGTTTTGCACCGAACAGAACGCTGTAGACGAGAGATTGACCGATGGACGGGGTGATTCAACAAAACTTTGGATCGAATAAACTCAGTGCTCCAAATTTCATGGGACCCTCCAGGGTGTTTGAGTCTTACTGAACCCTATTCAAGAGGTTGAGGGCACCTTGATCCCTGTGTACGCCTGAGAGTCGAATAGGAATTACCCAAATGCAGGCGTTGTCAAAAGGCAATCTCTAGAATAAACTGTTCTAGAAGTATTAGCCGCATTTGAAATTTTCCACCCTCCCAGAAATTCTACATAGAACTTTATAAGTTCACCAGCGTCTCGGACTCGTCTGAATGGAGTATATCGATTGTTTCCAGAAACCGGCCTTTTTGAGATAACGCCGCATCAAGAAGCTTGTAAATTCTCTTTCGTTCTCAGCTTTTGTCAGTCTCTCATGGGACCATTTGTGAAAGGGCAACCATCCTGATAGTAGTTTCGTTGTGTCAATCTCTCCAGTGATGGGTGTTAAGAGACTGTGCTCTCACCTCAAAACAGTCGGTCATATCGTAAGAGGCCATGCTACTGTCTTTGGCTGTCAGGCAATTATAACAGCTGGTTCGTGTTGCGCGGCCTTGTACATAGAAGCCATAAATACACAATATCTGGCAGGCCTCGGGAGGCGTCAGATTGGCTCTCGAATGATGATAGTCGCAATTTCGCAAATGGTATCTCTCAGAGTCTCTGGTGCCTTATGGAGACATATCACCATGTTCAATCAGGAATCCCCAGCTTCCTGGTAAGAAGCACAGACAATACGCACCCGGTCCACCGTATGCCATGGTGCCGAAGTTACTCATAGACCCGCAAAGCCTCAGATAGCGCACCACGGTCATGTCGACTGTGTTTTCTATTTGTCTCAGTGCAACTGGGAGAGGTTAGGTTTGGTAAAATAGGGCCATTGTTGGTAAGCCAAACGTCTTTGTGGCCGGCCCGCTAGGCTGGTCCTCCAGCGAAACCAGCAAGTGATTTTGTGAAGTCGAGACTGAGTCTGAAAGTGGCGCTACACAATATGCTTGAATCGATACCCATATACAGCCTGCCAATCTGGAACCTTGGATGTTCCGACACTCTAGTCTTCTATCATCAGGAGGAGAACACAGCTAATCAATGGCAAACCGAGGAGTGCACTACATGGCCATTATGAAGCTCATAATAAGTTTCGGGCTTTTGGCTTGGTAGTGAAACGGAGGCCTGGAGTGAGTGCAGCAAGTCTCCGTCATACTAAAATATGAAAGCCAATTCTTAATGTATGCCCTAGTATAAATGTCGCGATTATTCAGAGGAGGCATCAGGAGTATAAATTTTGATGAAGTAGGATTGACCAGGAACGCAGACAAGTAGATCCCTCTAGTTGACTACATTCTTGCTCTTCCAATTGACTTTCGATTGAGCAAACTCCATTCAGGCTTCAGTTTGGGCCCTCTCAATATCCGAAGAAGCCAGAGACAGGTTGAAGATCCGGCTATGCCTAAACAGTCTTTCACGATGCACAATTTGGAGATCTGAGACGCCAATGTAGGGTGTGGCATGGATGATCCGAGCCTTGGCTGTCGATCAGGGAGCCTTAAGAACATGTAAATTCGCCCAACACAATTAAAAGCCTCTTCACGCTCCATTGAAAAAGGAAGACGTTCTTTTGGTACCGGTAGATCCATTAATCATTTGACTTCGGGGTTGACTAGGTATAAAACCATGAGGCTCGCACAAGCTCGCGGCGAGATGGTCGCCGTCCTAGCTGTCGTTCCATCTTTTTCCCCGCCAGCGCTTCTGTTCGGACCTCCATTTATTTGATCGAAAATTCGTTAATATAAAGCTCGTCTTGTTGTTCCTTCAAGATGTTTGCCCAATCAGTCGTTCTCATTGTTCCACTCTATTTTGCGTCGCTGGCGGCGACCCAAACCATTCAATTCGATGGCCGCGTTCCGGGAAACACGAAGCTTACCGACTTTGATAGCGCCAACGATCTGTTTGGCTCCGACAGTGTCCTGGGAGAGGGTCTGAAGTTCTCCGATCTCTTGCTTTTGCCAGATGTTGCCGCATCTCTCTTTGACGATAACACAGTCCCTATTGAGGTTACCATTAGGTAGGCAGTCCTTGAAGTGATTCTCTTTGGCCTTCACCGGAATCAAAATGCTGATGCTATGCTCTTATATTCAGTGATGACTCCATTTTCAATGGACAGACTGGCTTTCGCCGCGCTGAGCTAAACCCAGCCAGCAACGATGGTACTGATCCATCCACGCAGGGCGTGAAAACTGTCCACTTCAGCTTGATGAAAGACAGCACACGATCTCTCAATCTCTCACATGAATATCAGCTTTTCTTCCTAGAGTCCAAGTACGTATCCCTGTTTTCAATAGCTCCGCGTGCTTCTTTACCGTGCTATGTTCGCATTGTGTGCGCTCAGTGCGACGGTCTTTGCACTTCCTGTGTTTCTGTCATAAGTTATCTATACCATGGCTCAGGCAGCTGATTCAAGTACCTATGTAGCGACTTTAGCACCAATCAGGTTGTCCTCAAGACTGGAACCATTCTGGGTCAGGCTACAGCGGACCCGGATACTCTCATGTTCTTCGGAAACGTCAATGATGGAAACTTGTTGTTCAGCACAGCGTTCACTGAGGACGTCTTTCACAATTTTGGAGTCACGCTCGACTTTGACCAGAAGTACGTGCTGTCGAATTCTATACGGGCCACCTGCCTCTGGTTGAAATTTTGCTGACTGGAGGATACAGCACTGCGCAAGTCTTCCACTCTACTGGATCCGATGACTTGAAAGCCGTGACCGATGTTCTTGACAACGACAACAGTGGACAAGGACTGTTTCACTTTGGGCTGTTAAAGAAAGGTGTTAACGGTGGGGCTGATATCACCAAGGATGCTGAGCAACCCGCAGGAATCAACGAAGGCATAATATTCGGAGGAATTTTTGAAGAGGATAGCTCCAAGAGCAAGGCAACGCTTGCTCCGTAGATCCTATGGACAGACGTCAGGGCGAATATCGTCTCGATAACTGCGTAGGCGGCATACGGGGATCATTGGAGACCGGGTTCGAGTTTATTGTCGTCGTTGTTACTTAATGGCCTCGGGAAACCCACATGCCGCTGCACGCCCATGCTCGAGCTGCCACTGTGAGCATGCACCGCGTAGGCAGTGTCCCCTCGGCACCTTTGCAACTTGGATTTATTTGCATTTGGTTGATGGTATACCGGGGATCACATCTGACCGAACCATCGGCCTCTGGCAGATCAAAGGGAAAACTCTGATAAAGCTCAACAGGATTCGACTCTGGTCGTGTCATGTGTCGTGTCAACGCTCAAAAGATAATGGTATATGAGACCTCTTTTATTATCTACCTCCTCTGAACTGTTACTTTGTGATGATTATTTCGGAGATTGATCGTCTTGGCCAACTAGTAACGTCAATGGAATGCGGATTGTCTGGACTCACTGTAAAGTGATGAAACCTGGTAAGTACTTCCAATATCATAGTAAAAAAGTAGGTGATTGACTGCCCTTACGTAGGTCATTCTGTGGTCTCGCCGAAAGTTACTCCTGTCGACTGGCACGGTAGCATCCGAACGCAACAGCCGCCCACTTTCCCGCCTCCCTAGGCCCACAGAAAAGGCCAACCAAACACCGATGGCAAGTCTCTATCTTGCTGACCAATGTAGTCAACAATTACAATATGTAAGGCATTGCTTTCAGTGGAGAATACGGTCGGACCCAGCGAAGAGCAGGGAGATTGCTAACAAATTGCCGAAAGCCGGCCGTCATGCTTGACTGGATGCCCAGTCAGAGCAAGGGGGAGTGTTAAGATACTGAGTTGGCCTTCTTTTCACTAATACTCTGGCTTGCTAATAATATGAGAGCGCGCTCAGACTTCGCCCGGATGTTTTGAAAGCCTCGCACTAGGCACGTGTCATCCGGATGCCCCTTCTTGGGCCCTTTGTGGCCTCCTGGTCTACCGAGCATACCGCCGAGCCGGCTGGAAGCTTAGGATCTGCGCTAGTAGGAGAGTCTAATTCACGCCAAGTGATGAGGCTTAGGGCTGGCAGGACTTGGCTTTCAACGTCAGCTCTTCCACCAAAGCACATGCACGCCAGACACCTTGACATGAGTGTGATTCTACGCAGAGAGCGGGGAGAGACTGGAAACTTGGCAAGGGAGGCAATCAAAATGGAGCTGCAGCGGCTTTTGCTCCTGCAATGCACAGAAGCAGATGCATGCATGCCGGCTAACAAGGTCTGAGAGTGCCCGATGCTGCAACCTCCTTTCCACAGACTTTGTAATCCTGGCAACCAGAATGAAGATCTCGAGTCCACAACGGTGACCCGCCCCCGTCAATCTGGACCCACTTCCCCAGAAAGAAGACGTCGGAGTGGCCTGTTGCTAGTGGACACCACGTCTTACCCCGGAAATGGATGCATTCCCCGTAGGCCCCCCAGTTGCATCCACCTGCTGGCCTGGGTTTCAGTAAGCAGACCTCCTGCTTGTCCAGTGGTCCGGGTCCACATTTACGTGTCACACAAAGAACTTTCGACGATGATAAAACTGGGTGGAAGGATATATTTCGCTTTGCAAAAGTAGACACAGAGCTCCCCCCTCCCCTTGAAGCTCGAGCAGAGCTCACGTCTGGAAACGCAGGGTACTAAGCCCTTATTGGTCCTGGAATACTGCGAAGACTCCCTGCCGGACAAGGGCATACGCATCTTTGTGGGGAATCCCAGATAGTTTTGGTCGCTAGCGAACATGATATCGGATCTCAGTTAGCCTGAGACCCTCTCAGTGATGAAAGAGCTTCGTGCTAGGTACTCACAATTCACCAGCCTGAACCAAGGTAGTTTCCGGGGTCGCGGCCACACCTCGGACACCTCGGCGGACATGAGAAATGTCACCGACAGCTAGCATCTTTCGAATGATACATAACTCCTCTCCTCTGTGCACTCCTTAAACTTTCAGGCCTTCTTCGCTTTCCTTCGGTGGTCTTTTTTCTACGCGTATCCCAAATTTTGAGTAACGCTGTCAAAATGAGCCACCCAGAAGACGAGAAACGCATCCCCACGCCGCCGTCGCAGTTGGAGGAGGCCCAGAAGCCTCATTTTGTTGAGAATGAACATTCAGTATGCCCGATTTTCGTCGGAGATGCAGAGTCTCCGCTTTGCGACGAAGAAAATGAGTTCTAATTCATAGCAGGACGAGATAAATGCTCTCTCTGAGGAACACCGCCAATATCTCCTCAGAACACATGGCACGCTGGACCTCTATCCTGTCCCTGACATGACCGATGCCGACCCGTACAATTGGCCGCAGAGCAAGGTTAGAACCTCCAAAGATGTCTATGATTGCTATTGCCAAGAAACTCACACTACTCCTCTAAAAAGAAAGTCATCAACTTGATTCTCGTAGCCTTCCATGCCATGATGGGCACCTTCACTGCTGCCGCCATCATGGCGGCCTTTGTCAACATTTCAGAAGACCTGGGCATTGCCGTCCAGACAGCAAGTTACCTGACATCCGAGGTGATTTGTATCCTCGGAATCGCACCGCTCTTGTGGAGGCCTCTCTCCCAGCGTTATGGCAGGAGGCCCATCTTCCTGATCTCATTGATTTGCAGTCTGGTCGGCAACATCGGTTGCGCAAACAGTCATTCGTACGAAACTATGGCCCTTTGCCGAGCCATTACTGCCTTCTTCATCTGTCCGGCCGCTGCCATCGGCTCTGGTGTTGTTGTCGAAACCTTCTTCCAGAAAGATCGCGCCAAGTTCATGGGTGTCTGGACGATTATGGTGACTCTTGGTGTCCCGATTGCTCCATTCATCTTTGGCTTCGTCGCCCTCAGAGTCGGGTACCGGTGGATCTACTATATTTTGGCCCTTGTAAGTCTCTGCGCCAGAGTTCTTGATGGGTAATATCCACGGCTAACCCAAGGAATCTTGCAGACAAATGCTGCCCAGCTCATCCTCTACTTCTTCTTCGGACCCGAGTCTCGCTACATCCGCGGCAGCATTCAACCTGAAAGCGAGAGAAACAAATCCGACTTCAAGAAAATGTACACCAGCTTTCGACGCATCGATCCGACCCCGATCACCTGGTATGACTTTGTCGAGCCACTAACGCACGCGGCGCATCCATGTGTGGTCCTTCCCGCCATCGCCTATGCGATGGAGTTCCTGTGGACGAGCATCATGGTGACCGTCGAGATCCCACAACTCTTCCCCGAACTGTTCGGCTTTAATACGCAGCAAAACGGCTTGCAGATGATCGCTGTCATTGTGGGCACTATCATCGGCGAGCAGGTCGGCGGTCGCATGTCTGATCTATGGATGTCAATGCGGCGTCGGAGGCTCGGCGGCCAAAGTCCTCGACCGGAATTTCGCCTATGGCTGAGCCATTTCGGCTTTGCGCTGTGCATCATCGGCCTTGTGGTCTTCCTCGTCCAACTGTACTATGCAGGCACCAATTACAATGTGACACCGCTCATTGGCGTCGGTATCTGCTCCGCCGGCAATCAGATTGTCACTACTGTGCTTGTCACGTACGCTGTGGATTGCTACCGTGCCGATGCTCCGAGTGTTGGAGTCTTCATCACCTTTGTTCGTCAGATTTGGGGCTTCATCGGGCCGTTCTGGTATGTGTGTGAGGCATTTTGCAGTAAGGCAGACGTGCTAATTCGTCATCTAGGTTCCCCCAACTGCTTGAGGTCGCGGGATATCGTGAATCTGCTGGCATAGGTTGCGCCATGATTCTGGGCTTGTCAATCATCCCCGTATTGCTGGTGCAGTGGAAAGGCGGGTCATGGAGGCCAAATGAGGCCTAGGGCATGCATTCGACTCGTTGGAAAGAAGTAATTATGTACCTGATTGAAGAGCAGACTGTTGGTAGCGCCATTCCTTTATCTTCGCTTTGGCCTAATACCAGATTGTTCCAACAACTTTTACATGACATGCTCATGAATGCTTATGGAGGTCACCCAGCTCCGCTCACCTCCCTCCATACGCTTCTGTCGCTTTTTTTTTGGGGGGGGCGCAGGCTTTGTGTCGTTGGCCTGGTCTCTTTTCGCCTCCCCGACAATATATCTGGCCGTCAGTACGCTCAGACATCATCAACTCGGATATCACGGTGTTGCATCATGCTTGATTCCAGGCTTGTATTGTGGGTCGTCGGGAAGGTTCCGCGCAATGGAAAAACGAACCTTGCGTCATATGCACAAAGGTGACGATCCTGATTGCGATGCAGAAATGAACGTCAAATAGAAATCCGAGGATTGACTGCGTTGAGTTTCTTCAGACGATTCCGGTCAAAAGCTCCGTACCGCAAGAACATCTCCACCGTGCGCGCAAAAGAACAATCATTATCTATTTACCTACGCACGACCACAGAGAAACAGAAGGAAGGAAGGAGAAATAATCGAGGACATCAGCATTAGCCGGATATGCCACGACTGACCGTGGTGGCGCCGCAGCAGAGCCACTTCTCTACGGAAGAATCAACCTCACCCAGCCATGGCTCAAGATCAACATGGGCGCCTGCGATCGAGAACTTCAACCCGATGTGGTTCTCGATATGCATCTCGTCCGGCGGCCTGGGCCTGGTCCTGAACGCCCCGTTCCCCTACCCTGCACGATGGCTGTCCATCTGCGGCGACATCTTATTCGGCATTGAGCTACTCCTGTTTGTGGGTTTCCTGGGCATCATGGCGGCTCGGTGGATTTTGTACCCAAGATCCGCCCTCCAACGCCTGCTGTCCGACCAGCAAGAGCTCTGCGCATATGCCATCATTCCCATCACGCTGCTCACCATAGCAGCCCTGGTGGCATCTCAGATTTCGACAGCCTGGGGAGGCTATCCCTTCACTATAGTCGCGTACGTGCTCTGGTGGATAGCCATGACGATGATCATGTTATACTGCGTAGCGGTGATAAGCATCCTCTCGTACAGTTCCCAACACGTAGGAAGCGTCATGATGCCCGCACTATTCCTGCCCATAGTCGGAGTCGCTACAGCGGCGGTAGAGGCGGCTTCGGTGAGCGCGAAAGCCTACGACCTCTCCATCACACTGGCCGTGCCGGTCATCATCATGGGCTACTTTCTCCTTGGCCTGTCAACGTGGATGGCTATCATCCTATATACTGTGTTCTTTCATCGGCTCATGACCCTTGGCTGGCCTCCCTCGTCAGGCGTGGCTGGCCTTGCAATACTGGTAAGCGCATTGAATTAGAACTTAGCCCTTCGCAACATGCTGAGTAGAAAATAGGTCGGTCCATCTGGTCAAATCGCATCCGGATTCCAATTGCTTGGGGAAAATGCCGGAGAGAGTGGGCTCTTCGCACAATACGAGGGCGGCACGTTTTTCACAGAACAGACAGGCGCCATATTCGAAAGCGCAGGTACACTCCTGGCAATGCTGTTTATGGGTCTCGCTTTCATGTGGTTTTTGGTCGCCGCGTATGCCATTGTAGACATGGGTCTGCTCAAGAGGAGGCAGAAATACACATTGTATGTAGCCTATGGAACAGCTAAAACGCCGAAGCTCGGACCCTGGAAAAAATTGCTGATCAATATAGGACCTGGTGGGCTGTAGTGTTTCCCATCGTCACCCTTGACACTGCTATTATCCAGCTGGCAAAGTCCATGGACTCGCCCGCACTTCGAGTGCTTGCCACGGCTCTCTTCGTATTCCTTTTTACAGCATATCTGATCAACTGGATATTGACAATATGGTCCGTCTTCCAAGGAGATATTCTCTTTGCACCAGCGCAGCCTCTGCCCAAGGGCGACGAAGCTGATCATGCGCAGCATGACACCGATTACTCGGATGGGCCTTTGCTAGTGTAGTGGTGGGTGTGAGGCCAGTGAGGGCCTTCCTAGATGTTGTAAGGAGCCACGCCACGACCTGACGGAAGAAGCACTTGCTCCTTCTGCTCCGAATCAATCTACTTGAATTGATGCACTTGCATCTTTCGGAGCACCAAGCCAAACATGCATTCCGTTTGTGGAATGTATCCCAAAGCCCGCTTCCCAGGAACAATATTATCTAGTCCGCAGCTGTGAGCATTGCATCTCTTTTCTGATATCCTAGGATCAAAGGGCGATGGATGCCGATTCACGACCAAGACAGCGCTCAGAGCCGGTGTCTCGAGCCGCAGATCAAAACCCAAAGACACCCGTGAAAAGGATTCGATTTGTGAACCTTCCAAGAGAGCTTCCGCCTCGCAGTGTTCCGGCGACGCCAGCCAGCTGCACGTCAGCATGCAGTAATCTCTCCAGCCTGGCAGACACACCACTATCCACGAAGATGGCGAAGATGGCGGACCGATGTATTCTGTTGTTGGACGAGTACTTTGCTGAGCAGTCTCCAGCGCCACTCAGCCCAACCGTCCATACCGATGTTGGCGATGCTTCCCACAACTTGTCGGTCGGATCTTCAACAACTCAGCTTGCAGACCAACACTCGGTGGAGAAGTTCCACCGATATTCCGAGCTGCCGACCGAGCTGCAAGACATGATTTTGGAGGAAGCCCTGACGGTGCGACGATCTCGCAGTCCAACCATGCGCTTAGATGGAACCAAGCCACCAGCGCCTGCCGTGGCAGCGGTGGATAAAAATACAAGGGAACAGGTCGTCCGGATAATGAAGAAGGCAAATGAGGGCTGTGGCGGCTTTCTTAATAGGACGGATGTTGGGCAAAGCGAAGAAGGTGAGCAGTCAGCAGAGCAGATTCCACGAACGTTGACTGACAGTATGGCAAGCCCATCTCGAGTCCTTGACCGAGCAGGCCCTTGACTATGTCGATGTCGCTGCTCCACAGTAAGCAAAAGAGTCAATAGAGCAAGATTGACGACGATGGTCTGGGTTGTGTTGATACTAAGGATATAACGGACGACTCATGGCGGTTGCAGGGTAGAAATATGTGTTTAAAAAGGAGACTACCTTACACGCTAGTCTGCCAATATGAATAAATGCTCGATCAGACAAACGCATACCACTGAACACTGGGTGGAACCGGTCCATCACACTGTCGAAACACGGAGATTGTTGATGGATCTTTAATCCTGCAAGTGTCTCACCATTGATCACGGAGTGATTGCGCCACTAAGACTTAGCACTGTCAAATATTTTGGAAGGGGGGGACTGTGTACCTCAGGAGACTATTCCTGACTTGATATGATCATCTTCGAGCGCAGAGGTCGAGGCCAGGCGGTGCTACCAGGGCTTGCACAGCTGATTCTGGGTGTGCTTGTATGGATCCTCGGACAATGGTCTCGAAAGGCCTCCATATGAAGATGAACGCAGATTGAAGACACATGCGTCAGGGAAATGCAGCATACGGCTGTTCTTCAACGTCGTTGTATTTTAACCGGAGGAGCCAGAGAGAGGCGCGGTGGACTGTATCGAAGTACCGTAATTTTGCAAGTGTGTATGGCTCTGAATTAAGAGTTCCGCCTCAGCTGTGTATCGAAAGCTTCGGTATAGAGCTGGAGTCGCGATATTGCTCCAGCGAGAAGACCGCAGTCTTAGACCACTCGACGCAAAGGGCCTCATCCGTTGGGCAGCATGAGTTTTTAAGATGCAGGCATGCTGCGTAAAGCGTCCCTAGCCGCAGTGGCAGCCTGGGCTGCAACCTTCCGCTGCTTCCTAGTCTCTTTCTGGTCGTCAAGCAATATTCGGCTGACCCAGTTCAGAGTGCGACCGCGACGCATCCTCTCAACCTCCTTGACAGTATCCTACTCGTCGATTCCGTCGGCCATGTAGAGCTTGATCCTGTTAGAGATAACCTTGCGCCGTTGATACCAGGTTCTGAGCTTGGAATCCCGTCGCCAACGAGAGCCCCAGAGCGCATCGAGTTTCTTCAGGGACATATTGCCGGCCCTGCCATATCGAAACTCCTCCCAGACCTCCGCAACAGTGTCTATGTGGCTTGTCTCAACGATCGGGGGCTCGTTGGGTACGGACGAGGACGTGATCTTGATTTCGGTCTTCGTTGCAGAAGGGTGAGAGGGAGTGGGACGGACTGCCGAGCGAGGATGAACTTGTCGTCACAGCCGATGGATCGGCAAGCAGCTTGTCTCTGTGGAGTAAAGAGCAACGTGTGTGGAGTGAGGTGCAGTTGTAGAACCAGGACTTGCTCCCCATAGTGGAGCGCCACGTGGTCCTGGGGCCGGAGCAGGACGAGAGGCGGCGCTCGAATCTTGGGTAGATATCGGAGAAGTTATGTCTGAGGGTTGCGAGACGGATTTGGGTGTTGTAATGGATGTGATTTTCTGGGTCATCATGTTATCAGCTGGACTAAGCTTGACTGAGTCTGCCGCCGCCACTTACGCTCTGTAGCATGTGACTGGATCCAAGTTGTGAAATGAAGTGGGCATTTGGAAGACTCTTCAACTGCTCAAGTTGGGCGCTGACAGCAGTATATTGCTCTTGAACTTCAGAAAGCTGCTGGGCATGAGAGGTTTGCATCTGCTGGGATCATGGACATTAGATCCGCTGTACTCTTCTCTTACAGCTGGGGCTCCATGAATGTGGTTGCGGCTTCACACGGAGCAAATGGTGACATTGGTGCCATGCCATCGGAAATTGGGGCTACGAATTGGAAATTGTTTCGATTAGGAGTCACACTTTCAGTATCAAAAGCTCTTCATCCTCAGGAGGGCGCTTGACATGTACGCCGAGGGCATCAGTGCCGTCGTCAGGGGTTGCACTTGAGTAGAACTGTTTGCTGGCATACTGCGTCATGGTCAGAGAGGGTGGGGAACACTGGGGAAACGATCTCAAAAAGAGCGAACGGAGGGAGAAGAGACCGCTGTAAGAAAAAATGGACAAGCTCTTCAGGCTGTGCTCCTACAATGGGCTTACAGTAGCTGTGTAAGGTTCCAAGTTGGGACGGGAAAGAATCCAAGTCATTCCATGTGAAGATGGGATGACGGAGGCACATACTTTACCACCCAAGCGTTTGGATCCACCTTGATACTGGGGAGCCCCTGCACGAGCACTTACACGCAATGACAGGGGTTGATCGAAAGGAAAATCACAACTCAACTTGGTATCTAGCAAGAGTTTGACTCTGACTTGACTCACTAGCATTAAATTTTAAGTAGTCCTCATCTTGTATATCCATCTTGTAATTCCCAATCATCTAGGTACGAGGCATTCGGGGAGCTCATGCCTTGCACATTCTTCCATCGTTTGCCACAGTCCAAGCTTCACTACCGACGGCAACGCCGCAGTAAAATAACCCTTCTGGATCCCACTTTTGCTTTATAGATAGCAACTTGTCGTAGTTGTTTCCATAAAAGACTTCCTGCCAGTTTGGCTGTCTGAAATCTCCTTCGTTGATATAGGTGCCCATGCCAGGCGTGGCTTCTTCGAGAAGTGGCTGCAAGGTGTTGGTGATCAGGTCTTGCTCTATGAAGGCGTCGCTCCACGGATCAGTGAAGCTGAACGGAACCTCAATCGACGCGGAAACGATTGCCTCGCGCCAAGCAGGTAGTACGGCGTTATCCCCCCCAAACGGTTGAACGTTGGTTCCAACGCCGATGAAAATGCCACCCAGGTTTGCGACAGCACGTGACGTTAAGGAGAAGTTGGACCTGGGGAGAGAATTAGCAAAAGAACACTGAAAAATCGGAACAGCATCGACTCTTCAGCTGATGTCAGATGACACAGAATTAGTACGAGGGAAAGTAACGCACAATTGAGAGGCCGAGATCAGGCGACCTCCAAATTGGTCGGTACCAACTTGAATCCATCCCTCGGGAAGAGGGCCCCAGTAGTACTCATAATGTTCGAGGTAAGTATCAAACTCCGTATAGTTCAAGGTATAAGTCAATTTTAAAGAGTCGAAGCTGTCCAGGATCGGTTGCATGGCATTCTCGAGCTCGGTTTGTGTCTTGTTGAAAGCCGTCAACGCTGAAATAGTAAGGTACTCATCTGTGAAGTAGTAGATGATCATGGTTCCAAAGTTGACGAGATCTGGTAGCGCCGCGTGAAACTCGTCCACAGCGGCAAAGATCGTGGCACTGGAGTTCCCGTTGTCGGCTTTCAGAACAGAGAGTTTGACACCGCTGACAACTGCATCTGGGTAGGTCTTGACAGTCATCGAGACAACGACACCGTAATTCCCGCCACCAGCCCCACTACATAAGGCTCAGAACGTCAGTTGTGCTATTTCATTTGTTTTGGTAAATCCTCGCTGCTCCTGGGGGTGTGCTTACCTCAACGCCCAGTAAAGATTAGTGTTTTCGGTTTTCGACGCCGTGACCAGCTCGCCATTGGCAGTAACCACCTGGAAAGACAGTGTCTGATCTGCGCCTAGTCCGAAGCTGGTGCTCAAGGCAGAGTGTCCTCCATTCTGAGTGTAACCGCCGGCAACACCGACGGTGGGACACTCTCCCGAGACTGCAACGCGTCCGATCGAAGCAGCAGCCTCGATGAGCTCAAAACCTTGTACACCAGCCCCAACTGTAAGAGCTGGTCCAACATAATCTGAACTATTCCACTGAACCGCTTCGATACTTTTCAGGTGATGAGTCCAGACTGCCAGTGCGCCGGCACCGGTCGATCGACCAATGTAGTCATGACCTACATTCAACAGTAAGCGACATTGAGAGCCTAAGAGAAACTCTCGAGGCGAAGCTTACCGGTATTCCGAATGACCAACCGGATGTTTTTCTCCTTTGCAAACGTAATGGCCGCGGCTATATCATCGGGCCCGGTGACATTGACGGCATACCGAACGTAATTGCCCAGCTCGCATGGTCGTTCAGTGGGTGTCCAGGGGTCACAGCTTTGATTGGCGAAAAAGGGGGCCATGACACTAGAACTCGAGTTCATGCTGGAAATCTGATCAGACGTGCTGGATCCTGCAGGAGTTGTCTCACTCTAGCTGGTTCGACTTACTGGATTCCCGCGTACGTCCATTGCTCTTGAAGGTACGCGCACTGCTCCTCATCATACCCTGGATCGTGACAAGGCGAGCCGAGGGGGACAGTGGCGATCAGACGACCTTGAACCGTAGTGTTGAGAGCCGACCACTCCGCCCCACTTGGCCAGCACTCATCACCTGGGAAGCATTTGCAATCGACATCAGTTGAGTTCCGTGCATGAACCAAGGGCATCTGCCCAGTAAAGGCAGTAGCTGATGAAACATAGCCCAACAAGAGGGAAGAGGTTAAGAGAAGCCGCTGCATGATCAGTCGAGCTTCGATTCGCCGGCCTCAGGGAAAGGGTTCAAGTGATGAATGACTCGGAAGCAGCATGAAGCGTGATGAGGAGGGGCAGAAAATGTGACACCACGATACAAATATACTGCGGCCTAGGCCCCTCGCAACAGCTCTTCTGCGAATGCTGATTATCAAGGGTTACCAGACTAAAGTAATCCGTCAAACCGAAGGAGCCAGACTCTATGCGTAATCAAGCTTTTACTGAGGTATAGCCAGAACCTTTCCTAGGGTCTGAAGCCAGACTTGGTATCGAAGTCGCGAACTCCACAATTTCGTCGACGATCGAGCCTTCAGCTTCTTATTGGATATGATATATCGACAAGTCCATTTTACTGTCGGCAGACTACATGGGGGCATGCAGGAGTCCCTCATTTCCTATCAGTTTGCGAGGGGTATCTACTGAGCAGGCCAACCGGAACGCCCGCAAATCCTTCGATTCTTCCCGACAGAACGGTTCACGAGCTGCGACGCACCGCAGTCCCTTTTAGTGCAAAGCACCCGAAAGTCAAATTGCCGACCGAAATCCTCCTTCTTCGGATACTCAATGCGTGCTAGTGCATATATACAAGTTCATTCGTTGGCGACGAGTCATTAACGTACATCCCTCTATTTGTGCGGGTAATTTGTGATCGGCTTTTGTGTGCCCCCCTTCTAGTGCTGAAAAATTTATTAGTCAATCGGGCTCAACCTGGCCGTCACCACTTATCTGTAATAACGAATGGTTTCTGGTATTCAAGGAAATGTCTGGATTTATATCTCCAGTCGTCGGTTGTTGTTTTTTTTGCCTTGTTTTTTTTCCCCAGCCAAGACGCATTAATACACGTTACATGCAGGGACCCGCAGCGAGAGACACCTCAAGCCCATGCACGCCCCCCCAAAATGTGGAACTATCGTACTCGGAAATCTGCAAATTCGCTCTTGCTATGATGGTCTTTTTATATGGTACAAACCCTTGATGGCCATTTCTAGTGGATGGGCATGAAGTTCTCCTATTTGGCATCCGCATTAGAAAAATTCAGCATATTTTATCCGAGGCTCTTGATGTTGGAGTCTTCCACGATTACCAGCTGGGAGGCGTTGGGGATGTGTCTTTCGTGTAACTCCGTTCAGATGCTACTCTGTAGAACAATGTGCATTAACATCTGCTGAGCAAATCGCTTATTGCCCGACTTACGAGAGTCTTTCCAGTGCAACGAGATATTTCAATCTGTCTCTGGTCTTGAGGCCGCAGATATCGCAATTCCCAGCCTGTTGAATGCCTGTGCGAGGTACCGTGCGTGATGGAGCCTTCTCCAGCTAATACTGACGTGGCGCTTGCTACGTGACTCCGTTTTTGGTGCAGTGCTAAATAACTAACATACCATCATGGAGATAACCCCATGTCTTGAGAAAACGGCTAGGGGAATAGCCGAGCTCCTAGCAGAGTCCAGAGACAACGATTCATCTCTCCTGGTAGATGCCAAGTGCTTTCGCAATAGATCCAGAGTTGACCGAGGTGTTTCCTGAAGAACAATTCATCTAATGCTCATATACTGACCATGTGCTCCGTATAGGGATGTACGAGTCTGCTAGGACAAGGCAATGCAGCATGGGGCGTGGACGAGCTAAGCCACCAACTCAGCTGCCGCAGTGGACTCGGTTTGATGATCTGAAGACTTCTAAGGTCCATGATAGTGTAGTTACATAGTAACGGTTGCGCCATCGTGAGAAGTCGATTGGGAAGCAGAACTAGGCCGGGGGTGGAAGATGGGTTATGACCTCTTGAATGCAACAGGAACTTATAGTCGCCGGAGTCTCGGTGGCCTGAAGTGGATGCTGGCTCAGCTTGTGGAAACGGGTACAATTACGAGTCCATACCATAGTAGGTTGGAACGGCTAGCCGTGACCAGGGCATTCAGGTGGAAGACCCCACTTGCTGGGAAGCTTCAAGCCTTTGATAGGGAATAAAATATCCCAGCCTTGTGTAGGGGTGTTAAATAGAGTTTCATAGAACAGTTTCTTGTTGGTGGCTAATTCACCGGCTTGTTCGCGTTAGTCCGATCTTCCCCCCTTGCAGTGTACACCGTTCTCTGCCCGTGTTGCAGATGGTGTAGGAGATTTGAACATCAAGAGGACCAGGTTTTATCTGCTCTTTCATTTGAGAAGTCTGATTAGAATATCCAAAGTAAAAGGAAACCTCTACGCTCGCTTGGCTCGTTCAGCATACGTGCTTCCTTTCACAACTTTCACTCATTTTTGTTATTATTAGCGATCGTCAGGTCCCTCTTTTCTGTCGATCGTTCAACATGGGCTGGATATTCAACAGGTCAGATGATACTCCTACGTGGGGCCCACAAATTGTGGCCATATCTTTAACCTTTACCGCCGTGTCGTTCATGACTTGCTGCCTGAGGATCTATGTGAGGGCTTTCTTGATTAAAGCTTTCGGTGCTGGTGAGTCAAGCCAAGGCTTGGTTGTCCTCCTGCTGTTGATCTGAGACTGACACAGCGACAAGATGATTGGGCAATTCTTTGCAGCTGGGTAAGTTTATCGATTGCTCCCACATCCGAGCCCGTCATCTATGCGTAGTCTGACACTGGTCGGGGATCAAGGTTGGGATTTGTGGATATGCAGTTACCAGTATCATCCGTCAGTACCTACCTACCTACATAGTCCTTCGCTGCCTCACAGCACAGTCTGACATCTGCGCAGAGACGAGATGGGGCCTTGGCATCCTCAAGCTCGACGACATGCCCACTGAAAACATTGAAAACTTTCTACTGGTGCGTACCTAGGTAGTCATGATCTTGGAAGCAGAGCTTGACAACATCTTGTGCATGTCTCACACTGACGGCAACAGATTCAATATATCGGGTCACCATTTTATGTTCTGTGCCTTTTTGGCTTCAAATTCAGCCTCCTGATGTCATACCTTCGATTTATACAGTTTGGATTCTGGAATCTGGCTACCAGAATTATGGTTGTGGTGATCGTTTCGGCCCACATTGCGTTCGCATTTGGCTTTATATTCACCTGCAATCCTATCCCCAAGTCTTGGGACTCGAGTATCACATCTGGTAGCTGCCTTGGTATGCCATTCTACACGGCGTTTTCGGCCTTGACCATTATCTTTGACATAATCATGTAAGTGTAATGCGAGAATATAAACGAGGGGAGCAATGGACATTAAACTGATGACTACGTTCCAGTATACTACTTCCGTTCCACGTCATCATCAGCACACAACTCCAAACCCGTAAGAAGGTTGCCATACTAGGGCTCTTCACTCTCGGCATCTTCATCACCGTGGTACAAGTCATCCGGTTCAGTACCATTAAGTCTCTCAGCAACCTCTTAGATTCAGCACGTCCAATCACTTGGTCCATCATAGAAGGTAACCTTGGTATTATCACGACATGTATACCTACACTCGCGCCTCTGGTGCGTTACTATTCCGAAAAGTCAAAGCTTGATGGACAGTCTGGGAAATCAAGTGCAGCGAGACGTTATGCCAACGGCAATGATTACAACTCATCAAGCTATGCCATGAAATCGTTCATGAGTGGATTACGAGGTGCGGGCACATCGGCGGATCGAAACGTTGTGATTAGTGGCAATCACAGTGGCGATAGCACCGAGCGTATATATGATACAGCGGGGATCGTCAAGACGACAGAGCTCACCGTAAGTTCATCGGAGCCGGTTACTAGATGAGATGATTTGGGTCAGCCGCAACATTAGTTCGAGCAATAGCCTGCACCAGCGATACCTCTCTTGCCTTCTTTCCCTACCTGCTTTTGACAGACTGTTCTATGTCTGGACATGTCATTTGATGTGATGTATCTCTCTGCGCAGTTGTAGTAGATTTTTTAGAGGCAAGTTTTCAATTTTTATTCTTGCAAATGGGACGTCTCATGGTGATGAAACCACCCTTCCCAGCGTTTCCATCGGGTTTGATAGGTATTTCACAGTCATTTCGAATATACGTCATGAGATTGACCCAACTACCCTTCCATACTTGGTATACTCGAAGGCATCTGTTCTGACACCGGCAAAGCGTTTGAAGGTGAGCCTGAAATTAACCCCCTGGGTCCTCTGTTCGTCATGATCCAGACGCTATTCCCGGTACACTCCTGATTGTCACAAATACATGAGTGTACAAAAGCTCGATGAAGTCGAATGCTATTGCTGACGCAAGAGTGCTACCTACCTTGAAAGGTATGCTTTGACACGGGCTCACTCCATGCTTGCGGGTGAAGGTTCCAACCATTTTCTTCAATTTCGAGGTGTCCAGACCTCGGGATTCTGTAGCTTCGGCCTCTTCACTTCAGAGATCACGGCTAGCCAATATCTAGTATCGAATGACTTTGTCAAAGCCGCGAATGGAAGGGGCCCGGGGGAGAAAGCTGAGCACAACAAGCCTTTGTGGTGCCCGCGCGAAGTCTATGACCGTGAGCTGAATGGTCCTAAAATGCGACAAAAGTAAGATCTGGCGATAAGCCTCTTCAGGCAATGATATTGACATATCCGAGGCTAGCCTATCACGGTTCGATATTATCATTGGGGAAAATGGGAAGAAAACTTGTCGACCTGGGTCGCCGCGATGATGACTACTGGAAAGGTTGGCGATTTCCACGGGTGTTGGGTGGGACAAGTTGACGTATACGTCTGAATCGACAGAAAGTCCAGTTCAAAGAGTAGTTTGATAGTTAGTAAAGATAGGTTGCTTCTTCTAAGAAAGAAGCAGGAAGTAGTATACCAAGTATGCCTGGTGTAAGATTGATAACCTTACTCCTGGGCACACTGCTCATCTAAGCTACTGCTAAGCAGGGCTGGCCCCCAGTGCCATTCCTTCTGTTGATGTCCATAACGGGTGTTTTCGATTGGACCAGCACTCTTTCATCTACTAAGTACGATTAAACCAGCTTGCCTTCATGATTGACCTGAATGTCTGACATCTCCGAGATTGATAAACGACCCCAACAACATGATAAGCAAAGTCCTTCTCCGATAGATGACAGAATGATATCCAGCATTGCGCCTGGTGACACTCGTGGAAACCTTAACCTTGCCCTACCCCGTCTTCTACAAATTTGGTCGTTCTTTTCCTTTTTTTTTTTTCCCCAAGAGGGCTGCACACTGTGCGGCTGTCATTGGCGATTGACTAGCACTGATATCACTCTCGAGGCCGAAAGCATCTTAAATAGACTTGAGAGTGTATTGTGATTCAGGTGAACCTAAGCATGTTGAGCCTACCGCCTGCACAGCTTTAATACCTGTCAGCCATCTTAACTCAGACGACCCGCTACCTACGCATCCGGCCAAGGCTCATCGATACACAGAAATTGCGCCCAAGAAATCTTTCACCTCGTAAGACTTAGACGTTCCCAATTCATGAGTGCTCACACCCTCTTTATTCGAAAGGATTTTGGATCTACATGCAAATCTTCGGTGCTCCCGCGAGTTCTCCGTGCTCGGCAATTTCAGGGGGTTTGGTGATCATCCGAATTGTGTTGAGATCAACAGCTCAATGGAGTTGCCGAGGACCCATATTAATACTATTCACGATGATCGCAAGCACATTTTTGCGCCCGAAGACCCCAGAAAACTTTGAACTTCCCGTAATTCGTAGAATTCATCCCAAAACTGGCTCTATATACAAGCTTTTGATTTCGGGAGATCGCCGGCGACAAAATTGGGTGAATCTCAACGTCGACGCCCCTGCCTATCAGAGGAATTGAGACGTAACCCTCAAGATGATTTCTGTCTGAATGAAGGTAAGATAGTTTTTTGATGGAATTGAATTGAAATGATTGGGCTCCCATGATCTCATCGAAAAAAGTCTAAAGCTGCTCGTTGAGTATTTAAACTCGCTCAGGTACTGGCCTTTCGTTCAGACAAACTTCATCTCTATCATTCTACAGGAACTCTAATATCCCACTAAGCCAACTACTCACGCTCGCTATACTTTGCAGCCACCTGTCTTTCACTCGTTTATAAACTCATCCAAGACCTCAAAATGAAGACCTCTTTCGTCTCTGTCCTGGCCCTCGCCGCCGGCGCGTTCGCTGGCCGTATTGGCACTGTTGGCGCCGTTTATGAGCGCGATCAAACCATCACTGTCACTACTCTGACGGAGACCATCAAGACCTACACTTCTTCCATTAGTGAGTTCACATAAAGCAGGGTCTTGACGCAGCATTTGGCCACTTACTGATACTCGATCAGACACAACCCTGGCTTCTGTTCCGGAGAATCCTACCGCAGCTGAGCAGACCACGGCCATCAATGCCATTGCACCCAAGCTGGAAGAGATCTCCGATGTTCTTCACACTGCCACCAAGGCCTCTGCCACAACTGCTTTCTTGGATGTAGATGGAACCGATCTTGTGTCGGCGGTCGAGGGCTTGGTTCATGAAATTGTGTACACTGTCAAGGCTGTTATTGACAAGCTTGGACTGGGTAAGTTCCTTATGAGAATCAAAGCGTTGCGGCAGCATACCTAACTAACAAACTTATAGTCAATGGTCTCTTGGTTGTGTTGAAGCCACTGTTCATCGTTCTTGGTAGCCTCGTCACGTCTCTTGACACGGTGGTCAGTGGACTCCTGGTCGACGTCGAGGGAATCCTTAACTCTGTCCTCAGCATTGTAGCCAGCGTTTTGACTTCGCTCATCTAATTTCGCATCTTGCAAAGCTGATCGAAGCGTCCCTTTCGGACCCTCGTAGCCTCGTGCCCTCAGCCTCGGAAATCTGGCGCCGGATTAAGGTTTCTATTCCTCTGTATATAATTACATAATTCATCCTGGTCTGGAAGTCTGTGTGTAAATAGTCATATTAAAAATTAGTCTTAGTATCGATGGGATATGGCGCATCGCTACTAAACATTTACAGTCTCTAATCAGTGTGACAAGAACGTCCCTCTCCCCCAAGCAACATAGGCGACTGACCAGCCTGTCGTTGTCTAGTAGTCATCAGACTCGAAAAGGAGCTCTCAGGTCTCGACTGAAGCCATCTGTTGATGATGCTCGTTGCTCGGGCCCTCAAGCCTTTCTCTCCATGTTGTCATCAAACTGGCTAGGGATGCACACGTACTTGACCAGTCTACTGACCTCTCGACCACGGTGCCCAGTGCAATCTTTGCAGCCCTTCCTAGCCATCTCGAGACCCACTACCCCATCCATATTGCGATCCATCCCATTTGCAGTGGCACCAAGCCCAGTCCAACTCAGTCTCTTCTTTCCTTTCTTGACAATATGCGACGCAGAGTCACTGGCCAGGGCGGTGAACTCACGTTTTTCGGCAAGTTCTCTGTCAATTGTCATGAGATCATCCAAGATGCTGCGGTCAGTCGAGCTGGACGCAGAGGAGTTGTGGGATTGTGTCTGGTCAGGGAATAGGCAAGACATGTAATCTTTGAGCGACATGAGTGGGCGCGATGAAGGCTTGGCTTCAGTGCGCATGGCAGCCTCGTGCTTGTCTTTCGCAGATGCAGATGCATCTGTTCGATCTGTGCCAGAGTTGTTCAACTTGAATACAGAGCCACAGAAACGACCTGCTAAATCCTCGTGAACGCTTTGTATGACGCCCATGAGGGCGAATGGATCGTTGCGAAAGGCGAAGTGTTCGATATGGGGTCCTCGACGCTCGGTTACAAACTCGGGGGCGTGAACTTGCTTTCCAATAGTCTTCGTCTCGGCGATAGGGCCACCTAGAGGAGTAACAAACTCCACAGCTGCAGCGCCGAATGTGTAAATTTCCAATTTTGATAGCCTCTCCGTGGGAACGTCGGCGTAGAGCTGGCGGAGAATTTGAGACATGGTAATGGCGCCCACATTGTGCGCGAGGACAACGGTACGGCTAGTCTTGGCATCTAGCAATGTTGTTCGGATTTGAGTATACAGAGTGTGTGTAGCGGCCGAAGGAAAGTTCATATTGAGAGAACGTTTTAGCAGAGCAGAACAAATGTCAATGGGCAGACCGTACGTCGGCTCGTGCACAGCGCTGACCGTCCTGCTGAAGAGCCTTGCCAAGGCTGGAAGAGTATTCTTGGTCAAGGTTCTCGAGCTATTGAAGCGTCAGTTGGGATTTTCCCTTTGCCAGAGAAGTTCACATGGTAGCTCACCTCATGCCTAAGCCTCCGATGAAGAGCCACTGCTCGTCGTCCACCTCCTGACCCATCATCCATCCGTCCGCGGCAGCTGGCGATGGTGAGCGAATGACCTCGCCTCTGATGCCACGGCCGTTGAGTGACCAGCTCATCCCCACAATCAGAGCGCTGCAGCACCCGACCCAGGCCGCGAACAATGCACCCGGGAGAGTCAGCCACAGGGGGATCGCTGATATGAGCATGTACAGTTCGAGTAGCGCCAGACCAACATGCTGTACCATCTCGAACACGTTCATCCGGGAGATCAAGGCGCCATGAATAAGCGAAGGCAACAAGCTAATCAACAGCGAGACATCGTTGCGTAGCTGTTGAACGACAGAGCGCCGCGAATTTGGTGTAGTACCGCAGGCGCCATCGATCAACGGCGGAATGTAGGTGATGTTCGGAGATCCAACATATCGGTGTTCTTCCTGATGGTTTGAAGTAGGCGGCGCTGGTCCTTTGAATTTCGAAATTGATCTGTTTTTAGGGGATGTGCTTGGCGATCCAGAGGGCGAGAGAAACGGCATCTTGTCATGCAAATTACAATAATGGGACGGCTTTTTTGGAGTTGGAACTGCATTGGGCGGAAAATCAACGACACTGGTTGACCTGGCGATTTCCATGCTCATTTATGTCCCTGAAGCACTTGTTATTCATTCCGGCCGCTCTGCCGCTGCAATTTACATTCCTCATCAACTTACCCCGTAGACAAGTTCATTTATCCCCAGGCGCACTGATTGGTCTAGTTTCAGATGCCCACCACATCAAGAATTTGGTAATGTGGGATGTCTGCTCACTATTACTTCCCAGGGTTTAGGGAAATTCTATCACATTGTCACGATACGCGGCCGTGGGCCATGTGGCACACATGGATTACTCAGGATATTCATTTCGGCTTGCATTCCTGATGGATCACAAAAGCTGAAGTCCAAACACACAGAGTGTTGGTGAAGCTGGTCTGCTCTTCACTTTTTGCCATGTCCCAAATACACATCTTGGAATGCATTCTATGAAGGAACATGCGCAAATTTGCTGTCAAAATTTGAGAAGGAGCCGGCTCATGTCGCCTATAACGAACGATATGTCACCCGTAGATCGTCACGTGAAATAGACTGGTTCAAGTCATGATTGCCAAAGATTCATTATTGGCGAAACTATCGAAACTGACTCTTGACTCTTGACTCTTAAATAAGGAAGGGTCGCTGAGACCCAGCATACCCAAGACTCAGAGTATTGGCGCCTCAAGCGAGAGCATCGGTTTGTGGAGTCCCTCAGTCATGGAGTCGGGACAGACTTGACATCGGAGAGGGGAAAAAAGGGACTTCTCGACACAGGAGGAGTTTATTGCGAAGACACTTACACTTTCTAGTCTGTTGATAATTTACAAATTGACTTCAAGCTATGCACTAAGCTGTATCTGCTCAAGTCATCACGTTTGCGTCGATGTGAGGCGATTCGTGCGAAGTTTCATGCGGAAGTATCTTATATTTAGTGGACTAGTTTTGGAGAGCTCTCAATTCCACTAAGCACAGCTTTAATTTGTTCCCAGGGGTGCCAAGGAGGAGAAGGCTGGGCAAAAGAACAGCCTCATAATCATCAGAATGACTTGGCAGATTTGTTTATAAACATCTGGCAACTCTGTTTGTTTTGCACATATCAGCTATGCTTCCTTCTCACGATATCAGCAGAAAGTTTCAGTATTCTACAGTCAATACGGGACATTCGACTGTGACAGTAGAGAAAGCACTATGAGAGCCTCTTCTTTTCTTTGTCTTGGCCAGGCAGCCCTCTGCTTGGCATCGACAGTACGCACTATCAGCAACCCGAGCCTAGTACGACAAGCTTCCTCTGCAGCCGTGGTCGAAGGCAACGGCACAGTTCAGGCGTCTTTACCCAGTGGCGATTTTGTCAATGTTTATCTTCACGGAGCAACGGTCACGTCTTGGAAAGCAAGCGATGGCGATGACAAGCTTCTTCTCTCAACGGCATCAGCTCTCGACGGAAGCGCGGCGATACGTGGAGGCATCCCCGTGGTCTTTCCCAATTTTGGTTCGCCGCCCAAGGATCACCAGACTTCAGGGCTTCCTGGCCATGGGTTTGTTAGGAATAGTACCTGGAGTTTCGCCGGTTCAGAATTGCAGAACGATGGGGCGGGTGTACTGCTTACTTTTACCCTGAACTCGACACAATTGTCTGCCAAGTATCAGAAGGCCTGGCCTTACTCTGCAGGCTTCACTTACACCGTCAACCTCACACAAGACAACCTTGCTGTCCAGTTCGGCGTTGAGAACTTGGGCACCACAGCTATAGACTTCCAGTTCTTACTGCATACATATCTCTCTGTGCCGGTAAGCAAGAAAAATTGTGAGGGGTGGTAGAACATGATGATTAACACTCGTAACAGAACATCAGCACCACCACAGTATCAGGCTTACAGGGCGGCACCTACCAAGACAAGACACTCAACTATACCGTCTTCACCGAGACTGCTGATCAGTTGAGCATTGTCAACGAGACAGATCGCATATATACCCCAGTCTCTGTGGACACTCCCATCGTGCTTAACGATAATGGAGAGGCACGAGTGACTGTCCAGCGCTCATCGAATCTGCCAGATGTGACAATATGGAACACCTGGGCTACCAAAATCCTAGCAACGGCGGATTTCGCGCCAAAAGATGCATGGCAGCATTATCTGGCTATCGAACCTGGCTCTCTTGTCAATTGGACATCACTTGAGTCGGGATCCAAGTGGGAGGGAGGCGTACACTACACTGCGAACATATAGATCACGGATGGGCCGTGAGCTACAGAGCAGCATCAAAGCACTCTAGAGGAATCAGACACCCTGTACCATAGATTCCGGTAGAATCAAATTGTGTTTGTTTTCGTGATTCAAGTCTATTTCGCATCTTCCGCAACTTTGCATGATAAAAATTGCGCCGCCCTGGCGATTCGCTAAAGTCATTGTGTTGCATTGTACTTCCATCCAGTAAAGCCGATCTAGACTGATGCTAGAAATGAAGCTTATGATAAAGTAGTGTACCACAATGCTTCACTCAATCCTCCGAGGCAGCGGCAACCAAGTGGCCCATGTGACTGTCATCGATGGCAGAAGCAAACATCGCAAAGCTGCAGATGAACCGGCTGTCGAGTGTTGAAGACACGAGCATGGCTTTAAAGTTCTTGTGACGAAACAGCCGGGTAGTCCACTGGGCTTGGTGAGCCCGATGACCTTAGTAACCCAGTTTCCGTGATGTATAGTGGACTATTGCCTATATTCAAACCAAGACAATCTTAATGGTGGCAGACCTGAGAGGCAGGAAAGCAGACAGTGGCTGTTGATCATGGCGCCCCGGAAAATTCGCAGTCACAAGTGCCTCGACATAGTGCGAAGTGGGGTGCGGCCCGTTTCAGGGGGCGTGCCGCGGTAGGCGGTAATTGGCACCACTTCGCCATCGCCTTAAGCTACGGAAGCAGTGTAACACACCCAATATGCCCAACGAGCGAGCCATACGGGCAGCGCGTGATGCTTTACATCCTACTGGTTTAACATGTGAAAGCCGGGATAGCTGGATGACTCATATTTCCTTGTACGAAGCCAGCACTTCAAGGCGCGCATATCGTCACGATAGAGGGTGATTGTGTACCGTAGGTATTGAATTCTAGGAATTGTGTGATGGCAGATCAAGGGCGGAGGCTAATAGGCCCAATATTCAATGTACTGATAGGACATGACCCAAGATCGAAGGCTCTGGATGGCTTCGATCGACAAAATATTCCCACCTGGCCACACATTCTTCATCGCCCATGTCAAGGCACTGATAACATAACACAAAAAATATGGTACCCTGGCTCTCGTCCCTCCCTCGCATTCTTGAAAGACTACTTGACTGCACACCGCAGCATTTCGCCAAACCGGCCTTGCCGCTATCGTGATCGTCATACTGTAGCATTGCATTATCGAGCTTGGAGCGCAAGTGCAAGTAGTTCATCTTACCCACCAGACTCCTGCTTTGTTTAATTTGCGGTTTGGGAAAAGACATACCATCACCGTGGATGTGTGAAGTCCTCTGGAAGTTCAGACTATTGACCTATATCAAGCAAACAATATTCATAAATGACCCGAGGGAATGGGACGAATACAGTTGTGAACCTAGTCCATTAACAGTTTGTGATAGACTTAGCTTGTGATATTCTTGCAGCGATCTCGCGACACAGTTACAGTAACCTTATGCCTCGGTCACTCACAACCTTGAACCTTCAGGACGCCGGGGAGAGGCATCTAGGCCTCAAGGGTCATGAGACCTCCACATCTGATCAGCCACCAGAAGCCATTTCGAAGCTCGCGAGAACCTTGTCGATTCAGGGTCCCCACCCCCACGGACAGGCAAAAGCTAAAACCCTCACTAGACTATTGAATCGGGAACAAGCCCTGGGCAATGTCGACTCTCACATCCAATATGTACGAGGTCGCCAGGTCTCTATGTCACTCTGTTGGTTGAATATCTACTGACCATACGCACTGATATTTTTCTTCCTCGCATCTTTCCATCACAGAGGCACTTTCGATTGTCATTGCTTAAATATTTGTCAGTTCTGCCCGCTGCGATCCGTTCCACCTGGACACGGGGTACTAGGATCCCGATTTCCAGATCTTGACCGCTTCCAATACAGTGGACCGAGGCGTGGGTTGTCACCCAGCTCACCCCGCTGGAACTCGGGCTCTGGACTGTTCTGAAGGACCGGATCTGTCAAAATCAGGCAGCGCCTAGTTTACTTTGTCCATTGACCGCCAGACGAACTTTTCAACTTTTTCAAGCTCGATCCCATCAATCAAGTCTCCGCGTCCACCGTCCCCAGCCAAGCTCACGCTGCCTGGTTTCAGGGGGGTTCCAGGTCACACTTCCGCTTTCCCTACCGTTGACCTGAGCTGTACCGTGGAGTTTGTCAGGGCTGCCATACTGCGCTCAGATCTTCACCTCCCGCAAACCTGAACCTGGTCACGTCAGTCGGGGCTACGGCGGCATTCAACAGCGGTCACGGAGCTGCACAGACTACGTGGAAGGGATCCACAGAGGGGGACCACGCTGGTCGACCCGAACCCACAAGAACGATCCCGGATCTTGCATTCAGGTCCGGACCCGCATGCGACTTCGTGTGCTGCGTGTGCCATCACTGCAAGTCCCCAGCTGCTCTTCTGCATTAGGGCGAAGTCCTAAGCGCCAATAGAGACGCTGCTGTTCGGTGGTTTGCTGTTCATGCACCTTGCCGACAGCCAATCTGGTGTGCCTCACGTCTTTTCCAGACAGCCCATGATCGGCCCCCCGAACCACACCAACAAATTACTAGAGGGTGCTGCAGCTGCAGGAAGGTCTGGGCATCTACACGCGAGATACGACAGCTCAAGAACCCCTGAAGACCTGGCGACCCGCACAGTTGAGAGAGTACGAAGAAAAATGAAAAATTACTGCACCTCGTTGCTGTGCTGAGTCTCCGATTCGCAACAGTGGCCGCTCCTGTAGGGGCAAGATCGTACTGTGTGTGCATTTCTGACCGCAACTCATCCACAGCGAGACTGTGACAAAACAGCCTCGTGGCTGCGGTGCAGGTCTCAACGTTTGAGTTCAGGGGCCAGGGTTGGTGAGACCTGGATCAAACTCCACGGAGAATTGTGCGTGGGCCCGCACGAGTCCAAGAGTCATAAACACACACTTTCCCGTTGTTTTCCCAGTTACCCATATCTTTGTTTGTTTTCAGGTATAATAATTTTTTTTTTTTTGTTCGTTGGTGGGAACACCTGCAGCGCAGGGGGGAAATACCAAGACTGAAGATCCTGACGCATTTCAACTCCATGTCTCAAGAGGTTATCACCAACACATCTCGACCAGTATGCCATCATCATCTCCCGTACCTCGATCACAATCGAGGGCAAGCTGCTTCACGACAACCACGTACCATTCTTTTCAAGACGTCGAATTGTGTGAATCGAAACCTCAACCAGAGCCAACTTGTACGTCGACAGGTACAGGCTTGGGGTCTTCCAACATGGGTGAAGAAGCCGTAAGAAGGTCGAGGCCTGCATGGCGTGATGAAGTCGACAAACGTCCTGCGACATTCAAGATGGTCCGTCAAGATTCAGGTTATGAATCAGGCACACCCACACGCACCTCAGGCTCTGTCAAGCGGCGCCGCACCTCTTCGAAGCAGCCTTCTTCGTCACCATCGAGATCAGACAGGACACCAAAGCGGCCTGGGCTCCGGCGCTCCGCCGCAAGCAATCCAGTTTCCCACCTGCCGGGCCGGTCAAGCCTGACCATGAATCGCCCGACATTCCTCACACCTCAACAACAGCAAAACTTGAACCGCAAAAACTCCTATTTCCAGTTCCCAACACCTGAGAACCTGGAACAAGAGCAAGAGCAGTCGACCCGTCCAAGTGTGGACCTTGCCCCCGTCATCCTCAAGGTCAACACCGCCAACCTGAACACCAATACCAACCAGTCCCCCGATCCATCCACGTCAAGAAACCGGGCATGGTCCAACTCCTCTATCTCGCCCTTCGCCGTGCCGCCACCAACGACTCACTACTGGACCAGCGACCGGACTCGCCAGCTTGAGTATGCGGCGATCGATGCTGCGAGCAAAGGCGTCCGAGGCTGGATCATGCGTAACATGGTGCCGGACTGCTTCGTTCCACGAGACACACGGCGGGCTGGCTTCGATGATGATGGCGGCAGTGTGCGACGGTACCGAATCGATCTTGAAATCGAATGTCCTGAAGAAGCCGTGCCGCCGAGCCCAGTGGGAGAGAAGCTCACAGGCTTCCGCGCGCGGGGCGCCAAGAGGAGCTGGTGGTCGAAGCTTAGGGGTTGCACGTGAGAACCGCAGCGAGCGAGAAAATATTTCTCTTTTTCCTTGATGCTTTTCATTGTCATTTCCTTTGTCTACTTTCCCTATGGCGTCAAGTACCAGCGTGTCGTTAAATCTAATATCCTGTGCTGCCGAACACATTTTCAAGGGAGCGTGTCAGTTGTTGCATTTTCAGAAAGGCGTTAATATACCCAAACAGAGTGTTTTATATCCGAGAACTACAGCAGATTGGATAATGCGAGCATACAAAGAATACAGAATACACCTTTAGATAGCAAAAGGAGATCAACAGACTCATTCAATCATCAAGCATTTCGCATCCGAATGAACTTGAATAAGAGCCGCAGATCACAGCAGAAGCTAGTCTATCTCTTCAACTGCGACACTCAGCCTTGATGCCACTCTTGATGCCACATGTGAATCTTCTAAACTCGGGCCACATGGATCTCAAAAGCAGCCAACGGTCTGACTGAGCCCTGACGGGCCAGACACATGCAGCAAAGCAGGACCAACAACACATTGCTATCAGGTTTACCACGACTCAAAACTGTGGCACCAACCCGTGGTGAATATCAATTGGCTACAAACAAAGACAGCTATGCGATACGGAATTTCTTATCTGCCATGTTCTCGAAGCCAACTCAAATTCGGCCAGCCACACCGGCAAACCCAAAATGATAGAGATCAGTGCTATGATGGAGCCTCTGTTTGTTTTGAGAGCCTTAAACTACAAGTCGTTCAGTGACTAAATTCTCAGCAGCCGGACTACAACAAGGTCCGGCAAGAGAGCCTCATACTTGGGCTCATGCTGATGTGCGGATGTCGGAAGGGTCCGCTTGCATGTCATGTTTGAGCAAAGGCTCGCTCCACCGTAGAGTGGGTCACCTCATTGTCAAGTGTTGTGGATCGCTCGTTTGGAAGTACTTGGTAGTTGCTTTGTTTGCATCTGAGCCGCCCCCCCCCCCGGGACAAAAGCGTACATGAGCCTAAAAGGTACTCCTCACCTGTGGTTTAGTATCGAGACCCTGTTGCCGGTAAACATCAACGAGAGATTCCCAGGTCTGGTTTCATTTTTGTCCGCCTACAGAATGATTCCCATATATACAATAATACAACGCAAAATTCTTGTGGGTCCTTGGGGGGGGGGAGAGAAAGCTTCGTGTTCGGTCGACTGGAAGTTGACCGGGATTCGCAGGCTCGGTGGTACATCAACCTGATTTACCAAACTTTCTCATGATGGTCCTTTTGGCGATGTCTCACGGTCAGAGCAGCGGGTAAGCACATTGAGACTGGCCACATGCACTGTTAACGAACTGTTCTCGGGTCGACGTGGTTCAATGGTTTTGCATGCATTGTTCGCGTGCATTGAAACCAAGTCTCCCAGTGTTCTGCTCACTATAAAGGTGCTATCGATAGCAAAGCACGTCGTTAGACTTATGAAGCTCCGCCGATGTGCCCGGAGGAAGCCGGTTTTAGATTTGGTCACAGTTAGCGTTGCTAGAGTGAGGTCTTCACTCTAGCTTAAAATCCACCAAAATAGATGGGCTCGACGACTCAATCCCAAGGCGCATAATGAACAGCACCAGGCATTCCGAGGTCAAGAAAGATAGGGTCGACAATTCAAGAACTCTAACTGAACATAAATAGTACTCTAGCAGGCCTATCGTGATCGGTACCATCAAATTAAGCTGATTCTGAAAGCTTTCGCTACACTATACTTCATGGATTAGGTCGCCCGGTTGCAAAGTGAAATTGAAATCGCATGCATGAGTTATGTACCTTTCGGCATCAACCTTCACCGGAGGAAAGTATTTTCACCAGCAAACCAAGGTACACTAGGTCTGCAAGATTGACTTGTTTATGTGCCAAGGCCACAGAAGAGCTTAAAAATCTAAATCTGGAAAGCACTGAGTTCTGAGGCTGCAGATAGAGTATCAGACGATACAGTAAACAACAAAACAATAGGGGTGCTTCAGCCGCGCCTTATTAGATGATTGTCGTAGTCGCGCTTGGCCGCGGCGGTGCAAACATGTACTGACCTGTTGAAGAGTTTGACATAAATACAGGCGAACGACTGCTTCTAGACTGTTGTGTTTCAGAAACCGCGCGCCCTACTCGGGAAGCTCAGGCGCTCGATATTTATAGAGTTTCGGGAAACATGGAAAGCTTAAACTTAAATGAAAGCCTAGGTGGGCGCTGCGCTAGACTTTCGGGAACACCGCATGGTTGACTCGAAAATTCTCATCCCAAGCTTTCCAGAAGCCCCCTTTTCCTCATGCAGACAGCACAGCCCCTCCACACTACCCCGTGGGAGAACTGGGCAAAGAAGAACTGTATCCACGCGAGATTGTATTTTGGAGATCACGGATACATACTTAAGGTTGGCCCGGAATGAACATGAAGGTTGAAAGATATTCTTCATCACCATCATCAACTTCTTCATTGCTTCTATCTGAATCACCTTTGTCCTTCATTTACCATTTTGGTTATACACTCTTTACTACAAACTAGTAGATCTACACTCTTTCCAAAATCAATCACCATGTTCTCCGCCAAAATCCTCGGTCTTTTAGCCGCCGCGGCTACAGTGAACTCGATGCCGGCTGTGCGGCAGACAACAGCCGCGTGGGAAACCCTTCCAGCCACACCCGAGCTCCCAACACCCATCAACACAAAACTGAGCAGCATTAATGGGGTACAACTGTGGCTGCAAAAGTACAACGAGGCAGCAGGTGGCACCCCTATCGTATTCGACCACGGTGGCCTGGGTTACAGCGCTTACTTTGGCGATGTAATTAAGCAGTTGGTGGCAGCGGGTTCCTATGTGGTGGCCGTCGATCGCCGTGGCCATGGACGCAGCACATTCAACAGCGAGGATGAGTTCACCTACGACATGTTTGCGAACGACATCTTTGCACAGCTCAACGAGCAGGGTATCACCAAATACAATGTTGTTGGATGGAGTGACGGTGCCGCCACCACGCTCTCCATGCTGATGAACACCACCATTGCACCGGGCATCCAGAAGGCCTTTGTCTTCGCAGGGTTCCAGCTGGCTTCCGACACCAATGCTACATTTACCGACACGGCCATTTACACCGAGTTCGTCTCGCGGTCTGCTAAGGAATACGCCACCAACCAGCCTAATGCCAACTTTACCGAGTTCGCGACCAAGGTCGCTACTATGGAGGCTACCCTACCTCAATTCACTACCGCGCAGCTGGGTGCTATCGACGGCAGCAAAGTCGCCATCGTTGGAGCCGATCACGATGAAGCAGTCAACTTGGATGTCCCGGCTAAGCTGCATGCAGCCATCTCTGGCAGCACACTTACCATGTTGACAGACGTCAGCCACTTTGCGCCTGTGCAGGATCCCGATCAATTCACCAAGGCCGTGCAGGCTTTCTTTGCTTAAGAGCCTAGTTCCGAGCGACCCGGCGGGGACAGTGCTATGATGCATTTTGGATATGACAGATATGATGGTACCTTCTGACACTCGGTGATATATACTTTAGCGTTCTTCACACATTCATAGATGGGCTGTATAAACTAGATATACCTAAGCTTAAGCACGCAAGCCAAATATAGCGAGAAACATTGTTATCTTGACCCAGTCTTCTGCCTACGCACAGCGGTCTAGTGACTCAATTGTTAACTTGTCCTTCGTCACAACGACCAAAATCGCTTAAGATCGCCGTGATCTTCGGATTATAACCACCACAGACTGGTACCTTATGCAACACAAGTTTCAGAGGAGCCACATCTGTAGCTACCTTGATGAGCAGGCGATGACTTTTTATCTCCAATCCGGTCCCCGATCATCCCGATCACGGTGTTCACAAGTGACAGATGCCATCAAATTTAAAAGCCCCACCCCCAGGGGGCTGGTGAAGTTTAGGATTTAACGCAAAATGGAAATGCTAATTGACTTGGCAGGTCTGGCATTCGAGTCTTTTTTTCTTTTTTTTCTTCAGCGACTCGTGCCCGCTCCAGGAAATTTCAATAGTGCATATTACAGTGTTTCACTCCATGTGCCCGTTTTGGGCCTTATGAAGACACTCTGGTGCTCGTGGTCTGGCATGCAGAGCCAGCTGTGCTTCACAGCACGAGCAACATTTCTGGGAAGAAATGACGATACACATTTGGGGTTTCACAGCAAATCGACCTCGAGCAATGTTGTCATGTTCTGACAACTTGAAGGTTTCTTAGGCCTTGTCGTTGTTGTTGTTGTACAAGCCTGCTACATCACAGTCATGAAATTGTGGATCTTTCTAGTTCAAACAGCGTTATCAGCTTAGTTCTGAACGGCTAGAGAAGTAATTGTTGCAGAGTGATCAGAGCTCCTCAAAATCTCAAATCAGAGTCGATTCAGGCAACTGCCAGACCTGTGGCTTCACCGCATGGTTGCGCTCCGTGCAAATATGATGTAAGCATGATTTGATGTGAAAGTTCTCTTCGCTGGTATTAGTCTTGCATACATATTCGGTGCCAGAAGCGCAGCTACAATGGGTCAAGACCTTCTATCTGAGGAATACATACTAACGAAGCAGATGGGATGCTTGCTATGACCTACTCAGAGCATCCAGTGCAGCTCATCGATCAAAGCTGGAAAAGCTCGACCATAGAAAGTTAGCACCATCTAGACAACCCTCCGCTAGGGATTCTTTGTTTTGCAAGCGCTTGATAACGAAGAAACTTCCGAGACGACGGTAATTAATTTCAGTCATAATATAATATAGCACGAACTACGACATGCAGGATATCTATGAGACACCAGCCATGGAGGTTTCGAGAGGCATTTCGAAGATGCGCGGCCCACTTCTCCCAAGGTATATTAGCGAGCCAATGTGTTCAATCGGTCTTGTGAAAAGGCAGAAACAGTTATACTTAGGCGACTACAACGTTTCTCGGATTGTGACATTTGTCTTAGTAACGAACCAATGAAGTCACGCTTGGGTCATTTGCCATCTTTGCTACACAATGGCATGTACCTATACTCATGGGCAGTACACACGCAATGGCATGGTGTCATGTTAGCTCGAGTAGATCTGCCAGTTTACTCATACTACAAACAGAGTACATACCTACCTAGGTAGGTATCTTGGGATTGTGGGTATATGTAGATGAGGCCATTAGCCTATGCACCAGGCAGGGGGCCTGGATTTATTCAAGCTCACCTGTTGGCTGCATGCAGCTCAACGGCTTGATCACAAGTGACCAAAATTCAAAAATTGATGTGTCTGCGTTGCATATTTCATATCCAGCCGCGGTGCCCTTAATGCCCTGCCTAGACAGCTGATGTTGCTTCTGGCACATTCTCTCACCTGATGGTGAGCATAAACAGGATATGCGATTTTGATAGCAAGCGATCAAGGTCTTGTACTGATCAGTACTTTCTCTTCGGCCGCTGGAAACTTTCGCTGAAACCCCTTTGCTGGGCGGGCGCATGAGTAGCCTTGACTGTGCCTCTTTACGATTACTGTTGGTTCCTTGAGGACGTTCTATTCTGGGAAGTGCACGCTGGTGGCGCAGCACTGGCACGCTGACAGGCGTGGCGTTGGCGGATGTACCATTCATTACCTAGGTTCTTACTGCTGATGAGCGAACTCTATCTAGCCCCAGTCCAAAATGTCACAGTAGCATTCTACTTGAGCAAGCCCCTCAGAATCATCGCCGGCTTCAGTTTATATACTCAGGTTTCAGGTTGTCGACATGATTATTTATTTTGGCGGTGGAATTGTTCGGGGAAATCAGACTTGTCAGCATCCCAAGCCCCCCCCGTGACATCAGGGTTGGCCCCACTATCTTGTTTATTGTGTATTGGCTTCTAGAACTTCGAACCCGTGTCAGCCACTCCTTTTCCCAACTTTGGCACTGCATCCTGCCGGTGGGCCCCGGATGAGGTGGTAACACAGCATGCAGACCAACGTGTATGGAACCCTATAGTGTAATTAATGAAAACTTTTCCCACTTTCCAAGCCAATTTGGCGTGAGACCTTTGTATGCAGTTGGTCGTGTTTGGTACAGATTGGCCCACAACAAACCAACCCTTGCGCAACCTGCAGCAAACTGGTCGTCTCATGATTGGGTGTAGTTGCTGATCTGATTTGAATCTACCTACCTAATAATGTCAACAAGTTTGTCTGTCAAACTCGGGTTCGATCCGTCCGCCAGCCACTTTGGAGCAGGGCCCGGAGCTTCCAGCAGCTGCAGCCATACACATTTCGTGCATTAACACCATTGTGGAGACAGGAATGATCGCTCGGTAAATCGGTGGAGCACTGGAGTCCAGTATCGACTGATGCGTTGCACACTTTCATGTCCCTAGCACTTATATCATAGTACTATGTAGGTAGTCACTGACCGGATCGATGAACGATCAAGATTAGCAGATCGTTATAATTTGAGCGCGTAATTCGGCCCTGAACTAATCGGAAAGACAGGGATGCAGGCGTGGTAGGCAGACTCAGGCAGTGCCAGCTCTGGGTCTGTCATGCACCATTGTACAATACTACCTAGGTACATTTCCAGGATTTCATCTAATTTTCTAACCATTATCTGTTATGAACCTATGGCTTGTCGCAAACAGAATTCACGTATGGTACGTACCTACGAGGTAGGTAAGTATGATATTGCGCAGCAGGTAAGTACCTAGGTATGGATCAGCAGCCTCCACCCATGTCAGACTTTAGCTTATGAGTATTAGTCACTAGTGCACTCTCATGGAAGGGTTTTGGTCCTCTTTGCTCTAATAAGCAAGTGGAGTGAAATGAATGAATAACCATTGAGATCTTCAACCAGGGAAGGAAACACGTATATCGGGCTTTGTAATTGTAAAAAGTTCTCGCTGATCGATGGTTGACTCGAAGAACGGTGACTCGATAGACGAATGACTCTCTGCATTGTTCTCTCATCATACAAGTAATAACATGGGACTTGGGACCCGCTGTTCTGTTTTTGACGGCTTGGAGGATGCAGGGTCTGCTCTTTCAGTCTTGTGGTTGAATGGCAGGGGATGCATGTCTGCGTGACCGGGCGGCTATTCTGAACCAGTGGAGGGAAGATGGGTTTCACTTCGCGGTTACCAGAGAAGGGGAAAAGGGGATAGCAATCTGGCTTGATCACGATCAACTGCGTGCAGTATGTCCAGGCTGATGTAATTTGCAAAGAAAATCTGTTTTATGCACTAGGAAGTTTGGAGCACAAGCTGTTTCCACATACATCTTCGTGTGGCTGCTGACTGTGGCGCACCTACGCTTTAAAAAGACTCTCACAAATTTGCTAGTCAGCCAGTGTGGGATATACTTAGTATGAGCGGTGTACAGGGCACGTACTGTGACATGTATGTGACACTAATTTTGTCCTCGTACTATAAGGGTACTTCCGCAGAAAAGAAGAGCAGCCACCCGACCTCGCTAATTGGGCGAATGATCTCCGTTGATACAACTATCTGTATCTAGCACCTTTATGATCACCTACCTATCCTTGGTGTTCTTTTTTTTTTTTTTTTTTGCCCTTCTTTTTTCCCCTCTTTTTGCTTTTAACGCTTTCTTTCCCACGATCTGTTGAGTCGCAGTCTCCACTGATGAAGTTCAGTCTTCCTACTCAGATATTCATACTGTGGAAGGCAGAAGAATATCTTGTGCAGAGTTAGCGCATGCAGACATGACATTCCTTAGAGTAGGATCGGAGGACGGCCGTTGTCCGCGGTCCTGCTGATATCTGACCTACCCAGTGTGTACCCACTTATCTGGTAAGGTAGCGGCTTGGTCATACGAGGGGCTAGGGATTATTTGTCTTCGTTATTTCCATTTATCAGCCGAGCCGGGGTGGCTGTTGGTACAAATATTGTACAGTACATGCCAATTCATTCTGTTTTTAGCGACCCGTTTTACCCGCCCATATTCTCTCCCTTATGCATGTCCTATATAGTGCAATGTTTCCGACTTATTCGCTGGATCACACCTCATATAAAAGGCATTGCGCCATACATTTAAATGCTTTGTGGAATTTTTACTGATCTTGGCCGTTGACCCCCGACCCTCCCCATCATCCGCAACACTATACGATCGATGTGTCTATGATCCTCAACACAGCATATAAGATTGGTTGCGATATAAAGGAGCGAATAGATAGGAGGGTCTATATATTTGTAAAGACCTCCCTCTGAATGAGGAATCACACAGGTATGTTGGTCATCGTTCTATCCTGGTTACAGCCTAAGGGAATTTGAACTTCACCGGCATTGGATGTTCTTCCTCCTCATGGAGGTAAGGTAGAAAAGTAATGGCTTCATCAGTCATCACCACCTCTATTGTCGCCAAGTCAGACTTAGGTATTCTTAGTCTGCCAAGCCGAAGCAAGCTATCAAGGAACTTCCAACGTTAGCGATGGAGCTTCTCGTGGCCTGATCTTCGTCACCTCCTTGTCTGCACTTATCTACCATCTAAGTCGTTCTAGACATCCTGCAATAAGGCCCTGTTTTATTCACCATTAGCAGGGACATCCCTTATGGCAAAAGCTGACTGGGAATGAACAGGCTCTGTCTTACACATTATAGTTCGTGACCTCCAAGTTTTACTTACTTGGAGAGACTGAGGCCCACGATCCTGCCGGTATAATTGAATTGAGGCTGGCGAAGTCTAATAGACTCAAGAAAGGTATGGTGATCTACATTAGAGACAAAGGCGCCGGGAGAACTGTTTGTCATAAGTCGGCAAGTGCAAAGGACAGAGCAGTGAGTGACTGCTTCTTCCCGCAACAAAGGTGGAGGAAGATGCGTGTCTCTGCAGGTGGTGCAAGCGAGCATCAAAGGTGCCAGGAAGGTGCAGGTGCAGATGCAGATGCGGCATGCAGATTCCAGAGAATATTCCTGCCTATCAATGCCCGCTTGAACAACTCACCTCACTTATTTCTTTTCTTCATCTCTCCGCACCAAGTGTCTCATCTCATCACCAGTCTTCCACAGGCTTCAGTCCTTCAAAATCCTGCCCTTTCCCTTCATACTTTCAGTCTGGAAGCTTCTACCCCAAATGGTCGAATTCTTCCATACTTTTCTCTCCAAATTCAGTTGCTCGCGTCGCAGCCGTCGGAAGCCCACATAACGGAGCGTCGACTCTGCCTTTAGTCGTGCCAATTGCCTGGCACAGCTCGGTACGACATGCGTTCTTGTCTCTCCATCTCACATCACCACACTGCTTATCTTTCGATAAGTGTAGGCGGCTCGATCTTTAGGCTCTTAAAGGTCGTCAAACGTGTTTTCCACCAGGTACAAGACCAAATTTAGCTAGTGCAACCGTATAACACGTCTTGTGCTCTCCCCTTCTCACATTCTCCGATGGCACTGTGCATGTCCTATGGCTTCTTCAAGACAATTTTCGAGAGAGGCTCATTCAGTACACGCACTTCCGTTCTTATTCCCCCACCCTCTTCTTTCCTTCTTCTTATAGATGTAAAGACAAGAGCTCGATCGCACACAAAAGACTTGAGATGACCATAGTACTGACTAGAAGCGCTTGTTACAGGCACCGCTGCAGTCAGCTGTCAGACTGAGTTTGGCCATAGACCAGTAGACGCTCAGCAGACACGAATTTGCTCGGGTTCAATAGCCCACTTTGATTTCTGAATAATCGGATGCTCAGGTGAAAGAAGACAAGGATAGGCACCGTGTGGCCGCTCAACCGACGTCGTCGACATCAACATGCAGTCAAATTCAGCAAACGAACTTCTTTCAGCAGCCGCTGGTAATCGATCATATGGGGATATTAGCGGGGAAGATGATTTCGACATGGCCAGGATCAATGCTTTCCGCAAGGAGCGTGAAGAGGAATTGGAGCGGCTGGACAATCACTACAGCAGCAGCCAGGCCGCGATCGAGGCCCAGGTACGAGGGGAAGTCGATCACTTATTTCAGCAATTCCAGCTTGGAATGCAACAGCTATACACCAACCTTACCAAGACGGTTGGTATCACTATCGACAATCAGGTTCAGCTCCGCATGAAGCAGGAGCGACTGCGGCGGGAACATGATACAAAGAAGGGCGAAGTCGAATTACGATTCACAAACGAGGCATCAAAGCTCATCATTTCTACTCCTCGTGCGGGACGGCACTTGAAACCACCTTTACTTCCCAGTCAGGGCCTCGTCCCTAGCCAGGGTATTTCTAACACAGCTAACACCCTTGGCCATCATGTCCAGCCGGCTGCTGCTTCGGTGGATAGGACTCCGCCTGGCCAACAACGTATTCCACCAAAGTCCCTGGCTAGTGATGACATGTCTAGAGACCGTGTTCTTCACCAGCCTCCGCGAAAGGAGTACCTAGCACCTTTGCCTACGCCGATGCCTACGCCCGAAGATCTTACGCAACAACAACGGAGGCTGATCCCAGCTGAGTCACGTCACGCTGAACCTCGGTCTATTGAGCACCGTCCCGCTGAGACACAGCTAGCCAAGCCTCGCATCGATACTCCTCCTGTCGAGCCCTACGCCGAGCCACGTCAAGTTGAGCCGCGTTACATCGAGTCGCGTTCAGCAGAGCAACATCATGTGGGGCGGCATATCGAGCACTCGTTCAATGAGCAACGCCGCATCGAACAGCGTCAAGCCGAGCCGAACTCAGTCATGCGCCACCATGATGAGCGTCATACAGAGCAGGATTCGGCCAAGTTGAAAAATATCGGACAGCAATCCGAACACCGCTCAGTCGAACAGCGTCAACTTGAACCACGCCACATCGAGCCCCGTCCTATTCAGTCCATAGCGGCTCGACTCGGCCACGAGGAGCCCGGACACTTGGAGCGACAGCCGCCGGCAGCGATCATTGTGGACAAAGCATCAGATCTCCCCTTCAAAATCTCGGCTGCAACACCGCCTCGTCAAGATGGTAAGAGAAAGGCTACGGACACTCCAAGCAGTGAGCAGGCCAACGTGGTCACCTCGACAAAGCGACCACGTACCAGAGAGAAGCCAACAGGAGATAACCTCGAGCCTCAGGCACATACGGACCGGAGTCCGCGTAGCACGCGTCGGTCCTCGGGAGCCGCGACGGGAGCAGCAAAAGACTCTCGAGTGAAGACTGTCAAGCGTACCATTCCTTTCCAAGAGGTTTATCAGGATGGCAAAGCTCAATTCAAACACAAAATTTTTGCTTGGCCGAGGGATTCCGACAACTGGTATATCGTTCGATGCGACGAGCATCAAGTACACTTCAACAATGGTAATCCAATCCATGGCGCCGCAAAGCATGTTCATAGCCCTCAGCATGGACACCTCGAGAAGAGACACGATCTGGCTATGGAAATTTGCGGCCATCTTGTCCTAGACTGCAATGCCGAGCTGGCCGAACTTAATAATCGTGAATTTGAGCGTGCACTGAAGGAGGACAAGTATCAGGTTTTCAACATGAACCTACTCACCAAGGAAGGGCGTCGGCGTCTGACCGACGGGCCCACCCACAATGCAGATGCTGCCGGCAGCCCTTCTAGTCCCAGCACGCTCGGAAAGAAGAAATCGAAGCCACCGACCCAGCCAGCCAGTGCTATTACTAGACCAGAGGAGGGAAAGTTCTATTTGGGCTTTTGGGCACCAACCAAGAAGTGGTACATGCTGATCATACTCCCTATCCGTCCCGACGGCAGTCTTAAGGAGGTGGGTTTGAAAGAGAAGCTCCAACAGACTGACCTCATGAGCAACGTGCCAAAATGCTACCGTTCGGATCGGATAAGTCTTCGGATCATAGGCTGGCAGCCTGCTTATTCAGACGGTGGAGCGAAGGCTGACAAGCGTGAATACCCCGTGATGTTTTTCGACAGCCCTGTACAGAAACACTCAGTGGGCTGGCTCCCCGGAGCAAAACTCCGGCCGGTTGATTTGTATAATCCGCCCGACAATGCTGACAAGAAGGGCCTTGCGATGGCCCGGGACTGGTATGCGATACGTATGATGCACCGCAAGGATTGGGAGGAGCTTAAACGACTTGGTCCTGGAGAGCCCCCATCTCCGACTCCTTCCGAAGGCGACGGCGGAAAGAGCGAACCCTGGACGTCTCTCCGTTCTGCCCATCTCGACGATATGAGCCCGATCCGTGATAAATCGAATGGACCTGGCCAGTTTTTTGGTTCTGGGAGCAGCGAGGAGGGAAGCGACATTGCCGACGCAGAGGATCCTATGACCATGGACATCGGCCCTATCCCCGAGCCTGTTGACTCCAATTATGTCGATGAGGATTCGGGGTCTGAAAACTCGGATGTGGATGTGGAAATGAGAAACGCAGCACCCAATGATGCCGCAAGCAGTGATGTTAGCGATGTCATACATCCTGGCCGGCGCAACACGACTTCTCGGCGTGGCAGTCAGCGAAGCATCCGCGGCCGAGATATGAGCATCGACGACGGCAAAGCTAAAGAGTATACCACGGCGACTTCTAAGACAGATGCCGCCCAAACGACTTCTGCCGAAACCCCCGCCGAATCTGAAGGCCAGACTCACCCTACTGGTATACCCGAGCAGGACCATTACCGGAGAATCGCCCAGGCTAAAGCAATGGCCGCCGTGAAGGAGGCAGCTAGTCGAAGCAGAGCCACTTCAGAGACCCCGGAAATGCTATCAAGACCTCCGAACACCACACTCCAAATGCAACCGGCTAACGCACCAATGGTTGAGGGAAACCCGGAAGTCGTATCTCGTCCGTCCCATGCAAACCACAGTCATTCGAGGTCTGAAGATGCTCCGTCACTGTCCAAGTCGAGTGGGACGGGCGAAGCCAACGATGCACGCAGTAAGAACGACCAACGTGGTGTTGTCGACAAAGGCCAGGAGACTACTCAAGCAGAGACAAGGGCTGAGCCTAAAATGGACTCGTATAAGCTTTACGACTCAATCAGGGCGCAGATGAATGGGCTATCGAGTCGGGCCGCCTCGGTACCAGCGAATGTGGGCGGCGGCATATATTCACCCTTTGGTCCTCCAGCGCAGCCGGCCCAAACCAAAGTTTTCGTGGAGGATATGGCTCGGCAACCGCCCAATGGGTCGCATATCATGTCACCCCCGCTCAGCCATACATCGGCCATGATGCCCGCCAGAAGCTCGTCCACAACACCCACGGATGGACTAGAGTCAGGACGCAACACGCCAAAACTTGTGATACCGGAGGACGCGAGCAGTTGGAAGCTAATGCACAATGGCTCAAGCGAGCCGGTACAGCAGATCCGTGCATCCTTTACCAGCAAGTCCTCCTCGCCCGTATCAACGACGTCTCTGCAGGCTGCGGCACAGACTTTAGCGGAACCCACCCCTCAGTTGGGCACGCCGATCCATGACAAGCAAGAAACCTTTGACGTATCGCAGTTCCACGGCCCTGAAGGCATCAAGTGGGTTCGTGAAGGTCCCAACAAGCCTTTCCTGCGGCTTGTCACGGACCCAATGCGCAAATGGGCCGAGACGGCACGAGAATCAAGCTTGAAGGCGACCATCGAGCCCGCGCAGATTCAGTGGATTGAGACGGACCATCCTGAGGGCGACCGGGACAAGCAGCGTGTGAGGCTGACGACAAGGCATAACCGCGAGTTGGTGCTCATCTTTGAGACAAACTCGGCAAATGGGCGCTCTCAGAAAGCGGCGTTGCAGGGACGCAGGTTTGTTTCATGGGTGAAGAGAATGAATGGAAAGGTGGAGTGGCGTGATGAGTATGTTGTTTCCCTTGACTGACCGCAATATTTGGGGCTAATGTTGCTGTTCAGAACAGGCAGTCGATCTGGCAGCCATCGAGAGTCTCAGGGCGATGAGTGTCGGTCAATCACAGTGGAATAGGGAGCGAGCAGGCGAGCACTTGATATCGTGCAGATCTGCGAAGGAGCTGTCGCTGTACTTGCAAGCCCTTTACTTCACTCTTCTTTCTGGCGAAATGCAGAGCTCGGCATACCAGCCAATTCTGTTGCAGTGGTACCAATTTGACGGATCAACAGCACGCCAATCGTAGAGCAAGATTGCAATTCGGGCTGGCGTTTCATTTCTAGTAGGTTGATTTTGGTTGCGTAGTGCATTATCTAGGGTATCACGGGACGTGCGCAGCAAGAGCGAGAGAAGAACACAGTGGCAAGAGGCGAAAAGAGAGGTTGGCCCAATGTGAATAGCACCGATGATTTGTTAAACATGAAGGAATCACCAGTCAGCGATGTTTTCTACACTTTAAATGCTGAAGCAGCAGAATGATGTTAATAGAAGCGAGGTCGAGTTCACATAGAAATTGCATGGCACTCGCATATTGATCATTAGCGTGGACACGGTTGTTGACTTTATCATCAATTATATTAACAGGGTAGGTAACCATAGTCACCCTTAGGGCGCAGGTGGTTGCAGGGTTCTCAATTTGCATGTGACAGTCCAGGGATGAGGAGTCCAGCGCCGCGGCTCTGCAAGTTGGCTGACTTTTCGATCCTCACGTGGCCCTGGGTCCGGATTCCCTTTCCCTGATAGCCGAACTCTTCACACTCACCCCTAGGCGCGGTCTTCCCTACACGGAACCGTCCAAAATCGTGCCTAAGCTGCTCTGCCATCTCTCGCTCAATCTCGCCTTTGTATTGGAAATTACTGCAACAAGCTGGCCGAACCCTCGACCGTCTCCCAACCGATGACGTCGCATTTGATTTGAGACTTTATCAGCTTGGGTGGATCGAATTTACGGAGAAGCCCCAGAGGACCTCGTGGCAAGCTGCAGCAAATCTACTTATACCTTCAGGAGCACGGAATACAGTGCCTGCCTTCGCGTGGAGGGGGCAAGTTTGACCAGGGGGCGGATGGTCCAGAAGTTCGAATTAGGATTCTCAATGATAAATGGCTGCGATAGTGAGTATCTGTGATTCTTTTGTATTTCGTTTGATCTGGTGTTCCATGAGGATAAGGAAGTATTTGGTCCCGGGTCTCGGACAAACCGGGGCAAGGCAAGGCAAGGGCAGGGCAGGGCAGCCCAAGCTACCTACCTAGGTTAGGTAGACGGGCACCTACCTGCAGGGCGTCATTCTGTTCGCATACTGCAGCCTGACCAACCTCGACGTCAGCGCAACTGCTTCACCTCTCATTCCTATGGATCTTTCCTAGTCCCGGCTCACTACCTAGACTTTGTGATTCCCTTGTTCGCATCATTGCTAAGAGATCAAGCATAATGTTGGGATTCATTGTGTTGCGCCAAGGTCTCTGAGCTTGTCCGGCTCGTCGTTTACTTAGGCTTAACCGTGGGTGCGGCATGTCACCACCAACATTCTTCGCACAAGACGCAAGACACGAGCCACGAGTCAAAAGCGACGATACGCTGATTTTATTTTATTTCATCTTCTACACGTGCGACAACAAACCATCATCTACTTCAGCAACATTCCCTATCGTGTAGAGCTATTCAATACTAACCGCTGTCGTCTGTTTCCCAGGACGTTCCTTGGCTCACAAATACCCACATGTCCACCCCGCGTCGCTCCCGAGGCGATACCCTCTCGAGCTCCGCCTCCTCCGACCCCGCGGCCCACAATCATCCCGACAACCTAGCCTCCTCTTTCCTCCCCGGTAGTACAACTGAGAAGCCTGTCTATGCGACTTTCTCGCCTGCAACGCTGTCCTCAGCCTCACAGCAGCCCATCTCCGCCGCCAAGCGCCTTTCCACGATCCTCGTCCACCAAAAGAGCCCGCTCCTCCTCGCCACCCCGCCGCAGGTCACCAGGGCATTAGCATATAGCCACCCGTTCTTGCTGCCGCTAAACAAACTTGCCGGGCTGTTGACGTGGACCTCAGGCGATCCCTGGGAGAGCTTTCTGGTGCTAGGGCTTTTCTGGGCTGTTGTGCTTTATGGCGATGTCGTGATACGCTTTGCCGGCCCCTTGTTGCTGGTGCTGCTGCTGATTGGGGGCATGTATGGGAGAAGGTTCAGCCCTCTGAGCAGCAGCGGCTGGAGCGAGGATGGCGGTGCTGGAGGCGGGGCCGCGCCGGCGACGAGCAAGCCCAAAAAGGGGAAGGGAAAGAGTAGCTCGAGTACCGATGATGGGGTAAGGGGAATGAACGAAAAGTCTTCGTCGCCGGCGAAAGCAGCAGGCTCAGGTGCTGCAGGAGGCACTAGCGGACAGCACAACCGCCCGGGCTCCGAGGCGACAAACACCAAGCATCAGAAGACGCTTGACGAGATTGTCGAGACCTTGAAGGAGTTCACGGCGCGGTGTAATATCTTGCTGGAGCCGCTGCTGGAGCTGACGGACTTTCTGAGCACGCAACGCACGGCAACGAGCGCCACAACGCGACCTGCCCTAATGAGGCTTTTTGTGCGGATATTACTATGTACGCCATTCTGGGTGGCGCTTACGCTACCACCTCTGCGTGTGGTTACAACAAGGAGGGTGATGCTGTGTTTTGGCACCATTGTGCTAACATGGCACGCAAGAGTTGTCAAGGCGGGACGGACGCTTCTCTGGCGAAGTGCCACCGTGCGCCGACTTGTAAATCTCATCACGGGACTTGACATAACAGTTCCTAGAAAGGCCGCCACCGAAGTTGAGAAGACCGCGGCGCAGCAGGCCCTCGAGAAGACGCAGCGTCAGATGGGCACTGCCAAGTTTGCTACTCGCGCGGCCTCGAGCCGTGAGTCAGAGCTCACCAAAGCCATACGACGGGCGCGCGGAGGCAACGACGCAGGTGTGCGGTTCACTTTCATCATATATGAGAACCAGCGGCGATGGGTGGGGCTGGGTTGGACAAACAGCCTTTTTGCCTACGAGCGGGCGGCTTGGACAGATGAGCACAACAACCCTGTACCGCCAAGGGAGCAGTTCGAATTACCTGCGGTAGAGGAGGACAGCAACATGCGATGGCGGTGGGTGGACAGAAGTCGTTGGAGGGTGGATGGGGTCCCGGATGAGGCGGTGGTGGACGGCGAAGGAGAAAAGTGGGATTATGATGGAGAAGGTGGGAAGAACGGGTGGGTGTATTATGACAACAAGGTACGTCCAAGTCTTGCTGACTTGCCGGGAACATATACGCGTTGTTTTTGGCAACAGAATTGACGATACGATTCGTAGTGGCAGAACGGTCGCCGTGGCCAAGATGGTTGGGGACGATGGACACGCCGACGGAAGTGGTACCGTGATGCCGAGCTGGTTGAGATTGACAGCGACGACGACCAAGTCACGAAGGAAGCGGCGATAAAGATCGAGAAACCAGAGCAACCATCTGACACGCCGTTACCAAGTGCAGAACGAGCGCCCTCCCTTCCACCACGACCGGCAATGCCCACCCTCGCAGCCCCCTTCACTACTACTAGCGAACCCATCAACCTCCAAGAAATCAAAGAAGAAATCGACGAAGATCCTGACGCTGCAGATGAAAAGGCAGATGACGTCGCGTCCTTGCTGAGTACGTCCTCGAAATCCACAGGACGTTTTAGGATACCCAGCTTGCGGCGGAGGGTAACAGATAATAAACAACAGCAGCAGCAGAGTACACCAACAGATAGGGACAGTATCACAAGCAGCCCAAGGTCGGTCTCTGGGGCGGAACGCAGGTCGCGGCGCACAAGCGACGTGCACAGCGAGGACGAGGCTGCGAGTTTGCAGCGGTTGGGGATCGCGAGGGCGCCAAGTGACTCTTGGGGTGTGGGAGACGAGGTTGTCATGGGGCTGGATTAGGAGAGCCTTGCCTCCGGGGGATACAGTGGAGGGGTGGAGGGGTGTTGGTTTTGATCATATCCATGGCGTTCGGGAGGTTGGGGGGGGTTGTTTTCCACTTCGATACGATGACTACGGCTGGTTTGCATAGCAGAGGGAAACGTGGAAATGAGTTTTTGTACCCGTATGCACTACAGTCCAACGGTTTGTAAGGAGACATAATATTCACCCATCGTTGCAGCTGCTAGGAGTTCTGTGGTGAATGATTCTCCTATAATTAGTACACTGATTCCCTAACCTGTTCCCCAATGGGTTTTGTTTTGAGGGCAGGTTGTTTCAACAATTGTGGATCAGAGGCTGCCCAGCCTCGCTGTCATGGCCTAATCCGGCCGCTTGGCGTTTTCAACTTATTAGTGAAGTCAGGTATTGTCCAACTTTTCTACTGCGTGCCACGGCTGCTAGATTGCAACATGAGCGGAACCACTAGCTCCCTTAATATCGCCGTTGTGACCTAAAGGATTAAGCATAACGACGAAGGTTGTTGATTTTGGGGCCGGGTTTTTACTTGCCAGACGTTTATATCCTGCTGCTGCTGCCCACTATTCTGCTTTCAAGTTTGCTTTAATGTTGTACAAATTCGCAAGTGATTTTAATAGATCATAGTAGCATCTCCCTTTCCATTTCCATTCCCATCTTCCTCGCCATATCCATATTCATCTCGTCATTTTCATTGGACAGACATCATTATTAGCGCGGACACGACCAAGTCTAAATCCATTGCCAAACCTTCTTTTCCTACCACCCAACATGCACTTCTCCACCATCCTACTCACTCTTGCTTCCGCGTGCCTGACCTCAGCACAACTCACATACACCATTCAAAAAGCCTCCAACCCCACTTCCGACCAGACCGATGCCTACACCAAGATAGCCGCCGCCATGGACGCCGCCATTGCCCGGCACGAGGCCCAGGGCTCTAAAGCCGCCAAGACCCTCACGGTCGAATACAACACAGGCGTGGCGACCGCGGACGGCAGCAGCAATGGCAATATCCGCTTTGGCTCGAACCGCGCGTACATGACGGAGCGGACGGCGCTGCATGAGATTGCACATACCTTGGGCGTGGGCACGACGACCGCGTTTACGGATAACTGCAATGCCAACGACTGGCCCACGGCGACGCCGCTGCTGCAGTCATTTGATGGGAGTGATGCGAAGATTAGCTGTGGTGGCGGCCACTTTTGGCCGTATGGGTTGAACTATGAGGATGAGATGAATGAGACGGATGCGGATCGGCATGTGGATATTGTGAATGCGATGATTGTGGATGGCATTTGATGGGCAGAGGAGCATTGTATGGCAAACATTACTTTTTACCAGCTTGTGTATGCTCTTTTCAAAAATTCAATACCCAAGTAATCGCGAGCAATACGTTGAGTTGGTCAATGGCGTGAGCCTTATGTGCACTTGAATAGCAGCGCGCGCGCGTGGCTCCTGTCAATCGAGTCATGTGCGAGCTTGCATGATTTGGCATTCCTCATGTAGGACGGAGGACGGAGGATGGAGCAGAGTATTTTGGCAGCGAAGGGCGAGATCTGGGTCATAGAGACAACCCTTTTTACAACAAGGCAGCTTGAGGAAGACTGGAAAGGGCTTTGGCCTCGACTTTGTAGTAAGTGGAAACGATATTGATATCCTCTAGAGTTGTCTACGAGATTTCCCTAGCACGAAACAACAGCCCTCCAAAGACTGGTCTTACAGGATGATTTGAATCTCAGTATCGCAGGAAGAGGACGCCGGTCTTTCTTTCATCGCCTGACCATTGCATGCTGTTTCATCATAGCGCATGCACAATATCATGGCGCGCGCCTCTTTATCGACGGGGTGCCTTTGCGTTGAGTGTGCGTTGCCATATACATTGGCCTTTACCCGCTTGAAAGGTGACATTTCGAATTTCGGTTGATCTCCCGTGAATTATGCTTGATACTGGGCGTTGTTCATCGTTGATGGCCCGGATGTGCTCCGGCTGATGCAAACGGATGTCCTGTTCTTCTATAATTCTGAACACGCACGTGATTCTTCCCTGATGGATATGACAACTTTATTGTCCATATTACCCGGTGTAGAACTGTGTTTCCGGACGAGGTGACATGGAAGCAAGTACGCACTGATCAGCGACTATTTTCTCATGTTGTACATTGTATAAAGGGTTAATGTTCCACGGACCAGATTCTGGTCGACCCAGGGTGAAGAGCCAAGGTCGTCTCACAGGGTCACGCGGGCCAACGAAGACATCGAACGACAGGGATTGTCTTGTTTTGCTACTATGTATATGCTTCTTCCTATTGCGCTGTATGGAAACAGGACAGCCATGCCCCAATGGGATAGGTGATTTTCGAAACATTGTTTTAACTTGTTATGAACGAAAATAAATGACATCCGCCTTGGCATCTCCAAAGCTATAGTGCCAAGAGCGTAGGGATAGTACCATTCGTTTCGCTTCACTTCAAGGGTCTCGCTGATCTTTGAGTGGACAGAGGACAACCATTGGCGAGGACGAAATTGAAAGTGGCAGAGAAAAGCACAACAAGCTTCTTCGACCGGGCCGTGGGTGTTCATCCAAACTCAAGTATTGCCCTGTTATTAATTTGCTCACCTGTAAATGGAGGTCGAGACGAAGTTTCCCGCTTGCGCCAAGTCGCTAGGACTTTTGCCGGTCATCTGCCATTGCCAGAGATCCCTCCCAGTCTCTCACCAAGAGGGCGGCCCATGAAATATTCGGAGCTTCGAGCCGAAGATACTCTCTCTTCGACATGACGGACCTTCGGTCCGTACTGAAATTGGGAAGATCAGGGTGACCGTAGCTATGTGCGAAGGTCCGTCCACTGGACTGAGTCCTCAAGGCGAGGAGGCTATAAAGCCTCACGAGCCCTTCCATTTGTGACAGTGAGGGAAGCTTGTGAACTCCCATAGCACCACAAAGAGAAATAAAAACCACACAATGAGGTTCTCCACATCAGCAGTCGCAGCGTTCGCTGCCACAGCCCTCGCGGCACCATCCACCCCGACCACAGAGAACTTGCCTCGTCAGGCGTCCGCCGGCTGTGCCGCCGCAGTGACCCTCGATGCCACTACCAACGTGTTCTCCACGTACAAGCTTCATGCAAATAACTTCTACCGGAACGAAGTCAACGCCGCCGTAGCCAACCTTTCCGACAAAAGCCTGGCTGCTGCTGCTGCGAAGGTCGCTGATGTCGGCACTTTCCTGTGGATGTAAGACAATCCCAATATTCTCTCCTTCTTCTATCCTCTCAAAAGGGCAGCAATATTGACCTCAATGCTTAGTGACTCCATCGCCAACATTGCCAAGATTGAGCCCGCTGTCGCCGATGTTCCTTGCACCGACATCCTGGGTCTTGTGATCTATGACCTCCCCGGCCGTGACTGCGCAGCCAAGGCCTCCAACGGCGAGCTTGCTGCCGGTGATCTTGCCAGCTACCAGACCAAGTACATCGATCCCATCGTTGCGCTGATCAAGAAGCACTCCAACACGGCCTTCGCTCTCATCATCGAGCCCGACTCCTTGCCGAACCTGGTTACCAACGCCGACCTCACCACGTGCCAGAACTCTGCTTCCGGTTACCGTGATGGTGTCGCATATGCCTTCAAGAACCTGAATCTGCCGAACGTGGTCATGTATGTCGATGCGGGCCACGGTGGCTGGCTCGGCTGTAAGTTGCCCCAACCTCGAGATCCAATTTTCTCTCACGTGCAATGCGGTAGTATTCTGTATTGTGAGATACTGACGAACAGTTCAGGGAATGACAACCTCCAGCCTGGCGCTCAGGAGCTGGCGAACGTGTACAAGGCGGCTGGCTCGCCCAAGCAGCTTCGCGGCTTCTCGACCAACGTAGCCGGCTGGAACTCATGGGATCAGACCCCCGGCGAGTTCTCGTCTAGCGCTGACGCGCAGTACAACAAGTGCCAGAACGAGAAGATCTATGTGAACACCTTCGCCGGATACCTGTCGTCCGCCGGCATGCCCAACCACGCTATTGTTGATACTGGCCGCAACGCAGTCACAGGCCTTCGATTGGAGTGGGGCGATTGGTGCAATGTGGCCGGGGTAAGTGACCTAATTAATGCTTTCTGTCCCTCATTATCATCATTTTTTCCCCAGCAGGACATAGTTGGCCTCTGGAGCTCTGGGAGCATCTTCCACACGCATGTATACGCACACGGCTTGGGAATGTTGTACCCATGGATTCCGATGTATCAGCGCGTATTATGAACACTAGAACTAATAAAGACATTAGGCTGGCTTCGGAGTCCGCCCGACTGGCAACACTGGCGATGCCCAGACTGATGCGTTTGTGTGGGTCAAGCCCGGTGGTGAGAGTGACGGCACGAGCGACACCAGTGCTGTGCGCTACGATAGCTTCTGTGGAAAGGCCGATGGTAAGCTTGATACTCCAACATTATTCCCATCTAGAGAAACAACAATTGGGACGTGGAATGCTAATTGCAACCCTCAAACAGCATTCAAGCCTTCCCCTGAGGCTGGCTCTTGGAACCAGCCCTACTTCGAGGCCTTGGTCAAGAATGCCAAACCAAGCTTTGCTTAGATCCGTGAGAAGATTCCGACTTGGCAGGTGATTTCGGTGGCAATAGTACACGGTTGCGAGATGGCGAGTCTTTTCGACGTTCTGTTACCCATTGTAAATATGTTGATGAGGCAGTCCACCCAGTAAATAGATAAGCAAGATTTGGCTGCCGCTCGTGGAAACGATTTTACTTGGCCGCACTGATGTATTTTTGGGCGTATCGAGTTGAATGTGTGCCCAGACCCCGTTGAATGACCTTCGCCTAAGTAGGATCTGTGGGCCGACCTCCTGTGGGGCTATGGCTTGTGGAACAAGATGCTGATGGAGTACCGCCTGTAGCATAGCCGCCCTGTGGGTTCCTCGACTATGCCTTGCCCCTGTGCATGCTCGGCGGGATAAACTACTCCTGTGAGGTCATCTCTCGTCGGGCCTTTGGCACAGGCACTAGATTCTCTTCACATGGAATGCAGACAAGATGATCTCGTAGTTGACTTTATCGCGCAACCGAAATATGTGCCTATCAGAAGGGTTTCTAATACAAAGCAACGTTGCCCTGCCCCGTCAGGCATATATAACTCCTTCACGACGCCCTCAAACTGTGACACGCCAAAGTCGGGATGGACGGCAAGTCGCCCAACGGACTGTAATGCCAGACCCAAGTCCCCGCGACAGTTCGAGGGCATCGTCACCGCATACTAGCAACGCACGCAAGTCCTGCGACAGCTGCGTGCAGCAGTCGTTGTGACGTTTCAAGGAAACCAAATGGAGACGGTACATGTAGATGAATGTGCTTGCCAGGCGATGATCTGGAAACGCAAGAAAAGTATTAAGAGAGTCTGAATACAAGGCAACGGCTGAGGTCGTGGTGCTGGAGACGCCCACGCGGGACCGGTGGCAGCCGGCCAAAAAAAAAGCCTTGTGAGATGAAAGATGTGAGTATGTAAAAGGTACAGCTGGGAGACTTGGTGTGCGCGGTGGATGTCTGCCAGGGCCTTCCGCGATCGATGATTTGTAGAGGCCAAAGACTATACCCTGACTGCAGGTTATTGCCGTACCCAGAACTCGCGCGTGATCTACGTGATAGACGGCAGTTCTGGACAAGATCACTTGAGATGTTTCCTGAAAAAGGTAGCACTTCCTAGCTTGCCATCCGCAAAGGCCGCATAGTCAGGGCATGCACCCCATTCGATCCAGCCGGTGCTTTTGTAAAAATCTCTCGCTGCTGTTGTCGTGTTTGTATCAAGCGTGAGCAACTGCATCCCCATCTCTTCCCGGGCAAAGGTCTCAACGTGGTCTATCATGAGCTCGCCCAGGCCTCGACGCTGCGCAGAGGGCCTGACAAGAAGTTTCGAGACCTCGCCTCTGTGCTTGTGAGTCGCCTTAAGCACCGTGATAAGTTGCACCGTGGCTAAAACCTCGTGGTCGGCTTCGTCAGTCAGGACGAACAGATGATGCGCCTTGCCCAGCTTGAGACCGACAGTCATCCAGTATTCTTCGGCATCTTCTTCAGACAGAGGTGCGAGGAAGCCGATGGACGAGGAGGACGGGTCCGGATTCACGCAGGCTTGGAGGAGACTGCAGAGGGATGGTAGGTAGGCTCCGATGTCCTCAGTGGTCAGCAGGTGGGTAATTTGGACCATCTCGATTTTCCAGGCTCTATTCGTAGTGCTATGATATACTGGAAGGATGGCTATCCCTCACTGGGGTTGTGAAGATGATCTGGACAAGATCTTCCCGGTGTGGGTGTATCAGGCATCAGGCATGACACTTGCTGACGTCTGTTACGGCCTTTTAGGGGTGTCATTGTCTATCCAAATCGCTAGGCAGGCAGTATAGTTTTGGTGAGTCACTGATTTGAGAATGGAGTGACATGGTGCACATAGCATCTCGATACCCGGTCGAATCTTGTACTGCAAGGCCATCTGATAAGATCGTCGATACTGATAATGAATTGTTCCCCGCCCGCTTGCCTCAACAACGCCATTGTCCACAAAGGCCGCCACACTGAGACAGACCTTGATCAACAACAGATACAGAAAAGCTACTACGCCTCCAGCGACATACACAGTGTGATCCTTTGGAAGGGGATAGTAGGGCTTCATAACACAGTCTGCTTGCCAGCTAGTTCTTCGTCATGAGACCTTGGCTGTTCCAATGTTGATGCAGTGAAACCACACATACGAAAGCATCTATTGCCATTGTTACCCACATGGAGACTATACCTCGAAAATTACCTGGCTTGACAACTCCAAGACGGCCAGTCCCCAACGTCATTCTGAGTCGGGTGATGCCAACTAGCTGCGCGGTCTGTTTGTTGGCGTAGTGTAGAAAGATCCGACTACAGCGTCGGCCTTGATATCTTCGCGACAGAGTTTATTTGTATGGTATGGTGCTTACGACCGCGAGTCCCACACGGGGAGCAAATTTATCAAACAGTTGAGAGGCCGAGTCCCGGCAGTGGTCAGCCGATTCGACGTATCAAAGGTCCAGGCAGCGTAGGCGTTATACATAGAAGTAGAACTGTAACACCCAACTCAAGGCTGCATGTGGAAAATGACGTCCTGGAAAGAAGCTAGCGGCGCATGAAGAAGGGCCGAGGATCGAATGCACGAGGAGCTTGGACTTGGATAAATGGAAGAGCTGAAGCAGGCAAGGCAGGCCAGGCCTATCTAGTGCCTTGTGCTGCACGATTGGATGCAATCGATACCTACCTGTCCTATTACCCAGCAGCACATGATAGTCCAGCGAGTCAGTCCGGAGGTGGAATGACGACCAGCTGGGCCATTCCAACCGTAAACCACTGGCACCTCCTACCACACCTTGCGATCGGACAAGCTCTAGTGAAGCCGATCTCGACCGAGGCGATAATGCCGACGGCACCACAGCTCGAGCAATGGGCTAATCGAAAACACGATGTTTCAAGGATCTGGATTTCGGACGGACGAAAACAGGCGGCGAGCCTGAGACCCTTCCCTTCGGAAATGCTTTAACCCACACGCGAAGACAACGCAGTCCACAGACGCCCGCCAGTGACGATTGTCCTCGATTCATTCCAAAGCCCAAGCCCAATGCTTCACCACACGAATTAGATTGCTATCAGTCTCGGTAAAGGTGGCGATAGAGAGTCTGAAGTAGAATGCGTGCGCTGCGTGTAGTAGATCAAACGCGCAAAACCTCGCAGCCACAGGAGCTGGCTCTCGAAGGTTCTGTACGGGTCCTGATCGTGAGGCTGACAACCTGTACTACAGCCTGTAGCGACCTAGAAAGGTAACCTGCTACCCCCCCCCCTCCTTTCTCCGAAGCCCCCGCCCACAGACCACGAAACCCCTGTATGGATGGACCCTGAAGATGCGCACGCCCCCATGGGCCCCTCACACTCGCACCACTAGCGTCACTGTACAGGGATTACCCACAGGCACAATTGACGCATGCGTCGAGCATCAGCTATATAAAGACCAACATTGCCTCCAGTCAATTCTTCGTTGATAGTTTCTCCTCGAAAGCATCAACTACATCTACTGTAACACTTCTTGATCAAATTACCAGTCTTACACCTCACCACTTCCACCAACACCAAACAATCACCATGCCTGAGGGATGCTCTACCTGCGGTGCTTCTTGCGCCTGCACCACCGCCCAGAACTGTGAGTCTTCCCACATTTACACTACGTACTGTGTTCTTTCCCATGACAAAAAAGCTAACGGATCTTCAGGCGGTTGCAAGAAATAAACGTCTTGCCCTGACCGAACCCCTTCGACACATTTGGACGCAGTTGGAAATGGTGCTCTTCGTGGGGAGAACATGAGCTTGGAAATATGCGAATGACAACTCATTATGGAAGCCGACAGTCGAATGATGGTGGTGTTCTTGCGAATATAAATTAGCTATTTTCGGTAATGCAGAATGCAGTATGCACAACAATATTTTTATGAACTGGCAGGCCATTGATGCTTTGACTTTGTATATGTCCTGTTTATGGGTTTTCGAGAACCGGCCTCGTACAAAGATTTGCAGCTTTGGTGTACCTTGGCCGCGAAATCCGAGCTACTAGTCCAATGTATAGTACACTTCATTGATGCAGCTACTGACACAATATACTGTCCATATCTGGAACTTAACGCCGCCTCCTACCCTTCTTTTTGTCCTTCTTATCTGGCTGCGGTCCGTGGTACCACTCTGCCTCCCTGAACTTATCAACGCTATCCGACCCCAGCACAGGCAGCCCTCTCTTCTGTAGCTCCTGCTCTACGATCTTCCACCGACCCAGATCCTTGGCCACATCCACAGGCGTCCGCCGCTTCGGATACATGCTCACATTGGGCAGCTTGGTCAGCTCGCCGCGCTGCTGGACCGCCTCGTAGACCTTCCGTGCTGGCTCCGGTTTTACAACCGTCGCGAGGAGAGCACCCATGGTTCGAACGTTGAGTAGTTTGGCGTCAGGGATTGCGTGGCCGGTGAGTTGGAACACGCGCTTCATAACCTGTGGATAGATAGAGTATTAGCCTCACAAGTCGTTGTGATTTCCATGCTGTAGCATAGGGCGTGGCTTACCGCAAACTTCAACTTCGCATCCTTCAGCGAGATCAGCTTCCAATCCGTATTCGTGACCCTCACCATCTCTCTCGCCTGCTCCACAGGCAATATCTCCTCCCGCGCGCCCACATCGCCAACCAGTCCCTCCACAACTCCGCGAACATCGCCCTCCAACGTCGCCTGTCCCTCTGCATCAACTTTGACTCCCAACCCCAATACTCGCTCCCAGCCCCCATCCGCCCGCCAGCTCTCTACCAATAAGCCCGCGACGCCCGCGCTTTGAACCGCGAGTGCCTCCACTATAGCCCGACGCACGCACAATTCCAGTTGCGCCGGGTCTGTGATTCTTGCCTCGGGTGCGAAGCCCGCAAAGCTCTTCGACGGGCCCCAGTGGTCGTTGTCCTGGTCCTCCGCGAACCACCCTTTAAGCCCACCGACAACCGGGAGCCCAGCCGCGTTCTCTGCCACGGAATACTCGCTCGCGTCGAGGTCCTCCGGGCGCGGGGCGATGGTGCTTTCCACCGGCGGTAGGACGAGGTCTGTCTCGATGGTTTGCGGGGCTTCGGAGGCTTGGGTGGGCACGTGCGATCTTGCGGCTGGCTGTCGTGGGGGCTGGGATCGAATATGCGTCTCAGCGGGAGATTCGACACTTTTTCCGGCTTTGTCCTCCGGCCATGATTGCCCTGAGTGAGCGGGTGTCGTTGAGAAGGCGCGTGGTCGGCTCGAGAAAGAGCTCGTTGCGACTACTGCTGCCCTGCAACGAAGACTGTGTGGTGGTTGGGCGTGTAGACATTTGGTGAGCACCGCCGAGGGCTGCTGTATCCTTGCTATCCTGCGCATTGTGTGGATTGGGGTGTGTGCAATCGCGGATTGTTGTGGCGGTATTCGTGTCGCGAGTGTTGGCTGGTGATGCTTTCGCGCGGGTTTGGAAATTTCAATGAGCTTTTGGATTGAATTGACAGGGATATTGCAGGTCTCGGTCCCGGGTTTCCAGGGTACTAAGTTCCGGAAGTCGGTGGCGGCCCCGGAGGCAGTATTCAACATCAATAGCACAACGTCGACAAAGCTTGGAGACCGCTGTGTTGACTACATCGCTTGTAGCTGTGGGCTGAGAGAAGACAGGAATATCGTCTCTTTCTTACATTTGACCGAATCAACGCTGTCCCGCTGACGACTTTACGCCTGGACGATCGCGACGTTACTGCGCAGGTCGCGGAAAGGGAGATTTCAAGGAGCGACCGCAACACCAGTTATGTCCTCTTTCGGACGCAGAGGTTGATTCCCAAGATGCATCGCCTGAGCTTCCTCCTGCTGCTCCTCAGCGCATGCGTGTCCCTCGCAGCCGCAGCTAGTAAGTCTTTCCAAGGTCCACGGCCTTTACGACACACGCACAGTGCTGATACCAATCTGCAGCAGCGCCGACCTTCTGCAAATGCACCTGCTTCACGAACAGCACTATCATCGAGATTAAGTCCACCTCCAAAACGCCCAGCTCAATCACCGGTGCTCACCTTGCGGAGCCACCGAACTCTGAAGACACAGAAGACTTGACGTCCTCGACCCAGACCAATCCCTCCAACGAAGCCCCCTCAGACCCCGTCCCCGAAACCACGAACCGCCTCCTTCCGCGCTCCAAGCGTGCCCAGCTCTCTCCCTCCTGCAACCAATGCAACCGTGCCTTTTGCCTCGCGCAATCACTCCCCATCTGCAAGGGCGCTGAGGAGAAGGATGTCGTTACGATGTGTTTTCAGCGCGACAGCCGCAAGGACCAGATCATTGTGTGGGGTTTCATCCTAGGTACCGCGGGTCTGCTGGGCTGGGCGGCGGTGCGCAAGGCGTGGGAGATGCAGGAGTCCGGAGGACTTCCATCGCTGCTAAGCGGTGGAGGTGGTTTGAGGGCTGGCGGTGGTAACGTGCCGTTGGGAAGAGCTGGTGGAGGGTTCGTGGGGGCATCGGGGAGCGACCTGGGACGAGGGCAGTATGCGACCGTTGCTGGACATAGTAGAGATGGGAGTGAGAGTCTGGGTTGAAATTTTTGTTGATCCAAGCAAATTTCTTTGCGTGGCATTGGACTTGATCTGGGTCGCAGGTCGCATGCTCATCGCCATGATGGATCCACACGCGCAGAATGGTGCACTATGCTGAGCTGTGCAAACCACTTCGTAGTACTCAACAATGTTCACGGTCCACCTTCCCAGAGCCATGATATACCCGGAAATGCGGACGCGAGCCCGTGTGGTACCTCCAGTGCAGTCTTCCACCAAGCTTGACTGGGTATACAACATGGTTTGGCAAGCAACACCGAGCTCGTTAGTCTAACAAGGCAAGTAAATGCTATGCAGAAACAATACAGTGACCAACAGAAGTTGCATTCCATCCCTGACTGCTGCTACACAAGGAAGAGCCCATCTATACAGATAGGAGGTGACAACAGACGCCATTTGAGATAGTAGCGCATACAAATTCATTTCCAAGACGGGTTATTGTCAAGCTTAGCAAGCAGCGTTAGAAGGTTTGCGCTGAGATTGCATGGCCCGCGACGGGCACAGCACGATCAAACACGATCCAGTGCGACCTGCTCCAAATGTCACCCGCACTACGTTGTTTGACTGGGAATGTGATTCTACGGCCTGCCCACAGATATTCAAACCGCCAGTCAATCACGATATCTATCACCAGCTTATAGATGCTACCATCAATCGTTCGACAAATTCAAAGCCATTTTCTTTTCGTGGCAGTGGGTAGTCTGATATGTCCTATAGTTTTTGCCCTGCTTTTATGGATATAAGTGTGTTATGAAAGCGACTCAACCCCTCATGTCCCATCTCACCGGTTTTTTTCGCCTATGCGATCTTATCCCACACAGCCTTGACGAGTTTCATCAAAGACCTTTGTGTGGCGTGATGTGCCAATCGCTTCCTTCCTTCCCGAAGACGTTCTCAAACAGCCTCCTCCATCTCAAAAAATGGGCTCCTAGGCCCCTATTGAGACCTGATCGCCCATTTCGAGATTTCGAGCCACGAGTGCATAGCTCCTTTCCATCGAGGGAACCTCCTAATCCTCCTCGAGTAAGGTGGTCTGAGCAGCATGGCCATTGCCCTGGCCCTGGTTCTTTTCTCTACGCTCCCTGACTGCAGAGGCGAGATCCTCAAGCACGGTGACGGTCGTGTCCCAATCGATGCACGCGTCAGTGATGCTGACACCTTTCTTCAAGCCCGAAGGGCCCTCGGGTGGAACCTTCTGGTTGCCCTCATGGATGTTTGACTCGATCATCACACCCATGATGGCCTTCTCGCCCTCACGCAGCTGGTCGCCGATGGCCTTGGCAACCTTGGGTTGGTTTCGGTGGTCCTTGCTGGAGTTGCCTACGCCTTTGTTAGCATCTTGCCATGACTGGACCATAATGCCACTTGGAGGGGCTTACCATGGGAGCAGTCGACCATAATGGCCATCTTCTGGCCCTTCTTGGCCAAAATCTCCTTCGCCTCCACGATGTACTTCTTCTCGTAGTTCGGGCCCTTGCTGCCTCCACGTAGAATCACGAAACCGTGCTCATTGCCCTTGGTTCGGGTGATAGCCGCCAGCCCCTGCTTCGTGACACCCATGAAATGATGCCTCGCGGCAGCTGCGCCAATGGCGTCAATTGCGACACCCAGGTTTCCGTCCGTGCCGTTCTTGAAACCCACGGGGAAAGACAAACCGCTTGCCAGCTCCCGGTGTAGCTGGGACTCGGTGGTTCGTGCGCCGATGGCGCCCACCGAGATGAAGTCTGCGAGGAACTGAGGAGAGATTGTATCCAGCATCTCACTCGCTATGGGCATGCCCCGTGACGTTAGGTCTGAGAACATTTGGCGGGAAACATTCAGGCCCTTGTTGATTTTGTAGGACTCGTCCATGTCTGGATCGTTGATCAAGCCCTTCCAGCCCACGGTAGTGCGGGGCTTTTCGAGGTAGGCACGCATGATGATGCACAAGTCGTCTGAGAGCTTCTCTGAAAGGGCCTTCAGACGGTCGGCGTACTCGAGGGCTGTTGCGGGGTCGTGGATGGAGCAGGGACCGACGACGACGAGGAGGCGGTCGTTCTGGCCCATGACGATCTCGGCGGCATCGCGACGGCCTTTGAGAACGGTCTGGAGGGAGTTCTCGGTAACAGGAATCTCTTGGATGAGGAGAGCAGGCTGGATCAGGGGGTCCTGGCCCTCGACTGAAAAGGGGGAAGGTATTGTCAGCCCGACTCGGCGCAAGGATTGTGGAGGGGAGGGGAGGTATTGAGGGCTAGCTTTAGGCTCGAAAGGTCGCTCGTGAGTCATATCGAGAGGCCAGGAGCTATGAGAAGACATCCACGTAGGCAGAAAATGGAAAGGATTGTACCTCTGGTGTCGTCGACGACGACGGCCTGCATCAGACCAGGCATGACTCTTTTAGACGAGAAGATGTCTACTCAATGAGTTGAGGGTGACGGTGCGATCAAGAGCTATGGAGTTACAAAGCTGTGTTTGACAAGGACAAGAGCAGACGGGAAGAGGGAGGATGGATGCGTCAGGACTTTCGTAAAGGTATAGGACCGTGAGCTGGAAGTCACTAGTGTATGAAGCGTGGGAGTTGAGGATACAAAGATTGGGTGGGCAGGAATAGTTGAATCGTGTGAAGAAGTCTAGCCGTGAGAAAATTAAGTGGGGCTGTATGCCGTCAACCGTACGATGATGTTTGTTAGTCACAGAATATAACGACCAGGCCTCTGTGACACTGTACTTGTACTGTGAAATCCAGAATTTAAGAAGAAGAAAAATGAAGCCAAAAAGTCCTTTTTCAATGGGTTGCGGCTTTCATGTTGTGGTGACTCAGAGCATGAGGTGGTCTCTTACGAACATTTATTCCTACTAAGGTAAGAATTGATTGCTAGGAGCCAAAAAAGACCCGATATTAAACTTGGTATTTTCAACAACGGCATTGCGAGATTAGAGAGTACAGGTTCCCACTAATGATATTGACACACTTGCTGGATCTGTTCCTTACATAATTGTAGCAAAGTTGCCCTCGAAAGAGTTTGACGCATTTCATATGTTCTCTTTCTCATGAGAGCTCATCAAGAATCGCCTGGGGGCCGAATTGTTTGCAATAAAATCATCGCGATTATCATTGGACACGGTGGGGCACTTTCTAGCTCTAAACGGGGAAGGTGGGGGGAGGGGTTGGTGGCTTGCCAAGGGTCTTGATGCACCAAGGTATCACAGCAAGTCTCTAAACCGTGGTCAAGCCATTGGTGAAGCCGTTCCCTACATCTCCCATCAACATTTTGACTGCCTCGCCGCCAGCACTCGCTGACTCCACTCCGCCGAAATAGACCCTGTCCTTTTGGACCTCACTTTCATTGACATGTCAAGTCTCGATATTTTGAAGACGCAGGTAGGGCCGTGTCATCCGTTTGTACAGTCGTGCACGATGGAGAATTAGGCCTGCACATGCCACAGACAGTCATTTCCCGTGCTTGTGTCTGAATACCACGCCAGCAACACAGCACACACGACTGCCAGATCTTGTCAAATTGTGTCAACATCTTGTCATCCCGGGATTGACGGCCCTTGACCGGATGCTACTGCGTATTGTTCAACTTCAGATGCGCCGTGGCTATGTGCCTCTGTACTTGTATCGCTACCCTCTCTTCCTCAAGGCCATCGTCCGGGCTCTAGACACCTAGAGGCGTACCCATGCCCTAGAGAATGCTGAAGGCCTGGTCGCTCGTGAGAATTGGCACTGAGGAGTGACTCTGGTTAGCCAGACGCAGACTCTCCGCACCCCAACACCCCAAGAACCTCGCAGTATCGACCGCCATCCACCTCGTTCCCGGCCGTGGCGCGCCTAGAACACACCATCGTCACAGAACAAGGCCACCACCACAGTCGTGGCGGCATGATGAAATTTGACTTCATCAACGATATCACCGAAGTGAACTGGGCAAGGCCACGGGAGAAAATGGCATCACCATGTCCATGATCGAAGTGCAGGCCCGGAACAAGACCATGTTTTGCGCCTCGGGCCCTCCTGGTCATGTTTGAGGCAGTCCTGAAACCAGCGGCGGAAAAGTGCCATGAGACTAGACGAAGCGACGAGTCGAGTGCGACGCCTGGCCCGCCGGACCCATGATCCCATGTTGTCGACGCGCACTAATCGCTGGGGGAATGGTTCTTTTGGCTTTTCTACTTCACAGTTAGGGCAGCAAGTCTCAGCCCTACGCTTTCTCTTTTCGAGACAGTATGCGGCTGAAGCTTAGTTCCTACCTCAAGTAGGCTTGCCTCTGAAGACCCGAGAGGTCGGAGAGTGTAGAGCTTGACCTCGAGAGTAGTTTAGCGTTTTCCTCCTTCGACAAGTTGCGACTGCAGTTGTCCAGTCTCTGTTCCTTGGTAGAACCATGTACTTGACAGCCACGGTAGTATTTGGATGAGAATATCACCAGCTCCCGCCCACTGTTTTAACGCAGGTTGGCCAGGATTTCCTCTTTTCACCAATGGCACATGACAGGGAGGCAAGTGTGCACTAAAACACTGGATTGTAGTAGCGGGATGGCAAGTTAGATATACATAGTGGATCCTCATGCCGATGACCGACGAGAAGGTTGTTCTCGCACCCTGCACTCATCTTCGAGGGGCTCGTTTCGCCCCGGCAATTGTGTTTTGTTGTTTCTTGCACGTCAAAGGGACTCCAAATCGCCTCCCACCTCCTGAATATCTGGGACTTCTCCCGGATCTTCAGCCTTGCTCAGCTAATAAGTGATCGTCAATCAGGACTGACTTAAATCCCAGGCTCTCGGCGAATTCGGTCATCTTTCAATGCAAGGCATTCTTCACTTGCACGACCTGACACTAGCATTTGCGGAGAAAAACCCCAACTCTTTTCCAAGGTTCTCTCGGACTTAGCAAAGCAACGGTCACTGCCCACCTCTGTACCACACTCCCAACCACCAAGGTCCTTGCCGTGGTAGATATTAGTACTGCCTAGTATACGCAAGTTCTAGTCACTCACTAGAAACATCCAGGAACCTCGATTCGCTTTCCTCCTCCTTTTCTAATACTACTACCAAGGCCGCCGCTCCAGGCTGCAGCCCCTCTGGATTCTTCTGTCTCATCTCACAGCCATCCACGCATCTGCACCCCCGTGACAAACGAAAAGAGTCGACACTACCTGCCCTTGACCCCCCCCCCACCACCACCCCTTCGGACGGTCTTTGCGTGCAAAGCGCAACTTTGGGACTCGGCTTGCAGATCTCCGTGTTGGTCGCATGCACAGCCGAGAGTGCCCTCATCTTCTGCCCTTCATCAACAACATCGACGTCAGCTCTTCAATACACCGCCTGCCTTTCCGACCGCATCAGCGCATGCATACCCGGACTTGACTCGGCAGCCACGGTCAACAGAGTATTACATCCCCGGTTGCGACTGCCCTTCAAAGCACTCTTCCGGGGTAAGCAAGCACTCGAAACATCTCGAGACTTGTCTTTGCTCGTCTTCTCGCATCACTTGCGGACTTTATCACTTGCACAACACTATTGCTCGTGTCAAAACAAACATCGACGCTCGCTTGCCGGAATTAGTCACGATCGCTGCATCTATTTAATCGCAGCTACCCGGCTGGTTCGCCGCACATCTTCAGCCACAGGATACTAGGCATCATATCACCACGGGTCGTTGCCCACCATGTTCACATCCCAGGCGGTAGGAGGCTTGTCTAAGAAGCGCGGCCGGGATGACGACGGAGATGGCGACGTTGCCATAGGAGGCACTGAGGGCTTTACAGAGCACCGCAACGTACGCTTTACTGCCCTACTCAACATTGGCCTGATGCGGCCCCATCTTGTCCTTTCTCTGTGCCTTGCTAATGGCCTTGAACCAAACAGAAACGCCTGCAGTCGCTTCCCTTTCGCACGTCTCCTGCGTCGAAGCGACTGTCCTTTCCGCCCAGCTTCAATAATGCTGCTCTATCCAGCCACAGCCCACTAATGCCCACCACGCCCCGCATAATATGACTCCCACTGACTCTGACTCGGAGGAAGCGCACAGGGCGTTCCATCAGACTACCCTCGCCAATCCGTCTTTACCCAACCCTAGTCTGGCCATGCCACGGTTGGTCGATGATGCCTTCGGCCACGCGCCGGAGATGGTGGATGACTATCGCACGCACGATGTTGACATGGACATGGATATGGATGGCTCGGATCACAGCCAGGCACACAATTCACATCACCTGGACGCTGGCTCATCACAGCCAGACCCCGTGCAGCCTGGAGGCATTGCTAGCCGAATGCCTACCCCTATCCACTGTTCCTTTGCAGCCCAGGTCCGGGGAAACAACTGGGGCGGCGCAGCAGGAAACGTGTTGCAACACAATGGCAATGGCTTTGGTCCACCTCCTGATCGGTCTATCCCCAGATCCCTGGATCACAATGCCATGACTGACTGGAATTTGATGCGAGACCGAAGACTGCCCTCTCCAATTAGCGAAAGCGGAGGTGAGGATTTTGGTTCACCCAGAATGGTCCTAGACACCCAATTGCGCCAAGGCATGCCGCCTAGAGCGGCGTCTGCGATGGATTTTTCACCTGCGCGGACACAGACGGCTTTCAGCAACCTGAGTGACTCGGTCGGGGAGCTCAATAATTTAGCCTCGAGCAACCCGTGTCATGCGGCCAGCAATACCACCGACTGTGGCGTCAGTAATGCAAATGCCATGGATATTGAGCACGCCACACCATCACCTAAGAAGGGACATACGCGCAGCCGGCACACGCTCAACAGCTGGACGCAGAATGTCCCGGGCATGAAAAAGACGTTCAGCATAGGGTATCGAGCGGATTGTGAAAAATGCCGGCAGAAGGTACCTGGCCACTTCAACCACATTATCGTCTCCTAGATGGGACTTTCACACCCTATCGATCACCACATCTGGATGTACTTCTTTGGGAGAGAAATCCGGGAGAGCAAACGGGCTTGGTCTGTTAAGAAGCAGCGTCTGGCAAGGGAGTTTGATTACATGCGAAGCTTGGAGCACAATGCGTTGTTCTGCAATAGCGACCAGATGGACATCGACGACCCCACGACTACCGCTGATATTCGCACGCCTGAAATGAGCGAGCACAAGCTCGTACCACTCTCCGATGAGTGGTTTGCGGATCTAGATGAATCTTTCAACAACATTGAGAAGCTTCTGGAGGAGCTACAGCATGAGGGAACGCAAAGCTCACCACACAAATACCACCACGTCCATGTTGCAGATCAACGCCTTTCCGAAATGCAAGGGGACATGATGCAGTGCCTCATGAAGTTGAGCAACGAAAAGTGCCGTCTTGGGAGCAACGCTTCAGATAGTGATATCTCTTCGCCGCCGGCGGCTGGCGAATGTCGTCTCAGTCAGACGTGCATTAAGGAAAGAGAATGTACTGGCCATGAGGCTTCTGCAGGATGGGATTCCTTTTTCGCGCGGACACCAGAGATCTTTCGTCACAGCGGTAGTCCTGGAGCTCCCACAAAATCGACGGCCTCCAACATCCAACTGTCAGCGGGCGAGAGCGTAATGAAGCAGTTGTTCAGGTGGTGGCAACCTTGCGGGTCTGCTTGTGTCCGGGATATTAGACGAATTGGTGACGACCGGGCAACTGAGGTTGATGGTTTGATTCAGTGACCAGAGTCGCGTTTCTGTCGATCCAAGACGATTACCATTTGATTACACAATTAGCGAATATTGGGTGGCGGCGTTTACGGGAAAAAGAAAGAAGGGGTAAAAAGAAGGCGTTTGAGTATCCTTACGAGATCTTGGGTCGGTGGCACCTGACCCAACTACAGCGGCGTCGGGGCATGTCGATATATAGTTCATGCCGAGATGATTCGGCCAGACATGGCCTTTGTTCATGGCGTATAGGCCAGGACAAGACTTTAGACGGTTTCAGCGACTTTTTAGTAATACTACGCCGCAACCATGCTGAGAACCGCTGAAATCGAGAAATACTCCGAAGACCTCACTTTCACGCTATCGAGCCAGCCTGTCCCAGATCTAGTCGCGTGCGAGACTGCGCCCAGTCCAAGCCCGGATTACATCCTACGGTACGGGGACCTGGATCGCCAATTGCTACCTGTTCGGCACGGATTCGTCCATGGGTCGGCGTGCTTGCCACAGTGCTTGTAGGCGCTTTGGGGTTTGCAAGGACAAGGTGCGCCCGACGTGAGAGTCCCTGCCACAGCCCATCTCTCTCACTTGCTCCACCTACGCACGTTCATATTGTCGCCCAAAGTAAAGCCGTGCAAAGAAGTTTGATAGATAGCAGTGAGTATTACTGTTGTCCCGCTCTTGCTTGATATGCTAGTCGGGATCTTCATTAGCCGAATGGAGGAAACCGAGTCAGACACTCAAGGAGTCTGATATCGGATTCGTCCGTATAAGGCCATCTCATTTCTCCAAGGCAGCGACTTCGCTTTATCTTCCCCAGAGAGGGAGCAAATGGATTTTTCTATCACGCGTCATGAATAGTAAGTAGAGAGATAGCTTTCGGCCTTTGCGGAGCCATGACAGGAGCTAAATGAGCCAAGACCATACGAGCTAGTCTAGAAGGAAGAGTGCACCGAAAGGGCGGTCTCGATAGCCTTCGACGGGCAGTAGGAGGAGAAATGGAGGCTGGACTCGGCACAAGTTATTCTATAATGTTCATCAGTCGGTCACACCATGAATTCATGTATCATATGCATCAAATGCACTGAATCGTGAGAACTCGTACAGTATCGGCCTGCGCCTTCTCCAGGTCCTCATGGCCGACTCTTTCAAACCGGCGGTCCTCTACGCCGCTCCTCCCCGTGAGGGACATATGCGACCAGCATTGCAAATATGCTCATACCTTGTGGCTCGAGGATTTGATGTCACCCTTCTAGGATCTCAAAGGTGGAAGCCCACCATCGAAGCCACCGGCGCATACTTTGGCCCCGTCATCGGCCTCTGGAACAGCCTTGATGATAGATCACGCTGGCCAAGTATTGCCCTTCAGCAAGACGCCAAACTTCGACTTCGTGCTGCTTTGGGAGATGGCTTCACGATGCTGCTGCCTTCTGGGTTCCAGTCACTTTTCTTGAGCTTGATGGAGATGAGGCGGAGGCTAGGCAAGAGAAAGATCGTCATCTTGACAGATACCTGCTTTGCAGGTACCATGTGCTTCAAGCTAGATACAGATCTACCACCAGAGTTTGAAGATTCGGTGGGAGATATCAGCTTACTCGGGATTGGTGTCGTCCCCTCGCACTGGGTGAGTCCCGAGCGACCACCGTGGGGCTCAGGGCTTCCGTTTGACAACAGTCCCGCTGGGAGGGAGAGGAACATGAAGGCACATGCCGAGGCGTACAATCAAGAGGCAGAGGATCGGGCTAGAATGATCCTGACCATGTTGGACTGCAGAAAGCCCCTGGACGACGTATTGAAACCATATGCTAAGGAGGGTTTAAGGAGACCTCTCTGGGACGCTGTCTCGGTAATCAACGACACAACGCTACAAATGGGCCTTGCAAGCCTTGAATATCCAGCTGACGACTGGCCATCGCATATGAAATTTGCCGGACATCTTCCGCGATTGGAAACAGTGGAGGACACCCTGATATACCCGAATTGGTGGGACGAGATCACGAGCAACAGCCCAAAAGCAATGCCAATGAAGGAAGCACGCAAGAGGATCGTCTTCGTTGCGCAAGGAACAGAAATTTTGGACTACAACAAACTCATCGTTCCGACGATAAGAGGACTAGCAGATCGCAGTGACCTGATTGTAATCGCAGTTCTCTGCGTACGCGGGGGAAACCTTGATCGGTATCTCAACGAGTTTCCAGATGGCGTTATCCCATCCAACGTCCATGTGCTCGACTATTTCCCTTATGATGCGGCGCTGGCCCACGCGGATCTTTTCATATCGAATAGTGGATACGGGGGGTTGACGCACGCAATTGCAAACGCGGTGCCGATGCTACAAAACGGGGACGACTTTGACAAAGCAGACATTGGGAGGCGAGTCGAGTACGCTGGGCTGGGTACATATCTGGGTGGCCCCCCACCTACACCAGATATGGTAGCAGAGGCGGTTGATGAATTGTTTTCCAATGACAAATATAAAAGACGTGCTCAAGAACTAAGGGCTGAGGCAGAAGCAGAGAGCCCACTGGAAGCGGTAGAACGGGAGATTATGGCACTAGCATAGATGTTAAAGTGCTTGTATATCAATCCAGGATGACCTACACCTTCTAAAGGACGGGCACGAGCTGACCATGTGGACGTTTGCTTGATATATCAAGGGTGTGAGGATGCAATAGCCTCTTGCAGTATTGCAATCGATCAGAGGAAAGACGACGGAAAAGTATCATCTCCTTGGTTTCCGCGTCTACATGTGGTCAAGATCTCAGGATTTTCGCTCGTGATGGCAATTCAGCCACAATTTCACCATCTTCAAGTTTTCTCCACGTAGACAAGACGCTCGCGGCACATCATCAATTAGACATGACCATGAACAGCAGCTGTTGACTAGATACTTGGGCGCCTTCAATATTTCTCCGCTGCTGATCTTGCTTTTGATTGTACACACAGCCTCGGTGACTTATGCTGATCGTGCCACAACACTGAGATCGCTTGACCTGCTGCCAAGGCTCAAAAATTTTCCATCACAGAAGAAAATTGTCTACCTCCCCCAGCTCAAAATTTTTTCTAAGGTCTGAAGTAATCGTTATCTAGCCTGCCTAATACGAGTCAGAACAGCATCCTGCCCTCCTGGAAGTCCCTGTAGCCACACCATGCTTATCATCCACAACATATTACTCGTGATAGTGAGTTCCACTGGGCTCAGCATCGGCCCGGGGCCCCAACGTATATTCTCGGTGACAGCACAATCGTCACCGTGAAACGGGACTTCCATTCGTTTGATGCCTGATCTCGAATACCTTCGTATCACTTAACAACATTCATTCGGATCGCTCACTTTCGGTGAGAAGTCAGCGCTTCAGTATGGCGTCCTTTCTCTCGTGGTTGTCCAAGAAGCCGCCACGCGTCCAGCCAGAAATCGTACCAACCGACACGGTCATACAACTATCGTGCTTTGACAGCTCTTGGATGTTACAAAGCATGATAACTAATTGGTCTTTCCGATTTCATGATGTGTTGGACGCAGATAAGCTGCATCGAAGTTTAGAGGAGTTGATCAGTCAGGGGGATAAGTGGGCAAAGCTAGGAGGCCGTTTCCGACGCAACGTGAGCAAAAGCGAAAGCATCTAAACTATCAGTATCTCGGTTGGATTATACTTATCACTTTTGATAGAAAAATGGCAAAATCGAACTTCACATACCGGCTGCTTTCGACCCCAAGCGACCAGCCGTGCTGTTTACTCATGAGAGCCACAACATGAGTGTGAAGGATCACGTACTGAACGATACGATGCCTGATCCAACAATACACAATGAATTCCCTTGTATTCTTGATACTCCAGAGAAGCTCGACTCAATTCTGAGAGGCCCAAGCGCTCCTCTGCACATTGATGACCTGATCTACACTGACCGACCCAACCTCACACTGCACGTCATCAACTTCACCGACGACACATTCGTGACTCTGACCTACTCTCACTCATTGATGGATGGTGTGGGGAAACGAGAGGTCGTAACGAACTGGTCCAAGGCCCTCGCTGGCCATATGAGTGACATCAAACCGGTCGCTCGATTTGATGATGACCCTATGGCTACGGTCGCCAGCCAGCCAGGGGAACCGTATTTACACGAGGCAATGATGCTCAAAGGGTGGGAAAAGTGGTATTGGGTATTCAGGCTCGTGTGGTGGATGGTTCGCAATCCCGTTCGCAGGCAGAGGAATCTCTTCATACCATCTGCTGCTTTTGCTCGGATCAGGAAGCAGGCCGAGGAGAGGAAAAACGAGTCCGACCCATCGGTTGCAAGAGCACCACCTCCATACTTGAGCGACAACGTGATACTCACGGCATGGCTCGCCAGACTTGCTTGTCTTACCATGCCACCAGACTCCCACAGACCAATCTCTATCTCTTCAGCCGTCGATCTACGCGGATGTCTCCAGCCACCAGACATCGATCCAAGCCGTGCGTATATCCAAAACTTGGTGGCGTACACTTGGACTCATCTGGATGTAGCTAAGCTTGTCCGGGAGCCTTTAGGCCTGGCAGCAGCATCAATTAGGACATCTTTGAAAACACAGCTTACAACACCACAGACCAAGGCTGCAGCTCGTGTAACTTACCAGGCAGTCAAGAATGACGGGTCAGTCAATATGTTCACAGATCGGGACAGCTTCACAGTTTCGGTATCGAGTGTTGCGAAGGCAAAGTACTTGGAAGCTGTGGACTTTAGTCCGGCCATCATGAAGCCCAGGGACGATAGTAATAGATCGTCACTCGAGCCTCATGAGACTCCCTCTGGGATGCCAGTCTGGCAATTCAGCACACCCCAGTGTAGGATTATGCCACCTTGTCTTATTGTTGTGCAAGGTAAGGATAGAGCGGGCAATTACTGGGTTCAACTGGTGGTCTCCGCAGCTGTGTGGAACAAGATTGAGCAGGAAATCAGATCAGTGTGATTACACCCAGAGCCAAGCAATAGTCAGGCATTCTTGAGCAGATAATATAGCGAAATACAAGACCTTTTGATCGATGTATTGCGAATTATAACAGGCAAAGAGACGAATTTCAGCGAATGTTCCGGCTCGAATGCGACTTCGTCTGCGACTTGTGGGAAGGAACAGTCCACGGTAGTAGTTAATTATTTAGATGGGGAGTCCAGGACCGTCCTGGACCGTCCTTTTAGATAAGAACAACAACAAGAGACATACCCACCACGCAGATCCGTTTCCGTGAGACGTACTATCAGACTCCAGGGCTGTATTATCGCGCAAGAGCTGCACAAGAGACAAACTGTCCATCAAAATCGCAAGATCGTATTCATATATCGCTCAGGGGTGACCATGTACGTGAAAGGAAGTATAGCATGATAACACCCAGGTGTGTTCAGTGTTTGTTATCTGTGGAGAGCACCTCGCCTATTGAGCCTGTCCGGGTACATGAGTAAAGTGCCAATACTAGTGTGATAGGTCCTCGCAAAAAAATTAGCCCTACGCTTTTTTAAGGAAGCTGAGAAGGGGGGGCAAAAAACGAAGAGTCTTGCATGAGTACTGAACCTGGATGGCTTGGTCATGTCGCAAACCTCACAAGTGACGGTCTCTAGGCCGGGACTCATTTTGGTCGAATCCTCTCGCAACACCGTTGATGCAGACGATTTGCTTCCTGCGCATACCACCACACCTTATGAGCAGCCACGCACAACAGTCGAAAACAATCACACAGATTCACTGCTGCGTATAAGGAATATTGCTGCCCCTCACTCTGGCTGCATTCGCATTGTTGAGCTCAACAGACCGTCCACACGTAATGCCATATCACGGGCGCTCCTTTCGGAGCTGAACAGGGAAATCGATGCAATTCGGAGGCAATTTGACCATCACACCGGAAAGGAGGTATCCTTAAATGGACATGAAAACGCAGGATATATGAGACACATCGAACCGACAAGAGCATTGATAATTGCGTCTGCAATAGATTCGTGCTTTTGCTCTGGTGCAGATCTTAAGGAAAGGAAGGGGTTCACTCCAGAACAGTGAGTACAAGCTATTGGACAAACCTATTCCCACATATTGTTGGCTGAAATGGGATTCAGGACAGAGGAATTCTTGAAGGATCTACGAGAGACCTTTACGGCGCTATCACAACTTCCAATTCCTACCATTTCAGCTATCGGATCACTCGCGCTCGGTGGTGGGTTTGAGCTGGCCCTCGCAACGCATTTCCGCGTGGTTTCCTCTAACGCCGCAATGGGACTTCCGGAGACAAGGCTTGGTATCATCCCCGGTGCTGGAGGAACATACAGGCTCTCGGCTCTTGTGGGGGTCTCGCAAGCTCGAAAGCTAGTCTTGACCGGTCGAAGAATTTCTGGTTCAGAGGCGCATCGCCTGGGAATCGCTGATCATTTGGTGGACGTGAGAATACAAACTCACGGGCAGGGACATACTTTGGAAAACGGTCAGTTGCCGAGCGACAGGAGCATCTTATTTGAAGCAAGGCAGGAGGTTCTGGCAGAAGCTGTAAAGCTAGCCGAAGAAATATGTGAAGGCGGCCCCGTTGCTATAAGAGCTGCGATCCAAGCTTTTCGAGACGGTCCTAACGAAGACACTGAAAATGCCATGTACGACCGGGTTGTTAGAACAGAGGATCGGGATGAGGCGCTTAGAGCGTTCGCAGAGAAGAGAAGACCAGTCTTTAGAGGACGATAGCCTCCCCGAGATGTTATGAAATCCAATAAAAATTCCCGTTTCATGATGCAGTGAACACACGACAGTCTTTGCTAGTCTCAAGATAGATTAGGTCTCAATAAGTTCGAATCCTCCTGGCGGATAAGTCAGTGCGCTAAAGCAGCAGAGCTTGGCTGGACACCACCGCTTTGCATGAAACCCTGGAGGTACTGAGTGCTGAAATAGGTCGTATGTTCATATATTTCGAAATGAGCCAGTCACAAACCACCCGCCAAATACGCTGGGCTTGAAGAAATGATTGTCAGCAAAGTCATGTCTTGTCGCCTTGGATGGCGCTTGAAGAATCAGAGTAAGACGAACTGTTTTGACTCTAGAAAAAGCAATGCCTGAAACGAACAGAAGCGTGGTCAGAAGGACTTTAGCCGTTTTTTTGCCTCAACGCAGCCATTTCGGCTGGGCTACGACCGTGCCAATCATACTTCTGCAACGGCCGGCTGTCTTGAACTTCGCTCACGCTGTGCTGAAGCAGTGAGAATGGCCGCTACTGAGAACTCGTACAACAATACTCTGACAGTGATCCTGCTCCTTCGAGGTCCGAGCAAGTGCGAGCTCACCAAAAGGGCGAGAAAGGTTGTATATAATCTCGGCCCGACGTCAGCAACATGCCAGGCCAAGGACGCAGCCTGCATGCTTAGCAGCCTGCAGGCTAGCTTTAGTTGCTAGGCTATTTCTCGCAATTTAGTATTGCAGAAGAGTCTTGTTGATCAGCAAAAACGGTATTTGGCATCATCATCAACAGTGGATTGTGAGTGAAGGGCATCACAGATATGGATCATTCAGGGCCAAGCCACTCACTCTACCTGGATCCAATACAAGCCTGGATAAGTGCAGCCTTGGGCAGTCAAAACAATACACATGTACAGTCTGCTCTTAAATTTCTTTCCCGGGTGACATTTGAGGAGTGAGATGGTCTCCATGGTCTGTAACCATGTAGGCAATGACATGCTTCTGACCCTCGGGCCCAAGTTGAGGTCTATACGGCTCACTATTTTCATTTGTCTTGGGTTTCAGACTTGATTGTATCTTATGTAGCCTCCACCTGAGAATCACTTGCCCCAGGGTGCACATAGTTCCAACTTACTGCTAGAACGTTATAAAAACCCATCGCGGGCCTGATGTACATACAAAAGTCCTACACATCCAATCCCTTCGAAACAGTTCCACATTCATCACGCAATCGAGTCTCCCACTAAACTTATCATATCCTTGAAAAAATGCAGTTTCTCGCCTTAACCTCGCTGACGCTTGCCGGTCTTGTCGCTCTGGCACAAGCATCGCCTTTGGCTACTGGAAATGTCTTCGCTGAAGTGCTTGCAGACATCAACGCGACAGCGACACGCTCTGCTCCCGAGACGACAAGCACTGGTCGTCCTTTTTCTCAATTCCAGTTCGAACCAGATACAACGACCTGCGGGTAAGGCCTACTCTGAATTATGAAAAGCCATTCGTCACAGATACTGACAAATTATTGTTTTTCTTGGTATTGAAGCTGCCTGCAGCAAACGAATTGTGACTTGATGCCTATGTAAGAAACACCTACCCCTTTGATGGCCTGCAGCGGCTCTTGAATCGAAGGTAGAGTGACGAGCTAACAGGTCTTACAGTGTGCTCCGAAAGAGAGGCTGCTGTGGCTGCTCTTGAATACCAGCCAGGTGATGTGAAGTTTGGCGTACTGGACACTCACTGCTGAGCATTGAGGGGGAGGGGGGTTCTGCACTTGGGTAACATCGAAGGCGAATATCGGTTTGTGATCATCATTTCAAGAGCTCGTATCGATTCAACACATTGATATTCACTAGTGTGTGCCGGTTTTCTTGCCCTTTAGAGAAGGTTGACGATGCAGGTGCCTTTGTCCCAACTGTCCTTGCTCTCCACCACTTTTTGACGTAGTTTTCCAAAAGACGTACTGGTCAGCCTTGAAAAGTAACGTTGTCGGGCAGCGAGCTCCTAGCATGGCCATTGTAAATAAAGCGAGCTTCTGCTTGAAGCAGGCAGGATCGTATCAGGTATTATGTGCAGTCTGATCATCTGCTCTTCAATTCTTGAATGCTACATTGATATTACAAGACACATTTTTACCCACTCTCATACGTACAATCAATCTAAGCGACTGACATGGCAGACACATTCATCTCAAACGATCGTATCTTGCTCACCACTTACAACTCCATCTCCCCTGACTCGGCGCCGGTCTTCGCTACATCCGAGGCCTCAAAATTGCGCACGAAATCATAGTAAAATCGGACGAGCTCCATGTGCACTGTCATATTGACCCTTTCATCAATGGTGTGGGCATTTTCACTGCCACCCGCACGGGTTGGAGACCAGCGGTACACGTTGCGGGTCAAGTCTATATGCGCGTTAGCTTCCTTTGATCACGATGCTGAGACCCATATCGCAGACGGAACAAGACCTCAGGCAAAAGGGAAAGGGCGAGACTCACCCAGATAGTGCCGCGTGTCGGTATTTCCAGTCATCAGCTCACCCACTGGGACGACCTTGCCGCCATCAAAAGCAAAAGCATGTTGAATTGTGCCTGAGAACACATCCCACACATCATCATCGACCGAAGGCGAGACTGGCGCAACCTGCGTCTTCTGGCTAGACGTCAGGACAAGTGTAGCGTTGTAGTCGACCTCGTACAGCGGCTCCACGGTTCCCTCCGTGTTCATCACCGCAAAGTTCTCTGTTACTTCGTCCGCAACATAGCTGGCATACTCCTCATCCGCTTCAAAGGCCTTGATCTTCAAACCGTACTTCTTGGCAACGGGCTTGATGTACTGCACAATATTGTGCATGATCTTGCCGATGCTGTCCTGCGGCGCCACGCGGTAATTCACGCCCAGTGTCACAACCTCTGGCATGGCGTTGATCTTTTGGCCACCTCCAATATAATCGACGGCCTGACTCGTTTGCAATCTGTAGTTCGTCGAGCGATCCTGACTGGCAAGCTCCTTGGCCAGCTCTTTCAACTCGCCCTTTTCCAGTAGCTTGGTTACTTTGGGTTCGGCCTTGGGTGAGTAACGCGCCTGGCACACGTAGTGGTTGTAAATGGGCGAGTCCTTGATCAATTTGGGTGTGTAGGGGTTCGACTCGAGGGCAACGACGAATTCGGACATGATGCCAATGCCAGTGTGTGGGAAGGGAATGGAACTATGTCCACCAGCCACATGTAGGGCAAACCATATATCGACATGGCCCTTCTCCATGACACCGGGGAGGGCGTAAAGCACGTCGTCAATCTGCTGCAGACCCATGCCACCCTCATCGAGGATGATGGCAAGTGAATCAGGTCCATATGCCTCCTTGAGATGCGCGGCGATAGAGCCAGCGCCCTTGACACCGGAGCACTCCTCATCGAAACCGAAGGCGAGGAGAATTGTGCGCTTGGGGGTGAAATCTGGCTGCTGGAGCAGCGTCTCAATGGCAGAGAGCAGCGCCGTCATGCTGTTCTTGTCATCGCTAGCTCCACGACCCCAAAGCCAAGTTCCGTCGAAGTAGGCGTCGAAGGGCGGGTATGTCCATGTAGACGCGTCTGCAACGGGGACGACGTCCTGATGGGCTGTAAGCATGAGTGGTTTCAGGCTTGGGTCGGACCCGGGTAGGGTGTAGAGGAGACCAAAGGTATTGATCTTCTCACGAGTGAAGTGAGAGTGGATCAGTGGAAAGGTCTGGGCAAGTACATCGTGGAAGTCATAGAAGGGCGCCCATCGCGGGTCGCTGTCGAAAGGCCCTAAATCGTCATAGCAAATGCTGGGGACCTTGACAAGGGCAGAGTGTCGCTCGATTTGCTTCTCAAGGGCCTCTTTGGAGGTGAAGAGCTCCTTGGCGGAGAGGAGGCCATCGCTTGAAGGGTCTAGAGCAGAGGGCAAATCACACTCGAAGCTCTTGCTTTTTGAGACATCCTTGAGACGGAGCTGGTCTTTGTCATTGTAGGGGATGGTGGAGGCCAGCGCGAGAGGCGCGCAAAGGACGAGTTTGGAGATGTGCATCCTTTCGAATTTAGTGAATGAAGCAATTGACTCGTCTTGCACATCAATTGGCAGCGGAAGATGAAGAGGAAAAAGAGGAGAAAATAACTTCACTTGAAGCTATCCACACACACCGCACGTCTCAAGTCGGTCGATCCGTATCCGTACCTACTAACACACACGGCAGGTACCTTTTAGCACACCACACCACAACGAGCTCCGAACGAGATCCGTGATAGGAAGTAGAGGTGGATGGTCTACTGTGGGGGAGATACCGGAGACCCTGCAAGCAAGCAAGATGATGCAACGCAAGACCAATTGGAAGAAGAGGTCGACGGTGGTGAGATCGGCTGAAGGACGGATGAATGTGGAGAATATTGCCGGATAGAGCCGGTCATCGGCGGAGCCCCGGGGCAAAGCCTGGGTGGCCTGGGTGGCCACCCAACGGGTTTCCAAGACGCCGGCTCGGTGCTAAGGCTGTCAAGATTGAGACAATGAGATAGCTTGCATGATTAGCTGCTTCCATATTCCCAATAACAAGACTGCTATCGATACTCGCCTGTTGAAACTATATATCCCCCATCTGTTGAAGATACATAATATATGTGCCACCATCTTTCTTGTACTTTATAATACATGGATGGCTCTCTGCCTCTATGATCTCCGCGAGAGGATCAACATGGACCCTTTCCTGAAAGGTCTAGGTTCTATAGAGCTGTCCCGAGAACCTGGGATGACGGACCGGGGAGCTGTGGCTGGGTCCTTTCAAATGTTGCATCGGATGAAAACCCAATCCCAACTACATACTTGTACTTACCTAAGGTATGTCTGCCATGCTTCCTGATATTATGTACTGGAGAGCAAATAAGTAACGTAGAGTGTCCCTTTACGTTCTGGCAAAGCCATCTCCGACATGACTTTGCCCCTTAATCCTGAGTCTGGCGGAATCCTCTCTCGCTCTCTTTCTTTGTGCTGCTTCTTGCTGACACGATTATCCTTACACGAATCTGATGTTCCAGATAATTACCTAACGCCGCGTAATACCTGTACAGACAACATACTTACTTGTACATGCATGGCTCGCGTCTTTTGCAACTGTCCATATTAAATTGCATAGGTAGAGCAATGATTATGGCCTTGGCGAAATTGAAGTCTAAGTGCACCACCCTATCAGGGTAATCTCCGCCCTGCGAATTCTTTGCATATGGGCCAGTCAGGGTCTCTCCCGTCTCGACGCATCCATTTACATACCTAGGTACACTTGGCGCTAGGTAGCACTGAAATTTCCAACCCCGCGACGCCACTTTGGTCAAGGTGGTCCAAGGATGGATGCCGCCAATACAGCTTTGCCCTTGCGGCCTGGGTAGAATTGCCTCCATTCCTCACAAATGATGCAGGTTGGAGCTGGGCCGGGCTGGGCTGGGCTACTGGGTAATTTCCCGTTTCTGCCATATCTTTCACCCACCCAAAATCTCATCATCAGATCATGAGGGAGGAGGCTGTCTTGACTCTCGACTCTGTTCCGCTTCCTCTCAACTCGCCCTGGCTGCGCCTCAACCACAACCATAATCACAACCAGTCCACCTCCTTAAAACCGCCAAGACTGTCTCCTCCCCCCTTTTGCCTAGCAGCTTATCCGTGAACATGGCATTTATTACCCGTTGACGACAATTGTTATGATGCTCGCTAGTTACAACCAGAGACTACGCACCTGTCAGACCAGACCGAAGCCTCCCTCCTAGGGCGTTGAATACTCTCTCGTCTTTTTGTAGTGTCTGCATCGCGACTCGGACCAGGGTACAAAACAAAACCGCCGTCGACACCACCATCTTGCATGTCTGCAAAGGGTGTAATCTCACACTCAGTTGTATTGTTTTTTTGCCCTCTTTTCCTTTATTGTGTTTCTCGACCGCGAGACCTCGTCTGCCTCTCGACTGTGCGCTCGAGCTCGCCGCTAGGCTTGCCGCTCGACACAAGCACCAGACCTCTTGTTCAACTCACCTGAAGCTGTCTGCTCCTCAGTCAGCTCCACTGCCAATATTCGCTAGATGGCGAACGGGATGATTGAACTGTCCCCACCCAACACTCCCACCTGGCCCAACCTCTCGCGGCGCCGACTCATCAGCGCCGGTGCATTGACTCGCTTCTGCTTCATTGCTGGCGTGGTCACTCTCCTCACCACATCTTTCCTCCTATTTCGATCCTCCGCCTCATCCTCCCATCTGATACCACCAAATCTCTCTTCACCCTTCCGCAAACCTGCCCCCGAGTCACAGCTGCTCGACATCCTTGCCAACGCCACAAGCAAGTATGGTCCCCACCCAATCGACGAACTTATTGCCGACGCACGGCGCACCCACGAGGACCTACTCAAACAGCGCTCGACTGATCTGCGAAGCGCTGCTGCACGCTACCGAGTCAGGCGGGGCAGACACCCACCCCCGGGATTCGATAAATGGGTCGAATATGCCCTCCGGCACGACGCTGTCATAGTCGAGAACTTCTTCGACCGGATATACAGTGATCTGCAACCATTTTGGGCTTTGGAACCATGGCAGACTGCAAAGAGGGCCGCGGACTGGGAGCACGTGGTCCGGGTGCGAAGTGGCAAGGCCTCGCCGGTGGGCAATGTGGAGGGCAAGGTGGAATGGTTGAAGCTATGGACCGACTTGGTTGCTGAGGCCGCAGAATTCCTCCCAGATGTGGACATGCCCATCAATTACATGGACGAGTCTCGGATCCTGGTTCCCTACGAAGACATCAACAGGATGGTCGAGCAAGCAAGGATGTGGAGAAAAATCACGCCCGTCGAAACAGTGGTCAGGGAATATCACGGTCTGAAATCCTACCACGCCGACGGCGAAGACCCGATACCGTACCAGCCGGCATGGCACACGGACGCAAGTCGGTACTGGGAGTACGTGAGGCTCACATGCCCACCAGATGCCCCGAGTCGCAATGTCACGCCCATGACGGACTTCTCATTGCCCCCAGCATTTCCCGAGGATTGGGAACCCGACTATAGCGAAAGAGGATACGTGAAGAACCACACAGCTTCGATGGACCCATGTTACCAGCCTCATCTGAGAAGCCTCCATGCTACCTTCGTGGAGCCTATCAGCATGCACACGACGCAAGAACTAATTCCTCTCTTTGGAGGGTCCAAGCTGTCCCGGAACAATGAGATCCTCATACCAGGAGCCATGTACCTCACACAGAATGCTTTTTACAGCGGGGGAAACTGGCACGGGCCTCCATGGGAGCAAAAGACAACTTCAGTCACGTGGCGTGGTGTAGCGTCGGGTGGACGGCACCACGCAGAAAACTGGATGCACTTCCAGCGGCTACGACTAATCGAAATGCTGAATGGGACCACTGTGACCAACCTCGAGCAGAATTCTGTAAGGGCCATGACCTTTGAATTGCCCCCTGTTCGCCAGTACGACTACCCGCGGCGGCGTGAGGGTAAAATTGGCGAATGGCTAACAGAGCATGCTGATGCGGGCTTTGTGGAGTTGTTGTGCTTCCCTTTTCTCGAGTGTGACTATCTGAACCGGTACTTCCACGAGGTCGAATCGAAACCCATGGATCAGCAATATGTGAACAAGTTCATGCCCGATGTTGATGGCAATTCCTTCAGTGCTCGATACCGTGGACTTCTCCTCAGCACGTCACTACCAATCAAGTCGACGATTTATGCAGAATGGCACGACGACAGGTTACAGCCGTGGCTGCACTTCGCGCCCATGGACAACACGCTGCAGGATCTCTACGGCATTCTCGATTACTTCACAAGGGACACCAAGGGTGATTCCGCGGCCAGGATGATCGCCGAGACGGGCAAGAGCTGGAGCGAGATGGTCTTACGGCGGGAGGACATGTTGCTGTATGTGTGGAGGCTACTCCTCGAATTTGCGAGAGTATGTGACGAAAATCGCGACAGATTAGGATGGGTGGATGATCTCACCGGCATGGGTGGTCATTAAGTACTCATGCAGATGTCTTAGGCAGGACACTCTAGAGGGCATTTTCCTTGGGAGTTTTCGGACGCAAGCGGGTTGACTTTTATACCATGGTTCTTTCAAAGGGGAAACGGCATTTGGACTGACATGAAGTACACGAGCTACGGAAGAGGACGTATAATAATTTGGGCGACTGGCAATGTGTTAACATTGGCAGTCCTAGTTACAGGAATACCCGGGCCAGCCCAGACGGGTATTGGTAAATGTTGAGATTCAAACCTGGGCATTTGCTCTAAGAGCCTGCATATTTTCTACACCTACCTAATTATAATGATCAAATTTCTACTGCAGTAAGCTTTGTATGGTTTCCTTCTTTTCCCCTATGATGTGTATAGCTGCCCTCTAGTTGGCCCACCCGTCCTGAGGTAATTAGCAGCGATACAAGACTCCTTATCAGGTCATAAACTTTATCATTCAGTCTTGGGTGTGCTGTTATACCAGCTATCAGAGTAACAGTAGATCTCGTCTTGTTTTGCGAATCGCCGGCCTTCTCACACGTAGGCTTTGAGAAGTAACGTAGGGAAGGAGGATGCCAGCATAACTACCTTTCGACCCTCACCTGAGTCGACAATACATAGACAACAATCAACCTACGCATCCAAATAATTGGGAAAACTGCGGTTAAAAAACCTGGGACTTGATAGCTACAAGCATATTGACACTGCTTCAGTCAAGCAGAGAACCAAAAGTTATGCTGGCAAAGAGTGGCATCGTGGAAGACTTGGGAAGCTTGATACAAGTGATGAGTTGAGAATCGAGCCGGACCAGATGGTGACCAGCTGGCCCCACCTGGTGCATCAATCGGCTGCAGCCCAAAAAATTCTCGGCTTGTTCTTGATCATTTTAGCGGCAAGAGTGGATCCACCCAGGCCAATCAGATAGAGCTGCACCAAACCAAACCACCAAACCCATTTTCAAATTCTTCGGAAGTTCACACCTGCCAGCGAAGAGGCTTGACGTTGACGATACACCCCATCACCCGACCAACTCACGACCAGTCGTTGATCGCAACTCAGACACAATGGTGAGGACTGACCGAACCTTCTTTTAACGATAAAGCGATCCTTCGGAGAAGGAGACCATTGGCTGACGTACGAGAACGACAAAAATAGGCGATCAAGCACAACCAGACCATCGTCAAGAACCGTTAGTCGAACCCCCCCCCCCGAACACCAACGATGAAGCCACCACTGGACGAGACAAATTGAAAAACAAGAGCAACGAGCAAAATGCTGACTGTGGACGTTTAATAGACTTCCGAAAGGACTGGCAGCGTCGGGTTCGATGCCACTTCGACCAGGTACGCATCTCGATTTGATGGACATTTTGCCCCGCCCACGAGGAAGGATTTGAGAGCACTTGCGGACACCAGAAAGAGGAGGATACCTCCCACTGCACAGCATTTTTTCAACTCGATACCATGACAACGATTCTGACAAGTGATTCGAAAACAGCCCGGAAAGAAGGTCTCGAGACGTAACGCTCGTCAGGCCAAGGCTGCCGCCGTGGCCCCCCGTCCTGTCGACAAGCTCCGCCCTGTTGTGCGATGCTCTTCCATCAAGTACAACCGCCGCGTCCGTGCCGGCCGTGGTTTCACCCTGGCTGAGCTGAAGGTACATTGAGTCCCGAAAATTTTCTAGAACGAGCGAAAGTCCCAGGGAACTCGTTCGGCAACACGCGACTCCACGTTACTCGGGGAGCGTGTTTTGGATTGGAATTGCATGCTAACGAAAGAAATTCAGGCCGCCGGCATTCCCCGCCAGTACGCTCCTACCATCGGCATCTCTGTCGACCCTCGCCGCCAGAACCTCTCCGAGGAGTCCCTCGCCGCCAACGTGGAGCGCCTCAAGGCCTACACCGCCCGCCTCATCCTCTTCCCCAAGAAGTCCAACAAGCCCAAGAAGGCCGACTCCTCCAAGGAGGACCTCAAGGCCGTTGAGAGCGCCGTCTCCTCGTCGCGCGCTGCCTTCCCCATCGCCGCCGTCCCCGCGGCCGTTTCCGAGATCAAGACCTCCGAGCTGCCCAAGCCCATCGAGGGTGGTGCTTTCCGCAAGCTGCGCAACGAGCGCGCCGACCAGCGCAACGCCGGCCAGCGCGAGAAGAGGGCCAGGGAGAAGGCAGAGGAGGAGAAGGCTAAGCAGAAGTAAAACAACTCGTGAAATCGGGAGTCTGTTTTCTTTTGATTGGTTTTGGTTGGTGCGTCAAACAATTGGTGGGAGAAGGAGTCAAGGGCTGAGGCTGCACAATACTTGCACAACGCAGTCCTCTTTTTTTCATCACGCGCAACTGGTACTTCATCTCTGGGTCGTTTCGGTTGGTCTGGCTTCTCTGCGTTAAAGGTTGCTAGGGATGAGGAAAAAAACACAATACACAAAAGTCATGATCAAAAATCATCACCCTCTGCTCCTCGACAGGGCATGTCCAACATTGATTGGAACACGAGAGACAAGGAACTTCTGGGTCGTTGTGTGGAACGACGGATTCGCGGCATGGTGACGTGCATGTTGCTCGGGGCTTAGAGAAGAGAAATCCTCAATCAAAGTGCCACGTCAAGACGAGGAGTTTTATGTGTCTGCTGTTCCATTCCATGTGCTGGGCCGAACGATCCTCAACAGCCACGTGAGTTGTGACACAAAAACGTGCAGCTTGAAGCTACGTGACATGTGATGGATCAAGAATCTGGATGTTTTAGGTTGCCCGAGTACTTTCGATCAGGAAGGCCTATTTGGCTCTACTACAAATACAGTTCACTCCCCCCATCTTATCACACCCAGTATCTGCCAACCGCTCCTATCTATGCTTCTCTTCATTGGGTATTCCAATCCGCTTTATAGCCTCCCATGGCCGTGCCCCCCGTACTGCCCCCCTGGCCTCCTCCCAACATCTGTTGTGCCATCAGCTGTCCTGGACTACCCAACTCCCCAACGCCCCCCATAGCAGCATCCGTACCTACAGCACCACTGCTCTCTCGGGCATGCAACACCAGCTCACCGCCCGTCAACAGCAATTGCTCGTAGATGTTCTTCCTCAGCGGTAACAAATCCCCAGCATGGTTACGCACTAACTCGGCAACCATGCACAGACCGTTCTCCCGATCAATCCGCGCCATGCTTGCTTGTGTCGCCGCGTCAACCTGCTGTGGCTCTAGACTCCCCAGCCCAAGCCCCTCAATACCCAGGCTTGCCTGTCCCTGCTGCTGCTGCTGCTGCTGCTGACCATCACGCACGCGCAACGGCCCGTCCTCTTGCCCTTCCGCGGGCGGCGAGCTACTCGCTGCCAACAGCAGGTCGTGGCCATCAGCCATGTCACGCCCCGTGATGGACTCGACAAGCGCGCGGCACGCCTCAAAGGACTGCAGGGCGGACTGGACGACGCGCGCGCCGTCGGGGGCGCGTGTCATGAGGGCAAGCACGAACCAGGCTTCGGAGCGGAGGGCGGGGAAGCGCGTTTGCTTGATAAGGAAGGAGAGTGGGAGGGCGAGGTCGTGCGCGGAGTAGAAGCGGGCGCGGCGAGTGGAAGAGGAGGCGGACGAGGAAGATGTGGTGGAGGTTGGGGAGGACTGCGTGTGGAGGGCTGGGGAGGTTTGTTGGTGCTGAGGAGAGTGAAAAGTAGAGGAGGTGGGAGAAAAGGCGGAGGCGGAGTTGGGAGAGAAAGAGGTTGCGGTATTGACGTAGATTGTGCCGTCGTCAGCCATGTTGGTGGTGTCGTGTCGCGCACGCTTTGCGCCGTGCGTTTGGGATGGCTCCTCTGGCAGCACAGGGCTCACAGGCGTGGAATGTAGGATCCGGCAGACGGTCGCCACAGCTCGAGCGACTTCCATCTTGGTTGGTTCGGCATCGCTCCGCTCGAACAGGGCCGTCAGGATGTGTAAATTACTCCGATCATGCGCCGGTGAGTCAGGATCCGCGCTGAGGGGCGCACATAGCCTGCGTACATTTGGCGGGCATCCAACCAGCAACAGTCGGGCGAGAGACACGGCCGCGAATTGTGTCTGTGGCTGGCTATCGCCCCATGTGGACCATAGTTTGGGCAACATGTTGGACTCGAGGAGACGCCCCAGCAGCGGCTTGTTGACAGCAGGGATCGCGAGGTTCTTGAGGAAGGATAGCACGGCGTGAGTAAGTTGGGCGTTTGGTGGTGTATCACCTGCCGTGCAACGTTGAAGGAGATTTATGAGTGGTGTGTGAATCTGCGCGTCACGAACAAAGGTGATGCAGGCCGCATCGCTCCTTGCCAAATTGCCCAAGGCAAGACATGCTGCTGTCTGGAGGTTAGCATGCTGCGGAGGGCCATGGAGCCAGCTCTGCAGTGTTTGAAAGACAGGGAGCTGCAAGATGCCGGAGCCCCCTTGGGCTGACCCGGGGATGAAGTCTGGGAGTGCGGAAATATCGGCCAGCACGGGTATGAAGGCGTTCCGGAGAGCTCGTAGTTGCGCGGCGTCATCGGGGTCTGAGGCCTGGGAAGGATCGAAATGTGTATAAGACATAGAGAATGCCGTCAGTAACATTGGGAGCCCGGCCAGAATGTATGTCTGGAAGGTCTCATGAGTCAAATAGGCTAGGGCTACCGAGGTGAGCCCGCTGAAGTCTTCCAAATCGACGGGGTGCTGGCGATTGGTGGCGACGCTGAGAAGAACAAGGGGCGTTGCTGGCGGCCCGTTTCGGATTTCAGGTTCTGGAGGGGGTCAGTAAAGCTGTAGAGGGATAGAACATTTGGACATAGAACAGACCTTGCGTTATCAAGAGAGCCAAGATTTTGCAGACGAGATTGACATAGAGACGACATGCTTCCAGTCTAGGACCACCGAGAATTTCCACTAGCTTTTGGCTAAGTCCTGCCTCGCATGCCTGGAGCTGAACAGGTTCTAGAGCACGAGGTCGTCAGCTGAAGCGCTCTGTGAAGAAGAAGTTTACATGGTTTCCTACCATAATCCACCAACACATTATATAGTACAGGTATCACAAAGGCGAGAAGAGAATCATCGTGAAGGAGTTCGATGATGGCGTGTATCCGACCGCTTTCCACGACACGCGCTCTATTTTCATCTGCAATTTGTGAGCTAAGAGATCCCAAATTTGGTCCGGAGTGATCTGGTGAGACCTCACCTGTATCTGCACAGGAGTTTCCAATCAAGCGGAGGGCATGAGACCTTAGGAGTGGTCTTAACCCGGGCGTAGGGAGGATGCCCAGGAAGAAGTTCAGGATGCCTGATTCCCCAATGGGCGACCGCCAGAGTGCTGAAAGGACATGTTAGCACAAAGGCTCAAGCTTTTTTGAGAGAGGGCTGGTGATATCAACCCCGTCCAGGGGGTGAGGGCTGCAACATGCAGGCTGAGAACTTACCAAGTCGGCTTCCATCACCAAGCTTCTCCGCGATGCGGTCAAGACTCTCGGACCCGCTGACCCAGGCATTGTGTGCTTCGAGCAAAACCGCCCTGAGATGGGCAATGCGATACTGCTTCTCCTCGTCTGTGAGGACGGTCTCATCATCGTCCCCACCGGCAGGCTGCACCTCGCCCTCGGACCGCTTGAAAAGGTCTTGGATGTCGTCTGGGGTCATGTTGAAGGCCAGGGCAGTTGATCTCCGGAAGGCCCCATCCAAGTCCCAGAATCGCAGTGAGTTGCAGGTGGAATCATGCAACCTTAATGACGGAAACAGAAGGCAGACAAATGGTGAAATTTCCGGGGTACTGGGTTCTGATGCGAGTTACAGAAAAGTATTCCCAGCGCAGCAAAGCGTCACTCGGTTGATTGGGAACAGTGGGGATCGTTCCAATGGGGCCGGGAGAGATGAGGGTCCTGACCCTGGTCTGTACCTAAGATGGTCGAGTCCTGGCGGATGCTATGGTGCAGGATATCGGTACTGTGAATAACCTCGTTCAAGTAGGGATTTGTGTGTTTGTGTGTGTGTGTGTGTGTGTGTGTGTTTTGGGGGTGTTGTCAAAATACAGGTCAATTTTCTTTTTGCCAGCTTTGACGATGTGGTCAATGTTAACGAGCCAATCAACCAAGTTTCTGCCTTTGTGTAACGGCTCGTCACGGCTGGCGACGGTGCAGCTGTGGTGAGATTGGGCCGAAAGATGATGACAAGAAGAAACGCACAATCGTCTCACCATATCACCTCATCACCAACGGCAGGGCTGCAGGTTAACTGAAAAGCGAGAAATCAAGTCGACAGCAATTTTGGGTTCTTGAGGCTCTGAGGGGACTTGGAGACAGCTGCTGACGCTTAGCAGGTTTACAAGGGCCACAGTGGTTGCAGCCAACGAAACCTACTAGGTAAGGAGCCTAGCAGTGAGGGGGTTCAGGACGTTGCCAACTCCAACCTTGTCTTGGCAGTAGGTAAGTGATGAGCATCGCCCATATTGAGTCTCCAAGTCAGTTTGCCATCTGCAGGCGGCGTCAACAGTCTCACCTGCCTGATTTGGCCAGGAACTCTGGAATCTTTTGATGGCATCATCTGGCGAAAAGCCAGAGGCTGTACTGTTGCTTACCTACCGTTGACTTGCCCTGCCCCGACAGCCTAAGCCTGGCAGCATGTCTATTCGCGAGCAGATCTTCATGCTCGGTAGCGCTGGCAGGAGTCTACCGCGACGACCGAAAGTAATACTTAAGGCTGATCCAAGGACTTGGAAGGACTTGGACCATATACTCATTTTTGCAATCTTCGGCCAATCATTGACCATCTAAAACCTGGTATCGATCTTATTGGAGTCGGGTGGAGAACGGCATGACCACGAAATGTACTAAAGTATTTACAACAATATGTGCATAAGCATCACTGTAGGCCGAAGGGGGTCGACTGCATCTTGTGCACAGATTATATTTGCTTCATTTGAATGGCTCTCGGTGTGCCTGGCAAGTGGTGACGGGAGCATGTAGCAGACGGCCTTGATGGGCGCATCTTATGTACAGCGGACCACAACGCAGTAACAGCATCTGTCCGATGCGACCACTCGAACCGGACTGCTCCAGTCCAGTTTGACACAAGGCGAGCTTGTTTTCCGTGGTGGCGCGACTCCTGCTTTTCCAGCTGGTGGCAGCGGCTTTTGTAGAGGGCCTTTCTGGCAGAGGTCCTGCTGGGAATCGCCAGGAAGCCACCCAAAATTCATAATTTTCATGCGGACACCGAAGTTTCCCGGCTGCTTCACAGCAGGAGGTGATTGGAGGGTTGAGTTCATGTCGAGATGGAAGGTGAAGCTTTTCGAATCAGGCGGCAGTCGGGATGGGGAGGAATAGTTCGAGGGCGAAATAGGTCTGACCATAAGATCCAACAAATGGAGCGCTAATCTGGCTGTGAAGCTGCATGGTGATCTTTGCTCAAGGGCAGGTCATCTAACCTAGATCAATAGGGGCAGAGATCACACCATAAATATAACCCTCATCCATCCATATACGGCACACCGAAAAGGAAGGCTAGCCACAGAACTCGGGCTTCTTCCTTTTGCTATTGAGCTGATCGAAGCGTCATCACGAGGAAGCTTGGAGTGTTGAAAGGGGTACAACAAGGAGACAAATGGCGAGAGACGAAGGAGGAGAAGTTTCGTCCAGCACGGAGTGCGCTTTGGGATCGTTGACATTCCCAAGAAAGAAAGAAAAAAAACAGAAAAGGACTTCCGTTCTCCACCGTTTTCGCTTTCATCCAGGTGGGACTGCCAGACAGCCCCGTCCTCTATGACAAGTTGGCGAAAATATCGAGGCTCATTGCGGTGCGTCACTGGCCCGATGTCTATGCCTTGAGATTATGCCTAGACTCGACTCATCAGCTTCGTTTGTGGGACTCTAGGTAGTCAAGGGCTGCGTTAGGCAAGGAAGGTAGCATGCCGACCGTGATAGGAAGGTCGACCACCTAGGCAGTTGGTACACCAATCTGCAAAACAAGGTTATAGGCGAGGCCGATAGAGCTGTTCATAGAAGAGAGGAGAGGCATTTTGAGGAAGCTGTCGTCAAGTTCGTCCCAGTTTCCCAAGAGTCTGCATGTTGTGGTATCGTCCCATAGAGGCTCCTCCGCAATTAGAGGAGTCAGCCGCATCCCCAATCCTCGTGCCAACCTGAAGAAGCTATCCGTCGACGGCTTGGTCGATGTGTGCCTTTGTAGAAAAGAAATAAAGCCGGTGCATATAGATGTTACTGCTGGCGTAGCGGCACGCCAGCCAGCATCAAACTGCGAAAAACACACACAAGCCCGCACGAATGAATGCAGCATAGCCCAAAGCACATGTCGTGAAGGCGAGCGCATAACGATCAGTCGAGCAGACCAACAGCCCATTGATCAAGGAGTTTCTTCGTCGGGTCAAACTATAAGGCCGAGCACTATGATGAAGCTCACCTTGAAGAAGATCAGAAAGCAGTCAAAGTGTTGCTTAGGTTTGCAGTTAAGCCCAAGCCGCACTAGTCAGCTTCCCAGTACGCAAGGCAGGCTTCTCACAGTACTGTTCCTCCTATATGAGTGACGAAGAGGTAGTCTAGGTCCAGAAAGTCGTCAGAGGATGTAGTTTGGTCCTAGGGTACTTAGTAGGAGGTCTCCAAAAAGCGTGCAGGGAAAGCGAAGCTAAGTAATTGGCACGGAAATAGGTTAAACAAATCAATACCTTCACTCCCTGGTGAGGTAGTCGAGCATGAGCTGCACGGACCACAACCTCTACAGCCCCTACCTCGCACCTCAGACCAGGGGCAAGCTTGACCAAAGGCTGAAATCCTGAGGCAATTCCAGCAAGCTCCAATGGAAAAACTGATGATGCATGCAACTTTTTTGCCGAGCTTGCGCTATGTAGCAAATCTACTACGCCACGACTTTTTCTTGTAAACTTTTCCCGCTGGACACTGATCTCTACATCGCTCATGTAGAACCTTCTTTGCCACACAACACAAGCCAGATCTTCTTCACCATGGCAGCCAAGGGCGGCGAGCGGACCGCCTCGTCTGCAACAAGATTTACCGCGACCACACCACACGCCTCCTCCAAGTTGGGTTCGGGGGCTCCCAAGGCACCCACCTCCAGATTTGCTCCTGCGCCAGGGACAGGCGTGCCCAGGAAACCAGTGGAATCCGGACGCTCGTCAGCAGGCGCAGAAACACCAGAGCAGCGTGTGGCACGATTAAGAGCCGCGCACGAGGCTGCCAAGAATGCGAAGATTTCGCGTTTCGACTCGATTCTTGCTAGGGCGAGACCATTCTTCGATTCTGCGCACAGGATCACAGTAATAGGTCTGGTCGGTTTGACAGGTACGCCACTACTCTGTCGTCCCTCTCACTTTCGCCTCTGCGAACCATAATACGATGCTATGAGGCTAACTACGTTGCTCTCGGTCACTAGCCGTCGCGGGTCTTATGACAGCCTACACAGCCTACGATATGCTCCGGTACAATCGCGCTCGCAAGATTGAATTTTTTTGAGGCCCAAAAGAAAATGTCCGCGGAGAGTCTTGAGGCAGCCCGTCTGGCATACATGCGCGGTGACGCGACAGACGAGCAGATGTCTCTCATCGAGCAGGCGAATGCAAGACCCGAAGGTTTCCAACTGCCTAGTATATTGAGTGCGCCGAAGCCGATCGCGAAGACGGCATCTGAAGAAATTGCAGCGACGGGATCAGCACCAGAGGCTCAGCCGGAGGAAAAGAAATCCGGACTATGGGGGCTTTTCTCGTCCGGGTCGAAGAAGGAGAGCCAGGATGCGGCAGCAGAGAAGCCACAGCCGCGCTCGCTTGACGAGAAGCGAGCCATGCTGGAGAGTGCAAGGGCTGCATTTGAGCAGGAGAAAGAAAATCAGAGGAAAGGAGGGCCCCTCGACCGACTCGGGACGGAAGAATCGACGCCAGCGAGAAACGCCGAACAACCCAAGAAGAAGGGATGGCTGTGGTAGAGAGGATATGTGTCCAGGGTGTCCAGGGACTCCGATCACAAAAGGCGACAAAATTGAAAGGTATAGGGAACGACGCTCCAAAGACGCCACGAGCACTTTAGTCTACGACTGTACCATATATTAGACGGATCATCGATGCATATATCGGCGTCTGGGCTGTGTATATAGAGGGTGGCCGCATGTTCAGTGGTTTTTGGACATTGTTCCAATTCGAGCACTTCTTCTCTCCGATACCTCGAGCCTTCCTAACCGATCTCTCATTGTACGCGCACAAGCAAAGTTACATCCTGTCCCAACGATCGGTCAGCAAGACAGATTCGTCTACTCCATCGGCCGAAATGCGGTGCTTGCGCGTCCTCGCAGGCGGGAACTACCGACTTTCCGAGTCGGATATAATCGTGGGGGTCGTCGACCTAGAGTCAGGGCGATGGGTTTAGGACTTCGTGAGTGCAGCCGCCTTAGATAACATAGGTCAAGGCAATGACCGATTCTGTACCGTTACAGCAGGCAAGGTGTTATTCCAGGAACGGCTTGCATGCAGAATGCTTCCACTCGAGTTCTAGAAATCTTGGACTTTGGTAGTTTCACCTGCCCAAACCAGCACATTTCACGAGAGCCGATAAGAGATATCTACGCCCTACGTCAATGTCATTCAGACCTCATACTCGTCTGGGTCTCGGTCAGTGCTCAATGTCAGACCGCAAAGAGACCGTCATGTCTCTTAATGTCCTGCATCCAGTGTCTATGAGATCAAATCAAGACCCATTACCGGACGAACAGGATCGTCCTCTCGTCACACACCATCTCACTTTCTATCTCTCGAGTTCAATGTAAATCTATCCGCCAAAATGGCACGCGACCATCCCATACGCACAATCACTACTTTCGACCGGCTCTTCCGCACGAAGCGTCTCGTCTTCCGCGCCCTCGAGAACAGCGCCGAGCACGCCGCCTTTCTTCGGGACCTCGTCATGGACGACCCGGAGGCCTATGCGCAGTCCACCGATCGCCTCCTCGTCCCGCTCACTCTCGACGACCTGGAAGCGGACATAGCAGGGCTCGTGAAGTCACTGATGTCTGTTGTCATTTGCCTGCGGCCCGACGACGAGAACGAATCACAGGAAACCGACGATCTCGTCGCCATAGGCTGGCTGACGCTCTCCTGCCACGCGTTGACGTTGCACCATCGCTCATGTACACTCGGAATTATGATCGCGTCTGCGCATCAGGGCAAGGGGTATGGGACGGAGGCGATCAACTGGGCGCTGGATTGGTCTTTTCGTGTCGCGGGTATGCACGCCGTTAGGCTCTCGTGCTTCAGCTTCAACGAGCGCGCAGCTCGCCTCTATCAGCGTTTGGGCTTCGTGAAAGAGGGTGTTACCAGGGAGGCGTATTATTATGATTGTAAGTGGTACAATCGCATCTTGTTCTCAATTCTGGATCGAGAATGGGCTGTGAAGCGAGGAATCAGAGAGGAGGCATGAATTCAAGACCTTTTGCAAAGGGCGCCTGTTTCCGAGTCATGGGAAGACGGCCTGTGTCATCTCGACCATTGCTGCCATTATTCAAACATTGAATGGACTTGTGCAATAGTCAAGGACTACTTGCCAATTTCCTAGCTGAAGTATGTGTGTTTCACGTACTGAGATTTCTTATGTGGTTCCAGTGAATGATTCCTGCCGTGCCAGGACCATCGCTTCGAAAATGGGACACCAAATTTATCTACGCAGTGCCAGCGGCTGTTTTGCAAGCCAGTATGCCAAGCGCAATTACCCCAAAGGCGCCAAAGGCGGTTGTCCCACAGATAGTCATCTCATGAACAGTTATCCTCCAAGCATTTGTCCCATTATGATCAGGTCTCCCACCTTGTACATGGCCCAGTAGCCCTGTCTTGTTGCCAATCTAAGAGCTAATTCCATCTATCGACGTTTCGTATAAAGATGCCCTTTCGTCCAGTCTTCAACGCCGTGAGCCTGCGTGCCAAGGGATGACATACAGAGGGCAAGTCACGAGTAAACCCGTCGGTTCCCAAAAAAGACATCTGCGCCGGGTTCAGGACTGACCCTTGGTCAATAGTCGGACCCGACAACATGGTTCGCGTGGCCTATCGGGTAAATGCAATACCTCCCAGGAGGAGGTACGCGTCGACCAAAGTGGTGAGGGGCCCCCCTTTCCCCAAGTTATACTTCATCAGCAGACCCCAATAAGTGGATCCACAGAGTCTAGGTTATAATGGCGAGCATATCCTTCATTCACAGCTTGTTGGAGTACTTCACCTTGCTTTCAATGTTGTATAACGCTTTTGAACCATGGCAGGCTCAGACGATATTACGCCGGTGGCTGAACCAGCCCGGGAGGTAGCACGTCGAGAAAAGGCAGCGGAATTCCTCGCCAGTCATGGAGATACCTCTTTCACCGCTGATGAGGAGAAGGCGGTTCTCAGGCGTGTTGACATGCGTATTCTACCTCTTCTACTCGGTGCATATTTCTTTCAGCAATTGGATAAGTCTACCTTGAGGTACGGTCCCTGGAAGCGTCCCTTCTTGAATCCCGGAGCACTCATCTAGCTTTGCGTATATATATGGCTGACAATTTGCTCCGAAGCTATACGTCTATATTCGGTCTTACGGATGATGCGCACCTTGTTGGTGACCAATACTCGTGGCTGGGATCCATTCTTTATCTGGCTCAGCTGGTGATGCAACCTACAGCAGCCTTCCTTTTGGTCAAGTTCCCCAACGGCAAAGTCCTTGCATCCGCAATTCTTCTCTGGGGCTCGTCTCTTGCCATCATGTCAGCATGCACGAACTTTCCCTCTTTGCTGGGCATGCGATTCGTCCTCGGTTGTTTTGAAGCCATGATCGCTCCTTGTTGTGTTGCTTTTACGCAGACATGGTGGCGACGTGGTGAGCAGACACTCAGGAATAGCTACTGGAATGCCATGAATGGGTTGACGCTCATCATTGGGAGTCTTTTCACTTATGGGCTAGGCCATATCATCAGCGAGAAGCTCTTCAGATACCAGATCGTAAGTAGACTTGCGTTTGTTCACTCACAGAAAATCGGTGCCATGTGGACTGGGTTCTTGGGAAGCCACTATTTGCTCGTCAATCAGCAAGAGTAGGCGTCGTTCTGACTCCGAACGCAGATATTTCTGTTTTGTGGACTGCTCACCGTGGCATACTCCATCATCGTTTTCTGGTTGATTCCCGACTCGCCCATGGAAGCCAAATTCCTCTCAGACCGTGAGAAAGTCATCGCCACCGAAAGACTGAGGGCAAACCAGACGGGTATTGCTGCTAGGAAATGGCGTTTGGACCACGTGTGGGAGACAGCCACTGATGTTAAGACATATCTGTGGTTTGTGGCAATTACCTCCATTTCGTGAGTTCACAATTTCTATTGTTCAGAAGACCAATGTCGACTTCCAAGACATTGTACTGACGAGCAATTGCAGAATTGCATCTGGCGGTATCAGCACATTTGGCTCGCTTATCGTCAAATCTTTTGGCTACGACAGCTTCACAACCATCTTATTCAACATCCCCTTCGGCATAATCCAGATGATTTCCATAGTCGGCAGTGCATGGCTAGCTAAGAGGTTCCAGCGCAAAGGGCTTGTTATCGCTATTATGAGCGTCTTCCCCACGATCGGAGCCATCATGATGATCACTGTCCCAAGAAATCTCAAAGGCGTGTTGTTGCTTGGCTACCTCCTTGTAAGCTACGTCTCTTTCGCATGGTCTTTTTGGCAGGACACACGCAACTTACACTCTCTAGATCTCGATGATGGCCGGCATCACTCCAATGATATATAACTGGCAGGCCTCGAATACTGCGGGTGATACGAAGAAGAAGACCACCTCTGCTGTGGTTTTTGTCGGGATGTGTCTAGGCAATGTCATCGGCCCTTTGTAAGTATTATTTCTGGCTATTCTCCCTTCACCATTCCAGACCTTGCAATCGTTACCTCCTTCGAGTTTACATACCTAATGGACTCTAGGCTGTACTCCCCAGATCAAGCGCCTCTCTACCGCAAGGGAGTTGTCGCGGATCTGTGTATGTTCGTGGTTGTGGGTGTGACCTCAGGACTCATCCCGGTGTACCTGAAGTTCCTGAACAAGCGACATGCCAAGCGCCGTGAAGAGTTGGGCAAAAGCGCAGCTCTTGTGGACGAATCCATGGTGACAAAGGAGAAGATAGCGGAGAGTAAAGCGGTTGAGATTGAGAACGCCCAGTTTCCTGAGCACAGAACTTTGGAGGAAGACAATGCTCTACATGATGTGACGGATCTCTGCAACGAGGATTTCATCTATGTTTATTGAGTTGGCATCATCCCGTGCAAGGCCAGCTCTTGACGCGAAGAAATGATGGTACGCTTGGAGTTTAAGGGCTCGACTGGAAAATACTAGTATCCTGGCATTTGAACACGCATGGAAAGTGGATAAGGGGATTTGCATGAGGTCGTATGGTAATCTCAATCAATAAATCATCCCTTCAGCTTGAATGCTTGAAAAGGGCACTCGATTGCTTTTTCCAATGTCCCATTGCCCGTGCCCACCATCAATCAACATCCAGCATCACTTACCTCAAACCATGTTCGTGGTCGATCAGGAGAGCGGGCCATTCGGGTGGATCAACACCTTGGTATATCTGAGAGCCCAAAAATTAGTATACTTGCTAACGAAACGATATATAGACCTCGCTCAGGTGACGATCGAGCGATGACTTGGTTCTTGTCCAGATCTAAGGACGAAGATCATTGCGAGGCAGGCATTTAGAACTGCTTACCCTTCAATACGCTTGTCGAATTTTTCATAAGCCGTTGGGGCGTCTTCAATGTTAATCTAGAGGTGCTCGTGGTTAGCAAGTCCCTGAGCATACAACTGTTCCTCGAGGACAGCCCATATTCTAAGGATTCAGCCAAGCCCCCAGCGGACCAGAAGTCGACGTACCTCGTGCGAGACTACGAAGCTGGGCTTCGCCTTTCCAGCGATGATTAAATCGCGGAGATAGCGATTGTAAGTCTTGACATTACATTGTCCGGTGGCCAGAGACAATCCCTGCGTAGCATCCTGTTAGCCAGAGTGATCAATACTCCTAGACGGGGTCACACTCACTTTCTCAAAGAGTTTCCCGAAACTAAGTGAGACCATGCCCTTGCCAGCTGCGGAATCGGGTGCGCCAGGATCTGTCGGCACATACAGACCTGGGATGCCCAGACCACCACAGGCTCTTGTCACCTGGATCATGTTCTCGAGCACGATGTTGGGTACCTCAGTGGAACCGCCTTTGCTGACTGCTTGGTATCCAACGGCATCCACTGAGCGGTCCACCTCCCCCCCGTTCAGTTCAATGATCTTCTCAACAGGCTCAGCATCTTCGAAGCTGACAGGGATCGCACCAATCTTCGCCGCGGCGTCGAGACGTTCCTTCACCCGGTCGACCACGAAGACGCGACTAGCACCGCGAAGGACAGCGGAGTAGGCAGCCATCAAGCCCACTGGACCGCCTCCGAAAACAGCAATAGTCTCACCAGGCTGGAAGCCAGATAGGGTCACACCGTGCCATCCTGTAGGGAAAATATCTGCCAAAAGCTTGAGATTCGTTACAAGTCAGTCTTTCACGCCTCTGCTGCATTTTCTCATGAGGGGGTTTCAGGTCGAACATACAATGAAGTCTGCTTCATTCTTGGTGCCGGGAGGAAGCTTCAGGGCGTTGAAGTCGGCGTAGGGAACCTTGATGTATTGTGCCTGGCCACCACGATAGGGTCCCATAGCTGTGCGAGTTTCACTGCGTTAGTAAAAAGAAGATGTGAAGGAGGATTCTGGCTGTCCTTTTTCTTTTGAGAAAAATATAGCAAAAAGAAGTACTGACCGACATAGCCATAAGCACCTCCAGCGAACCCGGGATTGACCCCTGTGCAGAACGCCGTCTTGCCCTCTTCACAATTCCTGCAGCGGCCATCAGCCACATTGAAGGGCATCACGACTCTGTCACCCTTTTTGAGCAACGTCACCCCAGCGCCGACCTCCTCCACAATTCCCATGTTCTCATGGCCGAAGGTAATTCCTGATTTCAAGTCATTAGCTTACGGTGTAGGTCTTCGGCTTGAATACACAAGACAAGAAGAATACCTACCTGGCTGCGCTCCTGTGCGGCCCTCATACATATGCAAGTCACTACCGCAGATGGCTGCTGTCGTCACCTTCACAATGACATCGTCAGGGTGCTCAATTCCTGGAATAGGAACATCCTGCACCTCAACCTTGAAGGGCGCCGCGTAATTGACTGCTTTCATAGACATATTGATTGAATATTTTTCACTGGAAAAAAAGATAATTCTGGACTGAACAAAGATGAATTTCGCGGGGGGCCCCACACACTCGGGATTCGGAAAGGCAGTCAGGCACTCTTTTATTATCAAGCCAACTCTCTAGCACAATGAAATAGATCGTCTGATAGAATTGAGGCACGGCCAAGGTGCGGAGAAAGAAAAACGGCAGCTACCGTAGATCGATTGCTCTAGCTGTGATTCCTCAATGCCGGATCATGCGGAGTAGTGCGACAAGAGGGGTGAAAGGGGGAGTGTGTCCCACTCGATCCCGGGGATGACGACCAGAAAATTGGGCACCCCCGACGTTCAGGGCAATTCCTTCTCGCGAGCTGCTGGGCGCATTAGACGATCACACTTTGTTATGTGCGGTCGTGCGTTGGTGAGGTGTGAATGTGCAGTGTAGGTACTTACTACCTACCTAGGTATATATCGATCGCCAAGGCATACATGACCAGATGCAGACTACGTCTCAAGTGAACCGCTACCTAGGTAATTTGTCATGCTTTGGATTAACTATACATCTTTGAGCATGCAATTATCTACGCTAGTTGCAATTGAGTGAGGTCAATGCCTCTATTCCTCTCCTATCAGTAGTGTGGGACCAGACAAAACATATGCATTGCGCTGATAATCGTATGCGCAAGGTCGAAATCCAGAACATCTTAACGAGATCCTTTTCGCCAAAACCCATCAACAACACCCCCCTCCCCCTTTCAGAGACCAGAACTCATGCCAGCAATCAACATCGAGGTTATTACAATTTAGCTTCCCTCTTCTTCTTCTGATACAATGGAACCTCGATCCCACCCTGAACGCCTCCATCCTTCATCACTCGTCTCAAGATTTTCCCACTCGGTGACTTTGGAATGGCCTCCACAAAGACAACTCCGCCTATGAGCCACTTGTACCGGGCTGTCCTCTTCTCTACCAAGGCCTTTAGAGAAGCAGCCAGTTCCTCCAAGCCTTGCCTGTCCTTATTCTTCACCAACTCCGCCCGCTGTGGGACCACAAATGCGCGTGGCCACTCTGTAGCCTCGTTCTTATCATAGATACCAATGACACCGGCGTCCGCCACCAGGTCGCTGCTGCACAAGACAGCCTCCAGCTCTGCGGGTGCCACTTGGTATGCACGCACCTTGATGAGCTCCTTGAGACGGTCCGTGATGCGTACGTGGCCATTGGCGTCCAAGAATCCCACATCTCCCGTCCGAAACCAACCATCTGGCGTCAATGCCTCTTCCGTAATGGCCATGTCTGGCTTCTTCCCCGGTGACAATCCACCAATCGGCAGGTACGCGCTCATCAGAGTTGGTGACCTGATGAGAATCTCCCCCGCCGTGTTCGGTTTCTCGGCCTTGGTAGTCTTTGACTTGAAGTCTTGCCCATCTGCGGCTATCATGAGCTCGATACCCCAATGCGGGGCACCGCTGTCGCCAGCATCCGCATGCATCTCAGTTTCTGTGATTCCCCTTTGCACTGATGTGTTGCAAGTCTCGCTCAAACCGTAACCCATCTTTACTCGGAACCCGAGTCGGTTGTACACCTCGACGACCACCTCGTGGCCCAAGGGGGCACCGCCAGTGACACCCGCAATTAGACTCTTGAAGCCCCCGTCCTTTGCATACTTCTCAACGATGGGAGCCTTTGCGAGCATCACAGCCACCGGAGGAGCCATGTGAAGGTACGTGATTTGCCGTTTGGGTATGGATGCGCAGACCTCCTCGAGGTTGAAGGCCGACATGGTGTAGCACTTGGCTCCCACGGTTGGTGCTAGAACAAAAATGTTGCATAGGCCAAATACGTGATAGAATGGGACATATCCCAGCCAACGTTGTTGAAGGCCTGGCTTGTGGAAATCGGCATCATGCCAGAGTGATATCGTGGCCACGACGAGAGCGTTGTGAGTATGGAGAACTCCCTTGGATCGACCTGATGTTCCAGAAGACCAGAGGATTACAGCAGTTCGGTTGGCGATGGATGATGCAGGTAGTTGGTAGGGCGCGACGGGGAAAGAAGGCTCGGCTAGTAGACAGGTCCAGTCCCTTTCCTGGACATTGGATTGCGGACTGATGCTTAAGCTTGGTGAAAAGGGGTACTCATCCTTAGCAACATCGACGACGAAAACAGGTATTTGTGAGAAATATGCTTTGTCATCCTGGGATTGAAGAGCTTCTCGCATGGCACCGAGGCACGTCTTGGTAGTCACGATCGCGCGTGGTCGAGCATTCTGAAGAATCCAACTCAGTTCACTAGCAGTCAATGCTGGGGACGCTAATGAGGCCGTCAGCCCCGAGGCGAAGATGCCAAAGACAACGGGCGCAAATGGTAAGCAGTTTGGCAGCTGAACCAGCACGACAGGGGCCAGCTCTGGTTGTTTGCAGGTTGGCGTTGGAGGGAGCGTTTGAATATCATTGGGATCCAGGCCCAATAGCCTCAGATTTGCTGCAACATTGAGCGAGTCTCTTTTGGCGCGCCCGAATGTCAATGGCCGATCTGTAGACGCCATGTCAATTTCCACGACGTTCAGAGGACGACTCGACTCGTCCGTGGGCCGAAAGGTGTTCTTGCAACTCACTAGTCTTGTTGTCGATGAAAATAGGCTGCGCCTGGTCTATACGAGCCAGTCTTTGCGATGGCGGGACGTGATCTCCATCGGTATTGAAAGGGTTTCCAAAGATGAAGTCGAAAATGTTATTACGTGGTAACGCGCCTGCAGGGCCGCCACTGTAAGCCACGCTGTCAGAACTCTGAGGCATCTTGTAGTGAGCGTTCTTGTGATAATTTATAACCCGATTGAAAATTTGGTAGCTTCACTTGATCAGCCGCGTGCTTTGTCCAAAAAGAAAGCAATTATTTATGGAGGATGATTTGAGTGAAGAAGCGCGCTGAAGCTTTGGCGGCTACTGTTCAAGTCGGGAATTGGAGGATACATTTTACGCCGACAACCTTGGCCCGCCGGCTCGTACCGGTTCTTGCAACGTACCTAACCACTGAACCAGCCAGCAAGCAGATTCAAGTTGCTTGCAAGCCGTGTCCTTGCAGGGTGAGCAATTATTAGGCTCATGGTTTGTGGAGCAGCTCCAGTGGATCGGCATTGGGTTTCTCCACACTCCACGATCTGACGCACGATCTAGCTGGGGCCAAATGTTATTTCCGGGCGGCCAGAGGAGGCCATCAGATTTATTAGCCGAATAAGGTTGTATTTATTAGTAAGCTTGCCAACGACGATGAAGTTTGGATAGAAATGATATGCATAGCAGGATTATGAAATCTTTGCAGCCCATTCTGCATCTGTATCATTACACCGAGAATTTTCAATGCCATTTCGTCACGCTCTTGTACTGCCGTGACGGCTTCAACGCTCGGGGTCGATATCCGAGGGAGTAATTACACCGTGGCTTGACTCATAGGTTGTCAGGGGTAGCACGCTCACTTTTGGGCTCTGCGCCTCCTGCAATCTGTGGTTCACCAACACTTGTTGCCAGCAAACCCGACACGTGGGGATTGTCTCACAAAAAAAAAAAAAAAGGATCAATTGTACGGCGCAAAGCCTTACGCCATTTCAAAATCATGCTACCTCGTCTATACCATAAATATGAACCCCCTTCCTGCCGGAACACCGTCCGCTCTAGAGAGCAAAAGTTGAAATATATACAAGAAAGTCATTTTTTTTGGGTGCACCCATATCTGGAACTTTCCGCGAAACACATCGTTTAGGAGTACCAGGAGTTGGGCGTCCAGTTGACATAGGACGCGTTGATCGACTTGAGGTCACCGACACCCAAGTTCGCAGCATCGTTCATGATAGCGGAACGCAGCAGATCTACCACCTTCTTGATACCGTCGACTCCAAAGACGTTGGCGAACATGACAGGGCGTCCAACGCCAACCTGTAAGGGGGAAAATATATGTCAGACCTCGGTTTCTACGAATCTTACGTGCGTTGGGGAACTTTAGAGAAATCAGGAGGGAAGGTGGTTGGGGTCACTACTCACAGCCTTAACGCCAAGGGCCAAAAGTCTCAGCGCATCAGTTCCATAACGGACACCGCCATCAGCCAACACTTCGATTTGGTTGAAGATATCGGGGTCGTTGTTGTAAATCTCAAGGGCGATTTCGAGAGACGAAGGCGATCCATCCAGGTTGCGACCTCCGTGGTTGGAGAGGATGATGGCAGGGACACCGTGGTTGACTGCGAGCCTAGCGTCCTGGACGTTCTGAATACCCTTGAGGACAATGGGAAGGCTGGTGGCGTTCCTGTAGCTGTCGTACACTTCCCAAGTGTTCTTCACAAACTCGGTGTTGGCCGATGAGACATCGTATCTCGCAGCACGCTGACGGTCAGGGCTGCCAGGAGAATCCACAGACCAGACAACGGCCTTCGCACCCTGGGCCTCGGCAGCCTTGAGAAGGCCCAAGTTCTCCGTTACGTTGGTGGTGAAGTAAATCTGGGAGAAGAGCGTCTGGTTGTCCGCCGCCGCCGCCGCGATGGTCTCATAAGACAAGGACGAGTATCCAGACACCTGATATGGTGAAAAAACGGCGGTTAGTCTTATGTACATGCTATTCAGCCTTTCACATGCATGAGCGACTCACTATGTATGGGATGTTGCCATAAGCGGCGCCCTGAACCAAGTTCAACTCGGCGTCAGGGTGTCCATACGCAGCTTTGGCGCAAGGTGAGATGAAGAAGGGGTTGTCGAACTGATATCCGAGGATAGTGGTGCTAATTAGACAAAATGGTCAGCCGTCAAGCCCAGGTTGTGTCTGTGCACCAAAAAGGGGGGGGGGGGGGAAGCGTACTTCAGGCTCGCCTCAATGTTGGTGATATCCTGCAACTGCCTGGGGATAAATCGGTAACGGTTGTAAACTTCGAGGTTGTTGCGATAGGACCACTCTCCACCGGCACCGTTACGGTAGTACGTGTAGTTCTTGATGGGAAGATAGTTTTGGGCTGCCCAGTCGAAGTCTGCCAGGCCGACCATATCATCTAGCTCGGGCAAGGATCCGACTGTGACATTGCTGACAATGGCGGCGAGACCAGTGTCAGGGGCTTCAAGGAAAGGGCGAGCAGCGTTGACGCTGTTGAGGGCCACCGCGGTGACGGTGAGGAATTTGGAGACCATCTTGATGATAGGCACGAAAATAAAACAAAACCCTACGTTAAAGACTGACAAGGGCGGGAACACTCGAAAAAGACTGTGAGGGAAGGAATGGAGTCGGTTCAGGATCTACGCCAAGGTAATAATCCCATGTTCTGGCGACGGGAAGCGTTCTTATATCTTTGTTTTAGCGCTTCATCATACGTAGGGAATGTTCCCTGTATGACCGCCACTGGCTGTGCAAAAGCCTCGGCGATTGCGTGAAGCGGGATGTCGTGGGTCGCTGAATGGATGGGTACCTACTGGACATCGTGGATGAAAGCATGGGTCTGATTGTATATACTAGATTTGTATGTACTTTGCAGTGAACCAGTCAGATTTCAGGGACAAGCATGGATGGTATCGCCGCAAGGATGCAAGGAAGTTGGTTCGGGAGGCCCACTCAAAAACTAGTCGGACCCGGCAGAAGAAAAAGCAATCCCCCTCCCCCCCTATACCATAGTATACCAGAAATTGTGTCGTGCTGCAAATGAAGGACAGTCCTGGTGCCACAAAACGTGGATATACTACGTACTATAGGCGCAATCGAAGTGGAGGCCAAACACTACCTAGGTACCTTGGAAAACAATGGTTACTAGACACCTAGGAAGGTAGTAGGTAGATAGTAAGACCTGAAGCCGGACCACACAACCCGTTTGCTACCTTCCCTTTCTGTGCTCTTCTGAGTTGATAAAACGGCCGCTCCGAATAAGGTCTTATTTCTCACAAGAAGAAGATAGTTGTACAATTCTAAAAACGAGACAATCACTCGAAGATCTGTACTGTGAATTTTCCCGGGAAAGGAACCTTGACGTTTGACAATTATGTAGCACAATACCTACTCAATCCTCCAGTGCGTCTCGAGTCTATATCTCCGAGAGCCCACCTGGAATCACTAGTTGACACTGGAAGCGGTAACCATGTATGGCGATCAACGAATAATTCCGAAAATTTCCTTAGTCGCTTAGCAGCGCGCGCGGCGGAGGCATCGCTTTCGCCTCACTACGTCTCCATATCAATGCACAGATTTTATTCACGGTGACGATGGCATAAGCCGATACCTCGTTGACGGAAACGGAGATCTATCTGCTGGAGTTTGCTGTTTCCCATAGCAAATACATACCTGGGCACAGAGCAGTAAAGCAGAGAACAAGAAACTAGCATGCATAACGGAAACCCCCGGGCGCGGTCAAAATTAGGACGGCAAATCTCCACAAGTATTTGCAGAGGTGGAAAAGCAGAAATTTCCAAGGGAGTTAAGTCAACCACTTCATTGCATAGTAATGGATTGGTGATGCCGCTTTTCGGAGTGATCCACTCTCGGTTAAGAATAAATTTCCAAGGCTACCAATATATGGCACTTGACCGCGTAGACAGCCTTACCAGGCTAGAATCTGTGGGTCGGGAGCCCGACGAAAAAGTCGCAGGCATCAGGCTGTTCAAGTTCGCACAGCTTTGTTTGGAGATACTAATCATGATCATCGATGGTTATAAATGCTGAACCATGTATTAGAAACAGGTACCAAGCCGCTTGACTTTCTTGGCAGTGTCTGGAACAAGTGACAGGCGCCGAGGGATATCAAGTTCGAGTACACGCCTGCACCCGCTCCTTTCAATTTATGTGATTTACAGGGGAAGCGCCAGCATACTATACGTCCAAAAGCAGTCGGGAGACTATGACATAACATGGCATCTAGACCTCGCTCCCTTTCAAACATAAGCGATGCTACCATGATCCACAACGGCGGTACTACCAAGTATGCGGTATGCAACTCCACTTTGTGCCAACATGCCTCCGTGCCGACTACTACCGGGGATCGGCCGGCTGCTATCGTGTGGACACAGATCCGCTCCGATTTAGCAGTACGGTGTCGAGGTCTCGAAGACGAGCATATCAACCTTGTAAATGACACCCGCAGCAATTTTTCATGATCACTTCACTCCAATCTTTCCGAGCAGATGCGATTAAACTCTTTTATGAGCGACCCATGTTGCATAAGAGGCTGAAGAGTCGCTTAAACTTGCTAGCGGACGTCGGGGTTTAAGTGGATTTGCTCTGCAGAAGAAGTTGGGGGGTTACCTACCTCCTACCTACTATGTGACTCCTGTCCGAGGGAATTTGCTTGGCAGTGGGAGGGAAAACCTGTCAAACGAGATCAACGGTGTTTTGTCCACAGCATCCGGCACACAAACGTCGTGGGATTTGCTTGCTTAGAACAGATTCCAAGCACCGCTTTTTGTTTCTGGGTTCCAGATTCATTGAAACACGTGGTAAGCTTTCGGAAGGCGGATGATAGCTGGAATGTGCCTGCCCTGTCGTAGTGGAGATCTGAACCGAGGAGGAGTACACAAAGACAGAAGAAGCGCGCTGTTGACGCCATCAGATTGCAGGCGCCAAGAAACTAGGCATATTCTATCTGTGGTAACGATCACCAGTGGATCCTCCGTAGCCGATGAGAATTTCGACAAGACGACGCTCGCGATAGGAAGGTACCTACATATCTACGTACTTATTCCAGGGTTTTGTTCAACAATGAGGTTACCCAAAGAAAGCATCCGATAAGTCGTTGTTGATCCTTGAACAACGGCGGCGGCTTCGTTAAGGTAATTTAAACGATACAGGGGGAGCTGTCAGCCTCGTGAAGAGCCTAGTGACCCGCACCTCAATTTCTATTGTGTTTCGAGTAGTTCCTCGACTCTCGAAACTCCAGCATCCCATCACATGTTTTCCTAAACATCTAAAGACTCGGCAGTACGGCCGCTTGTCAGAAAAGGCAGCAGTTGAGCGATTGTGCAATGCCAGCGGTACTTGACGGGAAATTAAGGTTCATGCTCGCTTTTGGATTCCCCCCTTGGCGCACTTCACTCCTTGTCTTGGCATTCACTGCAACCATAGATTTATATTTGTACTCGCCTAAATCCTGATTTATTCGAGGCTTGAACATGACTTGTCCGTTTTGAGCCTATCCATTCAGACGTTCGTCTCTGGCACAACCAAGACGTCATCCACGTTTACTACTTGACCGGTCCTGATTGACAGGTTCGCTGCTATGCCGGTGAGAATAGAAGCAGCGCCGTCGATGTGGCTCGCCGCACGGCGGTATTTGTCGGAGACGGGCTCGCCGAACAAATCTTGAAGTAACACGGAGTCGCCGCCTCCGTGTGCCCCTTGGCTTTCTTCAATTTCTATTTCTTGAGGCTTCTCAAACAGTGGTCTCAGGAGAATCGTCCTCTTTTCTAACGACCCTTCGAGTGACTGTCGGGCGTATTAGCATGATTGGCGAGCCCCAGCAAGGTTGCATGTGTTCATGTTTCACTCTTCCCTTGCTTCACTGGAAAGAAAGTTGGTTCCGGGCCACAAATGGAATAGAAGCGAAGGTAATTACTGACCTGGTCACCACCAGAGTTGACATAGCTGTTCTCGACAACCTCGACTTCTAGACGGCCTCCGGTACCGTTGAAACTAACGCGAAAGCCTTCCCAAGGGGCATAAGCTGTGAGTGAGTACGTCATGACAGCGCCATTCTTGTACTTGACAAGCAAGTTCATCGTGTCCTCAATGCTGATGCCATCGCTAAAGACGCTCTGGTCCCGATAGTACGCGTCCTCGTGTTCAGCATCCAAATACATCGCCTGAAGATTTGGGATTTTGTCCATGTGCAGTGCGAAAGGATCTGACGCAGCAGCCTTGCTGCCGTGAGCTCGTGTATAGAACTGGGTGACGCCTCTCTGCTCTGCATTCTCTCGGCCATAGAATTTTAGGTCGCCTGACGCGTACACCGTCTGCGGCCTCGTTTGCAGCCAGAAATTTACCAAGTCGAAGTGGTGGGTACTTTTGTGGACCAAGAGACCGCCGCTGTTTCGCTTGTCTCGATGCCATCTCCGAAAGTAGTCCGCTCCATGGGAGGTATTCAGCATCCATTCAAAGTGAACACTAGTCACCTTGCCGATGGCTCCGGACTGAAGAATCTCAAAGACCTTGGTGTTGTGCGGTGCGTAGCGATAGTTGAAGGTCACACGTACGTTTCGGCCTGTCCTATCTACTGCTTCGAGAATTTCCTTGCATCGTGGTGCATCAATGGTCACTATTTTCGGCTATTAGGAGACATTACTTTGTGGCAAGCAGATTGGTTGTACTTGGACTCACTGGGCTTCTCAGTAATGACGTTGCAGCCGAGCTCCATAGCACGAACAATGTAAATGTTATGAGTCCGGTCCGGTCCAGCAGTAACGATGACCTCGTCCGGCTTATGGCTGTTGATCATCTTGTCGAAGTCGGTAGCCAGGTATGTCGGAACGCGGGCATGTCCCAGTGATTCAATCCTGCTATTCGCATATTCCATGCGAGTTTGATTCGTATCGCAAAAGGCCACGATCTCGGAAGTCTCTTTGTAGTCCTGTGCGATAGCCGTGTAATAGAACGAAGAACGGCCCCCCAAGCCCACCATGGCGTACCGTTTCTTCGCAACTCGTCCGTCAGTCATGTTGGGCGATCTGGCTCACAGGATTACTTGGGAATAAGGCCGCTCAGTCTGCTTGCAGATGGTTAGGATACTAGAATGACCACACTGGCGAGGGGTCGAGAGACTGAATTGTCTGCCATGCCTGAGAGGTATTTAACCGGTCTGCGCCTGACATCCGCTCTCGGTGCCTATTCACCCGTTGTGGGCAATGCCCCAATACACAGATGTCCGTACATCTGCAACACTAGAATGCTCCAATTCTCATTCAATTTTCCATAAGAAAATGGCTGATTTTATCTAAGTATATTCTCTTATTTCTAGGTAGATCACCATAGTGTAAACCTATCACATGTAAATACATCCCGTACTTGTTTTACAGATGAGGTTAGCAACTACGAGCTGAAAGTTAAAATCTCTCACGGGTCCACCGGAGTAATTGATAGGAATTGAAGGTTGTTCTGGATAACAGATGTTAGCGTAGCCCACTTTCGACCCCAGACTCAACGCAAGCGGGCCACATTACCCCAGATTCAATTCACAGTGGGTCCTGCGACTAGAGCCAAAGGGCCCAAACATGACACAATCATACAGGCTACATAGTATAATCGAAACGTGCCTAGTTCCAGCCAACAGGCGTCGTGTTCCAACTTACGCGATGCTAGTCAGTGAGGGCCTTAGCCAAGCTCGCATCTTGGTGAAGACACTATTGTACGAGTATATCGGAAGATCAGAGGGGTCTGATTCTTACTTCATATCAAAATGACGCCCGAGCTGCTCTAGGCTTGCTACCACTTACACTGATCACGGCTGCTCCAAATTTGATCTTCAAGCTAAACATAGGTCTGGTACTTGCGAGGGATGAGCTCTAGATCTTATAGTGAAGTATTACTTAGGTATGTCCAAAGCTGCGTTCTATGCGGCTTTGCTTGAAATGCAATTCTCTCACATGGAGCAAGACAATATCTGTCCAGATACTCATATCCACCTTGGGTTGGGCATTCACCTCTACATAGATTGCAGAGATGATGAGGTCTTCTGGGCAATTGGCGACAATTCTCAAAGCCAGTATGATAATGGAGTGATCGAAATGCTAGACAAATTTTTGGTGTCCAGGCACGACCTCACGTTTGGTTGTGAAGGGCGTTCAAGAGACCGATCTTCAGACGAGTACATTGACATTGCCGTGCTCTTCATAGTCTGGACGTGGAGTTCACCCAAGGATACCTAGAACAAAGGTCGGATGTTTTATTTGCCCAATCTGGAATGCGAGGTGTAACTCCCGGACTGCGATTTGTTTTGGTGGAGCAGTAGGCATCATTATATTAGTGTTGTATATATATACGAAGGTAGATAGCTTGATCAGCCGCTCTCAGCTTGATGCATTGCCAGAGCCGTCCATCATATAAAACTCCACTTCACGGCATTCCCCCGTGATGGCTTTAAAAACCGAAACTGCTGATCTGGTCAAGAGTGCTGGTGATATCCTGACGTAGGTTGCAAAGCCCGGAAAGGCTGTCGGAAAGGCCAGTCAAGAGAGTAGTCACATCGCCGAAAGCGCTCGTTATGCCACCGCCACCGCCACCAGACTCTTGGGGTGCTCGATCCTTGATGCGCTGCACAACCTCTCTGAGCTGGGTAATGTCCGCGTCGTTCTGAACGGCACTGCAAGCCTGTTAGCTAAAGGTCGGGCATTCATTCACAAATTTTGGAGTGGCAGCAACGAAGTACCTTTGAGGATTGACCAAGGCGGACGCGGTGGCGGCGAGGAGGAAGACGTGGAGTCTCATGGTGTTAGATTTGTGTGAGGATTTGTAGAAGTTACGGGCGAGATAGTTGCAGATAATCAAATCTGTGAGTAAACGCAGTTGTCGAAGATTCAGAGACCAGTGAGCGATTGTGAGCCTTGCAATTGATACTTCTGGACTACTGGGACTCTGGGGGAGCAGTGCTGCATATTTATATTCTTCAGTCTGTCACAAGCAAACATGGTCTTTGCCCAAAGCTCGTGATCAAATATTAAATCCCATCCGTAGATCATAGGAATCAGGAGTCACCGTCATCTAGCTCGTGCATCTCGCGTCGATGTTCTATTTTCAGTCATTGTCCATTATACCTGACAAATTGTCTCTATATCGATGTGGGTTCTATGAGTTTTGCGGGGTGTTCAGTTCTCACCACTGAACTCACCTCTACAGTATTATAACATACCCATGGCTAGATAAGAACCATATGCTTTCGACTCAATTAAGCACTGGTGCAAGAAAAGCGTATATGAAGTTCCAATCCGAGGTGAGAGAAAACGCTTGGCGGGGTCGACGGCAGCATGTGAAACTGGTCAATATAAATAAACCCATACTGCGAATCATCGCAAGCATACCCGTTCGATATCAATTATCACAGGCTCAAAATGCGAACGCTCTGAACGAAGGACAATACTTGAATGCATAATATTAATATATGGTCCCTGTATTCTGTACTGCTGCACGTGTAGGAGGCTGACTACCCCGCAGTCGACTATCAGGTATCTAGGTAGGTATAGTAGTATGATAGAATCCACCCCTCTCAGCCTCCAGTAAGATTACAAGGGGTGTAAGTAGATCACCTGGGCAGGGCAGAGTAACGAACTGGATACCTCGCGCACAGACATTCTAAAATGACTTTTGAGCCCTGTGCAATACTTCTGGTAGCAGGCTGATAGGCTTCGGAACATGATTTCGAACATCCTAGTAGACCAACAGTGAATCAAGCAGATAGGGCAGGCAATTCTCCTGGGGCGCTCTTGTTCAAGATGCGTCATCAACTTCAAATGCAGCATTTTGACGGCCATCACGATTTTGTAATCATTTCAAATTCAAGTGACTGCGTGCTTCCTCCGTAAAGTGATGCATTAGAAGCTCTCTACGTCGTGAAGCAGTATTTCTCGCGTTTCCAGTAGCTGCATTTGAAGGTTGACTGCTTTGGAGAGTCGAGACGCCAATGCGGCTCCCAGAGCCGTCTACCTAAGTAGGTAGTTACATCGACATCGCATAGTACCTAGGTAAAGTATGCATTGTATGTTATATCAGAAGATTAGATTCACGACAACATCATCGTTCGAGTAGAGTAATGCATGGTGCGGAATGAGACCACGGCTGCAAGCAGCCTCGCAGCTCATCCAACGAGATATATTTGAATGTCCTGTTGTGTCGTATATTTTCACACATCTTCCTATATCCGGACTCATCTGTTGTTGCTATCACAAGACCGAAGGGGCCCACATCGTCTGTGATCGTACAAGGCCTGGGACACGTGGTACCCAGGCGACCATGTCTCATCTTCACACTTTAGACAATTACGGTTGTTTTTCAACTCATTCCTTACTGTTCATGAAGCTAGTCTGCCAACTATAAGCACTGCTGAGCTTTTGTCACGTTTTCTGCCAGTATCCTTCGTGACTCGCAGTTGCGCCCTCGCCGTCTAGCTCGGACTACTTCCTCAGGCTCATTGCTCAGCACGCTCGTCGCCCATGTCTCTCATATCATCAATCCAACCTTCCCAGGCCATTCATGCTGTGGAGTCGCCCTTCATCGAAAGTACCAAAGACAGAGGCTATGTAGAAGGTCGTGGTGTCGCACATGTCATTTTCTGTCGGCACGCGCGAGAACCCACCCCATCATGGGACATCGGATTGGAAAATCAATGACCAACAGCGAAGCGTACGACTCCAGATACCCCGCCAAAATTCATAGAATCTTACGAGAAATGTAAGCTCAACGGTGAGAGACTTCTGGGATCGTTGAAGTTGGGAGGCCTAAATATCCTTTCATAGCGTACCTTCCTGCCTTCACTGGTGCCCCTCACAAGTTGGTGCAGGCCTCATTTCGAAGAGCACTTACCTCGATTTCCATTAAAAATAATGGTGTTATGCAAGAAAACTTATGTAGTCATTCTATAACAGAGTGGCCTTTGGCAATGATCCCCACACGATTTTGGATCTCGGTCTTCAAGCTACTTAGGTATATAGGAGGTGGTTGGGTAGCCACGTCGGCAACCGGATCAAACGACCTGCCATTGCCAGTATGAGCAGCAGCCACTTGATGGTCGAGATCTCTGCACGTTAGGTACCTTAGTGAGGCCAGATTGAAATAATCGAGAGGTAGAAAGAGCAGCGAAGCAGATTGAAATAATCGAGAGGTAGAAAGAGCAGCGAAGCAGGAGAAGCAATAGAGAAACAAGCCGAATCACATGCGTAGACGTCCTTTTGGAATTGACACAACTTTAGGTACCTAGGTAAATTAAGACGACAGGAGTTATTGACGGGATAGTGAGCTGACCTGATCGCTTACAGTCATGCAACCACCACCTCAAGCATCACCTAGAACGAGAGTTTTGTTCACTCTGACTTACCGTAACACATCCGAGGTCATAGTAATCTGGATATCCTCAGAGTCGGTAGGACTGTTTGAGTGAGTGATGTTTTCTTGGGCGACTAGGTCAGGGAGACTGTCTAAGTTTGAAGGACTGCAAAAGCCTGGTGCATGGTACAAGCGGCCACGTCATGCGTGGGTGGGCGACCCTCGGTGCATTACACTGATCCGGTGTTTTGGAGATGACAACAAAACTTGCGCGTGCGTGTTTGATCGAACCATAACGCACTGTTAAGCAAAGGGGAGACAAACCAGGAAGGCTATTGAGATGTGACGAACCGTTTGTAAATCTGTCAAATGCATCCGAATTTGGGTGAGTCAGTTGTCCGATCAATGGGTATTGCTAGAGTGGATCGTGAGCATAGCCGTCAATGACTGGCTGCCAGCGCCAGAGCATAAAACCACAGACTTCGCCACCTGCACCCTTCTTCCCCGAACGTGGCACGGTCATGCAAGCCGAATCCAGACTATGCACCCACCAAAACAACCGTCATCCCATTAGCGAGCTGCTGCGGGAAGACTATCCTGCGAAACTCAAAGGCCAGCACACTAAACCCACATTGTCAAGGGCCGTTTGATCCAAATCGACCGTTGACAGAAGCCAGTGGCAAATTCCGGTGACCAAGCAGCAGGAGAGGAGAGATGAGGTGACCGCACAGAGGGCGCTTTGAAGGCCGCACAGAGAGTAGCTAGTGAGGCTTCACGACGGTAGTCCATCAGCTCCTAGAAGCCTACCCAGGTTACCTAGGTAGGTGAAGCTAGGAAACCTCTCTTTTGCTTTGTTCTACGTTCGTATTGCGTCCCCGCACCTGTCGGAGCAGAGGCTATGCCAACCAAAGCTTTTCGCGCTGGCGATGTCATGACCGCATAAACAGTTGTCCAGGCCTACGTACGTCCAGCAATGCTCACTGATGTGTCAAACTCTGAGTTGCAAGGTTCCCCCTATGGAACGAGCCTCTACAGCCACTCATCCAATCTTGTGAAGCTAAGCCTCATGCACCGCTCCACCTCCCACCGTCGGGCCAGTCACCCAGCCACCAACCAGGTCAAGCCGAACACATTGATAGGGATTCAATAACTTTAAGCTTAATTGGGACCCTTCCATGCATATAAACCAATCTTTCCCAGTTACGAAGAGAATTGTCAAGCAAATCAGTGACCTTCATCTGCGTCAACTCAAAAGCTCAAAATACAATGGCCTCACCAATACTCGCCTTCTTCTCCTCACCCATCTCGCCACCACAAACACCCACAGCCTCCATCAGAGCCGCCGCGCCGACGATGCCAGAGCCGTACGGGTCAAATGTCACACTTTTCACGCACCAAGACGGCAAAAAATTCCAAGTCACAATCGTTCGACTTGATGAGACAGCTGAGATCGACTCAGAAGACGCCATGGGCACATATCGAGAGGAAGACTGGGACTCTGATGATTGGGACGAGGACGCTGAGGACTTGGAGGAGCCGACGCCACAGCCAGTTCTTCAGCCGCAAGCACAGATGCCGCTGTATCGGGCCGTGAGGGAGGAATATAGCAGAACAGGAGAGAGTTTACCAAGTCGAGAAGACCAACGAACAGTCGACGATTGGGACGGTGATGCACAGGACCTGGAGGAGCAACCGGCTGCCAAATGGAGCGAGAGACCAGACCGACCGGATTGGGTTAGGCGGCAGAGAGATGCTGATGTCTGGAGGACTAGGCTGGGTGAGGATTGACGCGAATTCAGTGAGCGTGCGGGCGAGGCCCGCGGTGAGTAGTTGGGCAAAGCGACATGACCAACGAACTACAAGGGGAAGGCGTAGTGGTGTTGTCTAGGAAAAGCTTGATCTTGAGGGACCAAGCTCAATTTCTCTTGAAAATACTACTTCATCTGAGCAAGTCAAAGCAGAGATCACATCAAAGCTTCAATCGACAATAGCATGATGCTTTGATGGGCACGTCCGCTATCTCCAGCGCCGCTTTTAGCTGCGGTGCAATCTCCGCAGCCTCCTTGTCCCTTCCCAGCTTCACCAGACACTCGTGATACCCGTGTAAAGCCCACACGTTGCCCAAATGCCGATGGGTTCGCGGCAGTGTTTCATCGAGGCCCAAGTCTGCTTTGTACAATGCACAGCTCTCCTCCACATGACCTTGCTCTAGCAGCAGCGCCGCAAGAGCATGTCGCGTGGGCTGCATGAAACCCCACGGCTCGTCGTACGGCAAGTTGTCGTATAGCTCTGTGCTCCGGCGCAAATGCGCGAACGCAACATCGTAATTACCATGGCGGTATTCGACCTCACCGTCAAGCATGGCGCCTGCGACGGCCAGCACGTCGACGCAGGTGTTATTGAAGACGGTGCGCGAATGCGGGACGCGTGCGAGCGCGGCATGGAAGTGCGTGCGTTCCTTGTCCGCCTCCTCAGCGCGGTTGAGGCTGGCGAGGGCGAGACTGCGTGCGTAGTGGAGGCTCGCAGTGGTTGCGCAATACAAATCTTGGTCTGCGGGAAAGGGAAGGGCGAGGATATCGTTCCATCTCCCGAAGCGGACGTACGCGTGGAAACGCATCGACAGGAAACCCTCAAGCCAGTCGGCCATGGGTGGGGTCTCGACGCGCAGGAGGTCCTCGGGTATTGACTCCTCTAGCTGAATGGCGGTATCGATGGCAATCTTTGATTGGCCTGAGAACATTGCAGCGTAAATGCGAAAGTGGTAGTCATGCGACCGGTACAGGGTGTAAAAGTTCATCTTGCCGGCGCGTGATGCGTATTTCTCATCCGCATTGATGGCCGCCGTGTTGGCTTTGACGGCGTTGGCGTAATGCCCACATAGCACATCGAGATGCGACGGCATATGATTGAGATGGCCTGCGTCCGGAACGAGCTCCCGAAGGTTATCGGCAAGAGGCAATGCGTCTTCTGGGCGGCTGCTCATTTCCATGAGATGTATCCACAGGTGGAGTAGACCCGGATGCTTGTCGCCGCCGGGTTGAGTAAGAGCTGTCTCGAGAATCTGTTTCGCTTCCAGTGTACGGGCCCCTGTAGCTGGCTCGCCCGTACTCAAGTTCCACAGTTGCCAAGGTGTCAGGTTCATAAGGGCGTCGACATAGAGGGCAGCAACATCTAGATCGTTGGGGTGGGACCGGTACGCTTCACCCATTGCAGCAGCGTAAGCCTTGTTCCATACTGACCAATCTGGAGAGGAAGCACCTTCACCATCCGTCTGGCCATCGGAGAGCCGGCCCACCGGGTAACGAAACCTGAGTGCATCGAGGATGGACACTTCGACAGGCGACGCCAAATGTGAGAGCTGGGCAGCCTGTCTCGCTGCGCGATGTGTCTTTTCCACTGTCGACTCCAACTCCCGACCTTCGAAACTCTCCCACGGTTTGTTGTAGTTGGGCCCGAGTGCATATGCCAGTCCCCAGTAAGCCATAGGGAATGAGGCATCCAAAGCAATTGCTTTCTCAAAGCATGCTATAGCTTCTTCATGATTGAAAGCATAGCTCCAAATCAGGCCTCGGTCAAACCACGTCTGGGCCTCGCTGCTGCTTGTGGTGACCGGTCTGTGATACGAGCCTAGATCGTAATATTTTCCATCATCGCCGGAGGTTGGAGCTGGCGGTGGCCGGTTTGCCATGATTTTGCGGGACTGTTAAGCATTACAAAGGAAGAGATGGCACGGTGTGCTGGTATTGTCTAGCTTGGATAGGTACCTACCTAAGTGAGAGACGCTACATCCCGAAATTGAGAGGCTGACAGGGGGGCCTGGTAACGAAGGGTGCCACAGTAATGGGACCCTGCCGACGCGGGGTTGACCATTACCATGTCACTCTGGCCGCACAGCATGCACTGTACTTGATTACTACCTAGGTACCTACCCTAGGGTAGGTACACTGCCATATCAAATTGACAATTCTTTCGGTGCACAACCTCGGCGGATGTATGAACCCTATGATCGAAATTCCTATGAGGGTATTCTACTGATGTCCATGAATCTTTTGGGAAATCTTTCCACCAGCCGCTTACGATACACCACATCATGACTTGGGCATGAATACAATGGCCCTTCTCTGGCGTCCCCCCAGATTCTCGCATCGCCTCCATCGAAACACACGCCTAACTCGCCCCAGGTGCTCAAAAATTGCAAGACCCACGGGTGGCCGTCCATAATCTCCCAGTTCTCATCCAGGATTGACACAAAATACTGCATCCAATCATACAACGTCTCACTGCTCTTTGTCCCATCCAAATCCGAAATGCTCGTCCAGTGCGCCAGGACCATGACTTCGCGCACATTGCCCATCGACTCTACCATCTCCAGCAGCTCACGACGCCGCTGCTTCTTATCCGCATCGCTGTCATCAAATCGCTCGACATCCTTGAACAAGACACGTTGCACTTGTCCCAGGCTCGCCAATGTAAATTGCGACAGGTCGCGATGCAGCCAGAGCACATCTCGGCGAGGGTCAAAGTAGAAGCCGCAGTCGGCTACATGCAAATGCTGAAGACGCTGATATGTCTTGAGGGTGTGATTCCGCGCCTCGCGGCAGACTTGGAGCGCGATGGGGTGGGCGTATGGCAGGCAGGCGACATCCTCTAGAACTTGACGCTCTGAGTTCCAGACTGTCACTTTTTCCGCGCCGACTTGTCTGCTGGGCTTGATGCGCCGAGGGGCGTTTCCGCTTCCTGAAGGCAGACGGACCTCAATGAGGCGCGTCCGGGGCCATGTCGACTCCCACACTCTCAGTCGCAATTCGGGAGGGAGCCCTTTAGTGCTTGTAAGTCAAAGTTGGTTCATCAAATACAGGCTGGAAGTCTGACGTACTTCGAAGACCCCATTCTTCCACCGTAGTAGCTCGTTGGGTCATATCGTGGAACTTATTGAAACCAGCAGCAATCCCGTCACCTTTTGTGTCTTGTGAAGGTTGAAAGGGTCATGATGTGATTGCTTGCCCCGCAGCTTTGAGCATGTTAGGTGGACTGCGAGGAGACTGCATGTTGGTAGGGTAATGTACAGTGGAGTCACGGACGGGAGCCACACGGTACACGGCTGTCGGGCTGTCCGAAAGTTGCCGTTCTCAGGTGCACTCGAATACTGGGGACCATATCATGTATGAACAGTTAAGGGTTAGGGCTTGGCTGCAGCATTCCGGAAGTTTTTTCTGAAAGAAGTCCTACGCAAAAAATCTCTCTTCTCTATTTGGACATCCGGGGCCACGGTCCGGGCCGGCTCAGCAACGCCGCTAGTATTGGCCGGCGCTGGCTTTCCCATTGTCGTGGAACGCTGAGCTGTTCTCGGCGAGCCCATCCCCCCGGACGAGCCGGATCACCTTTAGGGAGCATTCCAATATTATCCATGTCACTTCCTGGCACAAAGAGTCCTGATCGGCGATGGCCGTGACGAAAGCGACAAGCCGTAGACTACGACGGGAAAAAGAATTTGAGCACACCTGCACACCTGCACCCCTCCAGACCGCCGTGAATGGTGCAAGTGCATCCTGGAATTGTTCAATATGCCAAGATATCTGGTCTTCAGCTGTGGACAACCGACGCAACCCTCGCGACTATCCGCTTGGAGTGGGTCACGAGCCTCTCGTTAAAATTGACCTTGTCCGAGCGCTGCGTCTCGCCTATGTGAAAATAGGGTAGCTGATCGTCCCTTGCAGACACTACGTATTTCAGCGTTACTTGATCGTTCGCAGTGCACTGATACGCCATCGGTTTAGCGGGCTGGCCGGACTCGCCCGCCGTCGAATCTACAACCATTAGGATGATCAACCCTCCAGTGACAGTAAACCCTTTTAGAATCTAGCCATCTGCTGCATCGACTCTCCCAGTTCAGGATGTCACCCAGACAATTGCACGAGAGCCTCCTAGCGCTGGCTCTCGGACTATCGCACTCTCGCGCCAACCGCCACTGCCCTCCATTTGGCCTCACACTTCGAGAGGTAAGCGGCGAGAATCTATGGTCCAAAATGGTCGTCTCCCACGTGAGACATTGTACAAGCGCCTGCATCCTTTATTAATGAGTACAGCTGCTTTTTCTTGTTATTCCCCATTCAATTCTTCATTCGTGAGCTTCACGACAAACTGTGACAATGGCGGATCTCGCTGGTGTACCACAATGCGGTGTAAGTTGAACATGCAGTTTTATTTGGATCTGGAATCTCCTCTATCAACCCACAGAGGCCACACGGTTGGATGACTGCTGACCCGGAGAAACTCAATATAGTTGGCATGCCTCATATCGTCGTTGTCCGCAACAACGTGCGCCGCCACAAACACAACATGTTTATGCCTCGATAAAGGCTTCGAGAGCGTTGTGTCGATTTGTGTTCTCAGTAATTGTACGATTCGAGAAGTTCTCGCCGTCAAGAATGGCACATCGTTACATTGCGGGCTTCCCGAGGCGAACGAAGTCTATACATTCACGGTCATAACGGGCGTGATCATCTCCCTTCAGACAGTATTTTTCGTTCTTCGAATGCTCTGCAGGGCCGTGCGGATAGCACCATGGGGATGGGACGATACGACCATTGTCGTAGCTTTCGTAAGTGGAGGCTCATGCACTCTCTGCCAGCTGCTTGGAGCTAAATCGATCTTCCTGTTGTCCAGATCTTTACCACATCATTTGCAGCAGCCTCCGGTATTGAATCGCATTATGGAATGGGCAGAAACGTTTGGACAGTGCCGCCAGACGACATCGATCAATTCCTAAAGGTGTTCTTTGCATTTGAGGCAATATACGCTTTCGTGCTCGGCGTCATCAAGATTTCCATCTGCTTCCTCTACCTACGCATTTTCCCAGGCCACCGATTCCGCGTTGTCGTCTGGGCCACGCAAGTTTTCAACATAGCCTTGGTTTTCGCCTTCATCGTCGCCGACGTGTTACAATGTCGACCTCTCAGCTACTTTTGGCAGGGCTGGGACGGTGAGCATGAGGGATATTGCTTGAACTTGACGGCCTTTGTTTATTCCCATGCCGCCTTGAACATTGCATTGGACGTTTGGATGCTCGCACTGCCCGCCTCCCAAATATGGCAGCTCAATATGAATATGAAGAAAAAAGTTGGGGTGATTGCTATGTTTGGATTTGGAGTCCTGTACGTTCCTATTCTTCTCTTGTTTACCAAGCCCTCGCGTGACAAAATATGCTGATGACGCACAGCTTGACGCTCGTCAGCATCATTCGGTTGCTGAGTTTGAAGGGGTTTGCCACTACGCAAAATCCAACTAGTGAGTGTACTTTCCCGACGCCGGTCTGCGATTTACTCACACAAGTTTCAATGTAGTGGCATTTTACCGTGTCGGCGTTTGGACTGCTGTCGAGATCACTGCGGGGCTTATGGTCGCCTGTATGCCCGCAGCCCGTCTTTTCGTGATGTACTGTGTATCGCATCTCTTCTCCACCACTCGTTCGCGGCTCGCAAGTGAACCCTACCCTGCACGATCGAGCAAAAGCAATGGCTCCGGGGGCCCGCCCGCCGCCCGAACGCTCAGCGGAAAGCTTGCCAACAATTTTCGCCACAAGAGCCTCACCCCTAAAGATTTGGACAGGAATCGCGATTATTCGATGAGCGTCACCGTAACTTCTGACCGCAAAAATTTCCTATCGTCCGAGTCCGACGACTTGAAGCTGGCCGAGACTGAGGGCACTGGTGTACATCTCGAGGACCTGAGAGGGAGCACGAAGTCGTCGCCGTCCAGAGAGCAATTCGGGCTGTCGGACCGGCCTTCAATGGCAGGTGAGAGCCATGGGGAGAAGCCGAGGAGAATTTTGGTGACGCAGGACGTGAGTGTCAGCAATGAATCATCGTTATCTCGGCGTCAGGAATTGCAAGATGAATTTTTCAAAAAGGAGTATTGGGATGTATGAGCTACGTATCACTCGCGATATTTTGTGTTCTCAATTAATGCTAGAGTCGCCGTTACCTGCTATGTACTATGAGATGAGTGAATCAATGCTCATCTCCAGCCTTCTGGTCATGCGAGTGGTTGATTTACTCGGTGAAGATTGTGACATGGAGTCTACCCCAGTTCCAGGACTGCTGGTCCACTGCGGGCAATGGAGACAGGAGACGATTATTGATAGAATAACCACATTGGCTGGGAACCGCTAGGTACTGGTCAACGACTCAGGTCAAGTTCCAATGACGTACCTACTTTCAAGATACCTGCTCTGCAGTACATAACTAGCATTTGTCGTTTCCATCATGTTAAGAAAAGAGTCTACTTAACCTCCTCACCCTTCCAGCCCGTAAGATTGGTTACTTCCGGAACGCTGCCAGGAGCCCTCACGATCACCCACACGACCTCTTCATCGCCATCGTTGACCTCCTTGTGCTCACGATTCGCCGGGATCAGCGCCCAGTCTCCTGCTTTCAGCACTTGCTTTTGCTCGTTTCCGCTGTCATCAAGCGAAGCTATGACGCCTGTTCCCGAGACGGCGTAAACAATACTTGAGGGTCCCAAGTCAGTACAAGTGTAGCCGAGTTGACTTTTTCCAAAATGTCTGCATGGGCGAAGGGGTGTGAGTGTCCCGACTTACGTATCTTGATTCCCATGGTGATGGACGTCGGAGCTGGAGTGTGGCTGCGCGCGCATCAATGTACCACATAATGACGGGGATTTATCGACGATTGCGGACTGTTCACCGTGGTCAATGGAATCAATAGTATGGCCAGTAAGGTATTATAGATTCCGAGATTTGATTTCATACCTGCCGGATCATGCCTTCGGTCTGGCCGTGGCCGGTCTTCACCTGGTCTGACGCACAGCAATAAACGGGTCTGGCATTTTGTCTGTCTGTCTGTGACATGATGCCCGCTTGTTTAGGAAGTAGTCAGAATGAGGCAGGGACTTTGTATAATGTTTTCGTGTTGCAACTAGACGTCGTTCGGGTAGGTTTGGAGTTGGCATCGACGTCATACGGTGGTTCATGGACACTGTTGGCATCAAAGAGGTGGCTGAGAAAAGCCGGTCCACACTCAGAAGTGCGGAGAACCTATCACGCACGCTGCTCATAACTTTAACACTAGCTTCAGATTCACGGTTTGGTCTTTGAAAGGAGAGATTTAACAATAGGAATTATGCTTCATGGTCACTTGGTCATCAACAGACTTACTTCTTAGTCGTGATTAGGTGGCCCCTCCCTCTCCATATTAAAGACTTCTAAATTGGCCTGTTCCTTTCTCATACAGTCCGCCATGAGCTTCAGGCAAGACTTCTTCGAAAATGGCAACTCAATCTGTATTGATTTGTCACTATATCCCTGTCACTATGTTGGCCATTCGAATTAATCATCTGCTCCTTTACAACCCTTTCCCCCCCCCAAACAAAACTTCCAAGAGGTATGATTCTCATAGAATATTCGCATTGGAGAATGGCGCTCGTCACTCCTGGAGACCAGCTGGAACATGAGGATCGTGTGGTAGAATATGAACAGTCTGTTGGCGCTGGTCATGCTTACTGAAAAGTCGATATGTCAGATTTTGTGCTCAAAAAAGTTGTCAAATGGAAATGCAATCCGATGTCCACTAGGTACGTAGATTGAAGAAAGGCTGGAATAGAGTGGGAGAGGGTTCTCACATGGCCAGCTTCGCAATACACCAGACAAACGATCCGTAGAAACCAAGCTTCAGCAGAAGTTTGATTGCAGATGGCCTCCGCATAAAAAGTCCTGAGTGTCGGAATGGTGAAAACCCGTATTTGTGGCCCACAAAGCGTCGACGGAATTGTGTGTTATCCATGATAGCGTCAGGTTGTTGCTGTCCTTGTTGCCGAATACTCGGTAGATGACTTGGAGTATGCTCACTCGGAGACGAATATTGAGAATGACTTGGAAATTTCATAAATGTCTTCGCGAGTGATATTTGAATCGTAAAGTTCAGAGGACGTTCAAAGACGAAGTCACCTAGTTGGTCTCTTTTCTTTCGAGGTATCACCGAGCCCGACTTCGGTATTTTCGAGGCCGAGTCCCGGGGATCGGGCAGCCTGCACCAAGAGCAACGTCAATTCCTCCGTGCTTGTTTCCCACCGACACCGAGCATAAGCCATTCATTTGCGTGGCTTAGCAATGTCCAGGCGGAGGACAGCAACCGACTTGTTTTTCAGGCCTGCTGTTACATTATTGCCAGGTATATAAATCGGGACCCAAATCCTGGGGAATGACTTCCGGTCATAACCGACCCGGCCTCTGGCAACGCCTTCTTTGCGCGCCGCCTTCATCGTCTCGGAATCTCCCCAGGTCAGCACTTCTTCTTGCCTATATGCCTTGAATATCCTCCACCGCAATGAACTACTGTCCGCCCTTCCGAGATTGCATCTGCGCGTGACATGAGACTGGCTCGCATGCTACTTGGTGACACAGCATGCTGAACCCAAGATTATCGTACAGACGTTACATTATGTCCCTGGAATCTAGTCGCCGGCTTTCCTGTTGACAAAATGATGCCATTCCATTTGCGATTAGATGTCACCCTTGCACTGCAGGTCCCCGCATATACCTTGTCTGACTTTATCAGCAACCTGCGAAGCTTGACCGAACTGGGTTGACGATATGCAATGAATTCGAGATGGCGGAGAGTTAAGCGATGATCACGACTTTTGGTCGCTCCCTGATAAATGGCTCGACCGCCTCTTGGGATTCAACGAAACATGATCAGACTCGCATAGTGCTTCAGTCCCGCATCCTTCAGACTGTCACCGACCTCAGATTATCTATTTCTAGCATGCTGATCTCGGCAACTGCTATGTTGAGAGCGTTAAGAGTGATCGCTGTGGCGGCGAGCTTGACGGGAGCATCTTCACCAAAGCCTCAAAGCTTTGGCCAGAGACCAGTACCTTGGTTCCAATACGATGTTCCTAAAGACTTTGCCAATCCCACAGGGCTTGCCCGGCCAACTTTTCGATACTGGGTACCTGATGCCGATGTTGACGACGACGTTCTCTACTCTGACATCAAGAACATTCACGACGCCGGGTGGGGCAGTGTAGAGATCATCTGCCTCGAGAACTATGGCATTGAGCTTGCAGTCGTGGACCCGGCAGAATTCGGTTACGGGGGGTTGAACTGGACCAACCGTTTCCGCACAATGCTTCGAGCAGCCGAGGATTTCAACATGACTGTCGACTTCGCTCTAGGCCCTACGCAGGGCGCATCTATCCCGATTCTTGATCCTGATTCGGAGGGTATGAACACAGAATTGGCTTACGGGCAGGTGAATATAAGTTCCGGTTCGACCTTTAGCGGTCTGTTACCTCCCCCCGGTCAAACGTCAGCAGGATACGCCAATGCCCCAGACTTTTACCCACCATTCCAAAATTACACCAATCAGTTTGTGGCAGCAGTTATTGCCAAGAAAAGCCTTAGTGAGTACTTGGATGGGGCGTTTTTCTACCACCTTTGCATACCTAGTAGGTGCTACCAGCCATGGCACAAAACTAATTCTTACGCAGACCCATCAGCCGACCCACGAGTCACCGGACTGGACTTCAACAGTGTCCAAGAAGTGACTTCACTGGTGCATAATGGGACCCTCACATGGACAGCTCCAAAGGATGGTAACGAATACGTTCTCTTGACATTTTACCAGCGGCGAACAGGGTACCTCGCTGCCCAAGGTGCCTTTAATAACGCCACCGACCCTACAAACCCAGCGTCCTGGTTCGCATACGTGGTTGACCATTTCAGCCAGGCAGGCACAGATTTGTGGACCTCATTCACGGAAGAGTACGTCATGAATGGGGAGAATGGTGACTTGTTGCAGCGGTTGGGTCTGTATGCGTGGGAGGACTCCGCCGAATTTCGAGCCACCTTATTCTGGACAGACGATTTCCTGGGCTACTTCAAGAAGTCCAGAGGCTATGATATCGTTCCAGTCTTGCCCATTCTTTTTGGCACAACTGGTTTGCCACCGAGCAATTTGACCAACGGATACTTCTATTTCTCGTTTGATGAGGGAAGCAATGGCACCAATATCGACTGGAAGATCCGGAACGACTTCTATCAGGCCCTTCAGGAACTTTACGAGACTTACCACCTTGAAGGTCTTTCCAAATGGTCAGCAAAATTCGGTCTCCAAGGGAGTCTGCAACCCTATGCCACGGCCCCCAACCTGGCTCCACCGTGGGATATGGTCAGCGCAGCGGCACACATCGACGCTCCCGAGACAGAGTCAAATTACTTTGACGGAGTGATCGACGCCTTCAGGGCCATGGGAGGAGGAGCCATGATGGGACAGAAGCAAATATTCAGCTCAGAACTGGGTGCGCACCGTTACTTTGCTTATGCAGAAACGGTGCCTCTTATTCTCAACGACTGCGCCATCAATTATGTCGGCGGCGTCAACAGGATTGTCACGCATGGGTATCCATATTCCGGGCATCGTCCTGAGGTTGAGTGGCCTGGCCTCACGACATTTGAATGGACGTACAGTGGAATGTGGGGTCCCAGACAGCCGGCCTGGGCGTATGTGCGGGAGATGGCAGACTGGGTTGCTAGGACCCAGCTGATTTTACAAAGCGGTGTCCCGCGTGTTGATATTGGGTTATATCGGCACAAGTACATCTCAGTCGACATTAAGCACGTACGTTGTCTCAGGTGTTGGAAAGTCCTGCCCTTTATCCACATGCTCTGATCCCTCAGTATTTGAGAGGCACAGTAAATGCCCGGGTTTCTCGTAACCCATATCTCAGGGACCGTTTTCGATCAGAACAGTCACTAACATCAGACGCGGCAGTACGGCATGGGGGAGAACATTTTCGGCGACAGGTCGTTGCAGAACGCGGGGTACTCGTATGCTTCTGTGAGCCCGTCCCTGCTGGCACAGGTAAGTATACCGGTTACTTCAAGACACTTCACGCCAAATGCTGATTTCAAACAGGGAAATGCTGTCATAACGAATGGCTTACTGGCAGAAGATGGTCCAGGCTTCTCCGCATTCATAGTAGACAACTCCACAAACATCACCTCCAACGCGGTCGAGAGGCTGCTCAAATATGCCGACCAAGGCTTTCCTATCCTGTTTGTAGGTGGTGTGCCTGAAGTAAGCCCATATTACTCTACTGAGGCCGATGTATACGTCAAGGGAGCCGTCGAGAAGCTACTCACTTATCCGTCTGTGAGGAATCTGTCCTCTGAGGCCGATGTAGTGGAGGCTCTGAAAGAACTGGATGTGTCGCCAGCCGCAGAGAATCTCTCCCCGTGTCCGATTCTTTACACCCACAGGTGGGATGGAGACAACCTGGTCGACTATTACTGGGTCTACAACTCGGACCTGAATAACAGCCACGCTACCGAGGCATCACTACGTGGTAGCGGCGTGCCTTACACTCTTGACGCTTGGACAGGCGTGATCAGTCCGATCGTAAATTACACAACGGCCGGCGAGCGGTTCAATATGTGGTTCAACCTCAAATCCAACCAGAGTACAATCGTGGCGTTCGCGCCCGCTGGCTTCTTTGCCAATGTTACGGTTCCGACTGCCCACATCGTCAAGTCAACGGCACAATTCTTGGACATTTCATCCGACGGCACCTATCTCGTTGCCAAGTCGACGCAGAATGTCTCACAGGAAACCACGCTGAGCGATGATAGGGTCTTCACTTTCGGAGATGCTACACCACTGCCATCGCCAGTTGAACTCGGCCCCTGGAATCTTACTATCCAGGACTGGCAGCCAGGACCAGATCCGTGGAATAACTATTCCTCCATTTTCACATACCACTATCTCAGTCTGGACAAATTAGTCCCCTGGTACAACATTACTGGCCTTGAGTATAGCTCGGGCATCGGCACATACACATCTAACTTCACTTGGAATCCCCAAAACATTAGTCTGGGAGCTTTGATCGATCTTGGACCGGTCTTCAACACGGTCAAACTGTTTGTGAACGATCAATGGACAGGACCGATTGATGTCACCGATGCCGTGGTCGACATTGGCCAGTATTTGACAAATGGAACGAATCGTATTAGGATCGAGACATCATCCACTCTTAGAAATAGGCTCCTAGAAGTCAACGTGACACAGTCGTGGGAGCAGGCGAAGTACGCCTCAACATATGGCGGGCAACCATACGGGCTCGGCGCTCCAGTCACCCTTATCCCGTATAAGGAGTACCAAATCGCATTGTAGCTCTAGAGACCCACTATTCTTTCTAAAATATTGAAAAACCGAAAGACCTGGTTTGATCTTCTGAAGAAAAAAATACAGTTTCGAAGCAACGAGGATATAGGTGCACGTTTTGGGCCCCGTCCCCAATCAGTGGCGTCTGTCTCCCTGAACGGCCCCCTGTTTGCAATCTATAACACGCGATTGGCCTAAGCCACGAACTTGGCCCTGTTCTGGGGATCCCCTCTTGCCCAACCACTTCCAATCCAGGACAGCATCTTACATTCGCACGTGCTTAAGAATTTTGCTCAAGAGAAGCAGCTAAGCCAAGTATTCACAGGAAAAGCAGGTTTCCTCAAGGACAAAAGTCTCCGCCATTTCATCAAAGGGGGCAATTCTGTCAGCTTGTCAGGCCTTCTTCAAAATGTAGCCCGCCTTGGTCAACCTTTCAAGACATGGGAATCCGGTCAGTCTGAACCGCATTTACGAAGACCAGCCATTATCAGTTGTCAAAGATTGCCAGCTACGATCGTTGACCGCAAGAACTGAATACTTTTTTTTCTGTCGCATCTCATGAGGCACCGGTATGTATGCCAGCAACATATGCATTACGGTAACTGTTGCTCGAACTTCTGATAGGCAGAGTCAACGTACCACATGGCCTGGACATCCGAGGCGAGGGACGCCAGGTAAGCAGCATGAGCAGCTATTAGTGTTTACGTCGCTGACAGTGCTGGTATCCTGCTTTCTTCGTTGAGTACCTGCGCGATCAGGCCCAGGCTTCCATTCCAGTAGCCTGGGCTGCCGTCTAGACGTGTGAAGTCATTTCAAGCTGTTCGTCGCGAGGAATGCTGCATGTGTGAGACCTGCACGCACCAGTTGGGTAGGTAGATAGGCGGGGATCGTCCGTACAGTCATAAGAACTCCAGTATTTCTTTCAGCTCAGGTGATGCCGGTACAATGTGAGAGTTCATTCACTACGCACGACCGAAAGGGAAGCACAAAATAAATAATAATAATAATTATAATAATGATAGTAACTAGAAATCAAAAGAATACAACAAGAGCTGTATCGAAAGAGACCTGATACCAGTGCTGGACGCGGTCCGTCTTGAAGGCATAAAGCTCTCGTCCAGAGAGAGAAAGAGAAACCCTTTCACTTCTCACTTGAGGATCTGCACGAGTATTTTAAATATCTCTGAGGGATCGACTGACCCCTGGAAGACACCTGTCTAACTGCGGAGACGGGATGGGGTGGGACAGCCCATCGGTTTTGGCCCTCCTGGTAAAAACAGGAGACGACATCCGAAGAGAGCCATTCCGAATGGTCAATTACACGTTGGGAAGACCCACCTGACAGCCAAAGGACCAAGGAGATGGAAACTGAAACGTGTGTAAAGCTGACTGGCATTGCTTACTGTTGGTCTCAAACCGCCGGGGGGGGGCGATGACGACTATATTCGAACTTGACGGATGGATTCTTTCGTTCGAGAAGAGCAGGGCTTCATGGGTGGTGTCATTGAAGTATCAGACTCTGTGAGGTTGACATTGGGACTACTTGCCTCTCAAACGTCGATACAAAAGTCGTAGAACATTTTGATCTGAATGCTGTCTTTTTTCCAAATGCTTGCTCGGGCCGCACCGAACGAATGGAAGGCCTGCAAAGTTGGGAGAAGAGGCCTGTGCATTTGGGGTCCCGGTCCACCCCGCATTCTGATCCCAGTAGCCCAGGTGCACCCCACTCTACCACCACTCTCCTTGGGATTGACCAGGGAAGAAAGAAAAAAAGGGCCAGAAATTCAAATTAACCACGATCTCGAGATGCGCACGAGAAAGGAAGGAAAATTGGGTCGAGAAAGAAATAGAGAATATAGTTGGAACATGTATCCGAAACCTCGCTTCTTCCTGATCAAGGACTGGCTTCTAATACATAAGAAACATTCTATGTAACACCATCCAAATTGTGCGCAACGAGGCTTCGCGCAACGAGGCTTTTGCTGGTTACCTTTGTATATCTTTTTGGCCAACATCACAAGCCGTTGAATCCGACGCTGCGGATATGATGTCAGAACCCTTGTCAAAGTCAATTCAGGTCTCATGCCCGTGACACCTGCAGGAAGAAATGGGGGTTAGTTTTGTACCATGGTAACATAAAAAATTCTATCAATGCGGGGGAACTGATGATTTGCTCCCGGCCCAGGTAGTCTGGCTGCAGATTGACTTAGAAGTTGAAAACCTTGAATCATACACGCGACACCGTCTTCACAAAAAATCCTATAATTACTTTACCCCCGTCATTGCCTTTTTCCTCACGCCAGCCTCGTCTGTGGCCTCGGAGCGGTGTGCGCCCCAAACTCGCATCACTTGAGTGCCAAGGCACTGTTCATCCATTGCTATCGGTTGCGGTGGATCACGGAGTGCGGGATACGTGATGATTTGCATATAGCCATGTCACTCAATGTCGACATAGTGCCATAGTATATGTAATCAATCTTCCGTCCTTCCGGGTGTCGGTGCCTTGGGGGCCCCTCTTCCCACTTTTTTTTGGCGGCTCAATCCGATGCCTATTGGACGTTACAATTGCATAGCGAATAGTCGGTCCTGTATGGGCGCAAGGCTTTACGAACTGGTCGCAAAGGACCCGGGCCTCACTGAGGCACTGCCGGTCATGCCCACGACTTCGTTTCCAAAAGACCACACGACAAGAGCCGTGGCGGGTCCGAGATCTACCTTCGGTCTCGTTCTGAGCTGGAAAGTTCCGTTCAGCAGCCGCCCAAGTTCGAGTTGCACAGAGTTCAAACACCCAGTAGCAGATTGGTCATTGGGCTGACTCGGCTTCCGGTCATTACGTGAAAAGTATTCAGTCTACTGCGCTACACCCGGTAGGACCGTTTTCCTTGACTAATAGCCTCTCTTGTTCCGGCAATCCATCGACTACCAACGCGGGTGCCACCCCGGTATTCTCTACCTGCCATGTGTCTGCTGCATTATCTTCTGCGCGACTTCAGCCTCATCCAATTTCGGCTGCGTAGGGGTTGCGAAACCGTCGATCCCCGCGCCCTATCTGTTAGAGTCCCCGGACTAGGCTGAGTATCCATGACTCCACACTGCAAAACGGCATGCCATTATGAATTTCGTGCTTTAATTTCAGCCCATGATAAGGTCATGCTTTTGCTCTCCCGTTATCTTTCATAGCACATCACGTCGCTTTGGGAGCCACTGTCGCACATGAAACATCGCCGTCGTCCCGAAGTTTGTGCTAAATGTCCAATGCCAGCAACGCCAATGACGATAACTGTCTAGGTAGTCCCAGAGCTCGCCACTATGGGCGAAGCTCTTAATTTGTTGGTGGCCCCAGGGGCGGCCATTCGCGCTTGAACATGGGAACTATCATCACGTTGACCTCTCCTTCACCACCCCCCCTCCCCAATGACTCTTGTGCTACTGCAACTGCAACTGAGTCTTAATTCTGGCCCAGCGCTTTTCCGTATTACAAGCAATGATTTCATCCAGCCAATTTGCACTTGCTTGAACTCCATCCTTCCCGTCAATTTTTCAAAACCTTGACGCCTCGCCCTGACCACGTCCTGATCCGTGGACAGTTTGTAATCGGAGACCGTCTCTCCTCCAGCCAGCCAAACGACATTTTCACATGCTTCCTCGTCCAATCCAGGGAGTCTCCTACAGCTCTGCAACTTCACCTCAAGCAATCAATCTTGGGCTCCTCTCGCATTCCTGGGGCCGAGAGCGACAAGGGCATTTCTTCCTCGACGGGGAATAACTCTCATCAATACAAATGACACAGATTAGCCAAGCTTATCTCATCCTGGTCTCGATTGTCACCTAAGGACCCCTAGTCCACCAACTTTTGGTTCCCGGTATTCCCCTTCCCCCATATGTCCTCCCGGGAATATCATTATCACGGAGAATCGAGACTGCTTCACTGGACTCTCCGAGGTCCTCGTACTTGATAAGGCTAATAAACGGCCGCAAATCCAACCGTTTGGCCCCCCCCCCTTTTGCAACCGTTCCGTCTATCAAGCTCGGGGTTGAGACACGAGTTCTGAATTACACTGAGCAATTCCGGCAACAATCAAGCAGCCGCTACAAGGCTGGTATATGCCTGTCTGGAGATAGGGCATATCGTCCGTGGACAAACCCATTTGGCAACAAAAAGTTGGGTTGCGAGATTGTGCCTTTAGTACCCCCACAAAGCCTCTATTGCGGCTAGAACTGGTACATCCATTCTCCCCCGGAAGTAAGCTTACTCGACGTCTTTTCACTTTTGATTAGACAAGAAGTGCTTATCGGCCAATCCTACGGTTCTTTTTCCCGTTGACAGGCTGTACTGGTGGCTATTCTGGATAGACAAGTCACTTTTCCGGCTATCATATCTCGGACACAAGTATATTGAACTGCCTAAGGTGGTTCGTTTCTGCAGGTTACATCACACGACGCCGACGGCCAGAAGCAACAATTTTAAAAGTCTATCCGGAGATATCAGCTGCAGTACGTGTCTCTGGAACTTCCCACTTTTGGTGTAGTGCTCTAGGCAAACCATCTAGACGCTGCTATCGAGCTACATTCTTGGTGACACCCATCTTCTTATATTGACCTAATCTGGCGGCTGCTTTGTTTGGTCCGCTCACTTCGATCTTCATCATGTCGATACCAAGCGCCATCCCCAGGACGGCACCTATAGCCATAGCGCCCAAACCATCACGCTTCGTCACCGGCCGTCAGGACGCATACAGCGGGAGCTTCAACAACGGCGGGTTCGACACACCAGACTCGGTTGGCTCACCGTCGACGGGATTCCCGGCCTGGCCGTGCGAGGCCTGCCAACAGCGGCGTCTCAAGTGCGTGATGAGCGACGACGATGACACGTGCCTCTCTTGCCGAGCTCGCGGAACCGAATGCTCGCTCGTAGGAAGCCCGCCTCCTCGGAAGCGGAAGCTACATGGTGATCACAGTGAGAGCAGAAGCAAACGAGGGTGAGTCCCACCGTGTTACCCCCCCCCCTTCGATCCCCTGATCATCCCACACATTTCCACACCCTTTAGATAATCTTCCCCTGTCCAATTCTCGGGCCGCATCTGCACCACAAGCCTTATCGTCCTGGTGGCGAGCACCCTTGCCAAAATCACCTACCCTCATGGGTTTTGATTTTCTCGTGTCTAACATCTCATTGGTCACTACAGATCTCCTGGTTTTGATAACAGTAGAGGAGGGCGACAACATCGGTCAAGCCTCTCTAGCACGGCCGCAAGCAATTCTTTCATTGAGGAGATGGCCAATTTTGGCGGCCCAACGCTCCTCAAGCGGACGCTGGGTTTACAGACGGATCGCTACAGTCAGTACATTGGGCCCACGACAGACTTCGAGCCCTCACTCATCAACCTCTCCACCTTTGACCCGCACGATGAGAGCCTCCTATCAAGAGGCACGCTGCGAAAGGTCAGTGAGCAGGATGTGTTCCTGCTATTACCTGATCAGACCACGCCAGGATACGAACATATCTTTGAGGATATCGACGAGATCGAGAGGATCGTTGCGCCACACGGTAGGAAACTGGTCGACCTCTACTTCCGTATTGTCCACCCAGCATTCCCCATCATTCAAAAGAATGTCTTTTACGAAAAGTATGAACGTTCTCCTCGCGAGTTTTCGCCACCCCTTCTCGCCGCCATGTACATCCTGGCAATCAACTGGTGGGACCAAGACGACGACCTGTCACCACTGCCGCGGCCCAACGTCCGGGATCTCGAGAGGCTAGTGCGCACAACCCTCGCCGATGCCATGTACCGGCCCAAGCTCTCCACCGTACAGGCCGGTCTGCTTCTTTCGCAACGGCCAGAAGGTGACCAGTGGGCACCCACCGCGCAGCTGATCGCCATCTCACAGGAGCTCGGTCTGCACCTAGACTGCTCGAATTGGAAAATTCCGTTGTGGGAGAAAGGGCTCCGCAAGCGCCTCGCCTGGGGATTGTACATGCAAGACAAATGGGGCTCGCTTGTGCATGGTAGGCCCTCGCACATATTCGCTTCGCAATGGGCCGTTCAGCCCTTGCACAACAATGACTTTCCGGACGTGGAATGGGACGAGGACGACGCCGAGGCCAAGGCAGACGTCGAAAAGGGCCGCACGCTGTTCATGCAGATGATTCAGCTCTCGCAGATCCTTGCCGAGATTCTTGAGACCTTCTACACGCTGCAAGCGATGCAGAATGTCGCCAACGCCGGCGTGCAGGGCACTCACCTTGTGCTCTCGCTCGCCAAGCCCATTCAGCTCAAGCTCAAGGAGTGGTACGCCGCGCTGCCCGCCGCCATCCGCATGGACTCGACGTACCAGACCCCCGTCGCGAATTCCATGCCCAACCGCCTCTCGTCCATTGGCTACCTCCACCTCGCCTACTTTGCCACGGAAATCACCCTGCACCGCCGCATCGTGCGGTCACTGGCCAGCACGCACCCCGGAACCAGCGGCAGCTCTAATGAAGCTGCTGCCGCTGCTGCTACGAGCCCCTCGGCGGCCAGCGACAACTACATCCTTCATATATGCCGTAACGCTGCCAAGGCCCGCCTCATTTCTGCCATGGACTTTGTCAATCGCCTGACCCCGGCCCACCTGCGGGCGTTCTGGTACTTTGCTAGCAAGACGAACTTTGCGCTCATCGGAACCTTTGGGAGCTTATTGTGGGCGACGAGCCCCGGTCGCGAGGAGGCGGAGTGGTACGGGCGCCGGCTTGGCGAGTACCGGTGGACGCTGTCGATGTCATCCAAGCCAGGTGAAGGCAAGGGGCTGACGATGTTTGCGATGGGCATGCTGGACATCTCCACGGGCTTGTTGAAGAAGTTGCCCGAGAAGCCGAGCATGAGCCGGTCCGGAAGCATGACCGGAATGGCTGGTCCGAGCGGCGCGAGAAGGTCCAGTCTGCTTGCGCTCGGTGGCTATGGTTTCAGCGGAAGCGGCCTAGGAGGAGGCATGAATGTCGGCGACATCGGGTCGGGCATGGATGTTGATACGAGCGGCGGCAGTGGTGCTCCCAGCGGGATGCCTAGCCCTAAAAGCCAGGAGGGTGAGGGCAGCGACGACGATGGCGGAAGCAGTGATGAGGCAATGTATGGCGGTTACGCGCCTATTGCTGGGAGATGATGGGAGGGGCTGCTGGGACAATAAGACGTCCTGGCGGGGACGTCGAGACGAGATGTGTCAAGTGAAGCAGGTGAATGGAAGGGGGGGGGAGAAAGGTCCAAAGGGAGCAAGAGGTCAAGGACTGGGCACCTAGCATGCTGGTGTTTATATTTTTTGCCTCCGCGGAATTGTGTTGCTGACCATGCTCGCGACATATGGCGTGCTTATGATGCTCGTGGGAAATCCCTATGTTTTGTGGTGGCAGGGCCCTGGCACTCGGCAGAGTACCTCTTAGCTAAGAGGAATGGTGCCATGGCACGGGTGGCTTACCTATTCGTGTTTCATGAGTTTATGATGGGTCATGTCTGGATGTATTTGTATCATATGAACGGGGAAAGGAAGCGGGCATCTCTTCAGTCTTACTGTGTTGCCTTATACGTTCGATTCTTTTTTTGTTTTTGTTTTGTTTTTGTTTTCGCCCCGCTTGTAGTCGAGAGCTTGGTCATTCAAATATCTGGTTGGCATTTGATCATTGGCATTTGGTAGCGTTGCTTGCTTCGCAAATACCCCTCCTGCTAGATAGACTGGAAATGTATACTGGGTTGATTTTCACTGCACCGTGTTCAAGTGAGCTTCGACTCTTTGTCTTCACAGGAGACACAATTAATCCAGTGTATATAGGTGACTACCAAATTGAGCAAGACGGCAAATTTTGGCTGCAAGGCTGCAAAGGTGATGGATGTACAGCCTTTTGGGGGATGGCCCCCTCACACCGTCTCAGTGCCAGCCATATTTGCATTTCTAGGTGACTCCCAAGGTCCTGACACTCAAGCTCTAGGATTGAGTATATAATTATCCGAAAAATCCGGTGTTTCAACACGGTTTCATGGTCTAGTTGGTTATGACATGAGCTTAACACGCTCAGGGTCCGCGGTTCGAGCCCGCGTGAAATCATGTTTTTGCCCTTTTTCTAAAGGGGGGGGGGGGCTTATACTTTTGGCTTCTCTGGCTCTTCCTATCCCCTTATAAAGACAGACTTGAGCCAATGTTCTGAAGGGCTGTTGCAACTGCGATTTCCAACGGTTTAGCCAACTGCTGAATTTTGACGGGGGCTAGTTACGTCGAGCCACTCTGACAGTATAGAAGGGAGGCATGGCAATCACGAATTTTGCGCTGCTTACCTGATCGGGCGCTCATCTTCAACAATGGCCGCTCGAAGGCTCGTTGCCATTTCGCTGACAATGAGTCGCAAGGACAGGCTTTTTGTCTAGGTTGCTGAGCCCGTCGCTCTGCGCGAGTCTGTACGGAGTAGGTTGGCACCCGCCTACGGTAGAGTCCGAAGTCGCTATTGCACTCACTGCCCCAAACTGACTCTTGTGCCAACTTTTGTTCCTGGGGCGTTCATCAATACACAATAGCAATCACTATAAATACCTCAATTGTATTGCGCAAAGTCCCCATTTACATCAATCGGGGACAATTAAGAAAGTAAGCGTGGTGAGTGCGATGCTTCAATGTGACCAAAGGCGTTTCCGGACGCCGGCATCCCGCACAGGCGCAACGGAGTGATTGTTGATGCGCATGTGGGCAGACGCTAATGCTACTGGATACCCTACAAGTCTTGGGATACCTACCTACTTTGCATGTCGATGAGGGAACCCTGGCGTGACTCACATCTCCAGACTACATACCAATTTTGTGACCGATTGATAGCAAATGTACCAAAAGTCACGCTTCTTCTTCTTGTAACCACATTTACTCAAGCAGCGCTGGACCAAGAGACTGCAGACTTGCTTGACGTTTTTTTTTTTTGTTCTTCAAAGTGGCCACAAATCTCCTCGCAAGCATCATAGTTTCCCTCCCTCATCGATCATGGCGACGCCCAGGAGCTGGACACACCAAGGTCCAGATGCCACATACTTGTGTTCCACCGACCCTAGTAGCCTCGACCTTAGAGCCCTCAATGATGCATTGGGTTCAAACATGCTTTGGTGGGCACAAGCCCTTCCTCATGACAGCCTCAGAACCATGGTCGGCAACTGCCTGGTGCTGGCTCTGTACCAAGTCGAGCCCAGTAGTCCTCAGCATTCTCCTCTCTGATTGTTGTGTGGCCACTGACGAGTGCGACCGTAGACTCCCAAATCCGAACTATGGTTGGTGCCGCGAGACTCATCACCGATCGTGTGACGTTCGGATATTTGACAGACGTCTTTGTGTTGAAGGAGCACCAGCACCGGGGTCTTGGGACGTTCTTGATGAAGTGTCTGAACGAAATCGTGGAGGAGTGGCCGTATCTGAGAGCTTTGTGGATTCTGTCTAGTGACTCAAGAAGTCGTAAGCTGTATGAGAAGATTCTCGGGGTCGAAAACTTCTTGGGCGCAAACAGGAACCAAGATTTGGCGTTGCTTGAGAAGAAAGGACCCAAGAGTCCCATTGAGCACAATCTCAGATTGAAGTATCAGCACTTGGAACCGCATGTGATAGATGGACGATATGGGTGGTTGAACAAGTAGTGTAGCGGCTTCAGCTTTTGACCGTCTTTCCATATGCGCCACCAGCTGCCCTTCGCATTTCGATGGCTCGTTTATACGGTGGCGCCGTAGGTGGCTGGATGGGATCTAATGCAACGTGGTCATCTGGTAACTGGTACGATGCGTCCGAGTCAAAAGCAGATAGATCACCACAAGCAATAAAGGGCGCAATCCAACGCACGTCATCCACGTCCTGCTCTGTCTCATCCTCGATATCAACTTGGACAATGTCGTCAGCCCGAACTCCGGAGCCTCCTTCCGGGGACCAATCCCATACACCGGTGACAGGATCCTGCATCGTCGTCTTCGCTATGATTGGCAGCTGTGATGTCCTCTCCTTGATCATCTGTGGTAGCCTGTGGCCCACCCCGAGCGGCTCGTCTAAGCTCGCGATGAAGCCGGGTGGTGGCTGGAAGTTGAGACAAACGATGAATGCCTCGATACTGCTGGCTCTCGATGAACGGGGCTTTGCCACAATCACCCGGTCAAAAAATAGCTTCAGTTGCGCGTACAACACATCGACGTTCTTTCCGCGAAAGATTTTGGCCACGAACTTTCCACCTGGTTTCAGCACGCATAAAGCAAGATTGAGAGCTGCGAAGAGCAATTGTGACTGCACGTAGATATCCAGGTCATGAAGTCCAGTGACATCTGGTGCGCCATCGCTGAGAACAAGGTCGACCGGATGAGAAGCTTGTTGACTCATAGAGCTAGGTTCGTACTCAGGATCGAGAGTCTTGAGGAGCAACGGCACGGTAGCTGGATGGGTGATGTCTGCGCGAAGAGTAATAATACCTGGCAAGGGACTGATGGGCTGCAGGTCGATGGCGACAATCTTTACATCCTTCCGAGGCCTGGGCTCGTCTTCGTGTATTGCTTGTTCTGATTCGGGAAGTGTGGTAGTCTTTTCAGGCGCAAAGACGCGCAGCATCTGCTGGCGAAACTTGGCTTCCTTGTCCTCCCATGCTGACCGTCCGAATTTCTCACCTTTAATGAGAACCCGCGACAGGACTTGCGACCAACTTCCAGGCGCTGCACATAGGTCTACCACACGTGTGACATCCGCGAATAGGTTGAATTCTGAGAGTCATCAGTCAAATAATGGCTTCGGCATAGTTGCTAGTATATGGTACCTTCGTCGAGTTGAAGCAGTTTGAATGCACTCCTGGCTCGCCAGCCTTGCTCTTTTGCAAGCCGATAATAAGCATCTCGCTTGTCTTTTGAAGATTTTCCCATATTCGCGTTATGGTGACTTTCGGACGCGCAGAGAGACCCGAGCTTTCGTTACTTGTGAACAGGTTTTGCAGGAGTGGAGGACATTCATTAATCGTTGATATCGAAGAAGAAAAAATCCGCGGCAGGGATTACCTCGTAGGGCTGAATAGAGACTGGTGTCTAGGGGTACCTTGGATACTATGGAACCTACCTATCAGTCTTGCTGTAGTAGTACTACTAAGTATGTACAGACTTTCTGGCGCGGCGGGGTCAGATAGCGGCTGGGTCCACTTTAATTTTTCGAACTCCAATTTTTCTGAACTTCGTTCGCGACAATTCCCCCATCCTATGTATTTGTGATCGAGACCTAGTTCCGAATTCCTCTTTCCCACGGTCAAGCTTCCCATGAGACACAGGACCACGTACAAGTCATCCTCAGCCTGGCTTTTGCCTGTCGACAGCTCTATACGGCCCTTCTGACAAACGCGAACTCCTGTCAACTTACCCAAGACCAATCTGTCTCTAAAGCGTTGCGAGCAGCCATGGGCAATCCGACCAAGAGAAAGGCTCCCTCGGCAATCACCGCCAAGTCATTGAAGAAGCGGCGCACAGTCGCCGCTGACTCACTGAAATGGAAGTCTGTTGAAATACCGGAGATGTTCGACGATGCTGAGGGCTTTTTCGGACTTGAAGAGGTTACAGGCGTGGATGTTGTGCGGGATGGGAACATGGTCAAATTTGTGACGGCTGTTGACACCGAAGCCGAAAGCGAGTTTGAAGGTTTTGACGATGAACCCACGAAACCCGAGGATACCAACGACAGTATCCTTCCGACACCAGACCCAGCGAATGACACCGAGCCTGGCAAGAAGAAAGACGCGGCCAAGAAGAAAGACGAGGCCGAGAAGAAGAAGAAACAGAAGTCTGAGACGACCAGGCCTAAATCTGATCCAGCAGCAAAGCAAGAGAAGGTTGAAAAGAAACAGAAGAAATCAGGGTCCAAAGAAGATGCTCAACTGGAGAGCAATGTCTTTGCCACAGTCGGTGACGCTGTTGCGGAGAGTACTGCTGAGGATCTGGACATGTCTGCCTGGATGCCACTTGACCTGTCTCCACGATTACTGTCTTCACTTGCGCGGCTGAAGTTCAACAAGCCAACCGATATACAAGCAGCTGCAATCCCCAAGATTCTCGCTGGTCATGACGTTATTGGAAAGGCCTCCACAGGTTCCGGAAAGACATTGGCATTTGCGATTCCCGCCGTCGAAGCCTGGCTTTCGAAACAGGACAAAGGCGCCTCGTCGGAGGAGCACGTACCTATCTGCTTGATTCTCTCTCCGACGAGAGAGCTGGCTCATCAGCTGACAAATCACATCAAGGCCTTGTGCGAAGGACTTCCCTCAGCGCCCTATGTGTGTTCCGTCACAGGTGGTTTGTCCGTCTTCAAGCAGGAGCGGCAGCTTGAGAAAGCCGACATCGTGGTGGGAACACCTGGTCGGTTGTGGGAGGTATTGAGCTCCAGCGTGAAATTACTCAATTCTTTCAGGCAGGTCAGCTTCTTGGTGGTCGATGAAGCCGATCGCCTCCTCTCCGAGGGGCACTTCAAAGAGGCAGAGCAAATCTTGAATGCCCTTGACAGGATACAAGTCGATGAGCACGATGACGAGGAGCCTGATCTGTTTCCCAGACAGACACTCGTCTTTTCGGCGACGTTCAACAAGAGCTTGCAGCAAAAGCTGACTGGAAAGGGCAAATTTAATCTCATGAGCGACGCTCAATCGATGGAGTACCTGCTGAAGAAGCTGAACTTCCGGGAAGAGACGCCAAAGTTTGTTGATGTCAATCCGGTGAAGCAAATGGCCCAGGGACTCAAAGAGGGTCTGGTCGAATGCGGTGCAATGGAGAAGGTATGAGATCCTCTTCAGCAAATGTCGAAAAATCATACTGACATCTGGCGTTAGGACCTATACCTCTATGCTGTGCTCCTTCTCAAACCTACTCAACGAACACTCGTCTTTACCAACGCCATTGGCACAGCCCGTCGCCTCGTTCCCTTCCTCCAAAATCTCAATCTTCCCGTCCATGCCCTCCACTCTCAGATGGCCCAAAAGGCCCGGTTACGCTCCGTTGAACGTTTCACGGCGGCCAAACCGGGCGAGGCCTCGATCCTCGTCGCCACGGATGTTGCCGCCCGCGGTCTCGACATTCCAGGTATCGACGTCGTCATCCACTACCACGTGCCCCGTGCCGCGGATGCCTATGTCCACCGTTCTGGTCGTACAGCTCGTGCAGACACCAAGGGTCTCAGTGTTCTGCTCTGTGCTCCGGAGGAGGTTGTGTCGACGCGGCGTCTGATCGCAAAGGTACATGCATCAGCAAAAGCACCGACGAAGAATTTTTTCGTACAAACGATTGATATTGACCGGCGGCTCGTGAGCCGCCTCAAAGACCGTGTGACGCTAGCAAAGAAGCTTGCAGATACTCAGCAGGCAAAGGAAAGAGGCACCAAGGATGACGACTGGCTCAAAAAGGCGGCCGAGGAGCTTGGTGCGGATAGTGATGACCTAGAGCAGGCTGGCAAATGGAAGGGTAAAGGCAGTGGGAGAAAGGCCAAACAAGACGAGGCAAGAGAAGTACCAAAGCATCAAATTGCCGTTTGGAAAGCGCAGTTGAGAGAACTACTCTCGAAGAGGGTCAATGCCGGCGTTAGTGAGAGGTACATAGCCAATGGCGCTGTTGATATGAACCAGGTGCTGAGTGGTAAGGGAGAGTTCATTGGCAATGTCGACGGACTTGGGCTAGAATATTAGGCGAGAAACATAGGCGAATGCAGACAGAGGCACAAGGCACTTACGAAGTGACTTGTCCATTTCAACTCGCATTCGACATATGGACAACGAGTAGCTCTCACAGCCATATACATTAAAGATGGGAGTCCAGCATAAGGGATCAAGCCGTATGCAACGAGTAGATTTTCTTGTGTGGTTGAATTGATACTTCTTTGCCCCAAAATGCTAACTCCTCCAGACTCCATGCGAAATTCAGGGTATCATTACAAGCTACAGTCTTCCTGCTGAATCACAGAGACCTCGCAGATTGGCTCCGATTGCGCGATTGGTTTTGCGACGTACCATCAACCAGGACTCCAGCGACCCTCTGTCCCAGCCCCCCCACAGCCGATCCGAGCCTGCCTGCGAGACTTTCACTCCGATCGCGCGTTGTGCTCGACGTACGCGATGCTGATGGCGGCGTACCGCGCTCACGAGACCACTTCAGCAACGACACATGGCTACCGTTCCTCCCAGCACCATTGGAAAAGAAACTCCGCTGACGCTCAGCATCCGGCCGTGCAGAAGGCTGGCTCTTGCCCGAGCGGCTTGAGACCCTTCCTCTCGTCGCGCTCGGTGCCTCGCTTTGACTGTCCTCGAGACCTTCGTCGCCTTCGTCGATGTTCTCGGGTAAGCAGAAATAATTCCGCATATGAACGTCTTTTGGAGACATAGGCGGGCTGTCCTTGAGCTTGCTCCGCGCAGACACTGATGCTGGCTTGTCAAACCGAAACCGCTCGTCCAGTCGCTCAAGAAACAGTCCATCTTTGAGCTGTGTGTCTGTGCTCGTGTAGGCCTTCGCAAGCGAATCATCGCTTGAATTCGAGCCGCGGGCTACCGTGGCGAGCTGCGTCCAAATGTGCCGGCCGATTTCTTCGTAGATGACGGGCACACGAATGAGCTTGCTGCAGGCGGCAACGCCCTCGGATTGCGGCAGATTTCCGAGGGCATGGAGCTCGCTGAGCGTGTGGGGACAGTCTACCCTGATGAGAGACATATGGGACGACCAGCGGTCCTCTAAAGCAATGAGCTCGCGGATCAAGTCGTTGGCAGCGCAAACAGAGGCTTGCCGCTGTTGTTCCTGCTCATCTATAGAGGGAATGGGTTCTTCGGCCTGGATCTGTATCGACTGTGGCTGGAATTGAGGCTGAGAACTGCGCTCATCTTGGACGCTCCTGTTTCTTTGCAGATGGAAGCTGAGCTTCATTCGGGATGTCATTGTGGTCGTCATTACGGAAAAGAGCACATCTGACTTGATTTGTGCTAAGCCCAGTCTTCTGGCAGGATATACCTGCCGAATCGTTGAATGCCTCAGAAAAATGCAGTATAAATATAGTGCTATTCGTTCCGACAAGATACAGCTTCAAAAGTTTTAAGGATACTGCTTGTATTTTCAACAATGATCTCTCTTGTCAGATGAGAGACCCTTGGTGCGGTCTCTGGAGTGACTTTGTGGCCAAAGACATCTCTTTAAAGCTATATTGATGGTAGCAAACTACCTGGAAAAAATGTTTCAGACATCGCTTTGGCCTTCCATCTTTACGCATTCCTTTGAGCTCGACCTTAGCGTGTAGCGTGCTTGGGTTTGTAGCCGGCGCACTTATGGGTGACTATCCCAAATGGTCATTCAGCCATGTCCCGGGTTCCAGACAAACCTGACGAGCTCCGGATCTGTGCTTCATGACGGTGAGATGATTGTGCGTATAGCTGATGTGGGAGATCCGGGCGGACCCTCCTGGGCCGTCCGAACGCGTAGGGTCGGAGAGCTCGGTCGAGCGAGTCTCCGGAAAGGGGAACGACCCGAACTAGATCTATCGAGTGCTTAAAGATCGTATGTTACTCATAGCGCGTTCTTATTTGAATTCGTAGACCCAAATGCGCGCTGTCATCACGATTCGTGCGGATTTAGTATATACGCTTTGCCCATTACAGCTCATCCACGGGTCTATGTCTAAGACGTGCCGTGTGGGGCTAACAATTTTAGAACTCTACTCACATCTGCCCTTGGGAACCAAGTGTGATGCATGACTACCCCTTAAAAGCTAAGGCTGGTGAGTACTCACTGACCGTGACGGCATCCAATGGTCGTTTAGATGGAGCCTAAGCGTGGCCTGACCGCTCACGGGATCGGCGAACCGAGCGAGGCACCAAAAGTCGGCGATTCTTAAGAGAAGGGAGAGACAATACTATTGGAACATATGAGAACAAGATCTGTGTGTCAATTTGTGGCCCCCTCCGTCGACCATCAGAGAATTCTTCAGTCGAGGAGGATGTGTGCATTCGGTACCGTCAAGTTGGATATAGACGCTAATTTTCTTGCATACCAGCTTTCCCAATTGCGTACAAGCCCTTAATAATTCTTGAGCATGGCTTGCCTTTTCTGCCTTGTGCAAAAGCATTCTGACCGTTTCTGTGCGAAGATTGGAGCCCGGTGGGTCCCAACGTCGTCGCTCCTGATACTATGTATAGAGAAGCTGATGTTATGTATCCAAAAAGCTTATGCAACGCGTCTCCGCTTCATTCTGGTAAGCTGCAATAAGAAGCAACTGAATTGAGTTGTTGATTCTGACGAATTGTGATGAACACTCATGCTCGCGCACTGAGTCCCAGTCCGGCCTGGTCGCGTGGCGGCTCCTCGCATGTCTACGTAGGTTTGACCATCACGACGCTTTCCAAACGGCCCTCTCCTATGTACCCGAACATCAGTTTGCGAAGTGCAGGGCAAGGAACTACAGTTCTTGCTGCTTTTCGATACCGTAAGCCCCTGTATATTTCGCTAGCATGGAGATGGGCTGGACGGATGTCGCTTTCGGGATAAATGTGGTTAGCTAGGTAGTATAGGACGCATCTGGCGTTGCTGGCCGATTTATTACCTAGGTAGTGTCACAGTATGGGTGGCAGAAGGTTTCAATGGTAACGTGGTGTCTCTTGAAGACCAACTAGAAATGGGTCTTGACACAATGGCCAAATCCCTCCAAGGAAGGAATATTCACTTCCCTCTGCCAGTGTTATTGTTCTTCCTCATACACTCTCTATACCGCTGACCCTTTCACCATTCTCTTCTGGCCACTCCGCTCCACGCTTTGTTGGCTCTCGAACCCTCTGCTAATCTTCCCTTTGACTGTACAAAGGCACATCTTCTTTAGATATAGCTTAAGTTTGTACATGAAAGTGGAGTGCCCGTTGTACATTGGACTCGATGCTCGTCTAAATTGAAGAGCTCAGGCTAGGTATGCCGCGTTTGTCTCTCAAAATGGCATTATGAATATGGTTTCTTACTTGTATTCGCTACTGTCTCGGAGATATTTGCTTGTGTACCCAGGTAGATATCAAGATACTTGCTGCAAAAATCTTGAAACGAAGCGTAATAGGTATACCAAGCACAACCCAATTCTCTGGACCCCTAAACACATTTGCACTGTGGAAGGGTTTACTCAATTGGGTTGCTCCTCACACCTTTCAAAACAATACATATCGAGCGATTCAATGACCGGCACACTATGAATATTTCCATGGAGCAGAGATGGAATTCGGACTATATACAACCTCTATCTAATGATAAGAACTCTTCCAATAGTAACCTTGAAGGAGTCAAGCCGATATCGTGGGGTATGTGAATCAAATTTCGAGCCAGTACAGCATTCAAAAGGTCTCCAGCTTACCCAGTAATGAGTACAAATGTGTGCTGAATGGGACTTGCGTCAATTGACACAGTAGGAATGGACGACAGTCACCTGGGCATTTTCGCATCTATTGATGCCCGGGTGATTTTGACCGGAGTCCCAGACATAAAAATGCATACAGACTTTTCATCTTAGGGAAACTCATGTAAACTGGGGCTGATTGCCTCGGTCGATCAGGGCAAGGCAGGGTCCCAAGATTTCCAAAGTCTCTTCAAATTGTCCTTATTGATCAGATCCAATGACTTGGATAGCGATGACAATTCACTAGTCGACCACGATAACGCATTTACTCTTGTTCTTCTCTGCCTATCGATGCTCGACCACTGAGATGCTTCACATGCAGAGCTGGGGCTTTCGCAGGAAAGGATTGGGTGGGCGGAACATCAAGCCCCGAATACACAAGGGGTTCGACGCCACAATTTATATCACACCGGCCATGACCAGAGATTTAATCCGCTAGAACGGGCTTTCTGGTCTCACTTCCGAGAAAAGATCGCCTGAGTCCATTCCCAAGCAGTGGCTGTCCCCTTTGGGACGAACTATACCCAGTTCCATGCGTCGACGTAGTCCATGAAGTCTGGAAGATGAACATCGGGACTCAAACACCCGGTACGGTTTAAGAATTCTTCGCCGCATTCCGAGCAAGATTTTGTGATGTGACTGACGAAAACCATTTAACAAACTCATTGAAAAATTGTATTGCCCTTGTGAATAGCGAGCGGCCAAGAGTTGAAAAGCCTAAGTGCGCAGTATACATTATGAGGGTCAGGTTCGTGTTTACAAGCCTCGGCCTCATTGCGAGAGCCACAGCGCAAAGTACAGCGGTCGCATATGGACAATGTGAGACTTCTTCTAGACGACACACGCGAACATCCTCAAGAGCTTGCTAACATCCACAAGGCGGAGGTAGTGGCTATACCGGTCCAACCGCGTGCGGCTCTGGATACACCTGCACCGAGTATAATTCGTACTATGAGCAATGCGTCCCCGGCTCTACTTCTTCCATTCCTATAACGAGCGGCAGCGCATCCAGTCTCGTCACCACCACTGCACTATCTACCCTGGTCTCATCCCCAGTGATGACCTCAAGCAGCGTCTTGTCCACTCCAACCACAGAACCATTTTCCACGGTCACCAGCACCGGCACGCCCACCACGTTGGTCTCCGGCTGGTATTGGATTCGTGCGGTCGAATCCCCATACTATCACTCCTACCTCCAAACGTTACCCACCGCCACGCCCGGTGATGCACTGATGGACAACCCTTCGACCGCCGGCCAATTCAACATTATCGACGGGCAGCTTGTCTACTACACCGGCTCGTCCGAACCTCTTTACATGTGGGTGGAGGACCCAGCGGACAAGACGCAGAGAACTCTGGCGACGTGGTTCAACACTACAGCGAGCACGTACGGGAACTTCTCCTTCTCGGGTGACACAGTAACATGGACTGATCCTGATGTGGCGCGACCGAATACGGCCGCGTTTTATGTGTGCCCTGGGAATAGCACTAGTGGTGCTGAGGAAAATGCTTTGTTTGTCAACACGGGGGCATATCTTTATGAGACGCCGAGTGGGTGCTATGATATTGATGTGAGTTAGAAAGCTGGGCTTCTTGGTTTACCTTAAGCTTTTGAGAACGGTGCGCTGATTGAACGGATAACGGATAGATTCATTACTATGGAGGATCCACAGCTACTGTTTAGGAACATCCATGTGGCTCAAGAATCAGTCATGATAATCGGCCCCCCTTAAGCACCCAATTTACGCAGGGTGTTCTTCACAAGTCTTGTTCGAACAGGACTCTACGTTTCACGTCGATTGGTCTCGTAGTATTTAGGTCCAGCATTCTCTGGCCATCAAACTCCTTCCGAGCATCAATCTTACAGACATGGAGTACTCACTTCTCTGTGAATTCAGCCCAAGAATTCCTATGCAGAATCGATGAAGGGGCCTGATTGAAATTGGGCCAAAATACCAAGTGAGAAGTTCGCATGAACTGTACACTTGAATCTCACTGGTCACCAGGGACTCCTTTCAAGTCTCATTTAGACTTACCCATAAGTTGGTGACCGGGAGAAGAGTAGGTCAATGTTCACTATCTGGACACCCGAAGTTGGTGTAGCACCTGCAGGCTCGAAAAATGTATGTACTACACATATTCATAACGGCAATGATTGTAGAAGGTAGCAAGAACAGGAGAGCGATGATCTAGGCCTACCCCGCCAGGCAATCATTCGACAGCCAAGTTTCCATGACCAAATGACAGAAGGAGAAGATCAGAGAACCAAAGGAAGTTACGCATCTCTGCTTTCCTGTTGGCCTGGTCCGCAAGCATGTTTTTTCTGGCTTTGTAGGTTGCAGGCTTATGTAGGGGACCCCAGTGACTCCGGCCGCTTCCCCAGAAGCAGTAGCGTGGGGGGGGGGCAATGTGTACGCGGCCCGAAAGCTTTGCGCACACTTGAGGACATTGTCTTGCCAATTTTCTGCCAACATGACATTCAAGAGGCGTGTCTCGAGCGTAACCCAAATTCGCAAGACATCGCTTTGGAATGTGATCCGAGTTGCCAGGCGACTGGAAAAGACTTCAAGGAGGTGGAAATTTGCAAGCATGCTCGCGGGAGGAGAGCATCGCCATGCTAAACCAAGATAGAAACACCTTGGCACTTACTAACAGATATGTACTGACCTGCCTATCTTCAGTCGAACAGTGCCCGTTGGTAGCAAGTGCTTCGAAGCGAGAAGCAGGCGATCGTATTCAACTGAAGCCGGTGAGATTGTGCCGGTAACGCAGGGCGCCTCCGCAATGTGCAGCGCATACCATACCACCTTGACATCTGCGCCAGCACCAGGATGAAAAGAACGTTCCAAAATCCCCGATCCATGCGCGCCACGCAGGGTGCCTGCTCGAGGTAGTAATGAGCCTTGGGCGAGCGGGTCAGCCCATCCGCGATCCGCGGCAGACAGATCATGCCTGGTTCGAGATTCCTGCGTGAGACGTGTCTGCTGCTGGGAACCCGCATTGGCTGGTCACGCGACCATCTGGCGGCATGGCACAAGCTGTACACCAGCCTACCCGAAAGATCCATTACTCTACTGCTATTCCGATGCACCCCAGGAGTTGGCCGGGGCGGCAGGGGTGGCTTGTGGTTCATTATGGTGAGAGGATAGACTGTGTAAGTACCTAACCGACCAATGTGGTCCTGTGGAACGGTCAAGATATGGCTTTGGAGTGGCTACGCTTGCGGGGACATGATAAATAGAAACGTAATGAAGGCGCCTTGTGACCCGAAAGATACACTATGGTAGCGCCCGCTGAAAACGGAGTTGTCCGGATGCGAAGCAGGACCTGGACGCTCGGGGAAGGGCACATGCAGATAATTCTTCCCTAGTTCCCTAGCTCCAAATAGCACACGAACAGGTTCTCAGACGTGTCTTGGGGCACCACCAAATTGATGGGAACGAGTACTAAAGCAAAGGCGGCCAAAGAGGCGGTGATAGATATGGGCCACAGGGAAGAGGCTGGTAGCAGAATGATCTGAACGGCGTCGATCACCCCACGCGGCGACCCCCACGGCGTTTCAGCCAGAGCCATGCTGTCGGAACGAGGCCAAAGCTAGAGAAGGATTGGAAGATTCGACTAGGCTTCTCTTGCATGTCTCTAAGTGAGATTAAGATTTCCAGGGATTTTGACTCAATTTTTCGAGCGAGATACGGCCCTCTGCTTACCACTGCTGAGTATTGGCGCTCTACAGACTGATTGAATCTGACGTCTATTGGATTGGTACAGTATACCACGAGCAGTATTGTTTAGCCCCAGACAGTCTTCGGGGCCCGGCTTCGGGACCGTCGCGAGAAGTGGGACCCCTGGCATGACAGATTTGGTGGAACGCGGGGTGCCCCGTTCATTGCCGCACAGTATGAATTGATCAGGTCATTTTGCGAGTGGCAACGCAAGGGCAGGGCACTTCACGATGTCGTGTACTGTACTGTGATGGCGGACCAGGACACCCACCAGAAAGCACAGGCAGCCCATTCGCCTTCGCGACGCGAGATGGAGATTGTCAGCTGGTCTCCAATTCCCTCAATATGGTAAGCCGACGGGTATGAGCCACGGGCGGGTGGGAGAGACAACTGTTTATGAGCACGCTGTCACGGCAGACGACCCGAAAGGAAGTGCCGAATGGTACATCGTACTACTCGGTGCGTATAAGCAAGTAGAGGGTCACCTGGGTACGTGATCCTTCGTTCGGTCCAGTTATGGACACGCATTCCTATATGTCTGGGAGGTAGAAATCGATCTTGTGGACAGTGGATTGTAAAAATGTGAACTGTGTTTGAACAGGGCTCTCGGGACCCGAGTTGTGACAAGCGGACGAGAATGGCCCATGAGTTGAGAAGAATGAACGTGATATTCCTTATCATCGCAACATGCCGTTGTCGGGATTATTGTAGAATAAAAGGGGCCCGGGGCTAGGAAATCAATCTGTCACGTCCGTAGGCATGTGCGGAAGCCGAAGCACGACAAGTAATTCCATGGTTTTGCTGGGGTTTGGCTCGAGCCTCAAAAAACCCTGCACCTGGAAGCCTCAATTATTTCAAGGTGATGGCGATGTCATGGCTCGTCATCTCTGACATAAAGCCTCTCTGGTCAATGTTTGGCCGTGCAATAAACCGTGCCCTTGCGTTAGCATTCGCCCTATCAGGCACAAAAGAACTGAGGTCATATGCAAGTCGTCAGCATCAGTTGGTCGGCTGACGAGAGATATTTTCAGCCCGTATTTCAACGAGATTGTGAACGAGAAGGGGCAGCGAAAAATCGTGTCTAATCAAAGTGAACATGTGCTACTACTGGAGTGTGAGCCAGTCATAGGGGAGACCATCAAGGGAAGTACACACTGTAAACTACCTACGTAGTGACAGTAGGATCTTCGGGCAAGGCATATGAACCGTAGTGCTTTTGCCCAACAAGTAAGTGGCCACAAACCCGGACCAGAGCTTGACAAGGTCAATTTCGACGACACTCACCTTGTCTTACCCTCCCGTTCAGCAATGGAACACCAAACACTTTCTTTTCTTTCCCATATAACGGAGCAGAGGTTACATGGTACGTTCGGGCTATTTTAGGACGACCTCTGGCATCTGCACTGTCGATACTGGGTACCGAGCTTGGGCCGGGTACCTCCAGCTTACCTGGCTTCTACATCTTCCAGCCCTGCGTCGAGACAATGGACCCTTCAGTCCACGACACGACCTTCTTCTGCAAGGGAGGAGCTGTTTTTTTTTTACTTCGGCAGAATGGTCTAATTTGCTTCTCAACGCGTCTCTTCTTCAAGACAGCCTCCGTCCTGTAGGCAAATCATGGACCGCTTATTGTTCTTGGCCGCACGGTCCGGTTCCTCCAGGTGAGTCACTGCCAACCCTCACGAGCTACAGCAGCCTCACCCAACACAGGGGACAAGCTGTTTGCTTCTCAAGTGACCAGACAAACTGCGGGGATCACAAAGAGGGTGGTCCTCGAGGGCATTCCCGAACCATTTGCCATGCGCCGCGTCTTCTGTGTGCGTCAGACCTGTCAGATTCGGACGCGGTGCCGGTCGAGCCTGGTACGGGTACCGACTTCCGGCAGAGTCCAGTCCATGTGACCGAGCACGGGGTCAGCGAAAAAGGCATGGGCACAGCTCGCACTCGCCTACCTGTCCGCCGTTGTGCACACCTTGTTGCAAGGCTTCATTCCCTGGAATAGAATCTTCAAGTTGCTTGAAGTGGAAGACTGGCCAGGTCTTCACACCACTGAGCGTGCCCGAGACAGGCTGAAAGGTGCCGCAAGACGTCCACCGCCACCGGATACAGCAGCCCTTGCAGCCACCAGATTATAATAGCGACCGCCCATCCCAGATCCGTCGGCTTTTTCTGACATACTACAGCAACATGTCTGTGAAATGGTCGCCTATCACTAGCTGGATCTGGTTCGAAGTTCCGAGCCCTGACATACTATGTACAGAGCTCCCGTAGCGCCTTGACCTGGACCCCCACGGCAGCAGGCACTGGGTATTCCCCCCTGGGCCTGGGAATTTCCCTGCGCCATGGCGCGCCAGAGACAGGGACTTGTGTGGGGCGGCCTCCCCAAACGTCCCACTTCATGAATCTCAGTGTTTGCGCACTGTACCCGAAAAAGGATACAGGGACCCTTGCCATCCCCCAGACTGCAAAGCCCCATGCAACCTTGCTTTGCTGCATGGCTGATGAGGCGTATGGCAGCAGCATTGCAGCCCTGTTGGAGTGCCGTAGTTCAGCTCATCCTGTACCTTTCTCAGATACATGTCCAATGGTTCTTGTTACTTCGGGCTGGCTCCGAAAGGTGGGATGTTCTAGGGATCAGGCCTACTCAGTCTGCCTGTTGATGGACGGATAGGAGTCCCCGTCAAGCCAAGTCGGCTTCTCTTTGTGACTATAAAGCGCCCGAGGACTGCTCATCTGTCTTTGCTTACTTGACACCCCTATCCTCTCTACCAAGTCTCATATTGCATTTCTTGTTATTTTCTACACATCCCATACTCAACGTTGTTCGGATCCGTGCCCAGTCCTCTAAAACTGCCCTCTCCTCCATCATGACTCCCCATCTCGATTCTCCCACTGGCAGTTACACTGCTGGCTTTAGCCGGGGTTCAATGCGCCCCTCCGCCCCATCAACACTGCGAGCATTCAACGGCACTCCTGCCGAAGACTCCGACTCTACTCAGAGCAGCTTCATCCGGAGCAATGGACTTGATGAGGACTGGCATCGTAGTCGACCCCTAGTCCCTGGCGTTTACGTACCAACCATGTGTTTCTTCGATGAGGAAACGGAGGATATTGACACGGCAACAATCGCTGATCACGCCGTACGGCTGGCTCGTGCTGGTGTGACTGGCCTCGCAACACAAGGATCCAACGGGGAGGCTGTTCATCTTACTCATGACGAAAGGTCCTTAGTTACAGCAGTCACACGCAAAGCGCTAAACGACGCCGGTTTCTCCGCCTTGCCAATCATTGTTGGCTGTGGTTCCCAGAGTGTCCGAGAGACTATTCTATTATGTACCGAGGCCTGGGAAGCAGGGGGTGACTATGCCCTCGTTCTACCTCCTGCATACTACTCCTCCCTCTTTGCGCCGTCATCAGGCACCATTCTCGAGTTCTTCACGGCCGTGGCGGATGCCTCACCCATTCCCATTGTCATCTACAACTTCCCGGGGGCCGTGGGCGGATTAGACCTTTCGTCCGATGTCATCATCAAGTTGTCGGCACACCCCAGGATAGTAGGCGTCAAGCTCACTTGTGGAAACACAGGGAAGTTGGCGCGCGTGGCCGCCGCCACGAAGAAGCTTTCCAAGAATTACAACCCTCAACAGCCCGACTTCCTCGTTTTGGCCGGATCAGCCGATTTTACTGTCCAATCACTAGCGGTAGGGGGACACGGCATTCTGGCAGGTCTAGCCAACATTGCTCCTAAAGCCTGCATCAAGACGGTGAAGCTCTACAAGTCAGGCAACTTCACAGAGGCTCTCGAGATGCAAGAGGTGGTTGCTGACGGGGACTGGACTGCCATACAAAGTGGCGTCGTAGGAACGAAGGAGGGACTGAGAGCTTGGACTGGTTATGGCGGATATTGCCGGAGCCCGCTGCCAAAGCCAACTGCTGAACAGACACAGAAGTGGAAGGAGGGATTCAGGGACCTCGTCCTCCTGGAGAAGAGTCTTTAATAGAAAACCTCTGGCAGTGGTCTTGTCAAGGTGGTGCACAGCACATCAACAGCTTATTCTTCACGGGCAGCCAACTCAATAAGTGCCCTCTGGAGGGGTTTTGTATGGCACGTCAGGATGGTATAACGGCTTAACCTAGTCTGTGAGACACCAGGCACCAGTCTCTGATCACCTGCGGCACTCAAACAAAATGTTCCCTTCTAAACACACGATCGCAATGATCCGGGCGGACATACAATCAACACAGGGCGATGCTAAGGCAGCTTTCGCAAAAAGTAATTCAAAGGAATGTTTACCATTGGGGTTCGGGTCTTTTCGTCTTTATTTTGTCATGGGCATTTAATTCGCTCCAAAAAGCATCTTTGTGAAAACTCTGGTAGGGGCGCCGAAAGTTTTGGATGGGCATGGCTGGTCAGAAGCTAAAGTGTTTTATACCAATGTTAACATCCGTTTCTGTTTGTGCCTAAATCGCTAATATCCAGCGAAATCTCAAAACCATTGCCTAGGTGGGTCTGACCAACATTGGAAGCAATTTAGGATACGGAGGAAAGAACGTGATATTCGTAGCAAATCGTGTATAGACCTTAAACTAAAAACCTACATCCACACTCTGCCCAGGTGTTCTTTCAGGATTTCCTCTATGTGGTCAAGGCGTCACTCATGAATTTTCGTCCCATTGAGACAGCTCCTGTATTACTGGATCAGGCTTTTTCTGGACACTGCAGACCGATTGTAGTCTCGTTCAAGTAGTCGATGAAATCTACCGCCCCCCGTTTCTGATCTGAAAGACATAGCATCTGTATACTTTCAGCTGAGCAATACTGCCCCCGCCCCTGGCGACAACCAAACGCTGCAGCTTTTATACAGACTCCCGCCCCGGGGCCAAATCTCCACGGCCAAATGAGGTCTAATATGGATGGGGTCCACACTGGTGCGCAATCTGTTCCACAGCTACAAATCGCAAAACTTCCCATCCAATGCGACGTCTATGGAAAAATGAGACCTCGTCTACGCAGAAGCACACAACTCGATGTCCGTCTCTATTTGACGCAGAGTGTGACGATAGTCAAGAGTGGCCTTGAGACAACTGATCTGAAAAGCACAACAGGTACCTAAGGCAACGTTGACTTAAGCCATGGTGGCCCGGTCTTGAGGGCGACTCGTCGGCTAACATTGCGTACAGTACGAGTGGAGGTCTTTGCCACGCCAGAAGCGTTCGGGGAGATGAAGACAGATTATTTTAGCAGGTCATGCTCAAAAGGCCCCATACTACCTAAAGTATACAATGCCGTTGGCTGCCACAACGGGAACATGGTAGGAAATCTACCTTGATTGCATGCCGTGAGGGCTGCGTGCCCTCCGCATCGATACATGTTTTGATAGGAGTGGAGTGCGAAGCTCATTGGTATGATATTCCACTATGACCTCAACTGGTCAGCGTTCGACCCCATTTTCATGCTTCATAACGCAAAGATCGACCGCTTGATTGCCTTGTGGCATGTCATCTACTACAAATCAAGCATTTATACTAGAGATGACTACGAAGCCGCGTTGTATGGAACAGCGGCGGGAACCATTTGAGGCTCCAAGCCACTGAAACCTTCTTGTGGTGCATCTGGGGACTTTCATACTAGTGAGTTGGTGCAGGATATTGCTGTATTTAGATCCACAAACCCCGAACTCCTTTCACCATCCAAAGTAAGGGCGTGGGGATCAGCACAGACAAATCGTCAGGCTATGTCAAACTTAGTATGAATGTGCTGTACATAGACATTTTCTCGCAGTACACCTGGGCAGCAAGGACTTGCCGTCATCATTGACGACCGACAAGCCGCGACTTGAGCTGAACCCAGCATTGCATTTCGTAGCAACTGCGGACAAATAGATTGATGATGCCGAATTAGCCATGTGGCGGCCGTAGCTTATAAGTGTATTTGAGACCGCCTTCAACTACATGTTTTGCACAGCGATAAACGGAAAGGGGGCGAAAGGAGTTTGTCCCTTTTGGAAGAGAGCAGCTAAAGGCGAAATCACATGATTGCGTAGGAGTATGGATTTGACTTGAATTGTTGATTTCGGCATCCTTCAGAATTCATGATCAATGCAGCGCGTCTGGGTCGAGATCGAGCTTGTGGAATTTAACCGATAGTTGAACTAGTACGGCGTCACGTCCCAAATGGCCCTTGCCACCCGGCATCTCCCAAAACTAGTCTCTTTCAAGTATTGCTGAATTCTTGCGCCCTGAGAACAACGAATTGTGAGTCTGGTAGAAAGTGTCTGTCCCGTCCCTGTTACGAGATATGATTACCGACGTCCTGAAGCCTCGCCACGTCGTTCCCTCTCGAGCATTGCATCAAAATCCCTCTGTGCCTGGTCCTTGGCATATGATTTCTCCTCGTCCTCGGATGAGAAATTGAAAGATCCCCCCTCTCGAGCGCTCTGAGAAGTACGATCCTGCTCTCGCTTGCGGGCCCATGCACTATTCTGCCCAGTTGAGCCGCGGCTTTGCGCTGCACCACCGGGCGAAACTTGGCTCCTGATTCTGTCCCATGCAGAGCCCTGGCCTCTCTGCTGCGGTAGGGCCTTCCCTTGCTCGGTCGGCGCGACTGGGGATGCGTCGTCGAATATGTATGGTTCGTCGTCACTTGAGTTGTCCTCTGTGCGTTCCGGCGGTGAGCTTTGCGCCACGGGCCATGGCGATTGAGGAGGTTCCTGAGTGCTTTGGTCCGTATTGGCCCAGGGGCTGATCGGCTCTTGTGCATCTGAAAGCCCAGAGCTTGATTGTTGACCAGAGTTCAGGCCTCCTTGTCGCCGCCTTTGACTGATCTTGGCTTTGATAGCCTCATGATAATCTCTCAGTCGAGGGTCGGTATTAGAGCCTGCGACGAAGGTGGATACTGCATATGAGAAGAAAAAGATGCTGACAACAAATTTGCAGCCGGCACCCCAGGCGAGCAATCGTAAGGCATGCCATGATTTTTGTGCCACTTCTTTCGGTATGTCTGCAGAAACAAATGGGAATTTGTTGGGATTGAATTTGTCGGGCTTTGGGGTCCACAAAGGAAATCCATACTTGGCGTAGGTTCCCCGGTAACATGCAATCGTAGAGGCTAAGATGACAGGCGCATCCCAAGCCTGGATGACCAGGAATTTTGCGAAATGTTGTGACAGAGCATCTTTCTCTGGCTGAGTGAGCCCCCGCCCAGCGACTGCTGAGCTCGCCATTACCTGACTGGCGATTTTTCGCTTGAAGTCCAGCTGTGTCCTGCCCACTAAAGGTGCCCAGAAAGGCAGTTGAGGCAACGCATCGTAATTGATTCCCAATTGATCAATGTTTCTTCGCGCAACCTCTTCCGGTATGTTGTGATCGAGGCTTGCCATTGTGTGTGTGAGAGCCAGTCAAGCGGAAGATGGCCAACGCAGGGACTAGGCGGTCGTGTGGCCTCTCTTACTCGCCCGAAAAGGCAGAAATTGTATGAGTGAAGCTCACGTCTTGCTGTAGCTGTAATCTATGAGCTCCTCTTCCGCGATATAGCGTGTTGTCGCTCGATGTAGTGTGTAGAAGTTCCTTTGTGAGCACCCATAGACGTCATCCAAGAAGTTGAGTAGTACACACTACTCGTATATTCCCGGGGCTTCCAGAGCTCACGCCACAGCTGAGCCTCACTGCAGCCACGATGTAGCGGCATGGGATCCCTGTACCTCCCCGTTGCTCAAGTGAACGCACTTGGCGCGGGAAGGTGCGAACGCGACCCAAACGCGTCTAAGTAGGAGCCCTGGCTATTAAACAACATCTCCTTCGGTTCAACTGTGAGCCTTGCGCATTCAATTTCAACCCTCTCCCCAATACGAATTGATACGCATCAGGCCGGTCATAGCCTGTGAATACAATGAGCCCGAGTTCTCGCGGCCATGCCTCTTCAAAAATCCTTCTCTGAGCAGTCCAGATTTCCAAAGGTTGGTAAACAACAATATACATTGCAATAGGTGTTGGCTTGATCGCATCTGTGACAGGGCAACAAATTCAGGCGTACTAACTATCCGTCACAGCAGAGACAAGGTCAATGGCAAAGATCCAATACTCATTCCGGTTCAATCGCTCCAAAGCAGCAATTACCAAAACCTCCGCCCATCTCCGTCTCGGCAAAGACCAAGAGCAAGCTGCAGCAATTCCAATTCCAGAAGACCGATCGCGATGAGTACTCAGATCTACCACACCCTGTAGAAAGGGACGCGGATACCGAGGCCGATGCCTTGGCTACGGGAGCCGAATCGAATAAGGAGAATAAAGTAGCCTCTAGCCTCACACTTACGAATGCCGCTGCCGCAACTCCAGCTAGCCGGCTAGCATGGCAAGATCTTATGGGCGCCGAAGATGCAGAGAAACAATTGAAAAATACGTCTCCCGAAGAGCGACTCCAATGGCATATCGAACAAGGTCAGGTCGCTGCGGATACTTCCCCTCTTGTGCCCCGCCGGCGGAAGAAACGCGCTCGAAGCTCGTCACCAGTCTCTTCACCTGCAGTCGAGAACATGAAAACGCCACGCGTGAGCGTCAAAAATTTGAGGCAGGCAATGGATTTGCCGCGTGCTGATCCAGCGCTTGACTTATGGGATCGTTTCTCGGTTGGTGCTCCGGACAGCAAGAATCCTCTGGGGGTAACAAATCCTGCCCTCGCTCACCTCATGGTGTCATCCTCGCCTCGTCCTTCGAAAGATGCTGTTCCAACACACAGTGGAAGTGGTTTGAGACGAGCAATGAGTTGCGGGTCCCATTGGCCAAAGCGACGGCGCGTCGAGTCTGCAGCGGAAAATGATGCAGCGAAGGAGCAAGGGCAAAAAAGCAAGTCATCCTTGGTCACGGCACTTCTTGAGACTGTCAATGACGAGATCAACAAGTCTGATGAGATGGAGGAGGTGGAGATCGGCATGGAGTCACCGTCATTTAAGAAGCGGCGGGCACCGACGAAGCCAACGGCACCTTCAACTATTGCATCGTCACGACAACTCCCCAAGGCCAGCATCACAACTACAGAAGCAATACCGAAACAAGTGCAGGCCATGGAGGACACCAAGACACCAAGCTCAGATTATGAAGATGATGATTTTGATGACGATACCATGCTAGAACTCGACGCTTCCCTGCTTAGCGGCCAGGTTGAGGCGGGTAGTTTCACAGCAGTCGAGCGTGTTCTTGCCACTGGGTCGATACAAAAAGCTGACCAGAAACAAGAGGACTCGTATCAAGACGAGTTTGACGATGTAGATGACGATTTGCTAGCAGCTGCGGCGGAGAATATGCTAGCAGAGGTAGACCCCAATCCAATCTCAAAGGTCGAGCCATCAACAAATACCAACGCTGTCCATCTGGATGTCGGCACTGATGGACCAGGAGACACATACGAGGACGACTTCGGTGCGGACTTCGATTTCGAGGCGGTTGAGCTTGCTGCAACTCAGTCAGTTGGTCGAAAAGCTTCGTCTCTAATGTCTGTACGTACTATCTGATAGCTCTCCTGTAGCTAAGTCGGCAAAAGGTGGGAAAGCTAAGTAATGTTATTTTCAGGTGAGCAAAGAACGGGCAACCATTCAACGGTACCTCGTGATGAACTCATTCTCCAACAGCTACACAGATGACAGAGGACGTGAAGCGCCAGAGGTGATCCTAGTCGTGCAAGCCGAGCGGTCACATAAAACAAAGACAGTCCACCTTCGAGGCGATTGGATCGATACACCAGCTCATGCCAAATCATTTGTACATGTTATCGGCAACTTCGACTCTAGTGGTCGGTGTATCATTGACAACAATCAAAACATCCTGGTCCTTCATCCGGACCAGCTTATCTCAGCCACAGTCGTCGCAGATTCCTTCAGTTGCATGAGGCGTGCTGTGCTTCAAGATCGAGTCAAAGCTACCAGTGAGGCTTCGGCTCCACTAGTGTATGGGACCCTGTTGCATGAGATTTTTCAGGAGGCTCTCTTGGCCAACAACTGGGATCAAAGCTTCCTGAATGAAGTAATTGAAAGGACGATGAAGAAGCATGTTCAGGACCTATACGCCATCAAGGTGAGCTTCACGGACGCTCGAGAGCACATGTCCTCCAAGATGCCAGAGGTGCGAGGCTGGGCTGAGAGGTTTATTTCCTCCTACCCAAAGCCAGAAGCCATCGCGCAAGGCCGGAATAATGAAAAGACCAGCTTATGCGTCAGTAAGTTGCTCGACATCGAAGAACATGTCTGGTCGCCTTTGTACGGATTGAAGGGTAACATCGATGCCACCATTCAAGTGACCGTGAATAACGCCCAGGGTCAGCGTACATTGACGGTGCCCTTCGAAGTCAAGACCGGCAAAAACGTCAGCGAAAATCACCAAGCCCAGACCATGCTCTACAACCTGCTGCTAACTGATCGATACGACATCGAGATTGTGTATGGCATTCTATACTACATGGAAACATCTCTGACGAAGATCATACCCGCAGTACGCAACGAATTGCGGCACATGATCAAGCAGCGAAACCAGCTTGCCGTCCACATTCGAGAGCGGAGCGTTCAATTGCCACCAATGAAGAAGAGCAAGCATATGTGTGGCAAATGCTACGCGCAGACATCATGTTTCATTTACCACAAGCTCGCCGATGATGGGGACGGAGATTCAAGCGGCGTTAAGGAGAGATTCGACGAGATCGTCAAGCACTTGACGCCGACTCACAGGGAGTTCTTTCTGAAATGGGAGGACTTACTGACCAAGGAAGAGAAAGAGAGCCAGAAGCTACGCCGAGAACTATGGACAATGCTGAGTGCTGAGCGCGAGAAGGTCGGCAGATGTTTTGGTAACGTGATCATCGAGGAGGGGTCAGCACACGAGGACCTTCAGACTCAAAAGATCAATCGCTTCAACTACACTTTTATCAAGCACGATGCGGCACCTGGCTTCTCGTTCGTGGACTCCCAACTTGCCGTAGGCGAACCCATTGTGGTTTCGGATGAGCAAGGTCACTTCGCCCTGGCGCTTGGTTTCGTGACATCCGTTAGGAAGCAGCGAATCTCTGTCGCAGTGGACCGCAGACTTCACAACGCTCGTATCAAGCAGCCCGGCTTTGATGAACAAAACAATCAGGTCTACGCCAGCATCATGGACGTGGTGCCCGAAGGCGTAGTGCCTGATCAGTCTCAAGGGAGGATTAAGGAGTCGCCAATTAAGTTCAGGCTCGACAAAGATGAGTTTAGTAACGGCATGGCGCTTGTCCGAAACAATATCGTGTCGATCATGGCCAATAGCCAATTCGGCTCTGAGAAAATTCGCAATCTTGTCGTGGACCTCGCACCACCCGAGTTCAAATCTGTGGCGACGCAGTATACGATTTCAGACAAGGACAGCCTGAACCCGGACCAGAGGAGGGCGATAGAGAAAGTGATGAGTGCGAAGGACTATGCACTGGTTCTCGGCATGCCAGGTACCGGCAAGACGACAACTATTGCACACATTATTCGGGCTCTAATTGCCCAGAACAAGAGCGTCCTGCTCACTTCCTACACTCACACGGCCGTCGACAATATTCTGTTGAAGCTCAGAAATGATGACATTCCTATCTTGCGCCTTGGAGCGCCTGCCAAAATTCACCCTGAAGTCCGAGATTTTGCCATCCTTGCCGGCCAACCCATGGAGACTTTTGAAGAAATTCGCAGCGCCTGGCACGATACTCCTGTTGTTGCAACCACCTGTCTCGGGACCAGTCACGGGATCTTCAACGAGAGAACATTCGACTACTGCATTGTTGACGAAGCGTCTCAGATCACTTTGCCAATTTGCTTGGGGCCTATCCGAATGGCGCGTACTTTTGTTCTGGTCGGCGATCACAATCAACTGCCACCTTTAGTCCAGAATGAAGAGGCAAGACTCGGTGGCTTAGACGTCAGTCTTTTCAAGCTCTTGTCGGATACTTATCCGGATTCAGTTGTTAACTTGGAGCATCAATACCGCATGTCTGAGGACATCATGGCACTTAGCAACACCCTCATCTACGAAGGCCGACTGAAGTGCGGTACCGAAGAGCTTCGGCAGCGCAAGCTCGACATCCCTAACATGAGCGCCCTGCAACGGCACCACTTTGACATCGACTCTGTCCTTTCCCAGCCCGCCATCGCACCCAATTCCTTGTGCACGGGAATGGGTCCCTGCTGGCTCCATGATATGGTCGACCCTGAGACGCGCGTGAGCTTCATCAACACAGACCGTCTTCCCTCATCCCGCGAAGAATCTAAGGGGAGCCGAATTGTCAACCCATGTGAGGCGCGTATCGTGACTCATCTTGTAGACGCGCTTCTCACTGTCGGTGTGCCGGCTTGTGAAATCGGTGTTATGACACACTATCGCAGCCAGCTGTCCCTTCTCAAGCACCATCTCCGGGGTCATGGTAATGGCGCCATCGAAATGCACACTGCGGACCGCTTCCAAGGACGCGACAAGGAGGTAGTGATCCTCAGTCTTGTGCGGTCAAACGAGGCGTGCAACATTGGCGATCTGCTCAAGGACTGGCGGCGGATCAATGTCGCGTTCACTCGCGCTAAAACGAAGTTGCTTGTGGTGGGTAGCAAAAGCACACTCAAGGGGAGTGGGTGCGAGGAGATGTTGGCGCGCTTCATTGGTCTAATGGAGGCGCGATGCTGGATCTATGATCTGAAGCCGGATTCGCTCGAGGGGCATATCTTTGAACATGCGGGTACCCAGATGACGGTAACGGGTAGGCGGGGCAGTGCTGGTGAAAGTCCTAAGAAGATGGTCAAGACGCCCAACAAACGGGTCTTGGGCACCCAAGGGAGTGGAAAAGAGAACTTGCCACCAGGCTCGGACAAGGGGCTCTATGGTGGCGGGAAGGTGAATGCGCCCAAGGGCCCGGCGAAGAGAGCGAGGCCCAGTGCTGAGGTTTTACTGAAGGGTAAGCCGAACGTGGCGGGCATTTTGAATGATATGATGGGCGGCATACTTTAGGAGTTTGGATGGAGGACTGCCAGTAATACGGCATGGGCATAGGGGATCACTGGAACTCATACTGGCTTGGAAAGAGCATTGGCCGTGGAAATGGATCATTGGTGTAATCGGCTACAGAATGGCCCTGATTGTAGCTTTCTCAGCCATATTGTCAAGGCCTCCAAGCTTGCAGCTCATTGTTGACGCGTCCAGGAATGGCCACAGGAGTCAAACAACTACATTGAACCTAAATGTTCATCATGGCTTGTGCGACAGCTTTGCCAAGGCCATTGTAATCTTGTTTGAACCTTCTTAGATCTCGCGGAGAAGTTCAAATCTTCCTATTTCATTGAAGGAAGGGCTGGCCAAGTATTAAATTGTCCAAGTTATATCCAATAGAGAACATAGAGACATTTGAAAGAGGGAAAAAAAGAAAAAGCCCGTACGCTCCCAACATCCTCTGTCTTTGCAAACATGAGGTATCAACATAGCCATTTGGCACTTGTTGACTGTCAATAATCGTTCTTACTTGTTGACATCAAGATTTCTCGCCTTTGGCAGAACAGGTTTATTTGATTGTTCAGTTCAATTCGTTCCTTTCCTTGATCATTTGTTGCGAACAAGCCATCTCCGCTGATTCCGCTAGAGTTCCTTGAAGTCGCGCTAAAGTTTCCCCGCCCCGATTCCCGGTTGGCAAGAAGCTCCCGAGCAAAGACCGCCGGACAGCAGACCGCACCCGCCGCCCCTTTGACGACAGTCATCAATCCATTCGATTCGACCTTGGGAACCCAGCAGAACCATCTCCACTCTTCCCCGGACGACACTCCATCCACGACTCACTGTCGTCGCCCCAACAATCAATCTCATCTTTCATCAATCAGTCGGCCCCGATCAGGACTAGCCTTTTTCCCGTCTCCAGACAACAAACAACGCATCCGCAACCATGCGCGGCCTCCGACCAGCCGCCACCGCCGCGACGGCCCTTGCGCGCGCTCCCCTCCTCAATCAAATAAGCAGACGAGCCTTTACCGCCACCACGGCACGGAAAGCAGGCGCCCATGGCCCGCAGTACGACCCGCCAACGGGCTGGCTGTGGGGCGTGAAGCCCGGCGAGAAGGCGAAGAAGGAGGGCTGGGAGGAGCTGGCGTACTACGGCTTCCTGGGCAGTCTGGCGGTGTTTGCTGTGGCTTATGCCTTCAAGCCTGATACTTCGTGAGTCTGCTCTCTCTCTCTCTCTCTCTTATATTGTTCGCACCCGGGAACAGGGGATGCCAGGGCAGGCCGGATAATCTCAATTCACCGTGTCAAGGTGACGACGTATCCGTTGGGTTGAAGCACGGGTTTTGCAGAACAAATGGCTAATGATAATCACTGTCTACAGGATACAAACCTGGGCCCTCGAGGAGGCTCGCCGGCGGTTAGAGGCCGAGGGCATCCTGGAGGATCCTCAGAACAAGAAGTAATTGATATTTCATCCGACATACATTTGCGTGGAGAGATGGAATACTTCGAATGAACTACTATCTCGACAGATGGGTGGGTAAGGGCAAGAATAGACGATGGCAACGATAGGCACAGGAGCAGGGTGTATTCTAAGGGCAAAGTGACTATCTTCATCACGGCATAGACTCAGACGTGGCTGTCGCTACAGCTCAGTCTCAGAACGAAAGAAGACAATGAAAAAAACAAAACAGATTTCCTTTTGTCGCTCATGAACTCACTCGGCATATGCACTTTTTTGGCTGGCTGCTAATGGCAGGTACTTAAGATTGCATGCTCCGTTCACGGCCTGCGCTAGATGAACTTGATTGTGTGGTCCATATTCGATCGCCGTCTTATAACCGGCGCTTTTACCTAGGCAGGCTGGCAAACCCGGGCCCCTCGAACTCATGCAGCATCTACTCGCAGAGGTGACTCCACTCATGCTCCTCCTCTCCGTACTGCCTGGCCTCCATCCACTGCTTGATTTTGGTCGCGACCTCGCCCGACTCCTCATTCTCCGTCAAGCCACAGTCAACGAGCTGTCCCTTCCAGCTGATGTTCCTTACTGGGGCAACAATCGCTGCGGTACCTGCACCAAATGCCTCAAGTAACCTGCCCTCGGCCGAAGCCTCGGCGAGGTCTTTCATGGTGTACTTGCGCTCGCTAATCAACCACCCCTCGGGAGCAAGCCTCTCTCTTGCCAAGCTCAAGATACTCTCGCGGGTCACGCCCTCGAGAATGGTACCATCCAGAGGTGCAGTGACCAGCTCCTTCTGTCCCGTCTCCTTGTTCTTGATGGCCACGAACATGTTCATGGTGCCCACCTCCGTCACGTATTCCTGCTCTCCAAACAACCACAAATTCTGCTGGAAGCCTCTGCTCATAGCCTCGCGCTGCGGCACAATGCACGGCGCATAATTCGCACCCAGCTTCTTGTCACCAACACCGCCAGGCCATGCGCGCACAGCGTAGTCGGTCGCCTCCAAGCTAATGGCCTTGAAGCCCGTGGGGTAGTACGGCCCCACGGGACTGGCGATGACATACAGCAATGCGGATCCAGGCGGACCAACACCCAACGTCTTCTGCGTTCCGATCATGGTCGGGCGTAGGTACAGGGAGTAGCCACGCTCGGAGGGGATGAAGCGCTCCTCGAGCTTGGCGAGCTTGGCAATGAGCTCGATCAAGGCGGTTGACGAGAAAGTGGGCAGAGCGATACGAGCGGCGGACTTATTGAAACGCTCCATGTTTTTGTCGGGACGGAAGAGACGGATCTGGCCTTTGCTATCTTTGTAGGCTTTCATGCCCTCGAAGCACTCAAACGCATAGTGGAAGACGCAGGTGGCCGGGTCGAGGGAGAGATTTTGGTAGGGCTTGATTTGCGGTGTGAGCCAGCCTGCCGTCTGGTTCCATTCGATGGTGAGCATGTGGTCTGTGGTGAGGGCTGTTAGCTGGGTTGCTTTTCCAAGGTCGCAAGAGTTATTCGAGAGGGTCTTACCTGAGAAGGTCTGTCCGAAGATCAGCTGTTCGGACTTTTTGAGCGGACTGGGTGTCTTTGTGCGCTCTATGACGAGCTTGGAAGCGTCGACGTCTTGGGGCACCGCCTTGGAGGCTGCCTCAGGCTGGATGCTGTAACATCTCCTCCCGGTCTGCCATGACCTCTGGAGTAGCGATCGTGAGATCTGAGACGAGCCGGCAAAGGCGCAGCGAGGTACAAACGGCCGCATCTTAGTCGAGGGTGTATGTGCTTTCGGCGCAAGAAAATCCAAGCGCACAGATGGACAGCTAAGATAGGAGCAGCAAGGAAAAATGAACAGATTTTCACCAATTGACTCGAAAAGGAGTGTTGTCAGGAGCTCAAATTGAATTGACGAGGAAAGCTGACCAGCGTAAACAGATCGTCGTCCTCCGCTTTGCTTGATCCACCCAAAGGAAGGAGTGTGACGAGGTTATCATATTCTCTACACTACAAAAGAAAGTCATTGAGACCGGAGGCTTATCGGAGGCTCCTTAGCCTCTTCTTAAGGGGCAATTGAAGGTCGGTAGCAGCCGTTATAGCTCTCCCAGGGCTAGGGAACCCTACAGACCTCCTGGACCGGCGCTGAAGAGACCCGCTAGCTTCGGTGGGCTTAGCATCACGACAAGGATGGTTGGCTACCAGTTGGACGGCTCTTAGATAAGCGGCGTAAGCCAAGACAGTTTGACCGAAGCTGGGATGCTTGGACAGTTAGTTGCATACAATATTAGATTGAAGCCCAAATTAGGATGCTTCGGATACTCAAGCTGACAAGCTGTTCTTCTGAGCTGCCGCCGCCTTGTGTGTTGTCACTTGCGAACCTGCTCTATTCTCCAGGGTCTGCTCTGTTGATCGAGCGACTCTTTCTGCGACACGCCCTCTAAATTTGGATTGCTCGGCCAAGTTGCGCGGCCTTGACCCTTGAACTGGCCTGGACGGCGCTCCAGCGTCCTGACATCTGGGTCGCGACCATCCTTACACATGTGACAGCATTTTACTAGACTTCGCGCGCAGAGCAGCTGCTACCTCTCAGTCTTTACTCAATACATGGCAAAATTATGACAGTCGTCCTCCTCTGCCCATCAAGATGTCGTCCATGTTCTCCTCTGCGCTAAAGTCCATCCAGGGCACAAACATTAGCCAGAATTATTCTATTACTCCGAATGCGACTTCCTTCGCCGGCCCCTGGAGGATACACGATGCGAAGAGGAAATCTACTGGCAAGATCTACTCTGTCTTCATATTCGACAAGAAAGTTTTGGATTCACATAGCGGCTCACTAGGAGGGAGATCAAGCGCATCCGCATTCAAGAAAGTTGGCGATGAAGTGGTCGAGAGGCTAAAGAAGGAGGCTTCCTCACTGGCCAAGTTGCGCCACCCCAGCATTCTGGAACTCGTCGAGCCCGTCGAGGAGACAAGAGGAGGAGGCTTACAATTTGTCACCGAGCCAGTCACGGCGTCGTTGGCCAGCTTGCTGCAAGAGAAGGATGACCAGGAACGAGCCAGCGGCGTGGGAGGGCGGTCGAGTCGCTACGTGACCGAGGACTCTGACGGCACGAGGAGGAGACGGGAACTCGAGATTGACGAGCTGGAAATACAGAAAGGCTTGCTCCAAATTGCAAAGGCCCTCGAATTCCTTCACGAGAACGCTGGTCTCGTACATGGGAACATCACTCCCGAGGCAATCTTGATCAATGCCAAGGTACGTGGGCCGTTACACGAGAGTCTCGATAATTCGACTTGAGCCACGAACTGACAATACGTACCTAGTCCGACTGGAAGATCAGTGGTCTTTCATTCTGCAGCCCCCCCGACAACTCCTCGAAACCGACCTCTTTCCAACCAATGAGCCTCTACGAGATTCTGAATCCCGACCCGAGACTGCCCCGGTCTCTTCAGTTGAATCTCGACTTCACCTCGCCCGACTTTGTGCTAGACAACAATCTCAACGTGTCTTCCGATATGTTTTCGCTCGGCCTGCTTTGCATCACACTTTACAACTCGCCGCATAAGTCTCCCCTAGAGACAAACGGTAGCCTATCTGCGTACAAGAGGTTCTTCCAGTCCAGTTCAACTATACCGACAGTGAACAACCAATTCATGTCTTCAAGACCACTACCGAAAGATCTTGTCGCACATGTACTGCCCCGACTAATCACAAGGAGACCGGCCCAGCGTCTAACAGCGAAAGAGTTCCAGGAGACCGAATTCTTTGACAACATATTAGTGTCTACAATTCGATTTATAGAAGCCTTCCCAGCCAAGACACCGCAAGAGCAACAGTCATTCTTGAGGGGCCTCGCCAAGGTGCTCCCATCGTTTCCCAAGTCCGTCATGGAAAAGAAACTGCTACCAGCACTTTTGGAGGAGACTAAAGATAAAGCGTTATTATCCTTGATCCTTGGGAATGTATTCAAGATCATCGATTTGCTACCGTCAGGGAAACGTGCCTTCACGGACAAAGTTCGACCGGTCTTGAAGGATATATTCGTAACCAATGCGAAGCAGACGGAAGATAAGGACCCACAAAGAGATGCTGGGTTGATGGTGGTTCTCGACAACATTTCCACCATATCTAAGAACACCCCCGGCAAGGAATTCAAGGATGGTATGTACACCTATCCGTCCTCTCCGAGGCATGTTGCTGACTTTCCAAGACATGTTGCCCGTCGTTGGGGCCGCCATCGTTGCGCCAACCCATTCTGTAGTGGACGCGGCTTTGCGGAGTCTGCCAGTGGTCCTGCCCATCTTGGACTTTAGCACCATAAAAAATGAGCTTTTCCCCGTGGTTGCACACGTCTTCAGTAAGACAACCAGTCTAGCCATCAAGGTGCGCGGCTTGCAGGCTTTCGTTGTGCTTTGTGGAGGAAGCTCGGATGCTGCCGACAGTGGTGGCCTTGATGGCTTTGACCCCAAACGGAAGAAAGAATCATCGTCTACAGCCCTCGACAAGTACACAATGCAGGAGAAGATCGTGCCGCTTATCAAGGCCATCAAGACCAAGGAACCAGCCGTTATGATAGAGGCACTGAATGTTTTGCGAGTGGTAGGAGATCATGCGGATCCTGAATTCATCGCTATGGATATTCTGCCGATCCTCTGGAATATGAGTCTGGGCCCGTTGCTCAACCTCAAACAGTTCCAGGGCTTCATGGATCTCATCAAAACCCTCTCAAAGAGGGTCGAGGAAGAGCAAACAAGGAAGTTGCAGGAGCTCGCTGGAGTTTCCAACGGCTCAGCGTCCGGACCTGCGGACGAATTCATGTCGTTCGGCGGCATCAGCGGCACAGAGTTCGATGTTGCGACTGGAGGTACGGAAGACGACTTCGAAAAGCTAGTCAAGGGCAAAGCGAGCTCAAACAACGTCAACCCCATGGATTCTGGCTGGGGCGACGCCGCTCCTAAGTCCTCTCTGAACTCGCCTGCAATGAAGAGTCCAGTGGCCTCGCAATCCGCGGCGTTTGCTTGGTCCACTCCAAGTCCTACGACCGCTGCTCCTCCCGCAAGCTCAGTAAGCGGGTTCAAAGCTCAACAAGGCTCATTCAGAACTGTCACTCCTGACCTCGCGTCGTTCGGCACACTCACCCCGTCCTCCACACAATTCTCACAACCTCTCCAACCACAATCCGCCTTCCCTCCGCCGGCACAACCTGCCCAGCCGGCAGCATCGACGCCGATCAACTGGGGCGGGGCGCCCACAGCTACAGCGAACCCATGGGCCTCAACCGCAGCTCCTGCATTGCAACCCACGCGGAGCACCATCTCTCCTCCACCAAGCATGACATATGGTGGTGGGCTGAGCAATTCAATGGCTTCGCTTTCAATGAATCAACAACAGCGGCCTGCCATGGGCAACACGTTGAATCGCTCCGCGTCGTCCTTCTCGCTGCCACCGCCTCCTGGCAGTGGAAGCGCTACACCTGCGTCTGGGTTCAGTCTCCCACCACCGTCTCAACCACAGCAGCAGAAACCTGCCTTTGGCACGATGGGATCTATGATGGCTAGCAACACCCAGAGTATGGGGATGGGGATGGGGATGAACAGTATGAATAGTATGGCAAATAAGCCAATGGGTGGGTCGAATCTGAGTATGAATAGCATGATGGGTGGAGGAGGAATGGGTATGGCTGCCCAACAGAAGCAGCAGCAGCAACAACAGAAACCGGCGGGCGGCTTGGATCAGTACCAGAGTTTGCTATAGCGCATACAGGCATCATCAGCGTTTATGAATGTAGAAACGGGGAGGAGTAGTGATCACGTAGGAAATACCTCACAGTCTGTATGACGATGATCAGAGACGTTAGATAGCAGGATGTTCAGCAAAAAAAACAGCCGAATCCTGACCCGATGCCGCTTCATTGTACTCAAAGTCTATTAATTAAAGCCAACCTCTAAACAAGGAAATTTGGCTAGGCTGAGCCTGATGTGTAGTGGCAGAATATCAGAATCATTAGCACTTGCGTCCCTTTTATATACATCGAAACAAGCGCAAGTAGAAATCAATGTGAAAAAAAAAGTTGGCAAAAGCCGATATGCTGCAAATTCCATCAATCAATGTATCAATCCGAATGCTCTCTTTGCTTTCCCTGAACGCCTAGAGACCGTAACCCGGGTTCTTCTTGCTGGCTTTGTCTCTTTCATGCCAATGACCGTGACCGTTCTTGTGCGGAACGACTCTATAAGCGGAAAACATCAAAATGGTCGAAGCATGGCTGAACATCCTTTCTTCCCTGTCCTCGCCGCCTGTCCTTTATTAGATTTGGCCTCCATGAGTGGTCATCCAACTCAGAAGAAGGATCAAATGTAAATCCCTCTGGCGGATTTCCAATGACCACGAGGTGTCAGAGCAGCGTTGTGCCCCGGATTATATCATCCAAGTACTGCCTTCTCTGGGCTTGAAAGGCTTTCAGAAAAACGTTGCAGTGTACAGAATCCAACGACAGGGTGTCTCTCTAACAAGTTGGGCGACCGTAAAAAGGTATATGCACACACCATGGGGAAACATTTGTAGGCGTGGGCGCCGAAACATTTTCTGTGCATGCCTCTGACAGTCATTTCCCAGACCAGCCGCCCTTGGCCCCCACGCTGGCCAAACTCTCTGATTCCGTGGTCTGGCATGATTGTCGTTCACTTTGGACTCACGCGACCACTCCGACGGCCGCTGCGAGTGGTGGTCACAACAGCCTCGTTGCCCGACGTGCCTTTGGCGCTGTTATTACCAGATGTAGGGTCCAAAGCCTTGCGGTCCTCGCCACTTTCAGCAGCGCTGCCGGCGGCAGTTGTGGCCGACGCTGCAGCACTAGGACTGTAGGTCGTGAACACATGACGACTCGGCCAGCCGCGCACCGTCTCGACGGTGATCTCCTGGTCCGGGGGGATCATCTCGTGTTTCAAATCCCAGCCAGCGCGCTTGCACAGCTCAGCCACGACCACGTCGCAGTCGCCTAGCAGATCGATATCGAAGTTGTGGTGGTTAACCGGCGTCCGGGAGATGTAGATCTGCGGGATGTGTGGGGGCAGGAAGGGAACGAGCTCAGAGACTGGAGCTACCTTTAAGCTAGTGCCAATGACAATGACCAGGTCCGTCTTGTAGCGGTCCGATCCAGTGAGACGACGACTGAACTCGTCAGGAAGCGCCTCGCCAAAGAAGGTAATGTCAGGCTTCATGATGCCGCCCTTGGAGGGCATATCGTACTCAGAGTCCGAGGCGCTGTCGTAGTCGCCGCGGGGACGGCGATACTTTTTGCTGGTGCCATCGGCCGCGAGCTTGCGCTTGCGGCTGTTTTGAGTGCTGCGGCGTGGGACGGCGCACCTGGGGCAGTAGGGGATGCGGCTTGCCTTGATTTCGGGGAAAATCACCTCGCCTGGAACCTGGTGGCCACACTGAATGCATGAGGCGGTGGCAAAAGAACCATGACTGACAAAAAAATATATATCAGCTAAAATTTAATATTTTTTTTCCACTCGAAGCTTTTGAAACAGGAGTTGCATGTTGCATGTGGCTTCTTGCGTTGTTCATGCTTGAAGACAGGAAACGACAAGAACAAGGCTGGGGAGACTCAGGATATTACTTACCATTGAACAAGCTTGTCGGGTGTTATACCGGCCTTGGACTCCAAGTTGTCGATATTCTGGGAGTAGTTGGTGAGCAACTTGCCCTTCTGCTGCAGCATGGCGATGAAGGCATGGGTGGGTGAGAAACGCTCTGCCTCGGGCAGGATATCACGAGCAACCGAGAAAAAGATGCTCGGATCTTCCTTGAAGACGGTTATGTTGAAAACCTCCTGTGGATCGTTGAGACCCAAGTGCTCAAGCTTCGAATACAGGCCAGTACCAGCAGACCGGAAGTCAGGGATACCCAGCGAGGTGGAAATGCCAGCGCCGGTCAGAACGATGATGTTTTGGGACCTCTTAAGGAGCTCAGCGGCATCATCGACAGTGTTGTAGTGATAGAGCTTCGCTCGCTTTCCCATCTCACGAGTGATGGCCAAGATTAGGAGGTTTCTATATGCCTCATCGGGGTAGCCCTCCAGGAACGCCGGAGGGCGAGCGCCAAAGGCAGTGAGCAGCTTCTTGGCTGTGATGGTGCCAGCGTCAATAGTGCGACGACAGAATTCCTCTGGGCCCAGAACACGCAGCTGTTGACGAAGATCCGCAACCTCCTCGGGCGAACAGAAATTGGGGTCTGGAAAAGCAGTCAGCGGCTGAGCGAGACTTGGTTGTCTGTTCACTTGCCCAATGGGTTTGAGAATTCCCATTGAGAATTGAATACAATTCAATTTCCCATCCAACGCACATCTGAAAGACGCAGAAGAAGAAAGAAAGAAAAAAAAAGGAGGCAGGATGAGGAATCAACATACCGTTTGTGTGCTCGTCTTCAGCCACGCCCTCGAGCATATCGGCGAGCATGGACTCAGTCTCCCACGAATCGTCAAGGTCGTTGACGTGCTGCTCGAGCTCGTTGATAGGATGGGCAACGCCGTGCTGGATGTCATCTTTTATGTCTTCCAAAACAGACTTCTCATTAAATTCGACAATCTCTGATACAGCCGTGACTGGCTTCTTTCCCTCATGTTTGGCAGAGTTGCGCTGCTTTGGGGCGTGATCGGCCATGTTGTTACCGCCACCGACTCGCAAGCCGGCAAAGGGGAGAGACAAAGGGGAATGATGCAGTACACTCAGAAGGTGGAACTTGAGACTCGCGGGATCGGCGGGACTTCAAAAGAAAACTCGGCAGATTCCAAGAAATGCGCATCGGCCGCTCAACAGAGAATTAAGAAAAAAACAAGAAAAGAAAAGAAAAGAAAAGTGATAGAGTGCACCTCGAGTATTGACAGTTTATCGAGAGTGAGAGAGGGAGTGAAGACAAAGTGGTGAAAGAAACACAAGAGTCCGCGAATTGTTATTGGCGCGGATGTCAACGGTGGTGCTTTCCAGTGCGAACTCTTGTGTCGACTTGCGATGGTGGGTCCGTCCTGTGCAACGGATCAGAGGAAAGAATAATAAAAGTTAAATCTCAAAGACATCTATACACACTGCAAAAGAACAGACTGGAGATGCTATTGATAATTACACCTCGTCTTGATCGACGGGGCTTAGGCATGTGTCGGAGAAGCTCAGCCTTGATAAGATGAAGGTGTGGCCAGTGAAGCTGAAGATGTGGGATGACTTAAGCGAGGGACCGCCGGAAAAAGTGTCCAAACTCTCCAAGGTCGCCTGTTTCATGCCACCTGAACTGGCAACTTTCCTTTCATCTTGACGCTAACCCCAGCTAATTTTTTCTAACCAATCTTGCCCCTGTCTCTGCTTCACTACACTACCTAAGGTACTAACATAATACAGATCTCATCTATCTCCCTTGATCCAGTGCCCACTGGCAAACAGAACCCACTTCTATCTAGGTAGGCTCGGAACTTTTGACTGACAGTAATACACAAAGGGCACTTTTGATTATTTCACCTTCTTCGTAACATTCAGCTAAAGCAGACCTGTCAAATCAAGAATTCTCATCAGAGTTCTCCCACTGATACACATAGAACTCATATAGATAGATACTTTGTCATTCGACATCACATGTGAGATCTCGGCCCTCAGCCCAAGGCATTCAACGCGATGCAACAACCCGCTCCGGCATCCAGCCCCTTCTATCAATAAAACCCAAGGACCTCAGCTGCAGTTGCTCACACATCAGTAATACATACACAACTGATTTGCTGAAATCATGAAGCCAATTTCACAATTAGGAATGCTCATTGTATTGTTGTGCTTGATAGTACAAGTGGTAGATGAGATCCTGCTGGAATAGCCGGAGAAGCCTCAAGTAGCTGCTACATCCCGGAAAGCCCCGAGTACAGGACTCCCACATCATGCCGTCTAAAAAATTTACTTGCCTAGGTAGACAGGGCATGTCAGTCGACAGTAGCTGGACACAATACTATAGACAACCATAAGCAGCTGTGCTTTAAATGTAATGGATGATTTAGGATTTTACTTGTAGAATACCCAAGACCTCTGTGAATGGGTTGAGTGGGATGCTGCAGAGGATTTTTAATACTTAGATACCCAGGGTACTGGTCAAGTCTGCCTCTCAACAATGCTCCAGCTCCTATTCCATCACAGGACCAATTTTGGTATACAAAAACCAAATCTTGAATGAGTGTGTAGATAAGTCTGCTTCTCCCCCAGAGACTACGATAAGGTTGCTGTGCCTTTTCAAGTGGTTTGCGAGGCCTCAGAACATGCAAGGACCATAGAGTCAGTCCATGTTTCAAATAATAAACCATATACAGAAGCTGCAAATTACTAATTTGAGATATCCCTTGTGAAAGTTTGCCAAGCCAGGCTAATATATGGAAAATTGTTCGTGATTGAAGGGTCCGTCTGAACACGTCTCTCTTCCTTGCTGCCCGGTTGGACGGATAGTGGAGCATATGGTCCAGCTGGGCGGCCTGATTCCACCTTCTAGCAATACGTTCAGGAGGCTAGGTTGAAGGTCGAGAGCCTATGTGAAGGTACCGAGCCTTGTTCATGAATGGACTTGATGTGCGCTCATGTCCTCAGGGTGAACATAACTACAGGTCATCGAGAGAAAAATTGACAAGTAGGATTCATTGCAGCAAAATCCCATGCGTGCGCAGTGGAAAATCATGTTATATGCTGAAAGGTTATGCAGCAAGCACTTTTGGAACTTGCTTCCACAAAGGTATACAGTTCAGGTGTGTTTACATATTGCCGCCTTTATACCTAGCACTTGCCATTCATCTTGACTTGAGAACTTTCACTCGGATACTTTGGATTTGTCCAGACGAAATGATAATAGTTGAAAGCTGTATAGCCTCTCTCAAGAAGTCCCAGTTGCATTTGTAGTTACGTTGGCACAGCTTTTGAACCTATTTTCAACATTGATTATCCTTCCCTCTGCTGTAGTAGAAAGTGTAAGAGCTGTTCCTATGAAGAAATTCTCATAATCCCTCTGGAATAAGATGCTAGGCCACACGATCATTGCTCGCCTATCAGCTTTCACTTTCCCCCCCTCAAATCTGTTCGGATGTTGATTCCAAAGAAAGACGCACTTCAAAACTGCTTGGCAATAGACCCACCCTCCCCGGCTCCTCCCCAAAGCACATAGACCCATTCTCTCGTTAATATCAATTAGTCCAGTCCATAAGACATGGAAGACAACCAGAAAATCTGTAAATAGTCTTCATAGCACATTCAAGACTTCCGAGGCTGTGGAGAGTATCACAAGAGAGAGTTTGTTCTAGTAGCAGAGGCTCGCAACTTACAGTCTTCTCTTTGCCCGCTACCATTGGGATCTTAGGGATGATTTCCAGGTCACGAACCCTTCATTGAGCCTTTAAGTGGACCTGTAAATCACTACGTACCATGCAAAGTAAACATCTAAGCAAGGTCCGCATGACTGCAAAGTACAGACACCAGCTTCCTAGCTCCCCCTACTCTTCCTATACACTTCAATCAACATATTCTAGCATCTCATCGATGGGAAAACTAGAGCAAATAAACACATAATCTGGCGACAGAATAGAACTGCTTCCACAATCCTACAGACCATGGAGCTAACGAAGTCTTCTGTAATCAACCACATCTTGTAATGAGCATAAAAGGCTCCTAATAAATCACCAGCAATCAGGAACGTTTGGTCTCAACCAGTATTCCAGCCTCTGATTCGACATTAGACAATTTGCAAGTTATAGGGGTATATATTCCGCTGGCTGGAAAGCAGGCCATCAACACCCGACCTGAGGGGCTTCAGTATATTCATTCCATATATCCGGGCATTTGTCACTTGACGCCCCTCCCGCTTCTATATGCCACTCTTCCCTCGTTCAGAAGGGGCAACATTCTAACTCGACAAGAATATGTCCTTGGCTACATAAAAATAAACGTGATCTCGTCTTAGACACCCAAATTTGACTCAAAGCTTTGACCATCACCCGTGGCCGGATCACATACGCTGCGTAAAGGCCAAGGCCATTTCTCATTTGAAGAAAAGCGAAGAGTTGCCATTCTTCACCGTACCTTTAACGTGTCTGGGTTTTTTTGAACTGGAACAGATACTTTTTCTTCATCTTGCTCTCTTCTACCACAAGAGACCAAGCGGCGGATGAAAAGGCAGCAGGACCACTGCCTGGTAACATCATCAATCAATTTCACGTTCTTCAGAGTCGAGCTCAAAGGTGAGTCTCAGGTTTAGGTGTATATACTTCTGTCACTGTGGCAATTCGCTGGCACCATATCGTACCAGGGTAATGGTTCTTCCCAGTCTATCTAGCGAAATGCCTGCGGGCCATGGCTTCGACAGATAGACCTTCTTCCTTTTACTTCACAAATCCACACCATACTCTCAAAATGGCAAGACTGCATCCTACCTAGGTAGATACAGTAAGTCGATGTGTTTCAGCCCGCGCCCACAATGCTGGATATCTCATATCTAGAAGCATGGGAACCAAGACAGCATTCTCACGCTGTCTTCGTCTTCCTCTGCCATGACACAAAGGAATGAGTGCCGGAGTAGCTGCTACGGGACGAGCAGCTGTCCTCACATCATCCAGACATTTGCTACTGACACGAGCACTGACACAGTCTGACGGTGGTAAAGCTTTCTGGATCAATGTATGTTTTGTTTCGCTGATCGAGATTCACCATCTCTCATTGCGCTATGCAGATGCTCAATCATCCCTCTAATGCTTCGCAACGACGCCATTTTGACCCAATGCCTCAGCCTGCGCCGTAATCCTCTTCTTGTAATCCGCCACCGTTCCATCGAACTTCTCTACTGTGCCGCCATCGCAAACCCACAAACTTGTGCACACAGTCTGCAGCATCGTGACGTCGTGGGACACCATGAGCACACCACCTTGGAACTGCTGCAGCGCCTCCGACAGTGCGTCCATAGCCTCAATATCGAGATGATTAGAAGGCTCGTCAAGCACAAGGATGTGGGGATTGGTTAATGCCAAGCAGGCAAAAGCAACACGAGACTTCTGACCACCGGACAGCAACTCCATCTTCTGCAGACCTGTGGTGCCTGTGATACCGAACGCACCGAGCGTATGCCGGTACTCCTCATCTTTTTTGCCAGGGTACGTCTTGGCCATGAACGAGACGGCGGACGTGGTAAGGTCGAGCGCGTCCACGTGGTGCTGAGCAAAGAATCCAACGCGCAGACGGGGATTCTGCGAGATGAGACCAGATAGCGGTTGCAACTTAGCAATGAGAAGTTTGAGCACCGTTGTCTTACCCGCGCCGTTGGGACCGACGATGCCAATACGTGAGTCGAGCTGGACATCAAGGTCGACGTTGCGAAGAAGGATTTTGTCCGGGCTGTAGCCAAAGGTGACGCCAGTCATCTGGATAATAGGCGGTGACATCTTTTCAACATCGGGGAACTTGAAGTGCACGCTATACTCTGTCTCGGGGGCCTCGAGTACGGGCATGCGCTCGAGCTTCTTGATACGCGATTGGGCTTCGGAGGACTTGGCCGCGTTGTAGCGGAACTTGTCGATGAAGGCTTGCAAGTGGGCGCGCTCCGCCATCTGCTTCTCGTACTCGCGCTTAGCCGTCTTCTTGCGCTCTTCCTTGGTGGCGTAGAAAGAGGCGAAATTAGCGCCGCGGTAGTAGTCGAGACGCTCGGAATGCTGGTGGATGATGTCTGTCGCCACCTCGTCCAAGAAAGCTCGGTCGTGAGAGACGACCAAGACCGTACTGGGGTAACCTTGAAGATAGTTGGAAAGGAATGTGATAGAGGGGACGTCCAACATGTTGGACGGTTCGTCGAGAAGTAGCAAATCTGGTTCGCAGAACAGTGCTCTAGCCAGAGCCAGACGCATACGCCAACCTCCAGAGAAGGTCTTGGTGGCGAACTGCTGCCGCTCGGGCGAGAAACCCAGACCAGCTAGAATACTTGCTGCTCTTGATTCAGCCTTGTCTGACTCCATCTCTGCAAGCTTGGCCTGGACGTCGGTGAGTTTCTGGTCCAGCGCCTCGCGATCGCGGTCCAGCCTTGCAGCGTCTGCTGAGGTGTCTGCCATTGTGGACCGCTGAGATTCTATCTCTGCCAGCTTCGCGGAGGTTTCCTGTTTCTCTTGTAAGCGTGGAAATAGCTGAGACTCACTCAACGTTGAGTACTTACGACTTCGTCCTTGAGCAGAATCTTGCGCCACACATCGGCATCAAGAACAGCTTGAAGCGCAGGAGTGTCATCACCGGTGATTTCTTGCTCGACGTGAAGAATAGAAATGTGTGTTGGGATGGGGACTTCTCTGCGAGCGAGGGCCCGCAGCAATGTAGATTTACCGATACCGTTGTTACCAACCAGACCATAGCGGTGACCATATGCTAACGTCAAAGTAGTGTCGGCCAAAATGCGGAGACCGCCAATGGAGACATCAATGTTGTCAATCTTGATATCTTTGGATTTGCCACCGGATCCACCAGTCTGCAGAGGGTTCACAGCCATGTAAAATTCCTCGTAAGACTGCGCATCGTCTGGCATATCGAGCAAACGAGAAGCTTCGTACTCCACTGTCTTGAAAGTCTTCTTTTGTTGCTTGGCAGCGATCTTGCGCTCAGCTTTCTCAAGCTTCTTGCGGTCGACCTTGGACTCTACCTTCCTGGCGTTGGCAGCCTCGAGGTCCACAGCCCCGGTGGCCACGGCCAAGGTTGATGACACATTGTTCTGGGCGCCGACCTGGAAGGACTGGTCAAGCCTTCGGACCGAGGGGCCTTTCCTCTCCAAGAGACCGTTTGCTTTCTCATACTTTTCGACCCATTTATCGACCAATTGCTTGATTTTGTCTTGTGTCTTCTCGTCGGAGTTCCCGGCAGCGGACACGAGGAGCTCCGTCACTACGAAAGCGGCCTCAGCCAGAGGGGATGGGCCGGCCTGGTCTTCATCTCCGGACCAGGAGGTTGAGGCATGTGTCAGGTAGCCGGCCGAGTACTCGGAGACCACCGGGTCTACGTTTGGCAGGATGGCTCTGATCTCGGACTCCATAATTGGGATTCTCTGCGTGTTGGGGAAAATAATGACTGTTGGGTCAGGCCGAGGAAACTAGTTTCGCCAATGTGTGAGCCCAGTGATGGCTCAAGATGGGACCGCCACAATATGACAAGGTTTAGGGAACTGATGTCACGGTTCCCTCTCTTGGGATGGGCGATCTTGCGAGAGGTGACGTGAGCCACGTTCAGGCGAGTTGCGAGCTGCAGGAGCTGAGGTTGGTCGTGGTCTCTGGTAATCGACCCCTGATGTTCTGGTCCAAGTCTGTCCAACTCCGAGGAGAAAGCTTTGTCGACTACCACATTCGTAAGTCCCGATGGGTAGCAACAATATTCCTTCTCGCGGGCAATGGACAGTGCGGACGGGAAGCAGGCTGACGAGCTTGGCCTAGGGTTTAGTTCGTATTGTAATTGCCGTGGGGAAGCGGTGAAGAGGCTCTGACAATGGAACTCGGGCCCTAACCTTCAACGTTTCAGTCGTCGGTTGTCTGTGATCGGAAGTGACCGTGATTGAGACGGCGATAGTGATCAACTCCCAAGCTCAGGTTATGAGCATCAACAATCATGAATTGAAGTTGAGTTTGAGAGCTAATCGCCCCACGCTGGGCTAACCCGAACGGGTATGGCGCTATTGTGTGCTCTGTAGCCGCACCAGCCCTGCTTTCTCTTTCAATTGGCCAGACTGGCGAAAAGGCTAAAGAGTATCAGATTATTGATCACTCGCATCTTTTCCAGCATCAACCAAGAGCATCCCGTGTAACGGTTCCAGCTCTATTAGCTTTTCGACTATACCTAGTTTGAGATCCGTCTACCCGGCAATTCGGCGAGCCCCAATCGTTGACACATGCAACCAGGCACAGAGGCAGGGGCCCCGCGCCTTTGAATGCTATCTATCCAAGTCAATCTGCCCGACCTTGGTTGGCAACAATGACAAATTCAATATACCACGCCGGCTAGAGCATCTTGGCCGTTACTCAGCAATTGCGCTGTGGTCAACGCATTCCGGGCACTTTGTCAATCTGAATTGTTGCTATTGTGTTGACCTGTCGGACATGCCGGCATCCACTCAAGACTAGTCTCGCGGAAATAGACACGCGGCAGACGATGGGAGGGTCTTAGAATCATGGTCTATGCCAATAGTACTGCATGCTAGTCGCGTCTGTGTATGTGTGTGTGTGTACCGTGTGTTTCTGGTAGCCGCGTCGATCAGGGTCCCCGCGTCTATTGTCTGACCAATGGCTGAAATTTCCCCTGCATTGGCCAGCTCTTGAATCCTCGGCGGCTTTCAGTCCACCAGCTGATGACGATCCAATCCTATGCCCTCTCTTGCTGTTGGTTCATGACGCAAGTGTTGCAGAGTCGCATTTGTTGGCTGCATATCTGCTCGCCCTGCGCGATTTGCTATTTTTGTCCTCGCTCATCCAGTCCACCGGAGATCCAGCCAAGATCTCAACAGGATTCCTTGTCGAATGCTGCTACTACGTTGTATGTGTGCTAAATGCCTCTGTTTTGCACAGCTGCTATGGTCCAACGAATTCTCAATTCGACCTCATACTAATTGTGGAGCTGTCGCATCACATCAAATCAAATAGCCAGCCCAACGACTGCACGCAGTTACTGAACATGCTGTTGATCATCAAGAAACTATTGTCTCATGTCAGCTCACTCGCTTCTTGGCGGGCCTCTTTCTAGCCTCGGTCCTTGATCTGTGGTAAGCTTCGGGCTGTCTACTACATCATTGCTCATAGGGACCCTGGCTTCGTTTACGAGCTCGTCAACACTCGATTGACCAATCTAGTGACCGAGGTCGCTGTTTGACCTGCCACCTTTTTCCATTGACCGGGTACATAAGCGGCGCCAGGGTCAAATAAGCTTCATCTAATATTCGGTGCACTTCGAACTCGTCGCACTTCGAAGATCAACTGCCTTATTTACTGATCGGGTTTGATCACGGGCTCGGATTGGGAAGCAGGACGTGCAAAAGCTTGTTACAACATCACAAAAGACATAGTTCTACACTCGCTGATCAACATCGCCTCCCGCTCACATGAAACCAGCCAGATAGAGTCTCAGCACAGTTCAACATTTTGTTTCAAGGCTTTCCAATATCTACTATGCCCGGGTATTGCTTGCGTGCCTTTTAAAGGTCCATTAGGGGTCTAGAACGCGAAGAGTTTCCCGGTATCTCTCGGCGACCGGAGCGGCACGGCAGTTCGATTGTCGACTGCCAGTTCTATTTTGTGTAGTCTTCGTGCCGCAAAGAAGAGTGGCTGGCTTTGCGAGGCCTCAATTTCCTTCGTCGTCTCATGAAGGAGTGTTGCCCATGTCTTAGATTTAGGATATTCCTTGTGTTTTTTTTTGCTTTTACTGAGTGTTTTTTGAGTGGGGCCCGACTCCACACACGCAGGCGTTGAGGCTCAAAACGTGCGTCCTCCGGGAGGCGGGGTCGGCAAGTTTTTGTCAAACTATATACGCCGGCGCAACGCGGGCAACAACCTCCCAGAGCTGTTCACCCGTAGGCGAATAGTCACGGCGAAAGCTTACAAGAGCTCTCTTCCTAGTCCAGCGCACAGACATGCTAGAACGTTCGTTTTGAAATCTAAACGAGCCCCTGGGACTTTGGGGCCCAACCGCTTGCTGATCGCGATTAGCCCTTGGCAACTTTAAATACTTTTTTATTCTCCGGGGAAAAAGAGACACGCCCAAGGTCCAATGCCGATCTTTTGTTGAGTAGACGACTGTGTGGCGCCAGGATGCTTAATCCTTCCCCTCGGTCCCGGCTGCCCGGATGTCCGGCGGCGTACTCGCGTAGATAATAGGGGCATTAGAACAAAGCAATTGCTTATTATGGAGCCATTACAGCCGCCATCCTTTGACTCGATCTGAGACACAAACAGAGTGGCGGCGGCGATGTCTACAAATAAGGGCCCCCCGTTGTCATGGAAACTTTCTCGTTGGCCTGATGTACGACTTTAGAGAGCAGAGCGTTTCTTAGCCGCTTGCCAGGCTGCATACTGCACAGATGCATGCAGCCTGCAGAGGCGCATATTGCTTGTTTCCTCCCTTGATCTGCCCAGCGGGGCCCCGGGTCCCCCAGCCAGCCGCCGGCCTGACTTTGTGTACTTTTGCAATTGGCTTGCTATGGCACTCCATGCAAAGGAAGGATGAAAACAAATTACCTGATGCAGTGAGGCGGTGGCGCAAGAGCGGCCGCGCAAAGTGCTTGCTTGAAAACCAGCCACGAGGCTCTCAAGGCTCCTTCTGAAAGACAGGCAGCCCCGCACGGCCCTCTCCCAAACCCCAGAGCGGTAAAATTCCCGGCTGACATATATCTTACGGTGTACATAGTAGGCTTTCGGAGCCGGGTTGTTTTTGAGGAGCGTTGCATGGGCTTCCCCACAAATCCCATCACGAAACAAGAGGTTGGCGGGGGAGGTGGGATGCGGGAGGGGGAGATGAGCGACTCCACCGCTCGGGCTTCGGCTGAATAGGCCTCTAGAGACTTGCTTCTCGCTACTATTTACCTTAGAAAGACGAGTCAAATGACAATGGGGATCAGGGAAACCTGACAATAAAGCCTTGGTGTCGAAAGCTGAGCCGTCAGGTTGTACGACGCCGCCCAGGCACGGGAAAGGAAAAATCAAGCGGTAGGCCGACGGCAGTGTTGATTTTCGGGTGGGGACACCGAGTTCGTGTTGTTGCTGATCGGTACCGGGACGGAAAAGCGCGCCATTTTTTCTCTTCTGGTTGCTTGCCTTGGCCCTCTTAATGACCTTGCGTTTCATGGTGGGGTTTGTCGGGCCGGCGGTGCAAGGTAGTTAGCTATTGTACGAATCGTGAAGCTGAAAAAGGGCTCGGTTCGGACAACCTTGGCATGAGAGCTGCATGTAATCCTGTAGTGTGATAGACAATCTAGATAATCTGGCCGGCGAGACGTGGACACAGCTACTGCAAGGCACCGTTTCGCATCCGGGACCAGTCCCGCCCCGGTGGTGGCTGGTGAAGAATTGCCCGGGGGCCTAGTGAGTCTGGGTTATGATGCAATATCAAGACCGCAAGGGATTAGCGGACAGGACAGGTCTCGTCGAAGGCAAGTGGCGGAGATATTACTCCTGCTAGTTTATCAGCGAAGTGCTCAACTCGAACCCGGTAGCTAAAAGCCCCTCGTCTGACTTTTTGCAGCTCAGACGAGATGATTGTTCATTCCATCTGCTTTTCGAACATGCTTGCTGGCTTCCCGCGTTCGGACTGGCATCCGTACCCGGGACGTCACTGCCCGGATCCGTACTTGCGGGGGGGAGGGGGGCGTGACGGATTTATGAAGTGATTGCTGGCTGAACTGGCCAAGAGGCACATATTGGCAGCTGCTGTGAGCCTCGTTACCATACGTTGCGATTATATTGCGACGCTCACACTGCCTCCTGCCGCTGCCACGGCATAGCAGTGGCGGTGCCACGAGCATATAGCTATGCAACAGTCACGACATCTTCTTTGAATCATCGTCTACTGCGCAGGGATAGGGGACTGTATGTATGCAGCCGTGACAGCTAGGGTATGACGAGGGACGCGAGAATAGCAGCATGCCGTGTGTCAAACGATCTCATGCCAAGTCGAACTGGGTGGTCTTCCGCAAGTGCAAAAGTATTGTATTTGGTCGCCACGCTAGCAATACCGACAGGGGTAACCGTCCACTATTACTAAGGTACACAGGAAAAATTTAGAAAGGCAGCCAGAGGTAGATATCGCGGCCATCGTCTCACTGTGTGTGTGCGTACGTGAAGCGCATTGTTTGTGGCGGATCACGGAGTCGTGGGTTTTGTTTGGGATTTAAGCTTCTCTCCATGGTGACTTCCGTGTTGGGCAGTCTCGCCGTGGCCGTCTTACCCTTTTGTTGTCACGGGACTGATCTCTCTCCTCTTGTTTATCGTCCGATCATTCAGCACTATATCTCAGTGACACCCTTGATGAAGCTGCTGCTGCGGTGGAGCGTCACCAGCGGGCGGGGCCCTGATGCAAGATGAGAGGCGAGCACGACGGCACGACATCTCTAGCTAGTCCTGTTCCCTTTAGCTCTGCGACGATGGCCACTGCTGATGTTGCGTTGTGTAATGCGGGGAACTAGTACCAGCATAAGTTGACGCGGTCTGGCTGAAGTCAGTGAGTGGGTCTTGATGTTGTGTCAAGATAGATTCTAGTGTGAGTATTCCTTGTATGGCCCGATTGGATGTAGCTCCGTTTCCAAAGAACAATAGAAATAAAAAATCAAAGAATTCGAAAAATAAGAAAATAAAAAACATCGCTATCTTGAAGTTTGTTATACAGCACTCAGCCGGTTACTATCATGCAGCATCATAGTTTTGCAGAGGTAGGCCTCGCGGCTTGCGATGAATCGAGCTGGGCAAATCTGTGTCGGTTTCTAGCGGCGAGCAGCTGCAAGCCGTAAGCAAGACTAATCAGGTTTGTGAGTCCCTTGAGCTTCCAGTGGCGAGGTGACAAACATCGTTGGTGGCAGGGCAAAACCTGCTGGTCTGGCTTACGATAGAACTTTGACAGAAGTGTTCAAGTGCCCTGCAAGGTGGACGAACAAAGCACAGCGGGCTTGCAGTAGGCAGTGAATTAGTGAGATGGGCAGCATGGAAGTGGCTTTTTCCCTTGGTCGACTCTCGATGGTAAAGGGCGGTCCAATGGGTGTCCCAACCTCAGAGCACGAGTCCGCATAAGGTAGAGCCGAGGAGATATTGTGGTGATCTTTATTGCCAACTCATCGCAACTTTACCATAGTCGGCGGTGGAAGCCGGCGATTGCTAGGGCGGACCTTGCTGTGATTTTGCGCCGTGCTGATGTGGTTATTTGTGGAGCAGGGCCAGCCATGCTTGCCCTGATGACCACCTCTGGAACTTGACCGCGGAAAGCAAGATTGACTGGCGGCGGGCGGGTCTTTTGGTTATGCTTGCAAAAAAATCTAATTACCTTGCCGAGCAGCCAGCCAGCCTACTACGGGGTGGATATGATTGTGCCGCAGTGCGAGATTGAATCCAAGGTTCTCAAAAGACTCAACGCGACTGGATAACGGCTAGATGTTGACGGGCCAGTGGAATCCACCAGATGGCTGACGCTCGAAGGATACTTGCATTACTGCCCTGCTACTGCTGCTCTTTGAGGGTTGTATGCAGATGCAGGAGACATGATGCCAGTGGGCTACTTACTGTACGGATATACATCCAGGAGAATTTATGTCCGAGGGATCGATCACTGAACAAAGCCCTGCCAGGGACAATGGCAACCATATTATGGCAACTATATGATAAGGGGCCTAGCTGACGCTGGTCATTAGTACCACATTAATATCATGATATCTGTTCTGGAGTTGCGATTGCAATGTTTCCTGATGAACCATTCTGAGGTATGTGATCCTTGCCCTCTCTTGCCCCCGGGTGAAATTGTACACACACAGAGTATCATGCAACCTACCTAGGTACTATAAGACTGGCGTTTTATTTCCACTAGTGCTAGTCTCGTTTTGTCGGAGGACGCGGCCAGCCAGGGAACCTGGGCGTTCGACCTTGTGTGTTTATGTCTCTTGTCTTAATTTCAGGTCTGGTGGATTGCTCGCGTCGTGACGGTGTTGTCTTGGCTTGGTGTGTCTATGGCGCTCTCTTCCCGGGCCCGTCCACATGGTGAATCCCGCGAGTGATTTCAACACGTCTTCCCTGCAGTCTGGTAGCGACAGCGCTTGTTTACGATGCTTCACCCTGGTCGCAGGCCCGCAGCTGTACATGGATAGGCTACCTTCCTGATGGACCCCTGTCTCTCCGAGAATACGTACCAGAGTTCTATCTTCGAGGGGGACACGGGTGTATGGGATTGACGGTGCTCTTTCGTAAGTCACCATCCAAGTCCCGGGTGTAAATGGATCGAAGTCGCTGCAGTGTAGAGGGAGGGGTTCCGAGAATCTGCAGCTGAAACTAAGAGGTTTATCAGAAAGAGATGATAGTGAATCACCGTCATAATCGCTTCATACCTACCAAGACTGCAGGCCCCTGGCGCGTATTCTGGGGGCATTCCCTTCTTTCTTTCCCTAAACGGGGGCTAGCACAAGCAGAGGCTGTCGTAGGCACAACAGCTGCACCTGTTCCCTGCGAGCGCATAATAGTGACCAAGGAACGCGGGACTCTCGATCGATCCCAAAACAAAAAACCCTCCATTCGAGGCCACACACACAAACACTCTCTGGCTCGCTAGTACCAGGTACCTACCGACTCCCTGGTAGGTTCTTCTCTTGCGGCCGGGCTGTCTGATTTCTTTGTCTCTATCTTTCCCCCTTCGCAATATTCTTACCTCCATTCCAGTCCACCCGTCTCGATATCGAGTCTTGACTACCGACTAGCAACCAACTTGTCGACCCTCTGCCGTCAATTCAGTACTGTACAGGCCCGACTGAACCACACACACACACACACACGACGAACTACCACGAGTCACGACACTCGCTCGGTCTTGAACATCAAGCCCTCGAGTTCCAGCGCAAGGGACCAAATACCCTGCCCATCAGCAGCCTCGCGTGAGTTACTTTTGATTTGATGCTCAGCTGCTGTCCACAAACACCTACTGAAGGATCTCGCGGGCTCCACTCTCCTTGTCCGGTACTTTGCCGTAGCTCTGTCTGCGCACCTTGTGTCTGTGTACCGAATTGTACCCTGGACTGGAAGTTTGGACCGTCCTGGCGCTGTTGCTGCTTGTTCTGGCGCTGGTGTGCTTATGACACTTTATTCCAACCATGCCATCCCTGACGTCCCCTCTCTCCCACACACACGCACACACACATTATCTTCCTCCTCCTTCCAACCTCACACCCAGTCCTGTCCGTCTCACTTCCTCCTCTTCTGGGGTTTCTTTTACCATCTTATGTCATTTTTCTTTCTTCTCTTCTTTCTCGTCACAATTGTTTTGTGTACTTGGGTGCGGTGTCTAGGGCAGCTGTCATCGTGATCGTGACCGTCACCGCCACCGCCGATAATTAGCGTCGCCTGGATCCCTCCCCCCAACCCCCCTTCAATTGTGTGTGCCTTGGTCATGTTGAGCTTTCTTCTCGTTGCTCCCCCTCCGCCGGCATCAACAATTTGAAACTTCCATGTTCAGAACCTAAGTCGCCATATTCCCTCACCCGAGCCAGTAAGCTTGCTGCCTTCCCCATCGTCGTACATGGCATTACTGTGGCTGCATGGCAGTCGCTGTTCCTCAAACGTCGACTCGCTCGAATCTCTACAGCTGCGGGTCATCCCATCTTGCCCGTCCCGCTAACACAGACACTCTGCAGAGAACTGACTGCCAACCCTGCAGCCAGGCCCCAGCACAGACAACACAGCAAGCATTTGATCGACTGTGCTTTACCCTTCCATTTCCGCCTTTTGAACTGGCCCTGCGAGCTTCATTTTTCCAACCTTGCGACTGAAAAGTCGCCTTGGCTTGGAGTGTGGCTTCTCGTCCTTGAACTGGCCGCCTCTTCTTCAATCCGACTTGTTTTCCTCGCCGCAATCTGGTCGTACATTGCCATGACGATGCGAATCACGACCGCTCCGAACCCTCGATTCCCTTGGCCCCCATCTTTTCTCCACGACGATCTCGACTCGTCCAGCTAAATTGCAGCTGGCAAGATGCAGGCAGTCCCCAGCGTGAGTTTTTTCCTCGAAATTTTCTACTTTTTTTTTCCGGCCGTGTCTATCTATCTGGCTGATGTTCTGGGTTTGTCTTCCAACTTGCGGGTGGATCCCCACATGTGAGGAACCTGGGATATAGTCTATTGTTCCAGCCACTTGAGAGGGAAGATTGGCAAATGTTCTTACTTTGTACACCTGCTTTTTCTTAAACCAAGGGAAAAAGGAAAAAAAGGGAAACCAATGGCCATTGTTTCTTGCGGTCTGGTGCCAAAAGGAAACTAGCTAACCAACCGATTTCCCCTTGATTAGTTAGTTGGAACGGGCACCGCCGTTGCCGCTGCTGCTACTGGCCTGGTCATCGGCCAGACCATCGAGTCAAATCCCACGGCCTCCTCTCGTCCCTCTTCTCCTTTTGCGAGACCAAATCTATTTTCCGACTTCCGCTTCGATGATGCACGATCCAACCCATCTCCCACGCCTCCTCCAAGTTCTCGCCCGGGAACCGCGTCTGCTCTTCGTTTGTCCCAGACCGTCGACGGGCCCAACGTTCAATATGAACAGTCGCACCCTTCGCCATTGTTCTCGCACCCCATCAGTTCCATGCGCCAGCCGCCCACCTCGGGCAAGCCGTTGAACTCCCCGAAACCACCAAGCGTCAGGCGACAATCGTACGTGCGGCCAGGCGATGGGCCGGGAGGAATGTCTACCGAAGGCGCGCGCGATTCGTTGTCATCCCACGGCTCCTGGATGAGGCGCTTATCACTTCGGCCTACAGCACAGCAAGACAGCCCCAGGTCGAGCGTAGGGCCGGACTCCTCTTTTGCTTGTTCACAAGGATCCACTACGCCTGTTTTCTCTCCTACCACGTCGAGCAGCCCTTCAGTGCAGCCCAACAAGCTCGTCAAGCGGATGGGAACCACCCGGGAAAGCATATTCGCTAGGCGTGGATCTAAGGGACAAGTTCCGACAATTCGAAGACCCACAACAAGCCATCAACGGTCCATGACTGCCCAAGAAGTGCCCTTCTCTCCTGGCCTGAATTTGCCGCTCTCTCAAGCCTCCTTTGACCTGACTTCTCGGCCGCGTGCCTCTACCGCGGGACAAGCGAGTTCGCCTTGGAGGATCGAGGAGTCATCAAGGTGGACGTCGTTCTTTCACATGAGGAGGGTGAGGACTCTGCGACGAGGCCCTTTGACGGCTAGCAGCGGGAGCAGTCCGTCAGACAGCTACATGCCAGGTATGCGAATCCAAATGCGGCGCGGCGACATGGCCGTCCCTTTTTTGATACATCCCCATTTGGTATCGGGGGAGGTCTTTGATGTCGCTGTGGCAGAGTCCGAATTTGAGCAAACCGTCATAACAGAGGCGTCGGTTCCATCAGAGCAAAGCCCCCATATTGCGGAACGCGAGTCTTTGGAGCAATCTGATGAAACACCGACCAAGAAAGCTCGACGTTCTTTCTCGACACAATTTGGTTCTGGCAGTGGGTGGAAGGCCAGGGCAAGCAGCTTGCGCCGTTCAAAGCGGAAATCAGAAGAGCAGAGCGGGAAGAGGCGGTACGCATCAGACCCGACCTCTTCTACATCACAAAATGCTGGCCAATCCGATGGGGTCCGATTAGACATGGAGGAATTGTTCACACCGCCGAAATCAGGATACCGGGACACAGGCAATGCCAATAATCATGCATCAGAAGACGCAGCGTCACCTGGCCCGCCATTCTCACGTTTTCACAACTTTGAAGTGGATCTGTCTCGCATGGGGCCATCTCCTCCACCTTCTGCAGGCTTCCAGGCAATTAGCCCCACTCAGCTCAGCCCAACTGCTGCGCCATTCGAAGCATCACTACCATCCCACAGCAGAGCCGTTTCCAAAGAGGGCGCATCTACATTGGCCGGCTCTGAAATGTCGGTGCCTGGGCTAGCCTCTGGAGATGACGAAACAGACTATAAGAGCGATGCACTATTTGACTCATTCCGGACTACCGATACTGATAGGTTAAGGCTGGCCGAGACACCACTGGACACAATGTTTGATGACTCTTTCCATGGGGTGCCTGGCAACTTGAAGACCAAGCGATTGTCCATTCAAGAGATTTTAGGAAATTCATGGGACGGAGACACCAGGATCTTGGAAGAGGATGAAGGGTCCTTGACTCCTATGAGGGGCCTGCGGGATTCTCGCCTCGCAGCCGATGTCCGTGGTGGTGATGACCGGGCCACTGAGATCGCAAAGTTTCAGCTTTCACTGGGGGCTCGTGAACGGACTATGGGAAGGCTCTCACTAGATACCACGGACGACGACTACGATTGGGCAAGAAGTGACGACGAGGGCTTGGGCAACCCTCTATCGCCCCCAGCCAGCTCCCTCACTTCGCGAAGAGGCATGAGTCCTCCTCCTCTTCGATCAACACTGTCTCATCTCAATGGCAGCAACCCGTCTGACTCCTACACGACCAGCCCTCTCGAACGGCCTAGGAGCAACCTCTTCGAGTGGGCCGAACCCTCAAGTGAGCAAGACGATGGTTCGTTTTCGCGACCCAAGACTGCTCATGCGAAGCAGGACCTAGATCTTCGAGGGGGCCGACCGGGCAATCGCAAAGGCTTCCCAGCTGTTCACATTCGCAGCCAGAGCGTGCCTGTCGTTCCCGACCAACAAGAAATCGCTAAAGGTGGCCCAAAGTTTGGCACTTGGGCACCAGCCAACAAGAACGCTAGCGAAGATTGGGACGACGACTTTGACTTTGAGGAGGTTAGTAATACTGGCTCAGGATCTGGTTCCAGGCCTGCCAAGAGCTTCTCGATGCGCGTTCCAAAGCCTATTCAAGCTACACAGTCTACTGTCAAGGCACATTCGGGCCAAATCCGAGAGCTGTCATTACTCGTCAACAGCCTTAAGCGACTCTTTCGGCAAGGCCGAGAATTGAAGCTGTTGGATGGCCAGGCAGCTTCACTATGGAGAGAGGCGGAAAATATCATCGCTTTGGCGTCGCCAGATGAAGAGGAAGCGGAAGAGAGTGACTCCGATCGCAGCTTCTCTGACTTTGATCCACTGACCATAAATGAGCGATTCCATGATGAAGGCTTCGATGCTGCCACACTGGACCGATCGGAAGTCTCGGCTGAGGGCACTGAACCGAACATTCCGAAAAATGCTGTGATCAAGGAGAGGTCGGTCGTTCGACGCAGATCTGTGTTTTCCCCGGAGGACGACATCTTCGGGAACAACCAGACTTTAGAGCTGCCGAACACAAGGCCACATACCCCTCGGACGCCGGACCGTGTGCGGGAGTTTCACACCCCTGATGGCGCCGTAGTCTCGTCTGTGATCGCTGCCATGGAGCAGCAGCGAGCGCAGCCCAACCGTCCGCGGGATTCGCCACTGAAGCCTTCCAAGGCGAAGTTATTCTTCGATACCAACAGCCTGCAAGATCTTGTGAGGAGAGCCAGCACGGTCTTCCACTGTTTGTCAGATGTTGTGCGCCGCGAAGAATTGTTGACTATGAGCCCTCAGTCCACTCCGAGACTCGATCGTCACAAGCGCGGGGGCAGTCCTGCGTTCACCCGCGTGTTCTCGGACCCAGACGCAGGCTCTCCGCGCCATCTGGTCAAGAGCCAGAAAAGCCACTCCTCCATTCCACGAAAATCGCTGGACTCGAACGGACTAGGTCAGCGTATGCAGTTGATGACAGTCAGCTGAGCGCCTAGTCGATGCGCGCACCCACGCGCATTGTAATATTGTTTGAATTATCGCCAATTGGCGGATCGACTGTCTTCAACGATGGCAGCCACTAAACCTTGTATATGTACGACTATTTAAAAGCTAAACCGGTTTTCTTTTCCTCTGCTTCACGTCATCGGTTCATTTGCATAGCACAACAGGGATCGCAAAAAGGTCCTCTTGCATCACGGCAAAAGATTTGCTTCTTCGGGGCGGAGCAACATACGCAAAGGGTAATACCGGCAGTTCGGAGCAGGGCAAATGGTTCTCACTAAGAGAAGGACACTATATTAGGCTGTCGTCAAGGAGGAGGTGCCTCAGAAACACAGACAGAGAGCACCATTTGCTGGCCGCGAGGCCACACCTTCACTGGTTGTGGCAAAAGTAAGGACATAGGACGACCAAGGGAAGGATGTAATGGATATTTCGGGGGCCGGAACGGAACAAGCAAAGGCTAGGCTTAGGCTGGCAGGCTAGCCGATTATGGAATCATTTTCAAAATTCAAAGACAGCAAGCATAGCGATCCATCGTATGCATTACGGGAGCTCACGTGGCTTTTACAAGGAACCTTTCCAATTATTGTTGGTAGTCAGGGTCTGGTGCGAGAGGCACCGGCCTCGCATGTTCAGTATGGTGTAAGCATGAAATATACTGCTGTGGCTGCTAACATGCAACTATCCTTGGTGCATCTCTTGTGTGATGTACTGGTTATCACGATGCTACAGTGAAGCGGGACGAACGACCCTCCCACCCAAACAAAGTCACGTTCCTCTACTGTGCCCGCTGAAGCCGCTCAGACACTTCATCAGGACGTTGTTGAGAAGCTCCCCTGTATATGCAGTACTGACTGCAATCCACCGCAAGCAAGATAGGCAAGTCGTCTGCTTGCAGCACCGTTGACTGGTCGTCCGCGTCTAATTCCGCTGGGCGTTCATCTAAGTCGACATTGGCGCTTCGCGCCGGCTGCACAGCATCGGGACGACCATCGTTGAGAACTCTTTGCGCGCTCTGTACGTGGCAAGCCAGTTAGCAAGCCAAGCAACGTTTTTGAACGGTGCCGCGCGCCTATTGCGTCCAGCTGGGCGAACGCCAGCAACGGGACCGAACAGGATGAGAAGCCAGCACACGCGATGCGGATGCACACCAGAGGATTGATGTGCGGAGCCGTCTACAAGATCCATCAATTTGCGTAGACGGGACCATCGTCGGTAAAATCGACAGTCTGTATCTATCCAAGTACAGTGACCACATATGTAGACATATCTTGAGGCAGGGGCAGTGTTTGCATGTGTGTGGAAAGTGAGACGACGCTTTTGAAATAGCTGAATGATACCGGTCTGACCACTACGCATAATCCGACGGCATCACAGTACAGAGAGCTGAAGTCCTCAATGAAAGCCTGATGAAAGTCCTCGATACCAATACCCTGCGATAGGCGAGGATCTCTCAATGCAGCTGCCGGTCTGACCCCCTGCCCGGGATCGCCGCGTCCCGAATATGAAGGACGAATGGCCAGGTCTTGTGAGAGACATGTAGTCGTGGAGTTGATTCTTTTGTTCGGACCACAGGTTTTGTGCAATGAGTGGTTCACGTATGTCTCGAAGATGGATCGCGTTGTGCTCACATATTGCGGGATGCAGTGAGTGTTCTGCTCTTCTGCCGGAAGAAGGCACATCGCTACCTTTTGTCGTTCAGTGCTGTCTTATTAAAGTGCGGATAGAACCGAGCTCAGGAACGGGTCCAGTCTACCGGTACTTGGCAATTCGAAAATGGGAGCAGCTGGACATTTTCTGGATTCCGAGCAGCACACAGTAATGAGAAGGTCAATTTCGTCAGGGCTCTTAGCGATATAGGTACTATCGTAAGTGACAAGATGGCTGACGAATTTCAGCAAGTACTGTGGTAGGCTCATCCGAAGCAATCCTGGAAGCTGTCAGAGAAGAGCACGGTCCCCAAGGTGACTGATGCGTTAATATCCTATCCCTTTGAGGACGATAAGAGCACCATTTTGTACCACCCCCTGCTTAACACAAGGTACATTACTTTTTCCTATAGATGTGCCGCAATTGATGTACTTCTGATAACAGTGGGTACAAGTATTGCAGGCCAATTATCGGCAGAACAGAAGTACATCAAGATTACTAAGAATTTTAGAAACAACGATTGGCTATAATCCCTGACGAGTACAAAATGGTGCTCTTATCGTCCTCAAAGGGATGCTGAGCTAAGAGAGAATGCGGTTTAGCGACTTCATTTGGCGGGGCAGGAACCCCAGTCACAACTCCCAGGAGCTCATTTCTCGGCAGCCTGCAGCGGCTGGCCTTTTGCTTGCTGGCGGTGAAGGGTCAGGAGTGGCAGGGCGGCAGGGTGGCAGGGTGGGTGAGGTGTGCCTGTGCCTGTGCCTGTACCAGTGCTCCAAGGCGAGAATCAAAATAAGAGTCCAACAGTCGATGCAGGTACCCCACTTATTCCGCGTCCTAGCGTACCAACGATTGGCCAGCGACGCTCGGCTCTTTCCTCCAAATCAAAAATCAACAAACCAGAGTGACAAGCTGGGCAACAGCCGCGACTCCACCCCCCTGACTTTCCGTGGTACCAGAGATTATTAGGTAGGGTAGTGGCTTCAACCTGACTTGCTGGCCAACAACCTTGGAACCCAAATCCCAATCTCAACCCACCACCCAACATCCCTTCCTTTCTCCTTCTTGGACGGAGCTTTAACGTCTTCATCTCAACTCCTTGCGATACCAGCATCCTCGCTGCCGATTTGCACCCTCTCTCGAACCCTTCGCCAGTCTCCCCCAAGCACACATACACACCACTCGTCAAGATGCGTGAGATTGTAAGTGCCGTGCCCCTCTGCCCTCTTCTAATTGCGAATCTGAGACGCGTCGGCAAATGCTGGCCTTTTGCTCACCTATTTTTCGCATCTCCTATGCCCCTGAAGGCCTGGACCCCACTATCGCGACCGGCTTCACTTTGCGGCGTCGATCGTCCGATATCAACCCCTTCAGAGACGCGTCTAAATGGGCTAACATGATGATTTTTCTTCTCTATAGGTTCACCTCCAGACCGGTCAATGCGTACGTACCGAATACCCCCCCCCCGGTCGACGACGACGACGACAACAACAGCAACACTGCTGCTGCGTCACGGTGGCTACATCTCAACATGACAAACTGACATATCTTGCAGGGTAACCAAATTGGTGCTGCCTTCTGGTGCGTACTTGAGCTTCACGTCCATAATCCTCGACGCGAAATGCCCAACTCGACCGTGTCGTGGCTTCGACAACTGACCTCGACTGCAGGCAAACCATCTCGGGCGAGCACGGCCTTGACAGCAATGGCGTGTACGTTTATATATTCCCATGCCGCAAACACCACGCGACTTCAGTTCAGAACTGATTCTCATACAGCTACAATGGTACCTCTGAGCTCCAGCTCGAGCGTATGAACGTCTACTTCAACGAGGCAAGTCTATCGAGACCTGCAACGCCATCTTTGCGACCTTGCTCGCTTTGAGTTGACAGAATCTGACGCGTTTTCCTACAGGCTTCCGGCAACAAGTACGTTCCCCGTGCCGTCCTCGTCGATCTCGAGCCTGGTACCATGGACGCCGTCCGCGCCGGTCCCTTCGGTCAGCTGTTCCGCCCCGACAACTTCGTCTTCGGCCAGTCCGGTGCCGGAAACAACTGGGCCAAGGGTCACTACACTGAGGGTGCCGAGCTGGTCGACCAGGTTTTGGACGTCGTCCGTCGCGAGGCGGAGGGCTGCGACGCCCTGCAGGGTTTCCAGATCACCCACTCTCTGGGTGGTGGTACTGGTGCTGGTATGGGTACTCTGCTCATCTCCAAGATCCGTGAGGAGTTCCCCGACCGTATGATGGCCACCTTCTCCGTCGTGCCCTCTCCCAAGGTCTCCGACACCGTTGTCGAACCCTACAACGCCACCCTCTCTGTCCACCAGCTGGTCGAGAACTCCGACGAGACCTTCTGCATCGACAACGAGGCTCTTTACGATATCTGCATGCGCACCCTCAAGCTGTCCAACCCCTCTTACGGTGACCTCAACTACCTGGTGTCGGCTGTTATGTCTGGTGTCACTGTTTCTCTGCGCTTCCCTGGCCAGCTGAACTCTGACCTGCGCAAGCTTGCTGTCAACATGGTGCCTTTCCCACGTCTCCACTTCTTCATGGTCGGCTTCGCTCCTCTGACCAGCCGTGGCGCTCACTCCTTCCGTGCCGTCACTGTTCCCGAGTTGACTCAGCAAATGTTCGACCCCAAGAACATGATGGCTGCCTCAGACTTCCGTAACGGTCGCTACCTGACATGCTCTGCCATCTTGTGAGTTCTGACGATGTTTGATCTCTTCTGCATTGCAATTTACTGACTATGTCTACAGCCGTGGCAAGGTTTCCATGAAGGAGGTCGAGGACCAGATGCGCAACGTTCAGAGCAAGAACTCTTCCTACTTCGTCGAGTGGATCCCCAACAACGTGCAGACCGCCCTCTGCTCCATCCCTCCCAAGGGTCTCAAGATGTCTTCTACTTTCGTTGGAAACTCTACTGCCATCCAGGAGCTCTTCAAGCGTGTCGGCGAGCAATTCACTGCCATGTTCAGGCGCAAGGCTTTCTTGCATTGGTACACTGGCGAGGGTATGGATGAGATGGAGTTCACTGAGGCTGAGTCCAACATGAACGATCTTGTCTCAGAGTACCAGCAGTACCAGGATGCTGGTGTTGATGAGGAAGAGGAGGAGTACGAGGAGGAGGCTCCTCTTGAGGAGGAGGTTTGAATTCTCGTCTGACGGAAATGTGTTGTGCAAACGCGCAGTGGTCTAGGACTTTTGCTCAGAGTCCCTAATCAGCCATCATTGTACGCCTGCAGCGGCACTCCTTTTATGCACGACTTCAGTGTGTTGCTGTCGCGTGTCTTGCCTTGTGTGTGGATACTTAACTCGATGCGAGAGTCCTAGTATGCGATTGATCGATCGTCTGAAAGAGCACTAGGGCAACATGACTTTTACAATATACCTCTTGTAGTTGACCCTTTCCACATGGATTAAAATCGAGAAACTTGTGTATTGCGGATCGCGCGATTGATCGTCTTTCATTTGTTGTGAACCCCGTGGGTTTTTTCCAATTTTCGAGGGCGACTCAACAGGTTAGTGGTCTTGCAGGCGGAGGCCCCTTTGACTTGCCGATGAGTGCAATGAATGGCTTCGGCTATTAATTACTCAATGGAATGGAACGAAGGCAGCAGTTTGCTCATGCTGAACGCCCAGATCATATCATGCCGTCTCATGACAGCTCGGAATCAGGCCTTGCTCGTGGCTATGCCTAACCCCCATTGCATAGGTTCTCTGTACTTTCAAGTTAGTCTTGATCTTTGTGGCTCTGGACGTCTGCATAGTTTCCGTTGTATGTAGGGCCCAGCAGTCGTTCAAGGCCAGGCAAATCTTGTGGGATGACTTGCTTTCAGTCGACATCCATAGGTACGGTACAATGTGGCACATGATGAGGTTCAGTAGGCATTTGAGTATTGACGCAGCAGGGCTTGCACCAACACTTCAGTCAAACCTTATCAAAGTGACTGCTACATTGGCACGTGTCTGGTTTCTCCAAAGTCTTTCAACATCCTGTCACTATGTCGCTGGCCAGGATGGTCAAGACAGCTTAGCATGGTGTGGAAGACGACCTACACTCCATGTCGCTTCTCACGTGTGTGGTGTGCTTAAAGCGGCCGGAAGCTCGCTCTTGCAACATGCCCAGTCGCTCGGTAAAGACCGAAGCTAGCCTTCCGCGTCGTCCACGGCTGAAAGGTATCGATGCCACTGAAATGCCACGTTGTGTGCCTCCCCCGTCCCCGCGTGCACGTTTCGGGACTAATCATGTCTTACTCTTCCCATATCTCGAAGTATGCCATACTACTATAGTAGTATGCCCCTATACAGCAGAAATCCGAAAGCGGCATCGGTCTTTTACGGAGTAGGTAAAGTGGAAGAACTTCTGGGCCTAGCCTGGACGAGCGAGACGTTGCAACTGGGAGTGTTCACGAAACCCTCCCCAGGCTGCTCTGGGCTGCTGGGCTCGTTACGTGACCATGGCCTACAAAGCTGTAACCTGCGCGAATCAGGAGATCAGACTATTTCCCAAGACAGCTTGATAACATCGTCAGCACCAAGACACGTTCTCATCCCGCTGTAGTCTGCCATGGTGCAGGTATGTTTGCGTAAATTCTATATAATCGTAAACACCACCCATCACTTTACCTCGTTATAAGATCGCGCCAAATCCAAAAGGCCACTGAAAATCCAAGCCCACTATGTCTGCACATACTCTCTCGCCTTTCGAATTCGACTCCGCTTCACTCGCCTCAATAAGTCCCTGAGGCTCTTGCGCCGAGGCTCATCGCTATCGTCATGACGCGAACAATGAGCATCAACTTTTCCATTGCCTTGGCGGCTCTGCTGCCCTTCGCCATCGCTGGCCCCATAAATCCGTATGGTAACTGCGCCTTCACGGCCAAAAGCAACAACGGTGACTTTGGCTGTTGTACCGCCCTCGTTGGCTCTATGGCATATTGTTCATGGGTGCCAGCGGAGACGCACTCAAGAGAGAGCAGCCCTGGGGATTTCGGATACTGGCTGGCGAGAAGTATGCTAAGCAACACCCTCGTCTTTATGTTTCTGGAATGATTGCTGATCAATTGAGTACAGGAGCGTCAAGATGAATTTGATATGAACTATCTCATGGGGGGTTTGTTTTTTTTTACTGGCGTTTGTTTTGGAAGCGAGTGGGTATGCGGCGCATGGTGTCTCCAGGAGGGTGTAGCAGGAGGGCGTTGGGTGTGTGGGTTCCTGGATAGCAGCAAGAATAGACTTGATTTTCCTCTTTGACTTTCTTTCAAGCGGCTGATGAGCGAAGTTTCCCCTCAAACATGATCGAGGCTGTGCCATGTGTATGATCAGAGCTTCATACTGCATTGGTCCGAGAAAGAATTGGGGACGTCGAATCACTCTTGCCGATTTGAAAAACCTCGCCTTGGCTGTGGGGATGGAGTTGATCGACGTTGAAGGGCCCTGGAGGCCGATTCACATTCTCATGCGATTTCGAACCCCATCACCATCCCACTTGCTTGGTGCCAAATCAGATGGCAGTGAAACATCCATATTCCCTGGTTGTCTGCCTCAAATCTCACCACAGAGTAGCCTCTCCTAGGGACGAAGAACGTGTCCCGCTTGACCGGATTAAGCAAATTATATGCTAGTCCTGGCCCTTTTTCAGCAGAAAAGGGGTTGTATGAGCCCCATCCCCGATCCGCACGGTCAGAGGAGATGACGTAGACGTCGTGTCCATGGAGGTGAAAAGGATGCCCACCGTCGTCGAGATTGTTGACCACGAGGTCAACCCAGCGCCCTCCTTGACCGCCACTGAAGGCTTCAAAGTCTATCTTCGGGACAAATTGGTTAACGTCCCATTGCTCGCGGGGCAGGCGGATGAGTGGACCCGACGGATTTGCTTGAGGGCTCCAAGAGGTCTCGTTTATAAATCCATGGGGTATGTTGTGGAGATGTGAGAGTTTCTGAGTGGCTGTGTACAAGACTAGAGTCATGTCTGCATTCTCTGGCAGCTTGCTCGGGCTTGAGGCTGTCAGGGAGTCCAGGTCGATGTGCTCTGGTACGTATGCTGTTGACAAATGAGTCGACATGGATGAGTCTGTGGCGATTGACATGTTGATGGGAAAGCGCTGGATTCCTTGGCTTCCCAACGCCGGATTTGGATATTTGAAATTTTCGTGATCAAGAGTGATTGTCAAGGAGGGTGCCTCATCCCCTCCAGCTGGTGCGAGAGATTCGGGCGTCATCAATATGTCCATCCTTTGTCCGGGATACAAGATGCCCACCGACGATCCCTCAGCGCCTTGTGAGACTTCATTACCTCCATCAACCGCGATCACAATTATATTGGCAAAGTTGGTCCCGATACTGAATCCAGCCAACGAGCCGTGGTTGACGACACGGAACCGATATTGCTTCCCAACATGAAGTGAGAGTTTTGGTACAGTCAGCCCCTGTCTCTGCTCACAGTCAACCGGCCTCGCTGGAACAGCCATGGAGCAATTGTATGCTCCTCTACCATTGACCAGGAGTGAGTCTGGCACAGGCTCGTTTCCAAAAGAACCCGGTCTCATGTACCGCGTCAAGACGTCTGTTGCAGAGCGGTGGTACCAATCTCCCACGAGAAGAACCCGATCTTCAAGCTCTGAAAAACTTGTATCGTCCTCAAAAATTTCCATGCCCTTTTCAGAAGGCCGGTGAACAATGAATGCCCCGAACAGCCCATCTGCGCGTTGGACCTGGTCATGAGCATGGTACCAGAAAGTTCCCCACTGATCCTCTGCAATGGTGATCTCGTAGGTGAAGTTTGCGCCAGGCGATATGGGGTTCTGTGTGAAGCCCACCGCACCATCGTACTGATTTTGGCCTCTCATGTGCAGTCCATGCCAATGGATTGATAGGCCTTGATCTTGGGTGAGCTGATTTGCCACATTAATGATCAAGGTGTCACCCGATCTGGCTTCCAGGACAGGCCCAGGAAAGACACCGTTGACGAGGTAGATGTCTTTCAGCACTCCATCAGGTCGATGGGAGGATCGCGTAATCGTCCACTCGTGGTAGAACGTTGTAGTTTCGCGATATCTGTGTTCCTTGGGGTGCAGCACCTGGTCTAGCTCTTCCAGCTTCCCAGCATCTTGCACTAGCTTGCTTCGCCGGAAATCTGGAGGAGGTCTTCCAGGTAGTACGCTAGTGAGAAGTACTGTTGCTATGAAGAGAAATAGACAAGTAGAGATGATGGTATTCTTCAGAAATGTTGGCTTGGGCCGGTGCTCGGTTCTATTGCTTGCCCCATCCGCCATATCGACGCTTTCACTGTCTGTCAAATTCTATTGACTCTCTTTTCACAGCTCGAAAAAGAGCATCAGTTTTCAGGACGGCATATCGCATGGCCCGATTGACCTGGGGTCTCGACCAGACGCGGCTTGTCTTTGGGATCTATCTAGCCGTGGCGAACTTGGGCAGCGCGTGTGAGGCGATAGACTTCGACCCATTTAAAGCGAGAACGGAGGAAACGTGACATGTATACTGCATCGTCTGCTCTGTTTAGTAGGGTGTATGCGGCAAATAAGGTGTCACCGCAACGAAATATCCCGTGTCTGCGCGACTCGACCACCAATAGTGAAGCCTCGCTGGCTAACGTGGGCTACAGGGCCTAATCTCCCCGCAGAGTTAGTATTGGACAAATCCACTGTAACATCAACGCCATACCACGACAGGCAAATCGTCCTTGAACCCCGTTAGGTTTTTCCAATATTCCAGCCAGAATACAAACGGGCCGAGTCCGGAAAGCTACCGACTTTTTTGCCGTGACCGTGATAACATGGCCAGTAAATATCAAGCGCCATGGCGCCCAAATGTACTCCTGTTTCGCGCTGGATCCGCGTTCTGATCTTCTTGCTCGGGTATTATTGTTTATATTTCATGTTCTCGTCGCTATGATTCACAGGTCAGCTATTTCGGCCTCAGTGGCTTCGCTACTGCTTCTCACTTCGCGGCCCGCTGTCGCCGCAGCCAACGGCTCCCTGGCCGATATCAAACATGTTGTTCTTTTCATGCAAGAGAATAGAGCCTTTGATCACTATTTTGGAACACTGGCAGGAGTTCGAGGCTTCAGTGATCCTAATGTACAGGTAAATGGCAACAAATCTGTTTGGTATCAAGAAGTTAACGCGACCTTCTCCAACGACACCAACTATCTCCTCCCATGGTATCTCAACGCTGAAGGCGGCGACTGGCTTGAGGCTACACAGTGTATGGTGGCAGGCAACAATGGATGGCAAGAAAACCATGCGGCTCTCAACGGTGACTTGAATAATCACTGGGTATTGGAAAACACTCCCTGGAGCCTGGGCTATTACAAGCGGTCCGATCTCCCAGTTCATTACGCTATTGCCGATGGGTGGACCATTGGTGACATGTACCAGGACTCTGCCATTGCATCGACGAATCCAAATCGTGTCTCTTGGGTCAGCGGATCGATCAATGCCCCTGGTTCTCCACAGGCTGCGGATCAAGGAGGTATGACTATCGACAATTACGAGACGCCGGGGTGCGAGGGCGAGAATTTGAACTGCTACCCACTCAAGTGGAAGACAGCGGCTGAGTACTACGAAGCAGCTGGGATCTCGTGGCAAGTGTATCAAGACGTTGACAACTTTGATGATAATGCCTTTGCGTGGTTTGCACAATTCCAGGACGCAAAGAACGGTACGGCTCTCTCGGATCGAGGCATGGCGTACTTGGGCCTCGAGAAATTTTACTCTGATGCCGCCGCTGGTACACTTCCCATGATTTCTTATGTCATCGGTCCAACAGAATTGAGCGAGCACCCTCCATACTCACCTCATGATGGGGCATGGTTACAACAGCAAGTTGTCAATGCAATTACTAGCTCCCCCAAATATAAGGAGACGGTCTTGCTTGTCACTTGGGATGAGACGGGTGGATGGGCTGATCATGTCACACCCTTTCACTCTCCAAAGGGAACAGCAGGCGAATGGGTCGAGGACCCATATGGTCTTTTCGGGAATGTCTACACCGGTCCCGGGTTCCGCGTCCCATTCTATATTGTTTCCCCTTGGACCCGTGGCGGGAACGTCTTCACAGAACGGGCAGACCACGTTTCTCATATACTATTTATTGAGCGCTGGCTAAGTGAACTTGGCTACGAAAACATCACCACGGACCAAATCCCTTCCTGGCGTCGAGAGCATATGTCTGATCTTGTGGCGGCTTTTGACTTTGCCAACCCTGACCTCAGCATCCCCGACATACCAAGAGCAGATCTGCCGCATACAGATGCTCAAGGCGTCTACGACAGTGCCCCGTATTGCGAGTCTCAGTACGCTGTGCAACGGCCTCCCGTGCCGTACGGCAACCAGACAGTTGGGGAATCTTTAGCTACGGAGCAAGGCTTCAAACAGGTCCGTGGGAATATCACCGAAGGTCGTTATCTGGTCTTCGAAAGGAACGGCGAGGCCGTCACCAATCTGAATGGCACACTGGGTCTGGCCAACGCTTCAGTCGCACATGATTCGAAAGCCGAGCGTTGGGTAGTACATGTAAGAATTCCCTCCGTCGAGTCTTTCATGGTGGTTTCGGGGACTTTACGTGGTTCAACTTCACGTCCTGAATGTGTTCGAAGTTGCTGACCACAAGCATTTGAAGTATGTCGGATCACCCGACAACGCGAACAACGACTTCATGATCAGCAGCGCTGTCGACGGAGCCTTTGTCGGTGCAGAGGGCGACTTGACAACCAGTATCGATTCTGCAGCGTCTGTGAGCATCGTGTACGTTGGGAATGGTAGAGGGTATGACATAGTTATGCCTGGGCTGGGTCAAATGAGCTGCGTAGACATCTTCAGCGTAACTTATGCGAACTGACAGTATTCCCGTAGGTAGATCAGGAGCAGACAGTAGTTCCTTTGTTCCTTTTTCAAATTCAAATGGCTTTAATAAATATGCAAGACTAAGTGTATGATGTGGAACACATTATTTTCTTTAGACAGCAGACGTATAGGACGTTGTTAATTTTTAAGGGTCCGTCGTAGTTTCGGTATATAGACTTTCGAAGTAATGTATTGCAATGAGGAACCTACGTTGTCTGAGGCCGACCCCTGCTGTCTTCTTGTCATATCTCAAACTTGTAACAACTTGCTGGACTTGTTCTATTTTCACTCCTAAAAGCTTGACAATCGAGATCAGGTTGACCTCGTGGTAGAACCTTGGAATACCATGAATGCGTGCAACGTGAATCTGCATGAAGCCTCTATTTACTTAATTTTCATCAGGCTTGGAAAATTGTGTTTTTTCTGAAAGCGAAGATTATTATAAACAATTAAGTTGGTATGAGACGGCGGTGTAGCACGGCGACGATGCTTGTGCTTGGTTCGTTACAGTCTTCCTGTGGGCACACAATTCTCTCATTTTACTGCACACGCAGAAGAAGAGATGTGTATAGCGTCTGGACATTAGCACAGAACCGATTCACCACAATGGCATAGAGAGATCATCTCATGGTCTGAGGCAGATGGGGAGGCTAAATTTGCGGGCGTCTATACGATGTAACGATAAATAGACGCTCTCTGGTAACCGGCGGAAGTATAAAAAAGCGGTGGGTCCACGAGACAAGGAGGTTTGAGCGGGTCCATGTACTGGGCATTCACGGTGTGTCACGGTCCACACTTGTATGCACACAAGCGACTACTACAGTGTGTTATCAATAGATGAATATGACATGTACAAAATCATACCTAGATTAGCGAGCACGAGCGTGCATCGGTCTGCGGGCTTTATGTCTTCCCGTTGGCAGTGACAATTCCAAGGTCGGTGGGTGAAGGGTACAGGTGAATGTTACTGGATTAACTTTGAAGCTCATATGTGCATCCGCCCATTCCTCGAAGGGAAGTCCGATGCTATCAAGTTCGCTCCCACGTTAGAGTGGTGGAGAGCTCTTGATACCTGTATAGATTAGGTAAGATAGCAAGATGGGATTTGGCCTATCCATGGGTTTTCGAGCTGCGTGGATGTCGTATATATATGGCATGCGCTTGAGGTCGTCCATCCTTGATTGTGAGGAGATAATTCTCCAAGCCAATTCATGGGTCAGTCAAAGACTCAATCGTTGTGGTCTGACAGACTGCGAGATACACGACCCAGAATAAAATATGGGCACGATGTCTTCCAGTCTGAGCATTCTGCGGCGCTTATTAAACCCTGGAACCATGACCAAAACCCACTCTTTCCCCAAGGATGCCAGCCCTCTAAATCGGGGATCCACCTGGCCCCCCTCCACTATGATGTGAATTGGAATTCATGTCCCTGTCCACACGCAATCCATCAGATACAAATTGCCAATGCAGCCACGCGTCTGATACTTCAACGACAGCTATTTTTTAAGGGAAATTCAACCAGCGTGTTTACACTTTCTGCGACAAGCTCGAGGTCGATTTGCTGTAGACTTGTCACTATCAGATCCTCCTCTGCGGTACGACCGGGAAGAACCTGGTGGGGGGGCCCCTGTCAAATAACGGCTCAGCCTCTGCTCTCACCTCATTGTATTCCCAACCGAAAGCACTGCTGTATTCTTTCATCCTCGTGAAATACGTCGCCTGCTACAAAGGCATTCGAAAAGTTGGTCCGAAAAGTCCATTCGATTCCGGGAGCGGTCACTGCAAAGTGCGCAACAAAGGGCAACTCTTAGGTACTTGATTCACATGGGAGCCTCCTGCAGCAGCATCAGCGACAATGAGCCCGAAGCTGTCGGAAAGGGTCAAACAAAAGGGTCTCGCCTCAGTCATCTTTCCACGCCTGTCAAGAGGATCCTTCCTTATCAAGAGCCCTCCGGCATCCCCGCTGACCCCCAAAATAGCAAGATGAGTCGAGCCTTGAAGCGCGACCCCATGGAGTGGACCGTCGTCGACGCTCTCGATGACACTATCGATGTCATATTCAAGGCCAATGAGAACATCCCCGATCAGAGTGTCCCCATACCTGCTAGAACACCAGAAGACGAGTACGAGGCACAGCGGGATGAGTTGCGGAAACGGGAGGAAGCCCTGGATTTTACGCACAAATTCGCGAGCACGGCATCAGCCAAAGAGAAGGAAGTTAACAAGATCCTCCAGGCAGCCAAGAAAAATGACTGTGAGGAGATCTTCGGCAAGGCCCCGAAATGCGAAGGCTTCAACGGCCAGCAGCACTCGAGATTCCCAGGGGACCATTTCCTCTCAAACAAGGACCTGATCGATAAGTGCGATGTTTATAAGATCGCTCAAAAGGCGCCCAAGGGTGCACATCTACACATTCACTTCAACGCTTGTCTGAAGCCAAAAGTGTTGTTGGACATCGCCAAAGACATGGAACACATGTATATTACCAGCGACCTGCCGTTGACGGACGCCAAGGACTATCACAACCTGAAGCGGGCCAAAATCCAGTTCTCCATAATGGCCAACCCCGAAACAATGGGAAACCTGTTCGAGCCGAGCTATTCGAATCGAGGTGCCCAGAACTTCAAAGAATTTCTACATCAGTATTCAGAGAAGCTTCCAGGGAGGACAGTAGACGCCATGACCTGGCTGCAAGAGAAGCTGGTTTTCAGCGAGAAAGAAGCCCATAACGAGCTGCAGACAGTCGGGGGCGCATGGGAGGAATTCAACACGCGCACACAGATGATGAAGGGCCTGTTCAACTATGAGACCGCCTACCGCACGTACACGCGCAAGTGTCTGGAAGATTTTATGGCCGACAATATTCAGTACGCCGAGATCCGGCCTAATTTTATGGATACCAACCAGGTTTGGAAAGATGATGGGAGCAGCAAGATCGATAACAACGGCATCATGAATATGATTATCGAGGAGGTTCAGAAATTTCAGGAGACGACCAAAGGGTTCGGGGGGCTGAAGATCATTTACTGCTGCCCGCGGTCCTTTTCACAAGAAAAGGTAGCATATGGACTGAGGGAGTGTTTAGAATTCAAGAAGAAATGGCCACAGTGGATTGCTGGTAAGCCGAGATGGCCCCACCCCCTTCCTTTGTGGGAAAGCACCAGCTGACATGTCATGCACTCAGGGTTCGATCTTGTAGGCGAAGAGTCCAAGCCGCAGCCGCTCAAGGAATTCGTTCCCCAGTTTCTCGAGTTTCAAAGGAATTGTAAGGAGGCAAAGGTCGAGATTCCTTTTCTATTTCACTGCGGCGAAACTCTGGAAACAGGCTCAGAAACGGACGAGAATTTGTTAGATGCCTTGTTACTTAAGTCCAAGCGTATCGGGCATGGATTTGCGCTCGCCAGACACCCGTACATCATGGAGCGGATGAAGAAGGAGGGCGTTTGCCTCGAGGTGTGTCCAATCTCGAACGAGGTCCTGGGATTGACGCCGAGAATCAATGGGCATGCGATGTACAGCCTGCTGGCCAGTAATGTTCACTGTACAGTGAACAGCGACAATGGCACGCTTTTCAAGTAAGTCACCACTTTTAATTGTGTAAATGAGACTGGGCAATGCTGACACACATGAAAAGCTCTACGTTATCCCATGATTTTTACCAAGTCATGATTGGGAAGTCAAACATGTCACTCTACGGATGGAAGCAGCTTATCGAGTGGAGTCTACAACACTCTTGCCTGTCAAAGGATGAGTACGCTTCCATTCACGGGCAATGGGCGCAGAAATGGGATGAGTTCTTGGACGAGGTCATTGACGAGTTTGGCCCCAAATTGCTGAACAAGGCTGGGCTTGACGCCAGTGATACCAGTACTTCTCATTAATGATCTAAGATATCATGTATTGTATATATGCCGCTAGACTTAATGTCGAAGACATTTGCGGATCTTCAAGGGCGTTCGCCTTGAGATGTGGACTTTTCTCCGGACGGAACTAGAATTGTAGAAGTTTCGTGGACTCCATCTGTGGCTTCCTGGAATACCGGTAGCACATTCGTGCCATATTGAGATGATTGATCCATGGGAAGAGTGTCTTGAATTTGCCATCTGCCGGAACATCTCCTGACCTCAGTGTGAGCTGGGGCTTCGGCATCAGGACAAGACATGATACTGTGAATTTGTTTGAAACTGCCCGGGCGGTCATGGGCCGTTGCATGCACTGCCTCCGAACCGTTCTTCTCTGTTTCTCTGTCCTCCGCATCAAGCTTTGCCATCCCCATGGGTTGCAGTTGGGCGGGTCCGGATAGGCTTCCGGCACGGGTTGTTAAGGCTTGCTGCCTCGAGCACAGCCGCGCGCCAAGCTGACATGCAGGGATAGGAGCTCTGCGTGTACTGCGCCCCTCACAGCCCCTCCCACTGTGGAACTTCACCCTCTCGCAGCGACTTAGTTGGCTTTCGATTATCGACCTGCTGCTGATTTGACCAACAGAATACACACAGTCATCTTTTAATCAACATAGGGATGAATGGCCGTGCTCTACATTCTATACCAGCCTTTGGACTTTGACTCAGCTGGGCAGCTGAGAATGAATTCAACCTTGATGTGTTGGAGGGCAAAGTCCTCGGATCACCTCCCTCTCTTCATAGCTTCACTGCCTCGACTCAAAACAATCAGGTAGTGTAGATCACGCCTAGCAAAGCCCTCACCTATATATGATCTATTCTTACCACCTCATGCAATTCACGAGCACCATCACCCGCTATGGCAAACAACGGCTCAAATACGTCTTCGACATGGTTTCCTGTGGGCAAGGATAACTGGCAACTCGACGCCGTCACCCTTCTCGCAGTTATCGGAGAAGCATCAGTGAGCGACAATGCCCAGCCAATGACAGCGAGCATGCTATGTCTTCTTCCACGAATTCTACCTGCTCCACAGGCCCTCCTGAAGCCGACGCGGCCCACAAGGTTGCCCGCCTATAAAGCCCAGATGGTTGGTGTTCAGAGCGGTGTGTCTTTGGACTCGGTCGGCTTCTTCGCAAATATAATACATCCACTTGAAGAAAGGCCAGCGTACTCTTTCCATGTATACGAGATCAGGCATAATGATGGATGTGATGATGCGCAGCACAGAAAAGGAGGCAAAAAGGGCCGGACTTGGTCAGCTAGACTCCTGCCGCGTTCCACGGACGAGAAGAAGATTCCAAGGCAGACAAAAACGAAGAATGATGCGAACAGTTGCTCTGAGAACGAAGCAGCCGAATGGAGCGAGGGCCGTGGTGTTGTATTTGGAGATGCAGATATCGAAAAGGGCCGGCATTTTCAACCATCAGATCCAACGCCAGGACTTTTGCGCCGCCGCACTTTCGGTGAAAAGATGACGGACTTCGTCGCCAATCCGACTTCTTTGGGGCCCCAGAAAAGACCGGCGGTGCCTCCTGCGTTAGGAAGCCCGATTCATATCATCACGATATTTTCTTTCCTGCTCACGCTCGTAATCTTTGGCTTGACCGCATACTGGAAAGACGGGAATGCGCTCATAGCGACTTTCATCATCAGTCTACAGGCCTCGCTTGTCGGATACGCTAGCTGGTGGAAGCCGCGCGTGATGATTCGACCGCATGCCAACTCCGCCGTTCCGCCGGGGGATGTCATGATTCGGACGCGCGAGGGTGCTTTTATACTAGTCAAATGCACTGAGGACGTGGCTCGCGAGCTATACACTGGAACTGAAGAGTGCGAGTATCATGTTGGACCAATGGGATATCGCATTTGCATGGCCATTGGTACAATGCTGCTCATGATAGGCGTGGTACTACTGGGGAACACCAGCTTCAACGCACAAGCCCTGATCAGCGGTAGTTACATCGTTCTCAACGGCGCCTATTGGCTGCTGGGCCTGCTACCAAAGGACCAATTCTGGGACTTGTCAAGGTACGAGTGGAAAGAGGTCACTCCCAAGGACGCAGAAGAAGCCAACAAGAACGGCGATCCCAGTCAAGGTGTCGAGGCCTCCGCCAGCTTTACTAGGACGCTGTGGTTCGCTATTCGCGAGACCCGCTCAACGGGCTGGGTCACGCGCAGCGGCGCAGCTCCTGGAACACCACAATGGAGGCAATGGCTGAAGGAGGCGTCGGAGAACGCCAACGCTGGGAATCGCAGGTGGGCGGCTGTCGCAAGGAAGGATGCAATCATGAGCCAGGGCGTCACGGGCGAGCCGAAGACGGACGACGCTGAACAACGCGCCCCGCTCACAGAGGTGTCGCTGGTCATTTCCACTCCGGCCCCAGGTACAGGATCACTGTGAGAGGCTAGTCTTCAGCTAACAGTAATCGATGTTGATGAATTGCAAGTTGCCAGCAATCATTCACCCTAGTGCTCCCAACAAAGCCGCCCTCGATGGCCACGAAGCACTGTTCATCACCGCATATGATACCTAGGATATACATCTGACAGTGGCTCTTACAAAAGCATTCATGCGATGAAACCTCAACAAGTCTAGAGCTCATATCCTCCCCCCCCCGCCCCTCAGGGTCTTGAAATATCGCTGCTCTCCACCAGCATCTCTTCATTCGACCGCCATGGTGCTTTTGCTATTCGGACGATTGGCATGGGATTGTGGTGCCACTTGTCATCACAATCGGAATATACTTTTGCACATCAGTATCATTGAGCACCTAAACACCAGCAGACGTTTGATCGTCTTGCTACCTGTCCGTCATGCCGGTGCAGTTCTCCGACATTCCCACGTGGACTTGCAATGTAAGAATTCAACAAGACACATCAGTAGATCCACAAGCTGATCTTTATGTCCTCGGTCCTTTTTTTTTTTAAAAAAAAAAAGAAAAAAAAAGGGGGGGTTCTTTCTCTTGTGCTTTAGAGAAGCGTTTTCGAAGCTTGAGCGCCTCAGGCTCTATACAGTAGACAGTTTGAGGCTGAGCCTCGGCTAAAACTGGGGCCGCCACGAGCCTTTCTTTCTGTCAAGCTGTCATCTGAACTCTAAGCCGACGCCACGTGGGATTTCGTACGGCCGCTGCCCAGAACCCTACCTGACACGACTCGTATGCGACATGGGATTTACTTTCTGGATCACGACGAGAAAGTCAAACCACTCGGAAGGCTTCCCCTCCTGCTTGGCTTACTTGACTTTGAGAGAGCGTTCAAATGTCCTGCATTCGTATCTCGATAAACAATCTTACGTTGTTTAAGGGAGTTGAGGTGCGGGGCATTGTGCAAGATCAACGAAACCTTTCTGATCAGAAATAAATCAATGAACTCTCCCTGTCTCGTGGTGCCCTTGATAGGATATTCGCGGGTTCCTCTGCAAGATCGACATGAACGATTCGACCAGTGTTTTGAGTCCTCATTGGATGCGCTCGAACAGGCTACTCTTGTTTTCCGAAGACGTTGTCTCATCACCTGCAGTGATGATAAAGTTGGCTTTCGCACAATATGACAGTCACTCCGTACAGAACTCTCTCTTCGGAGATCTACCAGGGCCCTGGCTTGACGGCGATGTGGATTGACAGCTGTCATCATAGTCAGAGTCTGGCTCCTCGCTGGACTGAATCCCGGGTGCGTCAGAGACCACGAGAAATCACCATGAGCATTTGACACACTTATCAACGGCACCACTCCCTCCTGAGACATCACAATCGAACACCACTGGCTTCACGCAGAGATAGAGGGTATAATGCACGATCACGACGGACTCACGCGTGGTGCAGCAGAAATAAATCGCGTGACGCGTGGCGCGTGTCACGCGAAACTAGGCCTCGAGCGCGTTTTAAGTCATTTGGTGGTTCGTTAGCTTCGGGGTATACAGCTTTTTCAGCAGCAAATATAGCTGCAGTGGTTTGAAGAACATCACAAGGATCATCGTTTGGCGGAAGAACCGCCGTCTCAAAAGGACATTGGCTTCCTCTCCCTCGGTGCACCCAAACTTAGCAACCTGATATCATACGAACTATGCTTAACGGCGGCTGATTGTCACTTCGTTATTCGCGGGCAAGACGAAACACGTTAGTAGATCACCTCTGCTTGGTAAAAACTTGGTTTGTCGATCTGCCCGTGATGTGCGCATGGGCCTTTTACGATAGGTCCAAAAGGTACAATACTACGCACCCTAATATTTCGCGTCGATAAAAGCCTTGATCTGTCAACGATCAATGTTACTGCGACGAGCCTCGCCAAGGATCGCATTGGCCCTGTACCAATGCTACCACATCGAAGGCCCGGAAGGATGGGACTCTGTAATGTCACAGAGTACCATGTGGACCTATGCTGTCCTGTCACCTAATCTGGACGACTTCACAGCTGTCACAGACCTGTAAGGCTGGGCTCGATGCAATGAATGCTACTCGAGACAAATTCAGAAATAAGCGCAAACGGTATATATGCATTCTGTGGCGCTCGGCATTTCGGATGCGGCCCTAGAAAATAATAAGGTTTGGTTCGTGCCGCATGTTTGCGGTTGTCAGGTTCCCGCCTTGACTACTACTGCTCTCGAAACATGGCCACCCCCTTCCGATTGGCTCACGGACAAACCTCTAGTGAGGATTCCTTTGGACTCTTCAAAATTCCCGAATAGGGAACGTAATGATAGTCTCAGCTTCTTGCGCTCCAAGACTTGCTTGCCAGACCCTGCTGTTTGCTATTAGCTGGTGCCAAGGCAGAAAAGCTCACCTTGCCTCGTTCCCAGTTGTACCTTGACGAAACGTCAGAGCAGATCGATCTATCTGTCTCCTGTCACAGTCTGGATCGAGAATCCCAAGACCCGGTCTAGACAACGTTACTGCGCGTGATATCACTGTGACAATTGGGTAGGGTTTAGGACTGACAGTGCTGCCCTTTCCCTGTGGCTCACACTGGCCATCCTCTGGCATATGCTCCCTTCTTATGATGCACGCATATCATTGCGTCGTTGGTCCTGCTACATCAGATGGACTTCCCTGAACTTGACAAAGTTTTCTTTCCCGTCGCAAGTTGGCTATTTGCCTTTCCCACTTGTTTCCAACTGTACGCCTTGACAACCTTCATTCTCCCACTCTCCATCAGACGATGGCAACGCTTTTCAGGTACTAAGTTGGATCTCACCCAAGTTGACTGACATTATTTGTACCCATTTCATTCTCTTACAAGTTTAGACTAGACGATTCTGTTTACTCAACCGCTGTTGATGCCCCTGCACGGAGATGTTTCCCTTTTGATATCTATTGCTGCTTGTCGTCTGGGCAATGTGATACCCCCCAACGCTCATAATTCCATTCTTTTCGAACGTCAACTCGTTTAATATATTCATTCCTTGTTGCAATGACAAGCAATCGCTCGTCGACGTCCTCGGACGATTCGGGCTGGCATCCGGCGCCGATGGGCCTTGCCCAAGACCCTATCACCAAGCCTGAGGAGATTCAAATCGTTTTGCTTGGAGCACCGGGAACTGGGAAGACAAGGCTACAGTCAAGGTACACACTTCGTCAATTTGTCGACATTGACTCTCATGGCATGGGTGGCCACAAACACCTCCGTCTTTCAGATGGCACGGATGTGCATCTTATTATACACGAGCTGAGAACTGGTCGGGTATGGGGCACCAAGGATTCGACTACAGAAGAAGAAAGACACCAGGAAGACTGCCAGCGCAAACGGTTACTTGAACAGTCTGATGCGGTCATGCTACTGTTTAACCCTTGGTCAAAAGCCTCGTATGAGTGGATCAGCGGCAAAATCATTCAAGACGTACTGTACACGGGACGCAAGAAGCAGCTGACCAGCGACATTGTCAGACTTCTTGATGGCCTTGCTGCTGCTATGCCCAAGCGAACACTCTCTAATCGGTCAGCTCGATCAGCCCTCTCATTCAACTCATTCATGAAGAAGTTGCCACGACGGCCTGATGAGCCCGATAGCGACAGCGAGAGTGAGTTCTCTCTCTTCTCTGACAAGGACGAGAAAATCAGTGCAGAGGACCGCATGGACTATCGCGGCGAGCTTAAACGCATTAGTATCGTGGTGGAAGGCTCAGCGCTGAAAAAAGCCGAGTTTATGATTCACGAGAAGGACTTGCCTTCACCGACTCCTGAGAGCCCCATACACAAATCACTCCCTGACGTGACAGCCACATCCAGATTGAGCAGGGTGCTTCCCACCATCAGAGAGGTTGATGAGAACTCGAGGAAGCAGCAGCGAGTCGCAGTGATGATGGATAGGAGACACCTACCGATCATGAAGCACGACAGCATGATCAGCCTGCAGTCAGTCTCGAGCAGCGCAAGCAGCACCTACAGCGAGACGACAGCCACCATCGTCGGTACGAACCATGCATCAGAATTGTCTGACAATACCCACCCCATCCACAGAGACAGCAATGCTATTTCCGAAACTGTCGTCGATGAAACTATGGTCCGGCCTAACTACCAGCGCTCGTCGTCCCGTGCCCCAACCGAAGAAACCGAGATGCCCGTGCTTGTAGTCGCGACCATGGTGGACAGACTCAAGGACACAGGCGGCACTCTTGATCGGCACATCGCCCCACAACAGGGCCAACAGTTGGCGCGGAAGTTTGGCCCCAACTGCGCATATATCGAGACGTCTGCAAAGACAAATGCAAACGTCGATGAGGCCTATGGCATCATCGTTGACCAGGTTATGGCGAAGCGGGCGGCGGCACGCCGTGATGAACTCGCACGTGCCCGCATTGAGGCGGCTATCGCCGCCGTGCAGGCTGATCCACCGTCAGCCACATACGCTATGCCGGGCTCACGTGCCAGTAGGAGTTGCATGCCGCAATGGGCGTGGCTAGATGATCTACGTTCGCGGATTCCGAGCTGGGAAACTGTGTCGGAGAAGATCTCGCGCGTATTCGAGACGTCGGGTAGTGATGAACAGTCTCGCGAAGAGTCCGCTGGGGTAGTTGAGGACGTGTGGGGCGAGGAAGTGGTCAAAAAGCTTCGTCACTCACAGGGTACTGTTCGCAACTCGAAGAGGCAAAGCAAGGAATTGTCAATGGCACTGGAGCCGGCACGAGCATCCCAGCGTACGTCTCAGGGTGGGACACTTGGTATGGGTAGCAGGACGATGTCGCATGACCCTACGAGAGATACGTCGCTCAGTGTAGTGATCAAGGAAATGGCGGAGCAGGATACGACCGCAATGGTTCCCACAGAAGGGAAGACACAAAGAGCCTCGCAGGGGTGGGTCATCATCCCGGACAGGCCCGATATGATGGACACGAACCCCTTTGAAAAAGAGGAGTTCAAGAGGCCAATGAACATGGTCACTGTCACAACCTTGGAACCCAAGGTCTCGACGGAGATCAAGCAGCAACGCCGTGGAGCCGACATCCTTCAGAAGCTAAAGCGCACGTCGTCGTTCAAAGACGCTCGTGCCCTCAGCTCCGAGGCGCGAAACTCCCGCGTGTCCCATGTCGGCGAGCGAGCCCCCAGTATCCCACCGCTAACCTTTGATGCCATTATCATCGACGATAAGCGCGAAGCAGTTTCGGTGCTGGTCCGCTCTGCGGACCAGGAGCGCAACGACGAGACGATTGAGCACTTCCTGACTCAGGACGCCACGCGCGACAGCATGGTGGTCATGTTATCTCCCACCACAGCGACCAGGACGCTGAGTGCTTTTGTCAGGGAGATCAATTCTGCGAGGGCAAACAGAGATTCGGAGGCGGAGACGGACAAGGACAAGGTGGTCCCGGTAACGACGAAAGAATCAAGGAGGGCGAGCGAAGGCTTGCCAGAGGTAGTGCCGATGCCGGGCGCAGAGAGTGAGATTGAGAAGAGGGTGAAGAGGGTCACGTCGCCTACTGTGCTCCCTGTTGAGCTCCCTGCGGGTGATGATGAGTTCATGACAGTCATGGGTCCCGGCATGGCTGAGGCAGTTGGTGTTGGCGAGCCCTCTCTGGCTTCCGTCGTTAAAGAACCTTCGCAACCTACCACTGTCGAGCAGCCTTCTCTCGCTGCCGTGGTCGAGTCTTCTGCTCCTGTCTCGGCTGAGAAAACTCTCCCTACCACGCCACCCACGCCGCCGCCAACTCTGAAGACACCACGGAAGAGCTCACCCCCGGCCCCTTCTTCGCCTGTCTCCCCAGACAACAACTTGCCTGTTCCAGCACTTCCTCCCATCCCGGAGACGCTGCTTGCTCAGCCAGCAGCAGCCGTGATTGTCGCGCCCAAGGCAAAGGATAGCTTGTCAGGGCGAGTGCCCATCGTCACCACAGCCGAAGTGCACGGCAGTGAAAGCAGTGGAGACGAGTGGCCGGGGCTACCAAAGCGCTCCCGCACGCCGCCGAATCCGCGCAGGGCTCGGATCAGGACCAAGGACGAAAAGAGGTCGGGAGTGCCACCGCCGGTAAGGTCGGTGAGGCCTCAGCGAGGAGGAACAAGGCCCGTGTCGGCTTGGATTTGAAATAATGAACTACGAAGCCACGTACCACGCCACTACTGATGAACGAATTGGGCTTGAGGATCGCCAGGAGCGGTCCGATTTCACTTTCAACGAATGATTGGACGAAATGGCATAGATTGGGTTGGAAGCAACTGGACTGGACTGGACGGGCTGGGTGCGAACCCAGGCTATCGTCTTACACTCGTTACCCCACAAGTTTCCCTGACAACACTATGTGCAGGGCGATATCTTTTCTTTTAATTCTTTGTTCTAATGTTCTTAATTATTCCTTTTTCTGGAATTATTACTTTTGGTAGATGTCTTGCTCGCCGAGATGTTATCGTTGGCGTAAGAAAATGGCCAGCGCTGAGCTATGTTGAAGAAAGAGTCCGGAGTGGCTGCTAGGACAGGGAGATTCAAATATATATATTTTGAGACTGTCAACATCATCGACAAATTTTTTAATTTTTTTCATCCATGCAGATGTGAGCGCAGCTCTCAAGATGAAGGCTCCTGAAATTTTGGCATCTCGAAGTGATTTGTCCCAAGCTAGACTGAATCGAAAAATGAGTTGACAGACGGGACGAACATGTTCGTGCATTCGGGGCTACGCGAAGCCTACCCAGGCATGCCTGAGCACTAGTTGTCCCTGCTTGAGCATTTAATTTCGTACGAACTGCCTCGGCATTGCAGAAGCTGGCCATGGTTCGGTGCTCTTTGGGTCGCCAATCAACGCGTAAGTGCAACTACGGGACGCGGGCGATCATATAGACCACCACGTGGCCGCATCCTTTCGACGTTTCCCTTGACCACCGCGCCAGCCAATCTCTCGACTGTAGGCCTCTAACACCATCATGCGCACAGCCCGACACAAGGAACGACATACGGGAAAGCTCCTGACCATATGCTGTACACAATCCATCATTGCGTGTCGATGGCTTCTCAATAGAGAACCATGAGATTTGCATACTCGGAAACACGGGAATGCCAAAAATGCGAAGCATGTTTCGGACAAGATAATTGACAGTAGTATACCATATAGGGAACAGGCTATACCAGGATTCAGATCAAAGTGAGTCAGTTCTACACAGGCCATATAGTGACGTGTCAGAATTTCCGCCTCTGAGCAATGTCGTGAGGATCTTCTGAACATGTGCGGCGATGGTCCGACGCGAACCGTAATAAATGGCCAAACTACTACTTATTCCATACGCCAAGCCTCATAAAATTGTGTAGGAAGTTCAATACTTGTGATATTGCAGTCGGAAACCCCGAGCCTGCTTCAAAGAACTTCGACATAAGTAGAAGAGACCTGTGCTTTTGGAGCCCATTGGCCCTTGTTCTATCAGATCTCTGAACCCGTCATCGGGAGGCTACTATCGGTGCTAACGCAGTCGAAAGGTTGGAGTCATTGGGACTTCGCCTCCATGAGAGGCAGTGGCGAAGGCCATCGGGAGCACGAGACCTTCAGATTTAGTCGCGACTTGACACATCTGACGTTTGCGGGGGGCTGCCGCACGTGGAGACCACTCGGCCTCTTCTTGGCCAATGTCCTAGCACAGGACCGTGGTCCTACAAGAGTTAATCGACGGCTCTGGATCTGAGCGAGGGATCGTCTCGCAGCCAGCCCCCTCATCTGTTGAATTTTGTCTATTACCCCCCGTCAATGGCTTTCCGACTTGGCCCGCCAGATCCGTAATTGTGCCTGAATCTGGTCTGACGGATAAGCTCGCAGCCCCGGAGGCCATCGGGTGCAGTGTCGTGCAGCATTGTGCAAGAGTAGTCCCGGCCCGCCGTCACCATCCCCAAATTGTCAGATCTTCCAGCCGAAAATGCTGCCGATCCATGATGTGAGCCCAGTATTGCTAGCTTTGACCTCAGGTTGTTGGTGGTCAGAAGTGACAGCTGCCGAGGCACATCCCGATCCTTGGGACAAGTCGTCATTTCTCTCGACCGACACAGAGTTGAACACAATGGAGAAGTCGCCTTCTTGCGTCCCAAAAAAACTACGCCTCTCTTGTCAGCATAAGTCGCAGAGAAAGTCGGCATCGCAGAACAGCATGAACAATGCTCAGGGCCATAAGCGCGTCACAGCGCTCTGTGTTGGTCTCACGCCACCAGTAGGTGCCCTATTTTGAACGACCAGTTGAAAAACACCGTAAAAGCATTTATGCCCCCAGTAAGCTCAGCACATCAGTGTTCTTGCAAAGGCTCAATATACCCCTTATATCAGATAATTAAATCCAGCCGGCGACCATCCACTGATGCTTGTGCCGAAAGGAATCACAAGACAAGGAATAGTAGGGAGATGGACCTACCTCCGCATCATGAAGCTGACTCTCTTCACACTCCTCAAGTCCAACGGCGCTGCATCAGGCTTCGGCTTGCCCCTGTAGGTGGGCTCAAAATCCTTAAACGGAATGATTACCTTCGCAGAGTCAGCGCCGCTCTCGCCAGCTTCGACGACAAAGTCGTACTCCCAGCTGATAGTGCTCTGTTCCCTGCCATCGGGTCGTTTGGGCAAGACCTCATCCTTCAGCGTGATGGTGTACTTCTTGCGATCAGCGTGGGCCACATCCAAGACGAGGGAGCTGTAATCTGACAGGTCCCAAGACGGGGCATCATCCACGGTCCGCTGAGATGCAAACCCCGCGCCGCCGAGGGTCTTGATGTCCAGCGTGCCCGAGAAGGTGGCCTGCGACCCGGCGTCCGAGACAGTCAGGTAGGACTGGCTTTTGCCGCCGCGCACTCGGTCGTCGGAGGCAGTGAACAGGGAGGCATCCCAGAGCCTGTTCGAACAGGGTATTCAGTCAGGGAATCTCAAGTAGGATCTCCACAAATGTGTTTGAAGTGGGCTCGAATCTGTGAGGTGATGTTGCAGACAAACAAAGGTGGGGGGTCATGTTGCTTCACCATGGAGCTTCCGCGGACCATCTCCCTAGCAAAAGAAACCCTGCAGACAGCCAGTTTTTTTTTAACCTATCTAGGTCACATTGTCCATGTGCAAGGAGCAGTGGGCCAAAGGGAGGATTTGATGAGGTGGGAACCGGGAGAGGAAGGATTGGGACTGCTCATTGGCGAGATGGAAGTGGAAATAGGATCAACCACCCTCCAAATGGGGTCATGAGATTGGGACTTTGGGACTTACTTGTCTCCTCCGAAGAGATGCATGGCGTCCAGCTGGTGTTGTTGAGTGGTACACCTTTACAGGCAAATTACCGTAGAATTACAAGCTGTAACGTGCCACAGTCGAAGTCTGGAATCTGTAAAGGTCTTAGAAGCAGGGCAAACAGGGCCCGGTGTGGATGTTCAAGGTGAGGTTGAAGAAGATCCACTTTTCCCCGTTTGGGTGGATGGTTGCCTGGATTTGCTTTTGGTTGGCTAAACTTCGCAACTACTTGTATCGAAGTACCTGACGGACGGATACTGTACCATGTGGTCGGTCCCCTGTAGAAACCGGCACAACCAACCCATGATCCTTCTCCATTCCGTCCCGACTCGGGCTTAGGCAGCCGCCAATTCCCTGATACCTACTGTACTGTAGTAGTAGACTTGCCCGTTTCCCTCTAAATTCCATCGAATCAGAACCTTGACAGCGCTTGGCATTTCATCTGCTCCACCCCATGTGTCCCCGACTCACGATGCGAAGAATGCGAAGAGGAGAGGGTACTTATTCAAGACAATCAGATTATTGATACAAAGATACATACATGTAGGAAAACCCAGCACGTGCTGTGCAAAGACGTCCAGAACTCCGTTCGGCGAGCGGGTCCTCCAGCGTGCACATCAGAATACGGACAGACTCCGTACAGTACCTACCTTACTTGCCTATCCCATCGCATCCTGCCAGCTGCTGAAGGTTGCCCACTAGTCAAGTTGTGGCCAAGTCAGGTTACTCTCCAGCGCTCCAGCAAGCCTAAGAGTGTTAGCTTCCAGGTTCCCATTAAATCAGGGTTGCAGCGCAAAAAGCCTGTAGTACAGCTAAGAACATCTATTTTTAAAACCTCAACAAGGCACGAGCAAGGTCACATCCTATTTGAAAATTGACATCTGGTGAAAGCCTGGACGCTTCACGAACCAGATCTGATTATGCGCATGGGAGGCTGGCTGCAAGACGACTACAAAGATCAGTTTCGAGTACTCCGTAGCAGCGGAGTACCCTACTATAAGCGGAGGATTATACCCGGAAGCGATACCCAGGGACCTAGCCCACCACCAACAACCAAAATTCCTGTTTCTTCCTCAGGTATTGGATTGTGGATGCTGTCCGACTCGGTTCCGACGGCGACCGGCCAACCATTCATCTGCCTGTTCACTCGGTGCCGACTCTTGACTTCACCAGCGGCGCAGCACCAACAACATTGACAAACGTTTAGAGATGCAGTATACATTCGGGCGCATAATGATACTTGATACTGCGCAATGCTATGGTAACTTTGATCTCATTGCAACAATGATGCTCGAGTCAAGACTAACCCCACGATGCATGCATGGCTGGTGCGTGCCATCCTGTCGAAAATTCGTTGCCGGCTTATGTCAGAACCCTTTTTTTTCTTTGCTTTCCTCTTTCCCTTTTCAACCCCTCTATTTCTGGGTACCCAAGGTGGTAAGTAGGGTAATTACCTAGGTAAGGAACAAGGTTTGGGTTGTCAATAAGCCAAATTTCTCGTAGGGCTGAATCTTGCACCAAAATCTCACTCCGCACATCCAAGTGTTGCACGCGCCAAGTGGGATGTAATACAGTAGTATTAAGCAGAGAGGAATTATCGACCGATGCAACGCTAATACTAGACACAAAGTTCCACCGGCACTGAATTATGAAGAGTGCGTCGAAGAGATTCACTATCAAAAGTAGTTTTACGCAGCCAATAGCAACCCCACAACGCATTGGCAATGCCAACAGTGTGACTGCTGCGGAAATTGCAATTGTATATGGGGCGGCCAAATAAACTTCGTGCTGGCGGGCGCTGTTGGTGGGAAACGCGGTCGTGACCCAGCGGTGCATGCCGAGGTCGTATGCTTAGCAACATAGGATATGAAGCTTATTGCGGTTGGTAGTACGCTTCCCGGAAGGATCACATCGGAGAGCAAAGCACACAGCGAATGACACAAGAGCAACAGTTCTACGGCATGGTGTTGGCATGAACAAGCCCCCTTGGCAATGTTGGTTATCGGATCACACGACAAGGTCAAGTACCAGAGAAGGGGTTTTATTCAAAAGATCCCAGAGCATTCTGATCCTTTCTAGTAACTCATAGTGTATCCAATCCAGGGTTCTTTTTGCCCGAGGGAAGTGATTCCCGTAAAACCTAGCCTAGAAAACTCCTTTCATTGGGCCATATTGTGACCCAATGTCGCATTCCAGTCCAATTCCGCATGCCTGACCCGACCAAGAGGATGCGAGCCCGAAAATGAGACCCACCACCGACCCGACAGAAGAGAATACCCGAACCAACAGAACAGTGGCCTATCCAACTCCTAAAACCCAAATTGAACAACACAAGTGCGTTCACAACATAACGACGACCGTGGAAACATGACGCTTTCATGAATACAGAACAACATGACAAATACTCTACTCCACCAAGGTCAAGTAGAGAACAAGATCAACCAGAAAATTTGCAGAGAAACTTCCTAGCTCCTTTCTCCTTATGACGTATATTTCATGGCGAGTGCATAGACAGAGGAGTCACTGGGTAGGCACTCCATTCTGGCTCAGAGCCATTGTCAGATGAGTGACCGTCGAACGAGTGTGACAAAGAGGGTGTCTGGTGGAAGGAAGAATGCGTATTAGCGTTGCCTGTTCCAGAATACTTTTTCATGTTGTTTGAGACGGATAGGAAAATAAAACATTGCTCGCTTTTGACTCTCACCGCACGCACAGGTACAAAAAAGTATATATAAAAAAAAACAAGATACAGGCTGCCCCTGCCTCTCTCCATTTCCTTTACACCCTAGAAGGTGCAGGAGGAGGAGGATAGCGAGAGCGGTGGAGATCAGGTGCAGCGAGATGACCGGTGGCCGGAGAAGTGGATGATGTAGAGAAAGACGAGACACCAATGCCGCCGCCGTGGTAAGAGAGGGGAGGGAGCAGAGCCGAGTTTCTCGGCGCGCTCTGTTGGTGATGGTGGTGGGTACTCACATGAGGATTTGAATCGTAGGGCGTGGCGGTCGCGGGGACCCCAAGCGAGTAGTCGCCGTATGTAGCAAACGACATCGACTCATTCCCCTTGTTATAGGCCTCCGAAAAGTGCGTCATGGGCGGCAGCGTGGGCGCCGCAGTCGTTGCAGTCAACGCTCCGGTACCCATCCATGTCGTCACCGGGTGCTGGGCGTAGAAACCGTTGTCCGACGGAGGAGAGTAGCTTTGCTGGTAGGCAGCGAAGGGTGGGGGGCTGGAGGCGGGTGGGCTGGGCGAGGGGAAGAAGGGTTGATCTTCCGGGTTCATGGGTGGCGTATAGGGGTGGTGAAGAGCCACAGGCGCCGCCAGTGATGCAGAGCTAGCTGGTGGTGGTGACGAGCGACGCCTTTGTTGCTGGGACTGCTGTGACTTCTTGGTTCCATTGGACTTTGGCGACTTCTTGTTGCCCTTTCCCTCGTCTCCGCCCGCCTTGCTCTCCAAGAATTGCATGCGCTCCTTGATCTTCTTGCCTGCGGAAACGATGTTGGTTAGCGAAGAAGGAGATTACCGGAGATAAGCCGGACCAACTTACGGTAGTTGCGCTGTGCGATCCTGTTCTGTATCCTCCTGCGCTCGGCAAGATCTGATACTTTGGTCCAGTCCTCATCTGGATGTGCTGAAGCAGAGAAGGCGCTGCTCGTGCTTGGGTATTGCCTCACGGAGATGGGCTGTGCGTGAGGTGCGGTCCAGGCATTGTACTGGTGTTGGTATGAGTGTGCAAGAGGGCCCACCGGGAACATCTGGTGAGGATCCGAAGCCATTTTTTTTCTAATTGGTTTGTTTTCTTTCCCTTCGGACGGTGATGTCGTTTGTCTTGCTGTTGCTGTCGCAGTCTTAAATCCTGATCGGAGCCTTCGGCAGAGGATGATGATGTTGGATGATGTGAGGTGAGTCGGCAAGCTCAGATCCAGAAGGGGGATGATGTGTGTCTTTATTAGACTGCTGAGAAGAGACTGCAGTTGGTCTGAGTGATGATTGTATTCTGAGAAGGATTGAGGTTTTGGTCTGGTCGAGGTCAGGTCTGAGGATGATATCTGACTAGATGGCCGTTGTCAACGAGGGGCGTTTCGGGATATAAGTAGTCTCGAGCAAATGTTGGCTTTGACTTATAAGCTATACATGGCAGAGTAAAAAGTGGGCGTCCATCTTGGGGCAGCAAGGGTCCAGTTGTGCGAAGGATGGAGCAGGGGGAGGGCCATGTGGGTGAGGACCCCCTGCTGGAGGACCGATTGTCACTTTTGTCACCCCCGTCTTGGGTGTGTGGTACGAGCCTTCAGCACGGCGTGTACTGTATCAGTTCATAGGGAAGAGAGGCGGGACTGGGGGGAGGGGTGGGAAAGGATATGGAGCAGCAAGTAAGGCTGTGCTGGAGGGGAAGAAGGTGGAGAGTTATGGCATGTGCTATGTACCAACGGTACAATCGTAACTAGGCGGTACGTATCTTGGTACATGGAGCGCTGTATGTTCCTTCATTCGGCCTCCCTAAAAGATTGATCACTGATCACTGATCACTGATCACTGATCACTGTTCTCAGCTGGCCGAAGGTACTTTCTTTTACTGGCCCAGGACTGTGGAAACTCCACTAGGATGGAGGTTGCATTGCAGCCAGGCAGACATATAATTGGAAAAAAGTGGAGACTGGAAAGATGTACAGTTTCCAACTCCGCCGGGGGACCAGTATACTCAGTAGATCTGCCCACCATCCCCATAATAAGGTCAACTATAGACATTTCTCAGCTTTCCACCGCACAGCGCGTAGGCCTAGCGTGGGCTATCGCATTCCACTGAGTACTGTAGCTGTGAAGCTTCGGAGTCATAGCGCTGGACAGGCTGGCAGGGCACAGCCAAAAAGGCTAATGCGCGGGAAGAATGGAACGTAGCTCTCAGATCTTCGCTCATCATCGCGACTCATCCCATGGTTGTGACGATACATGGCTCGTATCGAGGCCAATTCCTGCCACCAACGTGGATTGCAAGCGTCTGTGACTCGCAGCCCGAGATTGAAGGGCCAAGAAGTTCATTGTGATTACAACTAGGGGTGATAGTGCTGGTGCTGGTCTCCCCCCCTCCATCCCAGCGCCGTGCATCCGCTGGTATAGGACAATTCGGCGACCACATGCACAGTCTGTGTAATGTCGGGCTTTTCAATGCGAGGTGGATCAAGTCCAAGTACGCTGTATCTTCCTAGAGTCGCCTGCAGTGATTCCGGCGGGCAAGACGTCCTAGGCTTGGTACTGGAGCGTCGTAGAGGAGGAATCGACCGGGATCTTTTGGTAGACCAGGGAGGAGGGGGTGCTCCCAGAAGGGCGGGTTCGTCGGGTTTATTGACAGGGTTCAGGGATTGGCAGAAGAACCCGACGTTCGTACCACCCTCACCTGGAACGGAGCAAAACGGCAGGTCTTGTCCGTTTCTTGCCAGCCCTACAGCATGCGGATGGGAATGGCACACGGGTTGCTACTACGAGTCGAGGTGGGATTCATTGAGCAAGAAAAGGACCAGATCGCAGACTATACGAGCCAAGGCACTCGGCCTATGATTAAGACGTTCTTTATTTTCGTTATTATACTAGACTCAGCTACCATCACTTGTCAATCATCGACCCGGCGCAGCGGTCCGCCATAGGCCGGCAGGCTAAACCCAAAGCCTTACTAGGACTGGGAATAACCTTGCATTCCAAGCAGCGCTGCAACGGCGTGACTGTTCGCCCGTCGCGTCGCGAAGAGGGATCCTCTCGCCCCAAGACCCACGCCAGAGCTGGGTAGTTGTGCGCGTGTGCGCTTTTGCGAGCAGGATGCGTTTCTCTTTTGGACTGGCCCCCAATACCGATCCTTCAGTGGGTCTGTTGCGCGCTGACCAGCAGGGCTGGACAACATCATTGAGCCTGAAATTGATGGTAGCTAGCCCTGCGGATGTTTGTGCTTGAAGCTCCGTGAGATCCGGGCATTCGGAGCCGAACTAGAGCTTATGAAGCTCCGTAGCCCTACGGCTCAATTCCAGGACAATCCCTGCCTTCCACATCTCGACAGTCTTTTTGCCCGGACAACCGAAAGGTGAATGGCCAATGCCTATCATCACCGAGCGGTAAGAGGTATCATGAGGACTTTTTAGCGGTCCGAACTCCGTGCTCTCGAATCTTTGCTAGGTCGTAACGTCACTCGTTCTGCCCCAAATATGGCTGCCTACGAAGTAAATTTAACACCACTAACCTGCATATAATTGGATACGACCCGCCTTCCCCGCTGATCGTCACCTTAGCCAGATCAAAGCAAATGGCCGGTACGGATGTCAGGGCGGAGCGTGCACTTGAAGACCAACTTGAGCCCTATCACAGCCCCCATGATCGCCCAGAACTCTTTGAGGGCAGTCACTAGGAAAATCAACGTCAGTCATACAGTGCCCGTGTGGATGGGTTATGGCTTGAACCGAAGCCGAGAATGGCAGAGATTAGCGCCGGACCGACAGCTGCTAGAGGAGTTCATGGACTATGTCCGTTAAACTCCGTATGCATCCGCGGCACGGCGATCGCCCTTTCTACAAATCCTTCCCTAGTCCGGCTCGGCATGATTAATGTCTTCAGGGCTTCATTGTGAATTTGGTCATATGCTGCAGGCAAACACATGCCACACAGGTGTTGCAATTGACAAGGTTTGGACAAAGGACCTCGACGTTGTCCTGAGCCGAGATTGACAAAACTAGGAATTTTGTTCCAATCTATCCAAGTCCCGCTTCATCGCACAGCGTCGTGATTCGCCAGCAAACGAGCGCAAATTCACGTGCAGGTTCTAAAAAGCTTGCCTGCTTCCGATTGGCTTAGAGGTCCAGTTGATTTCTAAGGACTTGCCCTCGTCTCATAGGGCTAAACAAGGATCGTAAGCGAGATGGGTTGCAGACGTACCATCTAGGGTCTCTTGGCTCCTTCTGCTCCTTCATCACTTTCCCACGTGCTGAATAACCCATCTATTTTCGGACCCTGCCTTTACAAAGCAGAGATTCACCTGACTATTGGCCGATCATGAAGATGTCTGGACGGCCGTGCAGCAGGGCACCTTTGAGCAACACGGTACATCACTAGATTGGGTGTGGCCAGCCTGTTGACCGCAACTGTGCTTCTCCCTTCCCCCCCCCCACCGCCTTAATGAGACTTGTCAACTTTCCCCTCTCTTCCAAGGGCCGCCCTTTTACCAGCCACGACGTACGCCTGTGGTGCTAGATCATCGGTGACAGAAACATGCAAGTGACTCACTCGTCAATGCAGAGAAATATCAATCTCACTCGCAAGCATGCACGCACCCATCCCGACATAGTGGATTCGAGTAATCCCGATGTGCGACACCACTATGGCCCCACGCTGGACAGCCGTTTTGTCTATCTTGTGTGAGAACTCTGTTCTCACCCTACCAGCTGCTCCCGGGCAGCCGTGTCAGCACCTTGTTGTTGCTAGGGCGTATCTATCTGCCGGGAGTCTCGGATGCATTGGTTTCATCGAGCTGTTGTCCGAAGTCCAGCTTGGCCGGCCTTTACGGCGTTCAGCATAATCTCCATTAGGAATGGCCTCGAGAATCCGTCCCGCTCTCTTGCCCTCAGAGCAGGCTGAACGTGTGTGTACACTTTATCGTACGACCATTCCTTGCGGCTGAAAGTCGAGACAGCCCAGCACATCCCATATCCGGACTTTTAAGCAAACGCCCAATTGGGATTCAAGAGGCGAGTCAAGGCTGCCTATTACTTGGTAATCCGGCAAGTTATATGTGACGCAGGGAATCACGCTTCACTGGTGAAGTCCCTTTCCACACGTCACATTGCAGACTCCATCCTTCCTGGGTTGTGGCTGTGCATATCGAACTTCTGATCCTGATATGTGGACAGCAGGGCGAGTGCAGGCTTGACTTGGCACGTGTGCTGTTTTGCAACTGCATCGTCGTATTGTACAAGCACCCGTACAACGAATACGTCCCTCCGGTCCTTTTGGCCCCCAAAGCCCGTTTCAGTGCACTTCAACCAGGGGGGCCTGCTAGTGTGCGGGCGCGCAACAGCATATACCCTCTTTTCTTGCTATTACATAGATCCTTCAGATTGCCTGGCGAGCTAGCCATTGCTGCGTGCCGTATCTTGTTGCATTCCTAGCCGCCTCTCCGCAGTTCTTCCACATGCTCCACCTCTGTTCTGCGGCCGCCATTATATGAGGATACTCGGCGCGATCCTGCCACTTGGTAGCGCCCCATTGAAGTGGGCTTCAGCCTTATGCTCCGACTTACAGAACGATGTCATTCCGGCCGAGAGCATAGGGACACGTCCTGCCTGCCATAGTGGCCTCATCTTCGCACATTCCAGGAAATGGAACGTCAAGAATCACGAGTGCTGGCCCGACCGAACTTCAGACGTTGACATAAGCTTCCTCCTGGTCCCGACCCTGTGGATCCAGAGACCAACCGTGTGGCCTGGCGTATTCATCTGCAGGAACGAGGCTTGAGCTACACCAGGCACCGGCCGCTCGTTACGGCCCCCGCGCCACTTTTGTTTGCGGCAGATAGGTTGCAATTTTCATCCTGATCTTTTGCGGCAACACGTGCGATGCTTCGCCCCAATGAGACCTTTGGGTAGGATTCCACTCACCCGGGTTTCTGTGCAAACACGTCTCATGTATACGAAATTCCCTCTTGGAAATCAGTGCTATATCATCCTAACTTGACCAAGCTTCTCTCGAGTGATGGAACGCGAGGGCAAGGGCTTTGCAAAATTGGATTCAGCGCGTGGCCAGTCGGCTTCGTTAGAGGCTACCACGAGGAGACCTTCATTCTGATACTTCTGCGCCCATATCGCTGTACGGAGTCCCCCATTCAGTCCGCGCTACTATGTCTGCGGAACGACACATACTGCTTTAGTACTCGAGGCTGCCATGTGATTTTGGGTTGAGGTACTTGCGAGACACCACTGTTCTCTTCAAACGCATGTATTGTTGCACCACCTCGGAGACCTCTCTATCTTGTTCCCCTCTCCCATGAAACTTTTCTGGTAATCCACTGCTTCACTCCCTAACAGTGACATTGCACCGTCACAGAGTGGAGGAAGAAGACGGCTTCAAGGGTCCCACTTCACAATAACATTTGAAAACGGCGGCCATTGCTGACAGCAAAACGGCTGCCAGTTGGTGGAGAGCATTTTGCCAACCTCGTACTAGGGCTTACCTCCCGCCTCCCCGACGCCAGGTGCCGGGTCTATTTTCACACCTCCCCATGCCCTTCAGGGCCGCCCATATGATCAATCAAGGTGAATGGTGTACTTGGTCAAGCGTGGAAATAGTCTCGGCACATCCTTCTCTGCCAAAGCATCCGTCCGCTTCCCGCTCCCCTGGACGGGTTGGTACCCACTCTGTGGACTTACCGAACTCTCGGTACGCCCACAAAAAACAACGTGTCTCGAGGGAGACATTTTCCTACAACAGTTCAAGTGGGTAATACGGTATAATCGATGTCCTTTTCGATATCGTCACTATGTGCTGTATTCCTATGTCTTCTGTCAGAGTGTCATTGGAAAGCTAGTCCCGAGACGAACGGTGGGCGCGCATGCTGGTAGAACATGCATTCGACCTCGAGAGACAATAGCGCATCGAGCAAGACCCACAAGGCTGCAGGACCGGGGGGCTTTTTGCCAGGGGTCCTGTTCATGTCCTATTCTAAGAAACACATTGGACTAGACACTCCAGCCCAAAAGAGTAAATGCATCTTCGCGGACGTTTGCCCGACAGCCCAAGCCGCAGGTCAGGAAATATAACAACTATTTTGGCTTTAGTCAGTGGATCCGAGCCAGCCACAAAAATACCCAAAAATATGAAATGGTTATAGAGACCCGGGTTTGTTCGCGATCCTTCTCACTGTCTTGCAGGTGGAGTGTAAGTGCTCTGACGAATCAGCCTTGTTATCCTCAGGAATGCCCCACGCTCGGCAATGTACTCTCGTACCTGTTTACCAATGCAGATGTAGTATTCCAATTCTACATATGCACCGACAACACACAGCCAGGGTTGCCAACAGGGCCCGCGCTTTACCTACTTCATCCCCATTTTCACCACCCAAGTCCTTGCGGCAGTGGCCCCCCCTCCCCCAATTTCTCCCCAACCGGCACGACGGACGATCCGGGCACATCGTCCGCGGCAGCTTACACGAGCCAATGCTAACAACAATTCGGGCCGTGCCAGGCTGGTTGTGTGTGGAGTTCAACTCCTCTTGCCGACAAGACATCCCGGGTTCAGTGTCACAGCGGATCGGGATGGTTGACTTGAGAGGGAGATATCTCCCGACCGGCTATCGTCCAAGGCTATCGGCACATCTGGTAAATCGCCAACAAATCCAATCACCTGGACCCCAAGAGATTGTCCTACAATCTAGTATACGAACCACCTAGATCAGAACATAGTTACATGTAGAGAGAGAACAGGGATGGGGCCCCTTTCGCGTGACAATCTCCAGCCCGCGGACTGGAGTGTTTTCGTCTGCCGATCTACCTTTGGCCAAGCAAATTCAAGTTATGCAAATACTTGCAAGTTGTGCAACCAACCAAACAGACGGCGGTGGTCAGGTGGTCCTGCTCGCAACAACACCTGGTGCTCGGGCTGTCAGTCCATCTGCCTCGCTTTGAGAAAGTCCAAGAGCTCATGACAGACACAGCTGGGAACTTGGTTTTGGTCTCTTTGCTCTCGCTCTCATTTAACCCATTTGACCGCATACTTCGATGGGATTAGCAATACACTTACCGGATGACCAAGAAAGGCGGGCATGGTTGACACACCGTACAACGCACCAACCCTACCACCTCTGTGTGTGTGTGTGTGTGTGGTGTGTGGTGTGTGTCTTCCGAATGTCCCCCGGCCGGACCCAGTCCACTCAACTTGCCTGCCGGCCGGTGCACGCGTCCAAAATGCCAATACGTATCTTTACTTCTTTGGGCTGCTTGATAAGCAGTAGCCTTGAGCCGGCCACGGATATCAGCCCACATTCGACTATCAAGATTCACTTATGCAGTCCATGACGAACCAAGAAACCACGCTCACAAAGCCAAGATATTTTGGTCTCTAGAATATGCTTGTAGCTACATAAGGCCTTTTTCTGGAAGAGCAATACTGCGGGTGGAGTGGATGTGTACAGCTGACTGCATGCCGCCAAGCCCTATAGGACCCATGGCTGAGAATAGCACACGCTATCCGCCGACGAAAGCCATGTGGCACTTTGACACAAGTGGGTGGGTCGGTCGATACTCTCACAGAGTTCATATCATAGACGCCCATTGACTATTGAATTCCACCCCAGTTAGCAGCGTCAAGGTGATCACAGCAGACGAGGTAACATACTTGTGTCTATTTCTGTACCAATACGGCGACCAGACTAGCGCCCTAGGAATGTGGCAGCACCATTTGCAGCTAGACGTAATTCGAGTTCACTCACTGTACCTCTACTGTCTCCTTTTTCATACATTGCCAGTATGTAGGTCAGCGACGACCTTCTAGAATCTCACCGCTTCCCCCAAGAACTCGGGGTTCTCCAAATCATCAGATCTAAATGTTCCGGTCGAAAAGAAGGCTGAAGCCCACGTTTTGGGGGCCAGGGGTCGAACAAATGGTAATTGCAGTGAGGTTTGATGCAGGCCTTGCGCCAATATTCTCTGCTCCATGGAGGAGACATCGTGAGGTACCATTGGACATCTGGAGGGATGCCGCTTCGTGTCTGATGGCTGGCACACAATGAGACGGTGCAGAGAGTCTGGACCGCTTCTTCTATAATGCCTCGAAAGTAAGTTGAAATCCTGATTGAGGGACAGAGAGTAAACTGTATCCATTCCCTAAAACAATGTTTGTTTAGCCAGTGATCGTTATCATTTCATCCACCCAAACATCACCCCACAAAGTTGAGCTTGGTCGTTGGACTGAGCCATAATGACACGATCAGCGGGCGCCTGCGTGCCACGAAGCCAGCCGCACTGCACCGAAACAACACTGCATCTTCCAGAAGGCCACTGAAAGACGCTTCCCCAATTCCAGCTGAGCAACAACGCTGAACAAGGTTTCGATCCTTGCCGCTAACTCGCTCGTGTGGCTACAACGTCCCATCCACACCTGTCTCCATCTAAGACCATCTGCCAACGAATGAGACATGGGAAGTCTCCCCGAATGCGCTAGATGATGTGGAGGGCGTTTCTGGCGTCTAATTCGGGCCTTTCCTTGCGCTTGTGAGGTAGGTCCAAGACACCACCCAGCGGCCGCTACCTAGTGCAGGCGACGGGTTGCGCCATGAAGCAAGCGGTCGCCAAAATTATCTCTGCCTTGACTAACGCGTTATACGGTTGCAACAACGTCTGTTGTGCCTCGTTGCGTATATGATGTATTTGGCAGTGAACACTGCGTACCTGCGCTACGAGACACTGGAAGCCGCAACACTTGGCAAGTCCTGTGGGGGGCTAGGCTCCTTTGCGCACAAATGCACGTTCTTGTACCTCTTTTTTCCAGAACTGTAGATGCAGTCGTCACCGGAGCGATGCCCTCACCATCATCGAGGGTCGTTCAATGTAACATCTGCGCGACCGGTTGCACAGCCTGTTCCGAAAGCCGAATGCGTGTGCAATATGCTTGTTTGGCGATGCCCCTGATGAAAGTCGAACACGACCAACCCGAGGTAAGAAGCGGCCAAACATCCCCCCGCGGTCCTGTGACCTTCTGACGACGTGTAGCCTGCGCCTCCACGGCGAAGAACCCAGCGCTGGGGGGTCTAGCCCCAGCGACTAGAGTGCGGGTCTCCTGTCACGTTATTTGCTGGCTACGAAGTGCTGCTCGCAGTGTAGCTCGGATCCTACACCAGCGCGGTGCAAATGAACTTGGGCATGGGCAGGCCCAAGTCGATATTATGCGGGTTCCAGCGTGTATCAAACACTACAGCACGCTGAGTCCGAAATTAGCCGCGGCCGTCCAGTTGACAGTGCCTGCGCCAGTCAGCGCCCAGACTAAAGAAGGTGTATCCGCCAGAGTCTCTGTCTTGGTTTGCAGCTTACTTCGACCACGCCCCATGTCGACGTACCGGGTTGAAGCCAGACTTGTACCTCTACGACGTATGTCAGACGCCTGTATCCACACGCAGGTGAGCAGCCCGCACAGGGCTGCATGCCAACAGAGTATGTCCAAAAGTCCCAGTACCTCTGGTCGCCTCTTATTGCGGAACGGTGACAGGGCAAGCTCACGGTTCTTAGTCTGACGGTTGGGCTGCAGGCACGCAATGCTTTTCTTGCAATGGCAATTCACGTAGGAAGAAAATGAACATACCCAGAATTTGTGGGATTTGTAAACATTAGCGATTGCAACACAGATCCATGTTCTGGCTGTAGTGCAGTAGACGCGCAGTGCAAGCATGGGCAAAAGCGCTCATGAGCCGGGGGAAGGCAATGCCTTCCCGTCACGAGACGAAAATCGACACGCGGCTAGTTGGATCCTCGAGATCACTGAATAACTTCTGGCGGTGTAGGCCGTATTTCGACATGACCGCGTTCTTCAAAGCCGGAGCTGACCCCCGATGCGCGTGTGTGGCTCCAGATTGAGTGTATAGTTCCCGCACAGCCAGAACATTGGACCCACCAGGCTCGCACTCGAAGGCACTCGTTGTCGGCCACAACCGCTTTTGAACTGCTAGGATGACTTTGTCTGGTCTGGCAATCTGACATTCAAGCGAGTCTGCAGACGGTGTTCGCTACAGAAGGGCGCATTGTACGATGGCTGGTCCACAGCAAGCTTGAGATGGGGGTCAGACCATCGGCATTCCCATGAGATGCAACTGGGTAAGCATGGTGTATTTTGTATTTGACGATGGTATTGGACGAGATGCGTCGCAAAATCCTCGTAGGGCTGAACTTTGTTTCACCTGTCTCCACACTTCCAAACTCTATTGTTGAGGAACGCTGAAGCAAAGGTCGATGCGGGGAGTCGACTAAGTACACAGTAAGTCTGCCCCTCAGATAGAGCCATGTACTACTTAGTACTGTCTGAGGTATTATAATGGCAAGCTTGCCATTGTTCATGTAATAGTCGGACTGCTGCTCGGGAGCGTCGGCTTCAACGTGGAGGAGGGTAATTGCGTAGTTAGGCGCACAGCGATACGAATCACGGCATCCAGTGTGGGTATGGGCATCTGCTTTTGGATGGTGTGCTTGTACCATTGTTAAGGCTCCGCGTTGTTTTCGTGTCTCGAGGACCGTAGGATCGGTGATGAAGAGTAGCAACCAATGAGAGGGATGTAGATCCTTTCTCGAGGCAACTTTGCCAGGAAAGGGATCAGAATCGATAAGGGCAGTGACTTTTGCTGGCCTCGAGCTGGCATCAGGGGTCGGCTCTGGGGCCTCGAGTTACTATAGAATCTCGAGTATGAGGCTTGAAGGTGGCAGTGTTGAATTGTAGAGACGATCAAGGCTCCTGGGCTACTGTGGTATCGTATGTAGTCGAATGATGTTGTCGGGTATGATGTATCCCAAGGCAGCGAATGTACAAGCCATGATGTCGCACGCGCTTGCGAGTGCCGGTGAACGACCAAGACAGCGGCGAGACAAGCAAAGGAAAGGGACAAGCATCTGACAGTCTCTGTGGCGAAACGTGTGTCAAGTTGCGGCCGTCGAGGTGGACCAAACGATAACGACAACGACAACGACAATGACAACGACGACAACCCGACATCCAAGTGCGTCAAAAGAAATTATGCAGTATGAGAGACATCGATGTGCAAGCAGACACGAAAGGAGATGGCATGCGGGGTGAAACAAGGTCGCAGTGGGCGAGATTGGAGGTTGTGCGTTGTATCCGCCGTTTGGCAGTGAGCGAGCAGAGCTTCGCGCCTGGAAAGGGCGGGGAGGCGGCGGTGGCACAACCTTGAAGAGCCTCAATATTGTGGGGACAGAGCGGGCACCAGCAGGCCCGGGCTCTCCACAAGGCAGGCACGAGGCACACAAACGGCACCTTGCGCGCGTCGAGTATGCTTGTGTTTCTGCAGAGCAACATGCATCTATCTACTTAAGTACTATGCTATGTAGATGCTCTCCACGTCCCTGCGGGTTGCTTGCCCGAACAGGTGTTTGTAGAAGTACAAGCGGAGGGTACATCTTCAAGCCAGTTTAGTAATCAATGTATACCTACAGCTGTTCCGTTCCCTGTGCTGGGGTGAGTCTATCGTACCCCTGTCTGAACCTACTGTGTATGTATGCAGCCCTTGTGCGCCTACCCATGTCCATGAGAAAACGGAGCTGAACGTTTCGAAGGCTACCCTGAGCCTGGAATGACAGGTACAGTACTATGTCATAGTAGCAGGCTCCCATTATAGCTAAAGTTGATCGAGGGATCCCAGCCTTGCCAAACTACTAATTAGTGCCACTAAGAACGATAGACACAACAAAAACCATAAACCTTATTTCGTATGCACCGCCCACAACATCGTCATGCGTTCGCATAGCAGCCGTACCGGGCCGGAAGCGGTCCAACAATTGCGCCGAGTGTTCCGAATTCGACGCCAAAAGGTCCGTCTGTTCTTCACCTGGTCTGATGACACTGAACCTCTTGGTGGCCGAGATACTGCAGCTATTGAGGTCGGCTTCGGTCAACCTCCTGCGGTACAAGCCAAGGGACCTTTTGATAGTTTGTGACACGCTGAATGGCCAATTTCATCCGTTAGTAGGGTAGGGAGGTATCACATTACCTGTCCGCCTTTGGCAGAGAGCGACACTGCAGCCAATACAGTACCAAAGCACACAGCCCTCCAAAGTTCCACACCTGAAATCCCGCCTTTTGCTTTTGTGTATATCGGTCCAAGAGCCCTGTCCTGCTATTTTCTTTGACTGCCATGGTCTCAGATTGCTCCTTGTACAGCAGTATCCTCCATTTCAATAGGCAGTGATGAACATGCCATTCAAAGGGACCGCGTGTGCGTCACCAAGACATTCATGCGGGCTGCCCAGATCCCCTCCCAATAGGGCATTTCGGAGGCAGCATTACAAATTATCACTGACTCCCCTGTTGCTAACTCACAGGCGGGGCATGCCCGCCATTCTGCAAGGCAATCTCGAGCCGCCAGCCTCAGAGCCTCAACTACATCGAACCATGTTTTGATTAGAGGTCGCGATGGACCCCTATGCAATTCCAGCCTGCAGAAAGGCGGAGCCGTGATGGTTGTGCCTACCTCCGGGAAGTGCTGCACCCTCGAGCCGCGCATGCCAATATTTGACAGCTGTGCGCTGGGGCCCTCGTCGCCTTCATGTCAAAATTGATGCAGTCGACATGTCGAGTTCCCCTACATCTCTATGACGGAAAGTGTATGGAGTGTCTTGCCGTGTGCTGAGGTGTAATCTCCTCATATCTACCAAGCACACGTTACAGCCGCTTCTCGAGATTTGCTACCATGGCGTCCCGTTCTTGCAGCATAGAGACCCCGTATTTGAGACCGGCGTAGCTCTCTGTGAACAAAAAATCGGGCCAGCCAAGGCTGGCGCCCTATTGCGATCAGGCCGGACGGGCCATGCGAGCCAGCCACAAAAGCTGGCTCGGTCGGCGAGAGGAGTCAAGTGCCCATCGCATCTCGCGAATAGCAGCTCAACGAGGCAGACTTTTGCCCTGCCCAGCATCCCACTGTCTTGTCACAGGCTTTTTGGTGGTGATGGTGTAGGCCCTCAAAGTCGGCTTTTCCCTCTCGGGCTAAGACACCTCCTCTCCCGCACGTGTAAGAATACACCGTCGTATACCCCTGCCCGATATCCCTTCTCGACGGGTACCGTACGCCGGTTCATATTCAACATCCCGTCCTGCAGCGTCGCACAGCAGAATAGAAGGTCCCATTGCCAAGGGCATCATTTCGGCAGCGAATTCGGCCACGGGCTGTGATTCCCTAGACCGAAGGAGCAGGAGGCTATTTGCTTCCTGAATTAGGAACCAAATCAAGAAGCCAGCTGGCAAAGCTTCGCCTCAACACTTTCACCACACTGGGAAATTAAAGCCCTAGATATGGTTCTGTACGCATGCCGGCTGCATCCTTCTCGGCGACCTAAGTACGCGGTGAAATCTCTCATTCATCCATTCATAAATTGTACTATTGCTGGTCAGAATCCTTCCGGCCGCCCATCTCGTTTCATATACTCAGCCGAAACAATAGCTTCGTGCCCGGGCATGATAGGACTATTTTGGTACCCGAGTCTTTCGAGCTCAGGTGGCCATTGCGTGTCCTACGTGACTGGCTCTGCAAGCGCAGAAGTTGAAGTGAACTCCTTGCATGGCTTTCCATGAATCGAAGAAAGTCCTCGCCAGTATAGCGAAGTAGGCGGTGATTTCGTGTCATCTCACACCGTCACTCCCCCCGCCCCATCCCCATCCCGACCACAATGTAAGCATGGTACTATGTCAGCACCATAATCAAGCCTTGTAGGGCTGAGGGATCAACGTGCGTACGTTGTGCTCTTGCGCTTCCCTCGAGCACCCGAGACACACCGTGCTGACGGCGTCGTCTTGTTCTGCGGCTTATGTGCTTGAGGCAAGCCTGCTTGCGTATCATTATCGACTGTCGCTGCATCAAAGGTTTGAATTGTGGAGCCGTGGCTGACTGGGTAAATTGGAGCAAACAAGATCGGAACCTGGCTTGAACAAAGTGTTGCGGTGTGAGATTTGTTGGCGGGATTGTGGTGTTGTGTCCATCATAGACGAGCCTGCAAGACGTGGGGGACTATAGAGAGATTTCAGAGAGGAGTTAGGATCATCTTGAGAGAGCCCGGCTTTCTATGTGCCGAATGGCAGCAGTATTGGTAGCTCTGATTATCGAGATCGAAGTCCGCTCCTTTCGATCACCGGGATCCAAACCCTAACTTAGGTCACTTGTACAATGCATAACCACCGTGGATGATCATTGAGGGTGGCCAATACAGAAATTTGAACTCGTGGCGACTGCCGTTGGCTGCTTTGCACTCCATCTTCAGCCACTACTTAGCCCTCACCCTGCCCTGAATGGACTTTGCGTAAAGACGAAAGAAATTGGAGAGTGTTGTTAGTTTGATCTTGATATATAGTGACCGAGCAGTGTATTGCAAACGCGACAATCACAAGTGTTCTCAAGACCGAAGATGTGACATTGTGGACCCCTTATACTCAGACTTCTGAGCCTCAATATGCCCTGCTGCAGATCAATATACATGTCTCTGCCCTCTAAAAAGATTCAGTATGGATGCTTATCATGCTACCTAATGATTGTTAGAAGTACAAGTCTGTCACTCGATGCAGACCGACAACATCACCACACCAACTCAACTGTCAATGGACTCGACAATAGCAAAGGGATACAGGCTGTTCTTTCATACCCACATAGTATTCGGGGCTGGTTCTCCACAGTAGAGAAGTTCAGCATAAAACATACAGCATTGTGAGTATCATTTCGAACAGGTAGAAACCAGCCCTGCCACCTGCCAGCGGCCCTTTTGGTGGTTATATATTTTGGTTTCTTCAGAATCTCAGCTCCAGGAAGTACGAGCTTGTGTCTCTTTGGAATATATAAGATAGGAGACTAGATGCTCTCGTGGTGGTGGATCCCTGAGAAGCACCAGCTCCACCAAACAGTATTGAACTAATTCCTTTGAGACCTGTCACCACATAGGTCAGCCATAATACAGCGTTTTAAACAGATTATTGTAATTGCTCATGGCTTTGCCATTCCCAGGCTGTAATTAGTCCGTCTATAATTGATCCTAGATCAAATATCAATCTCATCGGTATCAGCCTTATACTAGATGGCGAATCGAGTGAATTGGAGAGTTACGCACTTGGAATGAAAGACGAGTGACATAACCAAATGATGGTTCTGATAAGCAGCCTTGATCGCATTATCACACCCTTCCAGGTTGAAAAAGTCATGGTGTCGAATAACTAAGGTAACAGAGGGCTATGTGTCAAACAAACCATACAAATCAAATTATTGCTGATGAAATATAAATTGGAACTTCACCTGCATGTGAGCATGTGTTTGAGCAACTCAAACTTCTAAGTAAATATCGTGAGTCCATGCGAGGACCCTGCACTAGGTGTTCGAAATCTACCGGCTCTGCCAGGCAATTTAGCCGTACTGATAATCACCAGCAGACCGACCGGGGCACAATGCGGGGCAATGGCACTCAACACGAATGACGGTGTCGGAGTAGAATAGAAGACTGGAATCAAGCTTCTATGTACTGTGAAAATCCATGATCGCTTTGTGGTCAGCCAATCGAGGTTCTAAGTCCTTTTTCGACGCGTGGTAACCGAATTGCTCTATCAAAATGCTCTCTTCCAATGTCCCGTGGCGCTGGTCTCTTGCCGCGCTACTAGGAGAGTGTTTAGTAGTTCGTGGTGACAATTCGACGTTTCTCAACCCCATACTTCCTGGCTTTCATCCTGACCCGAGCTGTATCTTTGTGCCCGAGTGGAATGAGACGTTTTTCTGCGCCTCCTCGAGCTTCAACGCGTTCCCGGGCATTCCCCTCCACGCGAGCAAAGACTTGCAGAATTGGAAACTCATAGGTCAAGAGAACTTATTTTCTAAAATCCCTCGCAATCTTGTCTGATGTTTCTAACTAAGTGTGTAGGGTCCGTTCTCAACAGAGAAGAACAGCTGCCCGGGCTTGCCTTTACGAATAGCTCGACTAGGTGGGCTCGAATATGATCAACCAAGACTTCCCATATCGTTGCGTTGACACTAGTTCGCAGTGGTATATGGGCTCCAACGATCAGATACAAAAATGGCACGTTTTGGATCGTGACCACCCTCGTCTTCGATGACAAACGTGCAACTGATGACTCCTCGCGATGGGATAACGTGAGCTCCCTGTTACACAGTCCTCTTGACGGAACCCTTTTCTCACTAACCCTCGCCGTTCAGATCATCTTCAAATCTACCAACCCTTACGACCCCTCATCCTGGACCAATGCCACGCATTTCACCTTCTTCGGCTACGATACTTCTCCCTTCTGGGCAGCTGATGGCACAAGCTACATAGTTGGCTCTCACTACTGGAAGGTCTTCCCAGCCCTTCAACTTGCCTCTGTAGACCTCGACACGGGCGAAGTGCTGAGCGATGTGAGTGAATCTCCAGCACTGGGGTCCTGTCCGAGGTATCACACGAGGTTGCAGGCGGAGATGGCGCGAGACGTCATAGCCTTTCAATTCCAAGGTTTTCCAGTTATCAGCCTCATCCGCAATCGTGTGATACCCGTTTGGACAGTCCCTATCTCCTGAACTCTGTTGAAGCATGGTAAACTGATCAGAGCAACAAATTTGAAGTGGCAAACCCTCTGGAACGGCACCGGTGGACAAGCACCTGAGGGTCCGCATCTCTACTTGAGGGACGAATGGTACTATCTGGTGGCTGCCGAGGGTGGCACCGGCGTCAATCACATGGTGACGGCTGCTCGCTCGCGAAACCTGACGGGCCCATATGAGAGTAACCCTGCGAATCCGATGTTGACCGCGGCAAATGTTAGTCCAACAGATTCATTTCATATCCTACCTACCATGTCAGACGTCTTGGGGCATTGGTGGGCACACTTTGCCTTAAGACCTTGACAACCTGTGGTGGGACAAGATGCCACCCGGTGCCATAAAAATTACCTGCAACTCGTGGACTAAACGGGGGATCTGCTCTTCAGCGCTTAGGGTCGTTTTCACACCATTGCTGACTGAATCTCATCTAGACGACAAACTACTTCCAGACGGTTGGGCATGCAGACCTGTTTCAAGACATAAACGGAAACTGGTGGGGTGTTGCGCTGTCAACGAGATCCGGGCCTGCGTACACGAACTATCCGATGGGAAGGGAAACAGTTCGGACAGCGGTAACATGGGAAGAGGGGCAATTCCCAGTGTGGACGAGCATCAGCGGCGAGGAGAGTGGCTGGAGCCCTCTGCCCGTTGATACAGACATTCCAGGCCCGGGACCGTTCATCAGCGAGGGCGATGACATCGACTTTGTGCCAGACTCGACAATTCCAGAACACTTTACTTACTGGCGCTTCCCCAACGAGTCCTCGTTCAAAATCTCGCCAGAGGGTCATCCGGACACCTTCCAGCTGCTACCTTCGACCCTCAACCTCACAGCCCTAAACGGTAACTACGCCGGCCCAGGTGGCCAGACCTTCGTCGGCCGTCGACAACAGGATACGCTGTTCACGTACCGCGTGACTCTGGACTATGCACCCACGACGTTGGAAGAGGAAGCAGGCGTAACGGCTTTCCTGACCCAGAATCACCACCTTGATCTTGGTGTGGTGTCTCTGCCTGCGAATCAGAGCACCGGCAACATCGAGGGAACAACTTTCACGGAACCGGAAGACTCCAGCACGTTGATACCGCAGATTCGGTATAGAGGTATCTCAAGTGTAGCAGTGCCTGAGCCCATCATCGTGCCCGTGCCAGATGCCTGGTTGGATGGGCCACTGACCTTCGAGATTCAAGCAGCCAACTTAACGCACTATTCGTTCTCGGTAGGACCCGGAGCTGCACAAAGCCAAATGCAGACTATCCTGTATGCCTCGAACAGTGCGTTGAGCTATGGTTTTACTGGTAAGTCTGCTAAATCATCAAACCTCCCACCTGTGTTGGGTTAAATTCCAGGTTGCTGACCTTTTCGCGTGGCAGGCGCATTTGTGGGAATCTATGCCACGAGTAACGGAGGCAGCGGAACGACACCAGCGTACTTTTCGAAATGGCAATACATTCCACAAGGGCAGTATATAAGTTAATGAATGCTCACTAGAGAATGCCATTGGTGCAATGGATCTTTGATACGCCGTCTTGCAGCCTCGTGAATGTGGAATTGGCGTAGAACAACCATATAATTTGGAGACGTACTGATCAATGAGACGTTTGGTAACCCCTCGGAGCCTTTGCACCGGTGTTTTATGGAGCATGCCTAGGTAACTACCTACCTACCTTATGGTCGCTCCGTTGGTCTACTCATTCAAAAAAGTGCACTTGATCAAAGCACACAGTGTCACAACATACATCGATCCCCAGGTCTTCTGCGTGTGGACACACGATCTCGTGCGTCACTAGCGTAGCCAATCGTGCCATGTAACTACGATACACAAAGGACCGCCATCTCTGCACCATCCATCAAGTTCGTCGGACAGCTCCACTCGAAAACAGCTTTGAGACAACTACTCAATCGGCCCCAGAATGATTCCTGAACACGTACCAGTAAAGGCAATGCAGAGGCCCAGATATAGAGAAGAGCTCCCGGCAGACATCGGACCATTCCAAAAGCTGCTACACGAGTACACCCATCTGCCCGCGGAACAGCTCGATGCGCACATCCGCCAAATTGTGAGTCTCACCACTAACGCTTCTTCCCAATTTCGCGCAGATGGAGCACTGACCAGACCAAAGCGTGACAAAGCTTACGCCATCGCACCGTATCCCGGCTTCGGTCTTTGGGGCTTCACACGCATCAGTGTCCTGGAGGCCGACCCTAGGTATCAGCTCGCTCTTTCACGCCTCTGCGCGCCAAATGAGACGGAGTTCTTCCTCGATGTTGGTTGTGGGCTAGGACAAAACCTCAGGCAATTGATACATGCTGGCGCACCGGCCTCGAAACTTGGTGCAGTTGAAAAGCGCCACGAGCTTTATGACCTGGGACTGGAATTGTTCCAGGACAGGTTCGCCCATCCACAGCCGGAGCTGCTTGTGGAGGATCTCATTCACAGTCAATCGCAAGTATTTCTCAGGAGGGCGACGATTCTCCACGTGGCGAACTTGTTCCATTTGTTTGACTGGACCAATCAGCTGGCGATCGCGCACAGGTTGAGCAACATGCTCCAGGATCAGTTAGAGGGCGAGGAAGAGAAGAGGGTGTTCATCTTTGGCAGGCAGGTTGGCAGCTTGACGCCTGGCGCGCGCGAAACTAAGCAAGGGGCAGAAGAACGGTATCTACACAACCAGGAAAGCTTTCAGCGGCTTTGGGACAGTATGTACGGGGTAACGGGGTGGCATTGGAAGGTGGAGGTCGAGATGCTGGGGAAGATGCCGCCAGGGTATGCATATCTAGGTGAGGATGCACGATACCAGCGATTTGTGGTCTGGCGGATCCCAAAGACATTCTCAAAGTAGCACAGTAGCATGTGTTTGCCACAGGTCAGCTTCGAGACAAAAAGTCGCTGCTGAAGGCGCCGGATCTAGGAACAAACAGAGATGAGGTTGGTTTTAGGTGTGGTCAATGCTTAAGAAGAGCCGAAGAATGAGCCACAGGGGTCTGCAGAAAAAGGGACACAGTATTACTTGCTGTTTGTGCTGACAATATTCATTGACGTTCTTCAATTACGCAGATACAGCATTTGGGTTCAGGATTAGTACATTTATTCCTGCGTCAGAACTTTATTGTCTGTTCTGCTGCATTTCGAAGCATTTGAAACTCATACAACATGCTCACAAATCGGTCTGAAGTGCTGACAAAACCCATCCACATGTGGGACACCATAAATAACGAGCCCAGCCTAAGCCCAGGTTTGTGTGGGGAAACTAGCCAGACATCCGACGATCCGACACGCAACTTTTGGCTTGAACAAGACATACTGCGATTTGCCTTTGTTGATGACATTGAATCATACAAGCGGAAGACGGATACAAATTGAATCTCAGCAGTGCTTACACTTTCATTAAACATGGTCTACATCGCATACACATTTCCCTCACCTGCTGAGGGCTATGAAAATGCCGCCCCCCTGCCCGAGGAAGTGTCCGAAGACGGCAAGAGTTTGAAGAACCCGGAGACTGGCGTACTCAGCAAAGCCTACGAAGCCTTCATCGACCCCCTAGAGAAAGGCAGGAGAGGAGGCTTGTGAGTAGCCCTAGGACCCTTTGGAAGGTAGCTGCCAAGGTGGGTAGCAAGATACTGACTGCTGCCCTCAGTGATATCCACATCTACTACACGCAATCGCAAATGGAATATGCCCGGCAGCTTTACGACCGTATCAGGCGTGAATTTCCTGAGCTACGCATCTACCGGTTCTGGGACAAGCCAGTCGGTCCGCACCCTTATGCTATGTTCGAAGTGAATTTGTTCACGCCAGCGCAGTTCGGGGCGTTCATCCCCTGGTTGGTGATTTGGCGCGGCGAGCTCTCGGCGCTGGTGCATCCGAACACTACCGTGGAGGAAGGGGTTTGTTGTCGGAGGCTGAGCTGCGAAACCATACGCAGCGAGCAACGTGGATGGGGGAGAAGGTGCCGTTGGATGTGAGTATGTTTTTGAAGTGGAGGCAAAAGGAAATAGAGGAGAAGGAAAAGGGCAAGCAGGGTGCGTAAATGGGCCAGTACAAATCTTGTGTCCCCCCCCCCCCCCCCCAAGAGAAGCCTTGTGTCCTTCTCCGATGTCTGCTCGTGGCTGTTTCTTGTGAGCGCGCCGGCCTGTTACCGGTCAAGTCTGACACTGTTGGGCCTCGCCTCCAACAGCATGACGAAGTCGTACGTTTTTTGATTTCAGTGTGTTGTCATAGTGTCTTGAGAAAACTTTCCCCATTGCCCCACTCCTTGCTGCACGAAGTAGATTTTCAGGCTTTGGCGGGAACTTTGGTCCATACCTTTTATCCATCAGGCAGCTTCTCTAACCAATTCTCGAGCCGACTTGGCCCCCTGTGCAAGTGACATACACGAGAGGCCCCCTAAATTGTGTGAGTATACCATCAGCCACGTCTGATGATGTCGTTGACCATGTGATGTACAAAGTATTACAGGTGCAAGTCCCAGTACATGACATCAGATTCCCTTTCAAAAGAACAGTAACGATGTGCAGGACATCAGCTAGGTAGGGAAATACACAGTCGCACCGATAGCCCAACGCACTCATTACGTATGACCCGAAACGTCACCTCACTCAATCATGTTTTGGGCGAGAAGTTTGATGATCTTGCAGACGACTCACTTGCACAAGTTTTGAACCAAGTTGCATGTGAGGCTACAGTGATTCGCTTGTAACGAAAAGCCGAGACATGTTGTCAAGATCTGGACTTTGCAAGAACATCGCATGTTCTGAACCACGCAACTCCGATCCGTCTCTGGTGACTTGATGCCCCACAAGTGGCGGCCAGAGAGACTTTGGTACATCTATACATCACGAACTTGATTGAAAACATTGCCATTCTCTCGGATAAAGACGAGGCCCTGCCAAATTAAGTGGGTGATCATTCTGGGCAGTGCACAAAAGCCGAGAGTCCTTCTTAATTAGGGAGCGAGTGGTTTCTGTTTACCCCAGGTTATCATCTACACAGAACCTTGAAGGTTAAGCATGTCTTGATAAATAGTGGGAATAAACCTAAGCACAGCGCTAAACCCGAGCCGCGCGAGACCCTGCGAAAGCCCGGAACAAATCACCCAAGAGTGATTGGCTCGTGCCTAAGGAACATTGAGCGTTGAATGCCCCGTGCATGGGACCCCCCCTTTCCGGTCGAGACCCCTGCTGATTTTGTTGCACCTTGGATGGAAAAAGTCGGGTTGCGACAAGGAGACAGACTTGGAATGCAAGGCATTTCCTCTCCCATGGATTTACTTGACACGAATTTAGTAAAATAAAAATGGACATCCAAATTCAAAGTACCTGTCTACGAAAATCCGCAGAATGCCAAGTCTGGCGATAGAGCGGCACGACGGTGCCTAGTCTCGTTCTGGAAGCCCTTGCGGCCTAAGTGTATTGTCTTTTGTTGCCTTTGCCTTTAACGTCATTGCAACTTGATCTCCAGGACGAAGTCGACCCAAACAGACACAACACTACCACCTCAACTTTACGATTCAAGTCGCAGCCCCATAGAGGCATTCCTCCCACCGGTTCTGTCATTTGCCGGCCAAGCAGGGAGACGCCAACACGTGTCGGTAAGGACCAGCCAAGTTGACTGATCCACTCGCCTCCTGTACCGAACCTCCACGTCTGATGTCAGGTCGGGAAACTTCAGAAAAAGCAACAGAATCAATCATTGTTGACCGCCCTTCTTTCGCCTTGCAGTCTCACCCGCGCACTTCGACTCTAGATACTAGATACAACCTGCAATTCCAACCATGGCTTCCCCAGGAGCAGATGAAGCGCCCGCCGCGCCAGACGATCCCCCTTTGCAATGGAAGCACGCGCCCAACCAGGTCCAACTCACCAGACTAGGCTCTGGCGTCTCCATCAACGACATGCACCGACCACGGAAGCTCAAACTGCTCATTGCCGCCAACGGTCCGAGAGATGTGGCGTGGGCCCAGACCATAGCCGTCCGCCTGTCCAAGGACCCCCAGATCCTCGTTCGCGCCATCGTCGACGACATGACACATCGGCTCGCCCAGGAGATTGTATGCTACCAAAATCGAAGCCTCATAGCGGCAGACGGCTCGTCTTGCTCGGAGCAGATGGATATCATACACCGCAGGGCGTACGAGTTAGTCGAATGGGCAGATTTATTGGTTCTGGCCCCGATTACTGCCGACAATCTCGCCAAGATGATCCACGGCATTGCAGATACTTTTCTGCTGGAGGTCCTACGAAGCTGGGACACGTCCAAGAGGATTCTGCTCGTTCCTGGCATGTCCGTTCACGAATGGGAGAACCCAGCCACCAAAAAACAAATGTCCAAGCTTCACCGAAAGTTTGCGTGGATCAGAGTCCTCCCCGCGATACAGTGGCACTACGATACAGCTGAGCTACCGGGAAAACAAATGAAGAAGGTCGTGAAGTGGGGAGGTCTCAACGAATTGCTGTCTGTGATCAAGAATCAATCTGATTTACTGTCTCTCGGTCATGATGTCGATGTTACAACCCAAACCCTAATCGCCAAAAGTGGCAAGAAGACGACCGCGAAGCTGCCCGCGGAGATATGGAGTATCATCTTCGAATATGCTGGCGATTGGGAGCTCGCCCAGGCGTGTGGTGTTTACACCGCTCTTCCAATCCCGACGGATTTAGGCTGGCGCGTCGAACCCAAGCAGCCGAATGACCCCATCTCTGTATATCAGCACGAGCTCGAGTGGACGATCTTGGCTGCGAATACCGACGCCATCTGCAAAAAACTATCAGAAGCATCTGATTCCTTCCGAGAGCTGTCCGCACTCGCCACCAAGCTTATCTTCAAGTTTACTCTTATCGATGTACTCCGCTATATCGAGAAATCATGTCCGCATATGTTCAAGTGCTTCGACGGCAAGACAATTCCTACCAAAGCCTCAGGCTACTTCCCACGGACGGAGATCCTAGACTGGTGGCTCACATCCCCATCTTTCCTCGAGAAACAATACGACGGCGAGGCTCTCGACACAGCGTCCCGCAACGGCTACGTACACATTTTGCGTTGGTGGCGACAGTCCGGACTTCCTCTTAAATACACCTCCGCCGCCCTTGAAGGTGCCAGCTACTTTGGTCATATCGACGTGCTCGAGTGGTGGCGTGACACCTACCGGGCATCCCCGTCTGAAATCGAGCTGAAGCCCGGCAAGTCGATCCTCACCGCCGCACAATGCGGTCAGCTCGATGCCATCCGCTGGTGGGTGTCCAGCGGGCTCACCTTTGCCCACGAAGAGCAAGTCTGCAAGCAGGCAAGTCGATGGGGTCAGGTGGAAGTTTTGGAGCTGTGGCGCGAGCTGAAGGGCGACGACAAGTTGACTTTTGATATTGCGATTCTAACGGAGCCCACGCTGTATTCACATACCGCCGTGCTGGACTGGTGGGCTGCCTATGCGCATGGCGAGTTGCCGGGAATGGAGGGGAGGAGGGCAAAGAAAGTCGAATACAAGACAATGGATATAGAAGAAGCCCTGGAGGAAGCGTTTGGGGATCAGACGAGGATTAGGACGTGGTGGGCGCAGCATGGACTGAACCTGGGGATCGGAACCACACAATGGATGATGGCGCGGGAATTGTAAGCGCGCTTCGCTGGACGAATGGAAATAGGGTGCGTCTTCATGAGATGCGTATATATATCGTGCGGTGCATTCGGGCTTCGGATCATCGAGAGACTAGGAAATGGTCTGGGTAACTGGCATATGAGACTGGCGCTTGCATTGGCACGGAATCGGGACAGATTGCTCTTTCACTCTCAGCATGGCGTCAGGCTAGGTAGACTTGAATTTGAATGTATTTGCCTAAGCTGGATTTAATGCCTGTCCCTGATGAGTTGGACTACCGGCTTGTGACTGCTTCAAGTCCATCAGGATATTTGAGGCATATCGATTGGTGCATCCTAAGTAGTCACCCGGAGGTGACTCGTTCGTGCCGGCATCTACCTGGCCACTGTGTCCTGAATCTATTCGTGGCCTCCTGTGACCTAGAGGTGTTCTTCCGGAATATCCTCGTAGGAAAAGTGCTGTGGTGGCTTCTGACTTACCACTCAGAGTACAATCTCATCTGGAACGGACTCTCATATCGAGTATTCGAAGGGTAACACTGAAATTTCGGAGAGCTATGTGTCCTCGTTGTAGAGGTCATGCAACCCAGACAAGACCGCCAACGACCCAGGCTCGACGGCGGAAGTGAGGACCACGTTGATCGCGGCATCGAAGGGTGCAGTTAACGACTTCTCCCAGTCATTTCCACATAAAAGCTCTATATGGCTCATCCGAATTTGGCTGGGTTGCTCGGTATCAATTTTTGCAGTATCTCGAGCTGGCGAACCTGCTGTCTCTTTCGAATGTCTTTCACGTCCCGTTTGTCACGGCGCTGATTGTCTTGCGAGAATACGACGGTATATCCAGGGATCTTGGTGCCGGGGAGAACAGTTGTACGCGGAGAAATTGTGCAATACTATACATGAGCGGCGTCAACAAGCGATCGTATGATGGAGGGGGGTAGGGGGATGGAGGAGGCCGTACTTCACCAATAACAGCCCCCTTCCCTATTTTCGCACCGACACCAATTACGCTCCCCTCGCCGACCACCGTACCGCCGGCTTCAACCACAGCGCAGGCCTGAATGGTCACGTAGTCATGGAGCGTCACGCCAGTTGTGTTCTCTGCAACACCCTCGCTGGGGCTCACAGCAGCCCCCGAGGGCACGGCACCCACGTGTGTCCGCTCCTGCACGATACACCGCTTGCCGACATCCACGGGCCCTGCTGCGGACTCAATCTTGGCACGCGGGTGGACTAGGCTCTCGGTGCGCAAGGTGATAATGTGCGTGCCGGTGAGGATTGCAGACTCGGCGATGATGAGCGAGGAGGAGAAGCGCACCGGGGCTTTAGGTCCCGAGTCTTTGAGTGGTGGTAGGATGGAATGGCGTTTATTAGAGGACGACATGGCGAGGACTGGAGGATTATGCGCTTTCTAATGTATACAAGAATTCAGGGCAATAGTAGGGTATTCGTTCACAAGCTTTGTAGCGTCAGGATTGCGGTCGACGAAGTGTGGTTACGGCAGTCACATTGTAGGCGCGTGTCGCGTCATGTCTTCGGCCGGGTGCAGGTGGAGGCTTCAGCTCAGCCAACAAGAGAATCGACAAATCTCATTACAGAACGCGCCGATAGACCTTTCGATGATCACCCTTGCTTTTGAAAAAGTTCTCAGCATCAGAGTGTGTTTGCGAGCCGGCTCAGCAGTACTTCGAATCTTTCAATGCAAAGGACCGTTGAATCGGAATTGACCGGCGCCCGGGAAAACAGCGACTTGGTCCGGTGACAAAAAAAAAGTCAATGATGAAGTCGATTGCCAGAGAGCTTGCCACACCCATGCACCCCAGGCCACGCAGATTCCCCCAAACACCCGCAAATCTGCTAAGTCAGCAAGCTGCCGACCAATTGCAGCCGTTTGATACCTAAGACGTAGTGGACTTTCCAATTGCCTCTACATTCCCCTTCACCACCACGTCTAACCTCCTCCTGCACCACACCCTCGCTGCCAATTGGCACACCAACATAGCTCGCCCGAGCAAAGCACAACCGTCACCATGTTATCACGAACAACCGCACCAACAAAGGCCACGGCCAAGACCCTCTCGCGGGCGGCGGCAGCACAGCAGCAATCCCGAGGCTTTGCGACTGTCCAAGAGGGTACTCCCAAGAGGGTTTATGGTGGGCTCAAGGATCAGGACCGCATTTTCCAAAACCTCTATGGCCGATATCCCCCCGACTTGAAGAGCGCCAAGAAGATGGGTGATTGGCACAAGACGAAGGAGATCATATTGAAGGGTCATGACTGGATCATTGGCGAGGTTAAGGCTTCGGGACTGCGAGGCCGAGGAGGTGCTGGTTTCCCTTCGGGTCTAAAATGGGTATGTCAACGCCTTCTACTTCTTTGGACCGAGAGGTACGTGTTGTACTCTGGGAGATGCTAACAGGTCTTTTGCAACAGTCTTTCATGAACCCCAAAGGTTGGGAGAACGACACCAAACCCCGCTACCTAGTCGTCAACGCTGATGAGGGCGAGCCCGGCACCTGCAAGGACCGCGAGATCATGCGCAAGGATCCCCACAAACTGATTGAGGGCTGCCTCGTCGCCGGCCGCGCCATGAACGCCACCGCCGCCTACATTTACATCCGCGGCGAGTTCTACCACGAGGCCGCCATCTTGCAGCAGGCCATCAATGAGGCTTACGCGGACGGCTTGATTGGCAAGAATGCCTGCGGCTCCGGCTATGATTTCGATGTTTACGTGCACCGTGGCGCTGGTGCGTACGTCTGCGGCGAGGAAACCAGCTTGATCGAGTCGCTTGAGGGCAAGCCCGGAAAGCCTAGACTGAAGCCTCCATTCCCTGCCGCTATTGGTCTGTTTGGCTGTGCATCAACTGTTGCTAACGTTGAGACCGTGGCGGTGGCACCTACCATCTGCCGTCGTGGTGGAAACTGGTTCGCGAGCTTCGGTCGTGAGCGCAACCAGGGCACCAAGCTATTTTGCATCAGCGGCCACGTCAACAACCCCTGCACCGTCGAGGAGGAGATGAGTATTTCCATGCGAGAACTTATCGAGAAGCACTGTGGTGGTGTTCGCGGTGGTTGGGATAACCTGCTGGCCGTCATCCCCGGTGGCTCATCTACGCCTATTCTGCCCAAGCATATCTGCGATGATCAGATCATGGACTTTGACGGTCTCAAGGATAGCCAGTCCGGTCTAGGCACTGCCGCTGTTATTGTCATGGACAAGAGCACCGACGTTGTCCGCGCTATCGCCAGGTTATCACACTTTTACCGCCACGAGTCCTGCGGCCAGTGCACGCCTTGCCGTGAGGGCAGCAAGTGGACGGAGCAGATCATGAGCCGCTTCCAGAAGGGTATGGGCCGTGAGAGGGAGATTGATATGCTTCAGGAGTTGACGAAGCAAGTTGAGGGACACACGATTTGCGGTAAGCAGACTCTTCTTCTCATGACATGTTTGACGAGGTGATACTAATTCATTTTTGGTAGCTCTCGGTGAGGCTTTTGCCTGGCCTATCCAGGGTCTCATCCGTCACTTCCGACCGGAGTTGGAGAAGCGGATGCAGGACTTTGCGCAAAAGTCTGGTGGTCCGACTCTGGGTGGCGGATGGGCGCACGATACGAGGGCGAAGGGTCACTTGGTCGCTCCGGGCCAGTAAATGGGTTGCGGTTGGTGTTGGCAGCATAGATGATTTTTGCAGGCAGCGGCGTACCCTGGTTTGAAAAGATTAAATGATCGATTTGTACATTGTACCTATGTAGACCTTCCCTTGGGAATGGAGGATGTTCCACAGATTTTTCTCCCCCTTGAATTCCCAACTAACCACGGCCTTTAACCCTGTGAGAATTCCGCTGCGAAATTCCTCGGCCCTGAGGCGGGTTGCTATGATTCGCGCCACGCCTATTGTATTAGTCCCTCCAATAAATTATAGAACGTTGTTGACCTGGATAAAATGCTGAACCACACAAGACACGCGTCTGCGCTTAATCGGCCACGACTTTCCACTCTGAGCATCTCAAGCTGACTAGGATGTTGAGTGTGGACCGAGCCGCATCATCCTTACGAAGGAACGCTTGCCGATCGCGCCGGAGTTTCAACCACAGCTGCAATAACTCATTACTTCTGACTGGACTTTCATATCACTCTTTGCGCCAATCGCACAAAGCATGCTCTATCCTTGGCTGTGCTTGGATGCCAAATGAGATTTCGATCCGATTGGCCTATTAAGTTCGAAGGGTCTATGTTCTTTTCTGCACATTGAGATCAAGCAGTAGACGGCGACCATGGTGTCGTCGAGATTGGAGCAGTTCATCCGCTTCGGGACGGATGCAGGTGAGTTCCTTTACATCCTGTTCGCTTGCAGCACCGATGCTCACTTTTTCTTCTCATGATAGCTGGCATCGAGCGTATGCTACGAATGATTCAAGCGATCCTCATGGTCACTCTTTCGCAGCCTTTCCTCACCAGAGGTTTCACCAATCTCGTCGAGCTAGGCAATCGACATGTTTGGGTCGAGCCTCGAGCCGCAAGTATTGCTTCACTCAGCCAATTACGAGGTCAGGTCGCATTAACTCGGCGGTTCTTTCGCATCTTCCGCTTTCTAGAGTCATTCCAGGCCGCGCATGTGATATACACGTCGTTCTACCTACCTCCCACGCCAGCGTCTCCTTTAGAGCACAGCAGCCAGGAGGGCGCCACAGTAGTCGAAGGCGAAAAGAGGGAAGATGTGAAGCAGGAGAAGCCGAAATCCTCACAGAACTGCTCCAACCCCAACTGTCGCAATCATCATCCGCCCAAGCCGAGAAGCGGCGTTCCCACGGAAGCCTGGCTTGACATCTTCTCGCGGACCTTCAACGGGATGTACCTTCTCCTCGAAGCCCTTACTCTCATTGACGCACTGGCCCTCCCAGGCTTGTCCCTCTTCGGCAGCCACTGGTTTCCGATTCTGCACGTGGAGGCACAGCGCTTCTGGTTCTTTGCGCTGGTGTGCGGACTATTCAGTGGATTGCTCAAGCTCGTCAAGCTGATGGCGTATGGGCCGGTTCCACAGACGGGCGAAGGGTATGGCCTCGGAGGCGGGAAGGACGAGAAGGAGATGGCGGATTGGGAGAGGCAGCGGGAGCGGATGCGTAAGATTGTGTGGGCGAGGAAGGAGAGAGTAAGGCTGTGGAAGTTTGAGATTCGGACGAGGGGGTACAGATTGGCGAGGAGGTGTGTGGCGGATTTGTTGGATTTAGTGGTACCGGGCATGGTAGTGGGATGGGTGAAGGTGGCGCCTGGAACAGTGGGAGCCTGTATGGTGGTTTCGACATGGCTTACAGGGTTGGAGGTTTGGGAGAGGTGTAGAGGTTGATAGAAGATCGATGCATATGGAATGGGACCCAAAGCATTTCTTGTGGCGTTCTACCTAGGTAAGGGAACGGCGTTTTGATCTATTAAATCTATATGAAAATGCACGATTGTCCAGCCTTCCAGGGCCCGCCGCAAACATTGCAAAAGAATTCAGCCAGATGTCGTCCACACTAGTATAGTAGATGAAGTAACTAGACCCTCTTATCGCATACTATAATCCTTTCTAGGAGGCAGCTTGGGCATGGCTTGAAAGGTCTTCCTTTGACAGGCTACTACCGACGGACAACGAATGCGCCAGTATGAAGTCGTATCAAACCACCGTGTCATGAGGCGTTCATACAGCATTGTGATGACCTGAAATTTGTTGCTATGTGTAGGACATTATATTTGAAACTTGTTTTGCAATGCTTTGAAAGAGGACATGAATGCCTACAACTGCGAACTTCCAGGTTGCCATGGGGAGAGCACAGAAGGTGAAAACATATACTAGCTATGTAGACAACAATACGCAGGCACTAACAATGCTCAGATATAATGCTATGGCTGCGAGTGAGACGAAGTAGCAGGGGATTCACGCCTGAGCAACAAGAACCAATGAAAAGTGCAGTCGGAGCTGTGATGTGCAGGGGTGTGCCGGCTAGCTTGTTGACGCTCTGGCGCTCTTCTTTCAAGGTTGGCCTTCCAAATGCAACCGTTTGACTGATCTCAGCTTCAAAGAAAAACAACCACGGTCTTTTCCCCGAGTTGGCCACCAAAGTCGACCCTCAACTTCCTTTATTGATACTTTTGACATCTCCACTTGTGCTCCACGACTCTGCCCCCCAATGAGCTGCACATACATCTGAGAAAACAGCAAAGATGGCAGCTGCCGAAGTGGCTGTGGACTTCGCCTACCTGTCCACCCACTTGGGCATTGCAGAGACCACCCTCACTACGGTCGCAAGCCAGCCCTCTCCCGACGTTGTCACAGCCGTTCTTCAAGCTGTCTTCGTCAAGGCCCAGGAATATGACGCGCTTTACGCCGAGAAACTCCAGGTTGATATTGAGCTTGAGAACGCCGTTCGCAGCTCCGAGGCGCGATGCCAAACATTCAAGGCAACGGCCGACAAGGCCCTCAAGGACGTTGAGGAAGTGCGGAAGAAACTTCAAAGTGAAGGTACGCCCCCAAAACCCCCATGAGATGTTCGCGATCGTGTCTTGGGTGGGCTGTTGACGCGTGCTATCCCCTTCTAGAATCCACACGTCAAGCACTAGAGACCGAGCTCAACCAGCTCAAGTCCTCCAGCGGCAACAGCATCTCCGAAATTGAGACCTTACGCGCGCGCATCACCTCACTCGAGACGTCGAATCGCGAGATCCTTGCCATTGTCGAGACCAAGAGCGAAACCAACACTCAGCTGCTGGGCGAGCTCACCCAGATGCAGGAGAAGAATGCCAACCTCAGCAAGAAAATCGCAACGCTCGAGCAATCTGTGCAGGCAGAGAAGGCTGCTGCAACTAGCGCGAAGTGGCGTGAACAGAATCTGCAACAGGAGCTCACCCTGACCCGACAGAATAACGAGTGGTTCGAGAAGGAGCTGCAGACAAAACGCGATGAGATGATGAAGACCCGAAAGGAGAAGGGCGCACGTATTTCCGAACTCGAACGCCAGTACGAGGAGCAGCGATCTGCGGTCGAGTCTCTCACACGTGGTGAACAGCAGCTGCGGGCTCGGCTTAAGGAGGCTCAGGACAAGGTCGAGGCCGGTCTTACGAAAATTCAACAGCTCCAGGAGGCCGCCGCACGCACGGAGGAGAGCTTCCGCCAGGACCTCGAGTCGTCTAGGCGGTTGGCCGAGCTCCAGGTTCAACAAGCTGAGACCAGCAAACAGCGACTCAAGGAGGTGGAAAGCCGACTTGAGAAGGTGCACCATGAGTTCGACGAGAAGAAGAGACGGCTTGAGAAGCAGCTTGAGGATGAGAAGGCTGAACACCAGAAGACCTTTGAGACGGCACAAGAGCTTCAACAACAGGTCAGCCGGCTGGAAGCAACTGGTACTACCCAAGCAGGATTTGGCTCCAGGCCACAAACTCCAATCAACGGGTCTCAGCTGAGGGCCGGCTCGCCCTTCGGAACACCAGGATCGTTCAGGGGCAAGCACCTTACCGCGACGCAAGCCCTTGATGAGTTGTGGAAGACGAAGACCGAGTTAATTTCTGTGAAAAAGCGCAATCAGCAATTGTCTCAGGAGCTGGACGAGACAATGGCCGTCCTCGAAGCAAAGGTCCCTGAGCTGAACGGGTATGAGATGGAAATTGGACGTCTGCGAGCCGAAAATATCCAGATGACGCAGCTCGCCGACGAGAGCTACCAGGAACGCGACATGGCGAAGAAGGCAGCTCGAAAAGCAGAGGGAGCCTTGAACACGGCCCAAGCAGAGGTCAATATTCTGCGGGCCCAGCTCCGAGATTTGGGGACTCAAATCCAGCTTCTTGTTTTCAACATCCAGGCACAGGAGAAGGGCTGGGACCAGCTGTCTCAGGAGGAAGCGACTCGATTTGAACAACTTCAGAGAGGCGAGATTGCCGAGGGCTCCCTGGACGACCTGTCAGATACCCACCGCTTCATCACCGAGAGGTTCGTTGCATACAAGGACATTCACGAGTTGCGAGCCAAGAACGAGGAGCTTCTGAGGGTGACCCGCGAGCTGGCTGAGAGGATGGAGAGCGAGGAGGCACTTGCAGCGAAGCAACAAGCAGTCGACAATGAGAGAGAGTTGGTGTCTCTTCGCGAAACTTGCTCTCGTCTGCAAGACGAGATCAAGTCCATCACCGTGCGCATGGCATCCCATATCAAGGAACGGGACATGTTCCGGCGCATGGCAGAGGGCAACAGAACTGTGCACGAAGAGCCTGACTCCCCATCTGGGAGTCAGCGCGAGGTTCTCGCCAGCATCGAGCACAACGCGATGGAAGAGCCAGAGGTCACGACAATGCTTCGCGAGTTGCAGAGCAACTTCGACACCTACCGACAAGAGTCGAGTATCGACCGCAAGGCAATGCGAGAGCAAGTGGACAAACTGTCTTCCGAGAAGAATTCGCTGCAGGCCGAGGCTGCCAGAATCCGGAGTCAGTATGATTTGGCTCAAGAGCGTCTCACCATGCTGCAATCCAACTACGAAGCACTGCAAAACGAGAAATCAGAGCTTCAAAGGAGGGGCCAGAGTCTTTCGGAGGCCGCTGCTAAGCAAGATATGCGGTCTCAGCAGCTGGCATCGGACCTTGTTGAGACAAAAGCTCTGCTGGACAGTGTCATGAGCAAGAACGCCAACTTGACCGCGGAGAAGGAGCTGAGCACCAGCATTCGGGACCGACTTGCCCAGGACAATGAGAGCCTCACCCAAGAAAAGGCTCGTCTCAATGCTTCACTCTCACAGATACAGAGTCTAATGAACGAGCGCGAGATTTCAGACTCAGAAACGCGTCGGGGATTACAAGATCAGATCGAGTCCATGAAGACTGAGTTGAGCACGACGAAGCGGAGGCTGTCTGAAGAGATCGACGAGAGCAGGAAGCTACAGCAAAGGAAGGAATTCGAGAACCAAGAACACCAAAAGCGTGTTGACGAACTCGTGGCCAATCTCAATGCCGTCAAGGAAGAGCTCGTCGCTGCTAAGACCAGCCGAGATCACTTGCAGGCCCGTGTTGATGAGTTAACCATTGAACTTCGTACTGCACAGGAGAAGGCCGATCGCTTGCAACCGCGTCCAACACCCAGACCTGGCACTGCGCTCGAAGCTAGAACCACCGATGCAGAGACCGCAGCCCAGATCGATGAGCTCGTCAACGAAATTACTGACCTCAGACACGATCTGGATTTGACCAAGGCTCACCTGGAATCCGCTCAATCACAAGTCGAGCAGTACAAGGAGATCTCCAGCAGTGCGGAGGAGTCACTGAATGAAATCACTGCGACCCAAGATCAATTCCGCCAGCAGATAGAGGCGGAGCTGACTGTCAAGGACAATCAAATCAAGGAATTTCAACAGCGCATTGAGGATGTCACAAGGGAGTTGAGCAATTCCAACAGCGAGCTCAATACTCTGCGGGATTCTCAGGCTGAAGTCACTCACAAATATGAAGACGAGAAGCGCATACTTGAGGAAGAGGTGGCTCGCATGAAGGAAGACGCAGAACGACTAAATGAGCGAGCGAAGTATCACCAACAGGATCTTCGCGCTCAGGCGGACATTGCGAAGAAGGCACAACAAGACTATGAGACCGAGTTGATGAGGCACGCTGAAGCTGCAAAGGCCTTGCAAACTCTTCGTGCGCAATATGGCAAGCTACAAACCGACGCGTCATCTTGGAAGGCCGAGGCTGAGTCTGCAAAGCACACCTTGGACGATAACAAGAGATCCTTCACTGAGCGCGAACAGCAGCTACGGAACGAGGTTCTCGAGTTGAAAGAAAGGCGTCGTGATGTGGACCAGCAGAACAAGCTTCTCCAGGAGCAGCTGAATAGCTTCTCGACGCAGCTCGCTGCCATCAAGGAAAACCGCACAGCTTTCATGGACACCTCAGATGATTCTACTACCACGGTCCCTGGCTCGGACACTGAACGACTCACTGAACTCAACAAATACCTGCACCGAGAGAAGGAGATCCTTGAGGTGCAGTACAACCTCAAGGTCCGGGAGGCCGAGCGTCTGCAACAACAGGTCGAGTCCAAACAGTCACAGCTCGAGGACGCTCAATTCAGGCTTGAGGAGGAGCGTGTTGCAAGGACAGACAAGAGTCTGGCCAAGTCTCACGAAGATCTAATGGCTAAGCTGAACGAGCTGAACCTGATCAGAGAAAGCAATACGACCCTACGCGCTGAGACCAAGCGACTGCAGAAGCAGCTTGCGGATAGTAATCAAAAGTTGACTGAGTTGAACGCCAAGATAATGCCGCTGAACAGCGAGAACAAGGCGTTAGAGGACGTGAAAGAGAGGTTGACACAAGAGCTTCAGCAAATGACCGAGGACCGCGACCGTTGGTCGAAGCGTGTGGAGAATATCGTCAACCAACAAGGCCGAGTCGACCCGACCAAGGTTGAGGAGATGAAGGAGCAAATTGTCCGGGCCGAGGCTGAACGCGATGCGCTGAAAGTCAAGATTGAAGAACTTGAAACAACCACCGAAGCCAAGAAGCAACAATGGGATGCAACCCGCGCAAAGATTATCGATCAAGCCAAGAGCAAGAACCGAGAGAATGCAAACAAAATCAGCGAGCTCACAGCCGAAAAGGAGCAATTGCAAACCCAGCTCAACGAAACCACACAACGGCTGGCTGTGCTTCAAGGCGAGTTGGATGCGGCCATCCAAGAGAAGTCTGCGTTAGAGCAGCGCGTGCACGAGCTGCAGCAACAAGTTGATGCAGCCAATAACACCCCGCAAGCTCCGGCGCCAGATGCGTCGTCTGCGTCAGCTGATCAATTGTCCCAATTGCAGCAGCAACTGGAGAACGCCAATCAAGCACTGGCATCTGTCAACGCAGCCAAGGCCGCTGCCGATCTGGAAGTAGCTAATCTGCGCTCTCAACTCGACGTGGCTGTCCAAGAGCGCGATGCAGCTCGTGCACAAGCACAGTCAGAGACGACAACGGAAGCCGTTCCGCAGGGCGATGCCCAGGCAGTTGAGGCCGACACCACTCAGAATGGCGTATCTACCGAGTCTCAAGCCCCTGCTCCGTCCATGACTGATGCGGACCGTGCCGAACTTCAACAGAAGTTGGCCCAAGCTGAGGCCCGCGTACGCGACTTAGAGGCCGAAGTCGCCGAATTACAGCACAAGGCTGCCGAGACAGAGACTCACTTGAAGGAAACTCTCGAAAAGCGATCACAAAAGATGAAGGAAATCCTCAACAAGAAGCTGGTTGACGATAAGGCAAAAAATCAGGCCGAGCTTGTACAAGAAAAGGAAAAGCTCAAGGCCGATTATGACTTGAGGCTTCAGCAGGAGCGCAAGATATGGGAGCTCGAGAAAGGCCCTTCTGCTCCTGGTGGCGCCGACCCTGTGCCTTCCACGCCAGTCAAATCGGAAGCCCAGCCGCCTCCGCAGACACCCGGCGGTGGGCTGTCTGCTGTGCTCGTGGCCGACTTTTCACAGCTCAACGATGCCGAAACTCGCCAGGTCCTGACCAACAACACTACACTCAAACAGATTGTGGGTAACAACCTCAGGAACAAAGTGGCAGCAGAGACAAAGAAGATCAAGGAAGAAACCGAGCAGGCTTTGAAGACAGAGTACGAGGCCAAGATAGCGACAGCCAAGGACATGGAGGCCAAGAAGTCAACTCTGCAGATCAATATGAGGGAAAACAAGATAAAAATTGCGAATGCGAGACTCAGCGTCATCGAGACGGCTGCAAAGGAGACTCCAGAGCGTCCTGTTGGTGAGGTCTGGGAGGTTGCAAAGAGCGCCAAACCACCGCCGGCAAACGCTGCTCCACCAGCTGTTGCCTCGCCCGCGGCAGCAAAGGCACCCGCCGCGGCAACTGGTAAGTCGCATATTACGAATCGTACATTTGACCATACATGGAATGCTCACAATCTCAAAGGTACTCCCGCTGCACCAGCAAATGGCGGGACTGCGCAACCGGCTCAAAATGCGCCAACACCCGTGACTGCCGACGCACCAGCGAACCCATTCGGAGGTGCGCAGGCCACTGCGCCCCCACCGGGCAATAATCCCTTTGCTCCCAACCAGCAGGCCACGGCACCCGCTCAACAGCCTACCGCACAGACCCAGCAGCAACCAGCGCGCACTGGCATTCCGGTGCCAAACCGAGGTGGCTCCGTTCGTGGTGGACGCGGCAGCAGTATTCCTCAACGTGGTGGCAGGGGTGGGAACTTCCAGGCTCGGAACGCCAGCGGAGGTGCTCTGAATCCAGGTGCAACCAACTTTCAGCCTGCTACTGGCAACAAGCGGCCTAGTGAAGCGGGAGAGGGCGGACAGAACCCAAAGAGGCAGCAGCGAGGCGGCCGGGGTGGTCAAGCACGTGGTGGTGGTTAGGGAATACCTCGTGGTCGTTCTAGACGTGGATCCGCATAGCTTGTCTGCTTAAGGGGCCTCGATGAAGTACTTGCGTGGACATTGGGAGGATGGATGACGATTTGCTTAACTTGCATTGCGTGGCATGGCACTGGTTGTAAGCAAAAGGGCACGAGCGTTATTGCGGAATGCAAGTTTCCTTTGTCTATGTTGTACGATTGGCTACTACTTTGTGGTTGTTCTTGATGAAGAAGATAACGTGCGGTCCACAAAAGAATGGGGCTTTGGTATGCGCGAAAACTTCTACAGCTTAAGTGGCAGCATGTACTAAATGGCATCAAGTGAGATAGCATGATTTGTAGCAAGATTGCGATCAATTGCTCTTTTTCACTTTTGCTCCCCCGACCGCAAACGGGGCCTGTAATGTGCGGCACAAGGCATTTGTGACGCCAAGTGCTTGATTTGACGAAAGGTACAGTGCCATGCTTTTCATTTGAGGCATACATCAAGGAGACGCGGTCGAGGCTACAGACCTATCTACCTGGGTAGCAACCCAAGAGTTTGATTCATCCGCGATTACTTTCCTTCCGCAGTTCCCATTGAAGCCGGGCAAACGCGTGCTTCTTACCACAACATTGCGCGTCTCCTACATGGCACAGGACATGTGAAAGTGCCTGGGGGCCGGGAGCCAACCTTGGCCAAGAGGGACTTTGATGCTGACGCCCAGAATTTGCTTACCTGTCCTTTGTGTGTAGGATCGAGCAGACCTCCCAATCCTTGCGAGAGCGGTTCCCGCGCCTTGATTTGTTTTGAGAAAAAGACCTTGGAAAGGCAGCGGGATCCCGGCCGGATCTCGCTTTGGGATCCCGTATTCCCTCGTCAGCCGTGCCTACCGTAGTACTAAGTAGGACTTTGAATTCCCGCCCCCTCTCTAGCAAGATTACCAATATGCCGCGTGGTACGAATGTTATTATAATGCGCACAGTTTCCTTTTCCTGCCAAGCGCTTATGGGAGCCAAGAGATTGAACACGTAGAGAGAGTACCTGCGCCCTTTTGTGTTTTCGTTGCCTTTTGAGGGGGGGGGGAGTAGGTATTATCAGGGAAGCAATATTAATGAGGCTGGGTCTTTCCCAAGCTACTGCAATGCTGACACGGACGGAGCGTCTTCTGCGCCGCCGCTGGGCACGCTTTGGATACTGCGGAGTGCCGGCCGGCCCGGCGAGACCAACAAGGAAAAGTCTATTTTGCTGGGCAGTTGGGTGTGGTTGGTCTAATCATCGAAAGCTTTGTGGGAAAATGGTGAAATGTGGGGACCGGTGGACGTTCTTCGCACTAGCAGAGCATGATGAGGCCTTTTCTTTCCTACTTCTGAGGCCAAAGGAAAGGTGGAGGAGGGGTGAGGTGTCCACGTAGCGCAGGGTGCAACCAGTGTGTTTGAACGGACGTTGGCGCTTTTGCTTCATATTTTTTTTTACTTTGTTCCTTAACGCCCGTCTCAACAAGGATGTCGCGTGTGTGCCCCCAATTTCGGCTGTTTGAGGATTTTTGTGACTCATAATGAATCTCAATTCGTGTCGTTGATTTGCTGGTCTAGAGAGGAATTGACACAGGCTTGTCGCGAAGCTTGCAATTAGGTTCAGGGCAAGACCTGAAATTGGAATTTAGCAAATTTCTGGGGTGAGCATGGTGAAGTGGATATTGGCGTCGATCCTTGGTTGGTGAGCCCAGACCACGCACCACAGGACTTATGGGTATGGAAGCAACCAGACGCAAAGTGGACTTCACTTACAGCCTGGTAGTTTCTTGAGCCATATTGTGAGATTGTACTCATACAATGGTACTCACTAGTGGTCTTGAAACGGTCTTGATATCACAATAGGTAGATGTGTCTGGTATCCACGTCTGTAACGTTGGTGATGGTGTTGTTGCGCAACAGAATACGTGGACCTCAGGCAGCAACAACGTCTACCTGATACTATGTAAACCCCACAAGAGCAGTCTTTCCAAAAGGTGTGCATGTGTCCACAGAAAGTGGGCCGCCAGAAGGCTACTGCTTACCAGCCTCGTAACCCCCCATGGACAGAGGATCGAGCACTGCCTCCTCGTCAAGGAGGACGACGATAATCATCGAAAGTCCAGGTGGTCCAGTGCTACAGTTGGCATTGTGGCTTGGTTAAGCCTGCCAAAGGGGCCATTGGTCGAAATACACTTCTGTCCTCGTTTCTTTTTTCCCCTTCTCGCGCCTGCGCAATCGCGCGAGCGTAATATAGCGGCGTGGGTTGGAAGGACTTGGCTATTCCGAATCGGGTTCGGCGAAGTAGCAGGCTTGAGATGTGGAGACACGACTCTTACTCTCAGTCTCAGGTTCTACCCCCACGAGTCTTAGGTTTTGATTGGTTCACCAGGTAAAGCTAGTCTGAGCATTGGGGATAACAGCCTAGAAGTCACACCCGGGTGTGAGCGAATAGGTGTGACTCATTCCGACTTGTTTCCCACAGTACAAGTATATTCTGAAATCCCCCAAATTTTCAGGCCGCGTTTTTCTCTTCCTTTCCATTAACCACAACTATTACCTTCACCAACAGACACACCCAGAGCATCAACGATCAAGATGTTCTAAACAACCAGATCCCGCTTGGCCTCGTGCATCCAACATCAGTCAAAATTACTTCACAGTATTTTTCAGATTTCCCCATACCCAACCCCACTCCACCTTCAGTTCCTCGCGGACTGAATTTTTCACCACTCTTGGTAAACGACCCTCAAGTCGTCATCACGGATTCCACACAGTCACCATGGCTTCCCTCCAGTGTTCCCAGCCAGCCGGCACCATCCGAGCAACATTCTCCAGCACCTCAACAACACCAGTCGTTCGATCAGGACTTCTGTCTGTACCCGCCCTCCAACAACCAGCTGCAGCCGCCGCCACATAACCGGTCTCTATCGCACCCACACTCTGGGCCACACCGACAGAACAACAACAATACCAGTCACCGGAATCACAACTCTCGGCTTCAAAACTTGACGCAAACTCAAATCAGACAACTACATTTTGAGCGTCATCAACGCCAACAACAGCTGCACAACGCTGCCAACGCCGCTAGCAACGTCTACTCCAACTCTGCGCCACCCTCCGCTGCTGCTGTGAATCGCGTGCAACAGCCCTCAAAGTCCAATCAACGTCCACCTGTTCCCCTTTTCAATCTGCCAAACGGAAAAATGGAACTAGGTAATTCTCCTCGTCTCATGCCTCTACATGAAGCACTTTACTCACACTCCCGTCCAGACATTGATTTGCCTCACGTGCCCTTCGGGGGCGGCGCGCTCTCGGAGTTTTCGTCACCAGCCGATCCGGTCTTTGACAATTTCCATGTGTCCCCGGAACAGCTGTTCATGGACGTCAACATGTCTGCTCCTAACTCAGAGGCCCTCACCTGTCTGACCACGCCCTCTTCGGGCTTTGACGCCTCGCCCGCCTACTCTGACTGGAACACCTCGCCTCTGTTCGCTGCCAACGATGATGCTAGCCAGTGGCCGTCTCTGTTCCCAGAGACGACCACCGTCGCGGCACCAATTGCAGAGGTTGAGCAGTCGCCAGTCATACAGTCTGAGGAAGTGCAGCCTGTGAAGAAGCCGGCATCATCGCGCAAGTCCAGCAGCACCGGCAACTCGCCATCTGCTCGTCCTTCATCTCTTGCCGGTGTCAATGCCTCGCGTCGTCGTTCGAAGCCGCTGCCGCCTATTCACGTCGACGATGCGGCCGACGAGAAGAGCATGAAGCGAGCTCGCAACACGCTTGCCGCTCGCAAGTCTCGTGCGCGCAGGCAAACCCACATTGAGGAGCTTGAGCAGGCCGTCAAAGAACTCGAGGCTCGCCTCGAAAAGACGGAGCAAGAGCGCGATCACTACAAGGCGCTGTATGAGTCTCGTTAGGAACAAGTGCACAACGGCACGTCCGTTTGGTACCATCTCATGCTCGCTCAATAAAAATAAACACTGGAGGAAGGTTATTCCTCGTCCTTTTTTTCGCGTGGAAGGCGTCTTTCCCCTTCACTTGTAACCCAGAGGGCGTCGGTATCTCCTATGATACCGTCAGGCCAGGGATCGTTTCTATTATTAGTGTTTGGAAGGTTCTAGGATTTCGTTTGGTCTTTTCAGTCACGTCTCGCTGGCGCCACAGTATACAGTTTGCAGACATTACAAAATAGGATATTGGTGAAACCTGACTCCGTCTCAGAACATTGCGTGACATCTTTGTGATCTGCTATCTATCTAGGTTTATTCTTACATTTCTCAAGGAGGGTCCTATGCGAACACAAGAATACGCCTGCCTGCCTGCCTGACAAGGTATCCCTCCAGACCGTTCATACATTCGGCCCGCATCGATATCACATACACGAGACTGCTATGTGTGGTTACAATGCACTATCTCTTGTTGGAACTATACAATCAATCATTTGACGCCCCATCTCTCATCTTTGTTTCAAGAAAGGGCCACGAAAGCTTGAGGTTGTGGCATCCGCCTCTCTCTGCTCAGCGTCATTTCCTCTAGTTCGAGGCCCAGGTACTGGTAATTATATGCAATATGTCTAGGCTCACTTCACCATCGAACCCCCACCGCCAGACGAACCCTTCCCCCTGCCCTTGTTGGGGGGGGCGCCTCTCCCTGAGAGAACGACGTTCCAATCCTGGGTCACGGATTTCGAGGCACTTCGTTCTCAGCTTTCAGGTAGCTAGCGACGAAGAGTCGTGCATTTGAGCTGATGAGGCCACTCAACGCTAGAATCGAAACAAACTCTGAGCAATTGCTGTTCAAGGCGATCAATATTGCATGGATAGGGAGGCATACTGTATGGCCGGAGAGAAGCGACATAACGATCACAAGTGATATTTAACCTTCCTATCACTCATCTATCCTCGAAGAATAACGCATAATTCTTACTATGAAATAGCAGTCGGAATGGTCGAGGCGATCTTTGCGATGGTCGAGCCGTTGTTTCCATTTCCTATCCCAGGACAGAGAGTTGTGCTAGCAAGTATCGCACATTGCGAACCATCACCACCTCCGCTCTGAATTGTCTGTATCTCATCATGATTCAGCATTCATTGATCAGTTGGATATGAATCTTAAGACATTAGCTTACGCACTACCATTGAGTCAGCTTGATATTGGTCTACTCGGGAGGTGTTTTTTCAACTCACTTTGCCGATAGTGCATGGCCAGTTGTTGTTGCCCAACATCCCGTCCGACACAGAGCACGATGTCCCTTTACACTCCTTCATTTTCCACGTCAATATGCATTCATGTTGCCGTATGATCCATAGAGTTTATAGCGGTACTCACGCCACAGTCCCAGATATCGCAGTCGATGTTGGTGCTATTAACATCGCTCTGGGTGTCGATCCTGCCAGCTCCTTGAGGATAAGGAGCTGCGCCTGTCAAGATCGCCGCGAGCCACGCGAGAGCCAAAGCCTTGGATGTGAGCTGGAAACCCATCTCGGAAAATAGACTCCTACTGCGCGAAGGAGATACTTCAACAAGTGCGCGTAATAAGGTGGAGTCTATCGAAATACTTCTGAAAATGCACAGCCCAACGGGCCACGAGTCTAGAATATATAGTCGAAAGCAATCTTGTATCTCTACGCGCTTTGCTACTCTATCTTGCCATGTCGTAGTACCGATATCGCCTAAACGTGCAACCCACGCACAGACTAAACTCTCTACAGCAGCTTGTGCAAGTCTGCCCAGGTCTATAGAGACATCGTCCAAACTGATCAAAGTTCGATTTGCCAAAAGTAAAGTCTCATACGGACAGCACGGTCTCCGATGAATAAGTTGGAAATAGTGCCATATGTTCGCGAATCAGAAGGGGCTTTTAGTGATATGTGTTGTGCGTTTTTTTTGCTCGTGCTTACCACATAGTACAAAAGAGTGCACAATCCCCCTGAGTTGATAACCCCCGTCCTGGATCATGATCATTGGATATCAAAGTGTGAGACTGTCTGGCGTCCGACCCATGACGAGTGTATAAGCCTGTGAGAAGTAATTCAATTGTTCATGAATGACGTGGTCTGTGGAAACGTCGCGTGAGACCGCAATAGACTTCCAGGACACACAGGATCGACTGATTGGAAGATGTTCGCTACCTCAGGCCGTATGCGCCAACAATCATTGAGACACTTGTCATGGACCGCGTTATAATGGGTTCATATTATGCAAGCAAGTCTTGATGGACGTCTCATCACACCGACTCAGACCGAGCTAATAGTAGGTTTGTGAACCTCAAGGAAATGAACCAAGCCACCAATGTCGAGTAAACAAAAGCAAGAGTACGTCAAATGAAAATTCAGGCTATCTTACACCCACATCAGTTCACAAGAGCTGTAAGTCTGACTTGCTCCCCACCTCTGAAACGACAGTGTACTTCTGCAGAACTTCCATGCGGCGACCACCGTGACATACTCGCCCGACCATCATGGTTAAAACTTGAAGCAATTAGAAAACGGACAACAGAGGGGAAATCGGATGCCTAACTCACCCGCCCCCCCCCCAAGCAGTGACACTGGAATTGCTTTCAGTGCTATCAATTCAAGGCTAGCTCGAAATCCTTCAGGAAAGCCCATCGACCTTGCTTAACCCAATTCATCGATGCGAAGTCATTCGCATACTTGGGGAAGAAGTCTATCACTGGCAACAGACTCTTATCATGGGCTAAAACAACAAGCACCTTGTCATGCGCATCGAGCTCTTGTAGTTTCTCGATGGTTTGCGCAACCCCACTCGGACTCAGATGTGCCCCTCCCTGTTGCTGAGGGAAATTCGAAGGCTTTAGAAACGCCCTTGCTTTATCATTGTCAAGTAGTAGCTTCTCGAATACTGCACCGGGGCACGGTGTAGCCGCATCTCTGTCCAAAGGATGGGGAAATATCAAGTCTGGTAGCGGCAGGTACTCTGAAGGCCGGATCTCGCCACAGTGGTGAGCTGTGTCACCTCCCACTATATGACGACAAGATAAAGGTCAGGTCTGTACAATCATGAAAGGAACAGAAATTACGATGCTGAGCGCCAGTGGGCTTTGTTCAAGGTTTTTTTTTAGAGTTGATCAAGGAAGACTTACTCAATATGTAAGAATCAGGGTTGCTTGTCACTTTGGCCAAGCCGCAAAGATGTCCCACAGCGTGGCCGGGACTGTCGAGGAGGTAGAACGAGCCGTCATTGAAATAATCGAACTATGATTTCCAGGGTCAGTATATGCCTGCTGGATGATGACCGCGAATCACAGGCCCTGGACCATGATTGCTTCCAGGACACTTGTGACACAGCATTCCATGTATGAACACACAAGAGAGAGTATCTTCTTCCGCGGGAGACTCACAGCATTGAAGCGGCCAATCTTTTTGCCCTGTGTGAACTGGACTTCGCGCAGCTCCCTGCCCTCGTAGTCCGATTCTAGGATGAACGAGTCCTCGTTGGCGGGATAACCAGGGAGGAAGGCTTCTTTGAAGCCCGGACCGACGATCAGGGCTGTGTGGGCATCAAAAGTAGATGGATCTCCAACGCTAAATTCCACCCAGTCAGTTTCATTGCTTCCCTAACATGCAAAAGTGTGCTATGAACTTGTGAAAAATAAATAGAACAGAGGTCCTGACTGGTCAAAGTGCCAATGGCTCCAGATAATCGCTTCAATGCTTGAGCCTGGAACTCCATGCTCCTCAAGTATCGCACGGACACCTTGCTTCACCTCGATCTTCGTGGAATTCCCAAGTGCAGCCGCCATCTTCATCCATATAGGAGCCATGTTGTGGTAGTCTTTGCGAACACCCAGGTCAAAGACAAGTTTGCGACCTGACAGGTGCTCAACAAGAAAGGAGAACGAGGGGGCATTCATGAGTCCATGGCCCTTGACGGGATTATCGATAAGGGTTTTGGTGTCGATTTCAGACATCCATGTGGTGGTATCTATGACTGAACAGTATTCAGGTCAGCTTGGTTTGTTTTTTGCTCAAGGAAAATGAGCGACGATCGGGTACTTATGGCGCCCAGTCGATGGAAAGATGGACAAGTAGTGAAAACATACTGCGGACATCGACTGTGGCCCCGGAGGACTCAGTGTGGAATTCGGGAGCAGTTTTAGCCATATTTTCTACGCGGCTTAGTACGTATGAGATGAGTGAGCGTGATGGGGAGCCTGTAGCCGCTGCGCAAGTCTAGTGGCACGAAGAGGTATTTATAACCAGCTGGATCAGTGAAGTGTGGCTTCACCAAAACAAGGGAGTGCTCCCGGCAACCTTGGATCTTCAGTTCCATGTTCCCGTCTCGTGTCTTTTAAACTTCACCGCGAAGGAGCTGATGCCTTTTATGTGCCTGATATGTGAAACCTGTTTAGTACTGCTTACTAGACAGTAGACGAATGATCCGATAGGGTCGAAAAAGGGTCGAGAAGCACGCGAGTGGGAAGCGGGGTCTGCACGTTGCCGTATCTTTCATTGACGTACCCACCTCAGACTATCTAATCAGACCTACTCGATGCTGAAAGCCTTGCCCAAAGCCTCGTAGGCGTCTTGATGGAATTCTCTGGCAGCAGGAAGCTCTCTTGTCCAGTGCGCAAAGGGGTGGGCTACGCCCGAGTACACTTTGATCGATGCCCTTGTTGTGCCACCCGCCGCATTCAATTTCTTGTAGTATGCCCTGCCTTCATCAACCAACGGATCCAGCTCTGCGCAGTGAATGCTCGCGGGCGCAAGATTCGCCAACGATGCCGCCACCATAGGCGACGCACGGAAATCGTTCGCGTTCTCCACCCTGACGCTCCCTTTGCCGAGCCAGAGATTGTAGAACCACACTAACCTTGCCATTGGCAAACACGGCGCCTTATCAAGCGTCACATAACTCTCGTACGGGACGGTTCTGGGGTCTGCGCGCCCTTCCTCGGGCACATATCTGCAATCCAGAACAGGCACAACAAGCAGCTGTAGCTTTAGCGGCGGGAGACCCGCCGGATCGTCCCTGGCCATGATGGTCACCGCAGTGGCTAGACACCCGCCCGCAGAGAATCCTCCCACAGCCAACCGTGCAGCGTCGATGCCGAGCTCGGTCGCATGGCTGAATACCCACCTGAGCGCGTCGAAGCTGTCCATCGTAGGCGTGGGATGCGGGTACTCGGGCGAGAGCCGGTAGTCCACGTTGATGACCGCGCAGCCAACATGCTGCGCGATATTCTGGCAGAATCCAAGGTCTGTGTCGAGGTTGCCGATCACGAATCCACCGCCGTGATAGTCAATATAGGCGGGCAGCAGGCCATCCTTTTCGAGACCGCCGGCGGCGATCGCGTCCTTGGTGGGCTTGATCACTTGAATGGAAATCTCGCCTGGCGGGGTCGTTACGGGGATCTTGACGAGTCTGACGCTTTCCGCTTTGGCAACATCGCCCTCAAGCTGGGACGCCGGCAAGCTGTATTTTGGCCGGTCCTGATTGTAAGTCTCATAGGGGACATGGTGCGCAGCCAGCCTAGATCCTGTGAAATGTCTTAGTCCTAGGAACCACGATGTGCCAGTTTAGATCAGCCAAACCCACCCTGATATTTGTTGTAGACCTTGATGAAGTCAGGATCGCATTTATCGATCACGGAGGGGTCGATAGGGTTTACGATGTTTTCTGCTGAGGCCATGGTGGAGGGGGTGTTGATTCAACGATAACTTGTACGGACGCGGTTATGAAATGCAAACTAATGAGAACCAGACTGCAATCTTCGAGTGATTATATGTGGAGGTGGAGGAACTGGGAGCGCATGAGTTACTTGCCTTCACGCTATCAAGTATGGTCCTGGACAGCTGATTATGTACCTAAATTACCTACCTACTGATCGGCAAGATGCCATCCTTACCCATCCGGGCCCGGTCCGGCCCGGAGCAAGGTTGTGTCCAAATATTGTCCGGCATCGTCTGGGCAGCCTTCAATCGGCTTCTCACTTGCTACTAGTCCGCAAATGTGTTACGGGTCAACAAGGGGGCCTCTTGCCTAGGGATCTGAAACACTTAGAACAAGAAAAGTGGACTAAACTGCCATCTTGGGACATGCAGGAATCTGTTACACAACTCATAAGTCAGGAAAGATGGTGCTTTTGTCGTTGGTAACTATACCAGTTGATCTGTAATGTGTTATATACTGCAGTCCAAATCAAATTCTAGCTCAACCTGGTTGACCCAATTGTCTACCGCATCCGCCCCCCCCAACCCACCCACTCAGAAACCTCTTTTTATTAGACATTGGTATCAATACCTCACTCAACCTTTGCAGACCTTGAAAATTCCAACTGAACTTGCACGCTGCTCCGAGACCTGTCGCCCCACCGTAAACAGCTTTAAATCCACTTGCTATTGAACAGACGAATTTGACTAAATACATGCCGCAATACAATATAGAGACAACAAACAACGGAGAGAACCAGAACTATGTGCAAGACGAAAAGAGAGTAGATGCAGATGGCTCAGGAGAAAGCCGTTGATATCGACCAAGGAACGCCGTGGATGACAGTCTTTGTTTCTGAACCAAGAGGTGGAATGTACAAGGAGAAGAAGAACTCTCAAAGACACTGATTTGAAGTGGTTCTGTGAAGTGAATGTGTACGGGGTATCATGGAAAAGTCTCTTGCGTTGCTCCCTTGTTGATTCCATTTCGACCGTCTCCAGTTATGTCCGAGAAAAGATATAGGAAAAATAGTTGATGTGCAGTGATGTGCAACGACCGAGGTGGAAGTGGCCTTCTCAGGGGGAAAAGGCAAGAAAGCCACAGCTGCCACAGAGGGCACGTCCGAGAGCGTCCTCCGACAGCAACAGATTGCCAAGCTTGTCTGTTTCCTCTCAAGTCCTCCTTGTGACCAGGTTACGTCTATCTGAGAGGTAATCACCAAGTCCCTGAAGCGCCAGATCTAATCAATGACCCTCTCTCTGCCCGTAATTGCCATATTCAAACATGTTGCTCTCGCCGTAGCCCGCAGGCCCATTTTGCAACCCAATCCTCATAGGAAGGTGTCCCGGTCGTTGTTGCTGATGCATTCCAGGCAGCATTCTGGAGCCACTGGACTGTGAAGGCATGTAACCGCTATTGTAATTTGCAGAAGTGGTGTAGTTCAGGTCGGGCGAAGAGCTTCCATGGGATCCGCCCATGTCTACTGGTGGGAGCACTGGTGCTTGCGCCGTGTGACTGCTGTTGAATTGTGCCAATGGACTCGCCGTAGGAACAAGGCCTTGAGGATTAGTGGCGGATGCCCCGTGGAGTGGGTAGCCTGTTGGTGGAGATTGCCTTCCCGGTGACTGGTAGCCTGACCCAGCGGATGGCGGGCTGTGGTAGTGAGAGACCTGGGTATCGAGCCCAAGCTGTAACCCGGAACTGTACCCGCCAGACATGGACTGGATGGGTGCCATGATGTTCTGGCTCGGCGAAGAAGTGACAGTGTGGAACGACGGGGGGTAGTGGGAGATCGTGGTCGAGGGGGTCGAGTGGGTCGTGTACGAGTGGGGAGCGCTAGAGAAACTGCCGTGTTTCGAGTATGAAACGGAGTCTTTCTCATTCGGTTCGGAGCGCATACGCTTCACTGGTCTGTCGTCGTCGTCGTCGCCGCCGCCCGCGCCCCGACGGTTCATCATCTGCGCGAAAGCATTGTTCTTCTTCTTGGTGCTCATCGCTTTCGATTCCTTCCTTAAGCGCAGACGCACGCCTGCATCGACAAGAAGCCGCGTCATGGAGGTCGATTCTGACATTCCTGGAAAATGCCTCCCACTGTAGGTCGTGAAAGGTTGCGAACAAATGGAAGTAAGATTCTCCACATCTCCTGTCGTTGTGTTTAGCTTGAACAGGCAAAACTTGAGCCTGTATGTGCCCTCCTTCTTGACAGAAATGTCATTCAAGCAGAACATCATGTTATGTACTCCACGATCGTCTTTGACGACATGTCCGCTCGTACATGTGTTTCCCGTGAGCGAATTTAATTCCGGTTCTGGGTCGCTGTCGCCGGATCCTATCAAGAAAGTTTGCACAAACAAGTAGGGAGAAGTTATATAAACTTGCAGCGGATCTTGATTCGGGTCGACATCAAGTTGTAGAATTGGCGGGGGATCAATTGGTTTCCTGTCCTTGTCCTTCGCATTGGCGGCCTTTGCTCTTTCAGGTTGCTGTTTCACTGTCAGACGGTAAGGTGAATTGTGATCCCATGGTGCCTGCATAGGAGCAGGAGGAGCGCGTGAAACATGTGGCACAAAGCTCTGTGACTGTCCCCCCATGGAGTATAGATTTCCTCCCCATTGTGGGTTTCCTGGGAAATCGTAAGAGGTCATCGCTCCGACGCGCACGTGGGCTTTTGGTTCCGTCCACTTGTCGATCGACTGGCGTGAATCGCTTGTATGGGAAAATCCGACGATCCGGCCCGGCTTGGCTTCTCGAATGGAAGATTGTCAAGCTCTTTTGAAAGTCTTGTATGACTCGATTGATCTGTATCTTGTTAGCCGCTTCAACCTCATTCTCCAGCAGAACACGTCGACACAACAAGTGCGCAACCGATGGACCCATGGCCTTTTTGCCGTTTTGCGCGCAGCACTCCTGATGGATGACTGCACTCGCACTCAAAGCAGTTGAAGGACTATCTGGTTTGAACGCCGTAGGATCTTGTCCTGATCTGATGGTATTTTCCAAGATGCGTACGTGGCGCCGCAACGGCTAATCACTCGCAGAGCACTGAGTGGCCCATAGAGTCGTCGCCTTCGGGACGGATCAGGAAGGGGAAACTAACCTCGAGTGTACAAGACACTACGACGTGTGAAGGGATTCAGATACCTCGTCGTCTTCTCCTGTCGATTAAAATTGTTTGGTCTGGTGCTCCAGACTGGCTGCGTTCAAGATGTTTTGAGAGCGTTTTTCCTCGGCCCCGTACTTGACAGTGTTCTAGTCTCTTTGTTGCGAGGACACTTTCGGGTTGTGGACAACAGAGCAGTGTGTAGCGCGGATGCGACGTGGCAGCACAAGCTGAGACGGGGTGCTCTGGGATGTGGGAGATTGGCGAAAGCTTGAGAGAAGCAAGTTCTTTTCACAACAGTGATCCAAGTATCGTTCCGATGACAACTTCTCTCCTCTGGGATAGTTGATGCGTCAGTACGAAGCTTGATGGATGATGACTTCCGGAAGAGATGAGTAGTCGACCACGAGGCTTGTTGGAAGATGTGGGGGAATAGAGCATTAAAAAAAAGAAAAAAACCAAAAACCAGAATTGAACACGTAGGATGGCAATGCTAACCCGGTCAGGTGAGAGTAAAGGGGGAGGCTTTCCAAAACGATCACCATAAAGGGAATGACGAAGCAGGCAGGGCTCGTTGTTATGAGTACAACTTCAAGGCTTGACGGCATGTGAGGACTTCAGGGCTTTGCCTAGTAATATCCAAGGAGGTAGGTCTGCAGGGAGGGGATGGCTACAAAGAGTAGAAAAGTGTGGTTGAAACGAGATTGAGTTCTTGCATGCTTGGGTTGAATCGTGGGAACTACTTGCCTATGCTTGAGTGACGGGGACAGGGTTTGTGCTCGTTGTCGGCACCGTCGATCGGCTGGTGCGAGGATTCTGGCAGTTCTAGGAGGAGGATGTCGCGCAGGATGAGGAGGCCCGAAAGGGGAGCGCCGAGAGAGGGGTGGCTAGTATTGTGAAATGGTCGAGATTGGTCAGTGGTACCTCCTCCGCAACGCGATACCGAGAGAGCACTGTGTGTACTTGTCCAGGAAGTATTTCACCTTTGAACTAGGCTCGTAATTTATCGTCGAGTAGCGTTGTTCACTCTCGGGCAAATTGCGCGATGACTCTTTTTCTGATTCGCTCGGGATTTGACCTGACGATGCTCTTGGTCGGTGTGGAGGTGAGATCCTAGGCCCAGATGAAGGCCGTGCAGGATGTCCTGGCAATGCCGATGATGACCGTTGCGACAGTGATATATCTCCTTAGGAGTTCGAGAGCTGTTGTGTCGAAGGTTGCAAAGACACGGTCAAAGTCTTCTGTGGTTGAACTGGTATCGGTCCGAGAAGCGGGTAGGATTGGACGTCAGCGAGGTAGGAAGTACCAAACTTTTAAGATATACGGCGGCCTTGGACGCGTTCGTGCCACCCCGTTCAGTATTTTGAAGTACTTCGAAACTCAAGACAGCAATGGGCCGGTCAGACAGCAAAGATGGTATTCCCACTTCTAGATTAGCATTGGTGTTTTCCCGTTTGTTCCATACCCACAGCCAGATGACTGGATCCTTGTACGAAAGTGCGAATTATTTAACGTCGACCTTCAGAACAATTTGGTCTCGAAGCAGACACCCGAGTCGTGTACGATGGTGTGATGTGTGCGGTCGATGTAGTGAGTGCTGCCCTGCACTGTGATGAACGTGTTCGTGGTACAACTTGCTTGGTTGAGTGGCACAACTTGCTTGGTGGAGTGGCACAACTACAACGATGGGATTTCGTGGGGTAGACGAATGAGTGTATGATGAGTGATAGAGAAATTAATAGATGATGGTATTATAGCCCAGTCAGCATGATCGTGGGCCTGGCTGGCATTAAGAGGTGACATCAGTTTCCCGTGTCCTGCTAGACGCCTTTCTGGTTTTGTTGTTTTTTCCCTGGGCGCAAACTACAACCTGGTTTTGTTGCTTGGAAAAGCCGTGTAGTAATAAAGAAAGAATAAACGTGCCAGCCAGAACCCGATCTGGTTGTGGGAGGAAATTTTGATATCCGTTTGGGGCCAGCTGTGCTATCCAGAAACAGCGACGACAGGCTCATGTGCTGGGAGGTACGTACTGTTCTACAATACTGTCCCCGGACAAGAAGCAGGGGGCCAGACATGTCCCTATATCTGCAGGGAGAGGCTGTCAGGACAAATGGGTACCAGAGTTCAGGCATGGGGAGGGGAGGGGGGCTGGCTGTAGTCACAGTGCTTATGTGCCTCCTCCCCGGATGCTCACCCTGGTTCCTTGCTGGCTCTAGGAGATCGGCGACTTCGCGGTACGGCCTCCAGTTTCACAATTTTACAATGCCACTTCGCAGGACCTTGACTGATATAGGCAAAATGTGGTTGAAACTCCTTGGATCAACGATGATTGCGAGACCCTCCGGATGTGCTCGTCTTACTATAGCATCAACGGCAAGAAGTTGTAGCCGAGTTGAGGGTGTCCGCCTTGATCAAAGCAGTCCGTCAAGCCAACCAAAGCACATAACAGAAGACCTGCATTCACACAGGATCTTGGAATTGGGGGCTTTGATCATGTTGTCCGTATCTTATTAGTGACGTATTCAGCCAGCACGACGGGGAACTGTTGCCGGCTCATGGCTGGTAGCAAGCTGGCTGTGAGCTGTTGTGCCTCTTCAGCGGACCGAACCCACGCAGCAACGTAAAGACGGATGGTATTTTGACGACATTGATCGCTCGCGTGGTGAATGGGTCTTCCAATGCCACAAGCCCTCGGAAATTCCTTTTTTTCTTTTATTTTTCTTTTTAGGTGAATGCCCGCGTGTCTCATCCAGGCACTGATGTGGTTCGTGTACAGCGCGCACAAAGTTTGGGTCGGGCAGCCGCCCCGAACCTAGCGGGGATCGAAATGTCACGGCCGAACGCTTGTGGTTGCGTGTGCAATAAGACCTCAGGACCCGACTGACGTTGTCACTTTTACGTAGGCAAAGTTCCAATGTCTGACTCGATATGGAGCAAAAGTGAAGGAAAAAGACCCGTTCAAATCAGGACCCACTATGCTAAATCATGGACGACTGCCCCCCCGTCCACCATGGGAAAGCTTGCGAGATTCGATGAAAGAATTCGCACGCTATGCGGAAAAAGTCGCAGTACATCCTGTCAAACCGATGACTGGTAACAACGAAGTCGGCGCGTTTCGTTTTGTTCATGTCGAGGCAGTACTGTGTGTGTGACGATGCTCTACTCCCTATGGCACGCAGGAAGTTGTCCTCTATGTTCTACAGCGCCGAGCCGCTACCATAGATCGCAGAGCCGACTAATGAAGCCAAATCCTCATTCACCTTACCCGACTCCTGACCTAAAACAAGACGTTGATGAATTTTCTTGCTGCAACATGTAATGACTCTTTCTGCTGTGGGAAAGGAGCGATTGCATTAGGCTTGACACGAGGCAAGTATAAACGGTAGGGTCCCTGTCTAAGCTTCAAGCTTAACCAGGCTTGGGATCTTCCCTGTGGGAACCTCGTGGACGTTATTCTACAGTGAGCGGACGGCTTCAGGATCCTGCGATACGAGCCGGACCCTCCCGAGAAAGCATTGATCCGAACTACCCAACTAAGGACTTAGTCACATCATACCATGCCGAATCTGCCCTGTGACAGCTCTCATCGCCAGATTTGTGCGATCAACATAGCAATGCATGTACTAGGCCGGCAAACCCGGCTTGGCTGAGGTGATTTAGCCTATGTTCAGTTATTGATTGCAAGTGTCAACGACGATTTTATCCTCGCGGAACTGGCATGACACCGGAGAACAATGCGGTGGGGCGTCCCCCTTCGCCCGACGACTTCACCACAGAAGATCACCGCCGCGAGCGTCGACATGTGTGGCGCAGGCTGGTCAGTCCGGCTGGAGCTGTTACGGATTCAACCGCCCCCTTATGCACACGCGGTGACACCCATCCATCGTCGAGGCGGTCTTAGGTGGAGACGTATCTCCGTTTCGAGACTTGTCTTCGTCCTACCGCTCAAAGCAAAGCAAAGCAAAGCTACACCTCTCTCACGCCCCCCCTCCCCCCACCCAACAACGGAGACCCAGTCCTGGGTTCCGGTAGGCTTGGTTCGCAATGCTGTTGTGAAAGCCGTCCTGGGCAGTACATGGTGAGAAGTGTCTGTGTCTGTGCCTATGCCTGACAGGCCCGCACGGTGAGTGGGGTCGGTGTTCCTGAGCCACTGGCAGGGGAATCCCCACCATGATCTGCTGCATCAGACATGGCCTAGCAGCGGGCAGCGGAAGGTGACAGGGTCGCGAGGTCATTTAATTTGCTGTGAGCAAATGGCGGGGCAGGGCATGCACTCCGGAAAATATCTACCTGTCGGGCCGGCACCTGTCTAGACGCAGACGCAGACGCAGAAGCAATCGAAAGTGATTGAGTACTGCACTGGCCTGGAGGCCCAAAAGAGTGTAAGAGAGGTACAGACTAGCAATTTGGGTTTCGGCAACACATTGCGAGTACTATGGTAAGGCTGTTGGGCTCTGCCGTAAGTAATCTTGAGGTCAGGGATTGAGCATGAGCAGCGAAGCCCTGCGCGGAAAGCATCCGATGTTTAGACCAGGTCACCAGATGCAGTGAATTTGCCCTCCCTAGTCCTGGCTTAGTTTGCCGTGGGGGTTAGTAAATCTGACCAAGCTGTTACGGCGTAGTTTTAAGATCGAAGCTAGAGCCAAGTGGGCGAGGATGGTCCCAACACTGGACTTGTGAGTAATGTCTTGATAAGACAGCACCAGCTGCAGAACAAAGCTTCTTCTTCTTCTTCATCACAGAGATTGGGACGACGGACCTGATGACGATTGGACATCAACTGAAAAGCACTTATCTGGCTACGCCAGAGACGTTCAATGCTCGTCGCGTATCGCGTTTAGTCATGCGGACTGTAGCTGGAGTGTCATCGCATTGAAATGGTCCGTGGAGACATTGTCGCATCGCATTTGCCGAAAAATGAATGTGTGATGTTCCGGACATCCAATCAATGCCTTGGAATACCCCATAGGCTGTGCGATGCCGCGACCCTGCGATCTACCATGCACGCAGCAGAGCACGCACCAGAGAGTCCTACGTACAGGTACTGCGCACACTGGCACACCAAAGTCGTGGCCATGTGCCGATCTGGGCGCCGGGTGGAAACCGAGAGTTTCTGAATAGCGGTTCAGGAACACCATGTGGCAGACTGACAACAGCCATGTGCTATTCTGATTGTTGGGCACCATGTCATTTCCCGTTAGATGAAAGCTGCTTCGGTAGTTGTGTATATGTTGCAGTCTATTCCATTGCAAAGCGCCCGCTGTATTTCCTTGGCAAGCTACCGTTGTAACCTCCTTCAGCACTCGGGCAAATTTGTGGTGGGCCATGCGTTCTCCTCCACAGCCTCGGCCCCTAATCTCTCGGGCGGAGTGGGTGAAATGGCGACAGAAGGCATCTTCTACGCAATTGAAGTTCTGCTCCGGCTAATAACATCACGAGGACAGTGCATATCCTTCAGCCTAATCCCAACTCTGTGAGGGTGTGGCAGAGTGAGCGACAAATTCCACACTCGGACTGCCAGCGCCGTTCTAGATGTTGCCCCTGCCCAGAAGAAGCGTTGACATATCCGTGTGCCCCGAAGATGGGACGATGCGGCCAATGATCAGCTTCTGTCACGCTGTTGAGGTGGGCTTGTGGGGACCAATGCTTGTCTATTGCATTGATCATGATCCCTGGTGTCATCAAGTCTTGGATGGACTGCGTCTCACTGACTGAAAGACCTGGACTACCCTCAGCACCAAGCAATAATGAATTGTGGAGCCAATCGGTGGGTCGAAGCGGGAATGACACCAGGATGAACGATCTGCGTTGCAAACAAACCCGGACCCGACTTACAGGGGCGCCCGCCTGTTCACAGTACCTACTTAGTAGGTATGTCAGGGCGGCCTGACAGCCGTGGTGAGCAAAATGGTGGTACGGCACTTGAGTAAGAGGACAATGGGCGCCCAGACGGTGCCCGCGAGGAAACAGGGCGCTGGAGCGCTAGACCCAAGAGGAACGACAAAAACCAGGCACAGGTCTAGGCAGCTGGTAGGCCTGCCCACGGCGCGTCTAGGCGCTCAGGCTGCATAGATATAGCCCTGTCAAATCTGAGCTGTCAACCAAGCAAAGGCCCCTGCCGCAAAGGAGATATGCTGCCATTCTGAGGCTCTTCAGCCTCCTCCTGGAAAGGTCCCTGGGAGGGTTTCTGAATGAATAGGGTCGTTGGACAAGGTTGTTTCAATAGTTCATGGGCTTGTTTTGTGCGAGCAACGGCATGAGCTTGGTAATTGCCAGGGCATGGTATTGACACAGTCAGAACTTTCGCGGGCCGTGGGAAGATGGTCAAGCGAAGGCTGGAGGGGAAATGGAACAATTTCCAAAGGCGTTTGCTAAATAGAATGTGACGCTTATCGGCGAACCAGACTTTACGAACATGGTCGAAGCCATGCACGCCGGCCTAGAGGTAGGTAATTACGATGACTTGCTGTCTGGCCGCGAAATCGAATGGGTCGCAGGTCCATGGAGAGGCAGGAAAAACGGCGATGGCTGCTCAGACTTTCTCGACGGACGACAAGAAAGAGTGTCTCGTGTCCCCCGGAGGACCACAGCAGTCTGGTGGTAGTTAAGGCCGTTATAGATAGGGACGAGGGTCTTTGTGTTGCCGCTGCTATTGGCTGGGCTCTGGAGGTTCAGCGTGGAAATTGGACCCTTTGTTGAAGCCTTCAAGCGGGTGGCAGTTCTGGTAATCCGGGACCAGATCGCCCGTTGTTTGTTCTAATAAGTCGTGTTAGGAGTGCATGTCTCGCGAGACCCACCTATATGAGCGCCAGGTATGAAAGCCTCGTGGGGCGCGGGGCCGCCGGGAATTTGTGACAAGAAAGCGTGCAGCCTCGAGATGGAGGATGAAGAAGGTAGGGAGCGTGCTGACTGGGGCCATCACCCACAGAGCAGGTATAAGATGTGTGATATGGTTGCTCGAAGCGGTGATATTAGCCGTCGATAGTCGCCCGCAGGCCAGGCCTGCATTCTTCGTATGGTGAGTCGTGAAGCGGCGGTGAGAGCTGGATGTTTGAGGAAGGACGAAGGAGATCATGGAATGACCACCATGGGCCTCTGCCAAGTTGCGCTCGTCTTGATCGCTCCATGGGCTGGGAAGTCGGAGTATTGAGTACTGTGTAGAATCTTGGTTGAGGTCGCTGACACATGTGCATCCGGGGCCGCCTTGCTTGGTCAGCCAACTCCCATAGAGGTATTAAGCAGTACCTAATGTACTGTACCTGCAACTCGGAGGTGCTCCGCTATTAGTTACTATAGCCCATCCCTTCCAACTTAGGTACTGTGTAGTACCTGCCTATACAGCACTGTACCCAAGAGGCTGCCAAACAGGTGGTGATGGCCTTGACCCTGACAAGCCTAATTATCTACCAAGTACCTACTATACTACCTACATACTACCACTTGGTAGGGTATGAGTACCCAACGTGCGCGCCTAATCCAGCCCTAGCCACGAACCCGTTCCAATCCGGGAAGCAACCTCTTGCCTGACACGTCACATCCACAACCACAACCAGAAATCCAAGGCCGCTGGGAAGACGTGTACCGAGAATCTACCTGAAGTGCAAGGGAGGGAAGAAAAAAAAAAGGAAGAAAAAAAGGTGAGGCAACGCCAGAATTAGTGGTACGGAACTGAAGATCATAGATCATCCAGTATATGCGTCAATGCCCACAAGGAAAATAGACAACAAAATACAGGTATCCATCCACCTAGTGCCTGCAATGTCGAATCGCACTGCATACCTGCAATCTCTAATTGCCCGATACTCTTCCAGTCCTGAAGGACAGAAATACACACACACACACACACACACACACACAGACGTCTTACAATTTACAACACGTCTGCAATTTCCGAGTATGACTTGCTGCTTGCTGCTTGCTGCTTGCTGCTTGCTGCTTGCTGCTTGCTGCTTGCTGCTTGCTGCTTGCTGCTCCGCGTCCGCGATTACTCTGGCGAAACAGAGGTTTGTGAATCTTGGTCTGGACTGCGGAGGCTTGCCGGAAGATTAATATATCGATCGGTTCATTCCGTTTCTCTGAATTCAATACTATGGGTACTATGCTACACGGGCCACTGGGCTCGCGGATACGCAGCCGGAAAGAACTTGACAACACCCCAGATGCATATCTGCGTGTGGTATGTAATTTTCTCTCCGGAGCGGGTACTATAAGTATAAGTATAATACATGGAATACCTTCATCGAAATTGTGTGTGAGTGGAGGTGGAGGGGTGACCCGGAAGTAGGGGGTAGGGGGAAGGGGGAAGGGGGGTGGACAAGGGAATTGGATGGGGCTGTCGACAGAAGTTTCAACGGCTGTGAACCTATAATCATCCAGAGTTATTGCCCTACCGCACCGCCTAGGAAGATCTGAGCAGCCCCCTACAGCACCTACAAGTACAGCTGTTAACGGGCCCTTGATGTTCCCAGGGGAGGATATTTTTGTCAGCATCCACATCTACCGCCCCCCCCCTGCTGCGAATGGTCGAGGGCGTCGTTGACAGCCACATCATCCAGTCAATGCCGTCGCCGCCAGCACCTTGCTCTGACATCAGCTGGCATTGGCATTAATCCCGCCGTCTTGAATAGCCTCCGGAATCTCCTAGCCTTCATGCAAGTCTCTTGTAGGGCTGGCAAGCCCCAGGAGGGAGCTTGACAGAATCCTGAATGCTGATGGTGCGACAGTTCCGAGAACCGAACGTCTTTGACGTCGGCGCTCGATCCGCTACGAGTCAAGAACATTCGTTTGTCAGACTTCACAAACCGAAACAAACTATCGGACGACGGTTCGACAATGAGGTGAAATCGCACGTTACTCGCTACGTCGACCCTTCACTGTCACTAGGTGCGTCTGCCGAGACTGAACATGCCCAACAATCGTATCTCACAGGCATATCACGCAGGCAATGACGATATCAAAGGGCTCTTCTGTTGTCTTGGACACTGCCCTTATCCTTGACCAGGCAGTCCAATCCGAAACACAGAGACTCTCTGAACCAATCGAAAAAAGTATAGCTGGCCTTGTCCACGAGACTACGACTGCTTGGTTATCGGTCATCCAAGATATGCAGCTCTGATCAGCGACAGGCTTTTAGGGTTCTCGTCCCAGCCGATTATCAACTCAATCTTTGCCTCGCCCAGTGTTGCTTGCCCCTTTGAGATCGAAGTCCATGCTCACATGGTCCTAGTCTCGGCCCTATACGGCAGACGGCCCGTCTAACCATACTAGCCTGTCCTTGACATGAGGCTCAACAACAGTGTGGGAGTATTAGCTCGCCAATGCCCCCTCGAGGCTGCTGGAACCCCCCTCAGTCGGTTCGACTGTCTTCCGTTCGCAGACATCTATCTCACAAGGCTGAAGAGCGAGTTTCGCCCTAGACCATGCTTACCCACATTCAGCGCATTGATGGAAGCTTTGGCCTGAGTTCATCCCTTCAACAGCCACTGTTTCAGATCCAACGTCGATTCTGGGTATGAAAACGTGGTGTTCCATTTTGGACATCACCGCCCCAGAGGCGAGTGGCCTAGACAGATCACCCCCACCCCCCATTTCTGCTGCCTCTTACAGCCGTTTCTTTTGTGTGTTTTTGAGCCTACCATGGTACAAGACCTTTTTCATGGTCATCATCCCGGGTCCATGCTGACTGGTCTCCCGGATGTCACCAGCCACTGGTGTTTGATCAACATCCTCATTGTCCCCCCTCCTAGACATAGGTTCCCTTGTCTATCTGAACTTTAAGCTCAGATCTGTACCGACGCCGATATGCCCCACCCCCACTAAACCACTTTGCGATACTGCATCTAAGCCAGTCCTTGGAACTTGCGTAGCCTTGCACATGCAAGCAAATCTGCGCCTCTCTCTTCCTCGCAACACGAAACTAGCCTCGAAGTCGTGAGTGCAACCTCCTTTGCGTGCGAGTCCACCACGTAATCCGGATGGGGCCGAATGGAACCTTGCAACCCTTCAGGCGACATCGAAAGTAGCCTCTACGTCTGTTCATCCTCCACAACCATACTTTTGTATCGATCATACGAGACACAGTTATATCGATCCAACAATCCCTAAACTTGTCAATCTGAACCGTCGGCTGCAACCTGCGCACTTCGCCAAGCGGGAGTTCTAGCACGCTTCAGGCAAAGACTGAAGAAACTTCACCGGCTTAAGTCTATAGCACGTGGTGCGGGCGCGTCATCCCTGCGAAGGACCATGTGGATTTTCGACTTGTAGTGAGGCGATGATAGAACGATCTGCTGCCAATGATCTCGAACAGCGTCTTTGGTGATACTAGCTGCTTTATGATCGTTGTGACCACGATGAACCGAACCTTAAGGCCCTTTAAGCTTCCAGCAGACCAATGAGTTTGTGTCACCTTGCGTATCAGCTGTTTGACCAGGTATCGGACCTGTCAATCTTTTGCTCTTTCCCCAATTACTCAATGTTCGGTCTGGCATGATGCTCCCGCATGCTGAGTGACCCGGAATCACCAAAATTAAGGGGGGACGTGACCAATGCTATATCCAGGTTCGACTTGTGTCTGTTGTAGTGAGAACCATAGTAGCAACCTCAGAATCACGTTGTGGTCCGCTGCTGTCCTAGAACTTGGCAACGTCGTTTGGGGGTCGCCTCCACCTGGCCAGCACATCCTCCCGATGAATCGTTCTACATCGGACGAAACACACCGCGTCCTTTCTGTCCCAATCATCGGTACTGACCAGAACCTTGAAAGGAAGCCTTTTGGTTGCCCGAAAAAACCGTTTCACTAGCCTTCTATTCTTCCAAGCGCTGTCGTGCGCGCTCCAGTGTGCAACCATGGTCCGCTCCCGAGGGCTGTGAGGGATGCCTGCTTTCGTTCTCTGTTCCGAGTGGACTATCACATACCGTGTCATGTGGAAGGGCGATCCTTTGTTTTTGTTTTTGGGATGGAAACCACGAAATCTATCCCAGAGTCTGCAAGACTTTGGAACTAAATATTCTGGAAGCAATATGAATGTTTGACACTCAACTCGAATGAAGGAATATAGCGGCGACTGGATATAGAAGGCTGACATCCAAAGGGTCTAAATTTTTTGCCACGTCGATCTGAATACTATAGGTGCATTAATCGCTGGGAGGGGTCGGAAGAGCCGGCTCCATTCTTGCTTCGTGTCGATCCCAATAGTATTCATGTTTGTGGAAGATTTTCAGGTGGCCTTGCTTGAACTCGGAAGACGTGGCCGCGCGCTCGTGAAGATGTTGCATTTGCGCAGGTCAGATACTCCCTGCTAGAGTAACGCAATGTCGGCGAATTAGGGTATTCACAAAGACGACAAGTCCTAATAATAGCACTTTCTTCCACATTTTCTATTTTAAAAACAAATAACACAAGACGCGGTACGCCGACGACTAAGGTTGATGCTGAACCACAGGAACACAACATGCACTCCCCGAGCTATCCATATGAGGAAGAGTCAAAAATTTGACATGAATCGGCCATGCTCAGCGCAGGGCTTAGTTGTGTATCTGCCAACTCTTATCTTGCTGAAATCGTCTCATCAAGAACTCAACCCATGCCCATAGTAAAGTAATGGTGGCGTCCAAGTTCTGGGCGCCGGGGCTGGGCGATCTGCCCAGGTCGTTATGGCGTGGCAATGGCGCACGGTCTATCGAAGCATGCGTTTCGGGAGAAGTGTATGTAATACTGGCTGTGGGCGGGACTGGTCTTTGTAGCTCCTGCAATGTTATTTCTGAAGAAGGGCTGTCGGTTAATTTACTGCACTGCTAGATGTGCGACGATATTAGGGCCCTCTACATCATAGCGCAGCAAGTAAATAACAGTTGCCTTGCCTAATCCTGCCATGAGCCACTGGCGCCGTCTCTACCCCCATAGTGGGATAAAACTTTACACATCACATAAGAGCTTAGCAATTGAGGTGGGAAGTGTGCCGCTTCACAGCTGAGCAGATGCGTTCAATGTCTGGTTGTTTAGGGCCCATAAGTTCAGCTCGTAACCACCGAAATTGTCCTAATTAGGCTGAGGCTTCAGGTAAACACAGCTACAAGCGATCGCAAAAGCCTGTTACGCGTGGATCAGCCCGGCATGACCGCCTGGTACATGACATTCGTTCATTGCAGAACATGTGGATCTCGACGGTTTGTGATCTTGTACGCAAAATTCCACAGGATAGAATCCTAACAAATAATAGCTCTTCACCTACGTATCTATAAACTCAAGCCTACACACAATATAGGGTAGCTGTATGCTATAGGCAACCGTCCTGGTTCGACCCAATGGAACCTTGGAAGGAGTAGCAAATCGTAGCGACCAAGCTGGGGTCTGATCCCGTATTTATAGGTAAAGATTTGAGATAGTTACTTATCGATTTGCATATGCTGAAGGTATTGGGACTCGATTACCTTCGTAGTACCTTGTAGTGGCAGTGTCTCTGCTCCTCAAGGCTCTGTTTGCGGGAACAACCTTGAAACGTAGAACCGTCCCCTGATATTCACATCTAATACGATCAGGAAATCCAAAGCTGACACTGTCTCGGCTCAAGGACCTCCTAAGGCACCGTGTAGATAGTGGACCTGTTGTCTAAGCGCACGCTTTGTGAATATCACTGTGCGATGCTCCAGGTTATGAAAGATATGTGGTCCCTCAATTTCCAACACAAATCCCATGAAGCAAACCACGCCTGTCTGAGTTCTCTGATTAGACTGCGTAGCTTGACTAATGTGTGCGATGTATAAAGATGTACGTCGAGTATTCCAACATGTGAATTTACGACCCAGAACGCATCGTGGGTACAAAACTTGGCTACGACCACCTGGGAGCTGATATATAGCCGGAGCGTACTTAGGAATAGAACTGGGCTGCTTGGCTTAGAGCCCTTGAAGGCAAGGCAAAAGTCCTCACGACAGCCCGGGTTCTTGGTTACAGCTCTCAATTGAGAGCACAAATGTAGTTTTTTGTGTGACAGCGTTCCATAAATACAAGAAACGCGTTGCCACGTATCACATTCGATGATGGTTTGATACACGTCTTCGTCAACTGGGCTTGGTACACTCTATCATTGTGCCGCAGCTCCACCCTCTACGTATCCTTGGGGAAATTCTCAATCATGACGGTTTTCGAGACAAGAAAATAGAATCTTTTGAAGCACTGCCTCGGCAGGTCGACCTGGAAAGCGAAATGTCTGCTCGCGGCCGCCGACCTGCGTGTCTTCGCAAGAATTCATGAAGTCCTTTGGAATCTGACGAAGGTTCTCCTAATTTTACATCCAATCAAGACCTCATACGTCTCATTGCAGCCTCGTGGACTTGCTGTAGCGCTGCATATGAATTCAGCCCTTCCATAAGTCGCAGGTCACCGCGCGATGTTGCCGTTCTAAAATGGAACCTTGATCAGCCAATATGTTTGACAATGGCAACTGTACAACGGAACTACTTGGGAAACGCTGCAAGTCACATGCTACTTTGAGGTCCATCCTGGCTGATGTTTGTTTACTTCTCAGACAAAGGGCCCCCGCTGTTTGGACAGCGTCCGGATGCTGTGATCGAGACGGACCGCTCTGTTACTTTGCACCGTCTTACAATTCGCCAGATTTTGCAAAGTTGGGCCTTTCTCGCTACCGGAAAGTCATTCTCTCGCTGTAATTCATCAATGGGGGTCTGTTGGTATCCATTTGAACGCCTTCAGGTAACTGTACATCATCCCATGAAGGCCATGGCAATCCCTGGGCAGGGGTGAGGTGCCAATTTCCCCAAAGGTATGGTGACAGGCGCTGCAGATCCGAAATAGGACTGGGTTGGTCTGGATATGCTGCAGTGTGGCTGCTTTTGGCGTCGTGTTGATCACATCGGTGGACTCGTCACCACGGCGCAGACGGGCATGTGTCCGGAGAGATGTTTTTCGCCGCTTCCAGCATGATAGTACTTTGTGGGTTTCATAGCGTTGCTAGACGTATCCACCTTGAGACTGTGGAAAGAAATTTATTGTGGACGATGCTACTTGTACGTGCAGTGCATCTCTTTGCCATTTGACTTTGGCACTCAGAAATCAGAGGACTGGTCAGCATAAATCTAGCAGAGGCCCTTTCGGCCGACTCGCCTCGTTAGTCCGAATAAAATTACCTCCAGTAAGATTCCGACTCTCCCAGTTCAACCTAGAATGTCGAGACCGCTTGCTAGGGCGACGAGCCGCTAACCGGCCGTCACTTGCGCCCTCCTCGATATCGCATTCATCTCAAGTCTCGTCGTTAGTGGCTCTATATCAAAAGCATTCTGACGTGATATGCGTTGGCTTGAGAAGAATCCGTCGTCAAATCTAGGCCATTACCATCCTCTAGCTCACCGTCAAGTACTATGTAGTAACCCCCGGGCCCGGACTCGTAGATCTGGACCTCAAAAGACCAGCCGGAGAATTCCGCGGGGGCCTGCACCCTACCATGCGATGCAATGATCTTCCGGACAGTAGCTTGATTGGCAATGCCCCGGTATCTGCGCGATGTCACTGCGGCTCGCGGAGTTCTATGCATGTGGTGTGTGACCACCTGCAGCGACTCAAGCGCGGCAGCCGACCCAATAGTGATTTACGGGTGGAGAACCACATAGTCCATTGGGAAATATAGTGGATCATGCGCTTTTGTGGGGCATTGTCACAGAGCGACCGCCCCCTCCCCCATTATGAGAAGCAGAGGGCGGGCATGCTTTGATATTGGAGGGATGGATCATTTTGTTGGATTTCATGTAGACGCACAGCCCAGAAGACGTCACCAAACTTGCAGAACGTGAAGTCTGGGGCCCCGCTTGGATACCATATGTAGAAGTGTTGATTGTGCTAGCATCATACATTGTTCATCATAGATGCAAAACACATTCCAAGGATGGAAACACAGGTCTTTAAATGCAATGGTCCCATATTCCGTCTGCTGCCAGACAGCATATCACTTGGGCAGTCTGCCTGCTCCACAATCCTCAACAATTCATCCGGAACCAGCCCCGGCTCAAATAAGCAATATGTCTGCTTGAATCTTTTTTCCTGCCCGTCAAATCCGGAACTAGAGCCTAGAGGCTTGCACTCTGCTAAGATAGACAAGCAACTACTGGCTGTCACGTCAAAGAGTCAAGAGCACTAGATCTACCAGGATAATTCTTTGTTGCACCCAAAAGAAAAATATGCACAGTCCACGTCAATTTTGCCTCCGATTTACAGGATCTTTTTACATCATTGAGTACTAGCTAGGTCCAGCCTCTACATGTATGGCAGCACTCCGATTGTGATAAAAGCACCACTAAGTGGTGTTGATATCGTGACAGAATCATACCCCTTACGCAGGGACGAATCATGATATTTGCAATCCAAGATTTTTCAACGAGGAAGTCGAATAGAAGAGGCATGACAATGAAGAAAAGCAATTTCCTCGCGGCACTGCAGTCCAGAAGGAATGGGTTTCAAGTGAAGTACCTTGAAAAGCTCTACAGAGGCATCGGCTTGATCATGCTAACAGGATATTGGGTTCCGTTCTTTGTTGTTTTCCTGCAGAACCAGGCCAATGAACGTACAGGCCTTATATCCCATCGGTTGTTAATGAATCATGCTGAAAATACACCCTTGCTACTAGGGTCCTCCTGATCTCCTCCATCTTTACATATTACGAGCACTGTTACACAGTATGGGGATCCTTTGCTTGAAGCGTAGCGGCTTAGCCCTCCACTATGTCTGTCGGCCCCACCAACATCGCCGCGTCAATGGCTCTGGGCAGCGGGTTGTTGAAGGGTATTTGGCCTCGGGTCCGGGATTCCGGCCGAGCGGACTATAGCGGACTGAATAGCAGAATTAAATATGCTTGGTTACCGGGCAGGCCCTGTGGCAGCAGAGCTGTACATCTACTCTCTGTGATCAAGGAATCCTCAGTAATTTGAGGAGCTCCAAGATTTTGCCCATGACCATGCAGCCCCGAGAATACCTAAGGTATCGAAGACATCGCGTGGAGCACCTAGATGTTCACAGCCAACCGTACCCTTCGCAGCCTTTGCTTGTCTTACGGCAAGCTCTAAAGCCGCCTCTGCAGAGGAAACCATCAGATTTTTATAGGTGAAAAGCAAGTGAAACTTTGTGTGGGATGACTGAAGTGCGTTGAGCTGCTTCCAAATAAATTGATGTCACGCGCAGTCCGGCTCGAAAGTTCGAGACGGACAGCATCCCAGACTACATTGGTCCTCGAGACAAGTTCCTCGGCCTTTCGTATGTTCTCTTTCGTTGTCTTTACACGCTCATTGGTCTTTGTGCCTTGCTGGTAGGGTACTGGTAAATATCACAGGACGGGCGTAGACTACCAAGGCTCGAGCTGTTCCAGTCCATGCGAACTACCCCAAAGATTACGCTCTTTGATGGGCGCAAAACTTCACTCAAGCTCCCTTGAAGGGCTGAAATTATAGTCTGACAACAGTGACAAGGGTGGGGTGACGAGGCCCAAGGTGTGGTGAGATTAGGTACCTAGCAAAGTTGAAGTCTAGTATCACACGCTTGGGAGAACTCCACAGGCGCAAGTCGTGGTACCAACTCGTCTCAGTTTTATAGGATTGTGCTGGTAATTTCATTGAGCTTCTGAGTGCCCTTTAGAGCGTGTGATTTGAGGTACACGATGATATTGTATCAAGGACTAGCATGGCAACAAAAAGCCGATTCGATATGATTGCCCAGGGTACGAGGGAGCCTCTGCTCGATTTGAGCACTATCACCGAGTGATACCTTAGCTGTATCTTGCTCTCGGCACGTTGTCGTAATACGGGATCACCACCTCATTCTCATTGTCTGACCTCCCCACCATAGCCACTGTTCCAGGATGAGTCGGCTGCTCGTCAATCAACAACTCCAGTAAACCAGGCTTTCCTTCCTCCAATTTCTGGACAAGGTGCGATACCGCGTCTTTTATATGATCGATATTGTCAATCTTCTTGCTTTCACAACCTGCGCCCTTGGCAACCAGAGTGAAGTCCATTGAAGGCGACAACTTAGCGGTGGGCCGAGCCTTGGTCAGGTGACCGTAGAGTAACTCTTGACCGTGCATACTCATGCCCCAACAATGGTTGTTCATAACAATGGTCAATATTTTGCAGCCGAAACGTGCATAAGTGTCGAGTTCGGCTATATGAAAGCAAGCTGAACCGTCGCCTTGAAGGTTCACGATGAGCCGCTCGCGGTTGGCTTCACTTGCACCCAAAGCGTATCCCCTGCATGATTTTAGCAATAAGTACTCCAGTATCACAAAGAACTACAGACCATGCATTTCCGAGGAACCCAAGGTATCCCGTGGCTTGTATGACTTCATGGGGACGAGCTGCATCTGCAACTGTAGCCGCCCACAATCCAGCTTCTCCACTGTCTGTAAAACCTATAAGCAACGATATTTGTCTCCTGACTTATGCTCAGGGGTGTATCTCACCAATTGTGATAATCGAATCTGGTGGCAGGGCTTCAAAAACTGCTTTTAGAGCATGATATGGGTGCATTCTCCCAGGTACAAGCTGTTTTGCGTCACATTCCCATGGCAGTGGCAGCGTCTTTAGGGATGAAGCAGTTTCGACCCATTCAGACGGTGCCCTATAGCCGGAATCTCCGAGCTGCTGTGCCAGAGCTGTGACTACTGTCGATACGTCGGATGTTATACCTACATCCACAGGGATGATGCGGCCGAGTTCTGCTGAGTCGATATCGACGTGTATGTACTTCGTGATTTCGGGAGAAGGCACAGATGGATCGCTGCGACTGCCCAAGAACATACCTGATCTGGCGCCCAAAATGAGGACCACATCTGGTTGAGAGCACTCCATCGACTTCAGAGCAGACAGTCTCGAGACATTGCCACACCGCAGCTTCGAATCAAAAGGTAGAGGGCTGGAGTGCTTGCTGCTGGCAAATACAGGGATCTGGGCAGCATTGACGAATCTTGCGAAATCTTCGTCTTGCCCAAGTATTCTGGCTCCGCTGCCAGTAACAATGATAGGCCTAGCAGAATTCTTGAGCAGTTCTGCGGCCTTGCGGATGGCCTTGGGATTTGGGCCAGGTGGATAGGCTAGCGGTGCCCCCAAGGAGCCCCACGAGATACGGTCTGTCTGCACTGGTGAAAAAAGAACTTCGATGGGAAAGTCCAGCAACACGGGTCCAGGAGGACTGGCCGTTGAACGACGCCAGGCGTACGATACCAAGCGCGGAATCTCCTCAACGTGGATGACACGGTGCGCAAACCGAGTGATGGGAGCGCTCAGCACGATTTGATCGTGGAATCCTTGTAGAACATTCGCCTCTGAGTCTCTCTGTGGTGAAGAGCTCGTAATACACAGTATAGAGCTTCGATCGGCAAAGGCCGTCGCGAGCCCAGGAATGCCATTGCAGAAACCGCTGTTTGCCGTGACAAAACAGACACCCACTTTGTTTCTGATTTTATTGTATCCTTCAGCCGCTTGGACTGCTGCAGTCTCGTGACGTGTATCGACCAATTTGATGCCACTCTCGTGGGCACCCATGAGAAACGCATCGAGATGCCCGCCGTGTAGACCAAACGCAATCTCGACCCCCAGATGCTTGAGAGTCTGGGCCAGAAGGTCGCCTCCGTTGAACTCTCGTCCTTTGGGCAGGGTAATGGAGGGTGTGAATTTGTCCTGATCAATAGACATTTTGACTTGGTTTCCCTCTTACAACAAATATTGTCAACAGCGAAATTTAAGTTGATGTAGTGCGGTGAGCTAGGGGGAACCTCCTTGCTTGATAGTCCGTCAGGGCCGTTCCCATTACTTGTTCGACTTGTCAACCGGCATTGAATCGGCAATATCACCTACTGCCAAGGACACGACCGCCACTCAGCTCGGATACATCAAGGCCAGAAGAACGTTGTTGAGGATCCGCATTGCGGGGCCCCGCACTTTCAACCAAGGTACCTAGGTAGTTTGTTCTCCTTACCCCAAAGCCACGGTTTGGAGACTCCACCTCTTGATGAAGACGGCTTCTGAAGTCTCGGATTACCCTTTACGAATCATCCGGCCGCTGAGGATGTATAAAAATAGCGAAATACCCTCGAATCTCTCGTCGTGTGTGGCTGAGGTTGTCCGGACCCCAATACACGGAGTTAATACCACGACTGACCCTGACAATATTTGCGAATCAAAGCATACAGCAGACAAGATGCGTGCACTCAGATACTACGGTCATAAAGACATTCGCTTGGAAGAAATTCCCGAGCCACAATGCAGGCCAAACTGTATCAAAATCAAACCTACTTACGTTGGCATATGTGGCAGTGATATGTGAGTCCACTTTAGTGCCCACAAAATTGCTCTTATAAGCAACAAGCTGATGATAGTAGTCACCTGTACTTTGAAGAGACCGTTGCTACAAAGCCGGACTACTGCCATCCTCTTGCGGGTGAGCCGATGCCAATTGTCTTTGGTCATGAGTTCGGCGGCGTGGTGACAGAGATTGGGGATGGTGTGACTCGTGCTCGCGTGGGAGACCTTGTCGCCATCCGCCCCTCGCTGTACGACGGCACCTGTGAGGCTTGTGTCGAAGGAATCTCGAACGTGTGTCGGCACTGGGGCTGGCTCGGGATCCATGCCAATGGCGGCCTTGCAGAATTCGCTGTTGTCGACCAGAAGCTTGCATTTTGCATTCCGAAAGGCATTCGGCCCGAAGTGTCTGCGCTAGTCGAGCCTCTGGCTGTGGCCTGGCACGCCACAACACTCGCACAGGGACTCAATGCAAATTCGACCGTGTTAATTACTGGCGGGGGTCCCATTGGGTGCGCCGTTTTCATGGCCTTGAAAGCACAGGGCCTTCGAAATATTGTGGTGAGCGAAGTTTCGGATGCGAGACGGAATCAGTTGAAGGGCTTTGGCGCCAAGCTTGTCTTTAACCCTGAAGAAACCGATCTTACTGTGAAAGTCAAGGAAATGACAGGAGGCTGGGGAGCACACGCCGCGTTTGACTGCGCTGGTCTTCCGGTGACCCTGAATACTTGTTTGGCGGCGCTGCGGCCTCGAGGCACCATAGTGAACGTGGCACTCCGAGGGAAGCCTCTGTTGATGAATCTCAACGACTATATCTGGAAGGAGGTAACTTTAGTAAGCTCGAATGCTTACGTTGAAGAGGACTGGGAAAATGTCATTACTGCTTTGGGCAATGGAACTCTCACACCGGATGCACTAGTCACTCGGAAGATCGCGCTCCCGGACTTGGTAGAAAAAGGCATCAAAATGCTCGCGCAACCAGGCCAGAAAGATTGCAAGATTTTGGTGGACGTTCAGGGTTCTAACTTATAAAAGTGTGACCCTCACTCAGGTCGTGACCTGAAAGAGGTTAGGGAGAGAAGTCCTGACGGCAGTGTTAACATTGACATAAGGCTAACGAACTTTGCGTTCTGACGGCTGGGTCAGGTGGGTTATAGTTCATTTTGAGGCTGAGCTTTGAGTTCTGGGGTCGATGCCATCGAATTACTCTGAGCTCGAAACAAATTGCAATAACAAAATATACAAGGTCTTCAAGCGAAACTTATATCGTCACATCACGAGGTCAATTCATTGATAACCAGACGGACCGAGGGTCACATGCCTACCGGTATGTTTACCTACTCAGGCAAGTCCAACCGGAGAATGACAATTGTACCTGAGCGGATCACATATATGCACAAGCAAAGTTTGTTCCGAACGTCAGTTTGGGATGAGATTATGGTTGAGCACAGATTTCGGTCTAGCCGTTGGATACAGCTGGAGGCATCGACCGATGAGATTCCCCAAAGACAAGATGCCTCACTGCTCTCCAATGTACGCCTTCTTGTGAAAGAATCACAACCTGATACACCAGATCCTATTGTCCTCTCGTCAGCCTCCGACACTGTGGGTTTGCTGCTCTTGGTACCCGGATGGGATGTCATTGACGACCTTGAGGACTATCTTCCCTGCCTCAAGCGCAAGGGCTATTTGCCGCAGCACAAAGTCGTGCCCTGGCAGGAAAATCCTATTTGACGCTTGTGTTACTTCGTAGAGTGCCGTTATTGGTATAATGTCTGTCAGCCTTTTCGAAGCTGGTGCTGGGGGTTCTAGAAGTCTCCGGAAATGAACTTGACATTTCCCGACGTCTTAGCGTTCAAAACATCTGTGGTATGATGGAAGCGTCGACCAACAGAGATGGAGTATTCAGGTCTGCCGGCCAGCAAAGGAGTGCGTTAGAGTTCAGATGCAGGTTTTGAGTTTGCCAAGGTGATATTGAAGAACGCTGGGTCGGCCTGCCGGGGCAAAAGTATGTCATCCGCGGACGACGTGTGGTCGCCTGCGGGTATTGCTTTGAAGCTGAAGGTTGCAGGTGGGCCTGTGTGCGAGCTGGGGAACAAACCCCCCGGGGGGTGGGCATGACTGCCCTGCCCTGCCCTGCCCTGCCATGCCCTGCACCTGCTCTAGGCATAGCGGACTTGTAGGGCTTGACAAGCACTATGCTAATTAATTAGCCGCAGCCGTGCCGCCAATGCGTGCGTACGCAGGCAGGCACTTGCACTAGAGTATCAGAGTTGCTTACCTCTTTGTCTGCCATCACATTCCCCGCAAAACAGAATAAATTACCCCATATCCTTCCTCCCTTGAAGCTTCTGCATTTCCGCTCAACAACTCTTGTGCCGCTATCTCCCATCGCACAGTTCATCTCCTACAGACTTATTTGTAGAGCCTGAGGCGTCAACTCTGGACCGGAATGCAAGCAGGGGCTGCTCCCGCGACCTTGCCGTTAAACACTTAGGTTCAGGGGCCATGCTTGCTGGTCTGCGAAGGGCGCTCCAGTGAGGGTCATGTGCTAGGCCATCTTGTCGAATTAAACTCTAAGTCGGGCTTTGGGCTTTGCTGTAGCTTCTGGGCAGGGTGACAAGTGCTCCGAAACCAGAACGACGTCAGCAGGGGCCCTTGGAACTCTATCGCGCCCGCCAACTCTCATTTCATCCTACCGACTGGATGACCTCTTAAACAACACCGACCCATTCAATTTCACCGGTATGGTTGCTACGCTGGCAGTGACCATGAGCCGTCGCCAAAACAGCAGCTGTGATCAGTGCAGGAAAGGGAAGAGAGCGTGCGATGCGGTCTGGCTGCGCGATCGCCAGATTCAGACCACGATCGAGACGAACGGGCCCAAAGGAAGCCCGGGCCTGCTGAGTCATGGAGGCACGTCTCCCAACCATCCCTCATTTGATCATCGATAGAGAGAGAAAACGAGAGGCAGACAGAGACGGAGACAGTCTTGCTTGAAGCAAGCGGATCCGCTTGTGAAGAGACTGTCGGAAGCGTGGAGAGGTCGCGAGAGAGAGCAAGAGACGAGGGTTTGCGTAATCAAGTTAAGCTGGGACACGGCTAACACGAGAGGCTTACTCTAGGTCCAGCCCCAGGTCCAGACGACGACTTCGATCTGGTCGGGCCGTGTACAAACTGCGCCAGGACCAACAAGCATTGCACTTTCGAATGGGTGCAAAGCCAACAGCTTCAGCGCAAGGAGAGACTCGCAACCAGCAATGCCTCTACCGCGCCCGCGCCCAAAAAGGGCGGCACCGCGGGTACAGGATTGGACGCCCAATCCACAGAAACTCAGTCGCCCGCTCCCTCGAGCATGCCGCTGCGACCGCTGCGACCGTCTATGATGCCGGCGACATTCAATGATCCCGCGCAGTACTCATTTTCACCCCACGAACAGCAGATTCTCATGGACAGCTGCCCGTATCCGACCCCGAACCCGGCTGAGGGCTTTAAGATGCCCACCTCGGACTCCGTGACAGGCGTCGCATTCGTGGACGGCTCATTAACAACCAACCCTACTTCCATGGGCATGCCTTGCACCACCTCGTGTCTCAACTTGGACACTATTGCCACCACTGCGCAGCCCTCCAGCTCTGCATACATGAATGTGGACGTCCTTGGTTCCTATGGCCTTGACCCGTTCGGCACTGGGCCCGCTCCTACCAGTGGTTATAACGAAGCACCTATTGATAGCGGCGTGTCGGCTGCGTGGTCTTCCCCCGTTGCACCGTCCATCAACAGTCCGACAGAACTATCCACCGATGACCACCAGCTCGGCATGCAGCAAATGCGCAAGCGGCGACGAACACAGTCACCAGCTCGGATGAACGGCGTCGTTCAACAGACACCGCTGTGGGATATTTTCGGTGGGAACCGGCTTGCGCGCTCTGCGAACAGTGTTATGATCGGGGAAACAATGATGCGCATCTACCACGATGTCATGGAGGGCGCGTTGAGCTGCTGGCTCACTGAGCAAACTTGTCCCTACAACTCCCTCCCCTCCACCCCTTCCTCCACATCAACCTCGTCTACAGGTATGAGTGCCACGACAGGGCATAGCAATAACCCCCAACAGCAGTTATGGGGCACATTTGAAGACATGCAGCACGAATGGGGCGCCAATTGGTCTAATCGCATCTATCGGCGGGTCATCAAGCTAGACAAAATGGCACACATGCTCGGTCTGAAGCGCCTCGCACCTGCGGATGAGCGCAGGGTGTCGGCCGCACTCAACGCCGCGGTCATGGCATTCACGGCACAATGGGCGCAATCCTCCCAGCGAAGTACCGCACGGTGGCCGCCGGACGAGGAGCACGACTTTCGTCCGCCGGATCTGGGAGAGGAGTTTGACCGCACGCTGCAGAAGAGCTTCTGGAACCAGGCGCGACAAAGCTTGTCCGAGTGTAGCGAAATTGATTCATTTCGAGTAGTATTTGCAGAGATCGTTTTTGGGTTGACACAAAAGTACAGGGACGACACAGGAAGTGATGATCGGGGCATGGGTCGCCCTGATGGAAGTGCTGAAGATGCGAATGTGACGTCCGAGACAGTTGAGGAGATACTACGAGAAGATACACAGCAGATCTGGCTGGAGCGCGCCACACGCCGGCTGCATGTGCTCCGGAGGCGAGTGGAGCTGCACGACCGTCAGATGCGGAATAAGAAGGACAGCGACTCAAGTGCCTACGATGCTGAGTGCCGCAAAACCATCGATCTGCTCTTCTGGCTCGCCATCATGTTCGACACCATCAGTGCCGCCATGACGGAGCGCCCGCTCACCGTTTCAGACGAAGACAGCAGCAACCTCGCTCTCACACACTCGACACACCAGTCCCCAATGCTTAACGATCCCTCGAAACGGTGGAACGTGATTCTCGCCAAAGATCAGCAAACCAAACTTAGTTCGCTTCGCTGGCCGTGCACCGACGCGGAGATCGCCCAGGAACTCACCGACGCGGCACCCGTCAAGGTTTTGCTCTACCGCAAAGTGACGCTGCTTCAGACGCTCGTCGCGCGAGCTGCAGATGCGCGCTCACTCGAAGAGGCCATTTCCGATACGCTGATGGTCTACAGGCACTGGCAGGCGATTTACAGTGCAATATTTGCCGACTGCCTCACTCATCACATGCTACTGTCGGCGCGAATTCAGAGCTGGTATGTGTGCCTATTTGGGCACTGGCTGCTCGCTACGCTCATGGTTGCCGAACTGGTGGAAATAGTGGATGCGCGTGACATGGGCGGAGAGGTTGAGGCTAGGAGGAGAGCTGAGGAAGGGACTGTTGCGGGCATCAGAAGGGATACGGTAAGCTCGGTTGCCGCCCTTGCCAAGGCGAGCACGCCGCAGCATGATGAGATCACGGGGGCGGGCGAGTTGGATAATTTCCATCACGCGGTCAGCGATGGGGCGTTATTGACGGAGCCTTGGACAATGATCCTGTTGCGGACCTTCTCTAAAGCCGCAATACTGCTGCTGGAGGAGAGCGTGAATGCAACCAAGACCAGAGATGACAGGCTGGGTCAGCATACGAGATGTCTTGAAAAGTGCCAGGATTGTATCAAGGCGCTATGGTACTTGGGCAGGAAATCGGATATGGCAAGGGAGGTCTCTCAGGTATTGGACTTGGCACTGCAACGGGCAAGAATGAAGGCTTTGCATGGGCAATGAATGATGTACTACTGTACGTGCTGTACGTTTACACGACTGAGTGGTTGGATGAAGTATACCCTGTGGCGCGACTCTGTCAACATTTTTTTGGTAACTACAAACGCGATGTGTGTGCCCAAGTGGGTTTCATTATTTCTTCTTGCCTGTGAAGCTGCTTTGCTATTCAAACAACTCCAGCCCCATGCAGTGGCTTTGGGCAGCCTTGCGAAGAAGCCATGAAGTATAGGCAGGTGCACGGTTGATGCGACTTCGAGCGCCCTGAACCCGTGAATTTTTTCATGTTAGTAACTTAAGGCCTTTAATACGTTACAGTCAATCCAAGTTCTTAGTCCTCAATCATCAGATTGGCCTCACTGGTGCTTGAGATTCCCAATAATACAGCGACCTCAGGAGCTTCTGCCCCGTGCTCAGGCGCTTTCACGGTGCGCGCGCGGAAGCAAGAGGGGATCGACCTAGACGTGGATATGAAGGGTAATGAGACCATTCATCAGCAGTGCGAATGTAACCACAATAAACCACAACCGGATTCGATGAGCACTAGGCCCGTGGGTTTTTGTGATGCGACGACGTTGATGCATCTGTCTTGGTGGCATGGCGGAACGTATAGTAAGAGGAACCCATTGGCGCGTGAGCCGCATCATTTGCCCTACCTAGCGACATAGCTCCCAGCTTAGCCGAATCAAGCCTCACGACAGAGCGAGGCACTACAGACTCGCCTCCACCGATAAACCCGGAAGTGCAATTGTCCTAACCGTAGAAACACTTAGCGCGCGGCCTACTAGTTAGGACGTGGCTGCTTCCCGCCTGGGGCCGTTCACGATAGAATAGCAGCTAGGAGCTCGGGCCCTGTATACAACAGGGTGGCAAAACCAACAAGCCCATCCTAGCTTGACTGACTACTAACACGCATCACACAATAGTAGTCGCGATGTGGAGGAAGCAGTCTGCAATTTCGCGGATCGTGATGAGAACGAAAAGGTCAAAGACCTGATGCGTGACTGGGGGAGGTGAGCGATGAATACTGCTGGTGCAGCTGCTACTGCTACTGATGCAGCACAACTGCGTGAGCGAGCTATTCGGGCAAGCTGCAAGCTGTAACCTTTGCTCGGCAATTAGCGCCCAGATCAATAGCGGAGGTGGATTAATGAGATGCCTATTCCGCGATAAAACAGCAGCAGCCCCACCGTTTCCGTGGTCGGTTGAAACGCAGTTGAAAAAAAAAAATGAAAATCTTTTGTTCACACCGTCGGGGACCAGGCCCGAATCGATGGGCAGCGGGACGCGTCTCAATGTCCGCTTACTCGCATGGTCGAGGATGTGTCGGTAGTTGTCGTAGAGCGTAGCACTGCACCACACAATAACCCGGTGGCATGGGGGTTTGGAAAAGAGGGGGGGGCGAGGCTGAAGACTTGGGTGTCATCAGCAAGCGGCCCGTCCATGTGACTGTCACTGTAAGGGTAGGTTTCTCCCTCCAGGGCCAGGCATCTTTGTCAGGTAGCCAAGAGAACGTCACATTGGCATTGTCCAAAATTCCCGGAGGCTGGACGATGGGAAGGCCCAAGAGCAGAAGATGGCGATTGGGGGACGCGCGAACGACCAGTGTCGAAAATCAGACTTGTTCTGCATACGGAAGCTGCCAAGCAACATTTGTCTAGATTGAAATGAGATGATGGGCAGAGCTTAGGAGGTCCGGAGCATTAGGGACGACCATCTACTTATTAGGGAACTAGCCAACAAGAGTAAAAAGCAAACAAGTGCGGGCGTCTTACCGCTCCTAGATAGCCTGGTTGTGAGCTTCGTCTGCTTGCGGCATCACTTGAACAAGTATGGCATTATCGCTGCCCGTGCTCAAACTCAATTCAGTAAAGGAAGAAGAAGAAAAAATGGGAAAAACAGGGAAGATCAGATATCCCATGCCTTGAAAAGTCGAAGCTTTTTTGGACAATGACTACGGATGGTACTGTAAACGTTTACCCAGGATACCTATAGTCGGTTACTCTGCCAGGCCTACCTTATTAAAGTGCGAGACCGGGACTGGATGTGTATGGAATCTTTTTGCCCCGACGGCGCGCAGGTGCCACGGGTTCTCCTGAAAGGGGCCACAGTGAGGAGCTCACCACCAAGGAGTATCCTCTGAAACACTGCAACCGCAGATCTCCCGACAACTCTCGGTGGAGGACGGGCAAATCACTGAACGGGACCGGCGCTTCGAGTGCCCTGATTCCCCGCCGATTTCAGACAAGGGACGAAACTTCAGATAGATTGTCAGGTCAGCCTGCGGGGAAAAACGTGTCTGTGTCCTTGTGTTGATTGCCAGTCACTGCTACCATCCGCTGCCGTAAGGGAAACCGCTTTTGAAATTTCTCTGGTAATGCTACCTACAGTACCGAGGTAACGACTCACATTGACAACTTTAAAATAGTTATCGGATCGATAAGGTGACGCTACCATGGAGTGATTTGAACTCCACAAAGACGCCCCTGTGGAACTTGGAAATTGGCTCTTTTCGTCGTACGCAAGCTCTTCCAAAATGGCTCTCAAAGAGTCGCAGAGAAAGACTGGGTTTGATATTTGTTGAAAAGCGCTATTGCAGAGAAGGGATAGTAAACCCGAGCGGAGTGGGCATGGATATCCCTACCGGCATCTGACTAGGGGTTGCTTGGTGGAGCAGGGAAGGTGCAGCATCTTTGCCGTTGCATTCTGTGCATTTTTGACTTCGCACCTTCCCATTTCTGCAGTGTATGTATTCTACCCTAGAAACCTATATACCACGGTATCTCCTTAGGGCGCTGTTTCCAGGTTCGGCTTGCAGAAGGCCAACCGGGAAACCACATGCAAGACGACGGTGAACCTCAGAGCTTGGTGTACTTTGTATTCCAGCGTGCCAACGTCATCTCCCGCTGCTCCGGTGTCCGACCCCGACGTTGATGTTGCGCGACTCGATGCTGGTCTCCCACCCTACCCTCCTCCTTTCACTGGACTCCCCGTCCCTTCAACCTTTTAGCAAGTACTATTTTTACGAACAAGCTTTTCGAAATTTCACTTCTCAATTTCAGTCTTCCAGAATTGGCAACTTCGCAATTTTGCATTCGTCAATAATTCCCTGGGATGTGACCGATTTGGCGGCGCCGTGGATCTGGCTAGTGAGATTGCATCGCGGCCACGAGTGGAGACAAGCACTCTTTTGCGCCACGTTTTGCCCGACCTTGTGCAAATTATCCCCCGATCGACTGCTTGTCAAAAGTCAAGGTCAGCCGATGTTTGTCTTGTAATCACAGCCAATTTGTCTACCGCGCCTGGGCAGGCTTGCTTCTACTCCTCCCCTTCTTCTCCTCATCCTCCCAATTACTCGACCAAGGTCCTGTCTCGACCAGTCACGACCAGTCACGCTCAGTCTGTATCACTCAAAGGACAGAACTTTGCTTGATATCTGCTTACTACGGCAGCAAAAACGGACAAACAGGTCAATCCTTCATAAAGAACTGGCGAGATTCAACCCCTGCCAGGGGCTCTCAGACTCCAGACTGCCCTGAGAATTGGGCCAGAACAACGGGCAGACGTTGCGACGTTGCCATCGGATCATCACCATCGTCGTGGAGTCTTTCCATAAGTGGAGTTCAGGGCTCTCTGTACTGTACTCGACGACTGCCGTTCGGGGACAACATCAAGTTCGACAAATTCCCACATCTCTACGCCATCAAACTGAACGGATTCAAACAGGACTTCAGTGCTGTGGCTTTCCAACCGACAAAGCTCCCGAGCACCTTGAATCGACTCCTAGGACCCCTCAGCGACCCTTAAGGTTGGCTTGGTATCTGGGGTACGCAGACGACTCACGGGCCTTCGGATGCACCGTAGAACAATCACCAGCCCTGCAAACGACTTCGGCCGGGCCCACCTGCATGCATGCTTTAAATGAGATCGCAATCTTTGGCAACTGGCTGCTGATATACCTAGGCATCGCCCCCCCAGTCTATCCTTAACGCCCCTCGCTATTCCCGTGACATTTTTCACATTTCGGGGCGTCGCAATCTGAAGCCACCACGGACGTCCTCAAATGGATATGCGTGTGGGATGGGACAAATTCAATTCGACCTTCACTCATCACCACTACCCCCTCAGATCGCGGTGACGACTTGGCCGTCTGAGATCTGCGAGGGCAACGAGGCACAGGAGTGGCAACACTACCACAGCGACCGGTTCGGGAGCTATTCTGGGTCCGGCCCTCGTCCTTACGAGGATTGCTGATCGAAATCCAAGATGGGTGGCTCCACGAGACTTAAATTTCCTTTGCCGCACCGCCGGTCAAAGAAGCAGCCGAGCCAAGACGTCCTGTCTATCTCTGCGCCTATGACCAACAAGGCTCAAAAACTCCTTGGATCCGCTGAAATCAGTATCGACAACGCCTCGCCCACGTCTCCAGCCGAGAATCCAAAAGTCTGGGAGACGCGCTCTGCCGTCTCCGGTGTAAGCGGCATCAGTGTTACCATCTCGGAGACTACCACAGCCGCCTCCGTACCTGGTACCGCAGAAAGCACAGTCACACCTGGCACCTCGGGCCGATCGAAGACTGCATGGGATCAAGAGTCAGACATCATTCCCAGGGACCTGGGCTTGAATACCAGCAGTGCAGCCCGCAGTCAAAACCTTGATATCACCACAGATGCCTCCAGCTTGAGACGACGTCGGTCAAGCTCGACCATTGTGTCCTATTACGACAAATCAAAACTGCCCCTCTCTATCTCCCAGCAGACATCGAATTCGGCCATGGCCAAAGGCTATCCTGGTAAGGCAGCCGAGATGCTGGACATGAAGGCATCTGAGGTGCTGGACATGACTTGTCCACGGCCAGCGCCAAAACCGCCCACAATGCACAGGAAGAAGCCAAGTAGATTAGACTTGTCACATCTACTACCTAGTTCTGCGTCGTCCAGGCTCTCCAGATTTTCTCAAAAAGGCAAAGAAAATGTGAACTTAGTTTTGGGTTCCGACCTATTCACCAGGTCTCCTTCAGTCATGTCAACGCCACCGGCCATGTCGCCGTCCGGTTTTGAGCCCAAGCCAGAGAAAGCAAAATTGCGACGAAAGCTCACCAAAGAGAGCCTTCGAAGCCTTCAGCAAACTACAAGATGGAACTCGGTTAGCTCCGAAACGAACAGCGCAACGACGAGTCTAAGAAAGCGCGCGACAGACACTGGCAACCTGAATCACCTCTACGAGCATTACGAGAAGACCTCGATCCGCGATACGGCCGATCACGATGAACCCGATGGCATTCCGTCAAGGCGACCAAGCGATGCTGGCTCACATGCTGGCTCACATGCTGAGTCGCTGGCTGCCTCACGAAAAAACATCCGCCAAAGCGCACCACTACCATCATCGCCATCGGCAACCAAATCACGGCATCAGGTTTCGCCTTCGTTCAGTTCGGTATCCTGGAGGCCCTTTCCTGCCTACTCTCCAGACGAGACCTGTGGTCCCATTGCTGAGAATCCTCGCGTGTCCGCCACATCTTCGAGCCTGATGTCTCCTGCTGGCGACTATTCTGCTAGCGTGTCCAGCAGACACACTCGTACATCACGCGCATCTAAAACGACAGAGAGCTTCGCAGACTTTGATCCTAACGCGACCAGTGTTCTGTCTCTGTCTTCCGACTCCGAAGATGACGACCTAGACCCACCAAGGACGGCGGCATCAATCCCGAGTGTGGGGTCACGGGATAGCGGTATCAGCTCCGTCGACCATCGTCGGAGGCCATCCAATACGTCCTCTACCTCTGTGGACCCTGCTCGGGCCCAAGCAAAAAGCCGATTCCGTTCCAGCTTGGGCGCACAGGCACCATTCCTTGCCATTCCAGAAGACGATGGAGCGGCAGCCTCGCCCTTGAAGGTCAATCCGCGGAGCAGCTCCTTAGGCAGCGCAATTACGAACGGTAGTCCGCGACCATCCGTCTCAACAATCGCCTCGTCTGTGCGTCCGCAATCAAGACTATCTCAAGCGTCCATGTCAACGGCTGATTCTGTACCGACTCACTTCTCGCGACCACGACCACCCGCAAAAGCGAGCAGTCCGAAACCAGCTCACGAGGTCCGTCATGTTGCGATGCTGCAGTCCCGAACTGCAACTCCGGTACAACTACAACAGGAACCCGTGCCCGAGAAACACCAAAGGCCTTCCAATTACTCGCCAGCTTCTCCAAAAAGAAGCCAGCCGGCACCTACAACAAGCCTACACAACGTAGAATCAACGTTAAGAGATCAATCTGATCCCAAAATTGAACAAGGCGGGCCCATTCTCACCCTTAGTGGCGCCGATGCTGCCCCAGATGAGCGTTTCATCTCCGTGACGCGACAGGAAGAGATGCTGCTTGCTGCTATGAGAGCAAAGCGAGCTTTAATGAGGGAGAATCTCCAAGTCGGTGACATGGAAAGCAAGGAAAGTAAGGCAGCATCTAAGAATGAGTCGGTCGCAAGCATCAAGACAGTCAAGACAGCAGTCGTTGAGCCGCAGTTAGATGGTCGCTCTTCGCATGTGACCAACAGCAGCAAGAAATTCGTAGCCGCCCTGCATTTTCCCGAGCCTCCAACGTCAAAAGCAGGCTTGGTGCAGGCAGCATCTCGATCGGACGATATACCAGAGGAGCAAGAGGATATCTTGATGTGTTTGGACCGAACCGTCAGCACCATGGACCCTTACGATGCAGCCGAACCGAGTCCCGATTTGAGCGACTTCATTATCGACTTTGATGCCGGACAATTTCCCGTGCCACCAAAGGCTTCGCACAGCCGGAACTCGTCCATAGCCTCAGCAGCAGGTCGGTTGACGCATACAAAACCTGCAAAACACCATCGGCAGTCCAGCTTCGGTCGTCCCAGGCCTGACTCCGAGTTCCTCCCAAGTTTCCAGCCTGCCTCGCCGGACACGGCTCCGCCCTTGCCTTTCCACCAAGGTATCGACCTCGATGCCGTGGCTAGCAAGGCAGGACACGGTCTGGGCATTAGTAACGAACCGATGATCCCCATCACTTTCCACGAGGAGGAAATTATTCAACCACCGTCGAGGAAGAAGGCTCTGAGAATCAGCGCTGTCGGCTTGCCTCTACCAGAGGTTGGGCAGTGGGGCGACGACGGATGATTCACTCACAGGACACTGATCTACATTATGTCATTTCATATTTCGACTCTTTTTACTTTTCCTTTTTTCACAAGGTATTCCCTACCATCTCTATCGTCAATCATCTTTTACACTCAAGCATAGCCATTAGGGATTGGAACCGGGGTTAGGATTTGGAGAGGAGTTGCATGTCGAGCGGGATTTTATACACGCTTTTTTTCCATCACGCTTGCCTCGGAAAGTCCATTGCATTTCACGGAGGTATGTAGTCATTGATTGTTCAAGATGTCATTTCGAGTCGCGGGAGGGAAGCACAGGTTCGGAGGCATCTGTGATGTGTTTTTCCTTTGTTAGTCTTGTTTACGGGATATAACATCTACACTCGCACGCACATACCAGAAGATAAAATGGGCGGTTGAGACGGTGGAATTTACATATCCACTTGTCGCCTTCTCGGAGATGGCCAATCAAAGGTGGAGGAAGGTGCGAAGCATGCAGGCTCAGGCTTTGGATGAAGGAGCCAATATAAACATAATTATGCGATGTAATAGCAGATATCCGTTGTTCGATAATAGGACACAATGGACTTATTACCTGCCATCTTGCCAACCAAAAACTTCTATCTAGACGCACAAGTCGTCTGTAAGACTAAGATGTGCTGTTAGGCTCTGTGCCATCTAAAGCTACATAGCTCAAGCCCGCTTCTTCAACATCAACAATACCCCAGGGTTGCCTGGACGCACCAGCTCCTTTCCCTTCTCTACGCCAGCTTCCCACAGGAATTTCTCGATGATCCTTCTGATCCTCTTCACTACATCTTGTTCTGTTCCCGCCTTCTCCGGGTTAGCCTCACGCCATCTCGCCATCGGGCTCCCCGTACCTAGCATCATTTCGAGCGTATCCAAATCCTTGTGTAAATGACTGCCTTTGTAAAACTCTTCTCCATCAACTTGCCCTTCTGCTGCCTCTGCTTCTAGGCCAAACGTCTTGCGTTTGAACAAGTGCTTGGGGAATGCGGGTTCTGGGGGCGTGATCGTCCAGGGCAGCGGCAGCGCAGCGTACAAATCTTGCGCTAGCAGATTCCCTGGTTCGTAATACTGGTGGAGTTCTTTGGCCTCAATTTCACTGAGGGCTGCGATAATAGCAGCTGCGTTGGGCGTGTCGGGGTGCAGGCCTGAGCGTGAGATGAATAGCGCGATGGTACCGTTATCTGCAAGGATGCGTGCGGCGGTTGGGTAGAAGAGGTCGAGGTTGAACCACTGCTGAAGCTGTCAGTGATTCTGATTTGCTGAACTTAACCTCTGTATGTCCGTGGTGGGTCTAAGATGCTGGGCTTGAAGAGAAGAGTCTGAAATGGTAAGAGAAGGAAAAAAAAAAAAAAAGGAAAAAAAAAGGGAAAAGAAAAAACGGGGGCCTCACATGAGCGCAGGTTGCGGCGGTGATCAAGTCCACGCTGCCGTCTGGAGTGAGCTCCGAGCTGATATTCTCCGCCGTAGAAACATCGAATCTCACCACCGGGCCATTTGGCCCTTTTTCATTGATGAGCGCTCGTGCGGCGCTGATCATTCCCTCGGAGGGGTCCAGCCCGATGGTAGTGTTGAAAGTCTCGGCGAGCTTGAGGGTCGCGGTGCCGGCTGGGACGTTATTCAGATTCCGAAATGAGAAATCGATACATGGAAACAGAAGAGCTTTTACTTACGTCCGCAACCTAGGTCTACCACTGTGTCGAGCTTACCGCCTGTCGAGAGGTGGTATGAGTATATACTTTGGTATAGAGCATCGCTGTATTGTTGCCGATGCCTGGCGTACTTTTCTGCGTCGGACGAGGTGTAGGCCCGGAAGGTCTTTTCCTCGCGAGTTGATGCTGCCATTCTTTGATTCGAAGCTGAGGGCGTTCAGCGTCCGGCTTTGTAAGCGACGACTATGTAGCCAGATAATTCTTTCAGTAGCGTTTGAGATTAGTGTTATATATTCCAAGTTGACAGGCTCCTAAGCTCAGCCGTTTATCAACGATGTCTGTCCGGGTCTATCGGAAATCGGAATCTGACCATGTAAGATGGGATTCCGTATATTCAGCCGCGTTCTAGCGGACTGACGCAAAGCAAGTCGTCCTACGACCTGCAGTCAGCATTTTCCCATAAACCGCTTGGCCCATGTCTGCACGCCCTCTGCAGCACTTGACCGCTTTTCGTTGCCACGCGGCCTTGCCCGGCCTGCTATGGCAGGTAGAAACAGGGTCAGCGAGCCGGTGTTATTAGCCACATGCCTAGATGCAGAGGATCTGGAAGTGAAAACAACCAAGGCCACTTACTTGCAAATTCAGAAGCTCATACAATTTTTCTTCCTCTTCTCCCACGCCTCCCCCCGACCCTCTATTTTTTTCTCTTTCGTTTCCTGGGATGAGTTTCACCCAAGCTGACACTGATTCAATGAGAAGCTGAGCTTCCATGGTCTCTAGCTACCTCAATCTCAGAATGTGTATTTGTACAGCGAAAAGAGTGCTGGAGACAATGATCACCATGAATAGCAGGCTGGACCTAAGTCCAATAGTGGTAGCCGCGCACGCTCTCATGCATATTTCGCGTCTCAAGATTGTAGATTGTTCAGCATCTTTTGTCCCATGCCTCTCCTGGAGGGCACATCTAGAGTCAGACAAGCAGACAGCTTCGAAGATACTACGTCGCAGAACTTGCCATTTTGGAATTCTGCCCTGTGATGAAATGACTTGACATGGCCTGATCAGAGAGAGAGAAGCGCTTGAATAGAGACAATAGCTGAAATGGTCCTATTTCACACGGTATCGTGCCGGAAAGAGAAATGTGCACAGTCCCCCAATGAAAATGAATAAGTCCGCTTCATGGTCCGCTCTTCTTCAAATTTCCAAGGACCGTCTATAAATGTCAAATAATCATTAGTGAATTATCCCCTTCCATAAAACGACAATAAGGTAACAAAGTCCGCCTTTGACTGAAAATCCCTCGACCAGCCAGCCCATGGTCCCGGTCCAACTCGAGTTGAGACAGTCCGTGCACTAATAAACGATACTCGCAACTTTGTTCGAATACTTGGGATCCTTCTTGATGACCAACTGCTCTGCAAACCAATTTCCAGCATCCTCCCTGGAAATAGCATATCCTATCTCCTTGACCTCCACCCCCTTCTTCGGATCCTCAATGCCAACCCGAATAGGCCTATCTCTCTCGCCGTTGAGCAGCCACCCACAACGAACGATCGTGAACTCTTCGCCGCTCTCTGTGAGAGTGTCTTCCATGACGGTCTTGTCTGCGTGAGGTGTCGCCAGCAGGACCTTGTATAAGGGTACCTGAGCTAGCGGGATGTCACGACCGAATCTCGACATTCCAGTGGTACCGCACACGATAATATGAGGCTTGCCTTGGGCACCCGACTTTCGCAGCTGATCGATGGCTTCCAGAAGGGTGCTCATGCCTTTTTGGCAAACCGTTGCCATGTCATCGAACATCTTCATGCTGAGCGTGGGCTTGGCGCCGATGGTGGACACAATAGTGTCGACCAAGTTTCCGTCATCCTTCCTGATCAGCTGAGAGACGGTGGTGATATCGTGCGCGTTGCCCTTAAGGACTCGGAGGTTTGGGTTCGATTCCGTAGGCAGGATATCAGTGAGTGTAGAGGGTGTTCTGCAGAGCGCAGTGCACTGATAGCCTGCGGCGAGTGTCTTCTTGAGCGTGGCGAGACCGACGCCACCACTCGCTCCCATAAAAGCCACAGTCTTGTTTGATTCCATTGCTGTGTTCTGAATATGTTGGACTAATGACGGTTGTCAATGTGATATGCGCAAGCTTGTTATATTGAGGCGATTGGCAAACCAGGATTTGCAGTTTTATTCGAGTCGGTAGGCAACCTTGGAAATTAATTGTGGTCAGAGGCTGCTCAGAAGGTTGACTACTTTACTGAAGCTATTGAATGTCGCAGGTAGGTATTGAGATCTGTAATTGTCTGTATTGTGTGTTGATCTCTGGTGCTTATGGTTTCCTTTCCCTTGGGTCAAGTGTCTTGTATATAAACTTTCTCTCGTTAAGCTGTCTTGTATTACTCGTCTTAGTCGCCCGAAAGAAGAGCGAAATTGCTAAAAACGGACATATTTCGCATGGACCACATCCTGTCAAATCGGGCCAATATTCTGCCGCTTCTTGGTGTGAACTCTTTTCTTAGTCGGTCTGACAGGCAGGCCGCCAGAGCCCGGGACCCTCAGGTGCTGTGCAGAGCATCGAAACAGTCGGAATCAACGCAATTATTCGAGAACCTTGGGCCTTGGCGCACATACTTGTAAATCCAGAAAAGCGAGACTTGAATCTCAAAGTATCTTTGGAGAATCTGCAAAACGAAGCAAGCTCCCATGAGTTCAAGGTCGCCGAGAGGGAACCCGGACGGTGCTGTCAACGGCTCGGCCTCCGAGAAAAACGCGACGTTGACAGCCGCACGACCAGCACCCACCGCGTCCATTTCGGCGCTCAACCCGAAGTCACGCAGCTGCACGACCTGTCGGCGTCGGAAGGTGCGCTGTGATAAAGTTTCACCATGCTCCAATTGCCGCCGGGCCAACATTGCCTGTGTATTCCCTTCTGATGACCGTCCGCCGAGATGGGCGCGACGCCTCGAGCGTCTTACCAACGAGACAGCCTCAGCTTCCGCAACCCCGTCGACAGAGCCAGATGTACAGGCTGTGCAAATCATGGAACGACTTCGCAGCCTCGAAGCGCTTGTGAAAGAGCTCAGCAGTCAACTGGACCAAGCCAATACCGCGTCCGGCTCTGAGATGGGCGGCTCGGCGTCTTCGGCCAACTCGCCCCCAGTTGCTGGCAGTCAACATCGAAGCATAGATCACGAAATGACCACGTCTCCCACAGCCAGTACCGCCAATTCGCAGAACGAGTTTGGAAGGCTTGTGCTCAAAGATGCGAATCGAAGTCGCTATGTTAGCAGTGGCTTCTGGTCTCGTGTTGATGTAAGCTGCCCACAAAGCCCGCTCCGTGGCGTCTCCCAATTCCTTCCAGCATTACCATGATATGTTGAGGCCTTCAACATTGAAGATAATCTACATCTCACATTTTGAAATGCCCTTCATAAAAAGATAGTAATTGACACCGAAAGAACAGGATGAGGTATAGTAACATTCTGCCGTGTGTCTGGTGAGTCAAGGCAGACTGTTGATCACGTTATAGCTTCATGGACTCAAAATGGACCTTGCTGGTTACAATTCCGACTCTTCAGCAGAAGACCAACATCAGAGTGTTCCGTCTACTCAAGAACTTGACCGGACACCACCTGAGCGGCACGGTTTCCTGTTTCGACACAACCTGGCCTCTTCCCCATCTGATGCACATGAGTTCCACCCGCTCCCTTCTCAAGTACCTTTTTTACTAAATACATACTCTGAAAATGTGAACTTTTTCATGCAAGTTGTTCATATGCCGACTATAACCAATACTATCCGCAAATCGCGTGGGAGTAGCAGCTCCAAACTCGCACCATCCGACGAAGCGTTGCTATTCTCAATTTATTACGCTGCTATAATATCCATGGAAGATGAAGATGTGAGCAGGGCTCGATCAGAAGCCTTATCAGGCCTTTTCAGTACATCAATTAACGTATACACAGGTCATAACCAACTTTGGCACTACCAAAGGAGAATTGAGCCTCAAGTACAGACTCGGCCTCGAGCATGCTCTGGCCAAGGCGGACTTCCTCAATCACCCCAATCTCACCCTTGTCCAGGCTCTTGACATCTTTCTCGCTCTTGCACGGCGCCACGATAGCCCCCGATTTGTCTGGATGATGACAGGCCTGGCTATTCGTATGGCACAGTCCCTTGGCCTACATCGGGACGGGTCTCATTTTCCACAACTGACCCCATACGAGGTGGAAATACGAAGAAGAGTGTGGTGGGCTCTTTGCTTTCTCGATGTGCGATCTTCAGAAGACCAGGGTATGGACTATACAATTGTATCAGGCAGTTTTGATACCAAGTTTCCCCTGAATCTCGACGATGCCGACTTTCATACGGAGACTAGAGACACACCACCAGAACGGCAAGGTCTGACTGCAATGTCCATATCAATTGACATGTGCAAAATTTGCGACGTCACAAGACAGATAATGGATAGAGGTAGAGCACCCAGCTTGCAAGAACAACGTCGTCTCGTCAACGAGTTGTACGGAACAATCGAACGAGGCTATCTTCGACACTCGAAAGATTCGGATAACAACATCACCTCTTGGGTTGGTAGTACCTGCGTTCTTCTAACTATGGCTAAGATGACGCTCTTTATCAATTTTCCCGTCCTATTTACCCCGGCGAGCGCAGAATCTACAATCGAAACTCGGAATAGATTGCTGGTCGCCGCTATAGAAGTGGCCGAATGGAATCACGCCCTTAACGCCGAACAGGAAGCCCGTCAGTGGCGGTGGATATATCAGACCTACACTCACTGGCATGCCATCGTTATCCTACTTATTGAGATTGCTCGCCGGCCGCTCTCGCCAACGGTCGAGCGTGCATGGCTCGCCCTTGGCAGCAGCTGGTTGATTCCGAGCCGAGGCAAGAACTGGGATAAAAAGTTACAGATTTGGGTCCCATTGCGAAACTTGATGACACAAGTACGCAAGCATCGTGATGCCGAGATTGAGAGACTGCAAGGAAGCGCTGAAGCTATCAAGCAGACGGCAGCTGAGGACGAAAATATAACAGCTCCAGCCAGTTCTTGTCCTTTCATGTCCCAGGAAGAGCTCCAGGAGCATTGGCGTAGTCTATTGATCATCCACAAATACAGCGAGCAAATGCAAGCTTCTGCGACGAACTGTATGGGGAACTCCACCGATATGGCGAGCGTGACACATGGATCTGGCATGTCATCTCAGCGATCCTTCAGCTCTTTGCCTGCATATGGGCAGAAGAGTGAATGCTTCAGAACGAGTGTTATGGAATCACAAAGCACTGAAGTCGGGCAGGTGTTTGAACAGGGTGTAAGTCCATCCTTCACACGAGTACCTGCGACACGGTCAGGTCTTCAACACCTCGACACAGGCAGCGTGCCATGGCTATGGGCCGACGCGGATCCGACAGTAGATGTCTTTGGTCACGACTTAGTAAGTCGCATTTTCGGTTTCTTTCCAATTCAATCTGCTCGACCGAAGATGCGAGGCTTCAAACTGAAGGCAGGACTATGAAGACTCAAGCTTGTCTGATATGTCACACCTTACCGTTAGCTCATGGACTCACTGACCATCGAACGTGTAGGACATGAATGTGAATAGTGAGACTGACTGGCAAGACTGGTTGGCATCTGCTAGGAACATGGAGCTCAACTCGGATATGATCCAATGAGGTGGGAGGCAGAATGCTGCTTCCGCATGCGAGGTTGGGCACATCTTTTACCTTACCAGTCGTATTGTTTCCCAAATTCAAGGGTTTTGGACGAATAGAGTCTTACAGCGCTTGCAGCCACAATCACAAGGACTTTATAATGAACTAGAAAAGCCTAGCCTGCTGGCATCTGCGTATCGAAGCGACCATCACGATTAGGTTTTTGCAGACCTCGCTGCAACTTCTTTTCTAAATGGACGTCAGCCTGTGAAAGTACCGGGTAACAATAACTCGGCGAGGCGAAGTCACCTTATATCTTTACGTCAATTTTGTTACTCTCTTCCGTATGACATGGAAAAGCATCTTGTGGGACCGTTCCAGTTCCCAGCCTAGTTCCAAATTTCCAGCCTGGATCCGACTCGTATCACATCTGATGGCTCACCTGGGCACTTCAGGGTAAACCACGTGGCCAAGAATCGGCCATTCTGAATCCATGCTTGACAAATATTGGAAGTTTGAAGCAGTACATCGTACGCTGCTCGCAGGGAGTGACAGGCACGTTTGTGCAATACAGCTCATGGACGGATTACAAGGATCATCGAGTGTAGCGGTCCATACTGGATGAGAGGTGGAACAGGTTGACATTTTGGGACATATATAATGATCAATTTCTTACTATGCTATTCTAACAGGAGAGTACCAAGAGCACCACCTGGCAGTAGATATACATGACCCGAAAGTCGAGCCGGTGGAGAGGTTGTTTGATAAAGTGATGCCACCAAGTTGAGAGCCGCTTTCAATCCATCCCGATGGCAACCTGTCTCCAGACTTAAATCGATCTTTGAGGAGGAATCTGTGATTTGCAGTGAATCAAGACCTTTATCTTAGATTACTACCAAATAACCCTTTCTTTGCAAAAAGAGCTACTACATTATGATATGATTTCCCATCCGCATCCCAGCTTATGGATTCGTATTATACCGTCGCTGATGACCCAATGCAACAAAAGAAATCGTCAATTCGAAGAAGCAAGTCGCTTCATGTGGAAATCTTAACACATCAGTCCTCATCCAATGTATCCATGGGCTCTCGCCCACCCTCTCCAAGTATATCGCCCCAAGACAGGGAAGAGAAGACACTCATTCTGCAGCACAATCAAAGTTAGAATAACAGCTCGTCAAGCAATGATGGAGGATAAGTGGGGGAGAGAGATTCTTGGAAACCAGTGACACATACAACTGCAAACACAACACTTGAGGGGCTAGCGTTTGTGATCGAGGGAATACATGTTTTTCCAGAACAGCAGTCCCGGGTGTAGTGAGACCTACCGCCGTCCGCTCTTGTTCAAAATCTGCACCGCCTCGTCCCAGCCATGCCCGTTGACAATATCCATGACAGTCTGGTCATTCTCGTCCCTCTGCTCCAAGTCGACGCCGTTCCCCTTCTCCACTAGAATCCTCAACACGTGCGCATCCCCATTCTCCACTGCCTGCAGCACAGCGTTCCAGCCCCTGTACATCTGATTGATGTTGGCACCACGCTCCAGTAGAAGTTCCAAGATTTCGGTGTCTTGTCCCTCTAAGCGTCGGAGCGCCTTGATGATCGGCAAGTGCTCACCGGGGGCGTTGACGTCTGCACCCGCAACGTCAATGAGGTAGTGCACAATCTCCTTGTTCCGTTCGCGAATCGCGCTGGTGAGAGGTGAGAAGACGCCACCATTCTTATCCTCAACGCTGAAACCGGCCGAAAGCAGCAGTTTGATACTCTCGAGCTGGTCCGCACACACGGCCATCTCCACGACACCCTTGAAGCTCTTGGGATTGGACACAGCGGGAAGTAGCTTCTTCAGGATGTTCGGCCTCTTTACAGCCATGCTGATGGGCCAGTCCTGGCCGCGAATGGCCACGTCTGCGCCGCGAGCAAGGAGCAAATCGACCATTTCTGCGCGATTCTCACGAATGGCCGTCGTCAACGGAGTATAGCCCTCTGGCGACTTGGCGTTTACATTGACGCCGTGATCAAGGAGGAAGATCAAAGCGTCCTGGTTGTTGTGAAGAACTGCCTTCTCGATGATTCCACGCGGCTCGTTGGGATCACCACCCGCCTCAATGATCTGAGGCAAGAAGTGTGCCCGTTGATGCGTAACACACTTGAAGCATGGATACTCAGACGCGGGCACATTGGGGTCAGCGCCGTTGGCGAGGAGAAGAGACACAATGTCGGCGCGATTGTCGCGGATGGCGGAGCACAACGGCGTATATACGCCGTCTTTCTTTGCATTTGGGTCTACGCCGCTGTTGAGCAGTATGCGCACCGATTCAAGACTGTTGACCGATGTGGCGAGTTCCATGATGCCGGGTGCCTTTCGGGGATCTGCGCCGCGGGCCAGGAGAAGTCTCAAGAATGCAGGTTGGTAGGTACTTGGCCACAACAAGTGCTTTGGTCCGGGCAGGTTGGGGTCGGCGCCGCGATCAAGAAGCAGGTGAGCAATGTCGAGCCTCTGGACACTGACACACTGGAACATAGGGGACGTCCCCTCTCCGTTCTTTGTGTCAACGCCGCTGCCCCAATTGAGTAGGAGCTCTATGACCGCTTTATGGGTCTTGCGGTCGATGGAACGCACTAGGACCGTGTTTCCATTAGCCATAATGTGATTTGGATCACCGCCATTTTTCAAGAAAAGCTTGACATGGTCGAGTCTGTTCTCCAAAACTGCAATGGCGAGTGGTGTGTCGGCATTTGGCCCAGCGGACAGATTCGGATCCGCTCCGTACTTGATAAGCAAAGTGGCTGCTTCGATAAAACCCAGCTCTGTGGCCGTATATAACGGTGTGCAACCATTCTTGTCGAAATGATTTGGGTCCGCTTTGTAGAGAAGTAAAAGACGTATCGTTTCAACGTCCTTGTTCATGATGGCCTCACGAACGAGCGAGACGTCTGACACCATGTCGGGCTCCACACCATGGTTGAGTAGCTGCTCCGCCGTGCTATGTGCCCTTCGCTGAACGGCTTGTAGTAGTGCCTCCTTGTATTGCTGATTGCCAGCCCCAGTAGTGAAGCGCGGTTCCCATCGAGGCACAACTGCCATGTCCGTCTTGGCTCGGTCGCCCCTGTGATCATTCATGTCCACCTCGCTGAGCAAGTCTTCGATCATGGTGTCCGTCTCTGCCGTGTGCGTGGAGGCGTTGTCTCCATGGATTGTGCTACGACCTCCTGTGCTCATTGGGCTGGACAATTCCGATGCTGTCAGCTCCCTGATCATAGACTGATTGGGGCCCTTGGATGATCGTGCGCTTCTGATAGTAGATGGTGCCCTTTCTGGTAAGCCTTGTAGATCATGCATGTCCTCGATCTGGGTCGTTCCTGTGAAACGGTTGCCCATAAAGTCGAAGCTTTGAGGCGAGCGTGCGCGATCATGGATCGATAGAGCCGGCAGCACCGGGGGATGGGGAAAGCCGAGGCCATCGTCATGAAATTGCTGGTGTTGTCGTGGAAGCTCAGGGAGCGCGGCTTGAGGAGGCGGGGCCTGAGGTTGCTGTGCTTGGGGCGCTGCAGGAGCAGATTCTCTGTGCACCGGCGTTGGACCCGATTTGATAGGCCTTGATGTTCCGTTCAGACGGTCGAGTACTGCCGAGAGACCAGTATAGCCAATGCCAATGGTAGAATCAAGCTCCTCGTCGCCATACGTCCACCGAAACACGAGGGCGCTCATTTTGAGGGCTTCCCGTGACCTCTCCAAGCTTGCACGCATCTTGTCGACTCTTGAGTCTGCGAACATCATCTTAAATCCTTTGGCGAATTTTGCAAAACCGGTCTTTTTGTCGTTTTCCAGAAACCGTGTGACGATCTCCTGCAGCACGACGAAGTCATCGTGCGTTTGACGGAAGCGCTTTTCAAGCTCTGAGAGCATATCTGCAGGCAGTTTCTGCTTGGAATCTGCTGCGGAAGACTTCAAACCTGTTTCGATTGACCATAGAATGCGGCCGACATCCAGGAACTCGTTGGCCAGCTCCCGAAAACCTTGTACCTGATGCCTCCCGGTGCTGAAGTACTCCAACATCCTAATGGCGATGGTGTTGCCCAAGGCGACAGCCTTATCGCACAAGGCGATGGCTGTGTCCTTCTTCCGTGGAGCCATGTTAGTATGACGGGAATGTGATACCGTATGTAGACGGATGATTTGATGAGAAACTAGTGGGAAACTCCCAAAGAGGCTTCCTTATTTTGATGCTCGAATTGAAGAGGCGAAGAATAGACCGCAACCGGACTGCGGAATAATATAGCCCTAAATCTGAGTATCCCGCAAGACACGGGATGTAGCTTTGTGCTAGGGACGGAAAGGAGCCTCGATTTGACGCAACGAGCAGTGCTGCCTTTGTGTGGATACTCGGGAAGTATTGTGTGTCTCGGACACTAAAAGGTCAGGTCAGATCAGAGGAGCACTTTGTCATTTGCAGCGCTGTCTGGTCGAATGTAAAAAAATGAAAAATGAACTTGGGTACGTAGTGTAATTATACAAATCGTATGTACCGTGCAATGCGGTCCGGCGGAGAGGAGACCGCGTAAGATTAAGATTTGATGGCAGGAAAACAGAGCAAGCTAGACAAAAAATGTAGGTGAGTTGTAGAAGCGGGATTCGCTGCGCATATATACATTGCAACAAACAGCATGGCTCTACATAGGTCCAAGGCCAGTCTTGTCTTCCGTATACTTATGAAGAGCTATCCTCATCTCGGAAGGATAATCGACTGTGCGAATACTGTACAATTCATCTTGGAAAGCTCTGTTGATCAACAGAAATTGTGGTGCTCGCAGGATGTCCCTGTCTGCGCACGAACGGTGGAGACAGGTCTGTCCTTTGCCCGACGGACTTTATGGGTCTGGGCGTGAATTCTCATTCAGCTGTGAGCCCTGCACGGCCATTTGCCCTCATCTGCGGAAGATTTTCTGGAAATTACCGCGTTTCCGCTCCTGCTTTTGATTGGAAAATGCAATTGTTTGAATTTGTGTGCCGTATTCCCATCTGACCTACCTAGGCACCAACAGTCACACGCAGATAGAAGGGACTGCCTATGACTATCAATGTGTACCTTATAGTACCACAGAACAGTATGGCAGGGGCCCCTCTGTGCACACCCTGAGGGTATATAATCCAGGGGCCTCCCGGGTGTGTGGCTCAGACCGATGGTATATGTCATATACAATACACCATAGTACTAGAGTTGTACTAGGATGCTTAGCACTCCCGAGTTCGGCCTCATTAACAATGTTCTAGGACTAAAACAACAACCGGGTCTGAAACATTTTTTTGGTGGGGGGGAAAACAAAGAATCGAAGGGGAAGAAAGAAAAAAAGGAAGGGGAACAAGCGGCAGAGAGTCGAGTCGAGTCAAAAAGTGTCAGAATGTGGCCAGTCTCTGCAAAGATCAGATTGTGACAAAGATAAGGTTTACCCTGCATTCCAAAGGATTGCGCAGCTGGAGAATGGGCCCAAAGTTCTGGACCATCGGCTCGATCAGTCCTTTCGCACATTACACATCGACTTAGGCACAAGGAAATAGGTAGTCTGGTTCCCACTTCCAACTTTTACTCAGGGGTCCCAAAAACACACAGACCCGACACTAAGGATACACTCCACCTACCCCTGATAAAGGTAGCACATAGCATCTTGAGTGGTTCGACTGATGGACAAGTTGCAAGGACCTCGTGGGTAAATAGATGGCCAGACTTCGAAATCATTTACTGCTTAGTAGTATGGGTTCACAGTTCCTAAAAGTAGTCGCCGAAGTAAAATACTGGATCCCGATTTTTCTCTCCACAATAATTTCAACCGATGGCTAAACGAGCAAACTGCCGTAGTGGGTAAGGCAACAGACGCCAATATGCTCCCTGCGACGGATATATCAAATATTGACACTTTAAAAATCTAGCAGAGATCCCGCAGTGATTCCCATGGCCGATCAAAGTTCGCGATGTCTAATTTATAGAGAGCTACTATGCTGACTTTGTGTAGAAGTTTCCCGCAACCCCCTCCCCTTCCCCCAGAAAAGCGCTGTCCCAGTAAACCAACAGTCAGCCGGTTTCCAATTGCTTGGCAAGCCTCTTATGGCTAGCAAAATCAAGGTTACATACACATCGAAGTTCACAACAGCTGTTCATGCGTTACGAGCTGCTAGCGGCACCTAGGCGACAGGCATTCGACAGGATGCAAAGGAGCTTGGGTCGTGGAAATTGAGGCTCCAAGAGGCTTTGCCGGATTCGGGAAGTGGGAAGCGGGCCCGAAGAGTCGCAAGCCCAGTGTGATTGATTGGGTACGTCCGCTTCCAGTCGTCCGCGGCCTTTGCATCGCTCTCGGCTCGGGACATATCCCGAAAGATGTGGTGTACAGCCTTTGTTGACTATTTCAGGCAACGATGCATCAAATGAAAAATCTGCGGGATACCTCACCGAAGAAGGAAGGAGAATTAAAAGAATAAGAAAAAAAAAAAGAAGAAAAAAACAGCTGACGTTTCATCGTTCGAGACTAGGTAAGATATGCACGTTGCCTAGTTAGGTACCTAGCAGTGTAAAGCTCGTAGAGTGACGCCGACCAAGATCCCATAAATGGCCACGATATATTGCATCTGGCAATGTCACGGCGACATTCTTACCGACTGCGAGACATTGATTGTCAGGGGGAGCATCACTGTGAAAGTTTCAAGCGATGTGAGCTGTACGGTAGGCACGCGCTATTCCATTCAGTGAATTAATCTCCGCTGTTGGCTTATGATGGTTGATTCCGAGGATGTCACGAGGCACTACCGCTAACAAGGATACAAGAGGAAAATGATATATCGAATCAGATCGCAGTGACAGATGCAAGCTCCATGGAAGACCTTGCCGTAGCATAGCACCTAAAAACTTTGCTACCTACTTCGTTGACCTGTCTAGTTTTACTAGTCGTCGAGTGTCCGTTGCGTTACACAGACGCGTCATGATTGGGAAAACATCGACCTGTCAAGACTGGTGTCAAGGGCCGCAGTTTCAGCACCTTGAAAAGCACATGCAGAGCGATCTTGAGATGGTCTCGGTACCATAAAAGCTAATAAAAACTAGCAGAACGTGTTATCCACATGGCAGCTCCATAAAAAACCATGCAGTAGTACTTGTACGTAGCCACCCGACGATTCATGGCCCACCAACAGCCACTACCCAAGGAGGAAAAGAATTTGTCTTTGTTTTTTTCCCTTCTTGTCCACCCGGGTCTCATAGAGCCGGGCTTGTTCAATCGCACGCAGGCGTCAAATGTTGTCAACAGGCCCAGAGAGTAAATCCTTTGACACAGGATGCGTTTCTTCCAGCTCGGATGTACAGTGTGAATACACGGTTTGTCATGACTCGGGGCGGATGCAGGCCTCATTTTCCCCGGTTCCGGACAGTTCGCACGTGTGCAGCGAAAAGTGATGGCATGCATACGCAGCACTAGAGTAATCCCAATCTGGAAGACTCTGCATACCCATTGCGCTTCTTCAAGCCCCCTCAGCAACGTTTGAGGCAGCTTCCTACTGGCATACCATAGTGGCGGAGTGGTGAAGGGATCCCAGGACGTTGGAATGCTAAAGATCTATCGTCGTAGCGCAGGAGCTAGGGTGACGCTAATTACCACGCGGGAGCTCATCCAGTTTCTCCTGGCCCTACAGAACCTTATCACCAAAGTGGGCTTGCTGGGGAGGCCGGCCTCTTGGGCCCTGAAAAGCCACTAAAATAGGCTACCTGGCCCTTGATTAGAACACCTGCATATGGGGTACCTAAGATTTACCCTGCTCCTTATGCCTATCAGCTATCAGCGTGTCATTACCTTACGCATCCTCGGTTGGGATCAGCACAAGGGTCTGACATGGAAGCCCCATTCCAAGAAAGACAGTGCATGGACGCCAGGTACGCAACGTGTACCTCTCTATGTGTGGGTTGCACTCCCACTTGACGCTCGGACGCCACTCACAGCTTAGAAGAGGCCAGGAACTATGGGACAAGTGCCGCGGCACAGGAGTTCCTGACTCAATGCCCCTGTATTTCGGGCTGTTTGCCGTATTGCTTGAATTGATACATGGGTACTGGCGGTTGAAATTAAGCAGACAGGAGTTAGCCGCTCATCGTTCTCTCGATCACGCCGGATCACAAGCCAAATTGCGAGGCGTGTCAGCAATTCCTAATTATGTAGTGTACTATGTGGGTAGGTGTCGGGGTGGTAGGGAGTCCTAAGCGAGGTCCTCTTATGAGCGAATCGCTCAGCTGGAGGAGACAGTGTTGTTCTACACAGCAGAGGCCTGAGTCCTGCTGAGTGGGGGGCGGGGAGGGTGTCTTTGCGATCATCGAAGGAATGAGCCATGGCAGTGTAACTCAGCCGTGATGGGGCAGATGCTGCAAGCCTGAACCTGCAGCAGCTCCATCTACCCGTGAGCAGCAGATCGCCGAAATTGAAAAAAGACTACGCAGACGGTCATACCGCCTTTTCACGGCCGGTGCGTGCGCACATCCCGACTGTAAGCCAGAAAGAAGAAATACAAGAAGCAGAAGAAACACTGAGCCCGCGTAATATACCGAATATATACCGTGGCTGCGAACCACAAGCTTGGCAGCGGCGCAATGGAACCGAAAACAAGGGACTTCATTACGTACATTGTGTATTGCTTCTTCATGCCGGCATACCTCTATGCTTCTTTAGCGCAGCCGTAGGGCATTTTAAGCCTCGAGCCTCATAGTAGACTGTGCAGCCGGCGATCACGCCATACTAAGCGATATAGCCTGTCGTCTGATCACACAAGATGTGACTACAAAGTGTGAGTTTCATTATCTAAAAGTCTGAACTGCGAGCGACCACTCGGCATCCCCCGCCATTGCGGAGTTGATGAGTCGGTGCAACACTGCAGAACTCCGCCTGTCACCTTCCCATATCCACCTGTTGATGTGTCACGGGCCGCCTTGTCAACCTTCAGGCATCGACCAAAGAGCCCACAACCAGGGCTCCAAAGGCAACTTGCACGCGGTGAGAGCTTTTCCAAGCGAGTACGAACGTATCTGGCAACTTGGTACCGACAGAAATAGATAGACTTTGGTTTGTTCGGTCAGGTTCCCGGTAGGATGAGATATGCTTTGGAATGCTTTTTATAGCATGGTTATGCCCATTCTGTACCCGCGACAACATCTCGTTTCTGTCTGCATTAAACACCTACTGTTTGCCAGCATGTTGACACATGTGTCGGTAAGACGCCAGATAAAAGAAATCCTTGCTGGACATACCCAAACGTCAGGTAGGTAAGGTGAGATACGCTCGGGTGCCCGAGCGGTGTCTCCGTTGCCTGTGCGGGCTTTAACCGGATTTCCTCCGTCGAGGAACAATTTTAAAAATTACTGGATTCCCAGGCCGCTGGTTGACCTCGACAAGTTCCGTCAGACCGAGTCTAACAGGGAAGGCTCGACAAATTTGGTTTTCGAATAAGTGAGCCTTGAGCTTTGAGTTTGACGCCCCGTTCGACTGTACTAATGATATATCACATGGACGGCGTGATACCCTTACATAGCTACAAATAGCCCAGTTTCGTGTCAAACCTTTTCGCTCTTGCCACAATTTCCACAGAATTTTCTGGCTGATAAGTGTTCGACCTGGAAACAACCAACAGACCGTTGTTCTTATCAGGCAGTGGCCAGGACCTAGTTGCCACCGGAGGCTACGTGGAAAGCACTGAGATGAGGAAAACATGGAGACGTATGAGCGGTGCAGACAACGTTTATATAATCATTTCGTAATGGAACTCGGACATTTGAATAGATCAAAGCCAGCCGAAGAATTGCCGACCAGAAAGGTCACCGAAAAATTGCGAAGATTACAAGCTCCTTGTGCCTTTCAGCCACTCCAACCTAGGTTCGAACTGCTCTCGCAGCACTCTCTGCGATAGTATTCTGCTTATCTCTATGAAGACGAAGTCACATAATTTTAAAATCTGGTCATCTCTCATCAGATAAATTGACATGCTCACCAAGGTACTGGCGATATTCCGTAGTTCGCGGTTTTGGGGAACACCAGTATGCGAGAAAGCCACATAGTCCACAAGATGCCACAACTTGGTCCATCATTGTATTCGCTTTAGCAAGTGGCCAAGTCTTTGATACTGCCATGTCAATGTGGGCAAAGACTTTGATGATGAGATACATAGCCCCTCAACTAAAAGTATTCGCTGACGATGTTAGTTCTCTGATATACATCTAGTTATAGATGTCCAAGAGAGACGGTTCTTCCGGCTCGACAATTAGCCGACGGTAGGACAGTAAGGAACACTGCTGACAATGTGACTGGGGGCACAGATATCATGGACTCTTGAATCAGTTACCTACCTATCTTGGTAGGTAGCTGAGATTTCCAAGGAGCAATCGTGCAGTTCATTGGCACACAACGCGATACCCTGATGTCGCCAAGCACTGATCCTCGTGGCCCGAAGGCTACCGCGGTAGCGGTTTCCGACTCATGTCAAAAAGCTTTCGGTTAATGTGACAGGATATAGAGATTACATCCTTCAATCACGAGATTTTTTTTTTGTTCAATCAATGCTTGTAGCGTTGACGTGAGAAAGTCTTCGACCATCAGCACGCTTCCTCGCTCGATTCAATGCATTGCAGTCACAGCATTGCTATTCGCCATGAACTCTTGGATGCTACGTCGGACGTCACCCCAAAGAAATATCTCAGGGGATGGACTGGATGTAAGCCTCTTCTACCGCATGCGGGTTGCTTGGCAAGAGGACTACTACGGGCTGGCAATGCGATGGCATGGCCTTTATGGACGGGGCTTACTCCGGTGTCAGGGGAATTTCGGAGAATTCTTTTCCTTAGGGCGACGGGGACCGGGTGCCGGACGGATCAAGCCTTCCTAATTGAGAGTATTCCGGGTCGTGTCAATCAACTGCAAAGATTACCTATGTTGTATTAAGATCTGCATTGTGCCCTATGACTAGCCACTTTTTCTTACAGGATCATGGCCATGGCACGGTCATGTTATGGACACCCATTTATTGCTATGGCAAGGCAAGGGTTTGACCAGAAATTTGAGTCTGGTCGACCTTGTGCTTGCCACTCATTGGTGCGTATATGGGCTATATTCCTGACTTGCGCTACGTTGAAATGATACTGCTTACGTACAGGGCATCGCGATGATCTACGTGCTCATGTAGCGTTTGGGTAATTTGACTACAACAACCTTGGAAATTGGTCACAAGGACTGGGTTGATCTCACCGACCTTGCCTCGTTCGCCTCCGACAACTTCGAAACAAAGTCATCAACTGTGACGTGTTCAGCGAACTGCCCTTATCCTCCGAACATGATTTCGGCCAGGGCATCGCCTTTGAGTATCATTTACAGTCACCGGTTGGATCACCAGTAGGTTTTGGTTAGACTGCTGGAGCAGCATGGTATGGGTCTGTGCCCAAACACGTTGTGGCGTCGTTACGTTACCTCCGTTGGCCTGGTGTATTCCGGGGTAGGGGACGTGGCACAGACAAATTACCTACAGTACCAGGTAAGTATCGACTCTTCATTCTTACCGGCAGGGTACTAGATTAATAACTTCGGCCTCATCAGTCATGCGAATTGTTTACTTGACTACCAGCGACTAGCAACGGCCCATGGGGCACTGTGAAGTTGTAGATCTCGAGCAGCAGCAAATCTTTGTCTTCCAAGAGAAAGCCTCGCATTGCACCCTGCCAGGCCTGCCTCTTGATCTCGGGTTCCTTGATTGACACGTCAAAAGGAAGTAATCTGCTAACGATGTTCCAAGAATTAGGTAGAATCTATGATAATGCAATTGGTAAAGCACTATTTCCGTGCCTGGAATTTGTATCTGTCCAGCCGAAAGTCCATGATGACTCCTTCCATAAGGACCAGATTTTTCATCTTTCATATGATCATTTCTTGTCGTAACCTTTCGTGTTGGGTGGGATGAAGCGTGACACTCATCCGGCCCTTCTAACTTCAAGGCTGCAGACCTGGGAACACACAAACAGCGGAGTGACCAAATCGCAAGGCAGAAGCTGTTTACCGCCAGAGTGTTCCTGTTCTCTGACTGTACTGTAGACATGTGTGTCATTGGATTTGATGGCAGACATTATATTTACGGAAGAGCCAGACACTCAGAAGAGCCTCACACCATCGTCTTGCGGGCGTATGCGTGAGCATACATTGACATTTGCTGTAACGTTCAAACACACAAATTTCAGTCCAGTCGTCTGCGAAGTATGCTAAATGCAATGAGTTCAATAGCTGTCACCTTGAACCTCATTGGTGAACAGCTGAGCGTGAATTGCTCAATTTTCCTCCGGAGGGGGGGGGGGGTTCGGCAGAACGAACTAAGTGACACATCAAGATTATAAATAGACATCGTGAGTGAAGCTGTGCGACAGGAAGTCTGCGTAGGGCCCCGGAACGAGTTATTTATTAATAGCCAAAAAAGCAACAAATAACTTTCACGACCACTCAGCGCAATCCCACAGCATTGTGGCCGAGTATCAAGAAGGCGAACTTTTGGTTCCATGATGCCGCTGAAGGTGATGATGGGCATGCATGACAAGTGGGTCTCGACGCGAGGAGCGTGGCGCGTTGGCGCCAATAGCGAGCCCCTGCGTCTAAATGAACAGCGCAAATCACTTGTTTGAGCCAATTCCTTTAGGGGCTCGGGCCTCGATGAAACTCCTCGTCGCCTACCGGACCCAATCAAACCTGTGTAATCAAAAATTGACCCATTCCGTGGCCACGCGCCTGGCTCTCAAGCGCCAGAGTTGAGAAACACCTTCGTCTTCGGGCTCGAGTATCCAACCAGTTGGCGATTCGATTGCCGTCAAGGCTGCTTTTGTTTTGTTTCAATATACGAGCTGGACAAAGATCACATTATCTGCATGACAGGACTCCTCTAATTCATAAATCATGTAAGTCCCGGTCGCCAAGCAGCAACAAACGCTGGGCAGTCTGAGGTGTCGCAACATTCCATTCCAGTTTCTCGTCTTCCATTCTTCATTCTTCGTTCACAGGCATACATTTATCTGCCTCTGCAATCTTTTCTCTTCACCTGACTTAATTCTGCCATCGTTTTCATTCACTTTACCGCCACTCAATCCCTTTTCTTGTCATCTGCTGCAGGCCCAGCTTTCATAAACTCGTCGATCCCAATACAAAGCCTACCGAGATTGCCCAATCATGTCGTCCTTCAGCAAATTTTTCAAACTCGCCCTTGAGCATCGGGGAGAAATCAAAAGCGCGTACGAAAAGAACGGAACCAACTATCAAGCCCACGCAAGAGACGCAACAGACGTTGGCTATGAGCTGAGTACCAAGGCCGTGACTGCGCCGCTCCGCGCATGGGAAAACATCCCGCGCCTTGTTGTCCGCGGCTTGCAATTTCTCTTTGGCCTCATCATCGTTGGCATCTACGGTGTACGTGTCGGTGACGGACAGAAGAATGCAGACGATGCATCCCCTATATGGTGGTTTGGAATGATTGTTGCTGTCATTGCATGCATCTCGGCTCTGGTTCTGGCCTTCACTGCACCATTCGGGGCCGTTTCCAAGAAGTTCAAGGTTCATCATCTGTTCGGGTGGGATCTCGGCCTTTGTTTTCTTTGGATTATTGTCTTTGGCATTTTCATGCAGATCTTCCACAACCGGAGCAGTGACGACTCATACAAGGGCAGCAGCACCTCAGTCCAGAAGGCGTCTGCATGGCTTGATTTGGTCAATATTCTCCTGTGGCTGATATCTGGAGTCTATGGAGGCATCAAGACTTGGGTGGCCCGTCGGAGAGACGCTCTGAAGGACAGGGCTCAGAACAAATTGTTCCAAGGTCCAAGCACGACACCGCAAGAGGAGGATAAGGAGGCTTTGTATGAACACAGCGTCTCTGAACCTGAGCCAGTCTACTACCACCAAAGCAGAATGCAAGGTTATGGTGCATTTTAATATCGGAAGAAAGCAGACTCAGGTTGTGCTCTTCGATGCAGTACAGGAATCTCTTGAAAGCTCATAATGGTGCTCAGGAAAGGAGGGGGATTCATATGTCTGCCAGCATGCAAGTTGCAAGACAAACTTTTCTAATATATTAAATCAGCATTTGGAGTTAGAGTGCATTGATACTGGAGGCCTTATGTACGAGGTCCGGCCACTTAAGGAGTTACACAGGAACACAAACGCATAGCAGATCACCGCATATTTGGCATTTGGCTTTTGCTCTCACAACAATATGCAATATACAAGTCATCTAGCTTGCCTCACGTCACCAAATTACCAGGCCTTGTGATAAGGACATGAATATGAATGCAATCCTGAATTTGTTAGAGACAAGGAGACAGTACTCCCTAGATACCTAGGTAGCTATCCCGAAGTCCAAGATCAAGCTAACACTCATACTCATTCTCACGAAAAGCCCAGTCTTGTTCACGATTGATAGTCTGTGAGTCATTGTTGAGGTGACAAGGCCTTTAAAGTGTCATCATCCCCTCGGATATATCAGGCAGGAATTTAAATAGTCCGAGGATGCATGATTTGGTGAGTACCTATGTCTAAGTGTACCTTGGCTGCGGGGTAGAAGAATGCTCAATGGATATTCGGATTCTTGATAGTCCCCGCTAATGATTATTCCGGTGGTTTAAAAATTCACCAGCTGCAAAAGATAGATGAGTTTGATATCACAGTCATTCCAAAGTCCCAGGCATCTCTAGTCTGACCCTCATTGAATGTGAGTGGAGAAATTCCTGGGTTGGTGAACACGACAAAGCTAAGTAGGTATGCAGCTGGACTCATCACGAAAGACAATGGCAGACATCGAACAATGTGCAGCCAAGATGGCCTACCAAAAGGAGACGCGATATCCGGACAATCCATTCTTCACGGGACCCGAGGCACCCTGCAGGTTCGTTGGCTTGAATAACGTTATCATACACCATTGTTTGGAGACTGATTCTCGATTGGACAGGTTCGAGGCAGAAGTATACAATTGTGTAGTTCGAGGTCAGATTCCTCCTCAGATCGATGGAACATACTACCGAGTAATGCCAGATGCTGCTTGGGCGCCGCTCTACGATGATGACGTCTTCATCAACGGTGATGGGGCGGTTGATGCTGTGCGGATTCAAAACGGCCATGCAGACTTCAAGCAGAAGTTTGTGCGCACCGAAAAGTTCCTGATTGAGAGAGCGGCCCGGCGAGCGGTATTTGGCAAGTACAGGAACCGGTACACTGATGATCCGAGGGTCAAGCACAAGATTCATTCCACGGCGAACACACATGTTGTCTACTTTGAGAACCAACTACTAGCCCTCAAAGAGGATTCTCTCCCATATGCAATGGACCCTGATACACTAGAGACCAAGGGTAAGCTATTCACATTCGAAAATCTCTTTGCGAGTCGAGCTTGATATTAATGACCAGCCAGGCGCTTACAATTTCCACGGTCAATACGAGTGTCCGACATTTACCGCTCATCCCAAAGTCGACGCTCGCACTGGGGAACTCATCACTTTTGGGTACGAGGCGAAGGGGGACGCTTCGAGAGATGTTGCGTACTATCTATTCGATAGGCATGGAAAGAAACTTGAGGAGTGCTGGTTTCAAACTCCCTTCGCCGGCATGATGCAGTCAGTCCTCCCAACGAAATTGTATATCTAGATTCGCTTCCTCTGACCTCTTCCTCAACAGCGATATGGCGGCTTCAGACAAGTGGGTGATATTCATCTTGACACCATTGGCTTGTGTATCTCTGGATTTGTTGAAAGAAGGTCATAAACACTTTGCTTGGGCTGAGGACAAGCCGTTGACGTTTGGCATCTTGCCACGCCGAAACCCAAAGCCGGAGGATATCAAATGGTTCCACTATAAGAACGCTTTCTATGGGCATACTGGGAACGCCTTTGACGGAGATGATGGATGTGTATATCTTGACGCACCTCTGACTTATCACAACAAGGTATGATGACAACTTTGACGCAACTTCACGAGTTAACACTTTTGCAGTTCTGGTTCTTTCCTCCTATTGGAGAGGACATGCATACAGCTGCAAGCGCGAAAGCTCCACAGGACGGTCCTGTTAGCCACTATGTGAGGTGGAAATTCGACCCGAATGCAACGGATGGCTTTGTCGAGCCCAAAGAATTGGTAAAACTCGACGGAGAGATGCCTAAAGTTGATGCTCGACATGAGACCAAGCCATATACGACAATCTTCTTGGCCATGCATGATCCCAACTCTCATGAGCCTGCCATTGGTGGAGCGTATAACTCCATCGCCAAGTGCTCGATTGAGGACGGGACCTATGAGTATTGGTCTGCTGGAAACTCAACGGCCCTCCACGAAGTCGCTTTTGTGCCACGATCTACAGGCGGTGAGGCTGTTCCCAGGGTTCCCCTTCGCTATCCCATCATCTGTCCTGATTGAAGGCTGACTGTGAAATCCTCATCTGATCAGCCCCAGAAGCTGATGGATACCTGATTTCTGTTGCTAACAGAAGAGACAAACTGCTCACTGAGATTGTGATTTTGGACACCGCGTGCATCCCACAGGGTCCGATTGCAATTATCGAATTGCCATTCCGATTGCGGGCTGGGATTCACGGTAGTTGGGTCATGAGGAAGGATCTCCCGGAAGATAAAGACCTTTGTGATATGAGCGGCATTACTGAGGAGCTAAGGAATCAGTTCGGAAGAGATGGTCGCCAGAGCGATGAGGCGAAGGGGGAGCCCAAAACCAATGGAGGTGCTTGAGAGTTTGCCAGGTTTGGGGCATGAGAAATGCAAAGATTCTCTACAAGCTCCAAGAGTGGTGCCTTGATAATTTGTGATATATTTCGCGAATTGTGTCTTCTATGGGTGGGATCATCATCAGTCACTCTAACAGGATCGGCAAGAAGCCACTCACTTGAGAGGCCTATGCATGCTTACCTATGAGATCCCTTGCATGCGTATCTGCTAGACAGCCCCGGAACTTACGGTTCGTTAACTTAACCTACGACACCATGTACAGGGACCGGCATATGTGCTTGATGTCTACGAGTATACGTTGCGGTTGGCTCAAAAAGCCTTCCAAGGCCATTGTACTGGCACGACGTCGGGGATCGTCTAAGCTTTCCTGGATAGAATCGGAACAATTGAGATCCGTTGAGCTGATTCCAAAGGCCCTTCCACTAAAGAGGCTCATAAGTGGTTTCCCCGCAATACGCTAGTTGGGTAGTGTTTCTAGACTACCAGTCAGGGGCTTGACTGATATATCGGCCGCTGACTACCCCAGATTCAGCAAGGTTGGAGAATGGTGTCTCTTCTCACCTGAAGTGGCGGCTGCGTTATAGCTTGGTCATTTCTCTGACCAGACAAGCTGCTTGGCCAGTATATATATATGAGAGAGATGTATGGGCTGGATATGATTCAACATGAAGTCCGTCAAATTACTTGCAACGTGCAGGTTGCCCCCTGAGGTTTCGCACGATGAACAAGGAAGGGGAGCGTACCGATGGGGATCAAATATTGAACTAAACAGCTGCCGACACTCCATCACTCAGAACAAATTGCCAGCTGTGCAACCAATCGTGTGATCGGCAACATGGATGCGTTGCTCGGGCTTCGGTATAGTCACTAGATAGCGGTGTCTGTATTTAGGCGGGAATGACCACCTGCACTGCAATATGTCCCGCTCTCTGTCTGAAAATAATATCGGTCCTGACACTCATCCGGACAACTATTTTGGGAGCCACGAGGCGGCCTACCGTTACGAAGACCGATGTCTTCCAAAGCTGAGAAAGTATCTGGATACTTGCCAGAGTTCTTCTTCGAAAAAGCTGAGGAACCGCAAGATGATCAGGAGACGGGAAAAGAGGTCCTACCAGACATCAGGCTCGACAAACATGGTTTGCCTCTACTTCCTCAGCCCTCGAGCCATGAGGACGACCCCTTGGTCAGTTCAAATGTATCTAGCAGTCGTTGATGGAGATCCAGTGCTGACATCTAGCATCTCAGAATTGGTCACCGTCCTTGAAGCTTTTGGTGCTGTTGCAAATATCATTCCTCTCCCTCGTTGGCCCGATGTCATCAGCGGTGGCGAATCCAGCGTTTGTCCCCTTGGCTGCAGCTTTCCGTATTACTCCAGTTCAAGCGTCCTACGAGCTTGCCGTATATGTAAGTATTCTATCTTCTAGACTGCTACCGCTAGGATCCGATAGCCCCCCCTCCCTCGAAAATTAACAAAAAAAAAAAAGAAAGGAACACCTTCGATCGCTCGGAGAATTGTCGACAGTAAGCTGACGCATATCAGATAATATTTTCTGGGTTCGGGCCTCTCCTTATTGTGCCCTTCGCGAACGTGTACGGGAGAAGGCCCATATATCTCTGTGGTAACCTTCTCTCTGCCATATCCAACATAGTAGCCGCTAACTGCGCAACATGGGACGGCATCATGTGTGTATCCTTTTGTCTTGTGTTGTTCTGCGGCTCTGAGTTTGAGTTGCGGGAAACGTCCGATGATTTCTATGTGTAGCCACATACAACTTCCTCACCAGTATTCTGACAGATTCGTAGGATCACACGCGCATTCGCCGGGATCGGTGCTGGATCTGTGGTTGCAATAGGAGCTGCCACAATATGCGACCTTTACTTCATGCACGAAAGAGGTTTTTACATGGGAATTTTCACGTTCTTCTTGACCAATGGACCACATCTTGCACCACTTATTGGCGGCTCCACCGCCCAAAATCTAGGATGGAGGTATTGCTTCAGCATTCCGGCCTATGTCCAATTCACTCTGTTCGCCATCACACTTTTCTGTCTTCCGGAAACGCTTTACTCCCGTCGACCAGAGACACCATCCTCGGTATATCAGACTAATTCGTACCTGGACCTCGTCATGTTCCGATCCAAGCATCTACCGGATCGCCAGCTTCAGTCGCAGGATTTCCTTCGACCTTTCACGATGCTCAAATATGTCTGTGTCCTTTTTCCAGCACTGTACTACATGGTAGGATTCAGCTACGGGAGTGTTCTCTTTGCGAGTACGGGCTCCGTCGTGTTCCGAGAGTTCTACAACTTCAACCTTGTGCAGACGGGATTAATCCTCAGCATACCACTCCTCATTGGAAGCTTTTTCGGCGAATTGAATGCTGGTCGGTTTGTAGACTGGCTCATCTACAGATACGCAAGACGTCATGACGGTCACCGCCCCCCGGAACCTCGACTTGATGCGCTGTGGTTGGCCTTGATGTTGCCAATTGGTACATTGATCCAGGGTATTTGCATCAGTCACTCCAAAACTACAAGTTGGCTCGGTAATGCTTTTGGCATGGGAATTGCGAACTTCGGGTTACAAGTTCAAACAACAGTGGTTTACAGTTACTCGACCGATGTAAGAACCCTGCGTAGATAAGTACTTTCTAGCGATGCAGTCTCAGGCGCTAACATAAGACAGTGCTATAAATCTCAGAGCCCTGAGATATCAAGCCTTCTCAACCTCTTTAGGTCTATATTCAGTGCTATTGTATCATTTTATGCGTAAGATTACTTTGACTAGAGATTTCTGCATCATTGGAGTCTGAAATGAAATTGCAGTATCCCTCTAGGCGAGGCAATCCAATTCCAATACGCCTGGCTGGTCTTTGCGCTCCTCACGTTAGTATTTATGTTGCCAGTGGGCATGTTGAGATTATATGGGGAGAAACTCCGTTCGAAAAGCTGGCAGCGGCCCCCAACCTTCCATAATGACCTCTAATGAAAGAAATAGCGTCGCGGGAAACATGGGTATGTCAGAGCTCGGTGCAGAACAAATTTCCTGCCTACAATGTAAAGTGTTTGACCATACAGTGCCTGTTTGCTAATCTGTCGCTTCTCTCTTCGTACACAGGAAACATCGTAGCCTGGATTCTGGCAACCTCTTTTGTTGCACTTTGACAGACAAATTTTACACGTGGTTTAAAGCTTGCTAAGACGGCCCAATTTAGGTATCTTCGATCTTGGAGCATGGGTGATGGTTTCAATGGGATGCCTCCCTTGTGTAATGATATCTAGGGTCTTTGACCGAGAATTGTGTTATGATTCGACTTCTTTTCTCCAAACTGCTTGTTTGCTGTTGTCGTATGGTACAAGGCAGCTTCGAGTGAGAAAGCGGATGACGAGAAATCGTACCTATATCGTCAGATTGTTGAATTTCTCTCGTACCAAACTTGTGGAATTCAGTTGAGCGACACTTTGACAGCAACCGTATTTTCGGACGAGAATCCAGTCACAAACAACCATGCCTTCTTTTCCCCATCCTCTTTCTTGGGGTCGATGCCAACCAAAACCGCCGTTGCTGCATTCCTGACCTTGCTGCCGTCATCTTGCCACAAAAGTTTCTTGTCCCACTTTCCTGGTTCAGTCTTATTTGGTACCACATGCCATACCATGACTCCTTCCCTTCCCTTTGGATCGTGGCCTATTTTGGGCAAGTCGATAGCCCTCGTGAGTCCTCCAAGAACGAAACCACTGGCGTCACCTGTAGCCTCGTCGGCGTAGGTATCGGAGAACCAGCTTGGGTTGTCGATGGTCGAGTCCAAATCAATCTGTTCTCCCAGGACAATTGCTTTGGTTTCTGTCGGCCGGTCTGCGATCCAGAATCTTCCACCTGGGGCGCTTGCTAGCAATATCTCGTCTTTGGTCCTCCCATGAGCAAGGCCATTGGGGCCATTCAGCTTTTCCACAACCGCTTCGGCCTCAACGGACCCATCCTCGGATACCGTAGCATGAATAACATTCGACCATTTTGCGCCAGGCCATAAATCCTCTGCCTTTCTCCAGAGGCCTTCAAAGTAATGGTGATCATTCGTAACGTATATTTCCGTGGGACTCACGGCATAAAGGTCATTTGGCGTTTTGATCAAGGGATGGGAAATGCTCTGCACGTGCTTGATGGTGCTTGAGCCAAGTTTGTGGTGAAAGACTTCGATCCTAGAGGCGACTTTCGGGGTGCTGCCAGGATCCACCTCAGGCTTTGTCCCATCTCGCGGAAAGACGGCCCCATTAGGCACACGATTGATAGCAAGAATATACACGGCCTCGTTCTCGAGCCCAGGATCACTGATGACGTCTATGCCATGCGTTATGAATGGCCCGTCAAAATTCTCAAATGCCAGTCGTTTCGATTCTTTAGTCTGATAGTATCCGTAACATTAGCAATCTGCTCATAGTCACCACTCCCTAGTAGATCATCGTCTGGTGGTGGCTCACCTCAGGATCGATTATGTGGACAGATCCCCTTGCCTTCCACGCATGATTTGGATCGCTGTAGATTGTGAGTGGAGGGAACCACTTGAAACGTGTGGCACTCACGTCTTCACAGGCAGTAAAGAGCGTGTTTGCCGGGGCGTAATAGTGAAGATCCTCGCAGTGAGTGGTGTCTTGAATTGAGATGAAATCGTTGGCGTTTGCCAAGGGGAAGGAGGCCAGTTCTCTAAATGCACCCAATTTGGTGAGGGTCCCATGTGTCGCCGGACCGTACACATAAGCTGCCAGGCCGACTAGGCCGGCCACAACCCCGACGGTTGCCATTTCGCAAAGTCAAGTCTGGTTTCCGATGTAGCAAAAGAAGTAGATGACACAGTCTAAATTACTATGCAGTCTGCACAACTCAGAGTGATTCACATGTCTTACAGAGAGGGGTTTGGGGATGAGAACAGGGTAAGGCCAAGAAGGCTGCTGGAGGAGGGGATTTTGTTCAGACGTCACCAGCAATCCCTCGGCATTTTGCACCCAAATCGATGGAGCGGCAAGTTGCTCCATCATGCTTCTCCGCACACCTACCAGGTACGTCTGTACAGTACCCAGAGTGCCTAGCGTACCTAGACCACTATGAGCCACGCTAGAGGCAGGTGGGGCTCTCGTTTCCAAATACCTACGAATGGGGGAATATTGAGTCGTTTCTGGTGAACTCGAGTCAGATATACCCGCTAACCCCCTCGAACCACCTACGAGTACCGGCCCTGGAACGACCCCAGCATTCTCCGTCCATCTTGCTGTACTTCTCAAGGCGCGGCCCGTGAATGACTGATAAGTGCTACGCGTTTTGAATCTTGAAGGCCTTGTTAGGTTTCTTCAGTGTCCGTACTTACCGCAACGCCCGGGTTTTGTTGAGCGGATTGATTGTTATACCTAGTAATCGTTAGGCTCGCTCCGGCCTGCATATGGACTGAGGGCGATTGCTGTGCGAAGGGATGATGGTGAGGCCGTCTATTTGCGGGCAGCCTTCACCACACATCTGTTAGATTAGTGACCAAAGCAATATATATATATATATATATATATATATTTGTGGACTTTTTCAAGTGAGAAGCCTCACGGACTCGGGCTGTTAGGTTCAGAGCTAGCATGAGCAATATGATTTCGTACGCTGCATTCGAAAGCGACCGTATTTGCGCTCTGGAATGCCTCTCGAAGGTGCCATGACTTTTTTGTGACTATTAGGTAATAACGGTATTACCAACCGCAGCTCGCTTTGGAATCTTGCAACTTCCTCCACAACATAGGAGAAAGCTAGGTTGACCGCTTGGGTAAATTGAGGGTTAAAACATCCCATTCAGTGGGAACGAACCCCATTCCCTGCTCTTCAAATGTGGCATTCCAATCATGGACGAGTCCGTGGGCGCTTGCCTGCATAGGGCACTTAGACAAGGCAACATATTCGACACTGACATACATGATTTCAGGAAGATGGTGTCACAATACGGGGTAGATGTAGTGTTTAGTGACCCTGACCTACAAGGCGTGCAGCTTGCTTGTGTTGTACACCATTGTTGCTGTTGGACCGACATCCAGGGTGCAGCGGCGCGCCATTCACTTGAGAAGCAAAAGAACATCTGAATTAGCTTATTAGCAGAAAGGTTTTGCTTTATTGGGGAAGTACAAGTCTTTCAAGTTCTCTGCACTGTCAAGGAAAACCTTCTCGCTTGGCCCTCTAGTAATCGAACACTTCCAACTTTGTGCCTTGTTCTGCTTTGGCGCTCATTGTCAGCGATTGCGAAATTGTGACTCTAATCGGGAGGCATCAATTACACGCTCTTCTGTCAAGAACCAAGCTATAAATGTTCAAAATACATACGTAGCAGTAGTTCTTTGAAAGGTACTTGCTCTTGCGCTTCATCTACCATGCTCATGAGCCCACGGGACTGGGCTTGATGGCCGCATATCGGTGACCTGCAGGATGACAAGCCACATTTATTGGTGAAGATACAACTTTTAGATTAACTTGATACTTCAGAGCTGCTTCGGTGCCGATGCGGCCTGGTGACTTTCCTCTCCTGCGATCGCAGCAGGATCGCAGGGACTTTGGGGGCCCAAAAGAAGCCCAGGACCTGAGAGCTAGCTGTTCGCACACTATTCTGGCTCATGCTTCCAGACTATTTTAATCTTCTCGGTTGCCTCCCACAACAACATCCACATTTGTTGCAAGATCCATCGAGATATCGTGGTTGGAGTCACTTTCCCCAGCTACTTTACGCTTTCAGCCCCTCAGCATCCACGACTGTCTTCATGACTGCGACTGGAACACGCTCACCTCCCAAGGTAATAGCTATCTCCTCGCTTCTCTCTGTTGTATGACTTCTGCGAGGGTATGAAACAAGTGTAGATACGTCGAGTTGTGTACGCAATTGACAAATTCTTATAGCCTCACTTATCCTTAGGCGCGAGGAGCGGGCGCCCGGAAATCGTCACATATCAGATCAAGAAGTTTCGAGACACTTCGCCCTCGAGCGAGCCTTTCAGTCTCCCGTGGCGGCGGTCCCAGTTTGAGGGTACTGATCGAGTGAAGGGATACATCTCGCAATTCGACAGCGTATACAAGTCGCCTAGGACAGCCACTCGTCGGTCTTGACTCTTGAGAGACGAGCCAGCCGTATTCATCCCGATTGGCCCGAGGAAAGCAAGCGGTAAACCTCGAGACCAAGTTTGGTGGACAGGACTGTGCCAATGAGTCCAAGATTTGACCCTAAAACTCTTTCGACAAACGGCTTGGCTTGTCCGTATTGCAAATCGTCGCCAGAGAGGTATCGCGAATCTAAGTACTGCCATCCGGAAAGCGGCTGGCCGAACCTCGGTCGTACAATGTGAGTGCCTTCCCCCCCCCCAAAAGACAACAGGGTGCACAGCCTTGCTCGAAGCAGTCGTTGTTGAAATGTCTGTACAATAGAGAGCACGTCAAGAGATATCATACACCGTCCTATACATGCACTCACTGCGGCCATCGGTGGGTCGCGAGCTACTTTAACGACAAGACCCTTCCACCTGTTCGCACCGCCCATCTCGAGAAGTGCATGCCGGCGCATGGCGGACTCCCACGAGTACCCGGAGCGGACGAGCCAGAAATCATGACGGAGAAGGGAGAGGAGATATTCCGTCGGATGAAACAAATACGAGGGAACAATGAGAAGAAGCTCGATAAGCTGTATGAAGCATGCGGGAAGGACTTGCCGGATACGTACCGTGCGTAGAGCGCGAACATCTCATACCATACTCCGTAGCTCCGGCATGGCTAACAAATCCCTCTCCAATACAGACGTGAGATCTCTCGAGGACCACTCCATCCAAAGCCAGCTTCACGACTTTCCAATGCCCGTTCGCACGGGAAGCAACAGCACCCTTCTCGATGGCTTCACTCAGCCAGACCTCGACCCTACGCTGGGACCTCCTCGCACACTTTCATGGGAGCAGCGCAACCAAAACACGGCTTGTATCCAGAGCCAACAGGCCCAGAGCACCGTGGTCGTAGTAGCTAGTGGGGCAGACGCAGCCAGGGAACAGCGTGACTCGGGATACGAGGGCTCCGCGGAGCAGGAGACGCTCTGCCCTGTCGTGGATGTGGGTAGTCTTTTATATGATAGCGGTGGATCATCGCTACAGTGGAACGCAGTTCTTCCAGAGCACCAGGCTTCGCGCTTGGACTATGAAGGTGCTCACCACGAGTATCCTAGCGAAATCGACGATTTGGTTTACACCGAGACCGGGGAAGGGGCAGGTCAGAGCTGCACATATCATGACTGTTCAAATGAATGGCCCTGTTGATAGATTTCGCACCTGTCCGTATTCTCCGGTAGACGTCTTGGGAAGGTATTCGCCTTAAGGGTTGTCCTTGTCTAGGTTGGATACTGTGTCTTTATCAGGATCTCCCTTTTCCACGTGTTTTCCGAATGGTAGCGGACTAGACGGTTGATGAAATATGATTTGACCTTTTAATACACTTTTGCAACGCTTCCATGCTAGTTTACAGTCAACATCTGATCTCTCTGCTTCGTACCTTGCCACGCCACTTGATGCACCATCCAAGCACCAATCACATGAAATTTATGCCGACACCAAGAGACAGGCCTTTGCGGCCCTGCTCACCCCTTCTAAGGACAAGAGGTAGGCTGAAATTCAGCTCGAACCTCGCGACAGGGTGCGCATAGACCAGCCCAAACCCAGCCGCCAGACTTGGCAGGCCATTCGTCAGCTCTCCCAAGGCTCGCGTCATTCCACTCCTCACCTGGGCGGAACTCATGGCCAGGCCCTTGCTCTCGGTCTCCCTAGCCCTGGCCTTGCTCTCGAGAGCGACAAGACGGCCCCCGTTTGCAAAGAGCTGCAGTCGGAGTGGTGAATCGGCTGCGGTCCTGGGAAGAGGGAGAAGCATGTTGACGCTTCCTGCTGCGAAGACGTCGCCACCGACTGAGTCGTTGCCATCTCGTGGGCCCAGACCACCAATCTTGAAGCCGCGTACATCGGTAGGGCCGCCGAGGAGGAAACGATCGTTGATCAGGCTGGGAATGGATTCGTTCTTCGGGGACCAGCCGAGAGGTAGAGGGTAGAGCGCGCCAAAGCGGAAGCCGCCTCCAATAGAGATGCCTGTCCGGCTACTACTGACGCCGGGCAGTGGTACTGGCAGAGCACCCGCGACTTCGAACTCTGACTTTGAGAAGGCCACATCGCCGCGAAGTGGTCCCACGCCCGCCAATTCCGTTATTGCTTTGAATAGATAGCCGCTTTGTGGCAGCAATGGGTTATCCCGGCGGTCGCGCGTGTAGGTGTAAGTGACTGAGCTTTTCATGCTGTCTCCCGCGTCTGCTCGTACTGTGGGCGAGGCGGCTGCGCTCAACCCAGTGATCTGCCTCCAGGTTCCAGAGTATGCTAGGTTGTGCAAATCTCGGCTCCGCGAGAGCCACAAAGCTCGCACTACAGCACCCTTTGAAACCTCCTCATGGCTCGCCCATGACTTTTGTGTGTCTGATGAGAGGCCTTCCACTGCGACTCTGAAATCGGGGTTGCTGTCGACTGGGGCAGTAAAGGTAGCGCTGTAGGCCGACCTTGTTCGTGTTCCAGCGCTAGCGTTAACAGAGAGTTGTTCGGCTCCTCCAAGCATGTTCCTCCATAGCAGGTTAATGTAGCCGGAGCCCTCGGTATTACCCAGGTCGGTACCCGTCTTCAATAAAAAGCGGGATTTCTCCGCGACCTTAATGGAGACATCAATATCTGTACCTGCGGCCTGGGGGTCGGACTGGCGAGCATCAGACAAGAATACGGTAGGCTCTGGGTGGTAGATCTCTGCAAAACACCATCAGCACAAGGGTGGTCTATGTGGCGGACCGTGGACGGTGAGGCGCGTACCGAATCGCTCCAGCTTATCCGTGACCTCTTGTATTCCAGCAAGAAGTTCTCCCAGCGTCGTACCAGCGTTGTTCTTATTGTTTACAAGAGGTGCAAATAGAGGGTCTAGGAAACCTTTGCGGGTGCTCTTCGCGCCGTGGACCTCTATCGAATTTATGGTGGCAGGTCTCTGGAGATGATCGCTCAACTGAAGGATCACATGTCAGTCGCGGTGAAAACAAGACCACGATTGGACCAGGACGAAGACTGACCAGTGCAAGTCTCCTTTGTAGAGCGTGTTGGTTCCGTAGCAGCTCGGCCTGCTCCATGTTGTGAGCCTCCCGGCGCAAAGCCTCTGCGTCTGTCTCGAGTTTCCGGAGGCTGTCGATAGCCTAAGTCGCACGATGAACACGGCTGCAATTAGCAATTGAGCTTCCTAGAGGAACGGGGTAAAGAGAAATCATCATAGCGGTACTCACCGAAAGGCCATCGGAGCTCTGGTTGGAAGCCATAGCTGGTCTTCGCAAAACGGTATTGTCGTGGAAAACGAAAGCTCGTCAAAAGAATGCCAGCTCCCGCCGGCTCAAACTCCAGGCGCGGAAAATCGGTCGGCAGGCTACGGAAGCTTTGGATTGTGGCTGGTGAGCATCAGGGGAGGGGGGGCACGGCTCTTGAGAGGCTAACTCGCGGCTTGGGTCAGTGTGGCTTGCGTGTGCAGCACCTGCAGCAATCACAAGCTACGGGGGCTTTGACCAAGTACTAATGTACTGCTTCATGCGCGATATGCATTGCCGCCACCTCCGAAGTGAAGCGCTAGTTGGCGAGTGGACTTCATTCCGTCACCTACTTCACCTTCGTCACTCCAGTCCAGCCCTTGTCCTTATCCACTTCACCTTCATCTCGGAGTGCCTGGATTTATGCGAACGACTGGATGTTCTTCTACTTGCCATTTCTTGCATTTTTACTCGATTCTTCAGCCAGTGACCCAAGTTCAAGTCGACTGCCACATTCATTTCCCCTGACCTGATTGTACCGCCTTATCTGGCCGCTGTGCCATTCTCGTCGTGACACATACACTCGTGTGCCTTTGGACAAAGACCATCAAGCAGCACGACAGCCATCCTCTCGTTCGCAAACACCTACCTACAACTACGTGAACCGCAAACTATCGACAAATCCTTCAAGTTCACCTTGCCTACTCGCTTCCCACAGCCATGGCCACTAAGGCTGCGCATAAGCGTTTAACGCGCGAATACCAGGCTCTTCAGAAGGAGCCAACACCCTATATTTCCGCCCATCCATGCGAGTCCAACATCCTCGAGTAGGTTTTTATCATTCTATGACCCTCTTGGCATGCTAGCTTCCACTAACAATGGATTCTCTTCTCCTAGATGGCATTACATCCTGACTGGTCCTCCCGACACCCCCTATCACAACGGTCAATACTGGGGCACATTGATGTTTCCACCCGACTATCCTTTCAAACCCCCAGCGATTCGCATGCACACTCCTTCAGGCCGCTTTCAGCCCTCCACGCGCCTATGCCTGACCATTTCCGACTTTCACCCACGCTCCTTCAACCCGGCTTGGAGCGTGTCCACCATCCTCACTGGTCTCCTTTCATTCATGACCTCCAACGAGATCACCACTGGCTCCATATCCGCAAGCACCGAGGAGCGCAAACTTCTGTCTGCGCGCTCACGATGGTGGAATTCCACTGGTGGCGGCTCGCATGACAGCTCGCGCGTCATGCAGAAGGGTAACAATATCAAGGCTGGCGATGGCGGCAAGAAGTTCCGTGCAGAGTTCCCGGAAGAGGACGCGGAAAATTGGAAGTGGATTCGTGAAAACAACGTCGATATTGCTACTGGCAACAAACCCCATGGGACTGCGTCGTGCGGGCCTCAGCTCGTTGGGGGTATAGGGGGCAGTGGGAACCAGGCACAGACGGTCGTCGACGCCGTCGTACAACAAAGGGAAGCTGGCAGAGGATGGGTGTCGAGAAACAAACTGCTGCTGGCAGGAGGCGCCATTTTCATCTACGTCATGGTTGCACGCCTTCTCGGTGAGGGAATATGACATGGCGCCAGGAAGGGATTAGTATCGCCACTCGCCGAAGCCACGCGGTACGCTTCACAGGCAGGAGAGTCTATTCAACTGGCCTCAGGGTTTCCAGCATTGGCGTTTGGGTTGCATGAAAGGTGCTTGGAGCAAGCCGATGTACAATATGGGGGCTCATCAACAAGACAGGAAACGGGGCAATAAGAATATTGCCACGTTGGTTCGTTTGGGATCTCATGGCCTCTGATTGCAATATCACATCTGTTACAATGGGCCTGGGGGTCCAAGCTCTGCTCGAGGCATGAACCCCAAGTACGTTGCGCATACTTGGCAAATCGGCTTTTCCGAAATGTTTCAATTCAGTTCTCATAACTCTCTTTGCAGCTTCTGCACCAACCGCATAGCATCGCGATCGGCACAGAGCCGAAGTGTGTAGCTGGTAATGTCGTCGCAGACAACTTGGCCAGTCAACGAAGTAGACAAACACTGATATGATGCCCTAGCTTCAATCTGGCCGAGCTTCATCAGACCGTTGAAAAGCGCGCGCGCCTGCATGGTGTTGAGCAAGCTTCTTCCCCCCCCCCCCAATACGCTCTCAGCCCGTACGATCGTCACTCTCCTCGTTGAGGCGCGTCTTGTTGTTCTCAAACAGGTCTGCGGCAAGGAGTGGACTCGGCCGCGTCACGATATTTACCATCCTGACTTCAATATTGAGGCTGGTGAATCTTATACTGACGGGGCAGATGGGCTATATGATACCTACAATCTGGAGCAGGCCGAGTGTATCATCCTCGTCGCGGCGCCGATCATTCTTGGAACGGCAGTGCTCATCTGGTCAGACGGGCATATGCTGAGCTTGATATGTCGGCATCCTCTAACAACCCGCAAGCCTAATCTGTCTCCGTCCATCGCTCCGTCTCACCGAAAGATGGTTGTTGACATGTTTCAACAGAGCAATGAGCAAGCTAGTGCGCTTCAAAATGTAGCTTAGTTCGTCTTTGCACCTGAAGTGAGCTTCATCCAAGGCTTCTTCGAAATCGTCATCGCCAACCCGGCTTCATCTTGCCTTCTACCTCTCTTGATCCTATGTTGAGACGCGAGGGTGGCCAAAGCAAAAAGTCTATGTTGGACCTCTACCGAGGTACTCACTTAGTGGCGGGTTTGAGATACTTTTCCCAGGGTGCATTTTGCAGAAAACGTCTCAGCAAGCTGGGCGGGGCTGCCCAGAATAAACAAATTCAGGAAATGATGTTTGTACAGCGTTGGTAAAGAACATTCTAAGGATGAACTGTGTCCCAGCGGCCAAGGAGTCTTCTCAAACACTGCCCAATTCCCACTGCGCGATCCACTCTGTCATTTTGTTTCCAAGAGTCATTTTCATCCGGTTCGTGCACGAGGCGCCAAGAGTCGAGAGCAAGCCTTGTTGAGCAGTTGTCTGAAGCAGTACTTGAAAGCTTTTTTTTTCTTCTCCTTCCCGCGATCCCTTGTAGACTGCTGAGCTTTCGTGACAGGAATTTATCACAACCAACCGAGTTGAGACGGGCTCTCGATCTTCGCTGAGAGACTGTTCCTACTTGTCCTGCAGGCTGTTTAATCTCTAATCAAATCCAGACATGAAATAATTGCGTCCTTGTGATACGATTTTCATCAAGTCGACTGATTGCGTCCTTTATGACAGTCTAATATACGCACGGATATTCCGTCTCCAGGGTTTACCAAAACCTTGCCTCCATTAACATCGAAGATCTGGTCGCTCAGTCAGGCATCCGGCCTTACGGCATGAGTGTCCGACTTGCAGCGCAACAGCAGTATCGAACTGGATCGTCTTCCTACAATAGCTCTTGTTGCTTGGTTGGATCTACATCCCAAGAGATCTGCGCCGAATGCTGCAACCGGATAATCGGATTGTCGTGACTCTGTGTGCAACGCACTATCTCTCTTCCTGCATACGGGCAATCAAGAAAACAAACCCCCCTTTTCCCATGTTACTTACGCATAACACAACCGACGAAACTCAAATCTAGTATGGAGAGGAAAAAGACGCTGTAGCAAGGCGGGTATGTCTGTGTGTTATGTACCACAAGCACCAATCTCAGCATCTCAGATCGGCGAGAAGACGTCGGAGCAAATCCCTGCTCCCCTGCCCATCGAAACTTCTGGCATTCAGGGGGGACCCTGAGCCTCAACGCTCATCAGACTCCTGTCTCAAAATACATGCCAAGGTCATGCATATCAATTGCCTTTAAGTCTAATTTCAAGCCTATCTCCAATTCCACCTTGGCTGACCCACCCAAAAGTGCAGAAACCATCTACACAAGGACAGCAAAATGGACGGGCACATAGCAAGGCCGACGGGCGGTTTAGGATGCTACACTGCAAGTCCCCGTTGAATTGGTGTGTGAGTTTAAATCTGGCAAGGCGAAGCATTGGACGAACATGTGTTTTTTTGCGAGCCGGCATTTCAATCAGCCTCCCGCCAAGAGACTTCTGCTTCAGCTTTCCCAACCTCGAAGTTGAGGCTCTTCATCAAGGGAGTCGTAGTGCCTACAATAAGCGGGCTAAGCGAGGCGTACTATACCAAATAGGAGGTAAGCTTCCTGGATCTGCGCCTACAAAGCAAAGTACTCTCTGCTGCTAAACATGGTGAAACTGTGGGGCCGATAAGTTATAGCCCCATTCAATTCCCCGGTAGTAATGTCAGTTCACAGCCAGCTCTGGGTGACTTGGGATGTTGTCGACAGACTAGGTGATGTTGATGCTTCTGCTTTTCGAAGAAATTAGCTTTTCGCTCTGCACTTTGGTACTTGAAAACACTATGGGAAAACGATGATGACGATGATGATGATGATGTTGTAACTGTTTTCGAAGGGCGTCAGGTTAGGATGACGAAGCTGTGTTTGTTTCTCGTCTCACATAGCACAAAGGCCTGACTCTAGGGTGGCCAATTGCCAACAAGTTGTGATCGGGTCCACAATTTTTAGACGGCAAGGTCTACGGAAGTTTAATAGGACTAACTAATACCAAGTAATAAGGCCCGTACGTACATAGTAGTAATGCCATTTTTAAGGTTCCCTGGGTACTTGGTAAGGTAGACATTACTCGAGTAGGGCCCCGAGCCACCCATGCCCTGTTCTCTTAAGCTTTCAGGGTCGCAGGGACATCGAGCAAAATCTCAAACTGACCTGCGGTCCCAACTTCTCGAAACGCCTATAGTAGGCTTTTGTTCCATAGTTCTTTGGAACACATATCATTCTTGATGCTTTACCATAGTTATGATCAAGATGCGGTAGATCATCTCGTGTAATTTTTATACTCGCGGTTGGCGCCAAAACAACTCCTCTGTTTCTTTGCTGCCCTCTCTCTCACTCTCACTCTTCTCCATGGCCTGGTGCTGCGTGACGAACACACTCCTTTTGTCTTATCTTTTTTCACAATAGACCAGATTCAGCAAAATGGCGGGACCACGCATGAGCTGGCCTCTTGTGAGGATGAGTTCCCACGGGGACCCTGACCAATCGCGGTATTATAACGATGAGAAGAAGGACGTGGACGTGGAGGTGACTTCGATCCGCAGCAGTGGTGATGAGTCCCAGGTTATTGGTAGCTCGAATATGTTCGACGAGAATGGGAACATCAGGCTTATTCCAGTGAGTGTGCTCGCACAAATGCCCTTTTGGGGGGGGGGGGGGTTGGACATTGCCGCTGATACTTTCATCGTCAGATGCCCACGGCGGATCCAAAAGGTGAGTTGGGATGAACACAAGGCGTGGCACAAACATCCAACTGATGGTATCCACGTACAGACCCTCTGAATATGCCCGACTGGAGAAAATGGACAGCAGTCGGTGGACTTTGTTTCTGTAAGCGAAACTTCTTACTCAACCCCATATCCCACCAAAGCTTGTCCGTCTCTTTGGACCCACGTCGGCTCAGAGCAATCTAACCTCCCATGGGTCGTTACAGTTGGCTCTCTTGCTCTCTCCGCCGAGATTGTGATTGGAAGCTTGATTCCAATCTTCCTCCTAGAATATGCGGGCGTAGACCCGACAACGATCCGTGATATCGATTTTGTCGCTGCCTCCGGCGGCAAGGGGACGCAACTGAATCCCTTGGCTGTCATTCCGCCCGGCGTGACGCCGCCGTCGCTTGAAAAAGTAACCATGTTGATCACCATTCCTCTGATCACAAACGGTATTGCCTCATACTTCCTGGTTCCGCTGTCCATCGCCGTTGGTCGTCGTCCTGTGCTCCTGATCACCGCCGTGCTTGCGTGGGCCGGCGGATTGTGGGCTGGCTTCTCGACAAGCCTTGACAGTCATCTGGCAGGTCGAGCCGTGATGGGTCTCGGCGCAGGTGCTGTGGAGGCATTGATTCCCTTGATTGTACAGGATATGGTGTTCATCCACCAAAGAAACAAGGCCCAATCTGCCATCGTCGCCAGCCAGGTTAGTACCTACCTACCTACCTACCTGATCTCGACAGCCCTGGTAATCGACTTTTATGCTGACTCACAAGTCTTCAGGGAGTTATCATCATTGGTCTTGGTATTGCGGCTCCTTATATTGCGGCCAACTACGACTGGAGGTACTTGTACTACGCTACCTCGGGCTTGGGTATTGTTGCTTGGCTGTTGCTGGGAGCTATTCTTCCGGAGACACGCTACACGAGGTCGAAGGAATTACTTGGTAAGAATAAAAAGCCTCTTTCCTTTGTATGCCACCTTGTGGTAGATCAATGCTGACAGTCTACTTTCTTTCAGCCGGAAAGCCAGAGGAGAAACTCGAACCAGGCTTGACCCGTCCCAGGCTCGACTACGCCAGATACGGTAGACGAACACTATGGACCAACATCGGCGTGTTCAACGCCGGCTTTGAATGGAAGAATGCCGCAATCTCTATGCTCGATACTCTGAAGACGACCTTCTTCCCTGCAGTGGTTTGGTCGATTCTTACCAACAGCATTTTCCTTATCACGACACAAGCAGCTCAGCAACTTGGCTCGTTCGCCCTTCTTGCAGAGGGTTGGGAGTTTCAGTGGACGGGTCTGTCCGTCGTTCCCTTTGTGCTTGCAGCAATCATGACCTTCCTGATTTCGGGACCGTTTGCCGAGAAGGTCAACAACATGGTTGCCAAGCGCCGCAACGGTGTTCGCGAGGCCGAGTACGGCCTCCTCAACATGCTGGTGCCTTTTGTAGCCGGCATTACAGGATGTTTTGTCTTTGGCTACGCAGGCCAGTCCGACGTCCACTGGTCCGTGCTCTTACTAGGATTGTTCTTGACCCTGTTCAGTTTCCTGTGCACCATGATCACTATCAACGTGTTCATCGTCGAGAGCTACCCGCAGTGGGCTGGCCCTGTTCTTGTCAACGTCTCCAGCCTGAGACTCATCATCGGCTTCTTCTTTGGCAGCTTGGCGACCACCTGGGTCCAGGAGAAAGGCTTACTGCCTACATTCGTCATTTATGCCGAGGCTATGATTGTTGTGCTGCTGCTGATGCCCTTACTCTTCTTCTACGGCAAGAAAATCCGCATGTTCACTGCAGGCAGGGTCAGAGCGGCCCCGAAGGGTGATAGGGATACGCCGAGTCGGTGGTCGCAGTAAGTGTCAATGGATGAGACTTGCTGAGCTCTGAAACTTGGAAAATGCTGTGTCTCTTTGTGTGAGCTACACAGCCATTATGAGTGGATGGATTGGTGGCACCCATACTACCACGTAGGCGTGGAAAGCCTACTGGTCAGGTATGAGTTAATGAACTTGCTCGGCGGGTTGCCGACCCATTCGTGAGGGTGGCAGGTCCCGTCGATATTCAGTCTTTACTGGGTTGGGATTGAAGATGACACTGGCCAGATTTCATAACGTAATCAGTCGCTTGACTGGTTTAAATTAGAATAGTCGAGTTACGTTACGAGGACTACACGCTGTGTAATGAAGATGGGCAGTAAGCTTACGAAACTAAGGAATGGGACTGGGGCTCGTTGGTAATCTTTCGTGGAAAACACGAAGGCTCTGCATCAGCTGACCATACAATATTCCCTTTTTAATCAATAGTGTCTGAAACTTGGAGCCAGACTCGTGTCTCGTATGCGGAAGTTGTGTGCGTGACCAAAAATCTTACTCATATGGTGTATGGATCGATGAAACGCTTTTCAAGATTTCTTGCCTTGTCCGGATCTATCAAAACTATTGTCTCCATCCACCCTCTTTCTCAAAGATTTCACCAACTGCTTTACAAACTGCAAGCAACTTCTCATCTTGATATCTAGGTGCGACTAATGACAAACCTACGGGCATGCCGTTTTCGCCTTTGAAGCCCGGTATGTTGACCACTGGGGTGTGTAAGGCCTGTTTGATAGAATATCACATTAGCAAATGCACGCCCTTCTGCAAATCTTTGCATGAGGACATGGAATCGTTCAGAGTCTTGTACTCACCGTCCATATACAATTGAATATTGCCGAACCAGTGCCTTCTATACCAAGTGGAGCCTCGTCCGGCACACTAGGAGTGATGATAGCCGCGTACCTTGCCAATATAACATCGACTCTAGGCCTTGCTGCCGCAATGCTGTCGAAAGCCTTGATTTGGTCTGCATGCGAGTATTGATGCACACTTTCAACGTGACCCTTCAGAAACCCGCTGAGCTTCTCGCTCGCCACACGATACTCGGGAAGAAAGGCCGTCCGACCGTCCGTGTACAAAACTGTCTCGTGCCACTTCAACAAATCATCCAAATCCTCTGGCAGCTCGATATCTTCCACCTCAGCATGGTGTGCCAGTAGCAACGCCTTTGCTTTGGCCATGGCATTCTTTGTGCCGGGTCCTGCGCTCTCCCAACTTGCTGTCTTCATGAAACCAAATTTGGCACCCTTGACCGTGAACCGGGTAGGCGGAGGTTCATCGTCCCTCAATTCGAACACTTTAGCGAGCAGCTGCAAATCATCGATACTACGAGTGTAAAGTCCGAGAGTATCAAGTATCAGCGAGTAAATCTTCTGACCTTCGCGAGTAATCGAGTTCCATGTTGGTTTCATGGCATAAACACCATTGAATGAGCCTGGTCGTATAGTACTGCCTCCTGTTTGGGTACCAAGGCCTATGGGCACTTGCATGTCACCCACAGCGGCACCAGAGCCAGAGCTGGAACCGCCTGGTGTGCGATTTGGATCGTGTGGATTGCGAGTCTTGGGCCCTTTGGTAACTGCGGCAAATTCGGTGGTTGTGGTTTTGCCTGAATTGCGACTTTGAGCACGCGTCCCTATTGTTGTTCAAGGCTCGAAAATACTCCTTACCAAAAATGAGAGCACCAGCTCTTCTTAAAATCACGACAGAACCGGCGTCGACCTGAGGGGTGCTGCCTGCGTAGATGGGCGAATTATGCTGTGTGGGCATATCTAAATCTCAGTGAGAACTGTCAGGTATTGCACTCGGAGACGATGTTTCAATTCATTTCCATACCCTTGGTATAAATGACATCTTTGACGCCTATAGCCACGCCATGCAAGGGGCCTCGCTCGTCTGCTGGTACCTTGTCAAGGTCCCTTGCTTGCTTAAGGACATATTCGCGATCTAGATAGGCCCAAGCTTCAACCTGTGAGTCCCGTTCTTCAATGTGAGCAAGAAGACCAGACGCATAATCTTCAACAGTTATGGTGCCCGCTTTGACCTCAGCCACGACTTCTGAAGCTGTAAGCTTGTATATACTGGCAGGAGGTCCCATGTCGACGACGAGATAAGGTTCTCGAAGCGAGAGCGTGTTTGGTTCAGTATCAACAGAGATGCCGTGCTTCAAATCTAGATAGACAAGGAAAAGGACGTTTGGTATAATAGCTTTTAGCCGAGGAATGATCTGGGAATCGTGCTCAATTCGACACCCACTTATAGAATAGCACTATTTAGTGGTTTTCTAGAGCTCGCGAGTCTATAGAACCATTGCCGCTAGTTATCTCTACACATACCGTAGCACGTGGCGAAAGTTTGGCTCCACGATTTGTCAACAAAATTTCTCAGGTTGCCAGGTCCATATCATACCTAGATTGAGCCAAGTTGACATGTTGTTTCTCTGCAGGAGGACTCGATAATCAGCCCATGTTGTAGGGCTATCTCTCCCCGGCACTTAGGTGGAGTGGAGGCGTTGGCAGATGTTGATCAGTCTCTCGGGGCATCCGCAATAAGCTTCGGAACATACCGTCTCTTATCGTACACGGCGCTCAGCTCCAGTTACATTTCCGGGCCCCCTCAAGAGAAAATGAGGGGGGTCTACCTGCGTCGCTCACTGGCTTGGTTAATCATGCCCATTCACAAAGGCAGAGAGGCACACAGTTCAATGCACCATATGTGCTTAACAAACGGGCGTCTCCGTTGTCGATTATCTCGGCAATCGGTCTGCCGGAAGAATGGTACACGTTGAGTGCTTTACATTGTGAATGCTGTTCATATAGTTCATTGTAGAACCATCAGAAATGGTCTGAAGATGCCATTTCAAAGCTCGTAAAATCCACAGTCTCTAACCATATTTCCATACTCACAGAACGCCGACAGGATGCCTGAAATTTATCACGCTCACCCAGATTTTGGATACGATCGCAACTTTAAGGGATATGGCGAAGCCGGTTTGCCTTTGAAGTGGCCCGGTAATGCCAAGATTGCTGTCTCCTTCGTCATCAATTATGAGGAAGGTGGTGAGAAGAGTGTCCTGAAGGGCGACGGCGTCTCAGAGACCAATCTACGCGAGAATCCAGAAGCTGCTCCTCGCATCAATGAGAGGAATTACAATACCGAGTCGGAATATGAATATGGCAGTCGTGCTGGCTTCTGGCGCTTGTTTCGCATGTTCAACAAGTACAAGATGAAGTTCACGCTCTATGCTGTGGCTCAGGCGATTGAGGAGCAACCAGAAGTCGCCACAAGATGTGTTGAAGAAGGTCACGACGTTGCGAGCCAGTAAGTTCTTCGACCATTTGTTGCCACTTTCCTACGAAGTCAGATCTGACCACATACTTACAGCGCATACCGTTGGGTGGACTATCATGATTTTCCCATCGAAAAGGAGAAGGAGTACATCCGCAAGGGCATTACATCACTCAAAGCCCTGACAGGCTATGCTCCGTAAGTTTCCTTTCCTCTGTAAATTCACTCTTTGTTCAAGAATTTCTAGGGAAGGCCTCATTTCGGGATCAGAATGAGACTGACAAGCATGCAACATTCATAGAAGAGGATGGTACTATGGAAGATTGTCTCCTCACTCGCGCACGCTTGTGCCTCAAGTCTACAAGGAGATGGGCGAGGAGCTTGTTTGGGTCAGTGACTCATACGCAGATGATGTGCCGTACTGGTTCGATCTACCTTTCGAGAGGGACGAGCCTGATCCTAAGGGCTGTCTCATGGTTCCCTACTCTTATGATTGCAACGACTTCAAGTTTCATGTCCCTGGAAGTGGCTTCCGTGATCCGAATGGCTTCCTGACACACATAAAAAACGCTTTCGACGTTCTCTATGAAGAGGGCGAGGAGGGGGCCCCAAAGATGATGACTATTGGACTGCACTGTCGTATAATTGGCAGACCAGGACGGTTCGCGGCCTTGAAGGAGTTTGTGGACTACATCAGCAAGAAGGAGGGCGTATGGGTGGCCACAAGGACGGAGATTGCTGAGGCTTTTAAGAAGCAGTATCCATATAGGAAGGGACAGCTTGCGTAAGAGTCAAAATGTAGGTTGGAAGTTGAGCTTTTTACTTTGGCTAGTCCGCACGATCATTTAGCTTGTGTCTATCAGCTCTTCCGTCTTATGCAGGCCATTATGCATCCTTTGCCTTACTTGAATATCGGTCATGAGCAGGAAAATTAAAGGATAAAGATAAATCATGGAGTATTCAACTACAAGCACACGCCGATTGGTATGTGTGAAGATACTCAAACAGGGATTCAGCCAGACGAAATGTACATATATGCATGGGGCGTAGTTCGTGGTCAGTACCTACTTACAAGCCACCAAGGTAGCTTTTCCAGCAAGACCCTTCACAAGTGCATGTAAGTAAAAGTCAGATTTATGCTGGAACAAGCAGTATTCCACCCATTGAGCATCCTATCATCCAAGTAATCAAACAAATGATAAGCATGACTTGCGGTGATATCCGCCAACTCCGGTAACCAGATCGGCCCCTTATCTTCTCGCATACCTTGCCTCCCAGCGTTTCTCCGGGAGGGCTGCCACAACATCCACTACCGCCCCTATCGGCTTCATCCTATCATGACCACTACTAGACACATGTATATCAGTTCTGTATCGATGCTTAATCTTGTTTTCAACATGTGGCATCCCAGCCATGCTCTGAGCTGCCTCATGCAAAAGCCCAAGTCAAGGGAATATTGTCTGCCATGAAAATACCCGTATGAGCCACAAATTCCTAATCTCTATCTCATGCCCTCATGAGTTCATGAACTAGACTGCCAAGCGTTCATACTTTCCTCAGCCTACCTTATTCATAGGCTCAGGCGCATATCACCAAACCACCGTCATGGCTCGTCTACCCAGCAGGGCCGCTGTGAGCGCTCCCTTTCAATCCAAGGAGGCATTCATCGACTTTATCAAGGCATCCGAGTCACCAGATGGCCACGCAAGCATTGGCCGCTCGAGATGGACCAACAAAGACCTCGAGCCCACGCCCCCTTCGCAACGAACGTGGACATGGTACAATCTCCCTTTGTGTAGGTTTCCCTCTGTGAACCCCTCATGATCCTTTTCATCCATATCCCCGCAATGATATTGAAGGCGACATACCTGACCACGATAGGCTTGAAGATTGGTTTTCAACCATGTTCGGCACAACCGGGTGGAACGTGCCCTCCTCTCTGATCGCCGTCGGCCTCACCTGGCAACAGGCCTTCATCTCATGCATTCTTGGCTCCCTAATCTCAGGGCTCATGGTCGTAGGCATGGCACGGCCGGGCGTCAAGTACCACATTGGCTACCCGGTGCTTGCTCGCTCAGTGATGGGAATGTGGGGGTCCTACTTCTTCGTCTTCATCCGCGCAGTTGTGTGCATAATCTGGTATGGAATCCAATCATACTACGGCGCCAACTTCCTCTCGGTCTGCTTCCGCTGCATCTTTGGCACAAATTGGGAGGCCTGGCCCAATAGACTCCCCATATCTGCCCACATTACGTCCAAGCAGCTCCTGGCCTTCTTCATTGTATGGCTTCTAGAATTCCCCTTTACGTGGATACATCCTAGTAAGATTCACTACATCTTCACCGTTAAAGGCTTTATCATGCCCTTCGCAACGTTCGGCCTCTTCGGCTGGTGCCTCGCCTACGGCGGCGGCATCTCCAGCATGGACACGGCCAACGCAGCCGCAGTGTCCTCGCAGGCCACACCATTGGGCTGGCTGATCATGAGCGGCATCAACGTCGTCATGGGTGGGCTCTCCCCCATGCTCGTCAACCAGCCCGACCTCGCCCGCTACTGCAAAGAACCGCGCGACGCCGGCTGGGTACAAGGCGCCTGTGTCTTCTTCGTCAACATACTCGTCTTCTTCCTCAGCCTGGCGTCCACAGCTTCTATGCAAGGTGTGTGGGGCACCGCGTACTGGAACCTTTGGGATCTCCTTGACGCCATACTGGATCACTATTGGACAGGGGCTGGGCGCGCAGGCGTCTTCTTTGTCTCGATTTCTTTCCTGCTCGCCACGTTCGCGACCAACTTTGGGGCTAACTCGGTGCCTTTTGGCGCCGACTCGACAGGCTTGTTCCCCAAATTCCTCACCATCAGACGTGGACAAATCCTCTGCGCCATACTCGGCGTCTGTGTCTTGCCTTGGGAGTTGCTCGCGAGTGCGTCGGCGTTCTTGTCTTTCCTGGGTAGCTACAATATCTTCATGGCGCCGCTATGTGCTGTGATCATCATCGACTATTGGTTCGCTCGCAAGGGCAACATTCACGTACCATCGCTTTATGACGGGAGCAAGAAGGGACTTTATCGATTCAGAGGTGGCATTAATTGGGTCGGCGTGTTCGCTTGGGTCGGCGGGACCGTCATGGGGCTGCCTGGCCTGGTGGGCCAATACCAGCCCCAGATCGTAAGCCAAGCTGCGAAGTATATGTACATGATGGGATGGATATTGACATTTGTCTCTGCTGCTGTCATATACACTGTGGGTGTCACATTAGTTAAACCTCAGATATTTCCCTCCGGATACGAGGATGCGCCAAAGGACTACGAGTGGCTGGCCAACGAAGGTAGAGAAGGATTTTTTGAGGGCGAAGTCGAAGAAGAGGGCGTACTTTATTCGCCATCATCACCGGTCCTGGCGGCCATTGGGGAATTCCCATCCCAAAAGGGGGATAAAAGTAGCGACTCGGCTTAGAGTGGAAATTAGACCACTCGTACGAATTATCACATTAGAATTGTAGCCACAAGTCTGGCTTTTCTTATTCTTTTTTTTGGTCTGTTGTTTGCACCATGTAATCATCAGCATTGTATTCGTAATCCCATCCGTGCGTAATATAGATTGACGATCATCAACAAAACAAATCAGACGGTATCGTCCTGCCCCTGCCCAGTATTATCAATCTTCCGGCGTTGACGAGCTCTCTCGAACGCGCACATTGCCATCCCCGATCGGCATTGGCTCCAAAAACGTCACAGATTTGGTCCTCTGCGTACTCGTATCCCCCCTATCCCCTGATGAACCCAACTCTGACCGATACACACAAATTGTATCCATGACAGGCTGAGCGGAGGAGCTCGTCGAAAGAGGAGGAATCTAGTCTGCTCTGTCAACAAGCACCCCACTCTCTTCCACGGCCTTGGTGACTTCGTCCCCCTCGTCCTCCTCCTCGTCATCATCCTCCAGCGCCCAATCCCGGAACCCCTGCCCCCTGACCCAACTGATTCCTTTGCGCCACGACTCCTCTCGCACGCACTCCCGATCCTTCTCATATACCACGCCCGTCACCAACACCGCCGCCACAAAGACCCAAACATCACCCCCTTTCATTGCTTTCCACCATCTACGTTTCACGCCCACTTTCCACAGACTGTCCACGCTCGCGCGCGCACTGTACAGAAATACGCTGCGGCCGTGGCGTCGTTCGACCCAGCCCCAGAAGCCCGCGAGAAATCCACCCAGAAAGAATCGTTGCGTAGGCAGAAAGGAGCGCGGAAACCAGTTCTGGAAAAAGCAGATGCTGGCCCAGGCGGTGGATATACTGCCGGTCACGAAGGTGGCCATGCTGAGGGCGCGCATGGCCAGGCGGTTGAGGGTCGTAACAGGGTAGTGATACAGGTGCTTGTAGCGCGGGATGGTAAAGACAGAGTAGATCAGGAGGAAAAAGCGGGCTAACGGAGGGAAGGACCGGATCCAGAAGGTAAGAAGGGTGCGTGTGCAGGACGGGTCAGAGGGGTGGAGTAGGGCACAGCTGAGGGAGGTAATGAGAGGATGTGCTGGGTCGGTGATAGGAGCGATGTGTTCGAGGCTCTGAGGCAGAATCTGCTCCTTCTCAGGAAACAGAATGGGCGAAACATGAGGGCTAGATGCAGATTTGTCATTTGAAGCTCTTTTGAAAAATCTTAAAGTCAAGACGCGGTAAACTTACGGCCAGTTAAGCCGAGCCATCTGCGCGAGGCTGTCAACCACCTTTCTCGTCTTGGGCCACTCCAAAGCAGCGGGGTAGCCCTCTGGACGCGGGTGTAGGTATGCGGAAGAGTTCTTCATGATGAAGTCGTCGTAGCCCTGCAAATCAATCAGTCTTCAGCACATCGCACGCGCCATAGACGTGTCTTACCTTGGGAAAGCATTCCTGATCAAACACAAACGCATGCAATAGCTGTCCAAACGCCAGTGGCTGCATCATCCAACTGCCAAACCACCACGGCCTCTTCCGAAGCCTACCGTTGCGTTCTCTTCCCCATACCATGCCGGCATCCTCGACATAGTTCCACGCGAACTCCAACGCACGAAAAGAAGTATAAATGGCAATGGTCACGCGCAGCTGCTCAGCGGGATACGCGGCGAGCGCGAAACCTGCCATGGACGCGCCAACCGCAGGCGTGTACATGGACGTTAGGGCGCGTGATATAGTGGGCCTGCGAACGCGGAACGGCTCGGCACTGGGATCTAGGAGCGCGAGGCGCAGACGCGTGAAAAAGCGGAACAGAAGCCGGTAGAGCAGCAGAATTGTGCTCAAGGAGAGAGAAAGACGAAAGACAGGGGACTTGTAGAGCGGCTGCTTCTTCATATTTGGGCTGGCCATGCTTGTTAGCTCACTCTGTCGCACGTGTGTTTCGTGGGTGGCCACATTGGCCAGACAAGACCTACTCCTTCTTCGCCCCCATAAACTTCTCTGCCACCAAGGCATACAGTTTCATTCCCGCAGCAGTCGCCGCAAACACCCTTAGCGAATGCCGCACCGCGCGGGCATTGTAATCGTCCGCGCCGATCATAGCGCCAGCACCAGCACCCACACCCGCGCTGGTGCTGGGCACGTCTCGCACGTTCAATTCGGCCGCGGCAGCCTGTTTCTTGGAGGCGTCCCCCGAGCCGTTCATGATGTGATTGACCGTCTCGACTGTCGGCACGCGTTTCTTCAGCTGCCGCGAGCGCGAGAGGATGTAGCGATGGAGGAGGGCATACTCGCGCGCCGAAATGGTGTATCGCAGCGTGTTACGCAGGACTGGATCGGTAGTTTGCTTGGCGGATACGCCGGCGGCGCGTGACGGAGGTTTTGCGCTGGCCCCGCTGGAAGAGGATGCCATCGTTGGTGAGGGTGGTGGCGTGGGTAGAGGCGTAGGCTGATGGTTTTGTTGATCAGACACGGCGCCGGGGAAAAGTGGCTGGGCCCTTGGGGTTGATTTGTGCTTCCTCGACGCGTAGATAGAGGAGCGGAATGTTTTGAAGCTGGGCGATACTGTTAGCTTTGGGCTGTCACCACCGGCTGAGACGAGGGAGGCCGGAGGCGTCGTCGGTTCTGGGACGTAGTAAATGTATTGCTGAATGGTTGCTGTGAGAGAGGAGATCCCCTTCTGACGGTCGCGATGGAGCTTGAGCAGGGCAAGGAATGCATTACAGTGATTAGAGACACAAGTGTGATAAGGAAAGAAGAACTGCTCACGATGGGATGCTATTATCACGAGGGAATACCTGGAGGAGAAGCAAGCATGTGAAGGACTGCGACGCCTCGAGGTATGAATATCCCGTCCCACTCTTGAAATGAGATCGTCAAATCAGGACAGCGGCAAACAAAACTAGGACGATCGTACCGTCAATCTCGACGATGAGGAGTGCCCAGCTAGACGAATATGGGGCCTTTTCTGTGTAAGGTTAATTTGATTGTTGTTCAAGGCTGCCTTTCCACGGGCCACACATGCCTCGGTTGCTCATGTCCGATGCTTCCTTGGGCACCTTCCCTGCAAGAAATTGGAGCCGAGCAGTAGACGTGGAAGTGCTTGCAGGGGGGAGGGGTCTCTCTCCCCTGCCCCCGCAACGCTTATACCCTTGGCTTATTACCTACCTAAGGTATGATGTACCCCAGATTTGGCAGCTGTTTGTTTCCTACTAAGATTGATTGCATGAAAGACGGCCGGGAATTACTACTTGGATTTTCTACAATCAATTTCGGACCTCGTAATCAATTCGGGTTAAAGCCTTGTTTTTGTTTAGCTACTCAACTCTGGTTTGTCGCGAACATTCGCGTCTGGTCCCACCTACCCACTCGTCACGCGCGCTCACAAGGCTGGGACCAGTCGGCAGACTTCTCACTGGGCTTTTTAGAACCACGTTTCTTGTCACATGGGACCATTCGCGGTCACGCCGAACGGTGATCATATCAACTAGAAGCATATAAGTATTAATGCATGCCACTGTGGAGACTTACAATACGTTCTTAATAATGGTATAATCACACATCAAAACCTTACCCGTCCATCTCATTTTAGAAAGGCTCGTTTCATGAACGAATTATGTCTTTTCTCACATCGAAACTAATTGCTGGTATCTCTCTTTCAAGAAGCAAGACCTAGACCCAGACCCAAAAGGGTGTGCAAGACTGAGGCCAAATGTCGTCAAAATGCGCGCTGCCGTCAGCCATATGTCCCTTGCGAACCTATAGACCTCCAGATATGCAGACTCCCCAGTTCTTTCAAGGTTCTTATCACTGGTGCCAGTACCAGACATCTCCCAAGATCCTGATCTCTTCAGTAAGCGGGCTATGCCATCAAAACCCAATGGTCAATCGAATCAACTGCCCCGGTAGGCATTTCCGTGAGCGCTTCGTCTGTTGTTGAAGGGTCCTTCGCCGATCCCAAAGAAACCCAAAATTAGAAACACTCCAGTAACCAGACTTCCGCCCACTTCCTCCATTGTTGGTTATTTCTTTGCGGTTGGGAACACTAACCACGGTGTACCCTTCGTTTCCCTCAAGTCCCTGAAACAATACATCGATTTACTCCAACACCCGTCGCCATGCCGATTTCTTTTCCGATTCCTTTTTTATCAGCCCGAAATCAAAGACTAGGGTTCTTGCCCATGTCAAAACCCCCTGTGCAAGGAAAGCCACTTTTGAGACGCCCGCCCCCGGTATCGTTAAAAGTGCAAAAGCCGCAAATAACACGAGTTGTATATGCTGGCAATAGTCATGATCGCATCGTCTTCGCCCACCTGCTTCTCCTAGTAAGCATCGCCTAGTGGAATCCACACCCGGTTCATGATGGGCCCCTCGGGGTTGGGAAGGCACTCCTCCTTCCAACACACATTGCTCCAGTTGTCTGGGAGGAGACAGGGCTCTTTGCTTCGCAAACCATCAACTGGCACGCAGAAATCGTGCCTGCCAGCCGCCAGCTCGCGAATCAGGTGCTCGCGACGCGCTTCACGCTCGGCCACAACAGCCGTCATCGCCCGGCGTCGGTCCTGCACTGTCCGCCAGCCGGCAACGCCACCGAGGCCATTACTCTCGAGGACAACTTTGAGAACTTCGTACGGCAGGTTGATTAGCAGGCGCGACAAAGCCGCCAGATGACTGCCAGAATTCTGACCAGACTGAAATTGGCCGTGGCTTGCTGTCTCGTTAGGCTCCATGTCGCCAAATCTGATGTTGATGTTGGATGTGCGAGATGGGCCATGCCCATTCTGTGAACTTTGGCTCGAGATCCCATGGCCAGGGCGACAGACTGGTAAGCGACTGTATCTTGGGTCCTCCACGTTGGTGTCCAGGACAAAGTTGCTCGGGAAATTTGTGGCTAGAAAAACAATAGTCTTATCAACTAGCTCGCCAACGTAGGTACCGTGCCTGTACCGGAATTGAGGGAAGGCATGAGGAACATGCATCGGCCGGTCATGAAATTCCAGACCGCCCATGGCAAATTCCACGCCTTTTTCCACGGTGTCCCAGCTGAGGTACTCAATCGCCTCCCGCATGGCAGTTATAGAAATGTGAGGGACCTCGAGGCGGGCGCCGGCCGCAGCGTAACCCAGGATGAAGTGGAACTTCTCAACGTTCGACTGCTTTTGGATTTCGAGCGGCAGGGGAACGTAGCGAAAGCCGTATAGATACTTGATGGCGCGCCACATGGAATCAGCACGGAGAAAGGGGTCGTCGGAGACGATACGTATCTCACGAGGTCCATCGCCTTGTCCAATCTGCTCCTGGATCATCCTGCGCAGAAGTGGGTGGTGTGACAAGACAAGCTGATGGGCAGGTAGTCGCAGAGGACCAGCTGGTTCGCCGATAGAGTATGACGAGTTGATCGACGTGAGACAGTTGGGTATCTCGAGAACCACTTCACAGTCGGCAAAATCGGGTCTCGCAAACATGGAGCTGATATAATCAGCAAAGTCCATGGCCTCTCCCACCTGAAAGCCGTTGGGTTCGAACTGAGGCTGGTGGTTGGTGTTCTGTGACGGATGAGCGATGCTGGGTGGTGGACCAGGACGTCCAACCTCAACACCATTGCTTCCATTGACCATCTGCCTGTTTGCAAATTCTGCGGCATCCCTGGAAGACTGTGATCCATGGAAGCTGTGTGGAGTGAGAGGAGCATGATTCATCGCAACGGGGGCCTGGCCGTTGATAGGTGCATTCGCAAGAATAGGACGACCAAAGCTGTCAACGCCGGCGATGGGAACCTGCTCGTGAGGCATAGGCATCGGAGCTGGGAAGGCACCGCCGGGATGAGGGACGGGAGAGGAGGCGTTGGATCCGTGATAGCCAAAACGCATGCTGCCGTTGCTGAGATGTTGGTGGTGCATGCGCTGCTGGTGGAGAGGATGAGATGGCATTCGAATGGGCTCGGGTACAGGCCCTCGAAAGTTGGCGGGGTGGTAAGGTAGTCCCATATTATTAGACTTGTTATTGTTGTTGTTGTTGTTATTGTTGAAGGGTGGGGGCGACAGAGTAGGAGGAGGAAACGCTACTGAAGAGGGAGCGGCGCTGGGTGCGGTGTCTAAGAAGCAGTCAGAAGTTGGCCCGTTTGAACATGTGCGTCGAGAGTGAACTCATACCTGGAGGGGTTGTCTCGCCGGTGGTCTGTGATTGGGTGGGAGTGCCCTGCGTTTGTGTACCTGTACCGGCGGTGACTGGACGAGACTCTTGCGAGTAAGGAGCGTCGTCGGCCTCAGTTGTAGTGGCAACAGTACCAACCTCGTCGGATTGTTGTGGAGGAGCTGGTGCCTCCTCCACAGGCTTGTGGCCGTTGGTGCGAATTTCGGTCCTGGCTTCAAGCCTGGGCGACTTGGTTTGAAGCTGAGGCTGAGGCTGGGGTTGAGATTGAGACAGCTCGTGATTATTCTGCTTCGGAGTCGGTGGGGCAGTCTCGTTATTTGTCCGGAGCGGGGAAGAAGGCTGGACGTCGGTCTTCACAGCTTTGGGTCGGCGTTGCATGTAGGGCAAGGGGATGACCGGGCGGACGTAAGGCTTGGGGACGGAGGAAAACCTCTTGTTGCCAGAGCTGGAGACGCCGCCGGAGCCGTTCATGGCGACACCGGAGCTGTTGACAGGCGCCATGATGTCTAAGACAGACACACTGACGTAGCGAAGCTGCCGAGGCTGTACCTGATTTGAAAAGTCGGGAGGGTTGTGCGCGTCGAACACGGTTTCAGGCAGCTGGGCAACCTCAATCGGCGACGGATCTCCGGGGAGGGGTCGCGGTTGAGCAAGGAGCGGCACGATCGAATATAAGGTTGAGGGTGCATGAAGGGACAACGTCCTCACAGCATGCAGACTACCGAGTTGGGGATGGAAGACAGTAGATAGACGACGTCGACAGGCCTAGGCTGGGCGGAAATCAATCAGTCGTAGACCTTCGCACCCTAAGAAGTTTGAGGTCGCGCAAAGAAATGTCTCGTCGGCGCGCAAAACGGACGCTGCGGAGGTGCGAGGGTGGAGTTTTGGACGTCGAGATGGAACGAGGCCGCGGGGGGGATGGATACAAGAAGAAGGCAAGAAAATGAAAAGAAAGAGAAGAAAAGGTGAGCCCCTTCTCGACAACGTCCGAAAGATGAAGCCAACAAGAGTTCAAGGGTCAGCTGCTCCCCAGAGTAATTAAGAAAGCAGCAGGAGGAGCAGCAGCAGCCCAAGGGGAAATTGAGGTGAGTTGGGAAGCTGTGACGATTTTTTTTCCCTGGTCTCCGGTTGATGATCCCCGCGCTTGGAGCCGTACTGGCAAAAAAAAATAAACCTCCGACAGCCCCGGCTCCAAAATTCTCATTGCTTTATCAGGGTTGGGGTCTGGGTGTAAACAACCCCCCTCGGAACGCACCACTTCTCAGGAGGTATACACTTATAAGGTGACAAGTGCCATTTTACAACAAACTTCTGCTATTTGCCCAAGGTGAAGATGTCTTCAGACGCCTTGTATCGCATAGCACGCGTGGCTCGTCGGTGAAATTTCACATACAGCTCATCATATGCTCGGCCAAACCCCGACGAGAACCTTACGATCAAAGTGGAATGATACAATTGAGAGACGGGTCTTTTACTAAGCTCCTTCCTCCTTCTCGAGGTCGTATTATGAGAAGAAGACGATTTGCGCTTTGCAGATTTCTTTCCGGCCCACTCCCCTCTCGCTATCTTGTTGTATCTGTCTCCTGTTGCTGACGTCTGCAGCTGGATCCATCACTTCAAGAGCATGTCAAAGTCTTTCATCACATCACATTAGTATCAACCCATCTCCAGAGCCGAGCTCGACAAAATCATATCCTGCATCAGTCTTATCTCCGCCAGCCTTTGCTTCCTCTGCTTCGATTGCATCCTTCATCGAGTAGCTCGTCCGTTGCAGAAGCCACGAGATGAGCCCGCCACCCTTTTTCGCTTCGTCATGAGTGGATATCCAGTACCGAGCACCACTGGCTTTCACGGCTTGGATTCCGTTCAGAGCTCCAAGATTCAGCTGCGCCATCATCCAAATCCTTACATCGTCGAGTCCATGGAGCAGGGCAAGTGTCGTGATCCCAGCAGCCTTGACACACTCCAGATCCAGCCCTTTAATCCCATGCGGCGAGTAAATAATGGCTTCAGGATGGGTTGGGCCATTCAATGCCTTTGAGCGCGTCGATCGCTGGTTAGGGTTATAACCGACATCGAATGCGATCATCACGGCGGAATGATAATACAGCGCATTGCCTTCTGTAATCACCCTACCGATGCCAAGCCATGGCGGAATTGTCCCCGTCTTGTCTACCAAAACCTCCTGCCACTTCGAAGTCTCGGATGAAAATCCCGGCGTCGTGATGACCAAGTCGAAATGGTTCCACGAGCGAATCAAGTCGGCGGCCTTCTCCGTGGCGACAACAGGAACGGTCCTCGGCATCTCTCGCAATGTTGCCTCGTGGCAGTGATCCGTGAACTCGTGTGATATCGCGACACAATCAATGTACGAGCACCCCGGCTCACTTATTCCATCTTCCAACTCGCCCAAAACCTCTTCCAACTCTTTGATCGTCCGCACAGTCGACTCCACAACATGCCATTGCGTCGAAAACCATGCCGCGACGTCGCTCTGAGGCCCCTCAAGCCACGGGTCGATAAGAATGTTATATCGGGTGCGCCGCGGCAACTTTGATTTGGCTTTGGAGCGTGACGAGGCGCTCACAGACACTGGTATAGGAAGCTGAAGCAACCAAGTCGTGTCGGCGTTGAGATGTGCAAGGACGGGGCGTGGAGATCGCAAGGCGGTTCGCCAGGCGGCCCGGTCCTTGAGACTAACCACGGGTGTGCCGTCAGATGTGGCTCCAATGGCCATTGCTCCTGCTTGTAGGTGCTAATCTTTAAGGTCTGGAGCCCTGATAATAACTGATAATGGTCCCTCTATAGCAACTGCTATCCGCCAGATGCTTCCGTGAATAACAAAGAGTCATCAGACATTCTCTTCCTCAGCGTTGCCGTTGGTTCCTCAGTCTTGTCGATGACGTTACAATCCGTTTCTGTACCAGTCTAACAGTCTCATCCCACATGCTCGACAGGGATGGTGTGGAGATACAGGGGGCTCCCCTGCACGCCATCTTCCGAATCTCAACGACATGCCTTTCATTGCTGATGTATTTCGCGGCGTTATCCCTTCGATGTCGACCTACACAGATACAGGATTCGGCGTGGCACCATTCCTCATCGAACTTCGGATACCACACCGAATATCTACAAGATGGAACTTTCCACTCATACTTGCGAGTTCGAACCCATGGCGAAACTCCGGGTTACTACTTGGTCATTGAGAAGTTTAGACTCCAGAACAGCCAGATAACCCGTCTCGCTAGACAATGTGACACCGGCGCTGAGGATAATCTGGCCCATCATGCCTTTTCATAAGTACGGGGTGATACACGGCAAACGCGTAACACATAAATCAACAGTCAAGTCTGCTACTATGAAGAATTATGCAACATTTCTCTATTGCTGCTGGTCGGAGAAATGTTACCGAATGCCTCAGGACGGACGCCCTGACTGTCGACCAGGCGCATCACAGAGAGCTCAATTAGAGCAAACCACCCGATTGGTGTTATGTAATTGCAAGCTGAGCAAGTGATGCTGTGGCTCGGAAGGTGTGCACAAGTTGGACTCTGAAAAGAATATTGGCAGATTTTGGATATGAGACCTCGCAAGCTTACAATTGGATGACTTGCTAATCAAACACTCAAATGTCGTTTACTGTGGCATAGCATTTGGAATCGACATCTGTCCTCAATAGATTTCGGCGGTCCATCCTCAGAGGACCAGAAAGCCCGAGCCAGTACTATTGCATGCTTCTAATGTAAAATTCTCCGCATTGTATAAGCATATAGAAATTAAATCGAGTGTGCGGATTCTATGGTTTGGTTCCTGGTAATGTCGAGTGTCAGAAGTCTCCGGAACGGATACCTGGGATGAAGTGCTTTCAATGAGACGCCTTACCGTAGAACAAGATTGACTCTTCATCGAATTGCAGCAATTCCTTGGTATAAGACGACATGGTTTAGGTCTGAACGGGTTCAACTCCTAGTCTCTGTTCGACACGATAGCATTCTAACAGCATTACATAAGAACTCGAAGGCTACTTGGACAGCTATGCATGTTATAGTGCATACTGGAACTTCCGTGCTACCATGGCCTAACTTTACTACACGCCCGCTTTTCCGCACCCGAAAGTAATGAACGTCTCCCAGAAGGTCCCTGAAGGTTCCAAAGGAGGTTGAAGTGGCGCCCTGGAAGCCCTGGATACCCACCTTTCTATGGCGCTGCGCGAGCAAAATGATAAAGCAGACTCATTTCCATATTTTTCCGTGTCGATTTTCCCGAGTCTCTTCTTAAAATCAGTTCTTTCGCATCAATTCTCTCTCATTCCAGTATTTTCCGACGCATTCAACACTGCATACCACACCGCAATCAATTACGAATTCGCCAAATTCGTCCCTGAGAAGCTTGTCGACCCAACACAATTACGCATCCTGGTAATCACTCATGTACAGTACAGCTGGGAGCCGGATCTATGAGGCCAGGATGCTTCAATCAATGGTCCCAGATAATCTGCGACTACTCAATACCTAGGTACTTGCTCTCAATATTTTGGGCGTTAGCTAATCATCCCTATCTAATGAGACTGGAGTGGGCCGAAAATGACACGCATACATCCAGATACTGCATAGTGAGGATTTCTGATATTGATGATTTCTGATATTGAGGATGATATCTGGTTCTTTCCATAATGGCTCAAATCCCTTGTATTAACACGAAATTGATAGCAGCGTCTATTACGAGAAATAGGCTGCAGCAAACATCGAGATCCCCAACGTTTCGAGGGCCAGGTCTTGGGGAAAAGACTCGGCCGGGCAGTCTGCCAGAAGCCTCGCAGGTCCTCAACGTTGGCTGCTCAGGGTCTGCTGGGTCTAATTAAGGTACGGAGGAAACCGCCGCCAATCCGGCTGTTGCTCATGTCAAATTCTACAGTAATTCGTGCTCTTGAGTCAAGGTCTTCAGTTCAGGGACTGAATTGCTCGGAGTCTCTGTGATGAGAGTAGTCGCCTCGAATTTGCTTCAAAGCGGTACGTGGTTGTCTTTGGCTAGGCGCTTCAAGAGGCTAGCATCATCACGAAGGGGCCTATGACATTTTGATCGTATTTGTTATCCTGCGACCTTTTTGGCTTCTTGTGCTAGTCTCGTTAATCTAGCCGGGGGGGGGGGGGCGTTCAACTAAGACTTATGCTTGTATTCGTGGCCTAATATGTAATATGCTATCTTGTCCAGTCAACAAAAAGCATAAATTGTTGTCAGAATGCAGCCCAAAAAGGTTGTCCATGGGTTATGAGGATCACGGCATGACTTGGGACGCTTCGTCCTCAATGATTTGAAGGATTAAGTGTTTGTAGGTATATCGTTACGTGCAAATGCAGCTGTCTTCTATAAAAAGCTCCTGGGCCTGAAAGAACCTAGAGATTGATAAGCGAGCTCCAGGGAAAATACAGAGCGAGTCGTTGATAATATACACGACCCAAATAGCTAGTGGCTTTGGCTGTTGTCATGAATAGGCGGAGAAGGGCCTGGGGGAATGGCAGATGATCTTTCTATGTGTCTCTAACTCTAGATGAGTTTCAGACTGGGGTCACTAAATGTCCCAGCACAACGGTAAGCTAATATATGCTCAACGTGCATACTACCGAGAAGACTCCTTTCAACCTCGGGACCTTGCATTAGTTCCAAGTAAACTCAATTTCTTTGCTCGGAATGGCCTCGGAGCACGCTCGTTATCTTCCAAGAAGATTCTCCTCGCAGACGTGTGGGGTCTGGGGATTGTTAGCATGATCCAAGCAGTGGATAAATACTTTTGCATTCCTCCGGCTCAATTGAACGGGGTCACCAATGCCAAGAGATAACGAATTCGCGCTTAGGTGCCTAGGTAGGCGGATAGGTTATGGAGCGGGCCAACTTGGCTTCCCGCGGTCCAACAAGTTTCCTGTTGATGCTTTCTTAGTTTGATGATAAGAGATACGAAGCCGGAGGGAGACACACAGCCTGCCTAGGTGCACTATGACCGGGGTCAGAGGCCTGATATCTAGTAAATCAAATAAGATTTTGGCTACTCATCATTAAAACTCTTAAATTCTCCAATGCGAGATAGAAGTTGGCTCGAAGCTGGTCATTCCCCTCATCGATTCTATTTCTTCCCATTCCAGGAGTTATCGTCGTAAGAGAAGCACTCTTTTGGAATTGCCGGACAGGCAGCACGGCACGATGAGCGAGGCAGTAAGGAATCACCTACATACCTCGCTTCCGAGGTACCTAACCTGGAGACAGCGCTGACTCTGACGACAATAGCCAAGTTATAACGACTCCATGCCCGATGGCGGCGATCCCCTGACCACAGACGTGAATGCTCAGTACGTGGGGTTCGAGTACAATTATACCTATCTAATTTTCTGCGGCTTCATCGTATGGCTCATCATTCCCGGTATTGGCCTTCTCTACGGAGGCATGGCAAGGAGAAAGTCGGCCCTGACCCTGTTATTCCAATCTCTCATGGTCGGCGCGGTTATCACGTTCCAATGGATGTTTTGGGGCTATTCACTGGCGTACAGCCGAACTGCAGGGCCCTTCATCGGCGACCTGAGTAATTTTGGGATGCGTCATGTGGTAGCAGCCCCGAGCATTGGGAATCCAACGATCCCCGATATTGCCTTTTGCCTCTATCAATTGTTATTCTGTGCGTGCACGGTTCAAATCGTGGTGGGTGGGGCTTTCGAGCGTGGAAGAATCATCCCATCTTTGGTGTTTGGTTTTTGGTGGGCCACTATCGTCTATTGCCCCATTGCCTGTTGGACTTGGAATCCGAATGGCTGGCTGTACAATCTGCCATCCTTGGATTTTGCCGGCGGTGGGCCCGTCCACATCGCAAGCGGATGGGCTGCACTGGCCTACGCGATCGTCCTCGGTAAGCGAAGGAAGAATCCCGAGGACAAGCTACATGGAAAGGCGCACAACACGACTCTCGTTTTCCTTGGAACGGTTCTGATCTGGTTTGGCTGGTTTGGCTTCAATGGAGGCTCGGCACTCAACGCCAGCGTCCGCGCCATGTATGCCGCTTTCAATACAAATACCGCAGCGTCAACAGGTGCCATCGGATGGGTGATGGTTGATTATATCAGACACAAGGGCCGCTTCAGCGTGGTGGGAGCATGCGAAGGTGCCATCGCTGGTCTCGTCGGCATTACGCCGGCGGCGGGATACGTGAGTGTTTGGCTGGCCGCCGTGATTGGTTTTCTTACGGCAGTCGTCTGCGCGCTGATGGGCAACCTCAATGACTGGCTACATACGGACGACGGCTTGGAGGTCTTTAAACTTCACGGCATAGGTGGAATTTGTGGGTCATTTTTTACAGGAATCTTTGCCACAGCGTCGGGTAAGTTTCGATCCACCAGGCATTCTCTCGAAAGTTTCCAAGCGTACTGACATGATTCAAAGTTTCTGCCCTCGATGGTGTCACTGTGGCTTCTGGAGGTATTGATGGAAACGGAATACAGGTCGGAAAGCAGTTTGCTGAGATCTGTGCCATATCAGCCTACTCATTTGTGGTTTCTTTTGCTCTGCTCATGATTATGAAGTATATCCCAGGCCTTCACCTCCGCGTCTCAGACGAGGCAGAGGAGCTCGGTATGGATATGGACCAGTTCTTTGACGAGCAGATAGGAGATTGGAGCTATCTTGAAGAGGTCGAGAAGATCCGCAACACCACTATCCTTGGCCAGGTGGGACGGGTCAACAGTATTTCATCCGCAGAGAGAGTCACTGATGGGAACAAAGACCCTTCTGGACAGGAGCTCAAAGCGATGTAAACATGGACCGACCGAATTTGTACTTAGTATTATCAGATGTAGAAGTCATCCCAGGTCTAGAGTACTAACGTCTTGCAACAGATCCATGGCACTTGTCTCGCTCGACCGAAGAGCTTACGTATCTCCGTAGCACAAGTGATGGACATGCAGTATAATGGACATGCAGTACAATAAAACTTGAGAACACGCTGAGCATCGCTGATACTCAGCTCGATTGCCCGGAGGATATCATACATAAATTATATAGTACCTTACAAAAATCACCAATGTCAAAATTGGTCGTGTGTAGGGCTGCCACATCGTGCTATCTATTTGCCATCAAACGCTGCGTGCGAAACTATTGGATTTGCTCGTCAGCTAGGAGCCATGACCATACGTGACATGCAAGATCTCAAGAGTAAGAATCTTTGTTTTCCTATCACTACCAGGCATAACCGCTGACATCATCAGAAGCGTCGTCCGCGGCATCGTCGGCATCGTCAGCAGCATCATCGGCATCATCAGAAGCGTCGTCCGCGGTATCGTCGGCATCGTCAGAAGCGTCGTCCGCGGCATCGTCGGCATCGTCAGCGGCATCATCAGAAGCGTCATCCGCAGCATCATCGGCATCGTCAGAAGCGTCGTCCGCAGCATCATCGGCATCGTCAGAGGCATCGTCAGCATCGTCAGAAGCGTCATCCGCAGCATTATCAGCATCTCCACTGTCATCGCAGTCCTCTGGCGTCTCAGCGGCGGCTGTGGAGGTGATAGGCTGCCCTGACTTGACGATTTGATTCTAATCCGGATGTATCAGTCCCCATAATTCAGTTATTATGTGATGGAATATACTGTACTCACGATCCAATTGAAGGGATCCAAGCTCAGCACGGGTGCAGCAGACGCTGGGGCTCCGTAGGCAATCAATCCAAGTCCCTAAGGACAATATTCAATGATCTGTGTGCCAATATAAACTTTCATCTTCGTGGCCTGATGAATTAGGTACTTACGGCAACTCGGCGAATGACGCCTACGTTTTGGGCAGCCTGAAGTCCGTTGACCGCGGTGGAGGCCGCCAGCCCGAAGGTGAACAGTTGAGCAAAATTTGGGCCGTGCATTTTGAGTACAGCTTTGGTTTTCAGATGTTTTAAAGAATGACTGTAGTGGGTTTGTTGACAATAAAGAAAGTGCCTAGACGATTGGAATGGGTGAGTGTGGCCTTGTCTGGGGAATGTCTGCAGTAGTTGTCATTATTTATACTCGGCAATCTCACTCTTTCTTAGAGCAGAATGACAGTGTAAGACCCATTGTTGTATTTCCTAGTCAGGGGAAATACGAAGTAACGCTTCCGCTACTCTGTCTAATTGTTCTTTGCCAACTCAAGGCTACGCCAAGATCGATCAAGTGTGGTTGTGCACGACCTTGGGGAAATTGGCTCTCACTCCGAGGCAGTAATCCGATATGGCATCGGCGACCTAGGTCGATATACGCCTGTGTAGGAAATAACGTATAGAATACTAGTAAACCCGTGCCACTGAGGTCTGTGCTACTTATTCATATTTAAACATAGGCCCGGTGTCTCCAAATCGTTGGCGGCTCTACGCTCTAGACTCGGATCGAGTTAGGCTGAGGAGCCATGAAAGACTAACAAATATAAGCTTAAAATTACTTAGGTAGGGAATGCACGTTACCCTTAATATAGTGTCGTTTCGGCATTGGGCTTCGGACCTCAGCTGGCTTCCAGGGCTAGAATAGCAGTGCACACCCGTGCACCAAGACTCTGCCGACTATTAACCAACTTCAAAACGGCGAGGCCATCAAGCGTCCCGGAATCATTTTGATTATGGCGCCGTCCATGCGGCAGCTCCGGTCAGTGACACATATCCATCATTTCAGTTTTGCTTTGACATCATGGAATCGAATGAGCTTACAAAAATGATGTGCACCAAGGTCACTGTCCAGCTTTTACAGTACCACATCCCAACGTTCCGCAAACAAGACTTGAGAGTCCACCGAGTTCTAATCTAATTTTGAGCCTCGCAGCGCTCATACGGAGCGCTACAGCCCGTATTCCTGCTCAGGCGAGTATCCGGCAGGTAGGTAATTTGCATCAGCAGAGGCAGCTCACATTTGGTGTCACTATTACCTAAGTAAGGAGGCATAGGTAAGGAAACATGCTACCAGGTTCGAGTAAGATCCGGCTAGCAGTCTTCTTGTATAGTCTTTTGCAATGCTTGGAAAATTCAACAAGTGTTCATCGTATGACGTAGACGTGACGTCGGAAAATGCGTTGATTGAGATGATCTAGATTGAGATGCAGACCACCAAAACAGTAAATGCAGGACACTCACAAATTCACAGTCTGCTTTGATTTGACTTTTCTTTCCTGTCCCCGTCTATTTCTACGGTTGCATCCGGAAAGGGATCCAAGCCCATCAAAGACAATACCTAGGTTTCGGATATCGGAGATGAAGGAGTACACCGCTGAACTTTGGCTTCCATCAGGCTCAGGCCTCGGGGAGAGCCCTCTGTATCGCCCAAGCGACGACACCTTCTTCTTTGTGGACATCAAGAACCAACTCGTTCACTCCGTCCCTGGAAGGAAAGGTTGGGAATCTAAGAGAACATACCAGCTGGACGAATGCATTACCAGGCTACACATTGTGACGAATCGTCCCGATGTATTGGCGGTTCAGACAAAAGTTGGCCTAGCCCTACTGTCTCTGGCATCGGGGACTCTCAAACCCATTGCGGCCATCAGACACCAAAACAACAGCCTCAATGAGAAGGTACGCATGAATGATGGCGGCATCGACGCACGGGGGAGGTGGTGGGCAGGTTCCATGGCGTTGGATGAGGAGACACCCATTGGCCGGCTCTGGTCCATTACCAAGGTATCAGAACAGGATGAGAATGTTGCCATCCTCGAGCTGGACAACCTCGTGGATACGCCCGTACCAAACGGTCCTGTGTGGTCTCCAGACGACAAGACGATGTATGCGTGCGAGACACCGGCGGGAAAGGTCTTCCAGTTTGACTACGATATAGAGACGGGGAAAGCCACAAACAAGAGGCTTTTTGTGCAGCTCGGAGATGGAGGCATGCCAGACGGGATGGCGGTGGACGTCGAAGGCTATGTATGGATCGCAGCCAACTCTCAGGGGAAGCTGGTTCGGTGTTCCCCCACAGGACAGATTGTAGCTGTCTGTTCAGTGCCCGGGGCCAAAATGACCTCGTGCCCAGTTTTCGGAGGCGAAGATATGAAGACACTGTTCATCACGTCCATCGCGGCAGAGAGGTCAACAGGCCACGTCTACCGGGTCGATGTCGAAGTTCCAGGTGTCAACAGATACGAGTACCGCACTTCATAAGCAGTGATTCGAATCATTGGACAAAGAGATTTGTGAGCATTTTCAGGATGATTCCCTCAACTAATGTGAGTCTGTCCTTGGAATCATGCACGTCGTTGGACACGGGCCGGAGTTACTTTACAGCGGGGTGACGTCACATGGTTCGACAAGTTTCGACCTGTTACATGTAAACCCACCTAGGTATTTAAAGGATATGCAAGAGTCTTGTCATATATCACGGTAACAATCGTCGTTGTTACTCGTCCACTTGCAAGCTTTTATTAGCTACAAGCGACGTGTATCGCTTATTCCGAGAACGGGTCCGCTTACCCATCTAAAACTTCCTCTCAAGTCTATCGAATATGCCGTTCAACTTTTCCTTTTCCAGCTCTGCGACCTTCGTGTCGACCTCATCCATCAACGGCCAGCCTCAGGGTTGGGCATATAGGAGAGAGGCCTACTCAACCAACGATGGCTCCGGCGTCCGCACAACGAAGCAAAAGCTCGGTGAAGCTCCCATTACCCAAATGAGAATGTACGATGCGCAAGGACGACCGCTCCTTACCGAGGGCAACGGCAGTGGCCATACTGGACGACGTGAGAGTAAGCGTGGCCCGAGCAGAAGAATCATCAGCATCGAGGACGTCACCGACGAGGAGGAGAAGAAGGTTCAAGAGGCCTCCTGACGGTGAAATAGAAGGAAACGACATGGTCCGTACGGGATATTGTATTGGTTAGTGCAAGATTGTGGGCTTCGTCGTAATTCGAACGGGCTTGATTGGGTACAATTGCACGGAATAGTCCGGGGTTGTTCTCGTATTGTCAAATTTGTCTACGGCGCATTTTGGAGTGAAGATTGAATGGTGAGAGAACGACCACAATAATTGTCTGCATATAAACTCGGATTTTGCCATTGGTCATTTCCCACGAGCCATTAATGTGTGCCTAATTCCTGCCTGTCCAGACAGGTGGTTTTGTCATTGTGCGAAGGATCTGTGCGATACCCAAAACCTTGTCGACAACATGTACTGCCTCTCTAGGCTCGCTCGTTGTACTTGGGCATCCCCTCTATTGACCGCTTGGTCAACGCACAGGGCTACTAAACCAGAAGCTGAGATCACTGAGTCTTTGACATCTTCAAAGGCTTTCAAAGTACTTAAGCGTTGGATAGTTATCAGTTGGGTACCTTTTTTTTATATACGGGTCCAGCAAGAACTTCTATCTCTGTCGCCAGCCGCTTGCCATGCCCGGAACACAAGGCACAGCTGGAAGAGCCAGGCTTGTCCCCTTTGGGAACGTCTCTTTCCACGTGGAGACTTACTGATCTGGATCTATCCTTATTCCCGGCAAGCACTGGACTTCAACCGGCCAGCTGCTCGTCCTTGTGCTTAGATAAACCAGGGTCACTTCGCGATGTGCAGGTACAGACAGCACATTCTTGTGCAAATGATATATCAGGGGAAATCTTGTAACTAGGGTGCCAATACTGCTGACCGACTCCACTCGTGAGACGCGTCCACGTAGGCAGTCCTGTCGCAAAGACGGGATCGATCTGATGCAGGTGAGCAACAGTGGCCTGCAGTAAATGGAAAAGATAGTCTTCTAATGGACAATTTCGATCCCATCTTTGCGGCTGGATAGAATAGCATGCATTTTGAGTTTGTTGTCTCCGCACATGTATTGCACACTCATAGTGGACCACTGGCGCAGGAGTGACAGTAGGAACCGCGCACACTTCTCATGCTCATGCTTTGTTACAACCGCCACTGTATGCCCGAAAACCTGTATGTAAGCTACTAGGTATGTTGTGACCAGGGCTAGAGCCTTGTCAAGCTGCATATGGATGTGTCCACTCAAAATGAGCGGTGTTTATCTCCCATGTACACTTGCACGCCCTTCCATTACCACCTCACGTCAAAGTCCTCTTGAATTTGGGTACTTGCCGATTTTCATAGGTTGAGCATGGCTCATAAAAGTCAGCCCACACGTATCAGCTCTAAGGAGCATTATCACGACGTTCATGATTACTTCGTGCATTTTCTTTTGGCTGTATCGAAATTAGTCAATTGGCGAAGTTTCTAGAAGACGATGATCCATCCCGTGTGGGTCGCGGAATTCGAACATCGGCTGGACCAAGCTCGAAAATTAGAGCACAACCCATTGGAACAAGGACACATGCAGGTCCTGAGAGACAGGTCCCTTGAGCAAAGAGGCAACGAGACACAAAAGTGGGTAAACAATTGCCGCAACAACCTCCGCCGAGCCCGATTCTAGCACAATTCCATGGTCAAGGTTAGAAGATGTGGTACTCGGAAAGACAATAACCCTGGAATACTAAGAAGGCGGATGGAATAGAATATCAAGACTCGAGCTGTTATACTTTGGTACGCATCACCTGTCCAGGCGTAGTTTCCCACATGACCCACGCTCACAATATCATCAAGGCCGAGGGCTGCGAGAATTGGAGAACAAAGGCTATTCAGGCAAATTGTGCGAACTACTTCATCGCTCTACTCAGTGATGGTAAGTCACCTGGTTCCCACTCATTAACAGCTTGCTCCACATAATCTGTATCACTCGCGACCGACAGCTCGATATTCGGATCTTGCATCCCTGACATATGGTGGCCTAGTAAAATTATCAGCACAAGTCGCAAGAGTTGTCTCCACATCTTCAAAGGGATGCAGGGCCAGTCCCTCGTAGCTTGTTGTCCCGATGACATTAGAAGATACTGACCTCATGATGTTTCTGACGGCCACAATGCCCGCAGCTCCAACTGCGTACAGTCCCAGAAGATTGCTCCAGCCCTCGTTACCATAGGCTCGCTGCCCAACGGCCAGAGCCACCAGATCATAGACAAGACAACCACCAAAAATCCAGTCGCTGCAAGCGGCTAGACCTCCAAAGCCGAGCCCGGTCAACACCTTGACTGCCGTCGAGGGCTGCTGATGAACGAAATAGGCCACTGAGCCATTGTGGAGCAGATCCAGCACACCAATGCCGGCAAAGGTTTTGCTCACAATATGCGTTAGTACAGAGCTGGTCGAATTTAGATTCATAGGCGGCAGCCGTCCAAAGATATAGTATAATTGCGACAAAGAATTGATAATAACAAAGATGTTACTGGTTTTCAGTTCAGAGGCGTTCCAGAAGATCATCCAGGTCGCAATGCATAGATTTCCCACCACATAGAAGGGACTGAAGTCAACCATGGTTGAGGTTTCTTTGTCCTCAAGAGCAGATTGAGAATTGAATCGCCATAGGCGCCACAACCAGCACAACCAGGCCAGCTGAAACAGCTGCTGGGGGAAAAAGAAGCCTGCGATGAAATACGGCTGCGGAGAAAAGAAGGATAGATTGAGGTCGTGTATTTTCTTCATGTTTGGATCACTCAGCATGCCATATTGTTGAGCCGCGAAGTCAACAATGAAGCTGGCGGGCGCCAGGTAGCGCGCTGTGGATAAGGAGACACCCATGTTGATGTGATATGGTGATCTGCTATGCTGGTATACCGGTGCTGCTGAATGATGCTGACTTGTGTCTACCCGACGATTAAGTTTTGATGCCAAGGGAACAGGATATCATGTCGTGCCTCTAGGAATATATATATATCGAAACAGAGCTTGGGGTTCGGAGTGCGGGCTAATTCAATGTCCAACAATGATGTCAACCAAAGTCTGTTTTTGGTGCCACAGACAGCGTCATGGAAGCTGAGCCGCACTTTCAGAGCGGCCCGAAACGGTCTAACAACCTTCCCACGGGACGGCTTTCAAAGGGGTGTAGGTACAAAGCCAAAATGGCGAGTCCATCTCGGATCTAAGCAGTAAATACGTCGAAGATACACGTATCCATGAGTTCCGACAAAAACAAACACGCAGCATTTTCGGAAGCACTGTACTTGAACAATGAAGATCGCTGATAGCAGGTGCTGCGCTATATTGCAGACCAAAACCTCGAAAGGGATCATCCCTGACTGCATCACAGCCGAACCCAGCAGGTCGGTAACCTCGCAGCAGCAACTAACTTTGTACCATTCCTTCAAGGGTCAGGCAAACACAGTGCTGCTCATATACCTTGCTGCCTTCGATTCACGACATACATCTTTTTCCTCGAACTCGTGAAGATGCTAGAGCATAAAGGCTGCACCTTTAGGAGTTCCACATTCCTCGATCATGTCACCTTGGAAGCCTTCGATGATGTGGAAGTGACTGTTGGATGTTGGTGCTGAGGATGCTGCCAAATTTGCAAGCACCAAGACGTGCGACAAAATGGAAGCTGACAGTTCATGACCAAGCCCACGTTTTTTTTCTTTTTCTCTTCGAATTGTCAAGGTCTGTCAAGCAAACGGCCAATTCAGTAAGTATGCCGTTTTAATGTTGTGTTGTCAACGTTGCCCATAGCCAGCTCTGGCGTCAGCGCCATTCCTTCTGAGTGCCGCTAGTGTACACACTCCATTACCGACCCGTTTTCCACATGCATTCAAACGCCATGCCTAATAGACGCTATATTTGGGTATCTTGCGGCCTTTAAAACTCGAAATGAAGGAATTGCCCGTGCTTTTTGAACCTTGAGAACGGTGCAGTGTCAGTAAAATGGTCCCCAAAGTCTCCCGAGGCAGAGGTGATAGGATCGTCAAATGGCTCGATTTTGTGAGGTCTGCAACGAGGATGGAGTGAGAACTGACTTTGGTAATAGTGAGATCAACGGTGTCCAACCGCCAAACATGGGCGGATATCCTTTGGCGAACCAACCTGCCGACATATACTCGTGAGAGTATACCCGATCCCGCAATACCAATCGACTATCCAGCTTCTGCAGATCTTCTGCATCATCGATCCCCCATTTCACTGGAGACTTTGAGTTCCTCAAGGGCGGTATCAGGGAAGTGAAGGTCACAGCTACACTACCAAACGTGTCGCATACGATGTTGCCTTTCGGGAAATGCGTCAGCAACCGCCTCATGAGTCGCAAGCCCTTTTCAGGTTCCAGATAGTACAGCAAGCTTTCCATGATGATGAGTACGGGACGATCTGAGGGTATCCGATTGAGCCAGGTGTTATCATCTTCCCCAATGACAGCGGGAATCAGCTCGTAATCTCCTTCAGGTGCTGGAAGCAGGCGATTTCGTAGGCCTGCAACTCGTGGCCGATCAACATCGATCCATTTGACGTCTCTCCCGCCCTTGACCCGCTGGTATCTGCTGTCGAGTCCGCACGCGAGTTGGAGTACAATCGAGTCCTCGAACTGATGGCGATTGAGGAATTGGCACGTCCAGTCATCGATTTGTTTTGTTCTGCCCGCGACATAGCGAACATAGGTGCTGTCCAATTTGAATTCGCTTCGAGAGAGGTCCAATTTGATCTTATCAATGAGAGCTTCCGCAAACGGATCCTGGATGCTGGGATTTTGCGATAACGAATCTCGAATTCGAAGATACCACACTATCAGCATCTTCTGTTCTTCTGGCCCCACCAAATCGTGAATCTGAACAGAGGGGGAATCGCGTAGGTCCTCCTGAGGCTCGTCGACATGGCTCTGAATAGAAGAACCCTTTGAGCTCTCGGCCTTGGGCTCTGGAGAACGCACCGACCGTTGGTCGCTCATGCTAGAAAAAGGCATGATGGTGTGCAAATCGCCCAATGAGGCAGTTTGGGGAGAACTCCGTTTTTTGCGTTATGACTTGGCGATCGTTAGGCGCCGGCAGTGGATATTTAACTTCTCGTCATGACGTTCCAGCCCCACAGCTGCTCGTCAATGTCCCAGGGCAAGCGAGAGACTTTTGTTCGAAGCAACTTATGGATTTGTAGACTGGAAAAGTGTGCTCTGATATTATTAGATATGGAGGCAGTTCTGTTATCAAGTCTCAGCTGACATGGCTAGGAGACACTACCGCAGGACTAATCTCCTTCTTTTTTTCCATGGCATGCATACAGGGCATGGTATGCTGTCTTGTTGACCCACTGAACGCCCAATACGCTAAGACAATTCCCGGCATGCCCCATAATGATTCCAACCTGATGATCAGTTTTCTTTTACCATAGTAATACACGGGCATGGCCATCCTGTGCCCTCTGCTATCATCTCAGTTCTCAGCTCCTGGAATTCCCTCCACCGACGATCTGCATTGCTCCACAGCTCAACCCTGACTTCTCCTCCAGCACGAAGACAATCGACCAATTCGGCCAATCTTTTGCTATTACACTCACCTCGCCAACTCGGAGTCTTAAGAACATCGGCTCTTGTTCTGAGGCATCTGTGACTAATAGCAAGGGAATCCAGAGACGTCTCCATATCATCTGCAAGCCCTCGGGATAACTGCCTGGGTCCTGGCGGTGTAATCCTTGATTCATTTATCTTAGCACAATCAAGCTTACAAAATTTCCACTTTGACAGATTACGTATATTATGATCCCTGACTCGACCCTCACTGTACCGACTCATGGGAGATTCTAATAGTTGGGGAGCTAGGGTCCTGGTCCCTATCATCTGGTCCAGGCGAGCCTGATGCCAACCCGAATGAGGGTTCCTTCGGCGGTATCGGACTCTGCAGGTATGTCGGGGTTGGAACCTCCAATGTATCTCGTCTTGGCCTTTTCTCCTCGCCCGATAATCTACTGTGCCCAGCTTCCGTGTCCGTTCTATGCACCTCGGTGGCCGTCTCACCAAGCCTTTCGATGCCCAGACCTGATACCGTGCTGCCGGTAAAGCTCTCGCCTCGTGACCGCTGCTTACGAAGTGCCAGGTTGGGCGTAGCGTGGCCCTCGGAGTCGCGCGGCGGATTGTACGACGCCATGATTTGGGGCAATTCGGCATTTCTCTGCTCTTCGGCGGGAACGGTGGGGAAGTCAGCCGCTCGTCCGGTCAAAAACTCGGAATCGTCAAAGGTATCAGGAGCCGGGGTGCCGAGTTTGTCACCAATCAGTTCAAAGGCTCTTGCTACTTTCCGTCTGCTTCCACCTTCAGCATTTGCCACGGTGCCAAGCGTCGTAAAAGTCCCGCGAGGAGAGGCACCCTGATCAGATGTGCGCCTGGTGGTGGTGCGGGTCATTTGCCGTGTCGGGCTAGGCATGGTACTGGACTCGTATGTTTGACGGCGGCCCATAGACCTGCCCCCATGGTTGGATCCATTCGTATTGTTCCTATCCTCAATGTGGGCTTGGGGAGGTATTTTGACAGACCGACCGTCATTGTTGGGATGATGAGGGCAGTTGCAATGGTGGGATATTTCTGCACAAGTCGATTCATCCATTCCCTCGCCATCGGCGGCCAGAAGTGCATAAAGGGAACCCATCTAGTACAGTGTGTCAGCCTAAGTCGGAGCCCAACGCAATTATTTTTTTTTTTTCAATTTTTTTCCCCCTTTCTATTGCACTTTGAAGATCATGGATGGATCCCCGGTCGATGATATACGTCAGTACTTACAGCAGCAAGACCAGTACCAACGATTGGTGCCCATTGCCCAACACTGGCGATCGGTTCCGTCATGTAGCTCACCCGATAGTCGAAGAAGTTTCTCTCCCCCACTATCAGGATGGCGAGTACTGCAGCACCAAAGACGGGGATCTCCACCATTTTCAAATAGAAGCGGATACGTGAGTTGACCCTGTTGAGCTTTGCGGGTGTCGAATTCGTTCCGGGAATCGGTTCGTCGAGGGCTCCTGTTTCTTCCTGGCTGTCGCCAAAGCGTTCCGTCCAGTTGCGCTTCAATATCATGTTCCACATCGAGACGAGAGATAGAATGGCAGGAATACAGCAAGCTGCCGAGAGGAGGGTCGCTGTTCCAAAAGACAGCAATTCTGGGGCTTTGATTACATAGATATTGTTCTGCGACCCACCACGTAGAGGCGACGCAGGTCCGTGATCAGGAGAGCAAGTGATGCCACAGCCATCTTCACCCCAGGAAAATTCGTTAGCGGGACAAGACACTGTTGTTGCTCTGAAGAATTCGACAGTGAGACTCAAGAGTCCGGACAAGACCATTCCCGTCCAGAGGAAAATGAGGTTGCGGCCAGGTGTATTGAAGTAGGTCTGTGAGATTTTGACCGTCGCAGGCCCAGCCAAGACACCAATGGCACAAATCTCTGCGACAAACCATACCTAGGTCAGCACCGAGCGTGATTGTAGGTAATGCATCTACGTGGGAGCTTACGAAAGGCTCCATAGACATCCATATCCACGGCCCCTGGATCAACTCAATGGTCAGTACAATAGCAAAAAAAAATCGCACAATATCTCTAATCGTGATGCTCATTTACCGTCGACATGGACCGCCGCAAGAACGATACCATGCAGCGCTGCCACAGCCGGAACCAGCAGCGCGGCAGCCAAGCAGGCGCCTTTCAGCCATTCCGATCCCCTTCCAAGGACACAGACGGCTACCAGCACATAGTACCTGTGACAACAAATATCAGTTACCCAGTTTTGCCCAAGTCAGCCTCGGTCCTAGCCCGTAGATCGAAATCGCCTACAAGAACCTAGTGCCTGGGCCATATTGCCCAGAAACAGGCCAAGCACAAATGACGTCGAAATGTTGAATGGTATCGTTCGTAGGGCTGGAGAGCAGCGAGGAGATATCAGAGCCGTTGATTACTTGATTAGGCGTTCCTGGCAATGAGACTGAAGGAAAAAGAGCTGGCATCCCCCGTAACACCCTGTCAATTTAGTACCCAGATGAGAGGCCAAAGATGGTGATGGACACGACAGAAAGGGAAAGGTGAGATGAACGACGACCGTCAGCGTTTTGTTTGCAGTTGAAAGACATTCCACTCAACAGCCCCGAGATTTATACCGACGCAAGGCTCTACTATATGTGCTCGCACGGGAGAGTTAACCCAGTTCAGACAGATGGGATTAGATGAGAATCTGCAAGTGCAGCCCCGGTGATATATTTCATGGACGCCAAAAGGATCGCAAAAGATCGTTAGGCTCGATCGGACTCTGGTTCATGAGTAAGACGCCTCGAAGTGCCAAGGGATGACTTTGATTGCTCGTTGAACGGTTTTGTATTGCTTTTCAGCTGCAGGCTGTGCGTCACACAGCCAACCAACATGTAAGCACCAAGCCCAAAACGGAACCGAAGCGGAAGGCCTCATGACCAGCCCCCAGGTAACGCCTCATTCCACCTGTCGAAAAGTCTGGGGAAAAAGTCTGGGGTAGCACCGAGAGTGAGACTCAAAGCATTGGGGAACGACCAATGGCGTATTGCAAGCCACCCTCTCCTTGCAACAAGGTTCCGTCATCGTGGAACGTTGGAAGCATACCTTATTAATGATGAAAACAGAGTTGCCCACAAAAGGCAGCATGGAATTTGCCAAAGTTAGGCATTATTTCTCTGCTCTTTTTGATTTGGAGAGGTGGTATATGCCACCGCGTAAAGAGCGGATATTTCCAAAAAGACACCTGGCTCCACATTTATTCTTCAACCACCGGGAATAAGAACAACGAGCTAAATAAACGTTTAGATTGCCTGCTTACAGCGCCTTATATTAGTCGCGCCGTCGGCCCAGCGGGCGGGCCAAGCTGATCGGGAGCCAAGCCAACCTTGCGGATGTTGTACAATAGACATCAAGCACATGAATTACTCTCTTCCTGATACTCTTGGCCTAAACTGCTTGTTTTTCTTGACAGACAAATCGATCCACGAGGAGGATTCACGTGCCTGATTTACTTGACAGCCTAATACAACACAACCGCAGTGAATTGATCAGGACCCTCCCTCGCTGTTTTTCCTACCCGCCGTGAATGACGTGGGTTTCTGACAGACTTACGACCTCACTTCCTCGTTCCCTCCGGCGTCGAAACTCTCTAATTTTTAACACAAAAACCCTGGCCTTTGTGAACGATGAAACTATACCACCAACCATAATTGTTACGCCATGGAATTGACTTCATTATGTCGGACACGGATGAAATTAGTCTCGACGTCACTGACATCAACTCATGGCGGTCCATCATTACACTGGTTGTCTTCGTCCTAACGAGTGAGTCGCATCTCACGCTGTGGCCCTTTCCTTCAATCCCACAAGCTGCTTTCATCGTCTTTCTGTTGGACTAACGCATGCTCTCTTCATAGACTTGGCGGTTCTCTTCCCATTCCATGTCCCCATATACGTCCCTACCATCCTTGAGCGCCGCAGCTTGGCCTTTCTGCGCAGCTTGCGGGTGATTCGACCAGAGAGGGTGAGTGGCCATATTACAGGTGATCAGGAGCACTCAGATCAGGATGGGTCGGCAAAGGATGTGGATGGCCAAGCTCGACAAACCAAGACGTTCACCAAACGTCTTTTTCCTGTGAACTTCATCACCGCCCCGCTGATCGCCGACCTGTTCTTGCTGGCAATCCTGGCCATTGGCCGCGACGAGGTGTACGGGGGCACGGTTGGGACCAACAACATCCAGCCCATCGACATCATGGCCTTCTTTGTCACCCTCGCCTATATCGCCATCTCCATTGACGCCTCTGGGCTCATCAGATACTTGGCCTTCAAAGTACTGAGCTGGGGCGGTGAGGTCGGCCATAGACTCTTCTTCTACCTGTACGCCTTTTTCTTTTTGCTGGGCAGCTTCATAGGGAACGACCCCATCATCCTTTCTGGCACCGCATTCTTGTCTTACATGACCCGCGTCTCAAACAACATCGAGCATCCAAGAGCGTGGATCCATACCCAATTTGCCGTGGCGAATGTAGCCTCCGCCATCCTGGTCTCATCGAACCCGACCAACCTCGTGCTAGCAGGCGCGTTCAACATCAAGTTCATCGACTACACGGCAAACATGATTGTACCTGTCGTCATAACTGCCATCGTGCTGTTTCCATGCCTTCTCTACATCATCTTCGCACACGAAAGGCTCATTCCGATCAAAATCACGATGCACGAGCTGCCAGAGGAAATCAAAGCCAGAAAGCCTGTCAATCCCAACATCCCAAATGCCCGTGGCAACGCCGACGAAATTGAAGACGAAAACCCAACCGGCGAGCAGGGAAAGCTCCTCTCGCTTGAGGAGATCATGAACCCCTTCCTCGACAAGGGCGGGGCCGCATTTGGAGCAGTCATTATGGCCGCAACGCTGGTCACCGTCCTGGCTCTCAACGCCGCAAGTCAGAGCAGTGGCGAGCACCCAGTATTTTATGTGACGCTCCCCGCGGCCTTTGTCATGTTTTGCTGGGACCTTGGATTTGGGTGGGTACACAGGCATGAGACGCGCGAGATCGCACGCAAGGGAAAGCGAGAGGTCGAGACTGCGCGTGCTGAGCGGTTGATGCGGGGGCACGAGACGCAGAAACCTTCCTCGACGCAGTGTGCGTCTCCATCAGGACTGGCGCAAGATGACCGGTCACTCGATGACACCAGGTCCCCTAGTAGAGGGAGCCTCTCCGATGAGACCAAAAACATTGAACTCGCCGAGATACCCCCAATCAAAGACATTCAAACGGTTGACGCTCCGCGATCACTCTCGTCTCAAGCTCACGAGACAGAAGGGACTGTCGAGCGAGTTTCGGCCAATACAAAGGGAGGGATAGGCCGACGGCAAGAGGACATCGAGAACCCTAATCAGAACCAAGTTCGAGGCGGTATATGGCTCCCTTCATCGCAAGAGCCCCGAACGCTGGAATCCCTTGCCGAAGACTCGTACAGATGGTGTCAAGAGACCTTCCCCACGGTCGCAGCCGTATTTGCACACCTGCCCTTCGCCCTTGTGCCCTTTGCCTTCTCCATGTTTGTTCTTGTCGAGGCGCTTGTCACCAAGGGTTGGGTGCCCGTATTTGCCTATGGGTGGGATCATTGGGTGGAGAAGACCGGCACAATCGGTGCGATAGGAGGAATGGCTTTCCTTTCGGTGATTCTATGTAATGTGAGTCAAGGCCTTCAGTTCGCCCCTGTGATATTCGGTCTTGCGCTGACTTGGTGCTAGTTTGCGGGTACCAACATTGGCACAACCATTCTGCTGTCTCGCGTTGTACAGGCCTGGCAGGAGATCAACAAAAATGGAGGATATATTTCCGACAGAGACTTCTGGGCCACGGTGTATGTGACTTTTCGTAGCGTCATCTTTCTCCCTGACAAGTCGGCCTTGACTTGCGAGCTGCTTCTTTTCCTGTAACCACTTTCATCATGAAGAAGACCTAGAGGCTCCTTAAGCAGACAAAGACTTCCTAGACAAATGAACATAGCTGACGTACACATCCGAATAGATACTCTATGGCAATAGGAGTCAATTATGGGGCCTTTAGCACAGCATTTAGTGCTTCGTTGGCAGGCCTCCTATGGCGAGATATCCTGGCGCGCAAACACATCAACGTTCGGCGCCTCGAATTCGCGCGTGTTAATTTGCCCATCATCGCGATTGCCATGTCGGTGGGATGCGTGGTCCTCATTGGTGAAGTATACATTATGAGAAGTGGCACAAGACCCTACAGCTTGTGATGAGCTACGATCGCTGGCGCCTTTGCCTTGCGGTGCATTTCTGGAGGCGTTGCATATAGACTTAGATACCCACGGAGTCGATGAGTCAGTCGCCACTCAAGATTGAGTGGAATTTCTTTTTTTTGGGGGGGTTGTTTGGCCCCGGTCTCGTTCATCTTCACCCTTGAAGCACATGATATCAATACGCGGAATTGCGAGATTATCGAAAGCAAAATGAACACTGTGGAAGGAAAGGGAGGGGAAAGGATGGCGGAGGGATGGGAAAGACAGGAACAACCGATTCTGCTCAAATCTCACTTCAACGTTCTGAGAGCAATTTCAACAGAACAGGCGAGACCTTTGCAGCAGATGCACGCGTTACACGAAGCCCAAGCTCTCAGAGGCCATCTCTTGTAGCAGATCCAACAAGAAAAAAAATTCCTCTCCATAGCCAGGCATCAAGCCCAGTCTGCAGTGAGAAAAGGTGGTGGTGGACAATTCGCAAGCGAGATATCCACCGCCTGTTAGCTGCTGCTGCTGTGGTGCGAAGAGGAGAAGCCAAGGCAAGTAGGAACCTGCTGGATATATCAATATCCGATTCCGTCCTCCAGGCACTCAGTGGTCAGTGAGAATGATTGTCTTTGCGAAGAGACTTTACTCCAGATAAGTAGGTGATCGTTCCTGTGAAGAATCAGTGGGCTCATATTCAAAGCGGTGATCAACTCCCGATCAAAAACGAAACTATATAGGCAGGCGGGGAATGGTAATATCGAGTCTGTCTGCATTAAGGCTCAATGATGCCCACTGTGGTAAAGGCCAACCCATGACAACCTCAGACTCTACGTCCAAAGTCGTAAAAGTATGCCACTTGGAAGGCCGTGGCAATCAGCCGCGACAATAGCCGGGCAGAAAGCCACACATGCTATCGTACAATGATCTGCCAGAGTTAAGCTCGCATTCGCAGAATGACAGTGGGAAGGTGAAAATGCCAGGGGCCAAACAAAAACATGGACTTGACAGAGCGGACAAGCTGCTGCCGGGTATCTCGAAGCTGGGGACCGCCGCCGCCGAGATCGTAGACGCCGGATTGGAACCGTCCTCTTTGAAAAATGATCCCCCAATTTGTCTTGGAGCCGTCCAATATAAGGTTGTGGTACCCAAATCTATCTTTCAAAACGCCGTAGAAACCCCGCCTCGTAACCGTCATGGTCAAGAAAGTGCTTGTAAAGATCCAGTGGCTTCGACACCAAGAGCTTGAAGAGCAAGGTGGCCGTCCGGAATGCTTGACCGTGCTGAAAACGCCAATTCTAATGCATCTAGACTGTCCCACCGGGGACAGCATGCCACATAAATGTGTCAGATAATTTTGCTTGCAATGAGGAATTCCTCACTCATCGCAGTAGCCGAAAACATTCCGGTGCAACTTGCGGAGATGATCACGCTGCTCCCGGAACGTAGAATAGTTGCCTCCAAGAATAACGTCCAGTATACTGTCAAATTGCTCACCACTCGCAATGCGCTGCAGCCTCTCCTGCAAAAGCCTGTAAGCTTCGGAGAAGCAGGCCGAGATCTGAGGATAGTTCTTGGAACCGCCTGATATGTCATTGGAAGGATTGTTAGGATCAATGATGGAGAGACGCTTGGGGTTGGTGTACGTGAACTCTCTGACTCGAGCCTAGAATTGAACAATTGTTAGCACAGGCGACTGACGCTGAGCGCTGGAGACTTGCCTTGGCGACATAGCCGGGTGGGTTGAGACGCAGCGCGACAGTCTCGTATTCGAACCTGTTGCCATACAAATCAAAGAAATGCATCAGGATAGAGCCCAGATCATGCTCTTGGTTCATGTCACCACCTTGGATTGGAGGTAGCAACTGAAGCATGCTGACGACCATACAGATCACGGAGAATCCGCCGATGCCACCGTTGACGGGTTCATTGAGCCCGCGCATCAACAAAAACTGCTTGATGATAGTGACTAGGATGGGCATGACCGGCCACTGCTTCCTCCATGTGTTGAAGGTGTCAACGGCAACAATGCCACTGATGTTCTCAAACGAGATGTCTATCTTCAGTCCAGTTGTTTTGTCAACAAATTTGACCAAAGGAACTCGCGCTTTGAATATTGGCTCGACCCTGTTATGAGCAGCCAGCCCGTTTGAGCGGACAAACTTGACAAACCCCGACAATTGGTTCTGCCTGGGGGTCATTTGACGCCCTCCATCAACATAACCACGAGAACAGAAAGCAAGGTCCATGTCACCTGTTGGCAGGTAGAGACCAGACATGTATGAACCGAAAGGATACATCGAGTAGCTCTGCCACCCTACAAGTCGCTTGGCCAAGACTTGGTTGAGATCATCTACAAGCTTTCCTCGCAGACGATCCTCAAACTGACAGGGTCTGACGTACTCATAAAAGTCTTTGACCTCCATGTGAAATCTAGTGGACGATTTTAGCGTCGTGGCTCATACTTTTAGATTATTGTACACAGTTCGCTTACCGATTGTTGACATGAACCTTGTAGGTTAGGACTTTGACCCAAGGGCAACTGGGTTCATTAGGCGCCGGTTGCCACTCAGCTACCATATGCCCACCCACAGGTTGTTTGGGAGCTGGCTTCAGTCTTGCGTGAGCCGGTAGTTTCAGCACATCATCGTACGTCCGCTTGCGCGTTCCCAGATCCTTTGTCAAATCGACGTCAGGGCCCCTGCGACTTGTTACAGCTGCCTTGGTTGTAGACTGAGTCATGTCGAAGATGGGAGTCTTTTGTCTGTTTAGTTCGTCCTTGGTCACACTCTGGCTCATGTGAGACGCCGCATGGCTGGGTACAGATGCGTAGCCAGACCCAGGCTTGTTGGGAAGAGGGTGCGGGGCTGAAGGGACATTGCTAGCGGCCTGAGCTGCGCGGAGGGTAGTGGTCGTTGCCGGTACTCCTGGCGGACCGGCCGGGCCACGGTTATACGTGAGGGGATCGATGAATTCCTCGCTATCCTCCTTTCCCTCACTATCAGAATCGAAGCGGAGGAAGTCTTGATCGTCACCTGGAGCGGCGAGAGAAGCTCTAGTTCCTGAAGATTCAACACGCGCCTTGCGGATTAACTGCACCATGTCCTTCTTCTTCTTCTCTGCGTCCTCCAGGGGAGGAAGAGCAGTGTATGGATCTGGGTTGGACCACTGAGGAACAGAGTCACCGTTGGCAGGCTTGCTTGCAGTACGTGCGCGCTTCGCAGTAGGCTCGCCCGAGGCGTTGTCGGAATCCGAGATGTCCATTTCAGCCTCGTCGCTGTCTGACAGCTGGTCGAGAGCCCTGAAGACAGGGCCGTTTTCCTCGTCGGCGAAGTCCTCAGTGGGCTGACCACCGTTGTTGTTTTGCAGAAGAGCACGTTCTGAAGGCCTGAAGGGCTTCCAGGGACGTCGCGGGCCGTTGCCAGCACCAAAGCGGCCTCCTCTGCCACGGCCCCCAGGCTGGGAACTTCTTGCCGGGCCACGAGGTGGGCCACGCGAAGAATTTTGGTCGCCAGGTCGGTAGCTATTTTGGTAGTTCGAGGAGTCACCTACACCTGAAGGCTTTTCAGCGCGAAACGTGAAGTCGCCCTGAGGCGGACGGAAAGAATCGCCGCCGCGCGAGTCAGCGCCGCGAAAATCACCGTAGGATTCCTGAGGCCTGGGAGGAAGGGAATGGTAGTTATCGTTGCGACGCGATGGCTGGTATCGATCGTCGCGCACGTCACGGTCGCGATCATTCCGACTGTAGCGATCCCCGCGGTTATAGTCTCGGTCGCGGTCGCGGTCTCGATCTCGGTCTCGATCCTCACCGCGGTCGCGAGGGCGGTCACGATGGTTGTACCTACTAGAACTATACGAATCATAGTTGTTCGAGGAGTTCCGTTGGGGAGGAGGAGGAGGTGCGGCGAAAGAGGGAGGCGGTGGCGGTCGGTAGCTGTTGGATGCTGGAGGTGGGTATCGCGACGCCGTGTTGCGCCTGCCATCGACGCCTGGAGGCGGCGGGTAGTGTTGCGACATTGTCGATGCAGATGATACTCGTCTTGGTCTGAAGAAGATCAAGTCATCAATGTGCAGCGTGAGGGTAGGGCTCGCGAGGAAACGTTCGCGGCAAGGTTCCACGGCTGGCGTGTTCGTTGATGAATGAAAGTTGAAGCTGGAGGGTTGCCGGACGCTCGCCTAGCTACAATTTTGCGGATTGACGTGCTAGAAAACAACGCCAAGGATGTGGGGTCCCTCGTTTACTTTGGTTGGATCCCTGCAATATCAACCCACGTAGGAGACGCCACTTTCTACCCCTTCTTCTCTATTCGCATTCATGAGAATAGCACAAAGCCCAGCACTTACCCTGGGATAGTCATAGTACATAAAGGGAGAGAGAGAGAGAGAGAGAGAGAGAGATACGTGCAGTCACTATACTTTGGGTGGAGGGGTTGGGATAGCTACGACGTGAAATATTACCAGATAGTACACAAATTTTGTAGTGCAGGCCTTCCAGTCAATACGTATCATGTACAATCCGGTGCTTTTCGTACTGATTAACTACTCAGACAGACATGAAACATGACATGCCATAGTGGTCCCAAATTAATCTTGCCTTCAAGTACCAATTCGTGAACGAGTCCTGAAATGAGCATGCGACTTTTGTTGGGACTCCATGTGGCAAAAGGAGAACGACTCTAGCAATTATAATCCCACTTTTGTCACCAATAGTACAAAGCTTTGCCTAGTGTTGGAGATCCGACCTTTACAAGAATGCCTCTCCAATTGAGAAATAAACACTATATAGAAGCTACGGACAGGGCAGTGGGCAACTTCAATAATGTGCGCATTTACAAGACGTTTGATGAGCGGAGCGCTCGGAAAGCTCCTCGCGTGTGACCCGTTTTGGCCAAAGCAATGCAGCAACGCGAATACGGTCAACAAGAGTGGGTGAGCCCAGGAGACTGGTCGCGGACTTGTTTTCAGATGAATTTAACGATAGGGGATCTTTTGGTGTGCCGCCTTGATCCAGCCACACGTCCCGGCCAGAGGCCCGACAGTTGCTCTGCCCAGGAAAGCGAGAGTGAAAGGAATAAATGCAAAGAGATTTTGTGTCTGTCCGCCAAGAGTTCGTAGGACCGCTGCCCACAGTTGTTGTATTGTCGCGCCTCACTGAAGACTTCAACTATCGGTGACGTCCTCCTCAGCATTCGCGAGGCATCTGTTGCAGACATGCTAAGCGCTGATGAGGTCCGTGTTCTGGGCGCCTGGATGCATCGACGCCATCGAACACACGCATCAGGGTCGGCAGCCGTGGAGTTCATCAATCCATCAGGCGCCGCGCGGGTTCATCAACTATCGTAGGCGGGCCAATTTACGGTACGAGCCTCGCGGCTCAAACATCTCTCAAATGTAGACGGGGTTTTCGCAAATATCTCACTCTCGATGGTGAATTGCTTTGGACTTTAAAGTAGAAATAGTTCATCCGGCGAATGGGGGAAGGATGAATTTGTGCGCGGGACGCCCTCGAATGACAACCGTTGCCCATTGTCCCGTTGTTGAGGACGAGGAACAAACACATCGAGCTCGATGCGTTCTGCCATAGCATCGTCGGAAAAGATGCGCGACAATCCAGCGAATGGAGTCGAACATGAACAGGACCAGGAAACAGGCAAAGCAGAAGATGATCGAGCTCTAGTTGAGGGCGACCTGAAGCCTCAACACGAGCCTGGTTGCACGCTTACAAAGCTTTCAAGGCTTAGAGAAAATGGGGGAGCTCCGACCGTGACGTGAACACAAAAGCTGGGGACTCGTGTACGAAACGGACAGCTTCGACATGGGACGAATGACGATTCCAGGGCGATGCGAGGAAATAGGAACACAACCAATGGACCTGTGAAACAAATCAATCAAGGCTCCGTCATCACCTTGCCGTTCTTCTCGGTGGTCTGTTCCAAGACCAATTTTCTCTTGCTTTGTCGTGCTTGATCGAGTGCCCCATGTAATTTGACTTTGACAATTGTGCTCGAGGCACCTAGTAAGCCATGTCCGACTTCAATGGTCTAGATGTTCGAAGGGTAAATAAATAGATAGTCGCAATCATCTGGATCGATCAATTCGAGCGCATCGTAGCGCTGGCTTGATATTGGGTAAAGCTGAATTGAAGCCCTGCTCTTACTTGTGTTCAGATGAAGTCCGGCCAAAGCAGTGAAAGCCCGTAACAAGGAATACCTGGCTCTGTACTCCTTGAGCTGGTTCGATCTAGAATTCAACCCATGCTTGGAAAAGTGTACTCCCTTTCAATCCTCACGAGGAAATCCGCTCATAGAGCCAGCTAGCCGCGCGGTCATGCACCATTTACCATGGTTCTGATAAAGCGGTTGACAACTTGTTACTTTGAAGATCCACAAGGTGAGCTATGATGCCAGTAGGCTGGGGATTTTTAGTTAAGTTTCTCAAAAGTACATATCATTTCATTATGCGGACAAGGGTCCAGTCTCAAAATCGACTTCTAATCAAAAAAGGTATGCTCAAAACTTTATTCCGTGAAAAAATCCCATCCCTAGATGCATGCAGATGCGAAATGAATATTGAAAGCAACTGAGCCTCTCAGTCCTAACGCCAGGAGCCAGGGGCCCATTATGATCATTTCCCAACCAATGCGAGGACTCAATCCTTTGCTTGCCGGTCCGCCCGTCTTTGTTTGTGGTATTATCATTTCCATGCTCCTTCAGCTTACAGAACCATGAGGCCGCCGATGAAAGCAGTCAGAACGGTGCCAACCATGGCAAGGGCCTTGTAGTCAACGCCGACGGCTGGAGCGGCGCTCTTGGAGCTGCTGCTGCCGCTGCTCTTGGCAGAAGTGCCGGTAGAAGTAGCGTAAGAGCAGGTCTCAGCACCAGCGGAGTAGGTCGAGACCAGACCGGGGTAGTTGCTGTCAGCACAGCCGTACTGGAGCAGGCTCAGACCGGTGACAGTGGCGCCCGTGTAGTTGTAAACGGTAGCGGGCATGGAGGTGGCCGTGACGGAGGTCAGAGCACCAGTGCTTGCGCTGGTCACACCGCTGGTGACGAGGTCGTCGCCACCGGAAGGACGGCTTGGCAGATCCCAGTCAGCAAGGAAGGTGCTCTCGGAGATGAGAGAGGCTGCGCAGCTGGTGGTAGCGGCAGCCTCCTGGGTCTTGTTCGCGGAGGTAACCACGGACATGTCGATCTTGGCGAACTCGGACTTCAGGTAGTTGTAGTCCTGGAGCAGAGTGACCTCAGTTGAAGAGTTGATGGCCACAAGACCGTAATCATCTGACTCCTGAGTGTACTCGTACACCAGACCGCCAGAGAGCTCAGTCATATCAGAGCCGAAAAGGACGGGTACGTTGGTGAAGGTACGGGGGGTGACGAGGTTGCAGCCGTACTCGCTGAAGAAGACGGGAATATCAGAACCCTCAAAGTCGCTGACAATGGTGCTGTAGCCAGACTCCGTGTAAGAGGAGTCACCGCACCACTCGTAATCGTTGAGGCCGAAGAAGTCCATCTTGCTGTAGGTCGAGTTGGAGAGTTCGCATCCAAGGTATGACCAAGTGTCGGAGAGCATGGTAGCAACATCGGCAGCAGAGTATCCGACACCAATATCGCGGGGGGCGTGCAGAGAGATGTACTCCTTCATGTCACGCACAACGGCGCGGATATAGGCAGGAACCTCTTCCACGGCGTCCTCGTTGATGATTTCATTGCCGGCGAAGAATCCTAGCAAGTTGGGGTAGCTCCAGAAGGCCTCAACCATCTTGAAAATGTGCTCCATGTAATCGAGTGTGTAGGTGCTGGAAGGGTCAGAGCGGTCGATATATTGACCGCTAAGACCAGAATTAACGTCGATAATCATGTAGATACCAGCCTAGTCAAAATCGCATCAGCATATGAGCTCATTGTGGGCTGTCCGTCACAGCCTGTTTCCGTGCTGCTGAACTCACCGCGTTGAAAATAGAAGCACACTGGTCATGGTCCAAAGTGGGTGAGAGGTTATACACCCGAATGGTGTTGACACCCAATTGCTGCATAATAATAGCATCTCGAAGACAGGCCGAAGCGTCACTGAGAGGGTCGGAAGTACCGTCGAATCCAGAGGAACCACCAGGTTGGTATCTGTTGCTTGTTAGCCCCTTGTGTTCATCCACCGCATTAACTTATGAGGATTGGATGGTCTTACGTGACTCCAATGATATCGAAGCGGTCACCAGTGCTGTTGTTGATGAAGTTTGAGCCGTCAATGCTCACATACTCCACAGCGGACGCCAAGGAAGCGAACAGCGTTGCTGCCGTCGCCAAGGAAGCTTGTGCCTTCATCTTGTGCTGTGATCTTCGATGCCGAGAACTGAAATAGGACTAGAGTGCTGCCAAGCTTGAGGACTTCCCGGTGAGATGAAGTGACGAGAAAATACGAAAATGGATGCCAAAATTATGTCAAACGAGCGACGTGAAGGAGGTGATTGTTCACACAAGGAGCTAATTTCCAGAGAAGAAAAAAAAGAGTGAAGATGGAAAGAAGAGGTCTGGAAAACAGTGTTTATTTTACAGCGCAAGGACGTGGCTAGCCAGAATGGTCTGGCGTCCATCCTCATGGTAGGGGATGCCTCTCATCTCGGGGGGTGGGTCGCAAGTGATTACGAGTCCCCACTGCCCCTTTGCCTTGTTTGAGGAGACCACGCTCGAATCCGTCGATTGGACGGCATCGTTTTCCGATCCACTCCTTCAACCTTGACGGGTCCGGGACGCTTAAACGGCATCCACCCTGCCACCTTTTCACCATCACTATAAATATAAACGCGGCCCGAACATGTCGATCGGCCAGTGTATTGACATCATTGGCTTTTTTGACAGTCATGGACAATGGAGCAAACAAGCGGCCTCCTCCAATCTGGCAATTCATGCTCGGCCTGGCGGCCTGGGTGCAAGTCCCCGTAGCATGTCGATTCCACAAATATGGATCCATCCATTGCCCTCTTTGCTTGGATTGTTTTTCCCGCTGTCAATCAACTCGAAACCTGCTTTAGAGATTTGATCCTGTGGCCTATCCATGTATGCTAATACATTGTAGATTGGGATTTTCGAGTGACCATTTGGGTGTTGAAACCGTCCGCTTTCCCGTTATATTATGTTGTGGTACCTCAAAACTATCAGCTATTACAGTGTCTGAACACATAGCAGTGTTAGGGGGAACGTACACCTACCAGCATCGGGCGATCGGACCTTTTCAGGGCCTGCCTTGTCGCTCATTGGCCACAAACTTGCCCTGGATGATCTCCCCTAATAAATCAACACGTCGATACTTGCTCTGTAAGTATCGAGGCCGACTCCTTTATAGACCTAGCTACGACTCGGCCAGTAAACATCAAGGTCACTTTAGCTCTTAGAGGTCTTAAGGCAGCTCTACAGGCATGAGGAGTGCTTCTGTATTCTCATATTTGAGTGAGTAAAGGATTCTCATTGTTTCTGCTTCAATTGAGCCGTAAATAGAAGTCAATCTCCGTGAAGACGGAGAATGTACCAATGTACAACACAAACCTTGCGCTCTCGTGTACGTAACAACCCATTAGGGTCTCAGCAATCCATCACATTCTACATTGACTCGTTCTGCCATGATGATCATAATCTGTCATCGTGCAATTCGCTGACAGCTATTCGCTGGTGACCATAGTCAATGGGTAAGGGAACGTCGAAGGCCCCACGGTCTATCTCGTCGTATCCGAATGTGTGGCTGTGATTAAGGTTAATTATTCCAGTATTTCTAGACTCTTCTTCTGTGTGAGCCTCTCAATTCCTGATACCAATGAATACGAACGAAAATGTCCTTGCTAGAGCCATTTATCTCTCGAGGCGGCCCAAGTATCTGTGCTGTCTTAGGACTAGGCTGGCTACAGACCTCAATTACTTGCGCCAGTTGGGTTCGCTTGCTACTATTGTGGGAGATGTGTTGGCGTACGGGTCTGCATGATAGTACCTACCTACTCAGCTACGAATATTCATGCTGCTCTCGGCGACAGCCAATCCCTTGAGGATCACACAAATTGCAACTGTGCCCAGAGCCTCCAGGTCGCATAATCCCTCGCTCACCATGCTTGCTTGGTCATATATTCGGGATACACCGTTCATTCTTCTCACTTCTCAACGTAGTTTTACACTATTCGACGGCTGGATTTGTCATAATGAGCTGATGGCGTTCGCTCCAAGCGCTGAAGCCAAGAAAGAAGCACGGTATGGGACCGTGATTGACGCCCTATTTCAGTCTTGTCTCCGTGTGACCAACTGAAATTAACATATTCCCATGGAGGGTCAGACTTTGCAAGGGCAATTCGTTCTCTACGGCAGAAGGAACGGAAGCTCGAAACAGGCACACTTCTAGGGCCATCGTAGACAATACCTACCCACCAATTCAGCTATTCATCTGTGTCATCAAAGGTGTCAGCGCCGCGGGTGCAAACGTGACCCTCGCGATGGATTGTGGCACAGGAATGTGGGCCGCAATAGATCGCACGGCTTGGCTGCTTTCATATTGACCTCGATACATCTCCCGGCCTGGTGCCCTTTACGATGCACCGAAATCATAAAAAAAATTGAGATAGACCATCTTCCCAGACAAAATGGCGATTTTCGCTTTACAGCCTCTAGTGCGGCGAGTGCTACATGGAAAGTGCTGTAGCTCAGCCATTACACAATGCGAAAGCTTTTGAGTATTCTCATGCCGCCTCAGAATTTGCTTGCCCTGTCTCACTCAAGAGACTCAATACGTAAATATAATAGTACCCCTCGTTGTTGCCCCTACGAGACAGGTGTTTGATGACTGCTGGGTCCTGATCATCGAATTCCGAACGGTCTGCATCGCAAAAGACTTCATTGCACCCAGGTGGAATGCTTCAGACTCAATTGCAAACCGGAAGTCGAAGTATAGCAGGATCCCCGCAATATTCCAGAGACTATATGTCCTAGTGATGTTATCGATTGTCCTCCAGATGTACCTCTTAAGTAAGAGCGTGGGCATTTCTCAGCCTGATCAACCTTCGAAGCCCTACGAATTGTAAGCATCCAAATCATCAAGCATTGTTTGCGGCAGCGATAAAAAGTCGCTAGCAATCTTGGAGTCGGAGTCATTATTCACACTCATTTTTTAATGTGAGCTACTACGATCAAAATTCACATTCACAGTTGTGGATCGTGATCTCCAGGAAGACATATGATCGACTTTCGCTCTCACATTTGGTTGGCAAGCATTTGGAGATTGTCATAGCCATACGGCCCGATTACCCCGGACCGGGAATATATAGAATTTGAGCACAGACACAGCACTGCTGCGGTCTTCAGACTAGGCATACATCTGCAGATATATACTCATGGTATGTGAGGCTGTCGTCATGTCTACTCCGTGGCACATCCACCCGACCCACCTGAGAAACCCTACCTAGCTCACCTGCTCCGGGCTCATAGCGACACCCGAGATGCTTGTCTTAGTGATATACCCTTCTTCAATGCTCTTCCTCGGGTGGACACTCCAAAGGTTGCGCTCTGTCATGTTTCTTAGCGGATATGTAGGCGAAAGGCAAAATTCGAAAGATTTAGCTGCCAAATATGTAATGATGCAGATCGCGGGACCCTGCGTCTCTGTGTCCATCCGAACGTTTACTTTCTTGTCTCATTCACTTTTGGCTTGGTGGCTGAATTTTGGCTTCCTCCCTTGAGAATTTTGAAACTGCCAGGCCAAAAAGCTGCAATGTATTTCCCCTCAATCACGCCCTTCTCCGACACCTATGACAAGAGGACACTTCCAACAGTGAAGTTGTTAATTCGTTCATTGAGCTTAATGTGGGAGAGGGTGTCGAGTATGTACAGGCAGGTGTCGGATTCAACGCTGCAGAATGTACTACTGATGAAGTTCTCTCTCAGTCACTCCTTCAAACAAAGCCCCATTACAAATTCCACAGACTAGGTAGGCAGAACGATATAACCAGGGTGTGCGAGCGGCAACGGAATCAGAATGCTCGATATCTCGGTGGATACCGCTTTAACTTTCCACGATGGTTTCAGCAGCTCGTGATGTCGTCGGAACGTGATGAAACCCGCATCTCACCTTTCCAAGGTTATCAGAACCCTACCAAATTGAACACAAGCGGTCGTCTGGAAATTTTTGCGGCATAGAACCCTGTTGACAGCAGCCATCTGGTGGAAGTCCTATATTATTTCGGTTGAAACAGACCACTATGCGCGCCACATGTTGCACGTTGCCCAGTCTTCGATTTAGATCGTGCACCTTCATTTGTATTCTAATCAATTATGTAACCAAACTGATCTGCAAATTCGTATGATCGCAGCAGTTAAGATTCTCGAGAAGTCTGAGAACAATCAATGTCGTATGGTGCCCAACTTCATTGAATTGTAGAGAATATCAAGGGGCGAGCCTGCCCCTTCACCACCAAGCAGCAGTGATCTCCACATGCAACCATAACAGAAAAATGTCTTTTCAAGGAGAATCGAGCGCTGACATCGCTGGTGGAGAGTTGCTCAGCGACTGGCTGGGAAAGGTCGACAATCTTCACGATCCAGTTCCCATCTTAAATCGGCGATCCGCTGCCTATGGCCTGGTGTTGTTCCTTCTGGTGAGCTGTGCATCCGCATCTTGATGACTTTCACCTCCTGGATGGACTTATTTAATGAGAGAAATAGATACTATCTGCTATCAGTGCCGGTTTGCGCCTTTACGTTCGCTTTCGGTTGACAAGATGCCCAGGCTGGGACGATTTATTCATCGGCTTGTCCATGGTGAGACAGAAATTCGCCTCAACCTTTTGAGAGATAGAAAGAGTGTAGACTGACAGTCGACGCAGCTCGCAGGCACTTTTCTATCTGTGGCAATATTGGTTGGCTTCAACTACCATTTTGGCGAGCACTTCCTCACATTTGGCACGGATCTTAGAGAGGCGATCAGATTCTCGAAGGTACCTGGTATTCTCTGAGATTATTACATTGACAACGAGAACAAGGGCTCCGAATTATACTGACCGTCGTAGGCGGCTTACTTCCCGAACGCTATGTATCCTACTGCCACCTCGCTTATCAAGATTGCGATCCTGTTGCAGTACCTCCGGCTGTTCGAGGCCGGGTCAAGGTACCGTACAGCCTCATTGATCATGCTCTATGTCACGTCCTTGTGGGGGATCGCCTTCTCTTTGATTTCTTGGTTTCCAGCGTTTCCTGTGTCGGCATTCTGGGACTTGACGAACCAGACAGCTATCCGGTATGGGGTTGCGAGCCTTAAGGTAGATGAGTTCACCGGCACGTTGACTGCGCTTAACGCAACGAATGTGGCCCTCGATCTTGCGATACTAGGTATTCCCATCCCATACTACATGAGGTCGAACTTAACCTGGAAATCTCGGCTCAGCCTGATCGGTTTATTCATCCTGGGCGCAATGTAAGTGCTTTTGTCCTATCCTCGTTCGTTGCCGGGTCGACAAGACGAAACCCTTCAAGTCCGTAATGAGCTAAACCTATTGAAACATTCAGCATTAATGGCATATCTCTTGCCCGACTGGCTCAAGTCGTGGATTCACGCGCCGGTACATTCCCAACCCTCGACCCGAGCTTTTACGGGACCGCCCAACTGGTCCTGACGTCCCTCGAGGTCTCTCTGGCAATAATTGCGGCCTCCCTCCCAGTATTCTGGCCCATGATGAAACTTGGCTGGGGAGACATCTTTGTGACGACTGTAATCACGGTGCAACATCAGGATGGACACGATATCGATGACGACGCCAAGTTATACAGGAACCCATGGACCTGCGATGCGAAGGCCGAGCCATGGAAGGCGGAAGTCACAGATATGGCAATGGTGAGGACCAAAAGAGAGGAGGCGTACGAGGATACGGACGCGCTGGTCGTCATCAGACCACTGCCAGATTCCGAGTCCTGGAAAGCTGCAAGGGATGAAGAAAAAGCACTGGTCATCACGCCCGTACCAGACTTCAAGACTTGGAAGATGACCAGAGAGAACCGCCGCAGTTCATCACTGTACACGTCTACCGTCTCCTAAAGATTGTACAGTCGCGAATTGTTAACTTTCAATTCTGGCGCAGTCAGTATTGATATTCTAGCAAACGTATGGAGTGGAGACCAAGAGACATCAAGTAACAAAATGGTAACTGTCTAATGCATATACACACTGCTGGATCCCTCTCCTGGCTGTGGCTACTCTGATCACCCAATCTGCAGTCTCGACCACTGGCGACACGTCGACGAATAACATGAAAGACAGGTAAGAACCTGGGAGGCAACAAACTGTGAACACGCAGCGGTGCCTGGATAATCACAGGGAGGATGCTATGCGTGGGAGGTAGTGGGAGAAAGGCCTGTAGTTCCGGTCAATGTCAGGTACATATATCTGCTCACCCGCTGCCGTCTCAATCCCCATGTTCCCGTTCGGTGCGCAATGTCGAGACTCCATCGGACGATTCAGGAGACAGCATCAGTACCAGACACGGTTTAGTTAGATCGGTATGCCAACCAACAGTACAGCCTAAAGACACTGTCCTATTAGTACGGATCACCAAGCTCGAGTTCCCAACTCGGGCACGGCGAACAACCCAGTGCTCATCCTTAGTGATGCCGACAAGAGCTGAGGAGTCCCGCAAGAGCAACAGCGTCGAGATCACTCAACAACACCATCGCCGACATCGGCATCCGAGCTTCAAGGCCAAGGCCAACCGATCTGGGGTGCAGATCTTGAATCTGCCCGTGAGTCCGAGCCCTGGGGCCTTCCCAAGAGCCCAATGCTGCTGGGACAGCGAGCAAAGCGAGGAGGTACACTGTCAGAGCGAGACAGTGTACCTTCTCACTGCCAGACCATGACTCGGATGACGAGCCACGCTTTTTGCAAGGAGACCAAGACTGAGCATGATGCCTACAGCCCTGTATTCTTCACTGGTCAAGCAGCAAGATTGAAGCGTGCACGATCTGGCTCCATGCCGCAAGACACCCTGTCGGCGGCCGCGCTAACATCAACCTTGGGTTCGACCACAGCGACAAGTTCGCGGTTTACAACGGCCTTCGAATAGTCAGCGCGTCGCCGTTTCAGCGTGTTTACAGAGATGCGGTGCCATGGGCGCATGACCTTCGAACGGGACTCTGAATTCTCATCTGGGCCGAGGAGCAGCCGCAGAAGACGAAGCTCGAGACTCTACTTTCCGCCGCTTGACGAGGTATCGTGACAGGCATAAATTCGAGCAAGATGCAGGAGTAAGTAGCTCGAAATGCATGTGCGCTATGAAACGACAGGAAGAGAACTAGCGATTTCAACCTTCAGGAGTCCTCAACATTTATACTTTGTGAAAGCATCAGCTTTCGCTATGGGCACCGCACCAGGGTTTCACTTAGCCATAATAGCGATCTTCTGCCTGAAGGCTGAATACTTTCCAAGTGAGCGATGCCAGCGATTGGCGCCGACTCTCACATAACATCTTGACCAAAGGGACGCATTGCACGCGTCCATCTCGTGCCGCGGCGCCGCCCATGAACGCGAATGTCTCAGAAAACCTCCTCTCCCGTCAAAACAAGATTTTGTATTAGCGGGGAAATGCGTGGGGACGACAGGTCGACTAACAAGACGACCATTCTCCATTCAGACTTTGACAGATCTGCCTTGTTGCCTAAATCGGTAACCTCTTCATGCGCATGTCGGGTGCGCCCAATCTAAATAAATCCTGGCCCACAAACACAGCAGCGAACGCAGGTACATTTAAATGGCTTATGATTCTGCAGTGTTCCGCTGGTGGAACACCACAAACAAGTTTAAATTCGTGGTAGCGCGCTGCGAACTCCCGCCGGGGCAAAGTTGAGGGAATCGTGGTACGGCATATCTAGAACGAAACGAACTTAGGTAGTTTGTCCGATTGACTGGCAAACGAACGGAAGTTCATACCCAAAATTGAGTATCTCGCCAAGAAGAGCACGCACCAGGCCACGAGGGAGATCTTTTTTTTTTAAGCGAGAGGTAGCAAACATCGGACAGTCCAAGTTGCCAACGACCATCAATCCCACCTTCCAAAAGTCGTAGCATACGCCACACATCCTAGGATGTGGTCGCATTGTGTCCTTTGACAGGAATGGTCTGGTCTGATCTCATCGTGTGATTTTCGCGTCCAAGACGCGTCCTATCAAAGATTTGTGGCGTTCGATGCCGCGCACGTGGTGATGAGCCAATAAAGTACATTGCGGTAGTTCTCGTCATTCTGGTTTGCGTGTTTTCTGGTGAGTTGTTCACTCTATGACAAGGGTACAAGCTGGCTTCAAAATATTTTAAGCTCCGGGGTTGCACGAATTTCAAATCTGGGCCTTCCAAGGTTTTTAGGGAGACTAAAAGGCTTGGCAAAAAGCCAATCCGATGACTTGCTCTGATCATGAACAGATTCCAGTCCTCGAAAATGCCGACGACGTGGATGACCACAGTAATTCTTGACTCGGATAGTGACCGTCACAGGAATGACTTTGTCAATTATCCCGCCGGGAGCGCGGAGATTGCTCAATTTAGCACTTTGCGACAATTTTGATATATTGAAATCTTTGACCACCATTTTTGATTGCCACAAAGCGGGTCTTCACCATGGAACCCACAAATTCTTATCCCCGCCCTAGCCGGTGGTGGGAACGCCCCTGCGGGACGAACAGTCAGACATGTGAACGGACAGATGGAGGGCCCACCGTGGCCCGATTCGGGCCCTCCAGGAAGATCGTGGGATGTGCCCATCAGCCTACAATTAGGCCAGACTTCCGTGTGGCCGCAAAGCATTTGCAGCCTGGTGACGATCTCAATAGCCGCAGGTGCGAGTTTGATGAAGGAGAAGATGATTTCTTCCTTGAGGCCCTTTCGTTAGATCATTTGCTTTCGAATCGGTGACCTCACGGCCTAGTCATCTCGGCGCGCGCATTCAGATCATGGGACATCTCGGACATTTCCGCCCAGCTCCTCGGGGAAATTTTGACGTGGCTAGCTACTGACTTCAGCTAGGATTTTTCGTCTTGGGTGAACGCTATTACAACATTGAATTCTAGACTTCATCAAACTGACGCAACTACTGAGAAGTGTATACAGCTGCTCCGCACATCATCAAACTCCGGAGCTTCTTCAACAAGGCTTTCGGAGGAGCCGTTCCCAACACAGATTCCACGCGTAGGGAGGAAGTTTGAAGGGGTTGGGAGAGTGCGGGACGGCGAACATATGGAGGTCGTGCTTTATCATGTTGATCATCGATTGTGCACTCGGTGCAGACGGCAGAGCACTGTTAAAGACCGGAAGGCGAAATAGTGCAGTGGGTAATGAGGCAGAGACCATCACCTATGTGAAGGGAATTCGTCCGATGTCAGCTTTCGACCTTCAAAACGTCAAACGCTGAACCATGTTAGCACCAGCACTCATAGAGCTGTAAACCTTGCCTGGGGTCCCTCTTCAAGCGAGATGTTGGGTTTGGGTTCATGTGGGCTTGAATGCTCGCACCCGTCCGACAAACAAACAGTCAGCGGGGTTTCTGGGAGAGTACCAGTATTGTTATTGTGGGTCATCTACTAAGTATTTGTTCATAGACTCAAAAATTCTTGGCCGTTTGTCGTGAGTCAAATAGCTCGAGTCGTTGCGGTTGATGGTCAGTGAACCTCTCCGAAGCTTGATGCGGCTGGCGTGAGACCACAGCTCGCATCAACAAAGTCTGTCAGGCACGCAAGTGTAAATGTGATCGATGCCGAAAAGCAGGGTGGTCTCGTAGGCTGGACGCATCATTCTCGATGATCTGCGGGTTACATGAACCAACGGCAGCCGAAAAATCTGGATGAACGGCTCAAAAAAGGGGATGTCGCACGGTAGTGGTGCACCCACAGCGCGTGGGACCAGGATGAGGTGACATTGGTTTGCCACACCACCAGACCACCACAGACGCCTCTTTTCTGTCATCCCATTGGTGTACCTGACGCTTGTCCTTCTTGGGCAAGCATGGCCAGGGTCCCTCAGGCACACGTTTCCAATTGGCTCGCGGCTCAAGGACAGCGTGACCCGAGCCTCTGGGCGCAGTCCAGAAGCCCAGTACACGGCATACTAAGTACCTAAGCCAACTGCCTAGTTCAAGGAGGAAGGGGGGGGGGGGGGGGGGCTTGCTCGTCTGGCGAGTTTGAGGTAGATGTTCTCGAGAGCAGCAAATCTTCATCAATTGTTGTGAAACCTGTTCTGCCTTCCACAGTAGGGTTTCCCGAGCTGGCTGGTTGGTTAATTTATTTTCTTAAGAAGCAGCAGCTTCTCGGGGCTCCATTGCATGAGACAACGTAATTTGTCTGTCCAGCAAGGGAGGAGTCGGGACGGGTGAGACGCAGCACGAGATGGGCCCAAGCGCAGACGCGCCGTCCTCGCTCCAAAGTCAATTAAGAGTTCATCAAACTTTGAGATGTGACGGTTTCCATGAAATTTACCGTCATACCCTGCCAATCTGGGTTTGGTACCTGGCTGGGCTGACTACAGAATAGATGAACCATCGCATCAAAAGGGCTGCAGGACCATGGACGGTGCATGTCGGTATCTCTGATCCCCCCCGATCCGATCTCACATAGTATCTGACCCGATGCGATGCTTTGGTCCAAAAAGTAACAGAGCTTGCCCTTCTGATACATCAAAGTAGTGGTCTCACGTCATGAGCCTCCTGATCATTGAAGTCATTTCAATGTTTCAGTCAGCTCGTTGGGGAGAGAAAAAAAAAGGGGGGGGTGAGGGGTTGTGGTTCAGGTCTAGGTAAAGCAGTGCAGTATCGGCTATGCCATTTCATCGTTGTTCGTTGTCACACTGATGTGGAAAGAAAAAGATAATGGGAAGCTGGATGCTACATACTAACGAATAAGTATTGTATTCATAGAGAAGAAGAAGCAAATCGATCGGGTGCGTGGATCACCGCCTTGGCGACGGGAGCTTGTCGCGTTGTTGCTTCATGTCAAGAGTGTGTTTCCTGGATTGGTGCCCCAGATTCCTCGTGGAGTTCAGGAACAGCAAGGATGGCCCTCTGGGTTTTCTTGTTCCCTACCTTGCCAGCTCGCTGCGGTAGTCGCCTAGCCCCTGACCATGCACCTTGCCGCTGTCCTCTCTTGCCATGGTAGGCCCCTCTTGCCCGTTCCAGCAACCAGGACCCACCCTTAGCCCCTGTCTAGCTCGTCCCTAGCCCAATAGGGACCTTTCTTCACTGCAGCAATGTCCGATGGGCGAGAAAGAAGGTGCTGTGCGTTGAGTTCCCTACAGGCCTCTTTTCGGAAGCAATTCCCATCTAGAGTCAAAGACGAATCCAATCTCCATTCCCCTTTGCATCTCCTTCACCTCTATTGCACCCGCTCAGTTCCACGGTGCGATTCGTCTCTCTTTCAACTTCACTTCCTTTGTGTGATCGTCGACGTTCTGGATACCTCTTTTCTCCCCTTCCAAGACCACACATCACATCACACCATACTACGCTACCACATCGACCTATCAGTCTGTTTGTTTCGACTTGAACAGCATCCTGCCTGTTTTTTTCCCTTCGTTTTCCCTCGTTCGGAACATCACATCACATCACGTTCATTACACTTCCAATTCCCATAAGGAAGTCTTGTTCGAGTTTGGATCAACTGATAATCAGATCAGACCCTCTTTCATTCAGTCCGCAAACCCTACTGTCCTGAAAAGAAAATCTCGGGTGCTTGGGCTCAAACCATTCGACGAAAAGCGCCACACCAAGGCCAACCGAAGACTTGGAAATAGACTCGCGTCCAGCCGCCGAAACTCCGTCCAAATATCGCGAGACGCCCAGGAAGTAATTCTATTACATTCATGCCCTTCACCAACGCGGCAACCGTTTAGTTTGTCCCGAAACGAATTTGGTATGGGAGCCTTGTCCCAGTTCGAATTCTACGCGATCGATCTATCTTCATTCCTCACACCCGCGACTCTCGGCGCCGTTGACGTACTGCGAGCGTATTGGGAATAGCTATCCAATACAGCACGTTCCCCAATCTGCGTCACTCACCACCATCACGATTAGAAGTCGCTGCTCATTCCATCAGCATTACGGCTAAATTTTGGGCTGCAATTGACGACTCTTCTTGAACCAGCATTCTCTAATCCAAGTCCAACTATTGATACCTTGCCTGGACCCTTCCGCTGCCAGACCAGGTTCCCACCTGTTTCTTTGAAACGCTTTCGACACTGCGCTTCAGCCAACAGGTGAGCCCTATTCACTTCCCTTGTTTTCCAAATTTGTCGAGCCGATCATTGCAACCAACGACATCACAGCAAGTTTTCTTTTGAATAGACCTGTGGTTCGGCTCCCGGAGCCAAAGCCGTGGGTCGGAGCTCTGAGAGTTTCAGTCGCGATGAGTTCGAGCAAGCCCTAGCCGCGCAGTGGAAGACCGCACACTCAAGCTAATACTCAATTGGCTATCATCTAGACTTTTTTCAGATCGCACGTCACTTTGTGGAAAACCTGGTACTCATCCGATTTCCGTCTCTGGCGAGCTCCAGTAGTTAGATTCGTCGATTTCCACTCAGCCTGCAATGCGCACAGTCCCTTGATGGAAAACAAGATCTAAATCGGTGCACCCCTAAACCTACCGGCGAGCTACGAGGTCGAAGCAGCTGCCCGAACTCAACTTTTCCGTGGACCAGAACGCAACCCCAAAAATGAACCGATTCAAGACCAAGAAGAAGGGAGCGAAGGAGGATGTCGTCGATGCTCGCCCATCTCTCGAATCCGAGTCGTCTTTTTCATTGTTCCGTCGCGGGAAGAAGAACTCTGAACCGGAGACGAAGAAGGAGGAGATTGACTTGGCTTCCGCCTTGCCGTCGAACGACGATTTTCGCACGAGTCTTCTCATGAATGGGCTCTCGGCAAGGTTTTCTATGCTTCGTGAGCAAGACGACCCCAATTCCAAGATCGGCAAGGCTAGCGACGACAGTGTCTTGTATCCAAAACGTCAGTCACGATTTGCAGATTTTGGGTTCGCGAGTGGGAAAGGGCTTGTTGATATAGCTGAGGATGAATCTATAAAACCTCCTTCATTCCTGCGCAAAGATTCAAACGCATCATACGATTCTAGCATGATGACGAGGTCGAGGCCGATGGAGAGCAACGTTCTTTTCGGCGGCAGACAGAAGATCTACAAAGTCGGGCCAAGTAAGAACACAAGTGACGGCATCAGCGGACGGGTACTATATGACGGCGATGTCGGGACGTCTTTATTTCAGAAATGGAGACTGGCGGAGAAAGACAAGGAACAGGACATTTCGGATGAACACGAACATCACGAGGATGACAAGGTTTCCGGTGATAGAAGCCCCGAAGAATCTGCGTTTCCCACAAGGTCGGAGTCCCCGGTGCCTCATGGCTACAACAAAAAACGGGAAACATCTTCGACGACTTCCTCAACACCCTCCATCGGCCGAAACTCAACCGCAGCCACCTCTGTTGTATCACAACCAACAGCAATGACAAAGGACGGGTCATCATCTCCAAATTCGACCCCCGGACTGGAGCGTCATGTCACCCGGACACGCAAGCTTTACGAACAAGGTTTACACCAAAATCTACAAGATCAGCAACACTCTGTTCTCACAAGAGTGGACACTCTTGCCAGACGACCAGCAGGTACACGTACTCCTGAGCTGGGTCCTCATTCGCCGTCCCCTACTACTCAGACCTTCAATGACCGATGGGCTCCCTTTGCAAGCGAGCGTCGGACCATTTCATCCAAGGGTAGTGCCCCGAACTTAAGATCCGTTAGTTCGACAGCCACTGGCTCGCCGGCCATCGGCTCGTTAAACCGCACGATGACGTTGAATACCAGTATTTCAAATGGTCCGGATGCGAAAGGTGGAGTGCTCATGTCTCCGCCACTGAGTCCCCCCATCAGCGATGCTGGCACAGGCGAACATGTCAACCTCCATATTCAACCAAGGGATCTCGGCAAAGCCACCGCGATGAACGTGTTTCAGAAACCGACATCCCCTTACGATGACTCGAAGTACACTGAGAGAATGCGGCAGCTTCAACAAGGCCGAGAAACGCCAGCCTGGAAGTCTAGAGACGATTTGAATGCTTCTATTGTCGAATCTCGTTCCCAGTCGGCTGCTTCTACGCATAGGGTAGACTCGGAGATCACCACTATGGGAGCCAAATTGGCGCCCAGGAAAGCTGACGCTCCGGCGCAATCACACTCTAATGAGCGAACATTCTTCGATGAAAACATTGAGTCCCCGATCGTGAGCGAGTTTGCACCCCAGACTCCGGAGTTCAGGATCGAGCGGCCTTCCGATCAGGACCACCCGGCCTTCCGCAGCGCGACCACACCAACACCCCTTGTATTCCCCTCAGCTGGTGAGCCTCAATCAACAGGTTCGAGAACTCCTGACTTTCACTCACTTGGTCCTCAACCTAAAATGCTAGCGGACTCCCCAACATTAGGACCTACGACAGGAGGGTTGAGTGGCTTAGTCCGGCAGCATCTGAGGACGGAAAGTGATGTTTCATCCATATATGGTCAGAGCCCGCAGCCGTCGCCAAGGCGAGAAGACTCTACGCCACTTTCAAGGGATACACGAGAAGCTTTAGACTCAGAGGAGTCTCGGACCAATAGTGGTGAACACAGCTCTTTGCATCCCAAACCGTCATCACAGGCCGCACAGCCCTCGTCAGACTACTCCAGGATGCAAGGAACTTTCTTGGATTCTGCGCGTTCTCCGGACGAAGAAACGGAATTTGCAGACCAATTGGCGAATGCTCGTAGGCGTGTACGGGAGAAGCTCACTTCATTCGTTGAGACGGATCCTTCGTACGCGTACTCGCCGCCCATCATGGCTGACCAGGCTGCTGACGTCTCCCCTCCTCCATCTCGATCAAATCCATTAGGAATTTTGAGAGGCAAGGGTAGCCGTGGGTCTCTAATTGACCGAAGCGTTTCGGATCGAGGCCGCGACGGCTCAAGGCCTGCGAGGGAACACGGCTTGAGCGATGAGACAGAGAGACGGTTGAATGAGGAGGAGGATGCTCACCCCAGCCTGCGGGCTTTTCGACAAGTCAGGCGCGAAGTCCAGAAACGCAAGGAGCTTGAGGCTGGAATGACTGGATCCCCTTATAGCCGTCCCCTCATGACCTCGCCACCAATAGATGAACATGTGCCCCTGGACAACATTGGCAGACGAGAGGTGTCACGCACTCCTAGTGGTGATCGCCAGCACGTTGGCTCACGTCACCCACGCCACCTGGCCCGAGAAATTCCAGAGGAGACGCCTTCGCCACCTTCCCGCTCGCGATCAAGGGCGGCACGAGACCGTAGTGGCTCTGAGAATAGTGAAGGTTCAAATCGATCACGGAGCCGACAACCACCACGATCTAGAGAGCACGTCCATCCTCCCAACGCCCCGCCAATGCCTTCCGAGATGCCTAATGCACAATCACCGCGTAGGCCTACAGCGCGCTCACCAGGCCTACCTGGGACCGACATTCGAGGTTCTTCAATCCTTCCTCCGGTGGCTGCCCGTAGCGGTCTTCGATCGACTGCTCCTGGCCCTTATCAAGGCGGCTTCAATGACCCGGCCAACTTGAAGAGCCTCCCAGGCAGGGCGATGACCGAACCCCTGTCTTCTGGGCCGTTTTCTTCTTCACCTCTACCCGGAAGGGCCGAGCATCAGCGTGCGTTCTACCCTTCAAACAGCGCGCCCGGATCCGCTCCTGGTTCAGGGACGTCGACGCCTGCAATGCCTCCTTCAAGACGCCCCTCGGTCCCATCGAACCCGCATGCAAACATAAGCGGCAGTACCCTTACCGATGCTATGAAACGAGTCATCAACAAGAAAGACATCTCAGAGCCCACGTTTGTGATGTCGACTTCACGAGTCCCAACGACAGACATCCCGCAGGATGCCCGTGGTACGAGATCCAGAAGCGGGAGCGTTGCAAATTCCGGCTCGCCACCACCCCTGCCACCCGTCAATCCACGGCGCAAAAGGGATACTTCTCGAACGAGAACGTTGATTAACGGCATCATGGGCAGTCGTCGGGGCGACGAGACGGACGTGGCTGCCTATAGCATGAGCACGCCGCAACTGCCTCTTTCGACTCCACCAGTGCCTCCATTCAGCGAACAGGCTGCAGGGGACTACGGCACTGATGACGATGAGGCAAGACCAGCCCCACGCAGACTCCGAAAGGCCAGTTCTGAACTTAGATTGGATCGCGCCGCAAGCGTGGCTAATCCTACACGCGTCAGCCCACCACAGGTTGCCATTGGACCGCCAGCTGGCAGGGCCGTTATGGTGAGGGGAGGGCCATCGCCAAACATGAATGGTGGCATGTTCTAGCCGATTATGACAGGTCTAGCAAACAGCGGAGATCTATAAACAGCAGAAGTCAAAAGGCAACACCGCATGTGCTACTTTATTTATTCCTATTCCTCATCTTGCACATACAAGACATAGCATGGACGGCGGTTTCTGGCCGTCACATCGCTATGGAAGAATATGGCAGTTTTGACGGATTCTTGATTATTTTCTTAATTCTTTCTTTGCTTTCAGCCTGTCGCCCCAAGGGGGGGGGGCGCTTTTGATGAGCGAACTTTCTGGTAAATAGTAAGGTGGTGAAGTCTGAAAAGCCTCAAGTTTGGGAGTAATGGCATCACTCACATATAGTCTTGAGAAGGGCAGATCACGGTATTTGGGACAGGTTTGACAATATTCATATGCAACTTGCACAGAAGTATGTATGGACAGGCGAGCAGGCAGGTAGGCAGGCAGGCAGGTAGGCAGGCGTTTCGATACCTTGTGCTTTCATGTCTCTTTCCGAAAGGGACTTATTGCGTGGAGCAGACGAGCAAAGACGAGCCAAAGAGCCTGAAGCCTTCGAGACAGGTTGAACAACAATGAATCATAATGCTTAAAATTGAAAATCAGCGACAAATAAATGACAATGTGAAGCGTTAAGTGCAACATCTTGAATTGGCTGCGCCTGCGACATGTGATGCGTTTGATGGCGATATTGGTTATTGAACGTCAAATTCGTTTCATCACGGCAACTTTGATTGAGCGTCAAAGACATCTACAAATGTGTGTGTGCGGTTCATTGCAATGGCTCCTCATAGAGGCAGCTAAGAACATGATACCCTTCGCTATCAGTTTTCGTCTACGCCCACTCCCCTATTCCGCACCTTGACAAATACTGGCAGCCCACCATCCATTGGCAATGTCAGACTACTCTTGCTTTGCCTGTCTCGCTCCTCATATGCAGGCACAAAGTCAAAAGTCCACACCACGGCCGCGATGGTCTGCACGGCAATCAATGTCGCCATGCTCTTGCCCAGACACAGCCGCGCCCCGCCGTTGAAGACGGGGTATTCAGCCGCCGGTCTTATCAAGACACCGCCCCCTCCCGAATTACTGAGGAGCCAGCGCTCGGGTCGGAAGGAGTCGGCGTCGTCGCCCCAGATAAGGTGAGATCGGTTCATGGCCCAGGGACACCAGACCATAACAGAAGAGGCGGGCAGGAAAGTGCCGTCTGGGAGGGTGGTGGCCGATTGGCATTGCTTGATTTCGATGGGGATGGGCGGGTGGAGGCGGAGGGACTCCAGGAGCACGGCGTGGGTATAAGGGAGGGCAGTGGGGGTGAGCTGGGCTGGGTTGAGAGTGGTACTGGCAATTTGGGAGTCGAGCAAGGCTTGGACCTCGTTTCGGACCTTGGCATAGACGTAGCGGTGTTGCAAGAGGAGGTGAAACGTCCATGTTATGGACTGGGCGGTCGTGTCGCGGCCTTGGGTGGGAGAGGTGTTAGTGGATGGTCAGGACAGGGTGAGGTAAAGGAAACAGGCGTACCAGCAGAGAGGTAGTTTAGGGCTGCGTCAGCTACCATCTGCTTGTCGCCAATAGAGTCCAATAAGGACTGAATCAAGGTGCCGGAGATCTCGTCAAGCTTTTCAGTCTTCGGTGTGGCGCTGCTGGTGGACTTGATGCCCTTTTCTCGATTCTCCACTGCACTGTCAACAATCCGCTTGCCGAAAGCCTTGACTATGGTGATGGACCTTCGCATCTTAGAGCCGAAGAAGACTTCTGTGATAGGCCAGAGTGGATTCTGTACTCGTTCGGCAGTAGCTCCGGAGGCATAGTCGAATGCGAGTGTGAAGTCGTCGTCGGCATGCATCTCCATCTGTTCTGCAAATCAACAAAAGATTTTTCCTATGCAGATGTGCTAAGACAGTCAAGTAGGTGAAGACGTACATTATATGCCATCTTGCCCATCAGCTGGCTTGTGATCTCATGAAAGACCGCCTGCAGATCTGCCTCATGACAACTATCACAGGTGGCCTTGAGATGATTGATGCTCTGTTGCAAGTACTGTGGTAGGGCCACGTCCGTGAGGACCTGGAGGTTCTTGGTATTCAAGAAGCTCAAGCCCGCTTTGCGCTGGATCCGCCATAATTCACCGTCTGAATTGATGATTCCATGTCCTATGATTGATTGACCCAGCATCAGCACTCCGTTCAATCATGGTCCGCGCATTTCCCCCGTAACCGAATCACAGCCACCTACCAAATAGATCCCACAGCGGCTTCTTCATGAATTCGCCCTTGGCAAAGAGACCCTCATTTTTGAAGACGAATGCAAGGTTCCGCGGGTCATTGATCACAACACCAGGGGGCAAGCTGGGAACATAGAGCTCGAATGTCTCATGGCCAAAGATGCGCTCGCATTTGACAAACCAAGAAAAGAGCTTCTCGCGGGCCTGGAGAAAGAGAAGCCCATTCCCGACCAAGGGTAGGGTGTTTGGTGGTTTTCTTCCAGGAAAGCATTAGTGAGATTGTCTGTGGACTCACACGCGAGAAAAGAAGGAGAGGGGAAAAGAAGAAGATCTATCAACTTACCGCAGTGGCTGGCCGTTTCTGGTGATGCCACTCTTCCTGGAGGCGGCGAGCAGAATAAGAGCAATGAAACAGGCCCCGATCAACCAGATCATCCCACCGCTGAGGACAGCCATGATAATAGCCGATGAGAATTGAAGGTGCTCATCTGCGAGGGGCTGAGGTGCCGTTGGGATGAGGCTGGAAAAAAAAAGAAGAAGAATAAGGAGAAGGAAAACAAGATGGAAAAGAGAAGAGAGAAGCGTTGTGCTGTGTGTTACACCATGTGCTCTGAGAGCTTGTGTGCCTTCCCCTCTCAAGCTTGTGGGTGACTTCCCAATGGGTTTATTAGAGTCTCAGATTGGCGCACAGCTACCCCTGCAAAATCAGGCACAAGCTTCAACGGCAGCTACCGAACATGTCGTCAGTGCACGGGCACGGGCCCTGATGGACCGTTGTCTCACATGTTTGAGCTGGGATGAGGAGATGGCGACGTCGCAAAGTCCCAAAGGTCTCGACGATTCTCCAAGATAGTTCAAACTCCATCTTTTTCTTCTCTTCTTGTTTTTTTCTTCCCCCCTCCTGCAAACCTCTCGGGTAGCGAAGAGTATTGCAAGTATTTTCATTGTCCAGCTGTACGACAATCTAGCGCCATATCTAATTGTAATAGTGAGAACGTCTCTCTCAAGCACACTACAACTTACTAGATACCTTCAATTTCAGTCAGGGTCTCTCACCACCACTACGCATCAAAATGGCGCCCTGGCTCCCACGCATGCACGTCTTCGAGTTCCATGACATGCCATGGTACAGTTCTCCGTCAACTCCCTCCTACCATATCTTCACCTCACTGACAGATCACTCTCAAGGTTCCACCCCTGGTTCCGCGCCAAAGTCCAAGCTGCTCTTACCGAGACCTGGAAAATGCAGCTCCCCCTCGTGCAGCGTCTGGGCTCGCCCGCTAGCATCGTCGCCAAAATTCTCGCCGACGAGCTGGGTGAGCACGTGAGCGACTACGTCTTTGTCGACTATTGTGCCGGCGGCGGCGGACCTACGCCCTTCATTGAGCGCTATCTCAACTCACCAAGCAACAAGCAGGATGGTCATGGTGAGGCCGACGCCGCTGCCACTACCACGACCACGACCAATGGACACACGGCGGGCGCCAATGGCATCGTAACTCGCAGTAAGAGAAAAACCAACGGCGAAGGAGACGGCGGGCTGCAAAGGAAGCCAGTTCATTTCGTCCTGACGGACCTGCACCCGCACATCCCCAACTGGTCCCTCGCCGCCGCCGACTCGCCGCAAATCCACTATGCGCCTCGCTCTATCGACGCCTCCGCCTCGCCTCCTGATCTTCTCTCGACCGTCGAGCCGCCCCTGCCCCCGTCCTCCTCCCCGGCCAAAACCTTCCGCACGTTTAATCTTGCCTTCCACCACCTACCCACGCCGCTCGCCTCCTCAGTCCTAGCCGACACGCTCTCGACGTCCTCAGGCTTTGCAATCTTCGAGCTGCAAGACCGCCACCTCAAGTCCTTCCTCGCCGTGTGCTTACTTGGGCTTGGCGTGCTGGCGTTTGCCCCCTACTTTGCGTGGCGGTGGCGGAGTCCCGGAACGCTGTTTTGGTGCTGGGTTGTGCCGGTGCTACCTTTTGTGCTGGTGTGGGATGGGTGGATGAGTTCTGTGCGGACAAGGACGGTGGAAGAGATCACGGAGATGATGGCAAGTTGCGGCGCCGAATCGGAGTTGGTCAAAAAGTGGGAGGTTCGATCCGGGCGGCTCACGCATCTGCCACCGTTTGCGGAGGTAAATTGGATTGTCGCTACAAAGCTCGAGAATACAAGTTGAAGCAAGATGTAAAATGATATCGATTTCAATGTATTTTGGTCACAACCGGCGCAGCGTCAAGCATCAGCGTAATGTCAGATATGCAACAAACATTCACAGGATTAATTGAGAAATTAATTGTACGGTCACACATCACAGTCGGTGACATCGCACAATTCTCAACATTTTTTGGTTAAAAGCTTTCCATTCTCGTCTGCTCGAGTATACTAGGTATTTCACATCCTTCATCATGTAACTATCTGTCCCCTGCCTTGTCTGCCGGTGTGGCCTCAGGAGCGCGGAGCGCGTGTGCTCGTTGCTAGGCTCACGAGTGTATAAGTACACTGTCCAAATGTTGGTATCGCCGGTGGTGGTATCATGGTGACCTATCGCGCGGAGCGCGTATGCTCGTTGCGGGCCTGTGATAGGGTTTGTTTTCGCTCTCAATAAATAAAAAAGGAAAAACACGAGACAGCTCCTAGCCAGAAAGCTAGCCAGCTTTTCTGTATGCTGATGTGCGTATCATCATTAAATCAGGAAAGAATGTTGCAAGTGTGGACGCTGGAAAAACTGCAAAGCGCCAGCAATGAAGTCGCATCGTCTGAGCATCATCAAAGAGTTGACCGCATTACACAGCGGGACCAGCCTTGATGACGTCTTCAGTCGCCTCAGACTCAAACTTCTTGAAGTTCTCATTGAACAACTTGCCAAGCTTGAGGACTTCGGCCTTGAAGCTATCAGCGCCAGCAGTCCAAGCCTTCGCTGGATTAAGTAGCTCAGACGGAACGCCAGGGCAAGTCTTGGGAACCTGCAGGTTGAAAACGTCATAGTTCTCGTACTCAACCTTGGCGAGCTCGCCAGAGTGCACAGCGTCCAAAATAGCCCGAGTGTACTTGAGAGGACAACGCTTGCCACCGGTGGCAGCACCAGCGCCAACCCAGCCAGTGTTGAGCAACCAGGCGTTGGCCGAGTGGGCCTCGATCTTGTCCGCGAGCATTTGTGCGTAGCGCATGGGGTGGAGGGCCAGGAAGGGCTGAGCAAAGCAGGACGAGAAGGTAGCTTGCGGCTCGAGAACACCATCCTCTGTACCAGCCATCTTGGACGTGTAGCCGGAGATGAAGTGGAACATAATTTGGGATCTGTTCAACTTCGAGATCGGTGGCAGAACACCACGAGCGTCGCAAGTGAGGAGGACAATGTTGCTTGGGTGGTTGGGCGACAGGCAAGGAATCTTGGCGTTCTCGATGTACTCGATGGGGTAGGCACAACGAGTGTTCTCGGTCAGAGTCGAGTCATCATAATCGACAACACGGGTGTCAGGGTCGAACACGACGTTCTCAAGAACGGATCCGAAACGAATGGCGCCATAAATATCAGGCTCCTTCTCAGCGGAGAGACCGATACACTTCGCGTAGCAGCCTCCCTCAATGTTGAAGACACCATTGTCACTCCAGCAGTGCTCGTCGTCACCAATCAGTTTACGGTGAGGGTCGGCGGACAAGGTTGTCTTGCCAGTGCCCGACAAACCGAAGAACAAGGTAACGTCACCCTTCTCGCCCTCGTTTGCGGACGAGTGCAGGGTGAGAACGTTGTGCTTGACAGGCATCTCGTAGAAGAGAACGGTAAAGATACCCTTCTTCATCTCGCCAGCGTACTCGGTTCCGAGAATGACCATCTCCTTCTCAGCGAAGTTGAGGGCGACCGAGGTGCCAGAGGTCATACCCTCGGTGAATTTGTTTGCAGGGAATGAACCACCATTGTAGATGGTGTAGTCGGGAGTGAAGTTGTCCAGCTCCTCACGGGGAGGGCGAATGAGCATGTTGCGCATGAAGAGAGCATGGTAGGCGCGGGCGCAGACGACTCGCACCCTAATTCGGTATCTCTCATCCCAACCGGCATAACCATCAACAACGTAGATGCGACTCCTCGTGTTCAGATAGTCGACAGCACGTTCGCGATTAATTTTCCAGACCTATCGAAGAAATATGCTGTTAGTCTCATGCGTACCAAATTTGGAACCAATCCAACATTGGATATTGGGTGGAGTGAAATGCCATGCTGCAAGGCGGAGCGGGAAACGGGAAGACCCGGATGTGGAGATGGTGGGGTGCATGAACCGAGTCAAGTTGCAGGTCGCACCGATGACCTCAGCAGTCATGACAGAGTATTCCACGATGATCTTTAGAAAACGGGAAGGGAGGAGACTCGAGTGCACATCAAATCGTGGAGATCGATTTTTATGACGTCGTGTATGGGCCATTGGCGTTCAAAGTCACATAACCTCGGCAATTGAATGTTGAAGGTAGTGCCCTCGTGACGATTTGCAGAAAGTAGCCAACCATGACAGATGATTTGACACCCCTGCAGAGCTCTCCAAAGTGGTGTAGGCACGAGTAACATAGAGGAATTGAAAGCAACTCCGGACAAATACTCACATCTGGGCTCATGGGTTTGTTGACTGGTCCCCACCACACGTCTTTTTCTGATGATGGCTCCTTGACAATACGCTTATCTTGAGGAGAACGACCGGTCTTCTTGCCAGAGTAGGCGCTCAGAGCACCGCTGGAGGTAATGGCGGAACCTTGCTCGTAAACGAGGGCGTCTTCGTACAATGTTGCAACGGAAGGGTTGTGGATCTATGAACTGTCAGCACATTTGTCTCACCTTCAGACCGTTCGTCGGCCTGTAGCCTGGAGTTTCACGTACAATGGCAACGCGGTTGTAATCAATGTGGGCCTTCTCGTACAGCTCCTCCTCTGTTTGATCGTTAGCAACCTGTTACGAGCCGGAGAGTCGTTGCAGTAGGAGAAAGGGGTCTTCAAGAATCGCGTACCGAGTTCAGTGTGGTCGGGAGGGTGAGGCCTGTGGAGCAACGAGGGTTAGTCGTGGTCATCTTGCGAGACGAAAAGACTGGCTACCAAAAGCTGGAGGGAGAGAGTAGACAGAGAGGAAGAGGAAAACATACGCAACACCACTCGGGTGAAGGCCGGTCTTGTTGACGGTGTTGGCTGGGTTCATCATCTTGCGTAGTAAGTCTGAATGGGCACCAGAAGCGAGTTGTTGAGCACGAGGGCCTTGGACCTTGGGATCGTTATAGGGAGTAGAAGGGCGCTGCATCTTGGCTATTCGTCTGGGGGACCTTACTGTTCTTGTAGTAGACGGCCTTCGCGAAGTCTCGGATAACAGACGGCTGTGAGCACGGCTAGAGTCTGGATCTGGGGACTGCAAGTGCAGGGGGGGAAGTTTGGATTGATGCTTGTGAGAGTGACGAGTGCGCTTAGGTGGACCTGCGATAGGGTTCCGGGCGAAACTTAGGAAGGATGTTGCTGTGCCAGATAAAGATAGCGTCCGAAGTGGATGCCGAGGGTATATGTAAACGGGCACGATGGAGCGGACAAAGCCTGACAACAGCATGTCACTGGCCAAGACGTAGAAAGGCACGAAAACCAGCCGGGTCGAGTCACGATGTTACCCCTGCAAGCTTCGGAAGGGGGTATGACGGCGGGGCATCGTCATGTACCAAGGGGATGGTGGTTGACTTAGCAGGGGGTGCAGGGAGTGACCTTTAGGAGAAGAGGCTCAAGCGATCTCGAACAATGCAATGTATCGATGCTTTCGTATCATGGGCAGAAACATCGTCCCAAAGGGGGGAAAGCGGGCAACAGCAACAGAATTTGGGGACGAGTGGGGTCGGGCGTAGGGAAGTGGACTTGGAAAGAGTTGGTAGCAGATCTACTACGGCTAAACCGTAAGAAGACGTTGCGGGCTGTGAGGACCTCAAACTACTGCTCAGCGGCTGCTCTTTTCCTCCCAAGATGGCCGCAAGATCGGGCTCGAGAACGGATCGAAAACGTAAAAGGCACGGTCATCATTGGCCTCTCTCTCTACACCAAATTACCTACCTACCTACTTACCGAACTTACTCGCTCCTTCCCAGACAAATACTATATCTGTGTTGCTTCGGGCCAGGTTACTACCATATCAGTATGATATTTATGGAAGTTGCACTGCCTCTGTCCTTCACTGTAGATATTTACGTAGTACCTTCTATGCAGTGCCAAGAGAGGTACTTCCCTGGGCCATGCACCTGTAAGGCTGATCAACCGGCATGCGAAAAAGCAACGTCGAATCGGGCCAAATCGGAACACAAAAGAACACATTCTGGCCACTTAGAATATTTACATCTCAAATCGATACGCCAAACTTGCCGACCCCTGCGTTTCTCCCTGCGTAGGTACTGCGTAATTCTGGATCTTGGGGGAAAACGGCTTTTCCGCTGCCCCTCAGGACCAAGCCAAGATCCGGCTAAGCCTTTCTCCCCCGTCTCCCGACTGCCAGGCACAAGGGTCTCTAGGTTCCCAACCCCTCCCCCGCAAATTCCCAACGCAGCGGGACGCAGCGGGACGCCTACAGCTCGCTAGGGTTTTCCGTTGACGCATTTTCAACTCTCATTCTCGAATGAAATCTTGGTCATTGCTCAGCGTTTCTTTTCGCTTTTCCTTTGCCCTGACGCTTACTTCTTCCGCGAAAATTGGCATGAACCTCTCTCATGCCCTTGAGGACAGCCCGGATACAAGATCAATACCCGTGACGAGAATGAACCGGAAGCAACACGAAGGCAAGTCGGGCGGCCCCCTGTCTCCTTACCACATGCCAACCCCGCATTGAAGGACCCCATTACTAGGACAGGGGTAGAGGTGGGGTTGCGGCGTTGAACTTAGGTACTTGGTAAGCCCTTTTGTCGTATTCCTGGGTCATTCCGAGAAATTATCGTCGATTGTTTGCTACTGCATTGGAATATTGCTTCATGACAGAAGCTCAGGTATCAGTTTATCCATGGATAGATTGTAGAGAAGATGGAAATGGCATGCAAGCGCTTAAGGCGCTGTGCTGGTCTCGGCGAGAACTGTTAGCGGCTCACCTGTCCACACGTGACACCCTGGCCAGCAACACCATCGTACATCTCACATGTCTGCCAAGAACAGTGTTATACAGTCCAGACAAGGAAACAATCTCGGTACACCCTGGGGACTATTCGCGACGACCGCACATGTCTCTCTACCTCTCTAAATGGATCCTGTTGCATATTCGTGCAGTCGGTATCATCAAGGGAGTATGCACATCTATGCAAGCAGTCCAATGTCACTAGATGTTTCCGAAACGGGCATCACATTTACAACCCGGATTCTTCCCTATCAAATTTACATCATGTCCATCGTTACAGTCGATCCCCCCCCAAAGAACCTGGAAGCCGGGGAGTCCTTTTCCACACCCCAGGCATTCCCCAGACTATGCAGGGATGCTAGAGGCACAAAGTCTTTCCCAACTGGACAGCACTCTCAGCACTCTAATTCTGCCAAGGCTGTCGTCCGTCTTGGTGTGCTTTGCGCTCAGAGCTGAGGCTCGCATGCCTTTCGAGGGGAGGACCGATGGACGAACTATGCCAAAGACAATCCCCCGTAGTCAAGAACATTCCGCGGGCGTGTCTGAGCGCTCTGAAACAAAGCCCAATGTTGGTCGCGTGCCTCGTTTTGCTCGTAAACCTTACCCGCTAGCCACCAACACAGACGTTTCCGGAACTGACCAACAACGAGCGCGCGGGCCTTGCTGGCCATGCCGATTATCCAGGTGGAACAAGGCCAAATTTGAGGCTGTGTCAGACAGAGTTCAACTTAAATGAATCAAGAAGGTTTCGGTCAGTACAAAGCGAAGGGCACTCAATAGTGAAACGGGAGAATCGATCCATGCACATCAGCCCCCGAGATAATCTCGTCAAAAGGACAAGCCCTGTTCGGGCAAAACCGCGTTCTCAAAAGAGCCTACCCATTTGCCATGGCCAAATACCGGAAATCCAGAATTATGGACAGTCAAAACACACTAGTGACTTTCGTACGGGTCGATCCGCCCCGAACGAAAGTGTTTGAGGCTTCCCCAGAGGCTTCCCCAGAGTATCTAGAAGCCATTCGTCTCCCGGGGTATTCTCTTCCTGAGCCCCAAGGCCATGCGCTCGGCCGGCTCTCACCCAGTCCGCGAAGCCAAACCGGACCCGTTGACCCGGCCTCTTCCTTCCGTACACGGTAAGAGACATGGAGCAGCACGGAGATTGTGACCCTTCAGAAACCTTGCATGTACACATATGCTGGGCTGAAATACAACATTTGGGTATTCGAGCAACTTGTTCAATTGTCATCGTTAGTGAAAGACGACGCAGATTGTGCGAAGTAATACGGAAACTCGAGGACTGGGGGTGCAAATTACATTGGTCCTGGCATGCTGGCTACCAAAGGTATCGACATTTCCTACTCCCCTTCTACACATCATGTTGCATCCTCTTCCTTCTCATGAACTCTACCCAATATTACCATTGATCAATGTGCACCCCCCCCCACCAGACTTTCTCCCAAGAGCTCTGTCTGAACAGCCAAATCGCCAAATCACATTTCCCACACTTGGTCGAGTCCGCCATCTGGGCTCAAGTGGGCGTGGGTTCTCGTTGTCAACTAGGTAGGTATCGTAGAGGAACTGAGGCTCGAGCCTCCGTGGATCATCCCATAACTAGGGTTTATTTGCATTCTTCCCATCCCTACAAAATGTTAGGCAGGCAGATCCAAGTTGTTCTGTGCGTGGCGGGGATCCTCTCAATGGCAATTTGCGAGATTCTAGTCTATTCGAGAGCCGGGCGCCTTGGAGATCGGCTTCGAGGGCTGCTCCACATTGGACCAGGTTAATTGCCGCATTTGTGCATCGAGCAAATAGCTCACAGCCAGTATGGAGTATGAATTACGGTCCTTGAACTGTCAAATATGGTGACAATGGTCAATTTCTACGTTTTGAGATCCGCTCATTCAGGATAACTACATACAGTCTATCAACTTCGTTCTCCTATTCATTACCATAATGTACTACTGTTGCCATCATAATTCACCCCATGATGGCCCTCTGTAAAAGTCTCATCATGCAGTCAACATTATACGACCATGTTTTAAATCGAATGCCACGTAAACAGCTCTCACAGCTGGTACAACAGCGGATGGGAGATCATTTGTCTCGTCCTCAGCAGAATCGAGTCCTCGTAAAATCACTGGGAGGATGTAAGTTTATCGCTTGTTGTAGTTCAAAAAGCGGCTCTGCATTCACATTGTCAGTCAACGCCTCGCCAATTCCACTCGAAATCCGGTCAAAACTTACCGCCAACACCAAAATCAACAAATTACTGCCCACAAAGGCAAGGAAAATTCCCAAGTCCCTCCAACGATTTTCAAAGCTCATGCCCAGCTGCTCGTAGTATTGATCGCCTTTGCTGTATGCACAATACTGGCACGCACTCGTCGCATTGTTGGCAATGTATCCAATGCCGCCGGCAGTAAAGTAGTTTTGCATGTAGTCGCCGCAATTTTGGCCATCGGGCGATGTGAACGTCTGGAACTCGGACTCGTGGCAGTTCACCGGCAAGTCGTGCAGTGCCGTAGTGACCATGCCCGAAATAAGGCGCGTGAACGGATCGAGCTGGTATAGCCACGCGTGCCAGAACTTGGGCATTTGCGGCGCGGGGATAGTGACGCCGCAGAAAATACCGAACGTGATGACCACGAAGGGGTCAAATTGCGACGAGACGAAGAGCGACGGCGTCAGCGCCGCGAGACACTGCCCGAGCGTGACGGAAAAGAGCTCCGTAATGAGGATCATGAAGAATTGGTAGCCAGCGCGATCCGAGGCAACTTGGAAGCCCGGCATGTAGTAGATGGGAAGGAAGAAACAAACAGCACACAGGATGGAGTAGGGCATCTCGGCGATGACCATAGAAGTCACGAAGGTGAAGGGCGAGTACATCTTTGACGACTGCTCGCGGAAGAAGATGCTGCGTTTGATGTGGTACATGACCTCGACCTGGCTGATGATAAGGGCAGGCAGCACGGTAACCTGGAAAGTGACGAAGATCTTGTACTGCAAGCTGGCTCGCGAGTTGTCGAGGTTGAGGAATGTGAGACCAGTGATGATGGCGATGACGAGGTGATTAAAGACTCGCGTGAAGAGATAATTGGGTGACCGCCAGAAGGACAGGTTGGTGCGCTTGATGACGACCTTGAGCTGGTGCATGAGTGGCGAGGCGTATTCGCGCTCGACCCGCTCGTCGGTGATCTTGGCGGCGCCCTTGCGGGACTCCTTTAGTTGCGAGATGGTGTCCTTGACATTGGCAAGTTCGGCACTGTCCTCCCAAATGTCGGCCCAGTCTTTGTTGCCAATGCGCGGAGCGGACCCAGCACCAATGGCCTCCAGCATGAACTCGGGCACATTGTCAGTCTCGCCGGCCACGGCACCATGGCGCGCGAGGTAGTCGCGGAGTACGTGGGCGTCCTTACCAATGTCGCCAAAGTAGACGCAGCGGCCTCCGGACTTCAGGAGGAGGAGACGGTCGAAGTTTTCAAAGAGTGCGGCGTTAGGTTGGTGAATAGTGCAAAGAATGGCTTGGCCGGCGCGTGCCAGCTTCTGCAGGAAACGGACAATGTTGAACGCACTTTGGCTATCAAGACCAGAGGTAGGCTCGTCGAGGAAAAGCAACAGTTGCGGCTTAGCAGCGAGTTCCACACCGATGGTAACACGTTTGCGCTGCTCAACCGTCAAACCAGCCTCGGGAGAACCAATAATGGCGTCGGCAATGCTCTCCATCTCTAGTAATGCAATGACCTCCTCGACATATGCGTACTTTTCTGATTGCGGGGTCGTTATGGGCTGGCGCAGATCGGCAGAAAATCGAAGAGCCTCGCGAACGGTCTGGGACGGATCATGCATATCGAGCTGCTCAGCGTATGAAGTGGAACGTTGAAACTCCCTGCCAGGTGCGATGCTGTCGACGAGGATATCGCCAGAGATTGTTCCAATATTCTTGCGACCCGCAAGCACATCCAAAAGAGTAGTCTTTCCAGCACCGGAAGCACCCATAAGTGCGGTAAGTTGACCGGGCTTGACATATCCATACACACCGTTTAGTAGACGTCTCTGGCCACCAGGTACTGGCACGTCGTACTTGAGGTCCTCCCATGTGAGCACACTCTTTGACTCGATCTTCATCTCGCCGCCAATGTCACCCATGGTGCTGTTCTTGCGACGCTCCTCGCGGTTCCGAATTAGCGCCTCGTTCAGGCTCTTGCGCTCAGCGTTGGGCTTGGAGAAGATGCGAAATTGACTACCGCCCATGCCAAAGTTGACGACTTCACCCAGGACAACGTTGAGGAACAAGAAGCCTGCGATCAGTACCACAATGATTCCCCAATTGCGCCACAGATCCGAAGGATCATACGAGAAGCCCTGGATGATGTACTCTCTACCTGACACAATGTTGGATCCTGGGGTGGAACCAGCGAGCGTGCATGCTTGGTGCGCAATGTCGGTGTACCCGGTACCTGACGGAACCAGTTGCGAGCCTTCGCAGACCATTTCGATGCTGCCGAACTCGTTTTCCATCATGGCGCTGAAGGCAAGACCGAGAGCGTTGATCCAGTATATCCAGCGCAACCACACCTTTTCAGATTGGTACTGGATCAGGTATCCGGACGTCGTCACGAAGAAAGTAATGATAATCACTGCGAATTTGATGGCATAGTCAAAGTCAGGACTGACACAGCCGAGTGTTCGGAAGAACAATGTCATGGCGATGTTGCCGGACAGAATCATCAGGTAGAAAGTGAAGAAGGCGCCTGCGGTTCGATGAAGATTTGTCATGAAATATACGATGACCGAGAATACCAGGATTTGTGATGCTGCAAAGGCCTGGTCGACAATAATTTGGGCAATCCATAGTGCGGAAGGTCGATGAAAGGCGTACGCTTTGTGTTTATTCACAATTGCACGACCCATCATGACACCACCAAGTTCAGAGAAGGCCTGGAAAGCGTTGAACAGAAGCGAGATGAACATCAGTCCACCCTTGCTGAAGGCGCTCGATGAGGTAGTTCCGAGATTGAGGTACAGAGTGCCGAGAACAATAGCGATGACAATGCTTCGAATCCATCCGAGGATCAGAGCAAGCTTATCCTGCATCTTGAATAGGAATTGCCGCTTCATCAGAGCCCAAACTTGCTGGTGGAAGCCGACGGAATAAGGCGAGCGCTTGGCACCGGTGCGTTTCGTCTCGCGGACGGCCACCCTGAAGTCCTCGTACTGTTTGTCTGCTTGGTTGAGGTTTGACTTGTACTCCTTCATCTCCAGATCCACCTGCTTGGCGATGTCAGAGGCTTGGAAAGCAGCTTGCAGAGTCTCTGGGCTGTGGGGTGCATTGTCCGGAGAGTGCCCTGGGGCATATTCACGCTCGAACTCGTCTGTGCAACCAGTGACATAGTCGGGGGTGGTTTGACGTGGACGAGGGGCGAATCCCAAGCCTTCGAAGTAAGCTCTTGCCTTGTCAGCTGGGCCAAAGTAGACCTGCTTTCCGCCGTCGATGACCATAACCTTGTCGAATTCCTTGTAGATGTTCTCAGAGGCTTGGTAGAGCGAAACGAATGTGGTTGTTTGATAGAGGTCAGTCTGAATCCGCAGCGACTTCACGAAGTCCAGAGCGGTGGATGCATCGAGACCACGTGTAGAATTATCCCAGGAGAGTATACAAGCATTGGTAATTAACATCTCAGCGATGCTCACCCGCTTTCTCTCACCCCCCGAAACACCTCGCACAAACATGCCACCGACCACGGTCTTCCGCGTGTGTTCAATGTTGAACATCTTGAGCAGCATCGTGATGACCTGCTCCTTGAATTGCGACTTGGTCACACCAGCGGGCAGCTTCTTGGGCGTCTTGGTGTCCAGCGCGAAAGCTAGAGTCTGTTCTACAGTGAGCGTCGCGTGGTGCAGGTCGTCCTCTGCATTGTAGACAGCCTCGCCTCGGTACTCTTTGAATTCCTCGGCAGTATACGGACCGTACAGCACCTCGCCGCTAATGTTCGTATACCCGTAGCGCTGGTTGGCGATTGTCTTAAGAAAAGTCGTGCAACCAGAACCAGGACGTCCTAGCACCAGCACCATCTCGCCCGGCTGGCAGACTCCTCGGAAGTTGTCTAGCAATACTGCCTCGGTGCCCTTCTTTCCTAGGCCAGCAGGCCCATGACAGGGGTGACGACGTCAAAAAAGTCGATGAATGCATTGGGGAACGTTTTGACGAAATTGGTGAAACCGCCCATGCCTTTGACTGTGAAGTTGTCCCAGTAGACACCAATGTGCTTGGGACGGATCCCAGCCTTTTGGCTAGCATCCAGGCCACCCCGCAAGGCTGCCTCCAGATCGAACTGCTCCTCCTCTTCTATGGAGGAGGATACACCAGACTCGGCGACAGCCAACTCGTCATTCTTAAGCTCCTCCTGCTTGCTCTCCTTGGCGTCCTTACGACTGGCCTTGGATTTCCCGGAAACATTGGAGAACTCTCTTCGCAACTGGTTCCAGCTATCTTTGCGGCTGGCCTCACGACTTGCCCTGGAGGCTTTTGAGACGTTGGACAATTTTTTGCTCAATTGATGAAAGTCATCGCGGGCCTGCTCTACCGAAACACCAGACTTTGTGCGGGTCAACCCCAAGGGATTATTGCGACGAGCCTCCTCCCGTTCCTCCTCTGGGTTGCGGGTAATGTCGCTAGACGTGGTCGAATCGGCAGTTGGTGGGGGCAACTCCTCCACTTCCCGACCTTCAATGACCTGCTGGTGCTCTGGATTCTGACCCTCCAGCTCGGTCTTCTCAATGTCTCTGTCCATGATGACCCCCTATCACGACGGTCGTGCAAATTTTGTTTGTGGATAATGTGGGAGTATGTCTGTGGGAGAGCGGACCAATATTTCGCCGAGTGTTCCCCGTAAAAAGAGAGATCTTCGCTTCCCCGAGTCAATGCGTCGTGGTGAGCCTTAAATTTATGCGCACGTAGGCACTCGATGAGCAAGTGCCTGGGACTACTTGTAGAAATGAGATTAAAGAATAAGTGAATGCGACTTGGTATAAGGTACACTCGGAGAGATGAAGCAGAGGGTTGTTTATGGCAACCCACAAAATTCAAGTAGGAAAAGTGGTGGGGGGACCACAAACTTCACGATCCGATAAGACAATCGGTGTCGTTGAAGTGAATTCAGTGCCCCACTTGGAGGAAGGGAAAATCAATCATGAATTAACAAGAAGGAGCGAGGAGTTGTTTTCAAGGGATTTGGAGGGCAGTAGTTTGCCTCTTTGTATTGAAGAGAAGATTGTATCAAAAAAGAGCGGGCAGGGAGATAATGGACGCTCTTGTAGTCCAGGGTAGCTGCTTGGTGGTGGGGGGGGACTTGGTGGTCCTTGTGGTACTTGTTTGAAAAGGTGCCGAATATCTGCCGCTCTGTGCGTTGCTGCAAGAGCTTAGCTTGGCATCAGACGTTCCTTCCCTGGCACTGGGAGGTCATTAGAAATCAACACACCCCCATGGATACAAGTACTTCTTTGTTTTTTTCTCTGCTCTGCTCTCTTTTTTTTCCCGATGTGTCACGCCCCTTTCGAAGCTTCTTCCCTGGGACATCAAGTACCGCCTGCAGCTACACAGTTACGTGCACGGTGAGAAAATAATTGGACGCTAGACTTGTCAGCTGCAGATCTGGTGTACTTGTCTATTACCGTTGACCAAAAAGGGCCACCCGAGGCCGGGGGGCCGCATGTGGGCGGGTTACTCCGGACGGGGCTCTGAAAGTGGAGACCGGTATCCATATGGCAACACCCCCGTACGGCCCGTGCGACCTATGAGAAAAATGTCTGTCCCGTTTTGAATGGCTGAATGGCCATCTCGCTCGTGTCGAGCCCCACAGATTAAGGGTGCCAACTTAAAAAGATCTGCGGTGAAACAACAGATGCTGCTACGTTTTGAATGCCCAGATGCCAAAGATGCACGACCTGCCGCATCATGACGCCCTTTTTGCAAAATAGGCTCCAACCACCCTCAGTTCCTTTCGGCATCAATGACTCCCCCGGCGTCCGGCAGTAATAAGCGCCTCAAGATTTTGGCAAAAAGATGATCGTCAAGACTAGCAGTAACGCCGATCCACAAGGGTCTGTGAATCATCTTCCGGGCGGCAAGTCCCATAGTGAAACCGTTCGCCTCAAGAGGGTCCAATATTGAAGTCTCCACTACATCTTCAAATGGAGCATCCTTCTGGAATCCCGAACGGTGACCCGCCAATTTCCACTCTTGATTTGTAAAGGGCCCGATGATGGGGCACTTGAGAGGCAAGGACTATTACGCGCAGTACAATCCTGCCCCGCAACCAAGATCGACGGCGAAGGCGAAGTTTCGGTGAAGACACGTTTGCCTATATGCGCAGCACATAGTAGCTATATTGCACTACCATATTCTTGGGGTCAAGCTCGAATACAAAACCTCGTCATATTGGTGTCTGGTAAGGGCGCCACTGGCTCACATTTTCTTTGTACTGCATGCGAAAGCTGCGCGTCCGATCGCTTGGGAATTCCAGATCTCATAGTTAAATAAAAACTGCTGTTGCAAACGACTTGTAGGACATGAGTTTGGTCGAGGGCTCTTGGCTTCCCGGTACGATTATTACGGACATAGCAGTTCATCACATATCTTAACTCCGTACCTACCTAGGTACCCCATGCAGCGTCACATTGCCCAACCAACGAGAAAAGAAAGAAAAATTGTCAAAGCCCAACGGAAAGTACTTGTAGCAGCCAACAACCCAGCCGTGATGCATGGCAAGCACGTGTAAGACAGCGTACGTTGAGACGGAATCACACGGTACAGGTGTACGCCGATACCATGCCGCGTCAGACTGTGTGAAACTCACCCTCCATCCAAATCAACCCGCCAATGTGCTATCTCTTGGGAAATATGTGATTGCAGCTGCGAAATCACTTGCTGACGACATTTACCAGGAAGAGACTTATTTGTTGTTGGACTAGGTACTTGTTCATAGACAGTGTGAGACACATATCAAGCAGTAAGCAGATCCGTGACTTTCATCCGATGTCCAGACTCTCTCGACCCTGGTCTCGGTACCTGCGTGTCTGGTTATAAGATCCACCTTTGATAGATCCTTACGGGGAAACGGCCTTAATGAAGACTCCGAGCTGGTACTATGAAGTTGAAGTATACTGTTCGGTTTGAAGCCGAGCGGGGGTGTTCTTGCCTCCTTTGTTCTTCGGGTTTTGCTTTCTTATGAAAATAGTCAATTATCCTATCCTATCGGCCACGTGAAGAATTCAGGAAGTCTTGAAAGGGCCTGGAGGGCGACCGTCTGGCTCGGGATATTTGTCGCGATCCAGTGGCAGTTTACAGCATGTTCACAACGTTGACCTGTAGCACACAGTGCTGTACTACGCAGCGGCTAGCTACACGTGAAGTCTCGCACAAATAGTAAACTCCCTTCCCATAACTAAAATTTAGATAGGGCCTTGTTTAATGCATCTTATGATTATCATTATTAAAGCATATCAGCAATTGTGCCATGAATAATTGAAATTCACCTGCTATATAGCTAAAGTAGCTTTCAAGCCTGGTAAGTGCTAGGAGATATATTCGCAGCACCTACACAAGCATTATTGCCCAGACGAATTGTTTTAGCTCCTCCAGGGATATTCGAGGTTGGTTTGTGGAGGCATCTTCACAATTTGACATGAATAACACAACCTAATACTCAGGTGCTTCATGAATCATATGTTTCGATGAATCAGATAAGCTTCCAACATGCACCATCCGGGCCCACTAGGCATTACATCACATCCGGAATTTACTCGAGACAATGACGACACGAAAAAGGTGGGAAGAGAAAAGGGAAGGAACAAAAAACCCGACAGAAACAAAAAGGTCCACGCCGCGATTTGAACGCGGGGTTAGGTTCCGTATTGCTGGTTCATTCAGGTTCAAAAAAGGAAGGAGCGGGTCCTGGCCGCGATTTGAACGCGGGACCTCATCCAGATTGTTAACAGTGTACACTTGTTAACCCTAAGGATGAATCATACCCCTAGACCACCAGGACGCTGTGAATCAGCTTGGGACCCATTGTTGAGCATGGGCCTTTGTGGGGGGATTATATCCTTTAACAGATTACAAGCGGGCTAATCCGCTCCCGGAACGGGAAGGGTGATGCTAATTCAAAACAGGGTTAGGGTCCGACACAAACAAGAACACGGAAATTTTCCAAGTGATGATGAATGTACATGTGAGTCTATAGAATCTATTCAATGTACACAATGGCATAAGAAAAATCTATCCAGCTGTATGAATTATCATTTATATATGAATATTATAATATAAAGTTCTATAAGAAACGCTTCAGTATCTAGATAGTCATGCTATTTGTAAAGAGTCGAGCTCCAGTGACATGGCAATTATCAACGGTTTCGATATGTATTTTGAGTCTCAATTTGTAAAGCAACAATGATCTTTTGGGTATTGCATTTCACATGATGTTGAATTAAAATTCATGAATTGATGTTGAAGTGAAGCCATTGTGTACTCATCCATATACCAACCACTCTTTTGATTTTCAGGCCACTCAGGCTGCCATGAGACTTTAGCTGTGATTTGTGTCTTGAGATCAGAACAGCAGGCAATGCAGCATACTATTACATACCGCAGTGATGAAATACAAGTAAGACCAGCCTCAAGGCTATGTATGTCTCATTTATGGGATGCGGATAATTACCTGAGGTCTTTGCTGTGGGACAGTTGCCTGCCAGACAACTACCATTCTCCATATCCCGTTTGCTCATGAAGAAAGTGCCAATCCGAATATCATCTGAGAGTTGTTATATATGATAAATGTTTATACGATAAGGTGACCTTGACTGCTATGGGTGGTATAGGGTGCTTGAAAGCCCACAAGAGGCGATGCTTCTTCTTCAGCTACATCGTAGTCCTTCTAGCCCATCTTCTCCAATCTGTTCCCCTTCTTTTTTTCTCTCTTAAACTTCCCTTACTCAGCCTCATTCTCCTCCTCGTCGTGGGTGGTGGCGGTATTGGCCTTCTTTGAGGTGAAGATGGAGTTGAGCGCAGCATCGACGGTTAGGAAGCGATTGTTACCAGCTTCTGCATGATGGTATATTTGGCACGACGCCCCGGGAGCCGTCACAGATTGCAAGTATAACACCTGTGGGACAACAATTTGTTCCATGTGTCTGATAGATACATACTCTCGCACTTGCTGTTGGTAAGCCTGCCGGTCAGAAGACGGGTTAGAGGACGGGTCGGCACAGAAGAAGCGGTTGATAATAACCTGCTTGGGGCGCACATGTCCTTGGCTACAATTCCTGACTAGAATGCTGCTACAAGGGTCTTATTCGGGCCTCTCCCGATCAGCGTAAATGAAGAAGAGCAACTTGCTAGTTCATAGGTGATGGCAAGGCATTTGTATAGTTATATAGTGCTGGTAAAAGTTTCCAGGTTGTTGGAGCTGGAATAAGAAGACACAAACGAATGGCGCACATTACGATGCTCATTTGGGAAAGCCACCAGCCTCGTATCAGGTCACCAGTCTTCTTTTTCTTTTCGACAGCATCAACCCTCTGGATCCAACGGTTCGGAGTAGCAGGGGAGAGTATACGCATATTTCTTTATTAGGTACGGGAGGTTTCGTTGGGTACATTGGGTATGCGTAATCAGGAAAACGACATATCAAGTACAAGCATCATGAATATAAAGGAACCTCGTCAAATAGGCTGAGCTAAATACGTTGCGCGATACTGGTGATCGGAGATTTGTGATATAAACGCAGATAGGTCGGAGCCTGGGGTAACCTTAATGACTTCCATATTCTATATGTTTGCCACCCGGGCACGCTGCCGAAAATTTCGTCCAGGCGTCCAGACCATCCACGGACCGGGTGTTCACGCTTACAAATTATGCACATGCGTCCAGACCACCTCAGCCGAGCCCGGCCGTCTGGGGAACGTGAGCGGTCGGGATGGAAAATGCGATGCTGAGCTCGAACCAGTCCTCGATCCAATGTAGGGCTTCCACAATTTGCCATGACAGACAGGTACTTTCGGTCGCGTCACGCGTGGCCTTGGCCAAGTGCGAGATCCATGTCCCCGTTTCAGTCTACCGTTTATCTGTGGCAGCTCAAACTGCTCGCCGTCTGCAGTACGACGACTTTCAGTCCCACCGGCTAGCCTCACCTGAACCACCAATTCACAGAGGCATTCAGGCGCCCGGCATCATCTTCACTCTTCACACTATGCCACCAGCCCTTGGGTATGAACAGTGAATCGCCCGGTTGGAGCATGCCCTCTTGCATTTCGCGTCTAGGCAATTCCTGATCATCCGCCACCTGATTCCATATGGCGTTATGCATCAAGTATCTCTCGGGACCGTCCATCATCTCCGTCCCTCGAAGGCGGGAGTTCACGCGTAAGTGGGTGCCCAGCCTTGACTGCACTTCGCGGTAAACTCGCTCACCACTAGCTGGAGGAAGAAGCCTCACAATCTTGTTACCGCATAGCTGAATGAATAAATTTGGATTTGGGTCCCGATGTAGTGGAGTGTAAGTCGGCTCCAGTCCAAGCCAGATGCTCGAATCGTAAATATCACCTTTACCGGCTTTTTTGACAATCTTTGGGACAGGCAAATCATCTTGTAGCTCCTTGGGCAAATCGTTGAGCGGTGCTTGGGCAACGTAGAGATTTCGAATGCCAGTGTCGGGTCTTTTAAAGTTGAACTTGACTGCGGCGTCGAGCAAAGCCAGCGGCGCCGTGAAATGAAGGGTTTTCTGGAGCTTATAGTCTTTGGGACGGCCCATCCGTTCTGGATTATCCATTTCGGAGATTGGTGGCAGTTGAGCTTGAAGGAGATCAGCCAGTCCCGCGCAGGTTGCCGGGCTGGCGCGATTGTCAAAATTTGGATCTGTCGTGACCCTCTTCGTTGCGGAGTCAAGACCGTCCTCTTGGCGGAGACTCTCAATGAATTGGTGCACGACTTCGCCGTAGAGTCGGTGAGTCTGGGGGTAGGCGAGTTCGAAGGGCAGCATTGTTGTCGAAGCAAACGACTTCAGGTATGCTGACATGACCTTCCCAGGCTTTGACTTTTTTGAGTGAAAACGTAAAAAACCGGTCTCATGAGTGGGTATTGGAAAGTCAAACCATTTTTTGAATGCTGGCATTGCCATTTCCGATCGCAGGAAACTTGCTCTTGCTTTCATCAACAAAGGCTTCTCTGGGATGAAGGCCAGCTCTCGAAGTTTTGCATGGCTGATGGTAGCATAATCAGTTTTGTACTCAAACGCGACAGGTGTTTGAGGAGAGTCTTCCTCTAGGCGCGCAAAGCTGTGGCATCTTGTCTGGTCTCGAATCCTCGAGGCCTTCAATGCCGGTCTCAGGCATATGGCGGCCCTGCTCGATATCTTCATCCTTCCCCCCTTTGGTTTTTCTTTCTTGTTCCTTTTCTTCGTTTCCTAGAAGTGTAGGTAACCTTCTGTCACAGATTGTTGTGAAATATGATGATATTTCATGATCCGGGGCATTTTAATGCGAGTTCATTCCAATACAAAAGGGGAGAGCCTCCAATGTTGGTCGTTTTCTCATCACCATAATTTGGTAACCATGCACCTACCTCAAGATCAGATATCAAAGTCGGCTGGTTACATAATCACTAAGTGGCGCTAACCGGGGTCGCGACTGCCCCTCAGGCCTCGACAATCGCACATCAACCGCCACCCAAACATCTTCGTGACAGCCTGCGAAAGGCCCGGCGAAGCCAACACCACCACTAAACGATATCGCAAACGGCCATCTCCGCGTTCTCCGCCGCTTCCACCCGAGCTTGGAGATAGTGCTCTGCGCCACTTATTGCCTGCGCGACTACTCCACGTCCACGACCATGCGAGCGGATTCGAAGGCTTAAACTCCTTCCCTTCAGACTTTTGGCGCCAGGACAAGAGGTCGTCCCAACTTGTACGACAATCCTCGGACACTTCGGCTCATTTGACGCGCTTCTTCGCTTGGCACACCCAGCGCCACTACTGTGAAAGCTTTGCATATCGGCGCGTCCTTTGGCCCCTAAATTTACCAAGGCAGCATTCCTTTCCCCCAGCCTCCCCGCCAGCTGCATCAGAGTCATTATGTCGACCTCCTCAGGTCCACCCGAGTCCTGGATCGCCTCCTTCTGCTCGCTCCTGGGCCACGAGTACTTTGCAGAGGTCTCAGAAGAGTTCATCGAGGACGACTTCAATCTCACGGGTCTTCAATCGCAGGTCCCTATGTATAAAGAAGCCCTCGAGGTAAGCCGCCCCCACTGGGACCCCTGCTACATCGGGATTCGGCCTAGCTAATTGGTACGGTAATATGCGCAGATGATTCTCGATGTCGAGCCAGAGGATGATGAAGACGACGAAGATGATGAGGATGAGGACGACGAGGATATCAGCGCTGATGGTCTCGATCGGAGGCTCCCTGGCGAACGCCGACAACACAACCGCATGAACAGCGACCTCTCCGTGATCGAGTCATCTGCCGAGATGCTCTATGGCCTGATACACCAGCGGTACATCTGTTCTAGGGCCGGCATTCAGCAAATGTCCGAGAAATACGAGATGGGTCATTTTGGCTGCTGCCCGCGGACCAACTGCAACCAGGCCCGAACTCTTCCCGTCGGCCTTTCCGACATACCGGGCGAAGACACAGTCAAGCTATTTTGCCCATCCTGCCTCGATGTCTATGTGCCGCCCAACAGCCGGTTTCAGACTGTCGATGGCGCCTTTTTTGGGCGGACCTTTGGTGCTCTCTTCTTGCTCACCTTCCCGGATTATGACTACTCCAAGCACGGCGCAGATTTGCTGTCGTCCACGGCCCTGCACATATCCCGTCGCTCCGGCGAGGAAAATGTAATGGTCAACGGCATGCACGCACGCAATATCGCTCCTGGTCTCGGCCCTGGCAAAATTTATGAGCCCAAGATCTACGGGTTCAAAGTTTCGGAACTGGCGCGGTCGGGTCCCCGTATGCAGTGGCTTCGCGACAAGCCTACCGATGTCAACGAGCTGGATGAGGCACGCAGGAACGCCAGCGAAAACCCCGACTCAGATGATGACGACGATATGAATGGTGCCGCCGGCCCTTCAAGACGTCGACGGATCAGGCGCCGTCAAAGACAGGATGAGAATGGAAGCCTATGGTCGGTGTCGAGGCAAATGGCGCTGAGTCGGAACTATAGCGAGTGCGCCACTCCCTGTCAGGTAGACATTCCTGGACGTCTAGCAAGAGACAATTGCAGGATCCATCTCCGGCTCCGAAAGCCAAGAGACCTGTGGCTGGGTAGCAAGCAATTTCGACATCCTCGACTCCGGCTTGACAAAGAATTTGACAAGATAAGGGCCCAAGTGATTGTGGTCTCCTCGGGTCTCGGATGGCCGAATGGCCCTCAGTTCTTGATACCTATGTCACAAGGTGTTGACTACTGTAACTCTACTGTAAACCACACAGGGCAACTACAATTGTTCCGCGGTTTATCTTGGATCTCATTTCATCATTTCCAACTATCCCCAAAACTATCGATGGAAAGTGGAGATGTGCGTGTGACGGGCGGATCGCCGCAGCTTGCCTGACCAGGCGACGCAAAGCACACACGTTCGTATTCCTTTGAGTGACGCTGAGGGCCGTTTGTATGCACGGGAGTGCACAGTGTCACAAGTAACCGTCTCAGCCACCATAAACTTCTCCTATCAAACTTATCGTCGTCCGTGGCGCACATCTCAAAAAGGTCTAATTCATCCAAGGATGCCGCGTTATGACTACCTAGACCGCACTTGGCGGCCGAAATTACCAGCAGGTTATGATTGTGGGTGGATAGGGCCAGGGGAGGAGAGCATCGGAACAATGACATCTGGACCATATGAGAAGGGTATTTGAGTGGGAAGCGAGGTGTTTGGGAAGCGCAGCGAAAGGCAGAAACCAAACGCATCGTCTCTACTCACTGCATTGTGACAGGCGTTCTATTTCCTTATATGCTGTTCCCAGAGCTCATTTGGAATGTGCGGGCGGCTGGTGGGTGTACGGTGGAATGGATGGGGCAGCACGGTTCTGGTTTTGCATTATGGTAGAGCAGCAGCAGCAAATACATGATTCATCTCAGCTTTTGGTAGAGCCGCGGGGAGGGGGGGGCATAGTATATGATTACGACCTGATCCTTACCTTCAAAACCTCGGACGTCTGAAGGAGCATCGACCTCTCGTGGACCTGCCCCCTTTTTCTTTGATGTCTTTCTTTAGCAAACCTGCCCAATCTGGAGAAAGTGTGAATATGAACCCGAGCTCAACCACAATAACAGTACCAACTATCATCGGGGTTGAACCATTACGGACGAAGGTGCTCCATCATGAAGCTGGCAACAGGCTTGTGGCGTAGCGGGTGGGCCATTAATGCCCGTGGTGTTGTTGAACATCGCGGGGGCGAATGATCTTACGACGTTGCTTCAAAGACGACCTGGCCAGCAATGGGACTTTTCATTGGTTCCACAATTTTGGTACTGGTCGGCAGCGATAGTACGGAAAACTCTGGTGTATGGCTTCCCTTTTCTCCTGTGAAGGAAAGCTTGGACACGTTGTATTTTGAAGACGTGTCGATTGTTCCAGGGTCTAGCTAGATAACTCCTCGTCACGAATAAAACACACCATGCTTTCGAAAACACCAACAGGAAGGGTATTCATGTTCCAGGCTTTGCACTCTCATCAAACAACGGTCATAACGGGCATGCTCATGCATATTTAGTCTCCTCGCCAAATCACAATCGGAACAGTAGCGATTCAGTTCACTGCCTTGCTTGCAATCCCTGTTGCTCCGATACGTTTCCCTTATACTCAAAACACCTAAGACTTCTCAGTCTGGATGGGAGTAGACTCCGGAAGGCCCGTGGACTTGATGGGCTGGGCAGTCTCGGAGGTGGTGGCAGCGCCAGGGGCGGCTGGAGCTCCGGGTCCGGAAGCAGGAGCTTCGGTTTTGGGCTTCTCGGCTCCGAAGACACGCTCCAGACCGGAAGCCTTGTATGCGGAGCCACCATGCTCCTCTTTCTTGAGCTCAGCCAGACGGCGAGCCTCGGTGTGGACATCCTGAAGCTGCTTCTGGCCCTGGTTGTCTGTAGTATCACCATTTGTTAGTTAAAGCTGCTGACGAGAGTGTACAGATCTATCGAGGGTGTGCGCGAAACATACAAAAGTCGACCAGCTTCTTTCCAGTGGGAGTGTTAGTCGCCTTCTCGAAGTACGAGTTCAGACCAGAGAAGAGTGAGCTGGCCTTGGTGGTGACGCCGTAGCTCTGATCCATAGTCTTGGCGCGGTCGGTGGCGTGGTACTTTCCATCAAGCTCGGTCAACTTGTTGAAGAAGCGGGAAGTGACGCCGTGCTGGTTGTCGAGTTCGATGGCGCGTGTAATGGCAGCATCTCCGACAACATAGCCGTGAGCCAGGTACTCTGCAATGATGCGCGAGCGTGGCTTCTCCTCTTGTGTGATCTCGTCGCTGTCACGATCGGCGTTGGCCGTGGGAACGCTGTCGTGGCCAGACGACTCATCGGCGGTCAGGCCTGCATCCGAAGTCACGGAGATGTGGGAGGCGCCGAGCTGGGTGTTGTTGAGGAGCAAGGCAGTCTTGGCGGCGGTGTCCTTCTCAAAGGTCACGGTGGCGGACTTGGTCTCGCCCTCGGTCTTGACGTCGAGGCTAGTGATCTTGCCGCTGGAATGAAGTGTTAGTACATCCTGGGGAGCTCTACCAGAAAGGGTAGCCAGGAAGCTTACCAGAAGCTGAAGAAGTCACGGATCTCCTTGTCCTCAGTCTGAGGTGAGATGTTCTTGACGGTGACAGTGGTGGCAGACATTTTGAATCTGTTGCTTATTGTAGTACGGAAGATGGGAGTAGAGAGGCGTTATGTTGTTTTAAGTGGGATGGAAAGACTTGCGCAAGTTGGGTAGTCTGGGTGCAAGGGATCGGATGGCCAACTGGTGCTGTAGGCAATGCGGTCTTATAAGAAGTTTCAATTCAGGGCAGATGCATGTGATGGTGTGGAGCTTCAGGTATGGCAAAGTGGACGTCGTGAAGTGGCTGGCTGTGACGGAGGCGAGGCAAAGAGGGGCGGACAACGACAAAGGCGACGTCATCCCTACCTAAGCAACACCCCTGTCATGAGAATAGAAGGTGCGCGGGTAGGGAGCTTGTGGCTGAGCAGTCCTTCCATCGTTAGGAAATACTTATGGCACACCGATACCCACGCTTAGAGGCAAGGTACACGTTAACTTGTCAATGGCGGCCTCCCACCCCACCGTATCCTCCATTCGAGAAGGCCATGGAATGACAGACATGTGACGGTCATGTTGACGCGGATGCATTTTGAAAGCTCTGCGTATCTCAACTCAATGCGCATGATTTCATAGGATATGAACTGAGTAGAAAACATTTGCAGATATGTTGAAGTTGGTTGCTTTCACAATGAACTGGTATTACCCGCTAACTAGTGATATGCCAAGTAATGGCCGTGAGCATTATCCCAGAGTCAAACTTCCCTCACTTGTTTATTGGCGTCTCCTCCGTCTTTGTGAACTTATCCTTTACAGCATCATCGAGAGGACCCTTGGGGTTTGAGGATAGAGCCTGAAGTGAACGGTCAGCATACACATAGTCCAAGCAATATTGAAAGGTTGTGTCAGGTGTGGCTGTGATGGTCCTTACGCTCAAATCGTCCTTGTTGCTGCTTTGCTTGTTATCAGAGCTGTCGGTACCCTGGCCTCCAGCAGGCTGGCCCACCTGAGCGTTCGACTGGTCCTCAGGGGCAGGGGACTGGCGACCTCCAGCTTCGGTTGACGACATAGTGTATGTTGGGGAGTTTGTAGGTGGTGTAGGGACAAGAGTGTCGCTGTATGAAACCGCAGGTTAGCAATATGTTCTCGCCAACAATGGCGGAACCCGGACGCTGGATGTAGCTTACGAATTGGGATGTGTGGGCGTGGGCCGTAAGCGTTCAGATGGTGGTTCTCGTGGATGATGTGGTTTCCTGTTTGATGGAAAGATAGTTCCAGAATGAATTGAGCTTCAGATTGAAGAATAATCTGACTTTAAATGTCTCTGCTTGTAATCTCAAGCCTGTTTGCTCTCGAGCGGCAGTAGGCAATCTTGTCATTGTCCCCGCTGCCTGCACCTCCAAGGGCATGTCGTCATTCTTACTTAAACGCTGATGACGTTCTCTCATCCACTATGGATCGTCGCGTTGTAGTAGGGCTGTCTCAGCTTGCCCTCATAACTGAGTTTCTACACGCAAAGAGTATTATTCTCAGTCTGGTTCTTTATGAGCTGAAGCAAAGTTCATTAAGGACCTTGTTGGCCTTGTCTACCACTCTCGGTCCTCTTCAAGTCCACAAGCTTCATAGCAAGACTTCCTAACCTCATATCAAAGAAGCTCCCGTAGTGATACGTTACTTTTCAGATCTATCCTTTGGTCAAAGTTTCCTACATAGTTGACAACAACTGGATGAAGGCTAGCCGGGTCTATGGCGACATAAGATCCCCCCCGGGGGTGGTAACCTGGTGGTAGGAAAATAAGGAGGTTTTAATGTGCTGGATCATTGCGATCTCGAGGACTTCCAAAAGGCCCCAACACATAATTCCAACGTACCCTCACATGTTTCACAGCTAGGTATCCGCCGATCCAGCTTCTTTCTTAGTTATTTGGGATAAAGCATTGTGATATATCTCCTATTACATGACCTTCACGAAGCTCTGTACCGCCACTGTTATACAGACTCCATGAGAGGCATGAATGATTCAAGAACATTAACTCTTTCAAAGACAGACTGCCATGTTCTCATCGGAAGTGCACAGACTTGTACTGACCTGAAGTGCTGTAGATACTACTGAGCAACGCAGGAGGTATTTGACCAGGCAGGCACCTATGCAACTTTGAGATTCTTATGTCAGCGAGACTTCCAGGGTGTAGCTAGTAATCACGAGCCCCGCGATCATCGCTCATTGCTTCCCTGAGTATCATCCAAATGCCTAGAGGTCCCTACCAACGTAAACAGCCGTTTTCCTGCGCATAACACCTAATTTGAGCCATTTGCGGTAGTGCCGCCTATTCGTTCTGTCGAGAGGAGTCATACGCACTCCCTTGCCTTGCATGCCCCTCCATGACCTGGACCTCTTTTACCCGCAGTCAGAAGTGACTGGCTGGGCAGACAACAGAAACACCCCTCATCAACAGCAAGCAATAACGAAAGAGCCCCGCGGACCACAGCCTGATCCACATTTCTGAGCGCGCTTGCCCCATGAAAGACCTCGAGCATCTTTGACCCAACTCACTGCCGACCTTCTCCTTCACACCATGCCCGATCTCAACTCTGTACCCTCGTCACCTCGCGTGCTTTCCCTGTCCCGACGGACTTCATCACAGCAAATGCCTCCTCCAGCAGCTCCTGTGTCAGGCTCTCCGCCATTAGACGCCGCACTTAACATCCTCCCCTCTAACATGAACGCCGTGACGACTGGGGCGCCTATTCCACCCTCTCTTCCTTCTCCTCGTCTGCCTGTTACTGGCTCCTCGTCACACCCGCCAGCAGATGCCGTTTCGTTCACTGCTGGACCTGGACCTATGCGTCACCCACGCCCGCTCACCGCTGCTGAGCTTCACCAAGAACTCGAGAAGGAGCAGGAGGCAGTTGTATGTCAAAAGGATTAGACAGAACCAAATTTCTCATTTTAACAATGCTGACTGTTCACGCCCAGGTCAATCGCCTCACGCGTGAACTCGACCTCCTCCGTCAAGCGCAGAATGCTTCCGTCGCATCCAACGCCTCTTCCAACTCCGCAAATGCCTCTACTTCAGGCCAAGAGATTCCCATGATTCCCGATGGCAGACAGCATCTACTCTCTGGCACAGGCTTCTCGATTCCGTCGTCCAGTGGACGTCGCCATACTCGAAGCGGATCCAGTGCCAGTACGCGCAGCATAGCAGCGACTGCGGGCTCAGCCTCCGTGGTCGGCGGCCCGATCGCCAGCACATCAGTGGTCAATGTCACTGCGCCGGCGCCAGTCCGGCCAGGCACCACGCCTCTGAGCCGTCAGAATAGTACACAATCTCACTCTCGGCAAAGTCTGAGCAGCTCGCCGGCCCAGTACGGGTCTTCGTGGGCCTCATCGCATATGGCCGACGCTGTGCACAATGCTTACTTTCCTCTACGCTCTCCGCCAAATGCACAGGGTGCCATTTCCTCGAACCCTTCCGCAACACCAACCCCTGGGCCTAGCGACGCGATGTCGCCATCCATCATGCCAGCGACAACTAGGTACGAGGAGACGGCCTTCTATAGACAGGAACTTGAAAATGTTAAGCGTGAGAATGATGCTCTGAAGCGACGCATTCGTGAGCTTGAGCGCAAAGTGCGCGAGAGACGGGCCAGTGATGCCAGCAATCGGCCGCGCAGCGAGAGTGTCAGCACTACGGCTAGTGTGGCTGTGGCATCCGCCGGAGGTGCAAGTATTGCCCGCCCCCGAAATGACCGAGTTACGAGTGTGCTGAGTACCGCTGGAAGTGTGACGAGTTTCGCCACGGGTGTGCCAGAGGATGAGGTTAAGGTTGGTGAGAGCGCTGCAAGTGGCGGGTTGCCCACTGCGTCTGGTTCCGGAGGACAAGGGCAGGAGGGCGCGCAGGGTGGACAAGCTGGCTAGAGATGGTTTCCGAGACAGATTTGGTTCCAGGCGAACGGGTCGGCCAAAGTCTCATCTCGACAAGGCAACACCTTTGTTGAGCATTTTCATTCTTGTGCTTGTGGTTTATTTTTGAATGGGCAAGTATTCTACAACAAGATTATACTTGACTTGTTAGTAACGGTTCAAGGCGGGCGAGCAGGCCCTAGATCGACTTTCATATCTCTGTTTTTCTGGATTTGATGGATACTTTTCATTTGTACTGGATGATTGATGGCCTGGTGTTTGGAGTCAACCATCAATGAGAAGAGAATGTTCTGGCATAGCACCTGAAACAGAATTCGGGTCACATCAAAGAAGGATAGGCAAGTTGCGTTTAGATTGCGCAGTACATAAATTGACATGCTGTGTCCTAGAACCAACTCATATACCCCAAAAAATAGGTGCCTGGCTACAGCTCATCCACGATTTCAATCTTTGTCTCCACATTTCCCCTTGTTGCCCTACTGTACGGACAAACCTCTTCTGCTTTCTTGACCACCTTCTCGACCTCGCTCTTGTCAAGCCCATTGACTCGCACCTTCATCTCCACCCTTATACCCATATCCAACTTCTTCATATCGCCTACCAAGTGCACCGTGGCCGCAACTATACTATCCTCTTTCTTGCTTGGCATCTTGATACCCATGCTGGCGGCGCTCGCATTCATGGCGCTCTGAAAGCACGCACCAAAACCCGCAGCGAACAGCTCTTCCGGGTTGGTTTTCCCTTTGTCGCCCGTCCCGCCGAGCGACTTGGCCATCGTGAGGTCGACGTTCAGGTCGTCACCCTCAATGTGGCCCGTGCGTGCACCAACGACACGAGCGTGGGCCGAGTATAGTATGGGCGCAGTGGCAGAGTTGACAAAGCGGGTTTGTTGTGTCCGAGCAAGCTGAAGTAGGGAGGCTGAGGACCGTCCGGCCCCGAGGGCGCGAAGAGGAATGCGTAGGGAGGTCATTGTGGGAGAGCGAATGCAATTGATCTTATGGCGTTCGTGAAACTGAGGGCATACACTTAAAAGATAACAAGAATGGGATTTGGAAAGCTTCAGGTTGGTCTTTTGAGAGCGGTTTTGTACATTTTACCTCCGGCACGCTGGAGGACGCGACGTCACTTACAGGCTCACTAGCTTGCAGCTTTAGCTCACCCTGACGTGCACGACAAAGCCACCGAGAGTAAGTCGAAAGTCGAGAAGCACAAAGGGGAATGAGACCGTTTCGCCTTGGCGCATTTTGACTCCCTGGGCGTTCCAAGGTCCTCACGCCATTTGAGTCAACCTTGATTCTCAGCCGCTTGCGGGCTTTTGGAGGCTGGAAAGGCTTGTCAGATACTTGTGTAAAAGGCGCCGGCGTGTCAGATGGCTGACTTAGCATACCCGAACCCTTTTGACTTCATGTCTCTCATGGCTTCATGTTGAAGATGTGTGCTTCGCAATTTATTACGTAGCATCACGATACTGCCTCTCCATCAATGCCCTCGCCCAAAGAAACGTGGCTGTTGAGTAGTGCAGGCGTCACGGCTGATGCCTCAGCACACATACTCGCGGGATCGGGGGGCCCCCTTTTTGCATGAGAACCGAGGTAGAAGTTCGGGGATTACTTTCTGCGCACCAATCTAGTTTTTGACGACCGAATGTGATTGATGGCTGCGGAATCAGGATAGCTCACTTCATGGAATTAATCGTTCAAGAGCCAGCAGTTTTGAGAGCTATCAGTTGGTGTGAACGATTGGATGATTTGAGCCTCTGCGTACCCTTTCTTAGGTAGAGGCTCTCATTACAATACTTTTACACTCAAAAGGATCACAAAACATATTAAGGTATATACAGTACAGGGGCAAAAGAGCGATCAGGTTGCGTTCCTGTCAAAGTGTCAAATATCGACGCATAATCATACCGGCCGTCTCATCTCGGAATTTTTGGCTCGCCTCATCACGCCCTCACTCGTATCAGGCCCTTTACAGAGTCATCATAACAGCCGCAACCGCCATACCGGCCAACAAGCTCAGGCTACTCCTCACACCCACGGCGGCATCCTTTGAAGCCGCAGTAGCTGAATCCTCGGTAGTGTTGCACAGGCCTGTCGCCGCCAGATTGCTCTGGAGGATATACACCTTGGGCTCACCAGCATCCATGTACATGGTGACGTTGCCGGTGCTATCAGCCGTGTCGGTGGTGCAACCCAGCACCTCGACAACGGCATCACCCGCGCTCCAACCGCCAATGCTGAGTTGGTACTTGGCGCCAGAGCTGCTCTGGTTGACAATGCATGAGACAATCTGGTAGCCCGTGGGGCCCTTGACTTGGCACAGGTGATTGTCGTTGGTGAAGAGGGTCTGGGCTTGAGAGGAAATGTAGCTGGTATCGGAAGTGTTGGTCAAGCTGATCATAGTGTTGCGGACCTTGTTGAGGGTCTTGGCAACGACGTAGAGCTCGGCCGAGGTGTTGTAGCCGGACAACCAGAGGATTTCGCGGTTGGCAGGGGTTATGGCGCCCGTGAAGTGCTGCTCCTGACCTTGGTAAACTACACGCAAACAGGTCAGTGAGATGGTCATCAGAATTATTCTAGGTAATGAAGAAAAAACATACCCAGAGGAATACCGTCAGTAACCATGGTGTAAGCCATAGCGTTCTTGGCCAAGGCCATGTCGTCATTGTAGGACGCGAAACGGGGCATATCGTGGTTCTCGATGAATGAGCCCAGCACAGAGGTGTCGTTACAGGCACTGCGCGTCTGTGTACGGATGGCATCGATATCGCTCATGGAACCGCCGTTGAACGCGGTGATGATCTTGTAGTAATCGAGGTAGTTGGGCATGCCAGAGAGATATCCATTGGCCTGGTACGGGCAGAAGTCATCGACCTCACCCGTGAGCACCTCGCCGAGGGCGAAGACACCGGCCTCATCGATGAAGGTAGGGAGGAAGGCGTCGTTCACGTGCTTGGCGGCGTCAATGCGCAGACCATCGATAGTGTAGTTAGAGACGAGCTCCTTGATCCACGTCGAAAACATGTCGACGACAGCGGTGTCTTCGGTCCGCAGGTCAGCCAGCGCGACGCCGAGTGGGTAGAGCCAGCAGTCTTGATAGTTAGTCTGGTTGGTCCATTCCGTCACGTTGCAGTACGTGTGGAAGTAGTCCTCTTTGTCAAAGGGGTCGAAAAGCGCGTAGTCGACCGGTGGCGGGTACGTGTTGTCAAAGGCTTGGGCCATGTTGTTGACGACAACGTCCACCAAGAGGTACATGTCACGACTGTGCAGCTCATCGGAAAGTTTCTGAAGCTCGTCTGCAGTGCCAAAGTGCTCGTTCAGGGCGTAAAGATCATCTTGGTAGTATCCGTGGTACGCATCGCCAACAATTGTGTCATTTTCGATGTTGTGGACGACAGGACTGATCTGGACAGCAGTGAAGCCCATACCTTTAAAATCACGGTTTTCGTATTAGCATAATGCAATACTTCATGGACCCCGTCTCCAAACGACAGACGCGTGCTTACCCTGGATGTAGTCCAGATGATTAATCAGACCGGCCCAGCTTCCATTACAATGTTGTGATAGATCTTCGCACGTCGCCGTTGTTGAGCCATCAGTCAGAGCGAAACGGTCGACCATGACCTGATAAATAGAACGAGACTTCCATTCTTCGGTAGTAGCAGCATCGGTGATGCTGAACAGGGCCGTGGCCGCTGCAAAGGTGAATGAAGCACCACGCATATTGCTAAATGGTATACAAATACAGCTTCAGGTGAGTCAGGGTGTATAACGAGAGCACACCGGAGGAATCCGTTGAAACTGTATTCGAGCTATCCACAACAAATATTCACCAAAAGGGGTTCAAACGAGAGTATGGGACAAGGTCAAAATGTATGAAAAGACCACTTGGCACCCAAAGAGCAAAAGACAAGAGAATGACCAGAGTTAAGGTTGAAGGAGAATTCAGTCAACAAAAGCAGTCCACAACATTGTGAGATCTAGAGAACGGGCTATCAGGTGGTCCAAGGGGAAATTGGCTCTTGTCCATACAACCCTCCAAGCGCCCCCGGATTGTCAGGGGACCGCATGGTAATGGGGCAATTCATGCCGGAATCAGCCTGGGACGGAGGTGCCAGGCCAAAAGATCAAAGCCCGTTGTGGACATCCCAATCGCACAACCGGGGCCATTCTAGCGGATGCCCGGCACCTCGGCCAAAGCGAGAGAAAAATGGGGTGTGCAATACGGGTTGTAACAAGGCGAGGAAGCGATCAGCACTGCTCACCCTCTCTAGGCAGCCTAACCCATTGCATGATTGCCATTTTAGGCGGATATTTGTGGCTGTGGGAGAAGAGGATAGCGTTTGAATGGTACGGCAGAGATTTTCTAGAATTCTCTCTTGGTAGGCCCGGGAGGTCGATCCGGATCACAACAGAGAAGCGAAGCCAGCAACTAAAGTAGGTAGGTAGCGTATACAAAAGAAAATGAAAAGCCTTGGCACAGGGACCCGTTGGCTGAGCGCTCGAGAGCGGTGAATTTACAATGTCGTATCCAGAAATTGCAAAAGCAGTGGTGGGTGGTGTTTGAAAGGCGTGTACCTAGGAACTATGCAAGTGGGTGGAGTACTAGCCACGGCACTAAATTCTGAGCTTTCATGGGTTCGCGTCCAACTGCATGTTACTATTACCTTGTTCCTGAATTTGTTTTGCCCACAACCTTTCGGCTTTTTCGAACGGTGCACAGATCGTGCTGTGCCGCTGTTGTTGTCTCTGACGACGAGACGCCGTCCTGATTTGTGGCTTTCTAAGACGTGTGGGTGTATAGCTGGACCGTTTGATAAGAAACCGGATGGTGTTGTATATAGTATAACTTGATTTTTTGTTTGACCCTCAGACACCGCACCACTTTGCCATGCAGCAGCAGGATGAAAAGCCAGATAAGAAGGTATGATTGCGATCTACAAGCGCCATGATGAGGGAGGACAGGAACCAAGCTCTGTTGTTGCAGCATGCAGCGTCGTAGCCGATCTCTTTGCCTGTCCGCTCAGGCAACAAAGTACGCTTTCCCGCACAAACACTACCACAAATAAAGAAGGGCTGACGATGTTGGGAGAGGCGGGCAACTCTATTGTGCACAATTGGCCCTCTCGTGTTCGTGAAGTCCTTGACAGCGCGGAGCCTAGAAGGTATGCATCCAGGGGCTCATTTGATAGGACCATTGCTGACTCGAGGCCCTTGTCCGAGGCTGTTTGGCGGAGGGTTGGCGGCGTCCGGACAGCAAGAGGCACGACTCACGACAATAGAGACTGACTGATGCCAAATTTACCCACCTGGTAAAAAGTATAAGTAAACACGACTTTCGTTGGTGTGCGGACCAAAGCCAGGGTGTGCCCTGTGTCCCACCTGTCCAATGTTCGGTTCCGCGTTTCCACTGTCAGGCTGTCTGCAGTGCTCCAATGGCAGTCAGAGATGGCACGCGAGAGCAGGGGGGGGAGAATAAGGGGTAAGAACACCTCAGGGGCCCATAACCTTATTGGCAATCGTTCTGATAGGCCCGATAGACGATAGGACAGCAGGTGGGGTGGTGTCGATAACGATCTGAGTGGCTGCTTAGGTGTTTTGAGGCTCCGCTTCGAGGCCATCGATGTGCAGAAAGTGGGCGGCGCCACAGTGCAAGCATCCTACATTGCTATCTCGTCGTTATCCGCGGTTTGTTCAAGGGTATCCCTACTAGCGACGGGGGTCCCCGGTTTGAACTCATCCCAAGCCCTGAGGCTATACCTCTTCGGGCCGAGACGCTTCAACGTCGCCTACGGGGCATAATTATAATTTCACCGGGTCTTTAGTTGCTTATTCCTGTGGGAATCTTCCGACGCGCGTGATGTGAGCGTACCTGCTTCTGCGAGCCGCCCACTTTGGCATCGAAGTTGGCCTGTCACGGTTGACCACGGTTCAGCTTGGTGGGGCCCCCCGTTTGTGCGAGTCGCATCGCCCTCATTCTTTTCTGGCATTTCCGTACTGTACGGGCAGTCGAGGGTGGTACACTGGAGGCTTGGGGGAGTTAGGAGGTTGACGGTATCATCTCTGTCGTCAACGGAATGGAATGGCTTCGTCTTGCGTGGCGTCATCGCTGAAGTTACAAGTAATTCCGACACGCGTCGTTCCTCACCGAAGACGGGCGACCTTTGCAATGCCACGATGCGTCCCGCTTGCCAAGGTCTGCAAAGGCATAGATATACTCTCTCTATACACGCATGAGAGTCGTCTCTCTCTCGAGGCATCCCGTCGAGCCTCGTAAAGGCCACAAGGGGCTGGAAGTCTAGTTACTAACTGTGTTCTCTTGTCAGCCTGACAGTGGATGAACCCGGCGGGATGGTCGGCTTCCTGTGGGTCATTGACAGTCCAGATTGATAGATCGGCGTTCTTGAACAAATGGCAGCTTCTCATAGCAGCTCCTCGGATTGCCGTCAACATCTCCCCATGCTCACTGGCCCTACAATTGTTCCTCCTTCCAGAACATATGGAGTTCTCAACCGAAACGGCTTTGTCCTCGCATGTGGAAGATCGTGGAAGATCGTGATAGTCCTTCCACAATGTGTGCTGTGATTTGCTCGCATACTATTATTACACACCACCCCACGGTCGGCCCGTCACATCGACAAGGGCCAGGTTCAAGGTGGCTAGATCAGGAAGGCGGCAAATGAGCATTCAGGAACACGATTGTCAGAACACTGGGATCTAGCCTGTTCGAGTCGCTCGAACCCGAGCTTTGGACGAGGTTCCGGGTACCTACCAAACTCTTGTCTCATCGAACCGGGCTCCACCATCAACCATCAAAATCCAACACCGCTTGTCGTGGTACCATACTATGGCAGTTATGGTAGTGGCCCTTCGAGAAGGCCTTGCCATCTCGCACCGCTCAAAGCCACACAACACCATGCGGATCTTTGCGCTTGCCTTTCCCCAGTCCCCCAGCTTCCCCCACCAAGCTGGAATCGGACACAATCCGCCTTGGCAGATCCTGCCCCTATTTCGCCCTGCCGAATTCTTTTCCACAATGTGTGTGGCTGAAGGTGCTTTGCTGCCTGTCCACGCCCATGGAGTGGATATTGAGCTCCTCAGCTAAGTTTAGCTCACCTGTCCCATGTGCACAATAGGAGGCCATGGACTCCATCCGCCACGGCCACAATCCCCTCCCCCCCCCTGGTGACTGCAAGGAGGGTCGCACTGTCAGAAATGGCCCCTCCAGGCCATCCTTGTGGATAGGTCCCGACCGTAGGGCTCGCCGGGACTTCTGTGCCTATCTGGTGCCATCCAACATCTCCTCAACTTTACCTTTTGCTTTACATTGTCACTCCTTGGCTATTGTAGCTGTCGTCACTCGCTATTGTCGTCGTCGTCGTTGCTTGCGGAGGATTCTACTCGGGCTGTCCTGTTCGCTCACCAAGACGCCCTGCCATTCATTTTCTTTGATACTGTCGTTCTCACTACTAGACGCTCACTTTATGTGAGCTTGGGGTGGTGGTGACGATGTTTTCCTTTTCATGGCTTCCGGCCATCTCTCTATTATGCTCTACCACCTTCGTTCACGGCCTGAAATATGACGCCTCGGAGGAAGAATTTAATCTTAATGCGAACACGACTGCAACAGATCCTCTCGACTACTGGGTAACAGAACGGACCGGTCATGACTATCACAAATCCCCAGACAACTGGAGGTTCCCCTTCTATACGGTGTTTATGGATCGGTACGTCAATGGCGATCCAACAAACGACAACTTAAATGGAACAGTCTTCGAGACGGACATGATGTCCACCCAGATTCGAAATGGTGGTGATCTTCAGGGCCTGGTCGACTCGTTAGACTACATAGCAGGAATGGGCATCAAGGTGCGCATATCATCACTCATTTCATTCGCGTTGGTGACAAGTTCTTGACTGACCGCGAGTAGGGCATTTACATTGCCGGGTCTCCATTCATTAACCAGCCATGGGGCGCCGACGCATATTCTGTACGTTCTGTGGGAATTTATCGCATACTCGCGCTCTGGCTAACAGGCTAAATCAGCCCCTCGACTTGACTCTGTTGGATAAGCACTTTGGCAATATCACCATGTGGCAGAACACTGTTGATGAGATTCATGATCGTGGCATGTACGTGCTGCTGGATAATACAATGGCAACGTAAGTTCAATGTCGATAGCCCCTCTTGACAAAAGCTCACCTTCACGCGCTCCAGTCTCGGCGATCTGGTCGGCTTCGAGGGTTATCTGAACGATTCAACGCCTTTCTCTGTCAAAGAACACAAGGTCCAATGGAAAACGAGCCGGCGGTATCTCGACTTCGACATTGGCAACACATACAACTCCACTTGCGACTACCCCGTCTTTTGGTACGAAAATGGCGAGCAGGTCAATTCGACTGTCACCTCGGAGCTTGTTGGTTGCTACGACAGTGATTTCGATCAATTTGGGGACGTGGAGGCTTTCGGTGTTTTCCCTGATTGGCAGCGTCAGCTGTCCAAGTTCGCCTCCGTGCAAGACCGTTTGCGCGAGTGGTATGACCCCGTCCGGGAGCGTCTCGAGAGATTTTCGTGTATGACAATCGCTGCACTCGATATCGATGGCTTCAGGGTGGACAAGGCCATGCAGGTGACTGTGGATGCCCAGGCTTCTTTCGCTTCCAAGATGCGTGAGTGTGCAAAGCAATACAATAAGACGAACTTCATGTTGGTTGGTGAGATCACGTCTGGTAACACACTCGGGTCGATCTGGCTTGGCCGTGGGCGTTCACTTGACCTGTGGATGGACGACGTCGCGGAAGCCCAGACTCTGGCTTCGGTCTGGAATGACACCTCTGGCTCTGACTACTTCCTCCGAGACGCTGGCAACAGCGCGCTCGACGCTGGCGCGTTCCATTACTCGGTCTACCGTACCCTGACGCGTTTCCTGGGCATGAGTGGAAACCTCGAGGCTGGCTACGATTTGCCAGTTAACTGGGTCGAGATGTGGAACGAAATGGTGCTAACCAACGACTTCTACAACGCAAACACCGGAGAATTCGACCCGCGACACTTGTACGGTGTTGCAAACCAGGACGTATTCCGCTGGCCTGGTGTGGTCCAGGGAACGCAGCGTCAGATGCTGGGATACATGGTCACTACTTTTCTTCTGCCTGGCATCCCGCTGGTGTATTATGGTGAAGAGCAAGACTTGTATCTGGTCGACAGCACCGCTGCCAACTATGTCTACGGTCGACAGGCTTTCTCACCATCCCAGGCTTGGATGCGACACGGATGCTATTCTCTCGGAAGCAGCATTTACGTGGACTGGCCGGCTGACAGGGCGCTCACGGGCTGTACAGACACGGCGCAAGCGCTGGATCACCGTGATCCCTCTGCGCCGATGAGGAATAGCATGAAGTTCATGTTTTCTCTGCGAGACTCGTTCCCAGTGCTCGAGGGTGGATGGCTTCTGGACCAGCTGTCGAATCAGACCAGCTACAGACTTCTCAATGGCAGTTCAACAGCCACGGAATTTGGTATCTGGAGTGTCGTGAGAGCATACAACTCGCAGACTCAGACGGATGTTTCATCCAATGACACCACACCTGTCTGGCTGGTTTACCACAACGAAAACACCACCACGACATACACATTCGACTGCAGCACTTCAGGCCAAGATTTCCTGGCCCCCTTCGACGCCAAGAAAGTTGTCAGAAATCTCATGAACTCAACTGAGGATACCTACACGCTTGAAGACTCGTCCGTCTCGAACACGAACTGGACAGGCACAACTGCCAATGCTGGCTGTTTCTCCAGCATCACAATGGCTCCTTATGAGTTCAAAGTGTTTGTCCTCGAGGCCGATTATGTTGCACCCGGGCCTATGATCACCAAATTCTCGCCGGGGCACGACTTCCAGATTGACTCTTCCGTCAACACGACCGGCGAAATGGAAATTGTACTGGGCTTTTCGACCGAAATGGATTGCGATGCGGTCACTGCGGCTACATATGTTGAATCTTATGTCGATGGCACTGGTGCTCAGAACCTGACCACCTTCAGTACACCAACCTGTACCACCGTCGATGCAGACATTGGTACTTTTGTCGGCTACATTCCCACAGTCTGGACGTGGACTTCCACGCTGTCCGGAATCCAGGATGGCGTGCACAGACTGACCGTTACCAACGCATCCACAGCCGATGGCATTGTTACCAACTCAATAGATCACTTTCTCCTGCGACAGGGTCTTCCTACCAATCCAGTCGTCTTCCCTGAGAAGGCCAACTATTCTACCGCCCTGCTGACTGTGGACGATAACGAGATCTTCACAGTTCACCACAGTGCTCCAGGCGCCACCAAATGGCGGTACAGCACCAACTGGGCTTCGTCTTGGAGCAGCTGGTACACCTACACAGGCGAGACTCAGACCATTACCACCCTTACTTGGTCCGGAACCGATGCACAGGCTTGGGATGGCTACCACCTTACCGTTCAGTACTACAGCCAACCTCTCGGCTCCTCCGCTTTCATTCAACACTCAGACCAAGGCGTCGACTACCAGCGCCAATTCCCTCACATCTTCTTGTATGGAGATTACAACGACTGGGGCTTCGATTCGGGTGTATCTGCCAAGATGAGTCAGGTGGCCAATAGCACCTGGAACAAGCACTTCATGTACGAATGGCCTGCTCAGGTCCAAGTGAACATCTGGGGCATCAACCCCGATGGGAAGTCGGATGCAACCTTCATCTACGGTGATATCGATGACGATGGCATCCTGGACAGACTGGCGCCTAGCAGTTTGTCCACCAATGTGTTGAACATGACGGAGGCTCCAACCTGGCCATTCCTATCTTACAAGATCGTGCTAGACGACAAATCATGGACGATTAAGGCTGTGCCACAGGGCAGTGCACCCCTGCAGATCTTCCTCTTCTGGCTTTTGGCTGTCGTCCCTATTATCACTGCCGCGTTGGCCGGCTGGATCTATATGCGTGGTTTCTATCAGGTCAAGGTCAACAAGAAGGGTTTCAAGAGAAAGCCGAAGATGTTCATTTCTCTGAACGGCCTCCTTCATCCAAATGGACATGGAGACGAGAAGAAGGAAAAGATGAGCATCGCACTGCGCGCAATTTCTCCTTCGCCATCCTCTACTCAGCTGCCTGTCGTGAAAGCGCCAGGTGAGAAGAGGACGGTTTTGATCGCCACCATGGAGTACAACATCG